>CM076263.1:2180707-4580707 GCA_038380795.1 Pyrocephalus nanus | reverse complement strand
ACTTCTGTTGTTACTTTGTTGTTTTTAAAATTGTTACCTGGGCATGTTTTACTATGTAAGTAACTACTGAGGCTTGGTCTAGCACATTTTCATACTGTTTGTTGACAGCCTTGTCAGGTAGTCATCAAGCCAGACTGTTTTTCTTTTGGTCTTTAGCCTTTTAGTCATGCTCAAGACAGGTATTTGAATGGTTAAAGCTATGTAAGTAACTACTTACATAGTAGTTTTTACTATGTAAGTAACTACTGAGGCTTGGTCTAGCACATTTTCATACTGTTTGTTGACAGCCTTGTCAGGTAGTCATCAAGCCAGACTGTTTTTCTTTTGGTCTTTAGCCTTTTAGTCATGCTCAAGACAGGTATTTGAATGGTTAAAGCCCGCAGGAAAATAGTCCTTCTGCCCTTAGAAGTTGATATTCTGAAGAGAATCTGGGTTGTATAAACTAACACAGAGTAACTTGAATTCTAAATCTTTATGACTAATAAAAAGTGTTTCTCTGCAGCTGGAATGAGTGGCTGAAGCTGCCTGTGAAGTATCCAGACTTGCCTCGCAATGCACAGGTGGCTCTGACCATCTGGGACGTGTATGGACCCGGTAAAGCCGTTCCTGTGGGAGGAACAACGGTCTCACTCTTTGGGAAATATGGGTAAAAATGCTTCTTCTTCTTCTGTGGTGTGCGTTTGAAGCTTGCTTGTGAATAGTGAGGTAACATTGGTTATGAGAGATAAATTTTTTAATCTTTTCTGAACCAAGTTAACAGTTACATGTTTGAAAAATCAGATACGTAGATTATTTACTCTCTTTCTTCCTGACACTGATTTCATTCATGCTACGGTGTGGTATAAAAGAAATCTTCCGTGTAACAACAAAATTTAGGCTTTTTTAAGGTCTGCAGGGTTGGATTTTAAGGAAGCAAATGCTGAAATCACTTTATATCTATACTTTTGTAATGCATGGATGCCAGTACTGATTACTTAAAATAATTGATTTAATTGGATTGCAATTGGGCTGTTAATGTAATAATAAAATATCACTCAGTAAATCAGGGCTTTTCAGAGTTAATATTCTGTGATCCAGCAGAGGATGCATGGAAAGGATCTTGACTGAGTGCAAAGGAGACTGAAAAAATAGGATGTTGTTTAAGGAAAATTACGAGGTTCTGGTACTTTTTGTGGTTTGGAGTGAATGTTAAGTTTTGGATAGTTCAGCATTGGAGTGTTCCTGTAAAATGTGACATGAACACTTTATGAGTATATGCATCAGAGATGCTGTTGTATCCTTCTTTTTCTTACTCATCCTCTCAGCTGGGATGTGTTCCATTCAATACAACTGACTTTAGGTAAGTTTCTGACTGCTGTGAGTCTGTATCGTTGAGTGTTTAGCAAACAGGTGTGAGGGAGGAAGTGTAAATACTAATGAGACTGGAAAAAAAGACTAGGAATATTTTCCTAGTATTTCCATATAATGCTGGAAAATGGGGAAAAGTAGCCTTTTTTGTCTTACCAGTGGATAAAAAATAATACGGTTAAACTTAAGTGCAGAAAAAGTTTGGATTAGCGTTAGGAAAGCTGTTCTAATGATGCTTGAGTGCAGGAAGTGGCTGTAGAGGGAGAGGTTGTCATTGAGGATACTGCTTTGACAAAAAAGATTCACGTTGTCTTAGGGCAGCAAATTGAACTGCTGGTAGTTGTTAAAGCATTAGAGCACATCACAGCACATGGAAAAAAGGTAAAAGTAAAGTAAATTTATAAATCTTATTTCCGGCATGTTGGACCTGGAGGAAATAAATGGAGAGACAGCAGTAAAAAAATTTTGAATTTTGTAGTTTGTAAATGGAAACTTTGGTAGTTGTATTCCACAAAGTGATATGTAAATTTAAGGTCAGATGGTCCTTCTCATTGTTAAGGGTTGACTTTTTGAGGTGTTCCTTTCAGCTGTATTTACCTGAAGTTGATAGAATTAAGTGATCATCTCTGGCAAAGGTAATGCACTTGATTTCTTGGAGCATCTTTTATAGGTGGATCAGCACAAATATGCAAGGGAAGCAGGGTTTTGCAGAGAGAAGATGTGGTCGATTACCCTGCAAAGTTCTGTTCACTGCACACTTTCAATTATCAATTCAATTTCAAGCATAGATGGAGAAAATGGTGTGTAGAGGGTTGTGGCATTTTTTTCTTGGTGTGTTTTTTTTTGTTTGGCATCTCAGAAAGCTGCTTTATGTCAGTTGACCTTCAGATGAAACTTAGATAGCTTTTTAGTAGATTTTTTGGAGGGGTTGGCAGACCTAAAGTTACTTTTATAATTTGCACATGAAGAGGAATGCTTTCTGCTTCGTTACAAATAATAAAGCTATGAAGGTCGAGCTCTGTCCTCAGGTTGTGTTTGTACCACCCCACTGACTTTGGGAATTACCCGTTTTTCTTCCACTTGCCAAGTAAATTATCTCAGACTTAATATTCCTTCTAAACTCCATGTGCCACTAAAATGAAGGCTGCAGGGGGCACAAGGTGCAAGTCACTTCGGCAGTAGAGTTCAATTTTGAAATTTTGTAGTTTTGGCAAAGGAAACTGCTTCATTTTCCTGCAGCTGCTGCTGTATTTTGATTCCTGACAGCTGCATTACTTTGAATTTACTGAAGTGATTCCACATTTTTCCCTGCAGGATGTTTCGACAAGGAATGCATGACTTGAAAGTCTGGCCCAACGTGGAAGCTGATGGCTCAGAGCCCACCAAAACTCCTGGGAGAACCAGCAGCACAGTCTCTGAAGATCAAATGAGCCGCTTGGCAAAGGTAATGGAATAGCAAGTAGCCTTTAAAATGTATGTGACAAGCTTGCACTTCACTGGAGTGAAAGGAAGACAGGCTGCCCATTCTGTTTTCTCACATGAACGCTCCCTTCCTTTGGTTGTTTGGGTATTTCACAGGATTTATACAAAGGAGCGAACTAGATCATACTCGTTTGCCTCCAAAGTGTTTTTTGAAAGGGGACATATAAGTACCTTCTAATACACAGAGCATTGTGTTGCAACAGCTCAAAATCCAAATTCCATCAGATTTAGTAAGAGCATCTCCTACCAGTAACTTGTGAGGACAGCCTAATTTCTTTCAGAAGCCATCCTTCAGCTTTAAGGCTGTCTGGTGTAGTGTTTACACGTGTGTGACATAGCTCTGCATTAGAAAGAACTTGAATAGAATGGTAAAAATCAGCCCAAGTTCATTCATTTCAGCTCATGAATATATATTTATATTAGTATTTTATTCTCCAAATTTTTGATGACAGTGTATATTCTTGCTATCAAAACTACTGCTGGAATTGATCAGAAAATGTTAGTTATTCAAATGTTTTACTAGCTGATCTCGGATTACTCAGGTAAGATTACCCCAAACTTTGCAAACCACTCAATCCACTTACTCTCTGAGCTTTCTTAGTCTTGGTCTCCTAATTTTCATCCTCACCTTTGTACAACTTCCAGTGAAAATAGGTCCAGTGTCATAAACAGATCCACTTTCTCATCTAGACATTTATCACAGTAATAAATTAACTTTCATTTAGGGTCTGTCTTTTATAAGTTCACATAGAATTTATAATGGAAAACTCATTAAAGACACTTGGTCATAGTAGAATAAATCCCCTCTGGCCTACAGAATCTCTGTAGACAGACACTAAATATCAAGACTTGTTTACAGTTCATCAAATGGTTTCACAATGTGTGCAGTGGGTTTCTGAGAAAGGGTTTTACAGTGTAGGCCTTCCCTTTCATGTTAGTTCTGTTAAGGAAACATTAGCACTTTCTTATTCATACTCCTTAGCTCAAGAAGCACAAATAATGTAGACTGTTTCAGTCTTAAAAATAGCTGGTTCTACTGTAGCCTGTTCTTTTGGCATTTCCTCAAAGCCTCTGAGCAATAGGAGGGAATTCTTCTTTCACATCCTATTTGAGAGTTGTTGTTAATGGCTAACAAAAAGCTGATAACATCACTGCCCCCAATTCTTTTCTTCTGAAAGCTGTTTTGGGAGATACTAATTTATGAAAGAGGAGAGTGTTTGCATTGGTACTTTGTTGTGGTCCTTTATAAAACATTTTATATTTAGACAGATGCTAACAAAATGAGTAGGGTTTCTGGGTGGTGTGTCTGTGGGAGTTTTCATTTGCACAGCTGTTTACACAGCAGAGGAGGTTCTTGTGTTGTGTCATTCCTAAAGAGCCATTGTTTGAGCACAATCGGCTTCAGTTTTTCTATGACTTACTTGTCAGTTCCTGAATGCCTTCTCATGCTACTGTGTGAAGGTATATTTGAACGTAGGTAAGAGATAGATAACAAGTAACTCTTGAGAAGACCTTGCTGAAGGACCTTTTCTCCATCTAAAAGATAACTTTTTTCTGTACATACTTCTGGATCTGTGTCTGTATGTGGTATTTATTATTACAGGGAATTTTTATAAAAATGACAGTGACTGGCTGGTGAAGGAGTTGCATCCTTTTACCTTGACTAATTGGTACTGTGTCAAGTATTCCCTTCTGTGTTGAGGTACCATACCATGGTGCTCTTACAAAACACATGAATGTTGCTGGTAAAATTGCTACTGATGGAAAAGCCGTGGTTTGGCATCCTGGAGGCATTGTGGATGCAGATTTTTTGTGTACTAAGGAGTGTTAATGAGAAGAGTGTGGAGTACCTTACCATGCTCAAATATTAATGACATTAGAATATCTATCCCATGAGTGGTGCATTAATTTATTCTGTTTAAACTAAAACTACTCTTAAGTTCTTTTTGATCCACTCATTTCCCTCACACCTTCTGCTGGCTGAATGAAGTTAGGTAATAATAATGTTGAGATACTATCTAAAGGGATGTCTCTTATTTAGTAGCAGATGATGAATAGTTCTCTTCCTGAAGGGAATGCACTATCTTCTGTCTTATTTTAAGCTTTAAATATTAATCGAAGAGAACAGTTCTTCATGTGTACATACATGTCTACAGATCTTCTGAGTCTTGTATGCAGATCTAATTAATTGCTGTATTATGACTTTTTTCCATTGTAAGGGAGGCTTAGAGGTTTAAGATACTAATAATTTTCTTCTAAAACATACAAAATTACTCTTTTTCCTTTATTCTCCAGTGCAGTGAACAAGAAAATGAACTAAGAATTTGTGACCAAGTTATGTAAATAACACTTTTTTCCCCAGGATTTTGATAAATGCTATCCTTAATCTGTGTGTCAGTGCTATATGCAAGTATGTGGTATTCTGAAAACTTTTTATGTGTTGGTTTAAGGTGGGGCTTAGAGGGGCTACCTTGAGTAGCTAAGCAAGAAAAATACTTTTCTTAGATAAAAAACCAGTGGGGAGTAACTTAGATGTGGGTAAAGTGATGGACGTGGAAGACTAAGGAATTTCTTCATCTCTAAGGAATTTCTTCATTGTTGAGAGTGAGAAGATCTTTTCTGTGCACTATGTAGGATATCTTTGAATGCATTAAGTGATGGTGTCCAGCCTGCCTGAAGCAGCATTTTGGGATATAACTGGTGTGCTTGCTTCTGGTTCTCTGCTTTTGAAGTGTGTTATGAAGTTGCATATGAGGCAAAGGCCAAATTCTGTATTATCCTTTTAGTACAGTCCTGACACATTCTGTCTCTGCAACACTGCTGAGACGTAATTTGGTGAACTGGCTGCAGAATATAGCATAAGATGGCAAAAAAAATTATTACTGTATTGTACTCCTGTTTACATTACGTTCATCTAAGCTAAAAGAACCCAAAGACTGAATTTTTGTTTTTGTTTACATCCAACATCCTGAAGTGTTACTAAGGATTAGACTTTTCCATGTACCCTGTGTCATCCTTCCTTTTCTTTTTGTACTGTTAAGTTTCTGAAGTTTGTGGAATCTGAAGATGAGCTGTTCCAAAGTTTACTGGAGACAAACTAAATGAGAAAGGCCCTACTGTATCCTGAATGGAGCTAATTCTTAGAAGTTTCAGTGGTCTTCCAAAGTTTGCATCAAAATGTAACTCCTTGTATCGAGCTGTGCTGTGGTCTAAAGCCTAAAGAAATGTCAGGTGAATCAGCTGCTGCAAGTAGAGAATCTGAGTTGTTACTGGATTGTGTTTCTGTGTTTCATGGAACAAGTTCAGAACAAAGGGCATCAAATGGTCATGGCTAGCTTACTATTTAGTGCCTTTTGAAATGGCCAATCCCTAGCAAATCAGGAAATCAGTTAAAAAAATTAAAAAGGTAGGATTTTTCTCCCAACTGAAGAGCTTTTTAGTTGCTTTTTAATTTGTGGCTGCTTTTGATTAGTCCTTTCCTTTGGTAGAGCCAAGAACTATACTTGAGGATTAATATTCAGTGGAAAATTTTAAACCTAGTCTCTAGTAGACTTACTAGGAACTAAGAATCAGAAAAGCTAAATCAGATAACATGTTTGTGAAATGAATGAGTGTTGGCATTCAGAGCTAATGCTGTGCTTGCTTTCATCAGTCATCTACCTTAAAATTTATTTCCGATCTTGAGAGGGTGCAGCAATGTTATCATTGTGTTTTTTCATGCAGCTCACTAAGTCTCATCGGCAAGGTCACATGGTGAAAGTGGACTGGCTGGACAGACTGACCTTTAGAGAAATAGAAATGATCAATGAGGTAGGTCACTGAACATCAGATTTGTAATTTTGGGGGGTTTTAACTTGCTAATATGGAACCTTCACTTGCTTAGGAGACCTGCTCTCAAGTACTTGTCCTGTTTTTCTTCAACTGCCACTGTATATGATAAATAAATCTTTAAGCTTCCAAAGATGATTTTATTTCAGCAATAATAAGAATAATAGGATAGTTTGGGTTGGGAAGGACATTTAAAGACCATGTAGTCCATCTCCCCTGCAATCAGCAGGGGCATTTTCAATTAGAGCAGGTTGCTTTGGGCCTGTCCAGACTGGCCTTGAATGTTTCTGGGGATGAGGTTTCTACAATCTCTCTGGGCAACCTGTGCCAGTGTCTCACCACTCTCACAGTAAAGAACTTCACCTAATATCCAGTCTAACCCTGCCGTTTGTCAGTGTGAAGCCATTTCCCCTTGTCCTGTCGCTCCATGCCCTTGTCCAAAGTGCCTCTCCAGCTCTCTTGGAGCCCATTTAGGGGCTGGAAAGGGCTCTGAGGTAATCCTGAATCCTTCTCTTCTCCAGGCTGAACAACCCCAACTCTCAGCCTGTCTCCATAGCAGAGGTGCTCCTGCTCTCACAACATCTTAGTGGCCTCCTCTGGACTCACTCCAGCAGGTCCACATCTCTTTTGGACTGAGGTCCCAGAGCTGGACACAGCACTCCACATGGGGTCTCGCCAGAACAGAGGGGCAGAATTCCCCCCTCGCCTTCTGCCCAGGGTGTTTTGGGCGCAGCCCAGCACACAGTTGGTTTCTGAGCAGTCAGCTCACAGTGCTGGGTCACGTCCAGGTTTCCAGCCACCAGAACGGACAAGTGTCTTATGTGTTTTCAACTTCAAGTGAACTTGATCACAGAAGACAGACTTTATTAATAATTTGGAACAGCTTGGAGCAAACACCGCTAGGCATGGCTAACTTAGCTCTAGGATTTAGGGTGTGATGGGAAGCTTTTTAGACATACAGTCTGGTCCTTGCCTCTAGACCTATCCAACTGTATTTTTTTAATTTTGGGTACTGAGGAAAGACATTTGTAAGATTTGAATGATTATTAAAAAAAAGTAATAATCTGGTAGTTAAATATCTGAATGAGGTTTTAGCTCTCATTGAGCAAAATCACCTTCCAACTGTTTAACTCATTTTATTCCTCTTGCACCACAGAACTCTGTTTTCTGCTTTGTGCTCTGAGATTTTTGTTGTCTTATTTATAATTCGACCTTTTGGAATCAGATTTTTTTGTTTAACTAAAATTTGTGTTTTTATAAACTCTTATGAATATTTTAAGGGTTTTCTTTTTTAGAAACAAGCGTATCCCACTTTCTCCCCCCCCTTTTTTTTTTCTTTTCCCCTCTTCACTTACTGCAAAACTACAGAAAAATAAAAGTTACTAGTTTGTAGAGCAGTGCTTTAAATAGAGAACCACTTTGCCTATGCTGGAAAGTCAATCCATTATTAATACATTAAATGAACTGAAATTGCTCACTGTTGAAAGGGATATGTGCTTTTTTTTATTTAATGTACATTCCTGATGGTGGTTATGTGTAATAACTTCTTTCTTGTTTCCCACCTAGATTCTAAAATTCTAAGCACTTTTTCTAGGTAAAGCGTCTAAAAAATGCATACATGAGCAAATCTTCCTCTGAAAGTGAATGAGCTGCAAATCTAATCTTGTAGTCCAGGCTCACTTGGCCTCTTTTATGGTGTTGCCTAAAAAAGTGATGTTTTTTTTTTTTTCATATCTTCTGTTTTTTGTCTTTGACGTGCATAATTGTATGTAATGATTTAGAGGGGAAAAAAAAGCAAACACCAGCAACCCAGCGGTCACCTGGTAATCCTTTGTTACATTTTTTCACACCTTTAGCCCACAGTTGGAAGGCTCTGATGAAAAAAAAGGTTTTTATCTGTTACATGTGGATGTTTATCGTGAAGTGGGAATGTGAGGTAGTAAGAATGTCAGGAAGGAGGTGATACGGTCTCGAGTAGTGCTGTGAAATGATTAACTGAATAATTGCTACAACAACTGATAACCTAATTAATCAGTTACAGTACAAGGGAAGTAGGGTAATTGCTGTACTGAGAATGCTCAAGATTGATGCCCTGCAATAAATGATACACATCTGTGGTGGTTCTTTTCTCAGAGGGAAAAGCGAAGTTCCAATTTTATGTACCTGATGATTGAATTCCGCTGCGTCAAGTGTGATGATAAAGAATATGGAATAGTTTACTACGAGAAGGTATGTGCCTTGCAGGCTTTATGGTCGTCCTTAAAAAGCAACATATGCACCTAAAATGGATGGAGTTTTTCTGCTGAGGTGAAATATTCTGCTGCAGGATAGCAGCAGACAGCTGTCACTGGCAGTTGTTTATGTACATACCAATCAAATAGTATAAATGCAACAGGGCTGCAGAAGTCAGTCATTTGTGTAATAGAGTTCAAGATTACAGAATTTAACAAGTGTGAGTGATTAAAAAGTTTTTGATTTATAGTTCCTTCAGTCATCCAGCAGTACTTTCAGAGTAGCTGTATGTAGAATTATGGCTTAGATCAGGAAGAAACGTAGCTGTATTGAGTGGTAACTTTATAAAAGATGAGTTTTTAAAACTTTGCATGGGATCTCTGTTGGTGAGTATTTTCTGTAAAATGAACAAATATAGAAGCTTAGTGTTCCATGCTGAAAATACTGTGGAAGTGATTGAGTAAAACACTTCTGAATTGTAATGTCTTGCATGTTTTCTTGCTGTTAACAAAACAGATCTCCAAAGCAGTGCCTTCAGTATTTTTTTTTGAGTTAGAATTTAATGGGGTGAAGGATTAACAGTGAGATTAACAGTCAGCAGTGGACCTGTGTATTGGGGAAAGACCCACTCAGATAGAAAAAACCAGTATATCTGCAATCTCATTTCAAAGAAAAATGCTTCTTAAATTTTTCAGCGTGTTTAGATTTGTAAGAAGTCAGAAAGTTACTGAGAAATGCAGCTTCATGGGAAGGAGAAAGAGGGTAGAAAAAGAGGCTAGAGTCCTTCTGAGATCAGAAGTACTACATTTAAGGAGCATCTATTCTGAGAATTTTAGAGAGTCTGTAATTCAGTACACAAAAATGTTAATACAATGGGAAATGGATTACAAGTATTCCTCTGTGTGTGACAACATTACCAGTTGATGTGGACAGAAAAGCCGTGATCTAACTTAAAATTCTTGAAGAAGGTAGTGAAAAATACAGTAATAAATGGCCAAAAGCAGGATTCCAAAAATATAATAAAAATCTGAGAAGATAGAGGTTAGAATCTGCTTCAACTGTATGATCTGTTGCAAGTTAAAGCTTGTTTTTTGTTTGAGATTTGGGTGTGTTTTTTGGGGGTATTGTTGTTTGGGGTTGGGGTTTCTTTGATGTTTGTTTTTTCGGGAAGGGGCAGTAGATTTGATTTTGTTGCTTTGTTTTTCTTTTAGTTTAGTTTCTTGGTGAATTTTGGTAATTGTAGTGAAACTGTGCCTTGGGCAGATGTCTAGGTTAGCTCTTTAGCATTTCAGTTTTCGGACTGTAGTTGATCATGAGACCCCTGTCCACATTTCAAAATCTTTTTTCCTTTAGAACAGCTTGTTTCATAGTGCTTCTGTACACTTATCGTAGAACCAGCAATTGTAGAAGACAAAACTCCATTATTTTACAAATCACAATGAAACTTACAGTGTGTCAGATTCCCCCAAGAAACAACATAAAGCTCCTTATTTCTGTGGAATTCAAGGAAATTTTTTCTGTAAAGCATAACAGAACATGATAAAAACATATGTTTTACTAACGGGTTTTTATAAGAGAATACGCTGTACCTTCCTCAAGGTGCAAACAGATGAGCATGGCTACCATGTGGCTTTATGTCCTCTTGGCTTTTTTCTTTTCATAAATGAACACGACATTCCTAAAAATGACTTCTCTCCCTTACCCCCAGCAACCTGCCATTATAGATGAATTGTTCCTGATTTTCACACTTTTTTTCCTGATTTACGCTCTCTTTTTTTTTTACCCATTGTTGTAGTCTTATAGATGAGCAAGGTGCATGAAAGAAGATTCAGATTTCGAGCATGCACCTTTCTTTTAACGGATGTTTCTGACCCATAATAAGAGTGCATGGAACAGCATAACTATGAATTGTCATCTCTTGTGGAAATAAAGTAATTGAATGTGTAATAGTACATATTAGAGCTATAACTAACTGCAGTTTGAGTGATTTGTTGTTTTTCAGTAGCTTTTCAACAAGTTCTTGACCCTTTTCTGGCAGCAGTAGGAAATGGTACATAAATTAGTGCCTGTTTCCTCGGTTTTGTCATGCTTCCAATTACAGCCTGCAGTATATGTATGGGGCATCACCAATCCAGTGCACTGAGCATAATGAAAGTGGGTTCTGTTGTCACCTGCCTGTGACCGATAGTCGAAGTGGAGATTACTTGTCACACTTCTGTTGATATATTTGTTTTCAAGTGTTTAGGAAGAAGTAGCCTGTTAAACAGCAGCTGATAGAATTTGAGATTCTTTGACTCGACATTCAATTACAATGAAGTGAAGTGGCAGTGTCTCTTTCCCTGTTCTCTGTTGACTTCATTTTAATACAGCACCCAAGATGTGAGGGATAGAGTCTGCGAGTAATGAAAGAATCTCTTCTGGTTCTCCATTTAGGGAGAAATTCATTGTGACTTACCGAGAACAAATAACATCAGCACTTATTTTTTATGTGTTTTTGGGCAGGTTTCAAGTGAAACTTGCGTTTGAATAAATGATTGCACTGCTTCACCCAGTTTACTGAAAAGTTTGATTATCAGAGACTTTTACATGGATTTAAAGAAAGAAGAAGTAATGTCTGCACCACTGCTTGTGCATTTACTTGGGAAAAGTTGGATCTCATTGGTGTTACTTGAAATTATGTTTTGGTTAAATAGTAAGATAATTAGAACTTTCTTATTTACTGATGTTGCAAAACTGATTTTCAGGTAAGCAGAGAAGAATTGTTCCTGTTTTGGAAAATTCTGCAAATTTTATCAACTATCCTAAATGGACTCTAATATTTATACAAAGTCACACACATTGACCTTAATGTAGTGAAATACCTCTATAGCTCTGTAACACAGCAGTTTAAAGCAAGTTAGTGCTTTTCGGTGTTGCCGTTGCTTTTCTGGTGGCAGAATAGCAGGTCATCCCAGGTTCTGGCTGCTGTGGGGAGTGATGCAGCCAAGAGCAGCAGATTCATGGAGTGAGGAGGTTGCTGCAGGCCCAGTGTCTGCACCATGTTCTTGTTTTTGGGACTGGCTTTCATCACGTCCCACATGGCTGGATGACTGTTGGCAGCTGGAGAATGTCAGGGTTTTTTAAAACTTGCATGACATTAGCTAAAGCTCACTACATGGGCATAACAAGAAAGACACTTCAAAAGCACACACCTGACCAAATTCAAGTTAGGCACTGGCAATTTAGGCACTGGTATGGCTTCTAAGTTTGTATGGTCAGGTTGTGGTGCTGCACGTGATGCTCTCCAGGTATGACAGAGTTAGAGCTGTATATTAATCCAGTCCAAAGGGTAGTTCAGCAGTTGACATCCTTCACCAGAAAATTCATGTAATTGTGCCTTCTTGAGGTTTTCATGAAACAGTCTATTGGAAAATGTTGACTCCTGACACTTGTCCCACAAATGCTTGGCAAAACTTGGTTTCATAGCCTTTGGCTGAGGCTTTGTTCTGTAACACAATGAAATGCTGATGAAAATTTTCCTGGTGCTTGACCTCCGTGCCTAGAACCTTTCAGCTTTGCTGTCAAGTGTAATCTAACTGCATTCAAAGAGTTTAAGGAGCAGTCATTATAATTATTCTTTTGAAAAATTCAAAAAAGAGATGCCAGCAATGAGTGTAGAAATCATTCTTCTAACAGTAGTCTTGAAAAAAAAATCCCCAGTCTTTGTTTTAGAGGGTGTTACACACATTTGGACATGAGGCACTGGAAGGCTTTGCACCTTCTTTTAGGTTTGTAAGTAAGCAGATTATAGGTAATAGTGCTTTTGTCATTCTCATCCTGATGAGTTCTGAGTTCTTAGTAGATGTCATGGACTTCTGATTGTGGGGTAGGTGTTTCACTTTTACAAGCCTGCAAGCTTTCCTTTTACAGTTTAAGTATCTGGGTTTTTTTCACTGAGGGAAAGATGTAGGAGTATAGGGTGCTTATCCCTATAGAATCCACGTGGGACATGGATGTTAAAAGTGCCTCGGTAGGATTTTGAATGCTTGTGTTAGTTGCTACTGAATCCACTCCTGTGTCAAGTTTCTTATACAGGATTTTTATGTGAAGGTTCTAAATGGAGTGGAAACCTGTCACTGTTGTGTTGGAATCCTTTGTTATTACATTAAGGAAAGTCAGACTGCAGCCTTATTATGGTTTTGAATTGGAAGATAAAGAATTAGTGGATAGAAATCAGTCTGTTATCTCTTGTCATCAGATGTGTTTATGAAGATAAGGATTTCCCACCACCAACACTTCCACTGTTTTTTATACAGTTTGACTTTGTAAAACTGCATCAATGTGATCTGAGCATTCTATCTGATGAGGTGGCAGAGGTTTAGTACAATGTGAATGCTGATCTTCACTGTGGCTCCAGCTCAGTTCAGTCTATTTTTACAGTGAGGCAGCAGTGCTTTGTTATTATAGAAGTGGAAATAATTTGGAAATACTGTTAATTCTATTCAATTTGGCCAAAGTTAAGTTCATTATTTAGGCATTATGGTTTTAGAGCAGAGAAACTGTAAGCAAATGTCATCTTGGTCCTCTTCAATGTTTGCATGCATGTTTTTTTCTTAAAGACTAGTTGGAAAAGCAATCCTGCTCATGTTTTGAGACCATCACCAGCCACACCCACATTGTATGCTTATTTCTCTTAACTAGGAAGGATGTATGTGTTCTTACTGCTTTTATTTTGACCATGAAATTGTTACTTCAGAAAGGCATAGGACGCTAAGAAATGCAATACAAGTGTCTTTCTGAACGTGCATTTTAATAATAAGAGATATTTTACCGTAGTCAGCAACACAACATTTATGTAGTTGGAGAAAAAAATGTTTCTGCTGGAAGGTTCATGGCAATTTTAACTCGTGTTTTTCGTTGGTGATGAATGATTCTTTTCTTCCTCTTGAAACAAGCCTCTCCTTTGAAAGTTACCTCTGAAAATTATAGAAGCAAAAGCTATCCCAAGAGGCATATGTGATTGGAAAAAGAAAAAAAAAAAAGGAGTGTGGGGGCAGAAGTTACCTCAAAGTTACCTCAAAGTTACATTACTGAGGGAAATTTTGATATGACAAAAGAACCTTATTCTGGGCTGAAATTTACATCAAATAAAATAAGGAAAAATTAAGTATAAATAGATCATAGCACGCATTATGCTGGTGTTGTTTTGTGTTTTACTATTTTATTGTCTTTTAAATTAAATGTTCTTTTGTGGCTCACGGCAGTTAATGTTTAGCTACACTTCTAAGTTTAAAAAGCCCAAAAACACACTCCTGTGATAAGGAGGAAGAACAACAGAGTTACTGGCTTTGTTATGCGGTGAAAGGCTTTTAATTTCTTTTTCTTCTGCCTGGTTCAAACAAGAATCTTTTAGCTTCTCCCTTCCTTTATTTATGAACCAAGGTTAGACCCATCTAAGGAAGGCCTCTGGAACCCTTATAGATAGGTACATGTATATCTTCCTAAATTTGTCTGTGCTGAACTTTTAGGAAGTTTTTTCCTGCAACATGTCAGTTATTTCTAGGAGATGATTTTGTTTCGGTGGAAATACAGAGCCTGGTTTGTTTTGGTTTTGTGCTTGCGGAGGACATGTGGAATGATAATGGCAAATTTTTCCACTCATCTGTGATGCCAGCACAGTAATGTGTTGCCAAGCTGTGTCTCCTCGGGTGAACTTCCATCTCTCTTGCCGCAGTGTACAATTCACTGTGCACTAATATGATAAGTTGGTTAATACGGTTAATATGTCTTTAACTTTTTGTCATTCAGGACGGTGATGAGTCATCTCCAATTCTAACAAGTCCTGAAATTGTTAAGATTCCAGATCCCCAGATGTCTATGGTAAGCATGCTCCATGCAATGCCATCTGTATTTTTGTTGAACTTTTCATAGAGATGACAGCTTGCTGTCTTAAATACTTTAAAATTCCAGTGGAAAGGTGTATTTGACCATTTGATCAGTGGGTTTGAATTTTATAATTTCTTTTTCTGCTGCCTCTGATTTAAAATAAAATAATTGATTTAATGCTTACGTTCATCTGCTCCTTTCCATTCTTAATGTGCTTGCTTCTGAGGTGTATGTAGGGAAGCAGAGAAGGGGGACTGTTGGCAAAAGACGTCAGAGGGTGGGAATACAAGGTAAGAGGGAGCTGAAGGAAAGTAGAATTTTAGAGGCTGGTGCAGTAGCTCTTGGTCAATTCATCTGTTAAAATATTTTCTCCCTACGATCTCTTGTATGTTGTCTTTCATGTAGACAGTGCCTAAATACAGTTCTAGAAAAGATTTCCATTATTGTGGATGCCAATTCAGTGGGAATGGTATTGGCAGCTTTGGGAACCTTAATGTAAGTGGGCTTGTACTGGCAACACTGTTTGAGCACCTTGTAATCTAACACTGCAAGAGCAAGTCTGACAATGCTGGAAACTGCCTTGGCTGCTGAAATCTCGTTTGCACTGTGGCTCCTATTGTCTCTCCTACTGTTTCTAACATGATATTAACGGTGGGACAAGTTTTTGAGATGTTCTTCTTGCATACAAAGCTTTATGCTGCAAACATCATCCTGAAAAGATGTTTTTGAAGTGTCTGGCACGTTTGAGTGCTGTCAATCATGTATGTGTTGACTGAAACGCTTACCTTTTGCAGCAATTCACTGGAAGGCGAGGTAGAGTTTGTTAACTGTGTGAAGTCATAAACCAAAACAAACCCTTAAAATTCCCGACAACCCTTTACCTGTTATTAAAGGAGTTTTATGTAAAACAAATAAATAAACAAAGGACAGAAGATGCGGGAATTTTTTATGTGAATTTTAACTGCCATGCATTTTTCAAGAGGCTGGTGATCTTCGCTAGATGGTTTCATTTCAGTAGTAATTTTCTGTGACTTACAAGTATTTATGAATACTGACTTACCCTCTGCGTTTAGGAGAACTTAGTAGAAAGCAAACATCACAAGCTTGCTCGAAGTTTAAGAAGTGGACCTTCTGATCATGACCTGAAGCCTAATGCATCTACACGAGATCAGCTTAATGTAAGTCAGTCATATGATGGTTAAATTCAATTTTATTAGGTAGGTTAGTGATAATATGTTTGACAATATATTATTAGTCATAATATATTTAATTGGTAACAAATTAATTTCACTTTCTAGAAAACCATTAATGATGGAATGCTTTTAAGTGTTTGTTACAAGGGCTTAGTTAGAAGGGTCCAGCTCAGAGAGGAACAGAAGGTACTTGCTCATTTTTTTGTAAAGCAGTTTTGGGTGGGTAAGAATGTGTCTTTGGTACATACCATGTAGGTGTGAATGGTAGTGTTAAAGTAACTGTGTATGTTCTCCTGCACTGCCAGTTCAATCACACACATAGCTGAGGAGCGTCACCGTGATAGCATGAGAACTTTGTGTTGTTGGAAAGCTCTTTTTTTATCCCCTAGCTGTTTCTGTGTGCTGTCAGTGTTGTGCTTTGTCACAGTGTACTCCATTAACTTGCTGCTTATTTGCCTGTTGATGTTTTTAAACTCACTTTCTGACCATGTATCTGATAGATCATAGTGAGTTATCCACCGACAAAGCAGCTAACTTACGAGGAACAGGATTTGGTTTGGAAATTCAGATATTACCTTACTCATCAGGAGAAGGTAAGTTGAATCACAGAATGGTTTGGGTTGGGAGGGACCTTGAAGATCATCTAGTAATGGTCTGGAATTTTTTGACAAAACTTCTTAATGAAAGAAGAACATCATCTGGCAGTCTTTCTACAATATCCTGTCCTTGCAGAGATACAGAGCTTCAGTGTCTTAGAAGCTAGTCAAGATTATTTTATTTGTTCTGTAATGTTAGTGTTTTAAAAATTAGTGACTTACATTTTTCCCATAAAATCGAGTGAACTGGGTATTACTGCAGTAGTCTTTCTACAAACACTGACAGTCAGCTTAAAGTGCCAATTTTGCCAGTTTTGTCTTCAGCAGAAAAAAATTATTTAGGAGGAGCTTCATCCCTTTTAGACAAGCGTTAGTATTACAGGAGGAAGGAGCGGCACACCAAAAACCCAGAGTAAATTGAATAATGAAATAATCCCTCATCAGTGGGTATTTTTTTATGTAGTGGTAATTGTGATAGAGCAGGAACAATTATCTTTACATTTTATTTGGATAACTCAGCTGCTTTTTTTGGGGACATAATAAAAGAACTCAATATTGTATTGTCAGTTATATCAGCAAAGTCTGTGCTTATGTAAATATAATCTGAATCTAGTTATACCTTAATGCAAAACATTAATTTTTTAAATAATTTGTTTAGCCCGACATTTTACTGATGAATTGTCTCATCTCTTTCTGCTAAGGCCCTGACAAAATTCTTGAAATGTGTCAACTGGGATCTACCACAAGAGGCAAAGCAAGCCCTGGAGCTGCTGGGCAAGTGGAAGCCCATGGATGTGGAAGACTCTCTAGAACTTCTGTCATCCCACTTCACCAACCCAACAGTTCGGCGCTATGCTGTTGCCAGGCTCCAGCAGGCTGATGATGAGGTATTCACCGGTCTGTGGGTGCAGGGAAAAGCCAGCTGGTCTCAGGAGTTTTAGTTGCATTGAGTACTTGACATGTTTGCTACATCTCGAGGCATTCAAGGGAGTAATAGTGAAAGAAAACACCAAATAATTCACTATTTTGCTATTTACTGTAAGCTCTCTGAGGAGCAAAGTCTTCACCTTATTAAATGTCACTCATTGATAATTGTCTTAGCATGAACAGCCAGCAATAGCTGGTTTAGTCAAACAAGATAAAACAACCGTATGTTCTCCCCAGAAACCCCGGATAAATTTTGATAGTTAACCTGCACAGAAGTGCTCTGAACTTAAATAGTCTACTAAAGGATTTTCAGCAAATCCATCTGGTGAATTGAAGCAGTATATCGTCATACTCCTTTGCTAAAGAAAATAAGTAGAAGAGCATCTGTGGAAATAAGGTGTTTCTAATTGTATACTAATTAGAAATCATGAGCTCTGATTTGTGAGTAGAGACTATGTAATAGAATCTGTCAATTTTCAGTTATTTATATTTATTTTCTACTGATGGTAAAAAAAAAAAAAGCCAGGTTTGAATGTATTATCATAACTCTTGAATCCTTGGCAATCAATTGAGTTTAAAATAGGGAGCATAAATATATCATTCTTTCTCAAGCCTGCTTCAGTAGCCAAGGTCATACTTCTTTGACTTAAAATATGTAACTTTTACAAGGTATTTGAAAGTAGGTAAATGAAGGAATTTATGAATAGTATAGGCAACAAGTTCATTTTAAACAGCAAGATTAAAATTGTGTTCTTCAGTCTGAAATAAATCAGATATGTGGGTTTTCCTCTTTGAATCCCCAGCTACACAAAGGATTAAAATGAAAGTCCATAAGAGTGGAGAGAATCTCACTTCTGGATACCATGACCCAGAGACAGTTTGAATTTTCTTCTTGGGAGTCACAAACTGAAAAGAGGTTTTTTTTGTGGATGCTGAAAGCAAGTAGGGCAACTTAGCTAAAGAGAATTTTAAAGTAGTAATTACACTTAAATGTTCACTAAATTAGCACTAACTGTCTTTGAGTAACTAAAAAGGGTATGGTAATTCAGTATCTTTTGGGAATCAAACTGCATCTAACACTAGTTTTTCTATTCTGTATTACTTGTTAGGGAGACCTCAGTTTCCATGTTGTTACAGCTCACTAAGTCCTGACCACGCTTCTCTATAAATTAGAATTTTGAAAACATAATGGAGTTATAGTTTGCTTTAACTGACACCCTTAATTTACTTCCTTTTGTGTTTTGTTTTTTTCTTTCCTCCATAAGGATTTGCTGATGTACCTGCTACAGTTAGTCCAGGCATTGAAATATGAAAATTTTGATGACATAAAAAATGGACTAGAGCCTAGCAAAAGGGACAGTCAAGGTTCAATGTCAGAAACTATGTCAGCCTCTGGAACTAATGCAGAAATAGACAGGTAAGAAGCTTAGACTTCCAGCCAAAAGTCAGAAACATGCAACATTCTAAACAATCAAATTATTTCTTCTTTTTTGGGACCTTTGCATATTCAACATATTATTTTATAATCTGAAGCAGTGACAGAAAAAGAAAATTAATGTGTTTCCCAATTACAGATAGTTTACAGAGCAAACATTCTTAATCTTGAAGTTGAGGCCTTTTCACTTGACTGTAGAAAAGGAAGACAGCTTCTGGAGAGCAGGAAAAACACTGCTGTTGCTTCCTTCTGGAAAAGTTAGGATGTCTTCAGTGAAGTTCTGTGAGACTCCAGTTCCTACTTTCATGCACAGAATGTGTATCTGAAGTGCAATCAGTCTGAAATGGAAAGAAATTTCATCCTGCTTCTGTGAAAGGTGGTGTAGGGAGAGACCTGGGGAATCACACTTCTTATTCTTGCAGGAATGCAAAAGAAAGACAGAGATATCTAATTAATAAAGTATTAAGCAAAGTGTAAACCAACCCAGTCAACTAAAGTCTCCTGTGAATATCTATTACAAACTGTCAGGATTTTTGGTCTAAAGTTTCTCATCATTTGTATCATTAGGGTATATTTTTTGATGTTACAATTCTACAGCTTTTCATTAATCGTGCTGCAGGGCTGTAGAGTGGGTGTCCTGGAATGTGTGGTGTATTTTGAGGCTGCCATGATACTTAGACATTAGTAGAGCTATTTGCTTGCTTCCTTTCAGGTAAATTTACTGTCTGAAAATTTTGCCTTGCAAATATTTCATTTGTCTGCTCTGTAATGTGTAGCTGCATTCCAGAGACAAGTGCTTGCAGGTGTTGTGTATTAGCAGCTTCATCTTAAGCGCTTTTGAAAACAGCTTCTCCTGAAAATGCAGATCTGTTAAGTTCTTATCTATGTCTGCTTATTTTGTATGGAAGATGAAACAAAATGCAAAGTTTGATGTAAGCGAATGTCCTTTGCAGCCGTAAACCGTGTACAGACACAGACACAGATATTTGCTGTTTTCAGGAACTGCAGCTGTCAAAGTTGCTGTTTAGCAGTTTGTTCTGAAACAGGGTTGGAATGCTATCTTCAAAGACACTTCTCTTTCAGTTTTCTGAATTTATGTGCTGTGGAAGTGAAATTCATTGTTGTTTCCAGGCATGCTCCCTGGCCCCCAAGCAAGAACTTTGAATCATGCCAATTACATGCTTTCCTTTGTGTAGTTCCCAGATTATGAGTCCTATTCCACCTGTCTCCTCTCCACCTCTTACTTCTAAGACAAAAGAGCTTGCAGAAAATGAAAACCTTGATGTAAGTCAGATTTATCTTGTATTTTTGATGCTTTTTTTATTGACCTGGTACTGTTTCTAACTTTCATTAGTGAATATTTTGGTCTTTCTCCAGTATCTTGCTGAATATTTAAAGTGCCCAAAGAATATAAATGTAAACTAGATGCTAAGAAAAGAGTAATACAGGCCATTTATTTCCATTTGTGGTCACACTGTCTAAAACTGGGGGACTGGGCATTGAATTTTTCATAAAATTAAAGTCCTCTTCTTTGAAGGAGAAAACTACTGCAAAGGCTATCACATACTTATCCAAAATTGACAGTTGGTGTGTTCAAGGTGTTTTAAAGCAGGTTTTTTAATGCAAAACAGTTATCCAAGTATTTTAGCCTCTGCTATCTGTTCTTCCTGTAGCCATGTTCTTTGGCATGTCATCGTTTTCGAACCTGAGACACTGTTGATTTATTTCTGCACACAATTATTCTCAATTTAAACAACAATATGAGAAGAGTAATAGAAATGGGACAGGACAGAGGGAAAGATAGAAGGTAGAAAAAGTTTGAGGGAATCTGGGTTTAATATGATATGCAGATTAATTGGCCTTTGAACTAAAGATCACTGTTGCAAATCTTCCTATATGAGTCTCAGTACTGAATAGAAAATAAGACTCCAACTGAGGATATTGGTAAAGATAAACAGATTTCTTGTTAGTTGAAATATTAAACCTTAAAGAAGCAGCTAAATGCTATGTATCCTCTACATTTTTTTTTCTTAAAATGTAGAACATCTTAAAGATTTTTAGATTCTCTGGATAGAAAACAGGGGAAGGAAATGTCTTTTGGCATTGAATTTTACAGCAAGGGATAATTGCATAGGAGGAAAATAACATAAATAGAAACTGTACATTAAATGTTTATTTTTGGAGAACATCATGTACTTTTGAAAATTTGGTAAATATATTACTGGAGTAGTAGACCTTTTTTTACTTCTAATGGTGTTGATGGATTTGAAGTAATATTAAAAATAATATGATTTAGATATTAGGTTGGGTTGGATTGTGATTTTATAAGGGAATATATCAAAACTCGCTTATGTTTATTTGGGATTTTTTCTAAAGTTTGTCTCTTTCAGGTGCTTAGACTTTTTTATAACTTAATTTTGCTCTTCTTAAATCTCTTTCAGCAAGACCTTTGCACTTTCTTGATATCACGAGCATGCAAAAATTCCACGCTGGCAAACTACTTATACTGGTATGTTAGAAATGGTTTATTGTTGTTAGAAATGATTATTTATTCATACTGTATCAATATGTAATTGAAATCAAAGTATAATGCCCAGAAGAGTGCTCAGCAAAAGATGACTTGTCTAGAGAACTAGAGAATCTCGGTTTCTCTTGGGGTGAAGTAGTAGATTTAAAATAATATGCATTTGGACATTATAATTATTAAAAGGAGGTTGTTTTTAAAATGTACAAACTTTACTGTTAGACAAAGAAAGGTGATGTCTAGGGAATTAAGTACAGTGTTATGAGAAACAGCCTAACTACAGGCTGTAAGTTTTCATTCAAATTGTTAATGGTGTTGAGGAGGAGACAAAGTTCATCTTCTGCTCTTCTTTTCTGTTTGGTTTGTGTTTATAGTTTTGGCTAGAACATTGAAGTTATGCACTTCAGTGTTAATCAAGACTGTATTTTGTGAAGATTCATAAAACACTAATTTTTTTTTCCTAAGTTTTGGGTTTTTTTATTCCATTTGTGGTTATGCCATGAGCACAAAATGTGCACGTGTGCTTTCTTAAGGGTGAACTCTAGCTGTGAACAGCTCATCTAGGTAGTGGAGATGTAGGATTGCTTGTCTAAGGGTCTTGTGTCACCTCACTGGTTTAAGAATTAAATTAGATGCCTAAACCAGTCATCTGAAAGCCTTCCAAGTGAGCATTTGCAGATAGGAGTTACCTCATTTGAAGAAAGCTGAGATGAGTAGAGCTGTGCTGTGTGAGTGTGTGTGTATATCAAAGTATGGGCATATGCACAGCACACAAAGCTATTAACTTGCATATACACATGCATTTTAAAAGTGAGACCTCAGGTGCCTTTTACATGGCTATACCCAAGTCACATGACTCTCATTTGTATTCTCTGTAGCTGCATCTAGTAATTAAAAATACTAATATACAAGGTCTTATTTTAATGTACTAGGAACATTAACCACAGAGAAGTTGTGAATTGGGAATGTGACATAAACATAGCAAACTGTTCTTATAAAATTCTAACAAGAATCCTACAACCTATCCTGACAGAGACTCCATTTATAAATGTAATTTATAACTTTTATTATTTCTTTTTTTTTTTTTTACTAGCTTGAATTTGAAGGTATTTAAGTGCATGATTTATGTACAGTTGTGAAGAGTAATTAGTTCTGTTGCTGTCACCAAAGATAATGTTTGGCTTGAGTTAAAAGAAATGCTGTTAAATTCAAATGACTAAAATAATTGCAGGATGAATTGATGTGAGTAGAAATCAAGTGCTTGACCAAATCAAATATTGTTCATTAAGATATGTGTTGGTATTTGATATGTTACTGTATTTCTACCTCACTGGTAAAAACTGTTCACTTACATTTCAGTGACATCTCAGATATTCAGGCTACAGAAAGTTCAAACATCCATAACTCTGAAGTTTTTGACTTATGACTTAAAAAAATTTCAACAAAACAAACAAAAAAAGCCCACCAAACCAAAACCCCCAGTCAATTTATTCTTTGTTTTCTTTCCAGACATCTCAATTTCTCAGTGACAAAACACAAATGTTGCAGCCACTGTTTGAGCTGACGTAGCCATAAATCCTCATGGCTCCTGATCAATTGTACGTTTCAACTGTCCAGACACAGCATGCACCTAAAATAATCAGTGGAAAAAGTACAATAACCCTTGAAAATCAAACCTTCTGCTCAGTCACTTGTCATTGTAAAGCTATCCTATGCTTTAACAGCAGCCTCAGAAGTCAGTGCTACTGCTTTTTCTGTCTCCTCTGTGGACATATGAGACATCTGTCCAAGTATGAAGCATTACTCTTAGTCCTTATTTCAAGATAGCTTTGAGAAACTGTCTAGGGCCTTTTAACAAATGAAGATGAAAATGGCATGTTTCAATTCATTACTTCCAGCTTTCCTTGAAGTTTAGGTGTGCAGACTTTGTAAATAAGGACTTGTTTTTACATATGCATTCATGAGGGAACAGTGTATAATAGTATATTAGCCAAGTCCTACAAATCTTTAGTTACAGATTCCATGAGAGAATACACATGGAATAAGTTACATACACCTTAGTGTATGTAATATACTGAGTATTTATAAATAAGACTAGTCAAATCTTATAAGCTGCAAATGACAGATCTCTGATCTTGACCCACAGTCATTTAGTAGAAAAGAGGTTCTACATAAGTACATAAGGAAAGGGTAATTCCAGCTGCCAGTGCAAAGTCTGAGTCCAGTTTTTGAATATGTCGTTTTCCTGAATGAGTCACTTTTGAATCCAAATGCAGTGTTTGAAAATCAATTGGCTTGCTAATTTCTGCTCTTTTGAATAGTGTTTATTATATGTTTCTACTTTTATTAGATGTTTCTTATAAGTTTTTAATGGGTAGTACCAACTGACCAACAGAAGGGCCTTCAATGCATAGCTGCTTTTTACTTGTCAGTGCTGCTAATAGAAATAAGCACAAAAGCATTCCAAATGACTTCTTAATATCAAAACATAAATTCAGTATAACTGTCTCAAATTCTACGGTTCAAGTCTTGTACCTGGTTGGTAATTTTAGAAAGGGAAACTTACTTTGGAATGTAGACTTTGCAGAGCTGCTTTAGGGGCAACACCTGGCTCTTCCACCCCTGCTAATGGTAAAACGGGTCACAGGTAGGGTGAGATTCTCCTTGATTTTGCACATGTTCTTGAATAGCAAGTTTGCAGCCACTGTATTATGTTGAGGGTGTTAGCACAGTGGAAAGCCTGCTCTTCTTCTTGTACTGCTTGGTTGGAGTGTTGAGGTGGTTTGGACTTCAGACTTGTTCTTTTTGAGTGATGACACTTCACTGTAAGTGAAATACCTCTGCAACATTAATGGGCTCTCCTGATCCAACTGGGACTTTGGGACTATGCAATTTTGAAGGGTTCACCTGTCAGTTGAAGTAGAGATCTCATTCAAAGATCAACTTTATTGATGTGTTTCGCTCGAGTTGTGTAGGACAGGAATTCACCATAACTTGGGTTGTTTTTATTCTGCAGGTACGTCATAGTGGAGTGTGAAGACCAAGACACTCAGCAGAGGGACCCAAAGACTCACGAAATGTACTTAAATGTGATGAGAAGATTCAGTCAGGCTTTGCTGAAGGTAAGGCCTCTATGTAAGCAATATGTAGTGGTTTGGTGAAATTTTATAAAAGCTTCTACTTTTACTTAATTTTTAATTTTGTAGCAAAACCAAAGAAACTACCCGAAAGGAAGAGAACAGATACTGAACTCTTCATTCTTGTTGCTTTTTTCTGGCAGTAAAGTCTGTTTCTAAAATCGTCTGCCTTATTATGGGTCTAAAACCCTCTAGAAGCCTTGTGTAATCAGGCTGGTTTATTTACTGTTTCTTTATTGGAAACACTTGTCCCTGAAGTGCAAATGGAGAGACCGATCTGTTGAATTCACAAACAGCACTCGCTGTTCTGTGTGTCAGCAGCAGAGGGTGCTGGAGCAGCGGGAAAAAGTAGCTAAAACAAAGCCAAAAATACTTCTGTGAACTGGATGTTATAATTTATAGCAGATGTGCAGTCTGTGCTGACTTTAATATATCTCACACTTTATATTATTTCCAGTTTTAGGGTCATTGCTTGAATCTGACTCTTACGCTTCATAAGAATATTCCATGCTTATCCTTACTATCTTACTTTGGCTATGTGAATAGGTTTGTCATGCATGAATGTGCACCACTGAAATTGTGGATGCAAATTGAGGTGCACTGTTAGGTCAGATAATTGATTGCCACCTGCAGTGATTCTGATTGTGTTTTACAGAAAATACCTTTTGAATTGACAGGAAATTGATCGTTATTCACTTAGCTCTTAAAAGCCCAAAGGTCTAAGAACAAAGGAATAATTTCTAGATAAAATAATTACAGAACAAGGAACTAATTCTGTTTCTTTTCATTCTCTCAGGGTGATAAGTCTGTCAGGGTTATGCGCTCGCTGTTGGCAGCCCAGCAGACATTTGTGGATCGGCTGGTTCATGTAATGAAAGCAGTGCAGCGTGAAAGTGGGAACCGCAAGAAAAAGGTAACTAAAAGGTTGGAAAACCTACCTGTGGCTTGAATCTGACAGTAAGGATGTTAGCTTTTCATTAAAAATTCTTAGCACTGAGATTTATAAGTGTCCATCGTCCTGTAATAATTTTGCTTAATTGTAAACAAACTTAGGAGAGGTTTCAATGGGTCAAAGTTCCAAAGTGTTCTGAAAGTTTGTAGATGAAGAACAGAAGAGGCCCTTGAGAACACTCTTGGGGTATTTTGGCAAAAGAAAGATATGAGGGTAATTCAGTAGCTGATAATACAACAGTGAACAAGTTGTGTGGGGCATGGGAAGGTAACAGAGGTTATTGTGATGTATTATGCTGGGATAGATAGGGAAATTTAGTTAGCATGTGTATCTGTAATTTATAAAACTGCTTCACTATATAAACATCGGATTGAATATCTCCTCTCCTATTCAGATTACTACAAATTTTTATTTCCCTGGATTTTATGAGTGAAAGCTTGATTCTTTGGACATATAAAGAATTGAATAAATTGATATTTGTTAATAATGCATCCTTTGTTTTACATACCTAGTATGTGTTTTATGTTTTGTAGGTTTTTTTCTTAAACAAATTTTCATTCTTTTAGAATGAGAGGCTTCAGGCATTGTTAGCTGATAATGAAAAGATGAATTTAGCAGATATGGAACTTATTCCACTTCCTCTGGAACCTCAGGTGAAAATTAAAGGAATAATCCCTGAAAAAGCCACACTCTTCAAGGTGAGATCTTTTGCATAGCTGAAATACAAACAAATCTTGTGAGCAGTAAGCTTAGAAACTTTAGTTGAAGGATTTAAATGGACAGACATAACTGAGGCAAAATGTAACTGTGGCATTCTCTGAAAGTGGTTAAACAGCTCCTTTTTTTTTTCCAAGTTCCAAACTTAAAAGCAGCTTTTATAAGACTGATACAGATTATGAAGTTCAGAATTTCACAGAACTTTCTTCCAGCGTTCAGCAGGAATACTTGGGATCAAAATTGTGCCAATAAAGGCAGATGTGCTGCCTCTCAGCTACATGTGCGTATCTGCTCCATTGCAAAATAAAACTTAAGTTCACAGGGAGTAGAAAGCAATGAAGTGGCCATGTCATGCAGTTGCAGTCAGCTGACAGGTAGATCCTGTATCCCTACAATTGGTAATTCCTTAAACCAGTCTGTAGCAGCTGCTTGTGATCATGTGACCATCCCTTAATCTTAACAGCCAGTGTGCTGCTGAAAAGGCTGGGGTTATTTTGCTTGTTATACTACTTCAAGTGTAAGTTATTACCTGTGGTCACAGTGATGTAGGGCCTCTTTACAAATTTGCTTTCAATTCATATAGGTGACTGTAATCTAATTTTAAGATGACCAAAATATGCTTTACAAGCTGGGCCTGTGTCCAGGAGGCATTCTCTTCCAGTTAAAAAAAATATAAGCTGCTGTGACAGCCAGAGTTAATCTGTCATCTCTTCTAGGTCCTGAATTTATTATGCTCAGTAGTTTCAGCAGGCTGCTTGTTGGCTGTGATATGATTTGTGTTTACTTAAAATCAGAATATTTTTGCATAGTTTTCTACCAGCTTTAGCTTGCTTCTTTATATACCTGTTCTTTGAATGGTATGCATGCTCTTGCACCTTTGGTTGGAGGCGACATTGGAAAGATTTTGTCAAGGAAACAAGGATTTGCAGATTTGAGTCAGCATTTTTTGTGAATGTGATTTAAGGCTTGAGGAAAGAATGTGGACAAAAAGATTGCTGTAACTGCATCTAAATGTTTGCTATCAATAATAACAACCGAAATTGCTCAGAACAAACTTGAATTGATCTTTTATATATTGGTCTTCTGTAGCAATGCAAAAAATTTAGGACCAAAACCATGGGATGTAGCTTGTTTCAAACTCAGATGTCTTTTTCTTCTCCTAATTCTAAAAAGTTACAGACTTCCATTTAATATCTCATTCTGTGAGAAAAAAAAACCAAACAGCAACAGACCTAAAAAGGGAAGAATGACTAATTTCTGGTGCCTTGGACATCACATGTTAGGACTGCATAAAGAATGATTTTGCCTTTATTTATGGAACTTAATAATTTTGAAACATTAACTGTATATGAAAATCTAATCTAACTGCTCAATATTAAACCCTGTATCCTCGATTGTTTTTGTTTGTTTTGATTTGGGGGGAAGTGACTTGGTCAGTTGCAGTAGATTATATCCTTCATGTAGGTAATTGATCCTCTTCAACCCATTTTATGCAGAAAAATATTAAACAATTAAATGGGCTTTCTCAAACAGTAATTTAAAAAAAGGCATTTTTGCTTTTACTAAATAGGTTAAGGAAGCAATTAATTGTTTAAGATGTCTTGCCCCAAGCAATTCTTTGTTGTTTGTCCTATAATTGTGTATCTTCTTGTTCTGGACAGTTTAAATTAGTTTTGTTGTGACCTTTTGTATACTTCTTCTTTGTTGACTGGAATTACATGCATACAGAAAAAAAAATAGAATACTTCTTTCCTCTTCTGCCATCATGGGAAGTGCAGAGGGGAGAATGTATCCTTCATATTCCTTGATTAAAAAAAGAAGGGAAGCATTTTAATGTGCTTTCGTTTTTGAAAACATGGTTAGATCAGACTTTTGGTAACTGGAAATGGTATACTCTATCTGTTAAGTCACTACAAATGCAATATGAAGACCTGTATTTCAGAACTCCATTGTAGCCATGTATTCATATGAGCATTGCTATGAATCAGCTTAGTAGAATATTTCCTTTTCCAGAGTGCCTTAATGCCTGCTCAGTTATTCTTCAAGACAGAAGATGGAGGCAAATATCCGGTAATTTTTAAGCATGGTGATGATTTACGTCAAGATCAACTTATTCTTCAGATTATTTCACTCATGGATAAGGTGAGAATTATTAATCACCATCCTTGTCTTTCTGTTTTCATGATTTTCCTTGTCAAAGCAAGACTGTTAAACATTGTTAATGTGGCTTGTATTGCTAATACATTCCAGAGTTCTCAGATCTTAGGTGGCTTTTCTCTTTTCATTATAGTCATGCAATTATCCTGTGTAGATTATAATTTTATTTTTTTTTTAATTGCGATACAGGCTTTCACTCATTATGAGTTTCAGTGAGAAACAGTGGAGATCAATGTCTACTACACATCCTTTTAGAAATGCAATCTGCCTTACTGTTTCATTCATCTTTGCATTTCTATGTTGGTTTTTTTTCCAGCTGTTAAGGAAAGAGAATCTGGACTTGAAGCTGACACCCTATAAAGTGCTGGCAACTAGTACGAAACATGGTATGAATACTTTTATTTCCTAAAAATACAGTATGGAAAAGAAACTTATCCCTGTGTTCATAGACATTGTGTAACAAAATCTTGTTGCAATGCAAGTCATGAAAATAAACACCCTGAGTGACCACAGTATTCCATAGGTCACTCAGATACCTTCAATGAAAGAAGCCTGGTCTGGATTTTGGAGTAGGTGACAATCAGTAGTCTGACAGTCTTTGCTGGTAGCTTACTGTGTGATCTCGAACAAAGAGCACTCATATTTTGGGATGTTTGCGTGAAATTGAGGAGAAAAACCAAAACAGAATCAGACTTGGCTATGCTTTTAGATACATTCTTGATAAATATTTAAAAGGACATTAAGGTTCTTTCTCTTCTCACAAAAACTTGGAACAACAGACCTTTTGTGAGCTCATTTGGTGTTTGTGACAAATTGTTTTAAAACTACTGAAGGCAGAAAATTGGAACATGGGACAAAAATGTGGGTTTTTTTCCAATGAGAAGCAGTTGAATGACTGTGTGTTAGTGTTGTGTGTTTATAAACATGCATTATAGAGTAGCTTGAAAGTTCTGTGTGTTGGAGACCTTTTGGTT
This sequence comes from Pyrocephalus nanus, assembly GCA_038380795.1. Lineage (NCBI taxonomy): Eukaryota > Metazoa > Chordata > Aves > Passeriformes > Tyrannidae > Pyrocephalus > Pyrocephalus nanus. Next base: position 4,551,341 of record CM076263.1, on the reverse strand, counting down.
GTTTTCTCTCACAGGCTTCATGCAGTTTATTCAGTCAGTACCAGTTGCAGAAGTTCTTGCTACTGAGGAAACAATACAGGTATGTGGTGGAAGAATTTTAAGTCGTCTTCTGATCAAACAGTGTAGCTTGCAGGGGTATATCTTGTACAAAATTCTTTCAGTCTGTCAACTAATTTTTTTTATCTGTGTTTAGAATACAAATTACAGCTTGAAACATTAAGGGTATTTACAGCAGATGTTTTGCTTTAAAAACATATACTTAAATGACTGCTTGAGTATCTGGTGTTGTAAAAGTAATATGATTTAAATAACTAAAGTGTAATTTAGTTTTGAAATTGAAATTCTGGCTTTGCTGTGATGATGAATGAGAGATACTGAACACTTTTTTCTTTTGTTTCACAGTGTTTGCCATTCATTCATTAGTTTTGACTTGACACCTTGTCAAAGTATGCTGTAATGATTCTTTTGATGTAACAACTAATTTGTTCATATTTCTGAAGACAGTTTCCTTGCTACAGTGGATGAAAAATACTGTAACTTGGCTTTGTTAGAAAACTTTCTGTAATTCTCATGGAATTGAGTAGGGACACTTAACCATAGTGGCACACAAAACTTGTGCTAGGTCCAAGCACACAAGCCAAGCTAGGTAGCAGAGCTCAGCTGGTTGAGATAAATATAACCAGATAAAAACATACTGAATTGCCATATGAGGTAAATAGCTACTAAGTTTTTTAATGAAAACAGAGTGTATTTGTTTGGATTCAATTTGTCACAGTACCTGTTTTCAGTTTTTTGCAGTTGATACTGAAGTTTGCATTTCTTTAAAGCTTAATAACAGTGAGCCAAAGCATACTAGCTCCCAGCTCCTATAAACTACATATCTTAAAAATATGGAGATTAAAAATTGCTTGGCATTGGTCATTATCATTTGCTTAAAAAATAGGCATATCAAGTGCTTATCACTTATAAAATATGGTTACCATTTATCAATGAGCAGCATAAATTTATTATCAAGTTGAATAAGTTTATGTAGCTTTCCATTCCATAAAAGTTGTGGCAAGCTTCATCTGCACAGTCAATAATCATACAGATTATAAAGCGTTTTCATGGTAATCCTTTGTAATCTTAGAAGTGTACTATTCATAATTTAGTTTGTTATGTGTTTTTGTAAAATAACGTGTTTAGAAATGCTTGTGAAACTGTCATTTTGCATACTTACTAAATCAAATTCCAATAGGAAATAGGTATTTTTGTTGCTCTGCAGACATATAGGAGCAATTTTCCTGTAAAAAATTGTTAATCCAAATAGACAAGACACAGAAAGAATGAGAGAGATCTTAGTTTGCTGCACTGATCAATGGCAAAATACATTTTAGAGCCCAGATTTCCTGTGACAAGGCATGATAGAAGAGCTGGGCATTGTAGGCCAGGGAAATAAAAACTAAATGAACACTTTTAGGTGTTGTAAAAGTTTGTTTTACTCCTCCTGTAAATGTTCCTTTTAGAGTTCACAGCTGTTCTAATAAAGATGAGCTTTGTATATAAACATTAACTTCTGAAAAGATTCAAAGCAAGTAATCCAGTACTGGCTGGTAATGCAAATGTACAGGAAAGAAAAGTTGTTTTGATATTTGAGTGTTACTTACCTTCTATCAACAGTCTTAAAATGACAGTTTCTGTTTTAGAATTTCATTGAAATAATTGTTCTATTTTTTTCATAATGATTTTAGTCACCTATATGCATCCAGATGACTGCTATGCTCCTCTTAGGTGCTCCTACTCAGTGCTTGCTTAGATTTTGCTTACTGGAACGAACTTGTGCTTGTGCTTGGATTTAATTTAATTATCTCTTAGACATGACACAATCAGTTTTCTTCTGGCTGGTGGCACATTTCACAGGAAACGTCAAGTTTTATTATAATAAATCGGGATATTATAGTAGCTTGGGTTTATTTTCTTTTTAAACTCAGTAGCAGCACTTGGTTTTGGTGAAGAATAGGGAGACATATAATGATGATAAACCTTGTAGAGAGTGCTTCCCAAGTGAAGTTACAAAGCAGGACCCTTTATCCTGGTTTAGTTTTTGTTGACCTGACCTAAACAATTTGCCTGGGAAGTGTTGTCACTCATCACTAGTAACTTTTCAATGCATTGGTAATTTTCTGAAACATTTAAACAGATAAGTGCTTTTCAATTTGTGTGTTGAGTGTAAGAATGTGATGAATGAGACAGAAAGTAAGTAAAGCAATATTAAATAAAATCTCAGTAGGTATTTTGGGAGTGGTTTTTTTAATAAACAATAAACGGGTTTTAATAATAGCCATTTGTGGTCTTGATTCAGATATTTTTTTTCTAAAGACACAATTTCGTATCATGTGGAATAACTAAATATCTTTATGACATTCTCTCCAGAACTTCTTTAGAAAGCATGCACCTAGTGACACTGGCCCTCATGGGATAAGTGCAGAGGTGATGGACACATATGTTAAGAGCTGTGGTAAGTTACAGTCTTACAGCTGCTAACTTCATACCTGAAGTCTGAAGGATGGAGGGGATGAGGTATTAAGACATTTCAGTTTAGATGACTGCAAACAGGACACTGCTCATGTACTTGCTGTCAGAATTCCTGGGAAAAATATCATTTTGAGCCTAGCATGTCATACACAAGTCCTCTCTTTGTACTTCTTATAGGAGAGGATAAGTTAAATACTCTTTACTTTCCAGCAATAATCTTACCTCTGCCCTCTCTGCATTGTGAGTTGGGGTCTTCATAATGCAGGGAGATATAAAGCATTGATGTAGTAATTCTTTTGTATTGAAATTATAATTTGTTTTGAAAACATCAGGGTCTTCAAACTGTTCTGGTTAATGGGTGAAAGTAACAATTAAAAGAGTTTGCTCTTTTTCAGTGCCAAGCTTTTGCTGCTGGGCTTCTGAATGATGGTGACGTGAACATCCAGATTCATATCAGTGTCTAACGCTTGTTTACAGTGCCCTTACAATATCTTCAGTTCAAAATAGCTACAGTCATTTTGCTCAAAGTATTTAAGCTTCCTTTGAAGTATCTTAATCCCAATATTGAACCAATTTAGTCTTTTGAGTTTTAAACATGTAATTTTGTATTAGGAAATTAAAATCTGGGCAGTACTGAGTAAATTTCAAGTATTTTATTCAAATTTTTTTCATGGTGCTGATAATTTTGGTTATTCTTCACCAGCACTATTCCTACCCAAGTCTCTGTGGTGTATTTACTATTAGTGAACAAGAGCTAAGATAATGTCATATACTTTTGTTAATTGTGTGGAACTTGTTGCTCTCCAGGAAAGGTACTTACATTGATGTTTACATTTTACTTGTTACAGCTGGTTATTGCGTGATTACTTACATCCTTGGCGTTGGAGATAGACATCTGGATAATCTGCTGCTAACAAAAACAGGTGATTCTTTTTAGCAGTATAATTTTATAGCAGCAGTTGTTTAATTTCTAGTATGTTGGCACTTTTTTATTCCATTTCCCCTGTGAGTATAACCCACTGAATGTTGTAGATTAGAATATATTTTAAAATGTAAGTTACATTGTATCATTTAAGGTAATAGTTAATGTAGTGATTAAGAAGAAGATTTCTTAACTAGAGTAAATGAAGAATTTGAAAGATAAGCTACTTCAACTATTAGAATCAGTGCTTTGGGGTGGGGAGAAATGCAAGTGTTTTTGTTGAAAATGAGTTCATACATCTGCATAAACCTCACAAAGCTTTTCCAAATAACATTTCTGAACTACAGCTTCCCTAGGAGTTCTGATGCATTGAATACTTCATTACATAGAGATGGAGAGTTAAGAGTTGGGGTTAAATGTTTATTATAAAGTGAAACGCTTATTGAATGAAAAACATGAACAAAAAATATTATTTGGAAAAAGAAGTGCATCCACGCAGGAAGCTTGTTAGTTTTATAGATAAGGCTGAAGCATTGAACAGGCCTACTCTGAAAGAGTAGAAATTTACACTGGGCCTTGATTAGGGTGAAAGGTCTTTCTCTAAGCTCACGGGGGAACAACTGAAGGAAGTGTATTTTTTCCTTATCTGCTTGAAAATGTACAAACAGTAATTTAAAAATGTGTCTTGGGAGGTCTCTGTCATTATACCAATGGTGATGGGTATAAATCTTTCCACAGCAGGCTCTGCTTGCTGAAGTAGCAATAGTTTAGTGTTTTGATTTGGGGTAAAATGCATCTTGCCTGTCTCTGTTAAAGAGTAGCATCACAGTGGCTTAGTGGAAGAATTTAGGGAGTGCAGCAGAGGGCAGTGCATGCCCACTGTACATCCTCAGCCTGACTGCACATGCTCTGCCACATACTGAGAGGTTTTGTGAGAAATCCTTGTGTTCCAAATACAACAAAGACTTACTGCAAAGGCTTGTGTCTTGCTACTGAGAATCACTTAGCCTTAAGTTGGAAAAAAATAATTTCATTCTTCTCTTGAAGGATCCATGCTCTAAGTACCTCCTTCAAAATTGAATAATCCTATATGCATCCTTTCTTGATGATACTTATTTAATGAATTGAAGGCTTTTAGTACAGTAAAGAATGCTGGGTACCAGCTTTCGGTTCACATACTTCTCTTGGATTTATATGGCAATAAATATCATTAACATCTTTTGGCTCTACCTTTTAGTTCGGTGAACGCAGCCATGTCTCTGTTTGACTCCTTCCAATAGAATTAGTGCCCCACCTTCTAACATAGAGATATCTATGCTTATAATAGATATAGTGTAATTTAAATATTGAGCAATAGATGCTGATGTTCATAAAAACAAAGTGTTTCCCACTCGGTGTTAGGAATGTATTTTTTACGCGACCACGTCAATTATCTTGATGAAATAATTTCTGCTGTCTTTGTGACTCTTATGCCTATAGTTCTGGAAATAGAGTGACTTCTTTTTAGTAGTCTTGAGCGGGACATCCAAATTTTCAGGTTTTTAAATGCTCTGTATCATTATACTTCAAGGACAACTGTTGAAGTTTTTTTGGAAGGAGATATGGGAAACCTTCAGGCAAAACATCCTTATGTGTCAGTAATGTTAAAATTACAAGAATACTTGCATCAGTTTCATGAATGGGCTTTAGCTGGTCACCTGAAGGTCATATTATATAGTCGGTATTGTTTAACAGGAATATTTATTTTCTCTGAAAACCTGGAATTTTCTGCTTCTGCTGGAGATGAAATAGATTATCAACTGCTCTGTGTTTTAATTTCTTGCTTCCAAATCTTTAGCAGCAAATATTACTATGCCTTGTGAACAGTAAGACGCTGCTTTATGGCTGAATGCCCAGTTTTAAGCAATATCAGGGCTTCCTTTTAGAATTACAGACTGTTTTATATATCGAAGCCAGCATCTGAATTAACAGCTAATGTTCCCTTTGTTGCCTTGGAAGGAAGAGCTGGATGATTGTGAAGCTGGATTGTGACACACAAGGTGTAGCTGTTCAGTTAACTTTCATGGAAGATGCACTAGGCTAGTGTGTTGCAATTCATGCCTTCACCTGAAAACACTTTGTCCTGCATTTGTTCCACTCTCTGATTTTGATTGTAGAGTTGGGATCTAGGTACTGAGAAAATACCCAGGTATGGTTGTCTTCATCTTTCAATAATCATTAGGGACCTACGTGTAGATTCAAGTTCTCAGTATGGGTTCCCAAAATTAAGGTGCATTGACTAGAGCCATACACTTGAAATTGTTGTGTAGCAGGAGGGCAAATTGCTACGTGGATAAAATCAGGTTATAAATTTCTTCAGAGCAGGTCAAAGACTGAGCAGTCAGAAGCTGAAACCCACAATTGCGTTTAGCATCATGTGTTAATAGGTGAAAGGGCTGGACTGTCTTCTCTTTTAATGCTCAGAGGTAGAGCTGTGGTCAGTCTCCAGCGTGAAGTACACCAATTGACATCTGATTTATTCTTCAGTCTTGGTTAAAAGGGTTGCCAGGTAAGACAGCAAGGACCTAAACAGATCCACATGTGAGATGATGCCATGTGTTGTACTACAGTGCTTTTCAGTCAAAACAATCTGTGATAAAGCAGGTTTGAAAATTACAAAAATTGAAGATCTGTGGGATTCAAACCTTCCTTCTCTTTCTTCAAACTCTTCCATCTCAGTGTTTAGATAAGTACATTGTTAAATACGTTTACTGATGTTGCAAACTACTATAGTATGTAAAATTAGTGGAATTTTTAAACGTTTTCAGATGTTACTGATCTTGATAGGGGAAAATCCTTATTTTAAAAAAATACAACTGAGACATACTTTTATCCTTTATATTCTCTCTGCAACTCCATTTTCTGGGATGCTTATTGCAAAAAAACCATAACTCTTAGCTGTTGATCTGCTAAAACATTTTCTCTTATAGGTGTCATAAACAGTATTTCTTATTAAACAATTTGTATCAAACGTATTTTTTTTCTATAATATGCCTTCATGGAGTGTATTTTGAGAATGGGCAGCTTGAGGGGGGAAGTTGGAAGTTACAATCCTCAGGACAAGCTGAGCTCTTATCCATCATATGGATGACAGTGATAAGCTTTACCCCCAGCTGTTGCTGCATAATGACTTTAAAACCTGTATCCTGAATAAGTCTTTAAAAACTCATGTTACTTTCGATTTTGTGTAGTCCTGGAAAAGTTGTAGCATGCTGTTGATGAAAATGATGACAATAAATTAGGAATTCTGATTTTTTTTTTTTTGTCATGGCAATGCTCTGTTAGCGAAGGTGAGATTTTGACATTAATATCAGAACTTGCTGGGAAAGCCAGAAAACCCATCCATCCAACTATTTTAATCCGAGGAGTTTTTAATCCCATTGTTTCAAGTTTAAAAATAGGAATTCAGTTATAGTAGTCACTAAATTGTACTTTTCTGGTATAAGCCAGGTAAAAATAATGGAGGCGCTTGGGGATTACAGTAAAAGTACTGAAATACTGAGCTTGGAGTTTATTGTGTTTTGGTTGGTTGTTTTTTCCCCTCCAACAACGAACAGAGCAACTTGAAATAATTTGTGAGACTTTTTTACTGTTAAAAGACAATTGTCATCAGGCTTATTTTATTTCAGTAATTGCATCTAATTTGCTTTGTCTTCTGCATTTTATTTAAGGTTTTCAGAGCCCTTTAGTGGTTTTCAATAGTTTTTTGTAACTGCCCTCTAATGAGATGGAAAAATAGCTGCTAAATGAGAACTTTCTCCTCTGGTAAATCTAGGTGTTAACAGTAAAAGTGATGGACAAATCAGCCTCTCCAGCTGCAGTGAGGTGTTATTGGCTATTGCAAGCACCAGATATCAATTTTTAGTCTCTAAAGGTCCATGCTTCACTTAATCAAAGATCACTCTCAAGGCTGAAAGGAACTCAGATGGACTTTGAAATCCCTGATGCCCTGACTGCTAGTCACGTAAACTTTCTGTGTTTCATGCCATTTCCTTAAGGTCTCCAAGGGCCTATCCTCTTTATTCCATGTATTAGAAATCCAGGTATTCAGTAGAAAAAATGTAGTCAAACCCATGAAATAAATAAATAAATTTTTAAAAAGGCAAGCTTAAAAATACCCACCACTATCAGCTTTTAGGTTTTGAATTAAATAATTTTGTGTGCATGCTGCGTTATTGCTTATTCCTGCAGGCTTTTTATCCTCTTCCAGTCAGTAACTGCCTTCTCTTGCTCTTCCTACAGTAAAATATTTTAAATGTGGAGTTCAGAGTGGGTTTGAAAATACAAAATATATTGAACGTATTTAAATGGAAGCTTTGGACATACGTTATTAGGGCACTGTTTTTTAGGTAAGAGACTCTGCAGGAAGTCTTTCCTGCAGAGATTTTTCCTGCTTCCTGAAAGAAGTCTCTTAGTCTTTGAGGAGTGAGCCACTCTGAACACCAGAAATGTCTCTCCAGAGCTCTGTATCTTGGACTCTGTGTAGGTGCCTGCAGTCTTCCTCTGAGCCTTGATACAGAGCTGGAATTTCCCACATGCCTCTCTGTGGTCTCGAGGTGTTTCCTGAATTGTTTTCTCAGGTGCCTGAAATCCCCAATTTTTGTAAGGAACTCATTTTTAATGAAGTGTCTAAAGATTTCAGTGTCTGTATATTAGAGATCCAAGGCCTTTTGTATCTAGCCCTACAAGAATTTAAAAAGCTCAGAGAATGAAATCTGTTTCACCTTCTGTCTTAAATAACTCCTGGTTTTAGTTTAAGTCGTGATTGAAAATAAAAAATCTCCCCCTTATGATTTAGCAGTCATTTGGGAACAGTAATGAACCAAAGCTAAAGGACCAGTTTTGTCTGTAATTTATAGGCATGTTTAATAATAAAGAGCCCTTTTAATTAAGATCTAATAAATCTGAAGAAGTTGGATCATGGTAAAACATGATGGCCTAAGAGATAGAAGTGTATGTGTTATGACACTCACACTGTCTGTTGAAGGAAGGACAAGTAATTGTTTTATAAAACGTGGAAGTTCAAAGCCTTTAAAGGAGGTGGTGTTACACAAGGGTCACATACAGTCTAATTTAGTGAGCAGTCAGGTGATAACTGTATATAAATACCATGATATGAGTATGAAGGATTGCAGTGAGGCAACTGGTACAGGTTGTACACTCCATCCCTGGTACAGGTTGTACACTCCATTCAGAAACTGCCTGGACATGATCCTGGCTAAGGCAGCTGGCTCTGGGTGGCCCTGCTTGACCAGGAGGTTGGACTGGGTGTCCTCCAGAGGTCCTTTCCACCCTCACCTGTTCTGTGATTCTGTGAAATGAAGGTTTCATAGAATCATCTTCTAAATTCAGTTGAGAAGTGTGTGTGTGCTTCTTGCCAACCATATTACATAACTAAGAAACTGTCAAATACAAACTGCACGAATCTTGTGACACTCCAGAACTAAAAATCTCCCTGAAAGCCTGCCCAAACAAGATGCTCATTCTACTGTAGAGTGTTTTTCAGCTATGGTTGCTAGACAAGCAGTGTCTTACCTGGGGCTGACAAATTTCAAATGAGTAATGTTTGAGTAATGTAAAAAAACAAACAAACGAACAAAACCAAATATCTTTGGATTGGCCGGAAAAACAATTCTGGAGTTGTTCCTGGAAGGTTTTGCCCCCATCCTTAAGACACGAATCAGGAGTGATGGCTATGCTACAAGACAATGAGCTTTTCACAGTGAAAAGTGAAGTCTTACAGAATAAAAAATCTTATTAAATATATTTCTGTCTTCTTAAAAAAATGTATATTTGGTACAGTAATTTCTAGAGCAAAGTGGGGGATTTTTATGTTTTTGTTTTAGTTTTGTTGGTTTGGTTTGGTTTTTTCTAATTTGTTTTGAAGTTCATATAATAGACAAAAGTTTGCTTTATATAGACTGTGTTGTCCAGATTGCTATTTTTATCCTGCTCTGTCTGCTACTATTTAGTATTTTCTGGCACTAAACCTTGTCTAACAGATAACAGAAAATTTCTCCAGTCTTGTTCTTGTGATAGGGCTTATGCTGAGTGATAATATCACATTCATTAATATTATGAAAGTGGAAAAAACATTGAGGGTTATACACTAATATGAATTTCACTTGGGATGATCACTTGAGATACTTGCAACCTTTTATCTTAGTATTAAAAGATTTCAAAGCATCAAGGTTATTACCTTGATAAATTTATTATTTATTAACATAAGAACATAAACATCACCTAATTGGCAGTGTTAAATTTGCAGCCAATTTAATTTGTCCAAAGCAGGCTTGTTCTTCACTTTTCCAGTTATGATTAAGTCCTTGAGGGGAACATGGGTCAGGTTTCTCTGTGGAAATCTCTGGGACTGAAGTTCTCCCTCCCTGAGGCTCCTCCCGCTGTGCTGGGCTTCGAGCAGGCCCCAGGGAGTGTTCTCTGACATAGTGGGCTGGTTTAGTTGATCTTGGAGGAGCTGCATTAAAATTAGTCAGGTCTGTGTTTAGTTCACGTGTTTGAAAAGTATTAAATATATGTAATGCATTTAAATGGAAGCTTTGGAGGTACATTTTTCAATCAGATGGAAAATCTGCTGAATTTTGAAGTTCAGCTAGTAAAACTATAATGTTAATGCAGGATGGCCTCATCTCATACTTTTTAAGTGTTTATCACTCAACTGTTGAAGTGTTTTTAATGTTTTAGGTGTGTCTTTGTTACCTGTATAAATTATTAATTATCATCTTTTATTCCCTATCTCCAGAGCAAACTAAAAAAAAAAAAAAAAATTACTGCCACAAGAGTCACTGTTTTATTCAAAATATTGTCTCCTGACTCTTCAAGGTGACAAGTTTGAATAAATGCACAGAAAACAGGTCCCCAAAACTGTTTAATTAAACATTTTTTGTAACTTCATGGTAGCAGAGGTTGTGTATGTTCTTGCTTCAAGAAGTTGATGTACAAAAATGATCTCTAAAAGTAACTCCTGTACCACCACAGAAAAAACATATTGAAGGAAAAAAGAGGTTTTTATAGCACAAATGAGTTACACAAAATCCAGTGGTTATGCCATTTATGAATCAGTAAGTACTTCGCATTGCTTTTTAAGGTTCCTCATGATCTCCCATAGAAAATTGATGGAATTTGATTCTTGGGTTGAAGAAGTGCTTATGACACATCTCAAACAGCCTTCTCTGCTGATACTATATTATTATTCAGTGAAAGAGTCAGAGGGGTGACTAACTGAAAAATACTGACCCTTTTTTTTTTTCAGGAGAGCTGAGCACTTAATCTTATGAAAATCTCAGTAAATACAGGTGCTGTAGGTTAAAACACCTCTTAGCAAATGCACCCCTGTGTAATGCTGTTCAGTTCCGTAATTCTGAAACAAGACTCTGTGTTCTATTCTGCCTGTCTAGATAACAGTCATGCTAATAATTTTCTACATTCTTGTTTAAAAGATCTTTTATCTTGTATTTGTATGAATATCTGCAATCTCACCATCTTTTTGTAATGTAGTTCTGCTAAGGCCCTAGTCAATTAAATTACACATTTCAAACTGAAAAAAACATTTGCAGAACACTTTGAAAAGCCTTTTTTTTTTTGCTTTTTTAAGTAAATCAAGAATGCTCCTTGAAAAAGGCCTCCTTAGAATTGTGAATTGTTCTACTTTGATTTCTATTAACAACATTTTTGTTTTGTGTATTTATATAATATTTAGCCCTCACTATATTTAGATATTTTAGGTTTTTTGAAGTTGCTGGTAAACTGAGGTTTAGCAACTGAAGTTCAATTGTCTGTTTTGCCACTTGTTGCATCTCCCACTTGGCTCAGTACTACTGAAGGGGAATACAATGAATTCTCCCCAATAAAGGTGTGAGCACCCTGGTGAGCAGCATGGCCATGTGCAAGCTCTTGATGGGAAGTTGCCTTGTATATTTGAAGACAGGAGGTGTACAGAAGTTTTTGTCACATGAATGCTGCAGAAATGTTTTAAATGTAGTCAGTTGATCTGAGAAGGGAAAGGTAGTGACCAAGTGACTCATTTTACGACTGAAAGAGTGCATGACAGACTTTGGTTCATTTGCAGTACAGTTGTAGATTTGGAGTTGTTGTGATGGTTCTTCAGTATATTTCCAAGCTGTTGATAAATTTTGATGTTACTCAACTCACAAGACTTTTGAAACCACGTTGAAATCTTCTTTGGTATTTAGTGGCTTCCAAAGGTTGTTGTTAGGATCCTGAGTCTTATTTTCCCTTTGTTGTATTAGTTCTGTGTCAAGTTTACCTTATTTCATGCCACAGCAACCGAACAGCATGCACACACTGCACTGCTTGTAGTATTATTTTAATTTGCAAATACATTATAAAGACAGTGCAAAGACTTAATAGTATCTATTACCTAAACTTAGCATTAGATATCTACTAACCCGTTTCAAATATTGGTTCAGTCTTTGTGAATAAACTCCCTGTGTTTAAAAATAATTAAAAAAAAAAAACCACAGAAAAAGTGATCTTGCTTTTTAGTACTCCTGTTGAATTTGAAATCAGCTTTACCTCTTGAAAAACCACAATTTCAAGTTAACAACTGAGGATGATAAACATACTGTTATAAACCTTACAGAAAAGAGTGAATTTTATTTTCTGAGATCTCCGTACTGTCTCCGGAGACTGGACTTCAGGATTCTGTTTTTCTGAGCCTTTGCATCAAGAACTGATACTATGTGACGTGTTTGCCTTTCCTTCTTCTGCAGGTAAACTGTTCCACATTGACTTTGGTTACATTTTGGGCCGGGACCCCAAGCCCCTTCCTCCACCGATGAAGCTGAACAAGGAGATGGTGGAAGGCATGGGAGGGACACAGAGTGAGCAGTACCAGGAGTTCCGCAAGCAGTGCTACACGGCCTTCCTGCACCTCCGCAGGTAACAGGGCAAGTTCTGTGCTGAAATTTGTTAGAGCCACCCTAAAAACAGGAGAGAAGAGGAGCAAATGAATCACTGAAATGTTTCTGTTGAAAACACAAAACTTGCCTGAAGTGTGAACGTACACTCAAGAATTTGTATGAAACAAAGGAATGAAAACATCATAGCGCTGGTGGTGCTTGAATGTAATTGTTCTTCAAGTTAAATCCCCCAGTTTTGCTTGTTTAATAACTTAAATAGCTTTATTTCAGAACTTGAGTGGGGTGTCAAATTATGTATTTCACTCTTGGGTATGTTTTTGCCCTTAAGCATGTTTTCCTCTGGTTATTGATGATCAAGTAACTGTCATTTTAACTCTTAAGTCATTACTCATTTGCTGCTTTATCCTCCTCCAGTTTAGATTACTGATGATCAAATTCTTTGGCTTGAAGCTGACACACACATATGCTTAGTTGATTGCAGGTCCTATGGGACAAAACTTAGCTGCTTGTAGTGACAATCAAGTATGTTAGAAATTTCTTTAGATACCCAGAACTGTGGCAGCTCAAACCTCTTTAGACTCTGTGTATCTACAGACCCACAGTTCTATCCTTTAAATTTGGAATCAGCTTCATTCTTTTGCAGTGACTATATTACTTACCATCAACTTTCTGAGATAAGTAGCTCAGCTTTGTTCTGTTTAAACAGAACACAGGTAAGCACGCTTGGTCTGTCCAGGGATTTGATTTAGCACATCTTCAATAGAGATGAAATAATCTCACTTTAATATCAAGATTACGTAATGCAAACCTGCAAATGTGTGGAAAAAAAATCACTAATATGGAAAACATATGTGAAAAGTACAATGTAATATGAAAAGCAGTCAGTCAATGATACGAAAAAAAATGCTGCATGTAGTTCTCCACTTGTTAAAAGGAGAAAGAGTAAGGAGTTGGTGTAAGAACTAACATTATTAATGGCTTAAAAGCAATTCAATAACTTGAAAAAACAGTGGCATGTTTTCAGCAAACAATACTTGTGGCATCAAAGAACAATCAGAAAGGCTAATGCATATTCCAACTTCTGAATTGCTTAAAGCTGTTTTGTAATGCTTTATTCCTTATTTGTCATATACTTGAGTTGTTTTGATTGTTTAAACTTAGCTGTTTCAATGGAAAGGTCTGTTGTGTCAGTGAAGGATTATTCATTGAATTAATTTATGTATTGATTTGCTACAAAGATCATCATTAGGTGTGGAGTATATCAGTAATTTGAGTATACAACCTAAACTGTAAATCAGGATAGGTTCATTTTTAATATCTGAGATTGTAGTTGTAATTATAGTCTCTCCAATATTTGTTCAGCTTAATAGGGAAATATTTTTAAATGGTTCTGCATAAACATCCTTAAGGCTTTCAACAAAGATAGTGTAGGATAATATTAGAATTATTGTAGCTTTAGTTCAAGCAGCTAGAACTAAAAATTATTGAGCTTACTTGCTTATTGAAAAAAAGAATAATTGAATATGGAGCAGCTTAGTTCTAACAGTTCTGCATGTTGGCAGAAACCCACTCACAGTTACACCTTCTGACTAAGTAGTGTGAAACCATAACCTCTGATTGCTAAGACAAAATGCAAACCCTGTCATGTCCCCCAGTTTGTGTTTCATTTTTGTCATGTATTTCCCTGAGGTATAACCAGTTCCCTACATATGTCAGGTACTGTATCTCGGTGTTTCAGGATTTCTGCTGGAATGGTTGTTGTGTAGTGAAAACAAATATAAGGAATTTAAAAGTTACAAGTGAAACAATAGTTCTGTTCATTGTTCCAGACTGTAAGCGTTTTGCCATTATTATCATGATCATTATTGTGTAGGTTTTTTGTTTGTCTGGAGGCTTTGGGGGAAGTTGGGGAGATGCCTTCTACTCCTTTGAACAGCAGTTATGAGTTGTGTGTGTTTGTCAGCAGTGCTGCAACGAAGGAGCAGCCTCTGCATTCTGAATATGTTGCAAGGCAAGTTGTGGCTGGTATAATTTATGAAAGCCAACTGGACATGATACTGGGGAGTATAGGTAATCTTGAGAAAAAGTGAGCCATGGGGCGATCCCAAGTTACACTGAAAAAAGGCAATTGCATTTTAAACTTAGGAATTTTTGAGTTCGACCAGGTAAACAAGGCCTTAGTCTGGGACTGCAAATAACTGTAAACTCTCCTGTCCTTGTCTTGTAGCTTAGAGTTTGGTAGACTATTTGCACTGTCAACAACTAAATATTTAGTTGCTTTAGGGCATCTATATGCAAAGGAGCCAAGTAAATGTTGAAAAAATAAATAAAGGAATGCTTTGGGTCAAGCATTTATATGAGATATTAAACACTTAAAAACAAAAGTTTCTGTTTTAAGAAAACACAGCAGTGAGAAGTTAAACTTCTGTCTGTTGTGCATTTCTTTCTTGATACATGAGGCCTTTTCTATTGTAGGAGTTATTTTGTTGTATTTCTAAAGTTTAAGAGCACTTCATGTTCAAGTCATAAGTTAATCAGCCTTTAGTGTAGCCAAGTGCTCATCTGTTTCTTAACTTAGCTTGTGCTGAGCTTTGAGGAGAGCAAAGAATTATGTGGGAAAGATTTAGGTTTGTATTTAGGTTTGTATTTAGGTGCTTAATTGAACCTCCTTAAACCTAGGAATTCCTGTCTCCAGGTTTGTTCTGGTGGTGAATGGAAGTCAGCCATTCTGGAGGACTTTGTAATGCAGATGTCAGAGATGAGTGATACCACTTGCTTGACAAAGGTGTTTGTTTTTTATGGGTCAGCCTCCTAGCTCAGGTGGGTCAGCAGAATGTCTCCTCTTAGAATGAATTTGGGCTGTCAGTTCACCAGCTGTGAACCTCATGGCATATTTGCCAAAGATGTAACCTTTAAGAAGGATGGCAGTGTACTACTGAGTTACAGAAATGCTGGGGTGAGAGGCAGAGGAGAGGCCTGCAGATAATATAGTGAGTAACTCTTTCTTAAGTCTGGTTCTTTTCTACTCAATACTGCCCCCAGAACTACCTTTCCTTTTTTTTTTTTTTTTTTTTTTTAATGAGGTTCTTCATATGATCTTATGCTTTAAGAATCAAAAGACTTGACTGTGGGGAACAGAACCAGCTCTTAACTGGCATCTAGCAGTGATGACTAGATCTTTAAAATCTTTTTTACAAGCCTCTATCATGTAAATAACTCCAGTAACCCACCTCTAGTGTTCATAAGCCCTTGTCCTCTATGTATTTTAAGAGCAAAAGGGACTCAGGGTCAGTTCAAAGGAAAAACTACTACCAGTAACCTATGAAGGGACTTGAGAGCGCATACCTGTAAGGTTTAAGCATGTTTAAAGTGAGATTTGTTTATTTCAGGCAAGTAGGAGAAAAAAAAAATCATTACTATCTGTGACGTCTGCTTCTGGCAGCAAAGCAACTTGACTGCCAGATTTTTTATCCAGGTCTGAAGCAGAATGGTAGAGCAACTTTTCCACTTTTCTTTTAATCTGTGATAAAAGTGATTTTCCCCACTCCAGCCCCTTGCCCCAGCAAAAGTGAAGCAGAACAGCTGAAAAAAAATTAGTCACTGAAGATTTCTGGCCAAACAGTTTATTTTAAATGCTTGTGTTATAAAACCTTAAATCTTACATTGGAATGTGTTAGGTAGTGCTAGTTCCAGATAATAATTGACACTTTTCTAGAGAGATGTTTTGTTGAGCAGTATTTATTTTGTAAAATATGCCCATGAAGCAATCATTTTGTATAGTTAAAATACTTTGTACTTACAATTGTTAGCTTATATACATTCAGCAGCTTCCTAATAAACAATTTTTGCTGTTAAGAATTCATTTTCTGTCATCTGTGAAGTTCCTGACTGTCCTGAAGTTCTTAGCAAAGCAATATTTCAAATTTTGAGGTCTGTTACATATGTTGTCTCTTTAAAAGAACTAGACCTCTTTGCAGAGGAAGGGGAGTTTCAGTTTATGTCTAGCAGCTTGAAAATTATCCTTTCAAAAAGCAACTTACAGCTAATTGCCTGCAAGGGCAAAATGGCTTTCTTTAAAAAAAACAGTACTGAGTGCTTCCAACACCATTTCAAAGCTTAAAACTCTTCTCTGCCTTGTCTGTTTTAATGGTTATAGATGACATATGTACTTCCTAAGTGTAGCATGCTACCACTGTTATTGGAGCTTAACTGAGCAACTGAAGACTTGGATCTGGTTAAATATTTAACTTGTTATGTCAAAAGCCCTTACAGTGACTTGAAAAATCATGTCTTGTAATTATGAAGAGTTCAGCTCTTTGAATGCTAATTTATATCGTCCTGCTGTATTGCTTTTTAATAAAAAATAACCTTTGAATCAGTATTCTAGCAAATGTTTCTCCTACTTGAGGTAGAAAATGCCATTAAATCTTAAAATATATGAAATCACGGTTTATATTTGATGTGTCTCTGAGTAAATGTTCTGGTAATTTTAGAAAATTATAACAAAATCAGGGCAATTTATTCAGTTTTGGCTGTGTGAGAAAGTTTGAGGGTTAAACTTTGATTAATGTCAATATCTTATGTTCTTTGCATAAATATATTCAATTAAATGTTGCAAATGGATCTCTGAAGAATTACCAATTCACTCTTAAGATGATGAGTTCTTAAGTTGTTTACCAAAAATGTCTTTCTTACAGTTTACAAAGTGTTTTATGTAATTTGCTCTTCTGCTTAGGTACTCCAACTTGATCTTGAACTTATTTTCTCTCATGGTGGATGCCAACATTCCAGATATTGCTCTTGAACCCGACAAGACTGTAAAAAAGGTAACTGAATAGCTTTTCTTGTCTTTTGGTAACCCAGGTCATCTTATTAAGAACTGTTCAGTCACCTGTGATGGCTTATTTGTATCTGACCTGAGAACACTTGCTACCGTTCAGGAAATTTTGATCAGTTTCTAGAATCACTGAAGTTGAAGATAGGAGAGTGTACTTTGAGAACACTTAGCACATCTGCCCATAAATACAGAATCGCTTTTTATCATCCCTGCAATAGTGCACAGTCTGCCCTAGCACTCTGTTCCAAGGGGTATTTTAGGTAAGGACAGTGTTCCCACCTCATCAAACCTTTGATAACCAAAGCAATCAACACTGACTATATCATGAAAGGTTGTTCCATCTAGTCCAGAGTCCTGTAAGTCATGGATGGTTTTATTAAGCCAGTCTGCTGAAGGTTTGAAACCTGTAGACTGGTATATCTTCATCACCAAGAAATTTTTGTTTATTGTGAAAACAGGCTGATGTCCCATAATTCTGACTTTGTCCCTCTACTCCAGCTTGTGTCATTTTTCTCCATTTGGTATTTGAGCAACAGTTGACATGGAAAATACTGGATCCCTGTTTTTTAGATTTCATTGCACTTACATTTTAAACAAATGTTGGCTCTTTTATAATCTGATTTACAGTGAAGGGCTATCTATTTTAATTCCACAAAGGACTTTGTGGAGCCTCTGTATCCAATGAAAATTAGTTCAGTGTAATTTTTATTCCAGCAGTGGATTTTCTCTAAAAAAGGTTGTTCTTCATTGTTTTCAATAAGCTATGAAAGCAGAGATTTAGCATCTTTAAATTAATATTTCATGTTCTAATATCATTTCCCTAAAGAAAACTGAATTGTGACTCGAACAAATTTTTTGTTTTACCTTCAAGAATCTGAACACTTCTGTTCAGACTTTCTTGGTTTCAAGTTGATACAAAGAGTTCACGTAGCTGTTCAATTTCACTTCCAGGAAGGCTGAGCTAGCCACAAATGCTGTTTTGTGGTAAGGATGGCAGCCTTCCCTCCACATGACTGTTTTTTTGAGAAAATGACAGCTAATTCTTTTTCTATATCAATGTTTGAACCTCACCTCTGTCCCTAAATGCCCTACAAAGACTGAGTAGGTAACTCACATAGAAAATGGGAGATAAAAAGCCTAAAGTAGCCAACTGAAATGGTTCAATACCTACCAAGTTCTGGGAGTAACTACATTTTTGTAGAGACACCTCCTTTTTTCAGGAAGAGACCTTCCTAGCAGTGTGCAACTCCTGTCTATGAATTTTATTTTTATACAGACTTGTTTAGTTCTGGCTACCCACTGGAAAAATGCATGATATACAGTAAGGGAGGGGAAGATTTTTTGGATTGCAAAGTCTACATAAATCCTAGGAAATTTGAAGTATGTAACTACAGGCAGAGCAGAGACTAATTTTTGGGAAAGTCTGTTGTTGACTGAAGTGGTCATCAAGAAACCAAACAAATGATTTCATTGAATTCCAGAAGTGCTGGTTCTTTCACATTTACATCAGTATATTTGAGAATTGCTGTGCATTTTAATCTTAATCACTATGTATTCAGAGTTCCCTGTCGTTTGATCATAGAATCCCAGAATGGTTTGGGTTGGAAGGGATTTTAAGATTCATCTTGTTCCAACCCCCTGACATGGCAGGGACACCTTCCACTAGTCACGTGACAGTGTTCATTCTTGCCTTGAATGCTCTCTGGTGAGCTCTAATATGTTTTTATCAAACAGAATTTCCCAGTGCTTCTAATGAACATGCAGTATCCTTGTTTCTTATTAGTATCTTGGCACTGCATTTTTTGGCAGTAAACTCTCTAGAAGTGCTGTCCAAGGGTATGTGCTTCCTGTAATTAATGATAGTAGGACATCAGGTTCTGTAAAATACTTGTAAAGGATTTTTTTAGTATAGCAGGGTTTGAGTATTTCAGACACTTCTAAAACTCTTCTACTCCATGTAAATTTCCCATATAATTTTCTTGAGATAACAAATCATGATACAGAATTGAAAGCCAACAAGTCTTTTCTACAGTTGAGAAGTATGCTACAGTTCACTGATGTGCCGTAGTTAAAAATCAAGATTATTTAAAGCATGATGGCGTTGTGTGCATCTGGAGATCATGGAAGGAAGCAATATCTAGAAGGAAGTTGTAAGAGCTGTGAATTAGATTAGTGTGGTTACTTCTAAATTCCATTACAAAGTATAAATAATGGTACCTTCTTTGCATGAAAAGCATAGCTGTTGTATGACAGATCACTATTAGATCAAATGCAGCAATTAATTATTGGGATTCTTAACTCTGGCAGTGACTGCAGCTTGGTTAATTGTGACTTTTACCTTCGTGTAAGTTCAAGGCTGTCTATTCACAGAGGCTTTAAAATGTGTTAACAGCTAGAACTGAAGCAGTAAGGAAAGTGCTTCTGACAAGGAATGCAAATCACTTTCAAATGTTTTGAGAGAAAAAGATCCTACTTTCTTGGGTTCTCTAAGTTAATTTACAGTGTGCTTGTTCCTTTAAAAAACAAAAGAAGACCCACACAATAACGTATTGTCAGAAAGATAGCCAAGTTGTTCAGATCTCCCAAGTATTTTTATTTTAAGTAAACTTTCTTTTCCTGACTGCTCAGCTCTTTTTGACCGCTATTAGCAGTTCAGATATGGTCTTTTTGGTTCAAAATCAGCCTTTGAATATACTCCCTAAATTTGTGCAAAAAATAAAATGTGATATGAGATGAACAGAGGAACTTTCCATGAAGCAGTTGTTGATATTGTAATCTACTGGATGCATATGACAATGTTGAAAGCTTGTACTACGGTAATTGTTTTGTTTAGTTCTCAATTTTGGGGTTTACTGTTTTACTGGGAGACGAAACCCCAAAAAAACCCAAAAACCGAACCAAACAAACAACAACAAAAAAAAACCCCAAACAACAGAAAAAAACAACCAAGAATCACAAGAAAACCAGTCAACAGCTGTAAATGGGCTAGAATCAGAATCATCTTAACCCGTTATAAAATGGTGAATAGTTCATTGTTGTTTGTGGTTTTTTAAAATAACGCATTAGAAAACTTGGTTTAAGTATCTTTGTTAGCCCATCTCAAATCAGTTTGAAACTTTGTTAGTACTAATAAAAAAAAGGAACAAGGTGTCTTGCATCTCTTTGGTTGAGTGGCAAGTTCGTTCAGTCATTTAACAAGGTAATACTGTACCTTGTTGTAGGAAAATTGAATAAATGCTTTCAGCATCTCAATTGATTTTTATTTTTTTCCTTAAAGCTTTAACAAAAAATCCATATATATATCAACAGACTCAAATTAGGTAAAGATCCATTTTGGACTGACCTGCAGAATTAAATTACCTTTGATGTGTGAGACAAGCAATAGCCATTTCAGCCGTGGTATCCCTTTCACCGGAGACAAAGGTGGAGATTTACAAATGTTTCTGTATCTTAGAAGTTATCCTGGTAAACAGTGTAGGTGGAAGTTCATAGACAGCATTTTCCTCATTGGTGCTGCAGTACCACTCACAGTGATTTTTGTAGAGCCCTCCTTTTGGTCCACGCTCACTGGAGCCGGTGAGGCTCTGGTCTCACAGGCGTCTGAAGTCAAGTCGCTGGAGTAACTAGTTAGGTTACCTTCACCTATATTTTCAGATTAATCAGAATACTAATTTTATAATTTGGCTGCATGGAGAATGGTGGTAGAAAAAAAAATCTGTTTAGACAAAGGACTGCTTACATATTGTATATCTTGTATTATATATCTTGTATTGTATATCTTGTATTATATATTGTATATATACATTATTGTCTATCTTACATATATTGTAATGCCTGTTGAAGTACTATACTGCAGTTATTTTTCAAACAGTTTGTTTGGCATAAAGATCTTTGATACTGGAATTTTAGTAGGTGTAGCTATACTGATGTTATCAAGTAGGCATGAATTACTCTAAATGTTATTTCTAAAGAATATTTGTTTTCCATGTTAGATGGCAGCTCAAGTTCAAGTCTACTCTTTATCTTCACAAAGAGACATCATGTATCATCCTCACTTCCAGTAGCCAGGGAGGTGCTTTATGTTGCAGAAAGTATCTACTTGCTGGTGAAAATACAATCAGATGTAAAAATGTGCTGATGAGTAAAGCTGCCTTTGGAAATAAAATATTTTTTGTGTTCCTCTTTCCTAAACTTTCTGCCGAGGTCTTAGATCCTGAATGGAGGTTCAGTCTTAGTAATCACATACATATTCTAAATAAACATAAAGTTTGCATCTACCACATGGTAATGATGGCTAGAGTGAAGTAAATTGAAAAAAGAACAAAGAATACTATTGACATGGTCCATGTCTCAATGTCTTGTACTCTCGTCATTTCCTGTGGTATATAGGTGTATTATTACAGGATGCTTACTAGTTAGACTAGTTAAGAGAAGATGGTTGAAAGTCAGCAATCTTCAGACTTTTCTTATGTTCAGACAAATAAGGAAAACAAGTCAGATCATAAAGAAACTTATATAGAGCATGTCCTCTTCAACGAGGCATTGGATGATTTGAGTTGTGATTTCACTTTTTTTCCTTTAAGAACTTAAGACTCCTATGATAAATGAGATTTTTTAGAAAAATCTGAGTACAGAAGGTATTCATAAGGAATATTACTGCCAACCTGGGGAACAAAAGGGAAGTCAGGTTCTTTATCTTTTTTTTCCACAGTAATTTTTCTTTTTTCTTTTGCAAAACACTGTCTGCTATCTAGTTACAGCTTGACATCCCAGGAAGCTCACTGACAGAATGTAATTGTATAATCAAGCTTAAAATCTAACTAAAAGCATATTGCCCAGGTGTTGTTTCTGTTTAAGAGTGTTGAAAAGTCTTGGGAGAAATGCAGATTGGGTAAAGTCAAAATTGGAACAGCAGCTTGTGTCATGTGTAAGTTTGTGCAAAATAAGTACAGATTGCACCTCTGACATGGTTTATGGCACAGCTGCGTTACCGTCCTCCTTGAAGGTACTTCCACATTCTTCCTGTTCAAAAGACAACAAACTCTACAGAAACTGATTTTGCTTATCAGAGAAAAGTGGCAATGGGTATATTTTTTTTTCCTGCTGGCATGAAAAGAAACAAACTCCCTATGGCTTCAGCTGGAGATGTGGATTTAGAGCACACCAAAATTTGACATTCCCTTCTTACAACATTGCATAACGTTTGTTTTCAGAAATTAAATCAGTACTGACCTTAACAATGCATTCCCACAGCTAAAATTGGACTGACAATGAGTGAGTCAGCATTGTCCTGATAACAAACAAAGCTCTGTTTCACAACTATTCTTGGAGAATGCGTGGAGAAATGTTTATCCACTGCTATCCCCTTGCAGTAAGTATACCCAATATTTATAGATAGATAGGCTAGTCCCTTTCAGCTGTAAGAAAAGCTTGTTGTACTGACTCACTTGCCTCATTCCATTTTTGATCACTACTTTTCCCTACAGAAAAAAACGTGAAAACAGGGATTACGAGCTGTAAAAAATCGTTTCCGTCCTCAGACCTCCAGAAATCCTCTTCAAATTCCTATTTAGTTTCATAGCAAAAAGCTTGTCAATTTTTGACCAAGAAAAAGTAGCTGCAGAGCTTAAAATTAGTTGTCTTTTTGATCCTTTCATCTCCTTTTGTCCTCTCCATACTATTTATAAGGAGAGCTGTCAGTATAGTGTGTTTCATCTCATGGTTCACGACACCATCTCCTACTGCCACTCTCTGATTTAGGCTTTTCTGAAAACCTGCCGTGGCTCAAAAATGTCACAAAATGAAATTAAATTGAAAAGTAGCAGGAGATTCTCCCCAGTTTGCCTCTCCCTTTCTGTGGCCTCTGAGGTAATTGCCTTTAAATTTTCCACTCTTCGCATATGCTTTTCAGATTTTCAGGAAAAAGGCAGAGCTGAAATCTTTATATTGACCCGTCAATGCATAACTGATAATACAATGAAGTTATCCCCACACTCATTTTTTTTTCTGCCAGTGCTCCTTGTTTTTCTGTTTCCAGCACAGCTGCAGTGCTAATTGCTAATTGTTGGGCTTTTTAAAATTAGCCAGTGCTATAAATCCTAAGTAGCAGTGACTAAAATCTGGAGTCAATTATGTAGCCAGTTTTGCGTAAGGAAGAAGTAGACCATCACTCTTCAGATGTAGCTAATGGATTCAGCATTGTCACCTCCTAACAAAAAAAGCTTTTGATTTTTCTACAGGAAAGCCAGATGGTTTCTATCTGTCCTTCATAGCAAATTTGACCTTTAAATGAGAAAACATCAGGGACCAGTGATTCATTGGCAGACAAAGGACTCAGCAGGCATTAAAGGACAGTGTCCTAATTGCCTGAGCTGTGTTTCAGATGCCCATTGATTAAAGAAGGTTCTACAAAGATGCTGCATTACAGGAGAGGTTATTGTGGGCACAGGCAGCACAAATACCTGGCTCCCAGCAAGCAGCAGACTGCTGTCTGTGGAAGTGGCCCCATTCAGTTTTGACAGTGCCTTTGGATACACACAGAAAAGGCTAGAATCAAACTGCTCAGAAGAGAGGAAAATCCTTCTGTGGACTGAAACACTGGGAGCACCCTCTGTGTTTCCAAGTCTGATGAGGGGTCATCCCCCTTGATAAGAAAATAATCAGTGTGGTTATTTGGAAACTAGCTAGAAGAGGGAGCAGACTTTTTTTTTATTCCTTAAACATTGAATATATCAAAGTAAAATTATTTTTATTCTATAGGTATAAATGCTGAAGCAGAGATGTGACTGGAGGTATAGAAAGAGTTTCTGAACTAGTTTGTTCCTAAGACTCAGCTAATTTTTCCTTTTTTTTTAATAGTCTGGCTTAAAGTGAAACTCCTGCTGCTCTTTCCCTTTCCTCTGTCCTCCCCAGTCAGTCAATGGATAATTGAGAGTTGAGTTCCCAAGTTAGTGAAATGGAAAGGACCTCTAAGTTGGAGCCTGACAAGCCTTTTTAGGCAGTGATTTTCTGTCCCTTTTCACCTGACTGAAAATACAACTGTTTGTTAGAAGGTGGCACTAGAAAACTTTCCTGATGCCAGTAGGAAATTTACATTTATAGGAGATATAAACTCAGTTTTGCTTGATTAGAGTCTGTTTGTTTCACCAGTCATATTTTCTTGCTGCTCTAGGGAGGTTTATTCTTTGTAAAAGTGTCACATTGCCACAGAGCTTATTTTGCTTTGGCAGACATTCATCTCTCTGTCCATTTGGGTAATGATGCTGCAGCTGCACGCCCAGCTTTGCTGTTTCTAGGCTGTTGATTTTTCATATATGTTAATTCATTTCAAAAAAAAAAAAAAATCGAATAAACATCATAACATGAACAAAGTGTTAGAACACTCTTGTACTCCTGTTGC
Organism: Pyrocephalus nanus; assembly: GCA_038380795.1. Taxonomy (NCBI): domain Eukaryota; kingdom Metazoa; phylum Chordata; class Aves; order Passeriformes; family Tyrannidae; genus Pyrocephalus; species Pyrocephalus nanus. Next base: position 4,526,730 of record CM076263.1, on the reverse strand, counting down.
TTTATATCGCACTCTCTAATTGACTGTAAGTTTTTGGCCAGCATGATGAAATTCTGAGCTGGAATAGTCTCATCTTTGTGTACTGTAGCAGCTGAAACCTTGATTTTCACAGAAGTTCAATTTAGAGATGTTCTCTAACATCTTTAGTGCCTTCTATTTCAAAAACAAAAATTAGGGAAGCCTACATAGGCTTGTTTAGAAACTGCGGTTTGTTCAAATTCAGCCCTTGAAAACAAAGGCTGTTGTTGGTATAGTGTTCCAAATGAAATTGTTCATGCAAATAAAACATCTGAATAGTTTGTGCTGTGAGTTGTTTAGGCTGCAAGCAACACAGAAAGCAAGAAAGTATTTTACTGAAAAAGATGGAATGTGATAAGGGTTAAGCAAAGCATTTAATGCCAATTTCTGCTACATAAATGTTGGATACTGAGTGCTGGTAAGAATTATAAGGCAAAGCAGTAAAAATAATCATGAAAACACCAGCAAATGCTCTTGTTTTCCTTTTTTGGCTATAAATTGATCTTTGTCTCTGGTTTTAGTCATGATGATATCTATTATATATTATGACCTAATGAATACTGAAGTTTTTCTCTATAAGCAGCTGATTTTTCAATGAGCAATCCCATACAGGTGTGATAAAATTATATAAAACACAAGCAGCGCTGCTTAATATTGTTGGAGGAATAAATACTAGAGCACCTACCAGTCTTCAGAATGGCTGACTTGCAATTTTCTCTGAAACCTAAACAAGACTGAGAAAGGGTTCTCATATGTACATCTTCTATGTCACCTTAAAATACACTAACTTTCTTCAGTAGTGATGAAACGGAGAGCTTCATGAGCGTTCAGGAAGTGTGGATTTGGATGCTGTCCTGAAGACAATAAAAGCTTCCACAGAATTTTTAGAAAGTTCGTCATAACCTTGAGCCCTAAGTATCTAATTAATTTTAGGTAATGTTTTAGCAGTGAGATGATGCTTTCTAGTGAAATCAAAAAGAATTTCTGAGTTTAATATGATTCCCGTGGCCCATATTGTACAGTAGATCAAATTTGAGGACAAAGAAAAATAAAAATCCATACAAATCTACTCTTTGGTGAGAGAGAAAGGGAGTCCTGTGGTTAAGGAACAAAAGGCCTAAGTGAAAATCTTGCAGCTTTACAAGGAAGTGCACTTACCCACATAAGCACTATTCCTGACTGGGTTTATGTGTGATATCTCAATCCTAAGCCTGTCGCACTTCTGAAAATGCAAAATGCCAAAAAAGGGTAAACCTGGGGAGATTCATTCAGAGGAATGAAGGCACTGGCCTGCTATTACCTCAGACCTTCAACTACATTTTTAAATAAGATTAGTGTTTTCTTGAGTATTTCATCTCTTCTTTTTACCATCATGTTTTTTGTACTTTACACAGCTCTGTAGGCCTGACTGGGAGTTTTCTGTGAAATCAGCTTTATAAACACATTTGGTGTCCTTTTCCAAAGAATACTCATTCTACTTCTCCTTGAAAACACTTCAAACAAAAATAAAGTCCAAGTTTATTAGCAGTTAGCAATGCCCATTATTCTGGCAGATGTTATGCTCTTCCTCTCTCAGTTAATTTTTGCTGGGATAATGGTGTGAAGTAGTGTTTTTTTGTTTTTGTTACAGTAAAATATATTTTTTCCAATGTTTTGGCTTATCTTGCTAAGTTCCCATCCTATTTGGGATTCTGCTGCAGGTGATGATCATCATTTCTTTAGCTCATCATCAGTTCAGCCACAAGTAATTTATATTTTCTTCTGAACAGTCCCTTATGATCTCTTCCCCTTATAATTTTTGTTCGTCTTTTGAAAAATAAAAGCTCTGCCTTGATAACGGACAGTAGCTGTCTCACAAGGTGCTTTAAATTTTACTGAAGGATAGTAAAATTTCTAGTCACTCAGTTTTATATAATTCTGCAATCCTCTTGTTTTTCATTTTATTACTAAACTAACCACTCTGCAGGGGGATAGGAAGTGGACAGTTTTAATTTAATTTCAAGTTGAATGTCAGTACCTGCATGGATTCTACTTGTTCATTCAACCTTTTCATCCTTGAATGTTCAAATTCTTCTGTTGAGACGTAATGTTAAAAACCAGTGTTTTGTATATGGTGTGGGGTTTAAAACTTCCTTTTCTGGAAACAAAGCGAAAGTTTAACCAGATTCATAAAATATATTTCTGTTCTATTTAACAAATACTAAACTAAAGCTGTGCTGTTGATTTAAATATCAAAGTGACAACTCTAAGTAAATCTTCAGGTGGAATATCTTTGATGCCTTCATGGTGGTCATCCTTCATAGGTGTGTAGAATGACATAATTGTATAACTCATCAGAATTTCACCCCCCAAAGTCACCTGTATTTTTAACACTGTGCAAAAATGTCTTCCTGGTTGGCCTCCTCTGTGAGAAAATAGTGGCTCTTAGAATACATAATTTACATTGGAACTCAGAGATTTCAAATAAGAACTACTGTTGGTTTTCGTATAAGAACTAGAAGTCAGTTGCTGCTCTTGCAGCTCAAAAAGTAATTTATAATTCTGCTGTGTTTGTTCTCATCCAGCAGTCAGTTTAAGTGTAGGGCTGAAAAACTTTCATGCAAAGATCTGATACTCAGCAGCATTTGATCCTGCTGTTCGTTGCAAACTGATTTTAAGATCTAACCATGGGTAAATTTCTTTGCACATACATCAGCGTGCCAGTGTGTTTCGTAGGAAGTGGGTTTAATTAGTCATTAATTCCATAGAATTAAGCTGCATCTTAATATCCCTAACTGCAGGAATTCTGAGAAGGTCTTCCATGAGCAAATTAGAAGATTGCTGAAGTGTTTGATTACTTGAGTTGTGTAAAAGAACGTTACGGTGTTTTTTTCCTTTTTTTTTTTTGAAACCTGGAGTGAGCAATTTTCCTGAATTCTCATTAACATCACCTTTTCTGTGAGCATGGAAATAGATCTGAAAGAAATCTGTGCTGTAATTTGGGGAGGTATTTAAGCTTGTGCATAATTGCAAGCATGTGAATAGTCCATTAACTTCAGTTGGATTCTACTGCGTGCGTCATTGGCTGTCTAAAAACTTCTGATATGTCTGTGGGAGATAATAAACCTCCTTCTCATCGTGTTTGTTACGAAGATAAAAGTTCTATACTATTAGCCTGAAATATCTGCTGAATCTCTCCCTGGTACATGCTTTGTTGAAAGTTTGAACTTTTTCTGTTAAATCCATTCTTTCATGTTGATCAAACTTCTTTTTGAGAGGAAGCTGAGGAAAAACTCAATTTATGCTTGCTTCCAACATATCAGTAACAGAGTTATAATGGTATTTTGAGTAAAGCAACTTTATGATCATAGAGCTCTTTTCCAACCTAATCCATTGTATGATTCCATGATCTTTCCAAACTTGGCAGGCCAACAGACGTTTATTACAGCTCTGAAGGGCACTATTTTATAATAGGTTGCCTTTGAAAGGAACAGAGAGTTATACTAAACTGCATTCTTGGAGCATTTTTGTTGTCATAAAGAGCGTGCTTGAGTATGTGGTATCCTTGGTGCACAGAAAGCATACAAAACAGTAAGAAAAGGCAAATTATCTCAGAAATTCGACCTTATTAAGTGCATTGTTGAAATATTTTATCTCATGTTTTTTTCAATGCCTAAAAAGAAGGGAACGTCTGGAAAACATTCAGGAAAGACTTGATTCCGTCTTAGAGTTAGTCTCCTTAGCCACAGCCACAAGGAGGTTAAGAAGCAACGTAAATTGTCTGATATTTGCCTACATGAGGGAGATTTCTGATTGACAGCTCTTTAATAGAAAAAGTTTTGATGAGCTCAACTGTTTGAGATGGAAATTGGACAAATTCAGATAACAAGTCACACTTGTTAAATAGGACAATTAATCATTGAAACAATTTACTGAGGATGTGAAACATTCCATCTTTGTATAAAGATACCATAAAGGAGATTCTCATAATAAAGTAGAAGATAAGTACTTGGTGAAAAAATTGTGTGATACCATTTTACCTAGTTCATTACGCAGGAGGCTGAAGTACTTGAATGTGTTGGTCTCCAGAAAAGCTCATGTCTTTTGAGATTTATCTTTATGGGAATAAAGCATGTTACCGGATGGCAGCAATAAATTTTCTGCAACTCATGTGGATTTGCTGGGCAATTTACATACTGTGATTAGCACTGCTTTGCCAGGTAACAGGTACTTTGAGGGGTTAGTATTGATTAGGGAGTGCTCACATCTAGAATTCTTAAGAGAGATTCAAAAGGAGATGGGGATAAAACCAAGCTCAGAAGAGTCAAGGGTAGCGTAGCCCTGTATGATAGAGAGTGTTGCCATCTGGATCAGTTCTGAAAAACTGCCATGGAATTAGCTGGAAGTCACAGAAAGGCCCTTTCATTAATGTTCTTGGCTTTGCCAAGATGGAAATAGGGAAGTATGGATGTTGTTGCATTCTTAATTGTAGTGCATTGAGCTTTTAATTCATACATGAAATGTGTTACTGGAGCAATGGTTAAACCATGTTGCCGTCAAAAGAAAAAACAATGTGAGGGATAGCAATGTCTCCAACTCCTTGTGGATGGTGGATGCAATCAAAGTTAATGAACTTCACACCCACTCTATAAAGGTCAGTTTTGAGAGAGTTGATTTGCTTACCCCTTCCTCTGATTCTTTATTCTTATCTGCCTTACAGTTTCTAAAAGATGGTGTTGCTTGAAAATAGATGTAGAGTAAGGAAGTGTTACACCTTTTCAGAAATTATTAGGGTCATCCACACTCTTCCAGATTTGTATTTAATATGCCAAGCTGTGTGTTTTATCTCAAGTGGCATTTCATTTTTAGTAAATGTTGAGTATTTTCTCTTTTTTCTCATACCACTTCAGTTCTGCGCAAACTTGTATGTCCAAGTACTTCCCTCGACTTTCTGGCCTTGAACTTTGAAATTACTAGTTGGGGCCTGTTTTTACCTTATTTAAACACCAATTTTCATGAAAGGATTTAAAATAGGTGTTTCACACAGCACTGTAAATTTCCAGCAATCTGCTGTAACTTAGAAGTAAAACAGAGATTCTCTACTAAACTCTCTTTGCTGAAATCACTATGTCTGCTGCTGTATACACACATGGCACAGTGCATGTTTTAACTGTTGGACTAATTTTAGCCATTTCTGCCCCCATTCCAGGTGCAAGACAAGTTTCGTTTGGACCTGTCTGATGAGGAAGCTGTCCATTACATGCAGAGTCTAATTGATGAAAGTGTTCATGCCCTCTTTGCAGCTGTGGTGGAACAGATACACAAGTTTGCCCAGGTGAGATACCTTTTGCTCAGTTGCTGGTCCATGTGAAAGCTGAACAAGGTGAGAGGTTGTGAGGGGTTGAGTTTAAGACATAACTTCGCTGTCTGTGATGTTTTAGTTCATTTTCCTGCAGAATAAAACTCTGTTTTAACTGCCAGGACTGGACAACAAACTTCATAGCTATCCTAGAAAAAGTTGGGAAGCACCTTAGCAAATATGCAGGTTCTGTCACCTGGGTTAGGGTAGTTCCTGGTATCAATCCTGGCTGGAGGATGAAGAGATTTAGAGCAGCCCTGTTGAGAAGAACTTGGGTTGCTGGTGAGTGAGAGACTGGACATGACCCAGCCATGAGCACACAGCCCAGAAAGCAGAGTGTGTCCTGGGATCATTCCCAGCAGTGAGGGCAGCCTGGCAAGGGAGGGGATTCTGCCCTTCTGTGCTGCTCTGGTGGGACCCCACCAGCAGTGCCACCTCCAGCTCTGTGCTGTCTTACTGCCGGCCACTGTAAGACAATAAAATACTTGATTCTCATGCTGACAAATCCATGTTCAGAAAGGCATTTCTGTTTCGAATTTACAGTGGGATTTTTTTTTCCCTAAAACCATCTGACATTTGGTTTGTGTTTGTCCAGGTTTTAAGATATTACACTGTTTGCCTTAAGTATTAGACTCATGACAAGAAATGGAATTAAGAGGAAAAATGGAACTGCTCTGAAAAGCCAGTCATTATCCCAGTTGTCTTTATTGATTCTTTCTTCAAAATGCTCATCAAATTCTGATACAAACTGAACAGAACTGTTTTTATGGCTATCCATTTTGCTAAAGATCTTCTGTTGTTGTCTTCAAACTTAGTTTTTATTTTGAAGAATTGCACTATATAGTGCAGAATAAGAAGAAAAATGTCATTTACATCTATATATATATATTGAATAAGGGTGATCATTTATGTGATGTGAAAAAAGGAAGTGCAATTATATGAAAATGATGTGAAATTTGTTGTCATTCACTATGGATTACTTTGGTCTTTGTAATTTCATGACACAAAGTGAGAAATGCCTGGCATCTGTCTTGAGGTTCAAATAAAAAAAAATAAAAAAGACATCACAAAGATTCAAGATCAAAATTTTAAGTGCTTCCAATATATGTGTAGATCTTTCTTTTAATCATGTACAGTCACTTTTTTTAAGACATGTCTTTTTACTTCATTGGCTTTAGGTCACTGCCAAACACTCCCAGATAATTGTTATTTCATTTGTGAAGCTTTGTTAGTAAGTTGGAGTTTACAGGTTTGATTTAAAAGACCTTTACTTTTTCCATTCAGACTTGTTCTTGCTTGATCTTTCTTCAGCACTTACATCTGCTTTTAAAATCTCAGGACAGATTGTTCAGAATATTTAAAAGTACCAAAGAATGTCATCCCTGGCTTCTATTGGATGGGCCTTATTGCAGCCTGGTCTAGTGGAAGTGTCCCTGCCCATGGCAGAGGTTTGGAACTAGCTGATGTTTAAGGTCCTTCCAAGCATTCTATGATTTCAGCTCCCAGGAGTGGTGTTCTAAGCAACAAGCTGATACATACAGCAGCATCTTCCACTCGTATTTTCGGGAGTTAAAAAGCAAGCTCACAGTGCAAATTACACTTTGGATACCAAATAAGCAGATGTCATAGTCACTGCTGTAGGCCTGATCCAGTTGTCTCATTTTGGGGGTTTTACCTCTCCAGTGGTCCAGGCTTAACTGCAGCACAGTCTTGGGGGTTGTGTTTGCTGAGGCCCTGAACTCCCCTTGTGTACCGCTGCAGAGTGTGCAAGCTGCGTGCTTTTAGCTTTCCTTTCTGTTTTTGGCATCTGCTGTCTACAATGAAAACAGTCCTGTGTTACTTTGTAAGTGCTTAGGGCATCTCTTGACTCCCTGTGATGTAGGATTCTTCTGCTAGTTTTAGAGTTCCAATTATTGCCTTTATTCATGCTCTAAAAACAATTACACTTACAGGCTTGCCCCTGCAAGGATACTGGATGCTTGCAAGTGTGAGGAGGATGCAAAAAGAATAGTCACAAATTAATTAGCTGCTGACAAGTCTTAAGAATCTGAGCTCTATTCATGTATTGTAAAAAAAAAAAAACCTTACTAAAGTTAATTGAAATTTAGTGTAATTAATGTCTATTCCCTTTATATTACAAGTGAAATAGGACGCTTTTTAGTGATATTTAGTACCTCTTTGGTCAGAATCATTATCGTTCCTTTTTGTCTGAGGCGATCTTAAGAATTTGCTGCTGTAGTCTTCATGGAGTCTGTAAATCGTTAAACAATTGAACAATTAATGGGTCATTGAATTTGCTGTAAAGGGGTCATCTCACACAATGGGCAATTGAAGCTTTCAATTTGTTCATTTATAATTCTGCATTGAATTGCCAATGGTCTTGCTCTTAATAGTATTATAAGTTGTCTGAAAAAAAACCCCAACACTACACAGGTGTTATGACACAAGTGTAAAAACATCAGATTTGGCTTAATGCCACATGAAATTTAATTTTAAATGCTCTTCAACACCTTTTTTGTTTATCAATAGGTATTTGTTCTCTTACTGCCTCCAAAATAGGCCAACAAGGAATCTGTGCAGTCTACTGCAGCACTTAAGAGCTTTTTAATAAGGTTGGCTATTACAGTAACCACGGTGTTTCAGTATTCTGTATGTCACTCTGTAGTAAGTTAAATGCTTGGATAAAATACTCAGGATGTTTTGGAATCAGCTCCATATTGTTCTTTTGTAACAATATTGTAAACTGAGTTCAGTTTACAGCTGTGTTATGCAGCCTTTGGTTTAGTTTCTAATGTATCTCTAATATTTTATCAGATATTTTACAGACCTTTTTATGCAGTACTTGTCTCCTTAACAGTTATCTAAAGAACATTGTCTGAAAAGTAAATAAATCTAACATTTCGAATAAGATAACAGCGTTGTACAATAGTGCTCAAGAGGAGGAAGAAGTGCATACCAATTTTAATCGATACTAACGAAGACTGGATAGCCATTTCTCCCTGGAGAGTCATTTTCATTGTAGCAGCATTATTTATTTCTGCAGAGGAAGGGAACAATCTCCGGTTGAAGTGTCTAATTTCACATTTTATTTCCCATGTAAATTTACAAATCAAGTCTGTTGCATTTAGGGGTGATGTTAAGCAGCAATTAGAAAAGTGAAATTTTGTGGGTTATGGGATGTACCACCAAAAGTGTAGCTGTACAGCTTTGGGGTTTTATTAATGCTTGATTGCTGTCTGCTTAGGAGCAAACTCAATTACTAAGTTGTGGAAGTTCGTGGCTTTAGAATCTCCAAACTGCAGTCCCAGTGCTGCTGCATCCCAGAATGCAGGGACATCAGGACAAGGCTTCTTTTTCTCTTCCTATTGGATGCCAAAATAAAATAGGGAATGTCTGTCAGCAGAATTGTGTGGATTAACTGAAATCATTTGTCAAGGCATAGATAGAGTTTTTTCTCTTAAAGGGTCGTGAAAATCATCTGCCACTAGGCATTTCACCATTCTTTTAAACACAGAATTCCATTTGCTGAAAACATTTGTTCTTTGAGAGTAAACCAGGTTGAATAAACTCTGTTCTATGTGTTTTTTCTTTCAGTATTGGAGAAAATAACCGTTTTGCCTACACATTGGAAACAAACAAATGCTCAAGAAAGAGACTTTCTCAAGCCATTGTGGACTTCATCAAGCAGCTTTGGAAGGAAAAAGCTGCAGATTTAGGAATATGGAGAACTGAGAGCTCAGAAGGTAGAGAAGCTTTTTGAATCTCTGTTCTTCACAGATTTAAAACCAACCAGTTTTTAAAGGAAAATGATTGTTTATACCATCCTTTGGGGCCTCAAAGGTCGAAGCAAGCAACTTCCTCTCAAGCCAAAGATAACTGGAAGAGGCTGGATTTGATGGGGAATTCTTGTATTATATATTTTCTTATTTAAAATATAAGTACATACAAAGTTACAGCAGTGAGGCTGCAGTTCCTCAGTGCAGCGAAAACCCCACAGAACTATGGCAATCTCCTCTCATCCCTTCCCACCAAATTTGGGTAAATTTTAAATGTAGTGTCATATGATCCTTTATTTCCCACCTTGGGCAATGTTACCATTTAGAAAGGACAATCATTTCTTGCCTGCTTACAAAAATGTTTTCAAGTGTTGATAAGTTACCCAGCCATAGGCAGCCAATTAAATCATCACTAACAGGCTCAGCAACCAGAATGCACAGTGAGTGGTTCAGTATTTCACGCTTTTACTCTCAATGTTTTCTGTACAGTGATTATATATTCCTCACTCTAATAAAATCTTCGTTATCGCAGTCTTGAGGTGTTCTGTTTTGTCTTTTTAATCTTACCTGCTGAGACATGGCATATTGGAGGATTATGTTTATAACTCTTGGCTTTTTGTGAGGATTTTCACTTCTCGGTTCGCTTGATGCTGAAATAAGGCCACTCTTGAAATGACTTTTGTGCCACATGTTGAGTTCATAATGAATCTGTTTTGTATGATCAACAATGTAATTAGCTCTTCATAAATGTGTGGCTCTCTTCAAAGGGTGCTCTTATACTCCTGTATTTTTCTTACATAACAATTTAAGCCAGGAAGAAATCCTTCCCAATTATAAAGATAAGAGGGACTGATTTTAATCTGAATCTAACTGACATTTGTGAGTGAATCTTGCTTTGTGCTCTTGCCCTTCTTTTCCCCTGTACGTGTCACTTAAGAACTGCATTACCCTAGTTACTAATAGTGTTTGTGTCAGCTGGGAACACCCAGTGCCACAGAGGAGCCACACTAGTACCTCTTATCTTTCTTTACCTGACTCTTCTGTGGAGAAGTAGTAATTACCATTTTGTTGCAGGTTTTCTTTTGGTCTTGCTTCATCTGGCACACTTATATACTTCTCTACTGCCTCTGTTTCGCATGAGCTCATTGTACATACAGTGCTTTGTGGTATCTTCCAAGTATAATTCTGAGAGCCTGGACTTTTCAGACATTCAGAGAAAATTCTGAAAAAAGTTTTTTGGGGTGTGTTTGTTTGTTTGCTTGTTTTTGTTGTTTTTTTTTAACCTGTTTTGAAGGTGCATCTTATATGCTCACACAACTTTTGATCTGTATGAAGCAGCCACACTTTATTTGACTTGAATTCTTGTCTCCTAACCCCCAGCCCTTTCAATTATATATATTATAGGATTTCTCCTCTATTTTTTTTCTTGAAGAAAACTTTCTGTTCTTCCTGCTCCAGACTAATTGCCAGTTGACCAGAGAGGCCAAGGTTTGTCTCCTCATTAAAACCAAGAAGACAGCTTAATCATACAGCACATTTCACTTTGCAGAGAGGTTTATAAAATGTTAAATATTAATTTTTATGAACCCATTACAAAATAATACATAGTTGTTCAATATGTTGTGTTTTAAAATTAATTAACCTGTTCATATGCTGGGCTATACCACAGCCTATTAAAAGTGTACAGTAAGTCAGTATAAATATTACAATGTGAACCTGAGTGGAACCTGTGCACAGTGGGTAAGGTTTAGGAAGACCCTGACTTCATCGTAGATCACTGAACACTTCATAAATGGAGAACATCAGGCATGGAACATTCTTCTACATGTAAATAAATGTATACTTTATGCCTCATCTTCTAAATACCAAGTATTGTTGAAAATTGTTCTTACAATTACACACATCAGTAAGTCTTTTGGGTTTTTTTTAATGCTCATATACATAGTTCTGGGTTTCTTGGTAAAATTTGATGGCTCTTGGTGCCTCATGTGGTATCATTTCTTTCAAGTCAAACACACAGGAAAGAAAAGGATAGAGACCTGAACAAGCTGGGGCCTTAGGGGGAATAAGTTACTTTGTTTTAAATTTAAGATTTTTTTTTTATGCATTAGTTTAAAGCTTTGACTTACTAAATTAAATATGTGCAATAAGTTATCTGTCATGGCTCAGTATCTCTATATAATATCATGAGTATATTATGTGTCTGTTGTCTGTAATAACTTCCAAATCCCATGAATAGCTGCTGCAAATTTTGTCTTCAGGAGTACAAGTCTTGTTGCTGAAATCCTTACATGTTTCACAAAAGTAGATTCCTAGTCAGGGCAAGGTCTTCAGGAGAGCGTCAGACAGGAGCTTCACCCTGCATATTTATTTGTGTATATTCATATGGGGTGGGTGCACATACAAACACACAATTCTGGATAGAGTGAGGCTGTGAGCTCCATCATGTGTATCAGAGCATGATGCAGTATTTGGTAGGAAACCAGGCTGCACCAGTTGTGTCATGGAATAACTTGTCAAAAGACATCCTGTTACGTGTCTCCAGGAAGCATTGCAGAGAAAACGAAACAGAGCAGTAATTTTACCATGGTCTTGTTTTGCCCAGCAGTTGTATTTTACATAACTGGAGATAAAAAGTACAATAAATCTTGCTTGTGGGTGCTTATTTGCCTTTCAGCATCCCTTTTGGCTTCATCATGATTTTATTCTGGAATCTCTGGTAGTTTTTCTTTGGGACTGAGGGTGGAAGAAGCAAAAGAAATTATTCAATTATTTTTTCTTCCCTACTTGTAGACTGTCAGTGGTTGTTTTCAACTGCTGGTGCATCTGAAGCTGAAAGTACCACAGTCAGCTTTTCTTCTGAGGATGAAGAAATGATAATTTTAAAGTAGACTTTTTGGGAGGATGGAGTAGGGGAGTGAGAAAGAGATGGATGGGGTCTTTGCTTTAATATAAAAGGCATGTATCCTTTTGGCAAGAAATGTCCCTGTCCTTATGGACAGTTACCTGGCTTTGTTGTTCTTGTGTGCAATCTAAAATAAAAAGCACTTTTGAAAGGCTTTAGAGGGGTAATGGCTTTGGGAAAGGGAAGAAGGAACAGAGAATGGGAATCTTAACACCTCCTCTCAGAGTGGGGATAGCAGAAAGAGAGACAGTCTAAATGGCCTGTCTTTTGAACTCGGCAGAGGTTTTACTCACAAGACTCGGTGTCATCAGCAGAGGGTAAAATACTGTGCTTATTATGAAGTATCTGAAGCTCCTACATTTAAGGAGTCTTAAGGGAGTCATTGAAAACAGATTGCAGGTGGATTGTGTTAAAATAGATTTTTGTAACCTCTTCAGCTGATGTGATGATTCTTTGAAATAGTGAAGCTACTTGAAGTGTGATATTCGTGTCCTGACGTCCATGATTTAGATTGGGCCCTGCCAGGGGGAAAGAATTTTCACTTTGGAGGATAAAATGCCCAACCTCACTTGCTTCCAAAGTACTGAGGCGGTTCACCTGCATGGGTTCAAACCTGAAATAGCAAGAGCACTGCTTGGGGGGAAGTCATAGCTTATCTACACACAGGCATTAATCAGTTAAGCTGTGTGTGGGACTGTCCTTTCCAAAGGGGCTTAAGCTAAACCTCAGGGAGGTACTTAAATTCCAAATAAAACCTCTCCACAATTAGAAGCTGCGCAAAATTTAACAGAGCCACTTTGAATTCCTTCCCTTGACAGAAGAGCATTTGTCCTAATTTTTTCCCTACTGCCTTTCATCAGTGGTGAGGGATCAGAGGATGGCAGTTTCACAGCCTCAGCTGAGGATCAGTGTTCACAACCTGCAGTGCACAGAAAGCCATGTGAAGGTGTGGCTGAGCCAAGGACGGGCTCTGGGGAGCTCTGTAATCTGTTCTCATGTGATTGAGCCACTCAGCTTGGCCCAGCCTGTGGTCCTCACAGTGAGAGTCAGATAATATCACTTTCCTCCTCTGACTGGGTGCTTAGATGCTGATTGGAATACATAATAGGTAAATCATACAGATCCACACTCCTCAGTGTCAAACTGCTTTTTCTGTAGGTGATCTCTAAAAGGAGAAGATACTTTGCCACAGCTCTTCTTTTTGGTGTGTCTTCTTTCACTGTGAATCAGATTGTAAAGTTAATTGTAGCCAAAGGCTTTCCTCTCTCGTGTCTGTTTAATAAAACATCTCTCTCTGATTAGAGACTGAAAAACTCACATTACAAAAGAAAAATGGCTGTTTTTTAACTAAGTTTATTTTCTTTCACAGGCATATGAAAACACTTTTCTAGCAGAGAAGATGGGAGGTAATTAGGTAAAATCTTTGCTTTTAACAAACCAATCACAAATTACTTCCCTTTGAACTTTAGGTGAAGTAGCTTAAGTTCCATGTCTACGTGTATGTGTAGAGAGCTATGTGGTGATGCATCTTGCCTGTCTGGTGATGTAGCGCCTTGTGATGGGGCACTCTGTCCCCAGGGCAGGGACAGAGCTTTTTTTCTTTTCCATTAAATCCTGGATTGGTTTTTTTTCCCCCATATCTGGGGATGTCAGTTTGTACTCATTCAGTGCAGTCAGCTGCCTGTCACTTTTCTAATGCTGTATTTTCATCAACTGACATACGAATGAGAGATTCCTGACAAAAGCACAGCTGGTCTAGGAGCACTGTCTATTCCCTGAAGTAGGCAGCTTCCATTTCATCCTAAACTTGGAATTTTTCTCATCTGATGATGCAGTGACAGACTCAGGTGCTGAGTTTTCTGACCCAGTGGAGGTGAAAGGGAGATGGCTGATGCTGTGATGGTTGTCTGAGTCATTCACAGGCCTCAGGGGTGAGGACATCAGCTTGCATGGCTTGAAGATCTCTCTTTAAATGAGTGGTTCAGCTGAGGTCTCTGATCAGGTTCTGCCAAGGCTGCATTACCCTGGAAGCTAATTCAGCTTCTTTTCCAAGGGAAATCACAGCAACAAACCTTGGGACAGTGAATGAGGTTTTCTTGAAAGTGAAGTACATGGTGGAGACCTGGCTACGATGAGAGCTGTACCCACTGAAATCCTGAATATGGGAAACAAAATGTGGTTGTATAGTTCAGAGGTGTTTTGTGTAGTTAGTCTACAAAATTTAGTAAAACCTGTAGGTGGTATCTTCTCAAGGATGTTGGGCCATATTGCACCTATCTTTTCCAAATTGCAAACACTATGCCAAGTAACAAGATGCTGTGGCATCTTACTCTGCAGATGAGATGGCAGGTTTTAGCTCCTGTTCTGCTTCTAACTTGACAGATGCTGCTGTTGAAATGAGAACTGAGAGGCTCTGTGTTACAAAACCTGTGGCTTTCCTTGTCCATCAGTCTTGAAGTTTTTTTGCTTTTCGAACTTCCATTTCCCTCCCAGCTCTGTAAACTCAGTGGTGCAGGACCCATCTTTAACTTGCCTCACACAAGAAGTGCCATAGCTTTGGGCTTTAATTTCATTTGGGTCTGGGAAGTGCCACTTGCCAAATAGCAGTGCGTTTTGATTGCACTTTGCATTCAGACTTGGTTCACTGGCTTGTATTTGTTCCATATCTTAGAGCTCAAAAGTGCCTGAAGAAATGTACTCACTGGAACCCCTGTTCCTGTCAAACAGTGTTCTGGCAGTTCTCTCCATCCTTCTGTTTTGGAAAGCTGTAGTTAAAATAGGGAAAATGAAAATGTTTCTGTGTTTTCATTAATTAATCCTAAAGTTGTGTACATACACAAGTAAAATTTAACTGAAATACAGCAGTTTTTCAGCTTAAGCAAGCAACAGCCACAAGACACATTGTCAGGCCTTTTTGTTGGGGTCCACATTTTCTGCATCCACGTTGTCCAGCTTAATGGGCACCTGATCCTGATTTAATGTGCTGCAACAGATAAACTATTTTATTCAATTAAGAGATCCAGCCAGATGGATAGCTGGAAGCTATGTGGGTTTTTTCTAGTTTAACACCAAATGGATTGTAAATGGGTGTGTACAAGAAAAACTGAGATTTACAAGTCCCGAGCATTATTTTATCATTTACGGTTTGAGATATATAACAAGCAAGAGGAATAACTCAATTAAGACTTGGAAATCAGCATAAATCAGGACAACCCCAGCTCAGTTTTACATCTCCATTATGCATGTGCACCAAAGGCTTAGTTAACATATTGTTTTTCCAAACTATTTCATTGTTTGATTGCCCCCATTAATATCCCTGGTCATGTACCTACTAATGTTCCTCAGTAGTTTTAGTGCTGAGCCTTTTGTTCAGCCATAAAGGTTGTTGGTTTTACTTTGAGTTCTATTTTGGTTTGCCATTTTTCAGCCATGGTGTTGGTACCCATGTTTTCCATGTGGTATTTGCCACCCTGCCATGGAAGGAGTACCCCAGACCATTTCAAATGGCAGTGTGTGTTTAGTTTTAGCCAAATTGAATCAAGGTATAAGTGCCTACTTTAGAACAAGCTGATTCTGAAATTACTGCATTCCACTGACTGTACTGCATAGATTTCCATGGACCATGCTGGGAACTCACTGCAGGTATTTATATGAGGCTGAAATAAACACAGGGCAGTTCTGTTTTCCAGTACTGCCATATTGCTTGCAAGGACCAAACAGAGGACATCCCTAAGTGGATGTCCCAGTCGTGGGAAATTTGGATAGTTTTAAGGGAGTGTGAGGTTCAAGACACTAGACCATCTCCATCTCAAAGAGGAGGTGGTAGCCATGCCACGCAGACACATTGCTCTCTGAGCAGCGGAATTCTCTGTGAGAAGTGGATTAAGTGTGCATCCAAATCCCATTTAGGCTTTGATTTGTTTCTATAGTCACACATTTGTTATCTGAGAGGAGTCATAGGTACAGCAATGTCCCTGTGTAACCCAGAGAAAGGGTGAATCCTGCCATGCTTTCATCCAGCTGGTTACCTTGAAAAAAATCTTTGTTTCTGTGAGCTCAGCTTCAGCAGAAGTTCAGAGCTTCACATACAGTAAAGTGTTAGGAGTACAGCCCCATCACTGAACACCAGGATACTTTTCCTGCTCTGCACTGGTGCAGCCTCATCTGGGATATTGGGGCAGTTTTGGGCACGAGAACATGAGAAAGATATTGAGCCGTTAGAGAGTGTCCAATGAAAGGACATGGGGATGGTGAAGGGCCTTGAGGGGAAGCCGTGTGAGGAGTGGCTGAGGGCACTCAATGTGTTCAGCTGGAGAAGAAGAGACTGAGGGGAGACCTTGTTGTGGTTACAACTTCCTTGGGAAAGGAAGAGGAGTAACAGGCACTGAGCTCTGCTCTGTGGGGACCAGGGACAGAGACTGAGGGAATGGCCTGAAGTTGTGTCAGGGGATGTTTAGGTTGGATATCAGGGAAAGGTTCTTCCCCCAGAGGATGGATGGGCACTGAACAGGCTCCCCAGGGCAGTGGTCACAGCACCAAGCCTGACAGAGCCCAAGGAGTGTTTGGACGACACTCTCAGGCACGTAGTGTGACTCTTGGGGATGGTCCTGTGCAGGGCTAAGAGTTGGGCTCGATGATCCTTATGAGTCCCTTCCAACTCTGCATATCCTGTGTTTCTGTGAAATGCCCATGGATGGGGCTCTGAGCAATCTGGTCTAGTGGAAGGTGTCCCTGCCCACAGCAGGGGATTGGAACTAGGTGGTCTTTAAGGCCCCTTCCAACCCAACTCACTCTGTGATTCTTTGATACCCAGAATGAGCGGCCTCCCACAGAACCCTGGGAGACACTGGTGTCCTAAGAAGACAGACTGCTCTTCCCTGAATTTATTAGAGGGTGATGTGGCAGCAAAGAGTAGCACATTTTAGAAATGCCATCTTCTCAGAAGCTGGAGCAGATTCAAGTGTATTTCACACGGCTAGGCACATCAAGCAAGCTTAAATCACAGAGTAGATAATTACATTGCCCCAGGAAATCAACTGGCTGTTCTGTTATGCCCAGCTTTGGGCTCCGAATCTTCACCTACCATCCAATTGCCATGGCAGCAAGGCTTCAGATGTGCTTGCTCTCATCTCTCTTATTTACCTGCTTTCAGGTATTTTGTGAAGCTTAAAATAACAAGTGTGCTTAGTTCCTGGCAGCGGAAAGATGCCAGGCAAGGCATAAATTATTAACTTTTCTAACGTAAAGTTTGCATTAATTATCTGATGTTAAACATTACTTTCTACTCATACAGCAGTTTTTGAATGTCTCTTGATGACTTAATTGATCATTCCCGTCCTATTTTTTTTAATTCCATAAAAGCCAGCATGATAGAGGGTTGGAAGGGGTCTACTTTTCTTTTTTTTTCTTTTTTTTTAATATCTTTATTTATATTTATTTATTATCAATTACATAATTAAAGAAAGGAACTTTACTTGAATTGGAAATCATTACAGTGAATTTCTGCTGACACAATAAAGGACAGACTTGATCCCAGTCCTCCACAGATACCATGCCAGCTGTTTGCCATTTCAAATGCATGAAGAGTTTTTGCGGTCTCCTTTAAATCCCATGTAACAGGCATCAGGGATCCAAGTGCTTCTTATTTCATCTGTTGCGCCCATCTGTGTTGTCATCTCTTGACCTTTTAAGTTTGCAAGCTCTTCTGAGCAAGGACCATATCATTACATTTGCATAGTGATTATTACCAAAGGTCTGGAATCAGTGAGCGTTCCTATAATATAAGTAATTATGGAAGAAACCAGCAATCCAAGCCCAAATGACGAGGCATATGTAAATAACAAAGCTAGATCTTGATAGTTAAATTGACTGTAAAATGAGAAGGAACGCTGGATAGTTGCAGAGAAGACAGGAGAAGCCCTCTGAAGGAAAAGTATACTCATAACATTTTCAGTTTGGTCATCCTGAAAATATCAGAAAATAAAATGATGGTTTTATTTTCTAAATCAAACTGAGAAGAACTGCCAACTATTTTTTTTTCAACCAAACTGTATAAGCAACCAGTAAAACCTTTTTAATCAGCTTGCTACACTGTATGAAACGACTTCTGGTGGAGAACAAAACAGGTAGTACATTCAGAGACCTTACCATTAGATAGGATAGAGCTGGAAGGAAGTGTCTTGTCCAAAACTCGAGTCAGAAAAAATGTTATTGTCAAGGTGGCAGTAATGCATTCCTGTAATGAATATCTGACTCTGCACAAGGAGGCTGTATGTTAGATTGCAAAAACAGTTATCCAAGATTTATCTGTAACAAAATCATAGAATGATAGAATAGTCTAGGTTTCAATGGATCTTTAAAGACCACCTAATCCAACCCCCCTGCCATGGGCAGGGACACCTTCCACTATTCCAGGTTGCTCCAAGCCCCCTCCAACCTGGCCTTGAACACTTCCAGGGATGGGGCAGCCACAGCTTCTCTGGGCAACCTGTGCCAGGGCCTCACCACCCTTACTGTAAAAAATTTCAACCTAATATCCAGTCTAAATTGACCCTGTTTACTTTAAAAGCATTGTCTCTTGTCCTATTGCTGCAGGCCTATTAAAAAGTCTGTTCCTATTTTTCTTGTAAGTACTCAATATTTTGAAAGTCTGCAATAATTCCTAGTGGATCCTTCTCTTCTCTAGGCTGACCACCACTAACTCTCCCAGCTTCTCAGGAGAGATCGATCCTCCTGATTATGAAACAGTTTTGCCTTTGGCCTCCAGGGAATTTTGAGTGCTTCTCACCCCTTTGGCATGAAATTCGAAAATACTCCAAGTCCTACCCCTGTCTTTGAAAAACAAGTTACGTAGAGGCAGGTAGAGTGGGTAATGAAGGCATGTGTGTTCTTTCGTGTTTCCTTCTCTTTTTCACAAGACAGAAGTCTTCACCCCTTGAATTGTTTACCCTACATGTGACTAAAATAGTGCCCACAGTGTTAATAGAGGGGTCTGAATTCTTCACAGTCACTGCACAGACCAGACTGTCAGTGTAAAAGACATTCCAATAAGCTGTGTTGTAGCCATCTCAAAAATCACTTTTAGGATCAATATATTACTTCAGTAGTCCATTTTTACTTATACATTTCTACTATTTGTATCTTTCTCATTATATTCTCTCCTCCCCTTCTTTCACTTCTCTGTTTTGCCCTAAGAAAATAACTGAAAGGGGGCAAAAATGCTAATGCAAAATAAATTACTTTTCAAGTTTTTGAGAAAGCAAAACCTGAAGGAAGAATAGTGGCAAGCATTTGAGAGTATTAGTAGTGGTAGTAAAACAACAACAATAACAATAATAGCAATAATAATCCAACCACCATAAGGGAAAACTGACATTATACAACTCCAACTGTTAAAATGCCTATTCAGAAAAGAGATCTGAGAGTTCTAATACACAGAGTATTTTTAGGAAGATGTCTTTTCATGCTCAGTAGCAGTCAAAGAGCAGGATTTTTTGGAGTAGGAGTAGAGAGAATGTACAAAAAAACATCCTCATGCTGCTGCCTATGTGCATCCACACAACTGAGTGCAAGCAAAGCTATGGTTGTCCCATTCCAAAATGGATATGTTGAGTCTAGAGAATGGGAAGATAAATAGAAAGCATAAGCAAGGGAAGAAAATGCCCCCTAACACAGGGCCAGTAGCTAGACCAGAAAACTTCAAATTAGAAAAGATATGGGTGAAAAAGGGTGTGACAAGGGTCTTTAAAATCTGCAGTATTGTGT
The DNA here is from genome assembly GCA_038380795.1 of Pyrocephalus nanus. Taxonomy (NCBI): domain Eukaryota; kingdom Metazoa; phylum Chordata; class Aves; order Passeriformes; family Tyrannidae; genus Pyrocephalus; species Pyrocephalus nanus. Next base: position 4,506,929 of record CM076263.1, on the reverse strand, counting down.
CCAGTAAAAGAAAGAGAGAAACTTATTGAAGCAAGTCCAGCAAAGGGACACAATGATAATTAAAGGACTTGCCCATCTTAACTGTAAGGAGGGACTGAGGGAGCTGGAACTGTTCAACCTAGGGAAGAGAAAGCTCAGGGGGTTTTATCCATGTGCATAAATAGCCAGTGGGAGGGAATAGAGGACTGAGTGTCCAATTCCTCTCAGTAGTGCCCTGTGTCAGGACAAGAGGCTGTGAGGGTCGCCAAATTTGGGAACAGGTTGCCCAGAGAAGCGTTGGAGTCTCCATCAGTGGAGATGCACAAAACCCAGCTGAACAACACCTGCTCCAGGTGACCTTGCTTGAGCAGAAGGGTTGGACTGAGCGGTCTCAAGAGGCCCCTTCTATCCTGAGAAATTCTATGAAAATCCTGAATCATATTGAGGGGGAAAGTGAACAAGAAATTATTGGTTTTTCCTCTTTCTTAGTGAACAGATGGTATCAAAAGGAAATTAGCAAGAGAAAGGTTGGAAACAAATAAAAAGAAGAGCTCTTTACACAGTGCATAATTGAACTATGGAGCTCCTTATCATGGAGTTTTGCGGATGCTAAATAGCAATTAGATAAACGCATGGAAGAAACATTCATCAAGGTCAGTCAGATGCAGTATTACTCACAGTTCTTGAATTTCCTGAACCTACAAGTCACTGGAAGCTGGGAATAAACAGAGAAATGTTAATATATTCTTGCCAATATAGTCTTACCCTTCTCATAACTCCTGACTTTTGTTACTTGTCACAGTTGAGGACATGACATGATACAGCTGACCTTGCATAGCTGATCCTGTGTTTAGAGGTATAATACATGTGCACTTTGTGATCCATTTCATTGCAAATGCTCTGTTAAAAAAAATAAATAGATGAAAGAAATGGGTATTTGTCTTAGAAAAAGAAAATATCCCTTGAGAAGAGGAATTAGTTGCACAGAGGTCAGATTTGTGGAGCAAGAAAGTTCCATTTTTATAGCTGCTTTTGATGAATGCTGTATTTTAATTTTTTTTAAATTGATATTTAATATATAATACAGGAAATTCCACACTGAAAACTACTCAAGCACAAGTCAATATTTAATATGCTTTTCAGAGGCCTGGCGTAGTTTTGAAGTACTTTACTTAAATGACATAGTGCAAATGGAAATGAGGAAGTCTCTGGCTTTTGCAAAACACAAGAGTATGTTAGGAGACTAAAGAGTTTCCTGTTTAAAAAAGCAAACAGTGCAGTTTTAGGAAAATCTGAAGCATATGCTGAAGAAATGTTTTATCATAATTAATTCTTAGGCAAAATAGCAAAGGACTTGATTTGCACAAGCCAGAAAATTGGCAATATCTGTAATGGTTAAAGTTGAGAAGACTGAACCCTGGGGGTTATTTTTAGTTTTGATTATGACAAACCAAGCAAATAAAGAAGCCTCTACACTATTGACTTGCAGTGCAGGGAAGGAAAAGTCTGGATAAGAGTTTTCATATTTCTTTTTTTGTCTGAAGACCTGTGTGCTCAGGCAAAGAAGAAAGAAAAAGTGGAAGTGACAGGATTCTGTGCAAAGAATCTGTACAAGGTTGAAAATGTTGAAAAATTAGACAGCGTGGGGATTAATTGAAGTCTGGGCAAGAAAGTTCTCTCTTGAAGATGAGAGCAGCTGAAGCTGCCTTTGAACTGATGTCAGTGGGACACTGTGATTAAATACATCTTGTTTTTAAAGCACTGCTGGTCCCTGTGGAGCAGTGATTAGGAACTCAGATCAATTATATGTCGGTATTGGTTTTTTCTGCCTTTTTTTCCTGCAGTGCAAGCCTTTGGAATGAGACGGTAAAAAAAGGAGGAACTGCAGATTGCTGATCTAGGAATGCTGTTAGTTTTTGAGGGGCAGGAAAAGCTTCATGGATTATCTCACCTATTCCTTCCCTTAAGTTAATTTTGGATATTCCAGCTTTATTTTGTTTTTTCCCTGTTTTTTTTACCCTCACACCTGCCCCGGATGAGCAGTGTCCTGCTGTGGCCAGCACCTGAGCCTGATGCACGCTGTGTCTTCCAGCTGTCATGAGCTTCACCTGGAGAGCTGAACACAGCTGTAACTGTTCTAAGTACCTCTGTCCGTAGTTTGGTTACTTTAATAATATTCTTCCATCATGTGTGATGACGATTAAAGAATATTTAAAGTATTGGGACACAAAAGGAACAGTGCTGGAAAGAGGGTAAAAGTATTTAAGTATTAGATCTCAGGGAAATACAAAGGAGGAACCTGAGCCCTTCAAATGACTTTTAAGCAGAATTTGAATGTCTGTGATAGTGACACCCTCCACTGAGTCAGGCAGGACTTTGGCAAATCCCTCAGTCTCTCCCTTTGACCATAAAAGTCTGTGCCTCATGTTCAGCATGATCTTATGCCTGTTTTGCTAGGTTTAAACAACACCAGCACTTAAATCAGGACTTAGGTTACCCTCTCACTTTGTGGCAGCCTCATTCTGATGGGTTTTCTCCAAAGAAATATGAAATATGTGCCCTCCAGAAAACTCAGACATCGCTCAGAGTTTCACCAGGCACATCACACCAGTTGTCAGCTACAACTGATAAAAGTTCTCCAGAAGAAGGAGGGACAAAGCCTTGCCCTTCCTGGGCTCCTGGCTGCACAGCAGGGGTTGGCATGTTTTCCCTGAGCGCTGCTTCTTTCCAGGGGCTGTCCTGTGATTTCCCTCAGACCTCTCTACTAAGTGAAAGTCCCACCATACTCCAGGGGCTGGAGCAATGAGATGGCCAGAACCCCCCTGTGCGTGGTGTAATCCCCCAAGCTGCTGGACTCCCTAGTCATTAGAGCTCACAAAAGCAGCTAGTTTTGATGATTGATTGATATTAATTACCTTTAGGATATAATCCCTCCTGTCTCTGACTAATCAAATACTCGCCTGAAAAGTCAAGCGAGAGAAAAAAGAGGAAAAAAAAAACCCTCTTGGAAACTGCTTCCATATCCATTATTCTTAGCCCATTGGCTGTTAATTATTCACTGTGTGTGAGCTCACATTATCATGCCTTGCAGAAAAGGCACCATGAAAGATGTTATAGATAACATTTATGAACACAAAGAGCTTTGAAAACCCACTTTCAGTCCATAACAGCCAAGCCAAGCCTACACTCCAGTGAGTCAATTGCCTCTCAGATGGTTTGGACAGACTTTTCTAAAACTCAGCACATGGTGATTTTGTTCTCTTTAATCACTCTTCTACAGAGGGACTTGCTATGAAAGCAAACCCTGGCCCTGCTGATAAATGGAATTGAGAGTATTGGGGTTTTCTCCCTTCTTGGGAATGTAAAAGCTATAGACATATTTGCACGTTTCGTTCAGCTTTGTTTTCAGAGCAATGTTTTCAGCTGGTGGAGCTGTTTGATTAGGCAAATTAACTGGAAATAATGTCAGCCACAGGAAAAGACCCAGAGTGACACAGCAGGACATGAGAGACTGCTCTGGAAGAGGTAGTTTTCCCCTGAAGGCAGTAGAGCTCATTTTGGGATTCCACTTTAATCATGTGCTGTGGTCTCTCAGTATGTAAAAGAGACTCCAATCAAAAGGGAATTACTGCCTGCAGGTCCAAGAGACATGAAAAATGATGAGCTGCTTCCATGGGGAATGATTTACTGGCTCAGCACAGGTCCATGAGAAAAAGAGCTTCTTTAATTCTGTTTCTTCCTAAAGGATGAGGAGAGCACACCTGTGCTGTGGCTCAGAATACCTATTTCAGATCTTATTTCTAGTGCCTTTCCACGTGAGATTTTCCCCTAGCAGCAAGCCCAGTTTAAGAAATCCTTTCCATTCCATTGTCCCAAGGGCTCATTCCTGCCTCTGTGTGACACTGTAAGGTTGTGTGTGATGAAATCGTATGAATTAACATGAAACACAGTGAAAAACCCAGGACTCTTCTGAATGAGGAAATGGGATGAAAAAAGAATTTAACTGAGAGAAGTGACAAATGTAGTCAAATTATTACCAGCTGAAAGAATGATATGCCTTGTTAGTACTTAAATGAGCATAAATCAACTCCTGTGCACCACTTAGAGCTCCAAAAAGTTGTGATGTGAGTGAGGAAAGCTCCCTGCGTGATGAGGAATGGACATAGGTGCTAAGCTATGGGAGGAAAAGGGATCCCAGACCACTCCCTTCCCCAGACTTTAGGGAATGTCTCTATGTTTTTGAAAGGCAGCTGAGCTTCAAAAATAAGTCCAGTCCTTCTAAGGAGTTTCTTCTGTAAGGGGTTGAAATGCTTTGCAGAAATTTCATTGTGGGCTGAAGGTGGTTTAGAAGATTGGTGCCTATTCATCTTGATGTAATTTAATTTTAATAATCTAGTGGGACAAAGGAATGGCATAGAGACCTTTAATGATACGGATTAAAATTCTTGGAAACAAGGGGTTTAATAGCCATTAAAAGTCTTTTTTTTTTTTTTTTTTTTTTTTTTTTTTGTCTCAAACATGCCAGCAAAGCTATAGAAGACTGCTGTGGAGTTTGAATTAGGTAAACGGAAGCCATGTTCTAGGAGACATGCACATGTGAAGGAAAGTAAGCAGATTCAGAATCAGGTGCAAAAGGAGAAAAAAAATTGTCAGCTTTCCTGTCTTCTAAGTACAGATCAAATCCAAAATAATTAACTGGAAGAAAGTCTTGAAGAATGGAAGAGGCTGGTCTATTATGGAGGGGTCAATCAGCTGAATTTTCTTTACTTGCTAAAGTGCATGCAGTGACAGTGTTTCTCATTTTAGTCTTGAGGTTCTTCTCCTAAAGCTAAGGGGTTTAAAGTTTTGGTGCTACTTCTCTGTTTAATGATTCTTGCTCTCACACTGCAGCTGTTTTAATCAGCAGAGAAATTAATAAGGTCTCCTTTCTTGATTAAAGATTCATTTCCATGAAACATACATTCATAAAATCTCTTTGAGACCTCCCCAGCCCACTAGATGTAGTTGAAATCAGCTGACAGCTTTAGCAGTTATGCTGTGAAGAAGGACAGAAGGATGAAAGGTGATAACATAAACCTCCTATTGCTGAAAATGCTCTTCTTAGCTTTGATGTCTTTCAAATAAAATTATGCTAGTTAATGTCTTCCCTATCAGTCCCTAAAATAAGGTCTATTAGGAGCTTGGATTTTATTTTTTAAAAAATCTAAGAACCCCTTATAGTGTCTTGTTGAAAAATGCTGGTTTATCATTTTGGATCAAGGGTGAAAACATTCATCTTTGCTAGGAACCTGTAGCCCTCACTTCTTATTGCCTAAACTTAACAAACTACTTCATTACACCACTTATTACTGCTAATGTCAAACTTGTATCAACCAACATTTACCTGTAATTTCACCTTCTGGATATGCCCTTCCCACTGTCCTTCAGTATCCTTTTTAAGACCATGGGGCAAATTTGGGCAGCAGTTTCATGGATGCAAATGGAAAATATTCAGATAAAGCCTAGACCTACCCCCTGAACATTCTTGTCTGCATTTTATTGCAAGCAGCTTGAGCAGCCTGAGCCTGATGAAGGATTTAAAGTCCTGCTCTGCAGCTTGAGGATCATCTGAACTTTACAGACAACCCAAACAGGGCAAAGAGCTGCACTTTGCTGGGATTACACAAAGTTCAATCAGGGTGAAACAGTTGTAACAGCCTTATCCAGCTTTGTGATTCTGGCTTCAAGCTTTCCAGTAAATCACTATTTCCACAGCCTTGATGGTTTGTGATTTCACCTCTGTCACAGAGAACCCATTTTTTTTTCCAGGTTTCAGCATCTGCAGAGAAGCTTGAGTGGCTGTAGTTGAGACAAGGAGGCAGAGAGTGATCCCTGCGGCTCAGACAGGGATACAGTTAAGGGCACAATAATCTCTTTCTCTCTGAGAGGTGATGGAAGAGCTCCATAATGGAGCAGACATTCCCTGAACTGTACAGATGTCGCATTAATGCCGTACCCAGGTGTACAATGGAAGCTAATTGAGGCAATTGAGCAAAAGATTGGTGCATTGCAGAAGTTGTCAGTCCGGCACAGGGAACCCAGGTGTGCGGTGGGAACAAATTGGATCAGGGACTGAAGGTGAGATGGGGCTTTGACAGGGGAGGCAGGAGGCTTGGGAGGGAGGAAAGATGAAAGTAAGGAATAATTCAATTATAGAGTTTGATACAGCAAGGAGTGGGGGGATAGTGGTGAAAATAAATGCAGAGCATGTGTGTCAGTGCAGGGCTTTGAGGCAATCAGTAGGATTTGATGGAGACCCCCTGGTGATGTACAGGGAGGGCTGTTCCTCGCCCAGGCTCCAGGGTGCTGCGGGTGCTGCAGGGAGGGGAGAGGTGAGCTGCAGAGGTCAAAGGATGTGTGTACTCCACAGTCCCCATCACAGAAGGTTGGAAAACACCCCTAAGATCATCGAGTCCAGCCATTAAAGCAGCACTGAGCTGAGATCTTTCTCGAGCCGGCACTCAGAAGTACCAGTCCTGCCTTTCAGATGCCTCAAGCGCTCCTTAGACACCCATTTTGAGGTTACTTCCCTCCGCTATAAAGGCAGTCTGAGGCTGCTCTGAGCTCCTGCTGGAGAACATACCTCCCATCCACTGGAGAATGTGGAAATCTGGGCACAAGGGCTGGGTCCTTCCCACCTCGGTGCTAACTCAAGATGAGCTACGTCCTGGCCCAGGGGTAGTATCTGTTTCTAATCAATTAAGTTAATCTGAAAGCTTTGCTGCATCAGGCTCCCATTGCTGATGTTGTAACATCTGCCTGGAGAATTTGTTTGCAATCCATGGGGTTGCACACTATAATTTTTGAGCTGTTTGCAGACTGAGCGTGTGCTTTGCGCAAATTAAGCTGTTTTACTGCTTCTGTTTACTGTTGTAACTTAACAATGATGTAAAAGTGGTGTCAGTTCTGAGTTTCCCATGGAATTTGGCTTGTTGTGCCACCATCTGTCTGTATTACTGACTTTCAAAACTGTAGCCTGTGAGATAAAGACTGATAGTTTATCAAGCCACCTTTCCAATGTTTAGCTTTTTTTTCAGGCAGACTGATGAAAACGTGTGTTAAATTCTAGTCTTATATGAGAAGCAAAGAGTAAGGCCCAAAGTAATCAAATTGAGCCAGAGAAGGTTTAGATTGTATATTAGGAAAAATTTCTTCACGAAAAGGGTGATCAGGCAGTGGAACAGGCTGCCTGGGGCAATGGTGGAATCACTGTCCCTTGAAGTGTTCAAAAAATGTGCAGATGTGGGGACATATTTCAGTAGTGGACCTGGCAGGGTCAGATTATTGGTTGGGTTTGATGGTCTTAGAGGTCTTTCCAACCTTGATGATTCTCTGATTCTAAGTATTAACTATTCTGTAATGCCTTAGAAAAAGGTAATGAAGTATTTTATACCTCAGTGCTCTGGCTCTTGTATGACTCGATCTTCTCCAAAGAAGGTGGTTCAAAAAAACCAAACAAACCCAAAAGGCTGGGGGAGGAGTGGTTTATTTCTCTGAACAGTGGTTTCTTAAAGAAAAGGATCTGTAGAGGGCATGACGACACTTTCTTTTTAAACTGGACCTTTTAAGTGATTTCTGAAACTTAAATATCAAGAAATACATTCAGCTTCTCATTCATCATAGGCACCTGATGGTGCTGGAATGATTGCAGACCTATGGAGTGCTCTGGGCTCTGTGTTTTATATATGAGTGCACTATAGAAGGTAGGATTTCTAGCCTGCCTTATACTTTGTTGTTTGGGGATGCACAAAAGTAGTTCCAGTTAGAGCATTTATTGAATTCACAGTAACTTTCCCAGCAGTTTGTCTTGGGCCTTTAGGTGACTCCTTGGATTTCCACTTTTCCTGTATAATTTCTTCTCGTCCTCATTTAGATTCTGTAAAGTCAAAATTAGATTAGAGCCTCTAGTTTTAAAAGACCATTTATGTACATTAACTCAGGGAAATAAAAAGCCACCACACAACACTTTGGCACTGAGCAAGGCCCTAACTGCCGTGCAATCACGTTGAGCTGAATCTGTCCTAAAGTTTGCTCTCCCCGGGCGGAATGGGCACAGCAAACCATTGGACTGAATGGCTCTGCTGGGAGCAGTTACATCCTACATTTTTCCTGCAGCACACGCAGTTCCCTGCTGTCCCTTCAGCTATGTGGATACAGCCATGTGTGGGGCTGCAGTTTAAAGCAGGGCTGCAAAATTATCTGGGTTAAACCAAACAGCACAACCTTATTCGGTGATTTATGGCATTGTTTTCATATGTTTTTGCCTTGCCCAGCATCTCTGTAGGGTCTGTTGTGCTGGTACAGCAGAGGGGAGGGAAGGGAAGGGAAAGGAAAGAGAAAGGGGAAGGGATTTTTTGAGAAGAAAGCTGAAGGAACATCTGTGTTTTCATCCTTTATGAGCATTTTTTTTATTGATAGGCAAGTATTTGAACTGAGCACACTGTAATGGCCAATTCCCTTTGGAAAGGAAGAAAGATAGACAGTGACCTCCAAGTTAGGGGGAAAGAACCAACCCAGGAATTTTGTGTGGTGCATGCATTTTCCTGGCACATATGATAGATTTCCTTTTAATACCCCCAGTACTTTGTAATTTGAGGTGCTGCCTGCTATTTGTTTTACTTTAATCTGTGTCATTTGTCTGTGTTTTTTATCTTCCTTCACACTGTCCCTCAAGTTATGTATTTCTACCCAGCCTCCAACTATATTAGGGGGCCTTTTCATGAAAGGAGGACTGTGTTTGTGATGAGGGAAAGGTTCAATAAATTATCCATGCAATTTGTAACTGTCAGAGTACAAAACACTAAGTACTTTAAAAAACCCCCAAACAAACACAAATGTTTGCATTTACATTCCATTCTGGGAACTTATATTTTCAACTAAAACTAAACCTTTATCTGAACTGTCAATGTTATAGATGGTGCCTTTATAAATATAAAGATTTGCATAGTTTTTATCAAATTGATTCACTTAACTGATTTAACATTCCGGTCTTTTATTTAGGAAGGGGGAAAAGATAATATTTTAAAGGAATATGAAAAATGGAGTGCCTTTGTTTGGGTCAGTTCATCAATCTGCCTTGCATTAGTTCACTTCAGACACAGCAGCTCTTTTTGGTGTGTGTTCAGGATATACTGTCTGAGAGATGAATTCTGGGATTGGTCCTCCTTCTTGGTTTTCAAACTCTTTAGAAATTGTCATTCCTCCCATGCTCTTTTGGTACCAGAAGTCCTGCACATGGTGGTGAATGCCTTGACCAATACTGAAGATTAATTTAGGAATCACTAGTTGCAGCAAGGAGGTTTGGCTTGGTTTGGGCTGGCTTGGTCTAGTTTGGCTTGTTTTGTTGTTTTGGGGTGTTTTTTGGGTTTTTTTTTGTTGTTTTTTTTTTTTTAAGTTGAGCACTAAGTTCTGGATTGCATTTTCAGATCTTGAGATCAGCTTTAACCTACTGGTCACTGTGTGCTGTGTGACCTTGCTCCACAGATGGTGCAAATTTACTGTGGTTCTCCCAAACTGTGAATTCCTCATAGCCTAACTCAGTCTGCCAGAGCTACCTTTCCCTGTCCTAGCACTGGGTTAGTACCAGTTCAGGTAGCAAACCAACAAAATCCTGCTTCATGGCTTTTATAGTATTGGATTTCTTATGGCTGAACTCACTGAACTGATTTACTCAGTGAGCTCAGGAACACAAGGGGTGGTGCAAGTGGGGCAGGGTGTCTGTCTGTGGCAGCCTCAATTTAACTTATCCTGCCATGGAGCAGCACCTTTGAACTAGCTCAGACTGTTGATACAGAAGATTTTAGCACTGAACCTGCTCATTTGGGTCCCTGGTGCATGCCATGTGGTGGTTTGTTTAACAGTGTTAACCAGGGAAATGATATTAAGGAGTGTTCAATCCAGTGCACGAAAGCATAATAGAATTGGATAGCAGGAAGGTTAGGTCAAATAAATTCAAATGGAAAAGAATGAATTCTGTCAAGGTGTTTAAGCACTTTGTAAGCTTAGCAAAGAAGGTGGTAAATTCACAGTGGAGCATTTACAGCGAGACTGGATGTCTTACCTAATGATAAGCTATAGTTCAGCTACCAGAAAGTTATTGGGCTTGATAGTGTTCAGTTAGGGAGAAAGAAAGAATAATTCCCTCCACCATGGTAGGTGAGATCCTATGGCCTGTGTTAAACAGAAGGTCATGCTTGCAGAGGGCTATGATCAATTCTCCTTCGAGATCTATGAATCTCTGATAGTTGGTGTTTTAGGTTTCCATTTGCTCTGTGTTTTGCTGAATATGTGAAGGGAAATCCCAGACCTCTGTATGTGACTGCAGCTGTATTAATCTCTCAAAAGTTATCTGGCCTTTGGAAACATACATCTCAATACAAACAGTACAGACTGCAATGTCATTTAGGCACTCCCAGGTTGCTAGAACCCTAGAATTTGTGTTATACTACTAAAGGTTTAAATCCTGTTTCTGTGAAGGGAGTGGATATTGGACACAGGCTCTTTCAGATTTAGGCCTTTGTCCTCCATCATCCAAATGGGTTCTGCAGCTTCAGACAGCCTGGATTCACATCTGTGAGAATCTAATAACTGAAAGAGATGGGTCCTATTCCTCTGAGTGGAGCAGAGAGGTGAGATGTGTCTGACTGAAGTGGGCATGTATGTCCGTGGAAAATCCAACTCTGGAACCCTCCCTAGACAATAGGCAATAATTTTTTCTCCCTCCCAAAAGTGATGGTTCCTATTCTTCTACCTGATACTCCATGTTATGTCCCTCAGGAACAGGAGTTCAAACTCCACCCTGCTGGGTTGATGGAGTTTATCCAAAGCCCCAGGCTCTCCACAAGCATCATAGAGTCGCAGAATATACTGAGTTGAAAGGGACCCACAAGGATTATCAAGCTCCTAGCCCTGCACAGGACACCCAAAGGATCCCACCATGTGCTTGAGAGCATTTTCCAAATGCTTCTTGAACTCTGTCAGGCCTGGTGCTGTGATTATTATCCCTGGGGAGCCTTTTCCATTGCACAACTATTCTCTTTTCCTAATATCCAGTGTGAACCTCCTCTGACTGAGCTTCTTGCCCTTTTCTTGAGTCCTGACCCCGGTGAAGAGACTGAAGAGCTCAATGCCTGTCCCTGCTCCTCCCCTCCCAAGGAAGTTGTAACTGCAATGAGGTCTCCCCTCAGTCTCCTCCTCTCCAGATGAACCCACCGAGTGCCCTCGGCTGCTCCTCACAGCTTCAAATCAAGGCCATTCACCATCTCCACTGCCTTCCTTTGGACACTCTCTAATGGCTCAATGATATTGTGATGCCTAAAACTGCCCCAGTATTCCAGGTGAGGCTGCCCCAGGTTAGAGCAGAGCGGGACAATCCCCTCCCTCACCCGGCCATCGATGCTGTGCTGGATGTCCCCAGGACAGGGTTGTCCCTCCTGGCTGCCAGGGCACTGCTGACTCATGGCCAACTGGCCACCCACCAGGACACCCAGGTCCCTTTCCTGGCACTGCTTTCCAGCCTCTCATTCCCAGTCTGTCTGTACATCCAGGGTTGCCCCATCCCATGTGCAGAATCCGGCACTTTCCCTTGTTAAACTTCCCAAGATTGGTGATTGCCCAGCCCTCTCATTTGTCGAGGTCTCTCTGCAGGGCCTCCTTGCCCTCAAGGAAGTGGACATCTCCTCCTACTTTATTATCATTGGCAAAGTTACTTAGTATCACTTCCAGTCCAACCTCCAAGTCATGTAGGAAGGAGTTGAATAGAACTGGGCTGAGGATGTAGCATCCACAGGGAAAAAATCCCAAACAAATCCATATCAGATAGCATGCACAGGGAAAAACCAAACCAACACAGAGAAACCCACCCCTCTACCTCCCAAGAAGAAAAGGAAAAAAAAAAATCTCTACAAATCCAACCAACTTCAACCAAAAAACACATATACACAAAAAACCCCCCCAAAGTCAATATACTCATAATCTCCATTATAAAATTATCCTTTCCTCTATCTTCAGTCTTCATTAAATTCTGTGCTCTTCCTGAAGCTCCCCCAAGTTCAATATGAAGCTAGAATCAGGGTTCAAATATTCTTTTGTCTGTTAAGCTGGTTTGCTTCAGTTGCCCTCAGGTTTCACTGGCCCATGGAAAGAAATGCTAACTTAGTGAGTACATTCTTCTCTCTCTAGACCATTCTGACAGCTTCCTGTGAACATTAGTGGCACTGGAGGGTCTCCTAGATAGTCTGTTGTCCACAGAAATGTGACAGAAGTTTTATAAGCCCCATGCCCTTTGATCCCTTTCTATATAAAGCTTTGACAATCAGGGTTCAGCTTATTCAGGTAAGAATCTTTAGTTTATCTTTTAGAGATGAAAATCTCTCTCTCTAAAGGGCAGAGAAGAATTCTCAACTTCCACCTGAGAGGAAGCTGAAGGCTGCAAGTTGTAACACAAGTATTTTTTTGTCTTTGTTGAATGTTGTGATTCTTAAGCTTGATCTCACCATTTTTTAGGTGGGAAAGGGCAGAGCAGTATTGTTATCCTGCTCCTCTCAAATGCCTGCTATTCACTGCTGCTCCAGAGAAAAGAGAGTTTTACCACTTGTCAGGATTATGTGGATCCCATGCAATGGCAATTGCGGTGTTTTATGGCAGCTCTGAGCACAGGGCTGCAGTTCTAATGTGGGTTAAATCCCCCACTGCTGTCTCTTCCTCAGCAGTAAGCGCCTCATCCGTTCTCCTTGTTTCCTCTCTTTGATGTTCTTACTGAAATTAATCACTTGACAGCAGCAAAGGCTTGCAACTGGCCTCCTGTGACTTAGCTATCTATCATGGATTTTATTTAATATAATAGTACAAAACCTTCTTGCATTCAAATCTGTTTTGATGTTTGTTTAGGAAGTCCATGAGTTATTATCTCCCTCCCTGCACCCGCCGAAGCCGTGCAGAGCTTAGGAATTGCTGGTTGTCCATTCACAGCCTTTGTGGACACCCCAAGTGATTGTTATCTCTGGAATTGAACTAGGCTTGTCTTGCTCCTTAAGCCCAGTTTGCTGCCTTTCTGTCTCCTCATAGAGGTAAAGGTTTGCACAGAGCCTGTGAGACATACCAAGGACACAGGAATTCTGTCACGTGATGCCCTTGGATCTGGGAACATTCTTTCTTCTGCATGTTTGTTAGGCTGGGATCCACCTGGAACAAAACTCCTGACACTGACCCAAAACAAGTCTGGAGTATAATTCTCCATGGAAAGACAGGGCTGTTTCTCAGGGAAATGGGTAGGGAAGCAGATGCACTTAAAGAAAAAAGGTTGGAAATCAGTCAAAGTTAGTCGTTCACTGGAGAAGTAGATGTGGTACTGAAACAGATGTCAAACAGAAGCACAAAGAGCGTGTTTGACTGGCTTGGGATAGGTATTAGATGGGGCCATGAGCAGGCTGGTCTACTGGAAGATGTCCCTGCCCATTGCAGGGGGGTTTGGAATGTGATGGTGCAAGTTCACACAGTAAGGGTGTGTCTTTTTGGAGAAGGCTGAAGGTCTTTGCCAGTGCCTGACCAAGAAGGTCGTTGTCTCCTTCCTCCTTCCTTATCCTGCTGAAATCAGTGAGACCTCAAAGTGCTCTGGTAGCTGAACTAGTGAAGAGTAAATGGAGACTGTCAGTGAATTTGTTTCAAAATCATGCTACAGCTCCAGAACAAACCAAACTGCCAAACAAAACTCCATAATCTTGTTTTCTTTTCTTATGTGAATATTGCAAAGAAACATGTTGCTACCAGAGACAGAACAAAGCACCAAACCAGTGCTCCATAATGTGGGATTGTCAGTGCTCCCATTTCAAGACCAGAGTCTATCTGCCCCATTCAGTAATACCATGAAGCAAAGAAGTGTGTGTGTTTCCTCTTTTTAGCAACTGGCTTACTGAAATAATATCCAAGTGTTAATCCTGTGGTGTTGAAAAATTTATTAATTTATTTTTATAATTATACTTTGTATTTATTATTCCATTATTTTATTTTTTATAAGGATTTGTTTACATTTACCTTATTCTCTAGAAGTTTTTTAGTGGGAAATACCTATTAGCACTGATGAAGTGGATAATTAATGGGAGCAGTAACTGGGAAAAAAATAATATTTAAAATACTTAGAAGTGTTTTTATAAAAATTTGTCTATAATTTCAATTAAAATTGGGGTAAATCTCTTCAGGCAAATGGTGGAATTACAATTTGGCACTATTTCATTCTTTGTGAAAGCTTTGTCACTGGTTAAAGAGAGAAGACTACGTAGTCAAGGAGGTTTGGAAGTTAGGAGCACAGCTCTGAAATGGTGCAAGACGGAAAGAATGGCATATTTTTAAGAAAATGGAACTGATGTTTGAGGGATCAAGCTTTTCAGCTTTAATTCAGATTGACTGTGTTGTTTTAAGTAATAATTTAGGGTTACCTAATGTATAAAACCAAGTTGGACTGTAGCCATCCTCCTGCAGTCGGTAGAGATAGGTGCCTTCAGAAGAAGAATACAGTGAGTAGTGCTGAGTTTGGAACATTGTCTTTCTTTTCATTAACATTGTAGAGAGTCCAAGCTGAACTAGGGAGGAAGAGAAAATAACCCCAGTGTTGTAAGCATATATAGAGCACATACTGGTAAAAATATGAAAGTAACTTTTGTCAGTATTTTGAGATCTAAAGCCATTAGAACCAATCACTGACTTCTGCTCCTGAATTTTTATCTTAGAAAAAAAGATACAGAAAAAATAGGACTTGCTAAGAAAACACTCATAGTGCAGCCATGAAAAGAAAGGTGAGTTGGAAATAATATATTGGTCTCAGCAGGGTATATTTATTTACTTAATTTTCAAGATCTCACATGTGTTATGTTGGCTGGAATATTCTCACCATACTTTTCTATCAAACACCTTTCATTTCTTCTGGAGCATTATCTCCACTGCAGCTACTGTGGCAGGCAGAAGTGGACAAATTTATTCTTGAGTTTTCTTCCATGACACAAAGCCTTTAAAATTAACATGTATTGACTGAAGTACTGCACCATGTTAAATATTCAGAGCACCTGAGCTTGTGTACCTGTTGACTCCAAAGGCAAAGCAAGCAAAACACTTATGAAATTTTACAGTGTTTTACAGAACAAGCGTAGTTCTTGTGTACTTTCATATTGCAAATGACTGAAACGTATCCTTTTTATATTTTTCCTTCATTTAAAGAAGAGCTGTACTCACAGGAATTTAAAATAACACTACGAGGTTAGTATTGATGACACCTCAATAATTTCCTAAATAAACAGAAAACTTTTAGTGGTTTATCGAGTAGGTTCTTCTGTGTTAGAGAAAGATTGCTATCCCAAAGCTGTAGTTACATATGTCTAATTCATCAATTCTGGTGGATTCCTAAGGGAGATTCTGTCTTACACTGCTAAAGCAGAGCGTGGCAATTAAGAACAACTGCAGCAAAGTGTTAATAGCAGTGAGAATTGAGGAGGGACTGTTAAAATCACACAACAGGAGCCTCCATTATTGTCTGTTAGATTTCTCCCAGGAAAATCTACCAAGAGACTGGCAGAGCCATATATGAGGATGTTTGCTTCCTTTACCTGTTGAGTCAACACCGTGTTGGTACAACACCACTGGGGTCTTCCCGGAAGGAAAACACCTCTGTTAAAGTCAACCAAAGCCAGAGACTAGTAATTTAATATGCCATCAACCCCATAACTTGATTTAATTATGTATTGAATTCATGCAGCGATTTGATCATTCCGAGCCTATTGATTTACTTATTTAATTTTAATTGTGACCTCAATTTGACCATTGCGTTGTTCAGTCTTTAATTGTCCCAGTAAAAATGTAGTATATTAGCTCACTAATAGGTGTCCTTAAGTGAACATTTGCTTGCTCATCCTTTTAAATAAATCCATTAGAAATATACAGAAAGGTTTTATTCCATCTGCCTGCAATGTGGGTCATGCGTTCTGAAGAGACAATTAACCTCAAGTGAGAAATTTGCAAGCCACCAAGTTATTGCATTGAAAAGTAAAACCAAGGTCTTTTCACCTTATTACATAGGGCTCTGTGAAACCTTCAGTTTCTTGCTGGAGAGAGAATTCCAGAGCGGAGATGAAAAGATGGGATGAAATTAATAGAAATGCTGAAGTTTGGGGTTTTCTTTTTCTTCTCTTTTTCATTAGCATATCACTGAGCAAATACAGTTCCACCCGGGGTCCATCTGGTGGCACTGTTAGCTGAAGTCTTTATTTCACAGGCAGAAGGACAAATCATATGCAAGAAAAAGAGAAGGAAAAGGGCGAATCTTGCTGATGGAGGTTTTTGTGTTGCAATGGTCAAGTGACCATGCATGGCCAAGCCTTATTTCAAGTGCCTGTACCATTCTGTTCTCTACAGTTCCACTCAGAATTCCCACCCAGGGCTTATTGATTTTTTTCTCTTTTTTTTTTTTTTTTTTTTTTTTTTTTTTTTTTTTTTTGCCTTGCCCTAACTCCCCCATTTACAGCAAATACCAGAAAATCTAAAAACATCCATTTGTTAAATAAATGCCCAAGAATGAGAAAATCTGCATTTATATGTGTGTCAGTATGTGCACTTTTTTCCCCCTGTAGTATCAGAAATTTGGTAACACTGAGCCTGTTAAACTTATTAGCATTCCTAAACAGAAATTCAGAAATTTGAAATGCAGATGTGCTGAACACAGGTTGAAATGTCTTATTTATTACTTCTCTTTTTATGCCTTAAAAAGCATTCAATATGCTACTACTTGAAACTGTTTGTGAAGATACCCTTGCTTTTTCACACTTTCAACATTAATTAAGTTAATATATCCCCTCTTTAAAGTTACTGAGATTATGGAATTTTTAGTGGCATCAATTGAGGTCACTGATGGAGAGATTCAGGTATCTAAACCTAAAAGTCCAGGGACATCTTAGGTGCCATATATTTGATCCAAGACACCTCTGCTGTGCTACAGGTAAGGCACAGGAAATTTGGAGCAGCTCTGTCCCATTGAAAAGCTTGTGGGCACCACGTAAGAAACTCCATGAGATAATATCTTACAAGGCCTTTGTAAACTCAGGATGCCTCTTTTCCCCAGGGAAAGACTGCAAAGGCTGCTCACAGCACTGTCTACACAAGGCACTGGGGTGGGGCTCCTTCCACTCCCCCTCCTGGGTGTATTCTCCTGTCATTTGTTTGGTGCTGCCTTTGGCACTCTTAGGGCCGTGTCTCAGGGAAGGAAACAGTGCTGGCACCTTTCTGTTGTTTTGTTTTTATTTTATTGGTTCAGGACAGGTCCAGAATCAGCTCAAGGGAGGGTGGGACCTCATGGCTGTGAGGGAGGGATGAGTAAGAAAGGTGGAAACCTCCACTTTTGGCAGCAGAACCCCGTCATGGCATTTCCTCCATTTGAATCAGCACCCTTTGTGTTTCCCCTCGGAGGGCTTTGGCACTCTATCCACCAGGTCAGCTGGCTGTTTTAAGGCCCCAAGCCAGCATCTCTCCCCCAGATTTCATTTGAGAGGATATTTAACATATATATCATGGCTTATAACCCCTCTGGAGTTACTCACTCAGCTTGGTGGTGCTGGGGGAGATGTGGATTTTGGAGATGGGACTTAAGTTGCTATTATGTGAAAGGTATCCCACACCTAAAATTGCAAGTAGGCACTTTGGGGCATTTCTGAAAGCATCAGCAAACTGGGCACCAAACTCCAGATGAGCACTTGTGAAAGTCTTGCTGTAACCTTATTCAGAAAGAGATGTGATAGCTCAGCCTATCTTACCCCTCTTAGGTACTCAACCCCTAGAACACTCCAGTTAAGTCAGTAGGGATAGATCTCATTTGTGGTTGCTGTGGAAGTTTGACTGAGTTGAACTCCCCTTCCTAACCAAGCCATTAACTTTTAAGGAAGCAGCAGAGAAGAACACAGTGTAACAGCAATAAAAATAATTAGGGTTGGAAACGGGTCTTTGTTGCTGTCTGGGAATTTGCAGAGGAAACCTGAGTTTTGACATACACTGTTATTGTCATGCTGCATTGATATTCAGACTGATGGTTGCTCAATGAATCTCTCTCTCCTTTTCCCACTATAATGTGAGACAAATTTGCACAAGATGAGAATGTCTACGTGTTCAAAATGCAGACTTTCAACCTGATACTGTAAGAAAGGAAGTTTGTAATTGAAAATTAATTCATACTGGAAAGTGTTGTCAATAGACAATTACTGAGATACAGCTTGTGTTTATTGCTTGAGGAATTTTACACAAGATTTATAACAACTAAAAGCAATTACCTTTACATGTAAAGAACAGTCTAAAAAGATGAAACTTAATTAATGTAGAAGCCTTCAAACATCCTTTATCTCATGTAAATAATCACCAAGCAAGCAGTAATCAAAAAAAAAAAAAAAAAAAAAAGAGATGTGTAAGTCAGCGTGTTATACATGTCGAAAAAAATTACAGAAAAATCCCCATATTGTCCACAATTCTTGTCCTATTAGTTTTACAGAAGTGTGGCACCATCATTTTACTCCAGATGCAAGACAAGAAAATTGGATATAATGTTTCTGAAATTGAAGTCAAGTAGGCAGAAAATTTTTAAAAGTATTCAGGTGCATCGCTGCCTCTTTCATCCTCTATGCCACTCTTTAAACCCCACTGAAAACCTCAGAAACATGGGAGTTGCATTCTTCAGAAGGGGTTTCCCTGGGTGTATTAATTTCCATGTGTGGGATTGGAAAAAACCCAATATGACTGTTGACTCAAATGAGAATCAATGGCCTGCTCAGAGCTCTGCCTGAGAAGACATTCCTAATGACATCAAAATGGGATTCTTGTGCCTGAGGCCGCTCTTCAGCCCTTTTTTCTGATCCAGTAGGCATGGTCATGTTCATTAAAAATACTTCCTTGGCATAAGTTATAGTGGAGATAAGATTCCTGCTACAGTGAGGACTATGTGATACCTTAGAAAGTGTGTACCTGGAGTGATGTGTCCAGTTCTGGGCTTCTCAGTACAAGAGAGACAAAGAGCTCCTGGGGCAGGTCCAGTGGGAGGTGACACAGGCGATGAAGGGACTGGAACTTCTTTCTGATGAGGAAAGGCTGAGGGAGCTGAGCCTGTTCAGCCTTGAGAGGAGACTCTGAGAGAGAACCTCCCTCATCCATGTGTGTCAGTGTCTGCAGGGAGGGGGCAGAGAATGGACCAGGCTCTGCTCCATGGGGCCCAGCAATGGCACAAGAAACAGTTCTGCAACAGGCAGAAAATGATGCCCTGGAAGTTCCACTTGAATATGAGAAGAACTTCTTTGCTGTGCAGTGACCGAGCACTGAACAGGCTGTCCAGAGAGAGTGTGGAGTCTCCCTCACTGGAGATATTCCAGAACCATCTGGACACAACCCTGTGCCGTGTCCTCTGAGATAACCGTGCTTGGACAGGGAGGTTGGACCAGGTGACCCACTGTGGTCCCTTCCATTCTGTGATGCTGTGATTCTGTGAAAGTCAAAAATTGAATGCATAGCATTTAAAAATGCAATTTCAGTACTTTTCAAAAATGCTAGAGATAAAGGATCTGTAACAACACAAAAGCAAAGAAGTCAGATACAACTGGGAGTCCCAAACCCAATTATAGATGGTTCAGATGCATGAACACCACCTCAGAGTAGCAGGAGCCCAAGGGTGTTGGCCAAACTGGAGTAGCATTGAAGAAAGGAAAGGTGAAGCCTCTTTCTCCAAAGCCCTGGATTGTTTGTTATCCACACACCCAGAACCAACACCTGCTGGATTCACATCTGGAAAGATGTTTTCCCACATCTGGAAAGGATTCCACAGACTTTGTTTCTGTGAATCACCATTTTGGTTCAGATTTTGAGGCTCTCAATTAATTTTTTTTTTCCTTTATGTTGTGACTCACAGTGAGCAGATCTCAATATGGTATCTGAAGGACCTCAGGCATTATTACTATCTTTTCCTTTCTTTTTTTCTTCTTCAAAAGACAATAGTTTAGCCTCTCAGTGACTAAAATGCCTAACTTTAACTGAGGTGTAGAATCCAGATAAAATATGGAAAACATAGGCAATGGTCTGTAGAATACAAAAAGTTAAATAAGATTAATGATTCCTTTTTCTTCCCCTTTAAAATCTGTGAAATTCAACCTGTGGACTTTGGTCTTTTGATGAGTTAGTATTTTTATAATTTCTATACAATTTTTAGAAGAATATTTTCCTCTCTGTCCAAAAATCCAAACAGAACACCCTAAATGAGGGGGGTGAGAATTATTTCCTCTTCCTAATTGTAATGACCATAATTAACTTTTAGATATTCATGCTGCTTTTTTTCTTCCTTTATTTAAAAAAAAAAAAAAAAGAAGATCACTATATGAATAAGTGGTTGAGCTTCTTGCATAAAAATATGTCCAGTATGAAACTTTGTGAGTAAACACACTGTGGATATTGCAGGGGGATTTTATCTCCATGCACGGGTGCAGGGAAGAAAAACAATGAGAATTGCAGTACAATTTTACTCTGGAGTAAACGAAGCTGCAGATTGGTTGTAGAGAGAGAAGTAAGTGTGTGTGAGAGTGGAAATTTTCCACTGATCTTCCCCCTGCAAATTACTTCTAAGATTAAAAGAGTAATTAGAATGGAGAATTAAAAAAAAAAAAAAAAAGCCACAAGAAGATTTATTGGCTAGTCTAGAGCTTGGGGTTTGTGCTGCTTTTTATGGAGCTGCAGCCATCTTTGAGTTTATTTTGGGTGCTGGGAAGGCATCTCTTAACACCTGCACTGAAACAGAAAGTGGTACTGAAGTGATCCAGAGGAGAGAAAAATGTGTCAGGGAAAGTGCAACCTCCTGTGATTGCCCTCACAGCATCCCTGAGTCCAGGGGGATGAGCTGTCCTGTGTGAGACTTGACAGCTTCTCCAGGGCTTTCCTCGGTGAGCAAGAGAGATTTCCTGTCTGTCCTTTCCATACTTGGACTTCCTGAGGAGGAGGAGGAGGAGGAGGAGGAGGAGGAGGAGTAGGTGCAGCGTTTGACAGGCAGACAAACACCCTCCTCCTCTTGCAGGTCCTTGCCGAGCTCCAAACCTGAAAGCGAAACGTTGTGATGTGCAAGTGCAGGATACGGATTAAAGGGATGGGAGGGGGGGGGTGATCTTTCTGTTTATCTGGTCGGGACTGCCAGAGGGCCAGCAGCAGGGCTGGACCCCGTGTGACACCTGTGGAGGCTTGGGGGTCTCCTGTCGAGGTCGGTCTGCTCCTTTCTCCCGTGCGAGGGGGGAACCAGGACCTGGTGGCAGAACAGGTTTGGTCCTTTGTGAGTGTTTTTTGGCACAAAAGGCAAAACGTGTGCGTGGGCTATTATGCAAAGACCTCCTGAGTGACTTCTCAGCACTTGATTACACTTTAATTGTTTTTTTAATGTGAAAGTGAGCTTACTCTCCCGAGAAGAAAGAACTGTTTCTATTAATCTATCAGTTTGTAGCAGGGGATCAGCAATTAGCTGTGTGCTTTCTATTATGCTATAATTATTAATAACAAGGGGCCTCCAGGAGCCCCATTTTCCATAGCAAATCCCATTCAATCCAGCAGTCAGACGGTTTGTTTTGGTCTAGGTTTAATTTTATTATTTCTTATGTTTTTATTTTAATAGACAAAATCCATTATTACCACTGTTTTACTGAAAACTTGCAGCTACTCAGAATTTCTCCAAGAGAGGCCAAAGTGCCAGTGTGCAAGTAACAGCAGTATGAGAAATTGTATGTGTTATGTATGAAAAACATCACATGTTCAAAAGAGATTTTGGGAAACACATTTTTGACACCCTCATTTAACATGCCCCTTTCAGTGCAGCCCTTTGGAGGGACTGAGACTGCTGCTTTCCCAGGGTGGCTGAGGCTGAGAAGTAATTTTCCCTTTCTTGGCTGTTGCTTGGCATGGAAATTTAGTTTGTGGGAAAAAAAAAAACAAACCTAAAACATACATGACTAGACAACACTCACATACAGAAAAGACTGTGAACTAAAACCTCAGTTCTAACTTACCTGAATTCTTCAGATCTTGATACTGCAGCCTGATTTTTCTTTTAAGAGTGTTTTTGGCAATTGTTTCTGGACCTGGTAGCTTCCCAGCAAAACAGAGAATTTAATAACTGTAATTTTATTAAGGAGTCCTGCTTCTATTTGATAACTTCTGCTAGGAAAAGAGCTTTACAAGATTAGTGTCCCTCTGAGCAATTAAGTAGCAGGGTCCCCTAATCTCTGAAGTCATACACAAAACAAGTAGAGTAGCAGACTTTGCTTCTGTGGGATCATAACAATTATTTATTGCTTTTAATAAGGCGAGTTTTCTTAGATCTGTCAGAATATCCTTTTGTGCTAGTGTCAACAGGAGTAATTCTAACAGTCCATGGAACTGATAAGTTAAAGTCAGAATTATGACCATTTTTTTTTTATTATTATTTTCTTGCATTGTGAACAAAAAGGAAAGCCTAGAAAACCTCTCTGGAACTTCAAACCCTGTGGATTTCTGGCTCTTTCATAAAAACCTGTTGTTTCAAAGTTCCAGCTTTAAAGGGCTTCTCTGACATTTCCACTGTAAAGCTGGTTCATAGTGACCTTCCACTATCCAAAGTTTTACAGGACAGAAAACCACTCTCGTTGATGATCTTTCATAGTTTTGTTTTAGGTTTCATCATGTGTAGCACAGGTGCAGCTGTGAAGAGGAGGGTGGGAAGGAGCTGCCAAGGCTCTTCCACTCTCACAGAAGTCAGACCCAGTGCCCCTGAGAAGATGGACAGTGATATCTTACATCAGTATCTTATCATATTTTGCTGTATTTGGCCACGAGGGTCATATTCTAACTTGAGAAAGGCAGTCACTCCAAAAATTCCTGGAAGAATGCGTAGGAAAAGCAGTAACATGAATGATGTAGAGAATCATGAATTCTCCCCTCCATGTTTTCAAGCAGGCAAGGGAACTCCAGCTCTGTGATTATTTTGCCCTGGGAAGTTGCATCCCTACCTGTAACCAGCTTTACTTGATCAAGATGTTTCCTCATCTCCCCTGTCTGGGCAGGAAATGTCCTTGCAGTTGGTTTTTGGCTTGATTGTGTTTACTCCTGGAGCCACTTGATGGCAGCCACCCATGTAACAGAATTTTGTGTACACCCATGTGTGTTTGCCCGTGTTTATAAGATAGTAAGAATAATTTCTTAGGAGCAACAACAGCCTATTCTCTGCTTCACTGTGCTTTGAGTGGTATCTGTCTTCTTTACACTATGATTTTCCATATATTTTCCTAAATTTCCATAGCCTTTTAATAGCATTCACTAGCTTCTCGAAACTTTCTTCTGAAAGCCAGCAGTCTGGACTAAGACAGGCTGTCCTTGAAGAGAGGAGGTAAAGTTTGAAAACATGTTTTCACAGCCATCACAGTAAATTACTTTCATGATACAGCCTTCAAAACTTGTAAGTTTGACTTGTATGGCACTTGGACAGTACTTGTATGTCTATCCTCCCATGCAAAATGTGCTCTCCTGGAAACTGTGCGTGCAGAAGCAGACAGTCAATATGCACCAGCACAGGCTCCTGAGGGTGATCAATAAGGGACAGAAGCATCAGGTTATAAGAGAGAGGGGATTTCTCACTCAATCACCACTCTACCTCCAGCCTCTCAGTCCTCAGTGTCGAGGGAAAGATACTCTACACCCCACTCTTTCCAAAGAACGCCCCCAAAATTGTTCAAAAAATGAGTGTGTGGACTGGAGTTCAAAACTGCACTGAATGCTAAAAGTCCTGGACTCCAGAAAGAGGTGTGTTTTGTATTCCTTTTCCTTCCCCTTGCCACCTCCTACCTTTCCCAAATGTGATGAATCACCTGGCTCTGCTTTCCTTTTTCCCTGAGAACACTAATTTTTTCTTCACAGATACCAGCAAGATTTTCCCTCAGATGATTTAACTACTTATCATACCAAGTTTAAGTCATAGCAGTTGTTCTCCACCTGAATTTAGCACTGACAGTTACTGCTGCTTCCCTTTCAAACCCAAAGAAGGGCTTGTGTATCAGAAAGCTTGTCTATTTCCCCATCCATAGCAGATATTACTTTTCCCACTACCTTTAAAATCACAGCAGAGCTCTAGGACTGCTCTTCCAAGGCCCATGTTTCATGTCCTGAGGATTATGGCAGGCATTTTAAATGCAATTATTTGATACAGCCATTTCAAATTAATAAATTACCTTTTCCTATTCCAGTCCAGGGTAAATCTTGATGAAGGGAACAAAGAACTTTGTTTCACGGTGGCTGTGCTGACCCCGCTGGGACTGCTGGTCCATGGGGCTGTGAGGCTGAACAGTGAAATGTTGCCTCGGGGGGCAGCAGGCAGTAGATGTGACTCATCTCATGTCAGGACTGGCCTGGCCTTTCCTATTTGCACAGAGAATGAACTCACTGTCCATACTGCAAATATTCTCTTTCCAGTACACATTTTCCATGTGTTATTTGCAGTAGGAATGAAATTTTTAGGCTGAGTGGTTGTGGTGGTTTTTGTTTGTTTGTTTGTTTGTCTTTGGGGTTTTTGGTTTTTAATTTATTTTTTGTTGGTTTTGTTTGTTTGTTTTTTTGTTGTTGATGTTGTTTGTTTGTTTTTTTAATTAAAGTCAAATAATGGTAAGTCCCATTGCCCTTCCTGAATGAGATTTGGTGAATCTCACCAAAGGGAGACAACCAAAGAAATTCTCCCCAAAAACCTTTCAGACTAAATGGTAGAGGGCCCTATGTTGCCTCGTGCTGCCTACAAGAATACAGGACCTGTCATAGGGTGTGTGGAGAAGAGAACTGGGGAACTGAGTGAAATTCATAGTGGTATGTTTAAAGGGGATTATGGGCATGATTTACCAATTGAGTGTTTAGGGGAAGGGTCAAAGGTGGAGAAACTGGTTCGAGGGAGATGAGGAGGAAGAAAGCGTAGGGAAATAAAAGGAAAAGGGGGTAAAAGAGGCCAGTCAAGAGCAGAGAGGTGAGAGACAGGCACCCCTGCCCTGTGCTTGTCCTCTGTCCCTATCAAACGATATTTCTGACTGGTTTTATTACAGTCATGTGTCCCACTAGCCAGCTTCAGGCAGGATAAGAGGTCTGAGTACAGACCACGAGTCTCAGAGGCATGAGAGTCCAGAGTCAGCAGTGCGCTGGGGACAGAGACAGCAGCAGCCCAGCTCACTGGGGCTGGGATTGCAGCAACTCCCCTCTGTCCCACAGCACACCAAGTCAACAACCTCTCAGCCACTTAATTGCTCGGTAGTAGTTCCCTCCTTGCATTTTAAGGGAAAAAAAAAAAAGTACATAATTGGCACTGCTGGAAAAATGACATGCTTCAGGCTGAATGCCTTTATTAACTATCAGAGGGCCTCTGAAACTCTGTCCCACAGTGTGACACCCATCCTGGAGAGGAATTCGCCTCTGCATTTAAGTTTACCAAAAGGTTTATGTGAGGATGTGTGCTGTGATTTCTGTCAAGTTTAATGGTGTTTGAAATGACTGTTCCAACAGCAAGAGACTGCTTGGTGAATTTTATGTTGGAAGTTTCTATTAAATCCCTATAAACAGATGTATCTGCAATCACAGTGGCTGTCTTTCATGCTAGCAGCTTAAACACCAGCAAGATTAAAAGTGTTGTAGAACTGAAAAACTGAAAAAAATATATGTGGACTCATTCAGGAGTGTCTACGCTGTTTCTAGATGGAAAAAGATTTTTATTTGTTCTTGTTTTTATTGATGTTTCTAAAAAATAAAAAAAAATCATAAAATCTAGCAAGGGTATGGGTTTACAAAATACTTTGTTTCTAGTCTCTATTAGCACTCTTTGGGAAATTAACTATTTCACAGAAGCATAGAATTATAGAATGGTTTTGGTTGGAAGGGACCTTAAAGATCATTTAATTCCAATTCCCCTGCCATGGGCAGGGACATCTCCCAGTAGACCAGGTTGCTCAGGGTCCCATCCAGCCTGACAGAGGATTTCAGAGGATTCTGACCTGTACTAACAAAGGGAACCAGACCTGAAGCCAGCTCTATCCAAAACAATAATTTCTGGTGGCTTTTGAGAGTCTGATTGTGAGTTCTTCAGAAAGAGCTTCCCAAAGTCAACATCCAGGTGTCAATTTGCAGATGTATCGCTATGATTAATTTTAAATGGGAACGGTCCTGATGTCTTCATTTAGACACAAATGCAAATATTAATAAAAAAAAAAAAGCTGAGCACAAACCAGCTCATTTAAAAATCTGAAAATCCTCCTTTTCTTTCTCTACACTTCCATGCTATTCTTTTGCATGCTCTGCTTGTTTTTCAGACATGAAAAGTAAATTGCGTTTATTAGGGTGCTGTAGCATATGTTCATCAAGGTATCACCAGACTTTCTAGGTGTGGCCCAGCAATGGGACAAGAGGCAGTGACACAAACTGATGCCTAGGAAGTTCCACTTGATGATGAGGAAGAACTTCTTTGCTGTGCAGTGACCAAGCACTGAACAGATTGCCCAGAGAGGGTATGGAGTTTCCCTCACTGCTGGTATTCCAAAAGCAGGGACACAATGCTGTGCCATGTCTTCTGGGATGACCGTGCTTGATCAGGAAGGTTGGGCCAGATGACCCACTGTGGTCCCTTCCAACCTGTGTGATTCTGTGATCACTCACTGGCCAGATCCTCCCTACACCTACCAAATTCCTGATATCTCCAGAAATGCTGGTAAAAATGTGTTTGGTGTTTTGAGGTGATTGACAGAGTACAGAAGTGACCCTACATGGCTATATCATGCTGAGAATATCCTTGCGTCACTTGGATCGTTCTTGTTACTGCTGAATGCAGTTTAGCTCTTTGTCTTCTACTTTGTATTGGCATCTTTACTCTTTACTAATTTTTCCAATTGACAGTTAAATGGTAGGTATTGAGGATCATGAGACCCAGACATGCATCTGTTTTTAGCTAAACTGCAGATAAGCCACCTAAAGTTCAGAACTCAGGATTTCTGAGTTCTAAAAATGTAGGTTTTCCTCACTGATCACACTGCAGATCTTCACAGCTATGTATCTCTTTTATTTACCTTTTTGTACACTCAGAGGAAGTAAAATGGAAGGTGATGTGTAGCCATGCTGTTTGTCTCTTCAACCAAGACAAAAGTCTCCTCCACCAGCAGTACCTCAGCTGTGCTCTGCTGGCAACAATGACCCTGGAGGTGATCCCTAATCAGTCTTCAAAATCATAATAATTTATAATATTCCCTCACAGATAAAAATTCTGACAGTAAGAAAGCGTGGTGTTGCAGGAAATATTTTGAAATATTGCTCAAGAAGCACTGGGTGTTTTAAAGTTGTTATTTTTTATTTTCTTTGCAGATAATCATGTTGTGTGACACACTATGTGTGTTAATGTATGTATGCTGTGTCTTATTTTCTTTTCTTCACTATATAATTTTTTGGAGAGAGGAGAGAAGAGGAGAAGAGAAAATATTCTACTGTAAACATCATCAATTTGAGAGAAGGTGTAAAATAAAAAAATGCAAAACAAGGTAGAATTTTCTCAAAATTACTTAAATAAGAAGAAAGTTTATTTTCTTTTTTATTATCTTTAGTTTAAGAAAATTTGTGATTAAGTTTATCAATTTATCACAATCGGTAAACATGGAGTCATACCTGTTGAAAAATACCCAAACCCTGAGGATCTAATCTGATGGTTAATGTGATTACCTTGGACAAGCTTTATCTAAAATGTCTGTGCCCTAAGAACATGCAGTGATTTCACCATTACTCAGCATCTGGATTAATTTCATCCATCCCTGTTTCTTCCTGGAATTTAGCTATGCCCTTTATAGCAAGGCTCCTTTCACAGCAGTGGTGTTGCTATATACATATTGGCCTTTGATAATACAATCTTGTTTCCTAGATGGTCTGCATCCATTTGGAGGGGATGCTCTGATTTAATCACAGGCTGTGACTGTACATACCCTGTGTGGTTATGACTAAAACCACAGATCCCTGAGCTTCCCTCTCTCTTCCCAAACTGAAACAGATTGGTTTTCAAGTTTATAGGTTGAGGTGGAGCTCCCAGCTGCGCAGCCTAATTTGCAGTAATTTTTTTTTATAGAACCATAGATTTATTTATGTTGGAAAAGCCCTCTGAGATCATTGAGTCCAACCATTCCCCCGGCACTGCCAAGCCCACCAGTAACCTGTGTTGCCAAGTGCCACAGCTACACGGCTTTTAAATCCTTCCAGGGATGGTGAGTCTACCACTGCCCTGGGAAGCCTGTTCCAATGCCTGACAGCCCTTTTGGTGAAGGCATTTTCCCTAACATCCAACCTGAACCTTTTTCAGGAACTAGCTGGTGCTCCACACTGAACAGGGGTAAGGAGAGGCCACACCTCTGCCGTACTGCCCCTGGAGTTATGGAAGACTTCTGGAGTCTGGGAGCCACACAGAATGAGGCATTTGGGGAAAAAAATAAGAGGGAAAAAAAATCAATATATAGAAATTAATGTGCCTTTGTGAAGATTCAAAACAGATGGGGAAAAGGTCAAGGATTCTTTGTTGCTAAGTGCGTTTCTATGACAACTGCAATGTGTATGTTATGAGTGAGCAGTCATTTGTTCCAGCTGCTGGATCATTAAAGGGGCAGCATTTCCCTCAACATGGGCAACATTATTAATGGCTTATTTACTTGTTGTTTACCCCTCTGTAAACCAAGTTTCAACAGGTGAGACTCAGCGAGAGCGTGAACGCTTCAGTCGGTCACAGTCGGCTACACCGTAGGTCTGGATGAGTCTGGATTGCAAAGTGCCTGCCTCAGAGGATGCTGGGGGGAGCTTAGCAAGAAAATCAGGGAATTAATTTAGATCCAATCATGCAATTAGGTCCATGCACTCATTCTGAGATATTCTGTGACGCTGTGACGCTGCACCTTGTTGGATGTGTTTCTGTGGAATTATGGCATGACTTGAGAGACACACCTGACTTGTCTCACATGGAATAATAGCATATACAGAGACTTGCAAATTGTTTGGATATTGCCTTAGAAAAAGTTTATTAACTAGAATGATGATAGAAATCTATTTATTTCTTGACAAGTTGGAATAAAGGAAAAAGCTGTAATCATGGCCTTGTTGATTGCCTCAAAGACATGTCAAAGAAGCCCAGATTTTATTGCCTGTGGTGTGGTGGGTTGACCCTGGATAGATGCCAGGCACCCTCCAAAGCTGCTCTATCATCCCCTTCTGCAAGTGAGCAGGGGAGAGAAAACATAATGAAAGGTTCATGAGCTGAGACAAGGACTGGGAGGGATCACTCATCAAATGCTGTCACAGACAAAGCACTCAACTTGGGGATATTAACTGAATTGATTACCAAGCAAAATCAGAACAGGATAATGAGAAGGAAAACAACTCTTAAAAACACCTTCCCCCACTTCTCCCTCCTTCCCAGGCTCTGCCAGCTTCCCCCCAGTGGCGCAGAGAGACAGAGAATGGGGGTCATGGTCACTTCACCACACGTAGTTTCTGCCACTGCTCATGGAGAGGAGCCCTTCCCCTGCTCCAGTGTGGGGTCCTTCAGGCAGGAGACAGTCCTCCAAGAACTCCTCCAGTGTGAGTCCATCCCATGGGCAACAGCTCTCCATGAACTGCTTCAATGTAGGTCATTCTTCCATGGGATGCAGTCCTTCAGGAACAAGTCCTACCAGCAAACTTGCTCCAGTGTGAGCTCCTCTCTCCATGGAGCCACAGGTCCTGCCAGAACCCTGCCCCAGCATGGATTTCCCAGGGGGTCACAGCCTTCTTTGGGCATCCCCTTGTTCAAGTGTGGGCTCCTTCACAGGCACAGGTGGATCTCTGCTCCCCATGGACCCCCATGGGCTGCAGGGGCACATCTGCCCCACCATGGGATACACCAGGGGCTGCAGGGGAATCTGCTCCTGCACCTGGAGCTCCTCCTGCCCCTCCTTCTGCACTGACCTGGGTGTCTGCAGGGCTGTTGCTCTCACATATTCTCACTCCACTCTAGGTGCAATTACATCTGTGCAATACCCTTTTCCCCTTCTTAAATATATTATCCCAGAAGTGTTACTATTATTTCTGATTGTCTCAGCCTTGGTCAGCTGTGGATCCATCCTAGAGCAGGCTGGAATTGTCTCTGCTAAACATGGGGGAAGATTCCAGCAGCTGCTCACAGCAGCCACCACTGTAGCCCCCTTGGTGCCAAAATGTGATCATGAAAATTCAATACATACAGAAATTAAATTTGTGAAACCATTCCATCCACCTAATTTTACCTATTTTTTCCTCATTAATGCTTACATTAAAAGCAAGTAAACAAAACCCCAAATGAATAGCACAACAACACCAGAACAGGGGTGACACTGAGTCAATGCATATTGTCAGTTCCACTGAAAAACATGCTGGCAATATTTCTGTTCTGTGAATAGTGAATATGGAAAAGGGGATGGCTTCAGTGGGTCTGAGCCTATCAGACACTTCTTGTTCCACGTGCACCTCCCTGCATCATTGCACTGTACTCCATCTGACAGCCAGAAAATGCTACTCTCTAACTTTCAGTATGACATCTTGCTGGCTTCTGGCTGCTTTGCAGTTTGCCATTCTTCAATAAGGTGGTTCTTGTTTCGGTTTGGCTTTTTTTTTTTTTTTCTTTTTTTCCCTCCCCGTATATTAGCACAATTGAAAACATCAATTTCTACTCTTTGTTTAAAAAAAAAGGGAAAAACACACAGTCCCAAAGACAATTCTGTGTCCGCTGGGACTGACTGCTTCTCTAGACTAATAGAAAAGACTTCTCTGGACTTTTTGATCTTGTCTAGGAATTAAAATGTCTTCAATTGTTTATGACTTCAAAAGATTTTCTTTGGAAAACTCACTGTGCAAATCCATGGCCCCAAAGAAATAAAACTCAGGGGAGATAGATGTTGGGAAAAGCTTTGTGCAAGAAGCATTAAGAATCTCTGAACTTGCCTGGTGGTAAACAGAGAAATTATTCCATTGTCATGACTTGCTTTGACCAGGCATCAAAATTAGTGTTATTTAGTTGGGAAGTTAAATTTTGGGCCTTTCAATGGAAGAAAGACATCGAGGTGCTGGAGTGTGTCCAGAAAAGGGCAACAGAGCTGGGGAAGATTCTGGAGCACAAGTCTGATGAGGAGAAGCTGAGGAAGCTTGGGGGTTTTAACCTGGAGAAAAGGAGGTTCGGGGGGGACCTTCTTGCTCCCTACAGCTGCCTGACAGGAGGTTGCAGCCAGGTGAGAGTTGGTCTCTGGTCCCAGCTAATAAGTGACAGGATGAGAGGAAATGGCCTCAATGCACCAAGGAAGGTTGGATATTGAGGAAAATTCCTTCTCTGAGAGAGTGGTCAAGTGTGGGGAGAGACTGCTCAGATAAATGGTGGAGTCAGCAGCCCTCGAGGGATTTAAAAGCTGTGTAAGTGTGTCAGTGTGTCAGTTGTGAACATGGGTTAGCGGTGGGTTAGGGGCAATGGTTGGACTTGATGATCTTAGAGGGGTTTTCTAACCTTAATGACTCTATGAGCTCTGCAGTGGAAATTGCAATAAAAACAGGCTTTCAACATCAGAAACATCAGGTCATAATATAGGCTTGGCTAACAACTTTTCTTTGTCTTCTGACAAATATTTTTTCTCCTTCACACAGTTTTGTTTTTTTTTTTTTTCCCTCACACTTTCCTTGTTGCAGCTGGTGGAAGAACAAAGCAAATCATCTGCTCTGTGTTTTGGATCCTGTCCATCTTGCCTTGCTTTGCCATATGGAGTGATAATGGACTCTGCTATTCAGATCTTCTTTTGTTCTTTGAGAAATATGGGGAGGGAGTTATTTTTTAAATTCAGTTGAGAGCGGCAGGACTGAGGCTAAGCATCCTAGAAACTGAGCATCCCTCAGTGATTTAGCATCTATGTGCTTGACTGTCTTTCTGGAAAACTGGGCTCAGCTGCCCCCTGCAGCAGAGCCCTTCATCCCTCAGTTGAAGCTTTTCACAGACAGCCATTATGCACATTTCTCCATGCCATCTCATATAATTTTTGCTGGTGCAAAGAGAGCTTAATCCCCATTTTTGCAGCCACAGCCTGGTGAAGTAACTAATTGCATTAGTGGTTTCAGCTTGGTGCTTGTGCTTGTAGACACAAAGATTTGGACTCACATCTGCTCCAACCTGAGTACAGAGCAACTGAGACACTGCCAAGGTCGTTCCTGTGTTGGGTCACTTGCCCTTGGAGGACTGGAACTAGGAGATGTGGGAAAAGAAATCTGATAGAGGTTATGTCTGCTGACAGTGCAGCTAAGAGGGGACAAATTGTACGAAGGTACAGAGACGGGATGAAAACTGAGGTACTGCTGTCTCAGTGCATCTCAGATCAGCTACCTGAGAGGAATGGCAGAGAAAGGATGTCTGGGTGGAATGAGACCACTTCTGGAAATAAAGAAGTAGAACTGGGGGAGTTCTCCAGGTGATACTGATTTCCGGAGTCTTCAAGGTGAAGTCGAATTCCGAAGTCTTGACATCTGCTGTTAGAAAAAGTTCTCTTTTCATGTGGGTGCATCCAAAAAGATAAGATGACAGTTTATTACTTCTGCCAGTTATTCCTTTAGCTAAAGTATCTTAGGTGTCACAGTTCTGAATTTGATGGTTAGCCTCCTTTAAAAATCTTGGAAGAATTTTTAGTTTTCCTCTTTTCCTTTCACAAACACTGATCACAGAAAGCCTTGATTACAGTACATAAATATTTTACCCTCACTAAAATATCAAATATATTTCAGGTAGCTGAATATGAGTTGCTTTGAGCCACGTGCAATCTACCTGTCTCCTGTCACGCAGTTCCCAAGGTGCTGAGCCTTAAGCTGCATAGGTGGGACAGGGCAACAGGGATAACCTTCACTGAAACCCTATTTTTTTAAGGATAAAAAGTTAATGCTCTAGGAAATAATATGTTTCATTCTATTACTGAATCCCCCACTACAACCACTTCTGAAAATGCAAGAAGTGATCAAGAAGTGCTGCGATTTACACGGACCCTCTCGGCCCATCACATTTGGATGACACTCCAAATATGACCTGACCAAATATGGGTTGTATAGGTCAGTTTCCTGACCTGCTGTTCTCACTGCCACAGGCTCTTACAGGTTTTATGGGTCTACCAAGGGATAGAAAAGCTCCTCTCAAGTCCTTTGTCACTCTCATTGCTGTCTGGCCTCCTCTTCTCCATTGTATTAGATGCTCTCAGAGCCTTTTGTGTGAATATTTGCATATTCTGCACTACACTGCAGATGTGGCTCTCAGATTAACACATCTGTGAGTCCTTTAGGACAAAATTTCCTCAGTGAAACTTGCCTTCATCTAAAGGGCTGTTAGCTACAAAGAGGGCAGAAAAATGAAACATGAGTTGGAGCAATAATCAGTGTGTCTCAAGGTGGAGCTAAGTGCTATTGTGCAAAAATGTGAATATTAATAAGCACTTGCAAGGAAACATCAGTTATTTCACATAGCATATGCTGTAAAATGGAAATTCATTCAGTTAAAAGAAAAAATGGAAAAAAACCCCAATCAAAACCTTAAGACATGTTCATCAAAAAATAGTAGAATCTAAATTATGTATGCATTTACTTATTATACCTTTTTTTTTCCACCCACTGCAAATCTCAGGGGCTCAGAGAAGTTAAAAGTTTTGCTAAGAGACAGAGCCAAAAGAGACAAACTTACCAGCCCACGAAAGAGTCACACTCTTCTGTCCTCTGAAGTCACCCGAATGGCTCCAGTCGGTTCAAAAACAATTACAAAAATTAATTAACTCAGAGGACTTATAGGAGCAAGCTGTAGTAACATTAATTAAACCTCAAATGAGAGTGAACTGGATCACAACTCTTACAGCTTTTGAGAGCATCGCTGCCATAAAGTGGAAGCTGAGCTCCAGGGGTGCCAAGAAAGCACAGATCTCCACTAGGCAGCTACCTCTCCATGAGGCTGGAAGCTGTGTCTGCAGCACTGAAGGACAGCCCTGCCGCTGGAAAATGTGCCCAGCAGCCGGTCCAGGGGTTCTGGATGCTGTGTGTTTGACAGCTCTTTCAAAAATCCCCAAAACAACCTGCTCAAGGACCGCACGAACAGGTTGGGAAATTGCAAGCTGTCAACTTGACAGGAAAGTAACCTAAGGCAGCATGCTCTAAATGTCATAAATACTGGTTACATTGCTTGCCCTTAACCAGTTTTAGTTTATTTTATGAAAAAAGAAATTTCAGAGCTGAAAAGATTTACAATATTTATTTTGTTAATTGTTTAATTTTATTTTTTTTTTAAGTGATACTCAGCTCTAGGGTACACCTTTCCTGATTTAGTGCACAAAATAAATTGTGAAAAATTTTTCTTAAATTCAATAATTTCAAAATAGCTCTCTAATGACAGGATGTTTTCATTGCAATCAGTAATAAAATTCTCCTTAATGCAAGGGAATTAATAAGCAAACGCTCTCTGTGTTTCCAGTACTTTCCTTGAAGAATTTTTTAATTGTATTTCCAAGCTTGTAATTTAAAGTCAAACAACTGAAAAAAAAAGTAAATCTGTGAGAAGCCCAAGTAAGGCTTCTCTCATTTAGGACTTCTAGCAGAGCATTCAAATAGACATAAGCTTAAAACAGCAGGTAGAAAAGAATCTATCATAAATGAAGGATGGTGTCTCACTCTTCAAAATTAGAACTGGAAGTTTTTTACTTTTGATGATCTAATAAAATTTCACTCATCTAAACATGCCTTTTTTCAAGATATTATGGTGTTTATTGTGCATTTCTGAGCTGGAATGTATTAGAGAAATGTAGATTGTCATTGCTGCTTGTTAACCATTTAGCCTGAGTTTTTCAACTAGAGAGCAATTATTTACAAAAGTATTTCAATCATAATCCTTACCCACCTCTACTGATGTCAGTATGAATTTCATCTCCCTGGGAGGGTTTTTAGTCTGTGTGTTATTTCCTTTGTCATATAATTATCAGTTTCTTTTACTTTAAGTTCAGTGCATCTGCAAATCCCTAGGAAAAAGTGATTTTTGCAGTGATGGATCCCACAGATATTTTCCTCACAACTGTCAAACTTTTTGAGGCAAAAATAAAATAAGATAATGCCATGGTGGGTCTCTGTTTTATTTTGCAGGCTGAACCTCTCAGGGCTACAAATATGAAAAGAAGGAGTTTGTGCTGATAGTACTGCTGATTTCAGTAATGGGCCTTCAAGAATGTATGTGAGTATTTGCAGAGGAGGAGTGAATACATTTGCTGCCAATTCAGGGACAAAAAGAAGAGGGTAAATGTTTGACCCACAAGGACAAAGTGCTGATCATTCTGAAGGAGTTAAGAGCTAAAGCACTGTGGGGTAAGAATATGTCTGAGAAGGTCTGAGGAAAGTAAATAATGAATAATAAAACACTATGATTGAATTGGGATAGAGCTGACATGGAAGAAAGGTAGGCAAGTACTAAACCTCTTAGTGTTCAAGGCCAGACATTGTCAGGTGTTCAAGGCCAGACTTTGTCAAATGTCCAAAGCCAGGCTGCCCCTGGTTTAGTGGAAGGTGTCCCTGCCCATAGCAGGGGGGTTGGAATGAAATGATCTCTGAGGTCCCTTCCAACCCAAACCATTCTATGATTTAGAAAGGAACCTACAAAAGCTTAACTATTACCTTTTGTTTCCACAAACTTACGTGATAGCCCTTGCCACTTAGGTGGCATGTGTTAAAAACAGTGTTCCATTTAGTGTCATGAAATAATTAATTTTAAAATATTCATTCATGTTATTAAAATATTGGATATCCCAGCTACCGATTGAAAAGTTTAATGTGGAGAATATAAAGATTGATCTTAAAAAGTCTCATGAGTAAAATAGATTTTTTTTTCGGGAAAATAGGCCATGTTTGATAATTGTTATTTTTCTACATCCTATGTCAGAAGGTTGCAATAGATTTGACAACTCCTAAGGTTACATTTCCCTGTTAAGAGTCAGCATGCAAACTGATATTAATAGGAGTAATGATTTTCAATGCTCAAAAAGTCAATACAATATGGTTCTCTCACTGACAGAATAAAATTTATTTCAGAGACATCAGAGTGATATTAAGCCACACAGATCACCATCTGAATATAACTACTTAACTACTTTAAATTAACAGTTTAAATATTCTTCAACTTGTTTAAAAAGAGAGACGATTTACCATCCAGCACACTCTGACTTTCTGTGCAGAACAGCAGCTAATGATTTCTCAAGTGTCAGTGGCTGAAGTCTTCCAAGTTTAATGAGATGCACGCTATGTAATCTTTTTTGTAGTCTTGATAAACTCAGGGTAAACGGCTTTAGACAGAGGTTTGTTGCTACAGTCACTGGGAGGATGCAGGTTGTTGCTCAGTAGGCAGGAGAAGGTGGTCTACCACCACTAACACAACCAGGAATTTTGACAAGAGGGAGGTGTAGTTAAGCTAAAGAGGGAGGTAATTTCGCTGGAAAATCTCTTGGAGTAAGAACAGCAGGTGGAGACCTTCAAACGTGAAAGAAATTCTAGGGGAGCATGGGACAGAAGGCTGAGGTTTTGTACAAAATGTGTGTTATTGGCTTCATGAGCACTTTGATCCCTTGAAAAGTTCATATCATACCTCATTGCATCTTTGTACGTATAAAAGCACATCTTCCACATGCCACACTAAGTTTTTGAGCAGTAACAGCCTTGTCATTTTCTCCAGCTAAACACAGCTCTCAAATCAAGTATTGTAAGTTAGCAGATTTCTGTAGGTGAAGGAGAGCAGAAGCTACCAGTGAGGCTCTCCCCTCTGTCAGAAGTCAGGACATGTTTTCCATCTCTCTTATCTCACCATCTCGTGGTGCTCCAGGGTGAAATTCTACTCTTTCTGAAGCAAATGGGAGGTTTCCCTTTGATTCCAGCCAACCAGAATTTAATCCTTTTGCTTTGCATTTCCTTTAGTCAGTTTGGTTTTCTTCCTTCCTTTCTTCCAGTCCTACCACAGAAAACTCAGTTAACTTAATTGCAAAAAAAACCCCAATCCAAACAAACACAAAAAACCTACAAAAAACCAAAACCAAACCAAACCAAAAAAAAACCCCACAAACCCCACAAACCTGACAGACAAACAAACAAAACCCACAACAACCCCAAACAACAACCAACCAACCAAAACAAATAGAAAACCCCAGCAGGACAGTTAAGGATAGTTTCACGTTATTGTTTTGATGCCAGAAGGTCTCAGCTGAGGACTGTACTCCTTGCAGCATAAAATGAAAGGGCAAATAAGGTAACTGTGGGCTGGGGGTTAAATTATGTGAAATTATGTATGTTTTAAAAAATTTTGGGATTTGTCCCTGTTTTCCCTATTTACTTTACTTTTGAACAATAATATGGGAAATTCCAAGAATTTGTTGGACTTGTGTTACTTTCTACAATAAATTCTACAATTTAATTTGTAGTTTAAAAAAGAAAAAAGGATCCTGACATCATAAGGCAAAATAAAAAATGTTCCTACTATCCTAATGAATGGTTTTTCACTGGTAGTTTGGTAACTCTTATACAGTGTGATCCATTATACTGGCATCTGTAAGGATACCTGCATAAGTAAAACCCCCCCTTGTACCAGACTGAAGCTCTCAACTGTGATCTATGTAAATAGGCTGTTGCCAGCATCCACAGTTTTATCTTGTATATCAGTGCTGGGTTATTTCTAAATGCCCCAGGTTCATGGATAATGCAGTGACTTGAGAATTCTATTTTTCTTTGAGAATCAAGTACAAAAATCAGCGAGTCAAAAAGCAAAAGCAAAAGCAAAACCCTGACCCTTACCCAGGACCTCAGAGGAAACACAGATGCAGCTGCAGGTTTAGCTCAAACCAATGCATGGGTGAGTTAAGAAGGCTTTGTGTGCCTTAGTAGATTAAAGGTGCTTATAAGGGTTGTTTTCTGAAGGTTCAGAGGTTTACAATGCAACCAATTTCCCATATGCTTGGTATCATAGCGATAACCCGTCAAAAAGTCCCATTGTACCAGAAATACAAAGGACTAAGCTTGTTTTTTATGCCTCAGGCCTTTTCTGCTCCTGTAACCGGTCATATTG
Source organism: Pyrocephalus nanus (assembly GCA_038380795.1). Classification (NCBI taxonomy): domain Eukaryota; kingdom Metazoa; phylum Chordata; class Aves; order Passeriformes; family Tyrannidae; genus Pyrocephalus; species Pyrocephalus nanus. The sequence continues at coordinate 4,468,753 of CM076263.1, read as the reverse complement.
CTCTTTTTCTTATGATCTTACACTCTTTTTTTGTTCCTTGGGTTTTGACTTTTTTTTGTCCCTGATGTTTTAGTTGGGAATATCAAAGAGGAAGTCAGGCAAAAATGCCAGGAGGCCTGCGTGGATGTACAAGGAGCTCATGGACAACACAGAAAAAGGGAGGCTACAGAGGGTGGAAGCAGGGACAGGAAGCCTGGGAAGAATACAGAGAAATTGTCTGAGCAGCCAGAGATCAGATTGGGAAAGATGAAGTCCTGAATGAATTAAATACGTCCAGGGGCATCAAGGACAACAGGAAAAGCTTCTAGAGGTACGTCAGTGATTAGAGAGTGACAAGGGAATGTGTTCCCTCTCCAGAAGGAGACAAGAGTCCTCATTCCTCATTTACTGTGAAGTTGCTCCAGTCACACTGCCCAAGTCACAGAAGGCAAGGGCAGGGAGGGAGGGAGTGAAGAACTGCCCTCTGTCAGAGAAGATCAGGTTTGATACCATCTGAGGAAACTGAAAGTGCACAAGTCCATGGGACTTGTGTGGACTTTGAGACAACTGGTGAAGGAAGTGGCTAGGCCACTACCCATTTTATTTGAGAAATCGTGGCATTTGAGTAAAATTCGTGCTGAGTGGAAAAGGGGAAGAATAACGCTTGCTTTTAAAAGAGGGAAATAAGAAAGACCATGTGAACCTCACAAAATTCAACAGGGCCAAGTGCCAGGTCCTGCCCCTGGGTCAGGGCGACCCCAAGTACAAATACAGGTTGGGCAGAGAATGGATTGAGAGCAGCCCTGAGGAGGAGGCCTTGAGGGTGTTGGTGGACAAGAAGCTCAACATGTGCACTGGCATCCCAGAAAGCCAAACACGTCCTGAGCTGCATCAAAAGCAGTGTGGGCAACAGGTTGGGGAGGTGATTCTCCCACTCTAATCCACTGTCATGATATCCCACCTGAACTGCTGCATCCAGCACTGGGATCCCCAGCATAAGAAGAACATGGACCTGGTTGGAGCAGGTCCAGAGGAGGCCACCAGATGCTCTGAGGGTTGGAGCACCTCTGCTGTAGAGACAGGCTTGTGGAGCTGGAGTTGTTCAGCCTGGAGAAGAGAAGGCTCCAGGTAGACCTTAGCGCCCCTTCCAGTTCCCAAATGGGGATTATAAGAAAAATGGGGACAAACTTTTGGCAAGGTCTGTAGCCACAGAACAAGGAGTAATATGTTTAAACTAAAAGAGGGCAATTTAGGTTTAGATATAAGGAGGAAATCCTTCCCTGTGAGGGTGGTGAGGCCCTGGCACAGGTTGTCCAGAGAAGCTGTTGCTGCCCCATCCCTGGAAGTGTCCAAGGTCAGGTTGGATGGGACTTGGAGCAACCTGGGATAGTGGGAGGTGTCCCTGCCCATGGCGAGGTGTTTGGAACTGGATGACCTTTAAGATTCCTTTCATCCCATATAATTCTATGATTCTATGCTAATATTGTAATAATGTTTATTCAGATGAAAACAAAAACAAACCCCGCCAGCATACCTTTGGCTCATTTTTTCAGTACCAGATATCATTTCTGTCTGCTAAAATGTGTCCAGCTATTTAATTTCTGTGGTGTGCATAAGCTACTAAGAGCAAAAATGCTACACTGGCCATTGTTTGTTGTGGGAGGACAGTCAGATTCCACTATCTTATTAAAGTGCTGATAGCTCTTTCTGATGTCTGCAGAACTCTTCAAAGAACAACTATCAGTTTATTGATGTGCTAATACAACCAAACAGATAACACCTTCTGTGATTTTAGATACAGCTGGAAGGCACAATTAACCAACTGTGATCTCTTGAAGTGTCTGGTGCTCCAACACTGACTTGAAGATATAGCTTAGGACTTGATTATTCACTGAATGGAATCCCATAACTGCGGCATTACTAACAAGCTGAGATGCCAGATAAGTGTTCCATCTTACTGCTCTTTCTTGATTTTAAGAAAGATGGTTTAGAACTATTTTCCTGTAACAAGACCTCAATTTGAATAAGCTTTTTACTTCTCCGACCAACTCTGGATTCTTTTATTTATTTCTTGCATTACAGAAATGCAGAGGAAAGATGATCTTTCTATAAATACACGTAAAATACAAAACAGATTGAAATATGAATTTTCATTCTATTGCATGGGGTAGAAACACAGCCTTTGGATAAGCTGGCACACAAAGACACCTGCCCTTTGAAATGAAATGTTACCATCAGCTTCATGTGGTCAGCTGGCAAAAGTGAATCAGAAGACACAATGAGCAAAAAGATCTGTTTAGAGGGAGAGTCACTGATGCGAAAATAAGAAGGGAGTTCCAGTTGTCTGGACACATCTGCTGGGTCTGGCTGTTAGAGTCTGCTCTTTGGCTTGAGAAGAGGCAGCAGTCACCATGGAGGAATCAGCTAAGTTATAAACCTAGGGAAAATAAAATGGGATTTAATGATACTGCACGTCAAAACACAAAGAGCAGCTCACTATGGAGCCAGAAGAATCTGTGCACCTGACTGGCCTACGGAATGGGAAGGAAGGTTCAAAACAGCACTTGGGGCTCTTCTCACTTGATGTTGCACAAACACGTAGTGCAAAACTGAGGCAGCCTCAAAAAGATTAGAGTTGAAATTAAAAAGTCAAACCCTTACAATCTCCTCTTCATGGATGAGGAGTGAAAAAAAAAATGGTGACACCTAGATTCTTGTATTTTCTTGGCCTTGGTGTTCATTTTGACATGAATGCTCAGACAGTCTGAGCTACCTAAATTTTTCCTATGTTCTGCTTTGTATGGGGATCAAGTAGAAATATGGCAGCAAAAGGTGAAGATCAGCTCCTGCTCTTGCTCTGCCTCTGCACACAATATAGATTCAATGGGCCTGAGCCACTTAACCCTGAGATATTTGATCCAATTTCACTGTAACTGAGCTGTGAGCTCCTAAAAGAGCACAGATAAAGCAAAAAAAACCCCTAAATGTTAGGGGGTTTATCCTTCAGAAGGCACCTCCTTGACTGGGACACTAAGGGCAATTTTAGCTGTGAAATTAAATATTTTCTTACCTCATAGACTCTTCGATTCATAGAATGATTTGGGTTGGAAGGAATCTTAAAGATTATCTCATTCCACCAGCCCTGCCATGGGCAGAGACACCTTTCACTAGATCCGGTTGCTCAGAGATCCATCCAACTTGACCTTAAACACTTCCAGGGATGGGGCAGCCACAGCTTCTCTGGGTGACCTGTGCCAGGGCCTCACCCTCCTCACAGTAAAAATTTTTTTATAATACCTAATCTAAACCTATTCTTTTGCAGTGTTGTCCTGTCCCTGCATACTTTTGTAAATAGTCTTTCTCCAACTTTCTTGTAGCCCCCTTCATGAGCTGGAAGGCTGCAGTGAGGTCACTCTGAAGCCTTCTCTTCTCCAGGCTGAACAATCCCAATTCTCCCAGCCTTTCCTTATAGGAGAGGTAGTTTGTGAATTCATTAACATCTCAGTGTTTTCAAAGGATTTTGAAAAATAAAATGTGCTTTTTATTGTTTCATAAAACAAGCTATATTTAATTACTCACTTGGAGTTCAGCCTCTAAGAATCATTTCTAGAGGTAAGCTGACAATACTTCTCCTCTACAGGGAACTGCTTCTGTTGTCTTAATAATTTTATAAAATAAGGTTACACCCATACTGTTTCAAAGGCAGCCCTAAGGTCTAATTTGCCAGCTGTCCTCAATGTCTACTGTTGCTTGGGGTTGGTGGTTAGGTTTCAGATGACCACCTGGTGCAAGAGGAGGGAAAACCTTAAATTTGACTGCTAAGTTTAACTGCTCTCTGGTGCAACATAAATGGAGCTTCAGAAACTAAGATATAGGTTGTCAAAACCTGCTAGTTCCTTAAATGCACACAGCTGAGAATTTATTCCCACACCAGCTGACTAGCTGTTGGAGGTAAAGGACTTAATTCTTGATCCTTTCTTCTTAACCCAGAGCAGATCCATAAGTGAAGTGTAAGATAAAGAGTAGATCTTACTATGCATATTTTCTTTTTGTAGGCTATTCACCATCCCTGCCAGCCACAAATGAGTGGTTTATGCCTATAAGAGATGACACAAAAGCATAAAGAATTCTCTGTTTAACAACAATTTTGATCAAAATGTCGAAAGCTCATTCGCTGCTTTGTGCCAAACCTTGAAAATGGCATTTATAAAGGGAAAGCCGAGATGCAACAGGGGTTACCTGGGTGATTTCAGTGTTAAGTTGACCACCTCTGCGTGGCTTAAATACTTTTTCTTCAAAGGCAGGTGAATATTTGCCATGTTAGCCCACTGCTCCAATAAGCTCAATCTTTGTGTCGATGTGTTGCCAAGGCACTCCCCAAGCAAGAGACATTTCTGCTTTTCAGTGCTGCACAGCTGGCAGGGTAACAGCTATGTCCCCTGGGAAGTGTCACAGACATCACAAAGAGAGGGGGAACAGGAGGTGCATCCCGAAGTCCTAAATGCCAGGGAGAAGGGAGAACTGTGAGGTTACCTCCTCCCACCCCTCTATCCATGCAGGATCCAATCTGACTGGGAAGGTGTGAGCCTGAGGTCTTCACCTCTTCTAAGGGGGCAACTCTTGCACAGGCTAAGGTGTTAGAACACTGAGTGAAGATATAATTTCGGTTTGGAATGATGGGAAACAAGAAAGAAAGCAAAAAATTCCACGGTGTTATACTTTTTCAGGGTACTGAACTATCTTGGCAATATTTATAAGTGGTTTGAAGAAAGTAGAAGTTATGGCTGTTTAAGGTTGGAAAATCATTGAGTCCAACCACCCATTAACCCATCGGTGCCGTATTCTCCACTAAACCATGTCACCAAGTGCCACAAACACACATCTCTTGAACACTTCCAGGTATGGTGATTCCATTACTTCCCTGGGCAGCTGTTCCCAATGCCTGACCACCCTTTCAGTGAGGAAATTATTATAATAACCAATCTAAACCTCTCTCTGGCACAGCTTGAGGCTGTTTTCTCTCATTGTGTCACTTGTTACCCAGGAGAGACTGAACCACACCTGTCTACAACTTCTCTTCAGGTAGATGACAGAGAGAGAGAAGATTCCCCCTGAAATCTCCTTTTCTACAGTCCAAAATACACCTTACATGTACCCTACTTGAAATTAAAAAAATATCCACCAGGCAACATTATCCACTTCTCTTCAACAGTTATTTACAAATCTTTAATGTCTTTCTGACTCCCAGAGCTTGGCGTAGATGGATATAAAAATATGAAGGACCTTAAGATGATGGTAAGAATTTTGGTTAACCAGGAACACAGAAAGATCAAGTTCAGATTTTTGCTGGACCACCAGGAAAGAGGAAAGGATGCAAAAGAACTTTGCATGGCCTATTTGGAAGAAAAACTACCAGAAATCTCCAAAGAAGAAGAAAACAAAAATGCCCAAACAAACATCAAAAACCCCTAAATGGGTACCAAGCTGCAGAACTGAAAAAAGAGGTTGAGGAGGAAGAGGAGTTACCAATATTTCTTTGGGCAATGGTCATTGAAGCAAGAGTAAAGAAGGATTTGGCTCAGAGGAGGAACCGCAGCAGTAACATCAGAAGAACTCTCTGATGCCAAGAACTTCAGTGTTCATAGATAGTATTTTTCATGAGTTTAGAGGAAAGAAAAGCAGGCAGATAGATAGAGAAGGATAATGATTCATTACTTTTCACACGAGGCTGTAAAGAATGACTGAATACACCTGTATTTATAACATCTATGGTGGGTTGATCCTGACTGGATGCCAGGTGCCCATCAAGCTGCTCTAACACTCCCCTCCTTAGATGAACAGAGGGCAAGGAAATAAGATGAAAATGCCTCATGACTCATCACAAATCTAAGCCTGATGCAGTACAACAGAAAATTAGGGAGAAAAGTTGCAACTAGTCTACCAAATTCACAAAACTGTAGGAACTAGGCTCAGTTAAGTCAAAGAAATTCTAGGAGCAATGGTAATGGTAAAAGGGAATGAAAGGAAGGTCTTTTGTACTTGTAATCACAAGTACACAGCACCTTCTTTTTCCTCTTTTTTATCCTCACTATCACAGGTACATACTTGTAATCACAGACAAAACTTGGGCAGACATGGGAATAAATTCTTGTAGGAACTGTTTGAGAGCACCTTTTTGCAGCACAAAGTGGCATGAGCAATCACAAAAACCTTTTCTTCACAAAGAAAACTACTGCTGAAGGGGTCAGCCCCTAATGGAGTAATTGACACATTTGCAAAACTGAAGAAAAACAACCCATTGATCCTGATCGTACTTCCATCCACAAGGCAGAAAAAAGTCAAGTTGCAGATTGCTATATTAGCTGGCAAAGAGCTTGATTTGCCTTCGTATCCATTTTGGAATAGCTATTCTTATTGGAATTCTGTCTGACTGTGCAAGGTGAGATGGTTCAATTATTTAATCATGCCATCACTCTCAATTTGAAAGGCCAGTGCTGGAGCAAATGTGCTTTCTGTTTAATTTATACCAATACTTAACCTAGTTGGTCTGCTCCCTGTTTGCGTGTCTTCAGTAATGTATCAGAATGTAATGGATATTTCCTCCATTTTTATATCTGTCAAATTTTATGAGTCCAATATTCCGTGGGTGGCTCTGAGTATGAAAGCTTTGTTCATGTCTGTGTGCTTTTCCACAGACACAAGGATTCCGAGGGAGTGATGGTAAAAAAGATACCACTCTAGGTCTGCCCTCTTGCATATCAAGAGGCAAAGATTTGCAATTTCAGTACACATCTGCAATTAATTTATAAATGCCTCTACCTGCTGATTATTCCCATAATAATTTGTTTTATTTTTGCAAGTATGTTAGCTTTCTGTCAGTATTCTATTGAATAGAAACCTTTCAAATACATGCTTTCTCAGCCTGAGTGTTACACAGTCTAACAACACTTTCAGCTTTTGCTACAGACCTTCTAAGAATTTTTTTGATGGACATTTAAAGTTTGAGTCTTCATACAGATATAAAATGTTAACAGCAGAAATCAGGACAAGAAGACAAGAAAAGATGGTGGTTTGGTTGTTGTTATTGTTTGGTTTTGTCTGTTTTGGTGTTTTGTTTTGTTTTGTTTGTGGTTTTGGTTGCTTGGTTTTGTTTTGGTTTGGTTCTGTTTTTTTGTATGTTTTTATTTTTGTTTTCCTAGAGAATATCCTTTATTTTAAGCCTACCTAATCAAATTCCTCACAGAAGAACTGAACAAACAACAAAGTAAAAATAGGAGATATATGGAGGAATCTCACAAGTGGGTGATGAAATATATACTTTGCCATTTTATGTTTCTGAAGTAATCTTGGTATTTCACAGAACTAGCTTTGCACAGGTTCCAGAAAACCTTTGCTCAACCAACCTCAAACGACTATTCATTTGGATGAGATAGTAAAGCTTCCTGAAATATTTTTTTCTCGGAAATAATAGGGAAAAAAAATGCAGTCCCAATGCAATTAAAATGTGTCTTTACACTATGTGAACACTCTTTCAGAGAAATTGCAAGGAAGGAGTTGAGTGAAGGAATAAAGCTCTGACAATATTTTGGCACCCCTTGTAGACATTTTGGAGTGAAATGTTTTGAACATGTTTTTGAAGGAACTGTTCAAAGCCATGCTTCTTCCTCTATATTATAATTTTTTTAAAAATGTTGAAATCTAAACATTTCAAAACATTAAAAAGCATGACTTTAAAGGATGTTCCTAATGCTTCAGATTTGTTATAATTTTTGTTATAATTTTCTGAAATCCCCAAAGCAGTGTGAAGGGGTGATACTTTTTCATGGTATCACATCCCAGCCGCTTCATGACCATGACTGGTCTCCAACTCCCAAAGTACTCAAGCAGCCACACTCTAAATGGTAGTGGTCCTTCTTCCCATATTGTTCTTTCTTTTTTTTTTTTTTTTTTTTTTGTAAATGGAAATGACTGAAGTTATACCTCTTCAGGTTTGTGACATTACCTACAACTGTACCTACAACTGTACTCTAGGACTGTTTAATTCTACATCTGCTCTCCCTGCTTTTTCAAACAAAATTGACAAAGCACCACAGGGAATTGATTGGAGATTATTAACTACAGGAAGTCAAGTGAAATGGTGCTCAGAAGGTCTGCACTCATACACCATTTATTTCTGAAAATCCTTATTAAAAAAAAAAAAAAAAAACAAACAAAAACCAAAAGACAAAGCAGATTAAGGCTGTGCTTGAAGAAGCATGCTCAACTTCAGTATTCTCCAGTGACATGACAACAACAATTTGCTCTCTTATTTTAATGCTTACTGTGCTTTGGCTTTGGTTTGAGGCACAAACATATATTTTAATTTCTAACTTTCATGAAAATAATGTTCAGGCACTATGCTTTCTCACAGCAATCTACCTGTCTGCCGCGCTGGGCCACCAGTGCTGTGCAGCACACGGGAGTAGAACCACTGTGTTACTCTTTAACATGGCGAGACAGACACAGGGAAGGCATATTTCAGTAAAAACAGTGTGTCAACTTGTGTTTGGACCAGCTATGTGATTCCAGACCAGTATCACTTGATGGAAAAGCTTTTGTGAGAGCGGCAGGGTCACACCGGTGCAATGTGAGTTCAAAGGAAGTTTCAAATAATATTTGCTAAGGGACGGGGAGCAGAGGCTGCAGCTGTTTGCCCAATAAAACAAATTCAATATCCGAATGAAATTGGAACATATAATCAATATTGGTCCAGCGAGAAAAGAAACAATAATCTTGTAGCTCACTGGAAAAGGTGTAGCTTTGTTCACCTCCTGGTCATGCTGCAATGCCGTCTGTTTTTCTTCCATCCTGTTTTGTGAAGGATTTTGAGGAGGACATAGACTGAGCTTGCTGTGCTGCAGTGCCAACCTATGATTGTTTGTCTTTGTGTTGATCCTATTATTTCACAGTAATGGAATTATTTCATAAGAATAAGTGTGCAGGAAGGACTACAGAGGAACAGGGAATACAGAGTACTGGTTTTGCAGAAGTAAACGAGCCTGTATAACACGACCACATCATTAAAAAGGCAGGCCAGTGGAAATGACAACTTCAAGATCAAATGTTCAGGGAAGCTATCCAAAGACTTACCATGGATTTTAAGTATAGGGCAACATTCATAGAAAAGAGGGAGACCTTTCTGCATCAGAGGACTGGTAATTTTATGAAGATGATGAGGGGGCTGTAACCTCTTTCTTATGAGGAAAGGCTGAGGGAGCTGGGCCTGTTTAGCCTGGAGATGATGGAGAGGGGATTCTTACCCAAGTCTATAAGTACCCAAGGGAGGATGTCAAGAGAATCGAGCCAGGCTTTTTCCAGTTGTGCCCAGTGACAGGATAAGGGGCAACTGGCAAAAACTGAAACACAGGATGTTCCATCTGAATACGAGGAAAAGCTTTACACTGAGGGTGACAGGGAACTGGAACAGGTTGCCCAGAGAAGCTGAGGAGTTTCCTTCTCCGAAGGTATTCAGAAGCCACCTGGATGTGATCCTGTGCAACCTGCTCGAGGTGAACCTGCCTGAGCAGAAGGGGTTGGATGAGTTTGTCTTTAAAGGTCACTTCCAACCCAAACCATTCTGTGATTAACTCTCATGGGAGATGGCAGCATAAATAACCTAGGAATGAACATCAGGAGAACTGTTGGAGTGTAAGACTTGCTGAAACAAAGTTGAGAGAAAAGAGGTAAATTTAGTGATCTAGGCATGTTTCTTTCCTACATCTGTACTTCTCATTTTTCTATGAAATTTGACAAAATGTATGATTTTTATAAGTGTTTCTCTTTTATTTCTGGTCCTTCCCTCTATCTTGAAGTGAATTGAATTCTCCTGAGGTACTTTAATACCTAAGAATCTAGTTAACCATTACATTTCATCCTTAAATTCAGAGTCAAATGTGGATTAAAAGGTACTGTTGGAAGCTCTTTAGACCCTGGGAGCTCTTACTTTGAAGAATACAAGAGCTTTAGAATGAAATGAGACAGTACAGGGAGATCACAAAATGGGAATTTAAGATGAGAATTTGAGATGAGAAGCAAAACTGCTCATGAAGATCTTGGTTGGAAATCAGGGACAGGAGGAATGAGGAAACAGAGGACATGAAAAACTACTAAGAGAAGGGAGGAAAAAGAGAAATAAATATCAGACTGGAGTAAAAAAGATGAAGTGAAGGAGGAATGCCAGAGAAGGGCCTAAAACTTACTCTGTTCAAGAAACAGAAGAAAATGAGGATAAACTGCTGTCTGCTGTTTTAATTGAGTATTTTGTCAGTCTCAAGCATGAGGTCCACTAAATTAACTAAGAAAGTAGAGTTGGGTTTTTTTTTGTTGTTTTGTTTTGGTTTTTTTTGTTTGGTTGGTTTTTTTGTGGTTTTTTTGGGGTTTGTTTGTTTGGTTGGTTTTGTTTTTTTTTTTAGTTTTGTTGTTGTTGTTGTTTTTTTAAATACAGGAGTAAAACTTGATATCTTCTGCTCTTGGAACAAAGTGAGAAAATATCACATATGTAACCTTATCTCTGCAAAGCTTAGATTCCAAGCTTTTATTGGGTATATGAGGCACTTCTCATGTTCTGTGAGTGACAAGGATATTGCCTATTTATGTCTTTCTGCACAGTATCTGTCACTGACTCTACATTTAACTACCATGGCTTTCAAAAATGGCAACGTCTAAATGGCAAGGTGCAAAGTTTTGAGTTGTTTCTGCTAGTTGTTTCTGTTGTTGTTTCTGCTAGTGCACTTTGCATGCTAGTTGTGGAACACGCATGATGCATTTCAATCCTGAACATAGCCTGCATAAGACATCAAAAGCAAAAAAAAAAAAAAAAAAAACCAAACAAAAAAACCACAAAATAACCACACTGCAGTGATATTTTCTGAGTGATGACTGCAAAACAACAGGTAAAGGTGCAGAAAATATTCACTGGCAATATATTTTTCCAGCACCCTATGAATACAGCAAGTACAAACACATAACAAAAATATATTCTGATTATTTTCTTTTAAATAGCTTTTTAAATCAGGCCCATTACTTTTCTTGTGTACATGGAAAATAACTGATTTTAAAAGATCATCTAAACTAGAAGGTTTGAAAATGGGTTCATTCTCTCCGCACAAATTTAGATGCAGTGGATGTTGTAAAGAATGTTGAAGCCATCGATAATCACAAAATTCCCCTCTGCATTTGCTGCTCTTCTTGGATTCCAAGTAGTTAAAACCCCTCTGAAAGTGCACGGTGCTTCCAAATGAGAGTTTCTAAACCAAGTCTCGAAGAGATCCAAATGTGCCATTTAACATAATTCCTCATCTGATGCTGAGCCTGCACGGCGGGCTCGGTAACAGCCTCCCAGTCACTGAATGATAATTTAATGTGCAGCGGTGCCATTTGGAAATTTAAGTTGGAGTCAACTTTCAATAAGCCATTTCTCCTTTCTGATAGGAAGGTTTTCTTTCAAAATGGACCTATTTGTGTAAATTGCAGGCAGGCCTGACTACTTTGCACAGCTGAGGGAAAGCGGGCTGGTGCTTTTTATGGAGTGAACTATCAGGTAGATGTACATTTGACACGGAGTGCGCTGAGTTATCAACTTTCTCCAGGGGCAATCATATATCTTGTGCATCCAGAGCCAAATTAAATCTGACATTTCATTTAAAGCCTGAGACATCCTGATGCTAAAGCAGAACATGAGTGGTAAGAGTAGGAGGGTGTTCAGTTTTTCTGGATGGATGTTTCCATTCTGTCCATACTTGTCTGGGTAGTATATGAGGTCTAATTGCCCACCATCATCCTATATTTTAGCCAGATGTAAATCTCAGATTTAATTATTTTCCAATAGCATTCCTACCTATGTTAGTTGATGCCTGGCAATGTTAGGGAGGGGCAATCTGATCTAGCTTCAGATGGCATCGTGACCAGCCTTATTTATGTAGCATGTTGTGAAGATTTCTTTGGTTATACACACAACTATCACATCAACCCTGGTAGTTTGCAGATGGAAATGCAGTCCCTGCATTTCCCAATCTCATTCTGTTCAAAATCTTTATATCTTAGTGTAGGTGTTCATTGCAGACAATCTTTTCGTGCTTTCAACCTCGAATTAAAAAAGACTCTTTTGCTGAGGTGGTGGATGCATAAAGGTCACCAGGATAGGTATGACAAAGGTAGTGTAAACAAATTTTATCCTTCATTACAACCATGGAAATATTCAGTTCCTGGACTGTTATGTGATATTTATTGAAATAGACTCATAAATTCTCAAAATTTACACAGTATCACCCAGGAGTCACAGGATATAGTCTATATGTATGGAGGTAGACTGAAATTCTGTGCTCATCCCACCTTTATTATGTTATTTTCCAGTGAAAACTGGATCAACAGTGACGACCCGGTCCCAACAGAAACATCCACAGCAGAATGTAATTTTCTAGGTATTTCATAGCAAAATTACTTCTGTATTTTTACACCTCCTCAGCCATGCCATCCGGGGTCTGTTGTGAACATTATTGTATGCAGCATGATTATTATGAAGGAGTATTTTTCCTGATTAAGAATATTGTTCATGGCAGCAAATGCTATTGCTAAGGCTGAGGAGGCACTTTATACATGCTTCTATTGTTTCCTTCATTATACTTTATTTCACGTGTCACAGGCAGGCACATCTCATACATCTTAATTATTTGATTATCTTCCAAGATGGAGACATCTTTCGTGCCTCTAAGGTGGGAGAAGTTGCAAGGAGTGGGAGATATTGTATTTAAGTAGAAACAGAAATAGAGGAAGTCACACTTTATATCAAATTGTTTTCACATTTCCTTCCCAATTGATTTTTCAAAAGACAATTATTGTGGGTGCAGTTTGAGCTGCTGTCATTAGGAATCCATTGATTGTTAGCTATTATTATTTCTTCAAATCTTGAAACTGGGAGGGAAAATATAGAAGGAAAAAATAGGGTCAATATTTTATTATTAATTTGTTTGTAATTGCACACTTTGGGCACTTCCCTTCGATTCTCTTTTTTTTCTTATAAAAACCCTGGATTTTTTTTATTTTTTTTTTTAACACATTGGCCTCCTTGCTTTTATTAAGGTCAAAGAAAGAATGTTTATTCCTTCATGAAGAGCAACCTTGGATTGATTGAAAAGAACAATAGCCCATTCAACCCCTTTATTGCAAAGTGGCCAGTCTTTCAATTGCATCCGCACTAACCTGTGTTGGAAAAAAGCAGAAGCACTATCGTCCACTTAGCAACATCCTCCATCACTGTAAATTCTGTTGGAGAGGGCCTGTTCATTGTGAAGTTATCTTGTCACATGATTTCCTAGAAAGGTCAGGGAAACCTGCGAAATGCTGCTAAAATTCAAGTTCTTGCTTTTCCTGTGTTGACAACACTTGTCTCAAACACCTCTTTTAGTCTAAAGAATTTTGTATTGACTCACTCCACAAAGCCTTTCTGCCTGTGCCAAAGGACTCTCCTCAGTCTTCACTTTTCTTCTTTGCTGTCACTGCAAAGGACTTATAGTTTTTAGCATACTAGCACAACAGACCCTGAAGGTAGAATAAAGGTATAATCCCCAAATCCCATGTGGAAATCAAGAGAAGAAACTTGGCAAAGCCCACAAGGACACCTAGGCATTGTGTGTCCAACTCTGTGGCAGAGTTCCTAACAGAGTTCATTGTTTCCGTAGAGCTGACAGGAAGGCTTAGGGTTACAATTGGGATTCCAGGCAGTCAGTGCAGATGCTGATAACAAAAAGGACAACTCAGCCATCCCAAAAGTATATTTTCGGTCTCCTGCCATTGCTGGGTTTGGGATACAAAGCCTGGAGTCCTCAGTGAGGTCAAGACAGGCTTCCCTAAAATATCCCAACTTCAATTCTATCTCTGACTGGGAGCTGCTCAGGGTTTTTGTTTTTACACCAAAGCATCTCTACATATATTTGTTTCCTTGCTCACTGACACCTGAAACCTTATCTCCTTTGTTGCAAATGCGTGCAGAAAGAGCTGAAGCACACAAATATTTTTGTCCTTAGAATCACAGAATCCCTGAGTGATTTGGATTGGAAGGGACCTTAAAGATCATCTTTTTCCAACCCCACTGCCATGGGCAGGGACACTTTCCACTAGACCAAGTTGCTCTGAGCCCCATCCAACCTGGCCCTGAACACTTCCAGGGGTGGCTGTCCACACTTCTGGGGATGGGTCATCCATTCTTCCTAGGCTTGCCAAAAACCTGCCAACCGCTAGGAAAAAGGAATTAGGGGCTCGAAGCCCTTTCATTAAAAGAGGTGTGGAGGATCATTTCTATTCTGTCTGAGTGTGCAGAGCACAGAGCTGGCTTGGACCAGGATGTGGTGCTCCCACCAGACTCATTAATGATGGAAATGACTGTGGCTGCTCAGCTCGGTGCTTGCTGCATGCTGGAGGCGTGTTCTGAGTACATCTGCAGGGCAAGGTTTTTCAGAAGATTTAAGCAAGAAAAGGTGAAGGAATTCTATTTTGAATTTCCTGCCAATTTTTTTTTCTATGTTGGTTTGTCACAATAGGGAAAAATTAAATGACCTCAGTCATTGTGTGCTCAGGCAATTAAATTCCACGTAAAGTTGAACCCTGGACAACTATGTCCTTCTGTGCATCAGGTATTGATACTTTTTTTTTTTTTTTTTTTTTTTTTCCCCAAGGCCATAAAGACTATCTGCAATGGATCAAGAGATTTCATCCAGAATTATTCACTCAGCCCTTGTCCTTTGCCCTACGAAAGCTGCCACCGCCTCTCCTCAGCTGCCAGCTTCACTTGCTGCTTGAAGGATGGCCTGGCTTTTAAGGGCATGTCTACATTGTCAGCTGCAGACAGACACATGCTGTGCTCTGAACTGGAGCTGCCTTTCCCTAGGAGCTGTGCAAGAGATGTAAATGCCAAACTGCTTGCCATGCTAATGAGTCCAGCTGAGTGACATTGTGTCCTGCCGGGCTTTAGGCACACGCATTTCTTCCAGGCAGAGCGGTGATGTAGTGATCAACATCCATCTTAAAACAACATTATTTTGTTTGGTGTCAGGGAAAGAAAGTATTAGGGAGACAAATAGCATTTAAAAATAACAAACAGCGGGAATATATATTTAGTCTTATGTTTCCAGTTTGACATGTCACTCTGAGTCAAGTCAGATAGGCTTTGATCCCTCAAGAGGGACTTTTCTAATGTTCTAACAAAGCAACAGTTTTCTCACAGAATGGAACTTATGGTAGTGCTATGGTTCCTTCTGTTTTTTGCTTGCATGCAGAGGCCAACAATGAAATCTTTATATAATATAACCCTAATACCATCACATGAAACCTGATCTTGTTTCAAATCCAGACTGAGTAATACTAAATAAATATTCAGAGTATAGGTCCTGTAAAAATGATTCACCATGTTACTTCAGTTCTAATTTTAGTGTTTAATTTGAGAATTAAGTGCTTTAAATCAAGCCTTGGGTACCCACAGACACTGCACTCTGTGAATCCAAAGGGATCTGTTGGCCTGGAGGAGAATGGATTAAAGCTGCTGTGGCTCCTTATTTGGAGTGCTACCTCTTGAGTGACTAATAGAAAAAAACAATTTTCAATTTTCACTAGGTAATTCATCTGACTGTTGCCCAAACTGCTCCCTAGAGAGAAACAGTTTTGGTAGAAAAACTGTTTGCGAAATACACATCAATATACTGACAGCTACCAAAAAAAGGACTCAATTCCTGTGACACTTGTCACAGTAATGAGCACAATTCATATTAAGAGTTTGACACTTCGAGTTAAAGTATTTGATTGGTCTTTTCTTGTTATTGTTATTTTCCCCAAACAAACCTTAGCATACAAAGTGTGCTGGTAATGATGGGGCATCTGTTTATAAATATCTCAGTGTTACTTCTTGGATGAGTGCATGGAAATGTCATGTACAAAGCGAAGTGAAGCTCAGGCTGGCAGGAAGATTAAGCTACTAAATATTCCGTGAGCACAAAGATCTCTGTACCTGCTCTCTCCTCTGCACTCCTGCTTACCCAGCAGCAAATGTGTGTTCTAAATGCCACATCATATGCCTACACACTCCTTCCCTGGGTTAGCATAATAAACGCCCTAAATCATATTATGCTGTGTATCAGTTGTTCAGTATTCAAGATCTGTTCCTTGCTAACCTAAAAAATTATGATTTATCCCTGCCTTTGATTTTCTCTATTGACTGCTAGCTGTTTCTGTAAGGTTACTGTGGAAACAGGAAGAGGATCCAAGGATAGCAGTTTGTCTGTGGCATGTCTGTGCATCCATATGTCACATCTATATGGCCTAGAGGTGTTGACGTGTAAGAACAAACACTACACGAGGAAAGGTTTGAGAGTTAGGATGTTGCAGCAGTCACTGCATTGAATACAAGGGCTCACAGTTGGCAGGCATCTCAAATGCCAGTTTTCCTGAAGGATGTTCTATGACACCTTATTTTGGACTAAGAAAGAATATTCACTTCTGCAAAATACTGCAAAATAAAGCAGTCTCCTCTCAATTTCTTTTTCCCCTGGTGGAGGGCTAGAAATCTTGATTCCTCTCTCAGAGTAATATTTTGTCTTTATATCCACCACCTGCAAAACTCAAAACAGTCTGTGAAGCCCTGTCCCCACCTTACAAATTAGGCAAAAGAGTCTGTGAATGCAGAGTGCCCAACTCTCCTCTCTTGGCTGCACGGTTCAGATCCCTGAATTTATCTCAGTGGGAAACCCAGTCCCACACACATCACTGTTCAGACCTGTCCTTCAGCATCAGTTCCTCAATTTCCCATCAGTCAGGGGGAATAAGGATACAGTATTAGGATGATCTATTTGTTTTTATTTCTTGAAATATCAAGTGCTGAGGGTACTAAAGTGCTGAGGGTAGTAAGCTCTGACTGAGGAACATGGTGGACACCTCTTAGTTTGGGATGATTGAACCCAATTAGCATTACATATCATGTGATGAGACGAATTTCCTTCATAAGGTGGATGGATTAGATAGATAGCTAAAAATTACCTTGCCCTCTGACTAGGCTAGCCTAGGTCTGTGCTCTGGGGGCAGGTTTTTAGTACTGTGAACTCCTTTCAACTGCCAATATTCCCTGTATGACTTTTCTGGGAAGGTGACTGCAAATCCTGAAGGCAGGAGCTGGAATTGAGAGCACAACATTCCTGTAAGTCTGAAAACACAGACGTCATTTCCCTGATGGTGTTGAAGAGACTACCTGCTAAAGCCTTCAGAGAGGATATTTTCCTGCACAAGGCAAAGAAAATAAAAAGCCTTAGAATGACAGAATATTTTAAGTTGGAAGGGGCCCACAAAGATCATCCATGTCCAGCTCCTGGCCTGACACAGGACAGCCCCAAGAACCACATCATAAGAGTGTTGTTCAAACACTTCTTTAGCTTGGTATTGCTTCCCTGGGGAGCCTGCTTCAGCACCCAGACACCCTCCGGGTGAAGAATCTTTTCCTAATATCCAATCTTAGCCTCCCCTGGCACAACTTCATGGAATTAAGACACAGCAGCACTCAGAGCTGGTTTACCTAGCAGGGAAGGGCTCAGAGAGGCTAGCAGAGACTGGCATTTCTTTCTCTGAAGCACTGTAAAAAAAGGAAGATTTTCCTCTTGCTCAAAGGAAATGAAAGAAAGAAAACAGCACTGAGGGTGGGAATTTGCTGCAGGGCCCCCTGTTGCAGGCAGCCCAAATAATTTGTTGGAGCACACGAAGAATCAATGGCAGAGCCCACAAAGCAATCTCAACTCTTAACCATCAGTTAGATGCTGAAATTAGTCTCCTTGAAAGATGTATTCCAGTTTCATACATGGGGTAACTGAGTCACAGTTCTTTAGTAGCACAGACATCATCCTGCAATGAAATCACTAGCAGCAAGATGGTGCTTGTTTCTGTTTCCATAATCAGCCTGCCTTTGGGTAGATTTTGAAGTGGATACAACTGAAATCACCTCTTTTTTTTTTTTTTTTTTTTTTTTTTTTTTTTTTTTTTTTGTGACAGCACTTGCTGAGCAATGTGTGTCGTAGCAGAAACAGTAGATTCAGAATAAAAGGAGAATGCATCACCTGAGTGCTAGTGGGATCCAACCTGTGCCAGTGCCTCACCACCCTCACAGTAAAGAATTTCTTCTTAGTATTTAAACTAAACCCACTCTCTTTCATTATGAAGCCTTTCCCCTTGTTCTGTCATTCCATGCCCTTGTCCCTCTGCAGCTGTCTTGTTGCCTCTTCAGGTACTGGAAGGTGCTCTAAGGTCTCCCTGGAACCTTCTTTTCTCTAGGCTGAAGAACCCCAATTCTCCCCTCCTGTCTCCAGAGCAGAGACATTCATTCCCACAAGTGTACTGAGCTGAAAAGTCTCACTGCAATTCTCACCTACTTAGTATAAAAGTTTAAGAGAAAACAATAAGGAGGTGTAAAGAATTAAGGGTCTCCTTTGAAAATCCCTTCAGGTTGGGGGTAAAACCCATTAAAAATTGTATAAAAGTCAATGTAATCATCATGTTCATTTACAGCTTTAGGCACTATGGTACTATAGGTGATTTATAATGAAAAATTCTAATAAAAAAGTAATAGAATAACTTTCCTTACAGGCAGGATTCATAGATGAAAATTTGAGTGAACCTGACTATTATAACCAGAATGTTGGTCGGCTTAAAAAAAATACCAACTAAATTACTTTAATTAAAAAGGTATTTTGTGTTCAAAAAGAAAGTTTTAAATATTCTCAGCTTGAGGCAAATCAGTCTGTGTTTTGACAAACCAGGATCTAAGTGTTTTCTGGGGATCTGTCAAATATTTACTATCTGTAAAAAAATACTACCTTTATGTGTTCAGACTTATTAACTGCTGTATTAGTTTCTTGAAATAAGTATTCTATATTGCCAAAGTGTCACAATGAAGGCTCTTCCTGCAGCATTGCAAGCAGCAGTTTGGACTTTGCTGTGCAGTAGTAACCCAAGAAAATATGAATTCACCCAAGTTCCACATTGCTTAATAGGCAAGCAGAGCAAATAATCCTGCCCTTGGCAAAACGTCCTGCCTTCCCAAAGTTGCTGCCTCTGGCTAAAGAGGCTCTGCATATCCTATCTGCCACCACCACTGAGGGAGGCTGAGCATGTGAGGCTTGTTGCTCTCCTCTCAGCAGCTTCATGGTGGGGGTAGAAATTGCAAATCCACCTTTTACAGAGTCTTGTTAGGGCCAAAATTGTTTTGGAGACAAGCAAAGAGAGAAACAAACTACACCAAAATAAGGAGGGTCTCAGGTCGACAAGCTTTTCAACTAGGCTGAAATAGCAGGAGATATAAAAGATGCCCTTGGATCAAAAATTGCTCTGAGTTTAACTTCTTTGTGTCAGTCAGGCAGTCAGGAAAAGTGAGCTGGTCCACTCACAGTAGAGAAAGGTGTTGGTAAGCAGAAGGGCGGTAAGGATGCCAGCCTTTATGAGGTGGTGGGAGACAAGTGATACATTACATGCAGAACATGCAGGGAAACCTTAATTCCTTAACTTAATTTAGAAGTTGTAAAATCTTATCTGCATTATTGTCTAAAAAAAAGGTCTTACAGTCTTGGAAGTTGTTGTTGTTTTTGTTGTTGTTGTTTTTAAATTATTATTCATGTTTCTCTTTTTTTTTTTTTTCCCCCCTTTTTTGCCCCTCCTAGTAAAGTTCTGCTGTAAATTCAACCCTTGCTTGTCATAAGATGAATTATTGGTCCAAAGGAAGTTCAGATCTGGGAAAGAATTGTAATGTAAATGCATAGTAGAGCCTTACTAATACAACATCAGTGAAGGGAAATTTTATGAGTTACTAAAACTGATGCTGTAAATTATCCAGTAACGTAAAATCTGAGAGAATAAGTAAAGAAAGATGCATGGCAAAACACTAACTCCAGCTATGGGCCAGGATACAGTGTCTGTGCACAGGAAGTCCCCAACACAGAAGGGTGGCCTCAGTCTCAAAGTGTTTTCATTGCATTTACAAATGTTTTGATTCAATTTTAAAAAGAAGGACACATCCTACCTGAATCACAGTGAATATGCACATGAAATGCAGGTATGGTGGACTTAATGACAACTGCACATATGGAAAAGGGGTTTTGGAAGGCAGGCAGGGAGATGGGAAGGTTGAGGAGCAAACACCATAACACAGCATTAAAGGATCAATTTAAGAATCATGACGTGTGTAATCTGACCTTGCCTGTGCCCTCTTCTTCCTGTTGGTAAAGTGGAAATAATGACACTGACCTCTTCTGCCAAGTATTTTGCTTTGAAGACAGCATTAGGTACCATTACTTATAAATTTCCTTTGAATGTGTGTGGATATACGTGGGGTAAGAGGCTAAATATCATGTCTTGGCCTTTCTTAGAGAGATGCAATTGCTTTTCTGGTTTGGGAGAGGAATACCTCATTGGCTTCAAAGACTTGTGAGGCTGAACTTGGAGTCATGAACTTTTGGGTGCTGCCTTGGACCAGCAGGGAAACAGTTTGCTCAGGTGAGATGACAGATGAGCAAAACAGTTTGACCAACCCAAGAGAGGCAACGTTTTTTTGCAGAAAATCTTTTTTCTGAGCATCTCCCAAGATCCTAAGATAACTTAAGGCTTTACCTTTAGTCAAATCCATTATTTATTCTATTGTTAATTCCCCTCAAGCACATAGGCAAGGCACTATTAAAACTTGAGTGCAGGGTACTATTAAAACTGAAATGTTGTGTTTTCATATCTTTTTTTTCTTTAGTATTAACATAAGAAGTTACACTTTACATAATTCCTTCCCGCACCACTTTGCATGGGGTATCAAATTTGGCAGCCTGGCTTTATTCCAGCATTTTTTTTCATGCCAGTGTGAATTCTTGCTCTCCCTCAAGTCTTGTCTTTGATATATTGGTGGATTTTTTTCCCCTCCCATCTATCTGCTTAGCTATTCTATGCTATGTTTCACCCCAGAGAAATTTTATTTTCTCAGAATTTTAAGGGATAATTTTGTGAAAGATCCAACTTTGCAGATCCTTATTGCACCTAAGTAAGCTCACTTCTGTGCAATTGTACTGAAAATAGCCTTGCATTAGAGCCTGAACTTGTGTTCCTGCATCTGCCTTCCCTTTGTCTTTAATGTGCACATTTCCTGTACGAGATACATTTCACAGAATCACTGAAACCCAGAATGGGTGATATTGGAAGGGACTACAGTGGGTCATCAGGCCCAACCTCCCTGATTAAGCAGGGTCATCCCAGAGCATACGGCACAGGATGGTGTCCAGTCAGTTCTTGAATATCTCCAGTGAGGGAGACTCCACATCCTCTCTGGGCAACCTATTCAGTGCTCGGTCACTGCACAGCAAAGAAGTTCATCCTCATGCTCAGGTGGAACTTTCTGGGCATCAGTTCCTGCCTGTGGCCTCTTGTCCCATTGCTGGGAACCCCCGAGCAGAGCCTGGTCCACCCTCTGACACATCCCTGCAGACACTGACACACATTGATGGGGTTCCCTCTTAGCTGTCCTATGTCAAGGCTGAACAGGCCAAGCTCTCTCAGCCTGTCATTGTAAGAAGACAATCCAGTCCCTTCATCACCTTTGTAGCCCTCCAGACCCACTCCAGGAGCTCCATGTCCCTCCTGTCCCAAGAAGCCCAGAACTGGGCACAGCATTCCAAGAGAGGCCTCACCAGGGCTGAGCAGAGGGGCAGGATCACCTCCCCAGTCTGCTGGTAGTGATTTTCATAATGGAACCCAGGGTCCCACTGTCCTTCTTGGCCCCCAGGACACACTGATGGCTCAGGGACAGTGTTGTCCACCAGGATCCCCAGGACTTTCTCTGCAAAGCTTCTCTCCAGTAGGTCACCCCCAGCCTGTGCTGCTGCCCAGGGTTATTCCTCCCCAGCTGCAGGACCCTGCACTTGCCCTTGCTGAATTTCAGAAGGTTCTTCTGTGCCCATCTCTCCAACCTGTCAAGGTCCTTCTGAAGGGCTGCACAGCCCTCTGGGGTACCATTCACCCCTCCCAGCTCTGTATTGTCAGCAAACTTGCTGATGTGAGCTTGATTTGTGAACTGTGAGTTTACTTCATACTTAAAATAAAATAAAATAAAATAAAAAAGCTCTTTCAGTAGTCTCTGGGTTTTGCAAGCTGCCTTTCAGTGAAGAAAATACCTGGAAGCGTTCATAGTGTTTCTCATGGAGCTCTGCCTGACATTGCCTGCGTGGTGCAACAAGGTCTGCATTTTGGATCAAGGATAATGGGGTGTTTAAAGACAGCACTGATCATCACAGTCCCCTCTGGCTCTCTTTTGATAAACAAAAACTTCTCATCATCAATTTTTAAAACAATCTTACAAATAGAAGTCAGCCTCAATGGACACATGAGATCTCATTTATTCCACACACTTTGCAGGTGCTCTGTAATACTTATATTTCTACATCAAGGTCTATTTGGGAATTTTTTAGTAAAGCATTGTCACCAGATAATTAATATTCTAGGAAATTTAAATTGTTAACATTATTCCATTTTGAATTATTTCATTATTTATATCTTTGAATAATTGAAATACCATATTTCTGGCAGAATTAGAATAATAAAATATATAAATTTCAGTAGAGCTGACCTTTTGATGTTCTGACTTTAAAAGTTTTTGCATTATAAAATCAAAGTAAAATAAACATTTTCAAAGTCTAAAAAATACCCCCAAAATTCTCTTCAGATAATCCAAATCCAGATGGGTAAGGTCAGTCCAGGGTTTTAAGATTTTTTTTACTTTTGTCCTGTGAGCCAGGGAAAATCACTGTGAAAATTCAAAGTTACAATTCTACATATATGGTTCCAGTAATTTTTAAAAAAAATATTTTGGCTTTTCCTGCATTTTAAACCTACTTTAAGTAAAATGCTAAAAGGAGACAATTCCCTTACTTAACAACCTTGTTAAAAAGTTACAACAACTAGTCAAAGCTAATGATGTATATTCCATTTATTGACAATATGTGGAGGGAGCTGCCTCTGGAGGGCAGTTCTTTGACCTTGTTTCAAAACTACTTTAGGAAGGAATTAATTATCCAAAGGAGTTTCTACTTTCTATATCTGTTGTTCTTAATTACAGGGGAAACCGAAGTGGCTGTCTAGGTGAGATGTTTCACTTCTGTATGGTTAAACCCAGGTGAGATGTATCCCAGGCTTAGTGCAGTAATGTTAATAGGTGACAACAGCTTTTCCATAGACTCATAGAATAATGTAGGTTCTAAAAGACCTCTAAGATCATTGAGCCCAACCATTCCCCCAGCACTTCCAAGCTCACCACTAACCCACGTGTCCAAGTGCCACAGCTACATGGTTTTGAAATTCCTCCAGGGATGGTGACTCTACCACTGTCCTTGACAGCCTGTGCCAGGGCTGGATGACCCTTTTGGTGCAGATTTTGAGAGATTCCTTGGATTTGCTTTAACATAATCTCATTTTAGATCCTGTCTGAGCATCTAACATGGATAATTTAGCCACCTGAATGATCCAGTTAATATGAAGCTTTGCAAAAAATTTCTAATCAGACAGTGATGAGTTTTGATCCTGCAGTAACTTCTAGCCTGTGTTTTCCCCAGAACTTCAACAGATGGGGATTTGTGCCTGAAGATTCATCCTCACTTGCAGTTTGGAAGGAAATAATGTCAACTTCCCAAGAAACTATTTGAGAAGATAAGTGAAACCAGTAATGCCTTAAAACTTTCTGTACAGTGGAGCTGAAAGTGAGTGTAAATACATCTGGGATGAATTTTATATTTACTTTTACATTCTGAGCTCCATTTAAATAAGAGTGATCTATGGAAAGGCAAATATTCCTTTGGCCTTCTGTGGCAGACATTTCAAAAGTCTTCTTTGTGTAACCTGCCTATTTCTTACTTGCAATGAAAGCCAATACTTTCTGTTTCTATCACTGCATATAGTTAGTAACCAGCTGTGAAGTCCAGGTGCTTTCATTTTCCCCCTGCAGAAAAGAAGAAGGGAATAAAAAAACCAACCTTGCTGATTCAATCCTTATAAAACCCTGAAATATTAAATCTAATAAAGTTATCGTATTCTTTTATTGAGGAGGTCATTAGTTTCCTGGGGCTTTTTCATTCATCCTCAGAGTTGAACTCCGGCATTTACTGAATCAAGTGCTGGTTACAAATTGGGAAAGAAGGAAGCAAAATGAGATGCAGCCTGCAGTCTCTGCTTGAAGGTTGGAGGTTTAAATACCGTTTTGGTGCAAAGCCGTGCTGAACTCCATATGTCGCTGCCTTCGCACAGGAGTTACGTATCCACTCTTCCAGTTCGTGTGGAACGCTGCTAACAAAACAGCATATGGCCACTGCAGCTGGAGTCTGCTCTAGCAGTGAACATCTCCCCCACCTGCTCATATTTTATGTAAGTAAATGATGCTCCTTGAACCCGGGGGGGAAGCAGAAAAGCTCAGAAGGGGTGTAATAAAATAAGTGGACTTGTGATGAGACCCAAAGGCTGGAGAGTGGCTGAGGAGGGTGACCTCCAGTGACTGCAGCTGTGCAGCCCCTCTGTGATGTGCCCAGAGGAATCAGATCCACTCCTCAGGCCACCTGGCGCAAGTTAGATCATGGCCTGTGCTCTTCAAGCCAAACAGGCCTTGAGTGAAACTGTCCACATCCATAACTTCTGTACGATGTAGGCACTGGCACAAACGTTACCACTTTTGCTCAAGTATGTCTTATGAACTGAGATACTAGCTTCGTGCCAGAACGAGCAAATCAAAAATCACGGTAGGGTTGCACCCTTGGGAGGTCCAACAGAATCTGACCACGAAAACCAAGCTGCCATTAAGGCAGGAAAATGTGCTGAACTGTCATGTGAAGAGGGGTCTGTGCTCTGCTGATCTGGGCAGAGAAAGCTCACAGAGGGCCATGTAAACCAAACAGGCTGCATGAGATCCAGGGAAACCCGAGGAGGTTAAAACTGCAACTGTTTTTGGGCATCTGGCCCTTAACCCAACCTGTCAGGCAATTTTTAGAGAATGTGTAACATGTCCCCAAACTGTCAAAACTATTTTTGTTTCGAGAGTGACAGAAGGGTTGTACCACTGGCCTTTGGTATGTGAATATCCAGCTGTAAGAGGACTTGCCTGGGATGTGTGAAGCAAGGTTGTCCTAATCAGGAACGTGGATCAACTAGTATTTTGGGGAAGTGCACCAATCACTAAAGGAGCAGTGGGGCTCGAAGGGAACACCCTGAAGTTCCCTGCAGAAATTGGGAACTCACCTCAGCCCAGGGAATTGCTTAGCCTCCCTGGGACCATCATAGCTCTTTCTTATTATTTCTCTCCATAGCTCTTTTAAACTTTGCTTTCTTTCCCCCCCCCAGAGGCACAAATTCCGAACAAAATGTGGAGGTGCCCATCCCAAACTGGCCTGGCCCTAGTGACAAATGCAGGGAGGAGCAGTGGTACCAATCTGTGACAGTTCTTAGAGCTCCCGAAGAACTAAGGCCACCTCAGACACATTTTTGCTTGGGAAACTCTTGGTTTTCAGCTGCTGATACAGTGTCCCTTTCTAGAGGCACACAGCACTCCAGTGGCTGGTCAGATAAAAACACTTTTTATGGTTTTTGGACAGACAGTAAAGGTGCCTGCACCTGAATAAATAATAAACTAGAAAATCCTCTGCTGTCAGCTCAGTAAAGCTTGAAAATCCACTTTTTAGGAAATAAAGGTATAATAGGAGTTTATCTCCTGTTTTCTGCCACTTCAGGAGTTACTGCATTGAAATCCCTGGATTAATGGCAAGGCACTAAAGTCTAAAAATAAAATTAAAAAAAAAATAATAAAAAAATAAAACCTACTAAAAATATTTAACTTATAGTCTTTCAGCAAGCAACTGTATTCCTGCCTCAAGAGTGTCATGTACTAAGTAAGATATTTTTTGTAACCCC
Organism: Pyrocephalus nanus; assembly: GCA_038380795.1. Classification (NCBI taxonomy): domain Eukaryota; kingdom Metazoa; phylum Chordata; class Aves; order Passeriformes; family Tyrannidae; genus Pyrocephalus; species Pyrocephalus nanus. Next base: position 4,442,797 of record CM076263.1, on the reverse strand, counting down.
TATAACAGAAGCAGAAAACTACCTGCTTTTACAGCCCTCTGTGTTCTCAGGGTTTGTCATTTGTGTGCAATAAAGGAAAATGCCATATTGACTGCAATTAGTCTTTTTTTTTTTTTTTCCTGTTTTTTTTTTTCTTTTCTTTTTTTTTCTTTTTTTTGGTGCGCACTCAGAAAATGAAGTTTGGTTTAGAAAGAGTCTGCAATTTTGCTGAAGATCTTTGTCCTTCTTCACAGAAATGGGGTTTTCCTTTATGCTCTCAATAAGAAAAAAAAGAGAAAAACAATGTGTGCGTGTGTGGTGTTAAAATTAACTGTTACCCTGGAAAAAAGTCTGTGAAAGCTTAACTGGTGCATAACTTCTGAATGCCAGTCAGAATTGGCTTTATTCTCTCATCTCTTGAGGGAGGGTGAGTCATCTCTGGTCAGTTGATGTCACAGTGAAAGGTGCCACCAGCTGGGCTCCAGTTTACTGACCTCTTCTTCCCGTTTGTGTTGATCTCTGCCCACTGGAAAATTTATCCCAGTAGGAACTCTGGAGCCAGTGTGTGTCCCTTCTACTTGCAATATTTGGGTGCCTTTCAGCTGGATGCAGCAGCAGTGTGGTGCTACACAGCACCCTGAGCTCAGGCAGCCCAGGAGGACGGTAAAGAGCTTCATCACTGGATTCTGGGCATGTGCCCAGACACCTCACTGGAGTGGATATTCTGGCTGCTTATTTTATCCAGCTTCCAGAAGGAAGAAACTTTTTGTTTAGATGAAAGCAAAGACGAATTCCACTTATTTGCATACCAGCCCTTGCTGTATGGAGTTCTCGTCAAAGTGCTATTTCTAACTCAGTTAAATGGAGAGGGATGTTTATAATACAGAGCTCTAATATTTTCTGTTTAAAAATAGCAAATCTCTGTTACAACACAAGTTATACTTTCCAGGCTTTCAAACCCTGGGAGATGGGAAGTGCTCTTTCATTGTGAGTCAGTGACGGATCCAATTAGGGAAAATCGTCACAATATTTCTTTCTTTACTCCCTTTCCTATCCATGTGCTAAGTATAAAATAATTCACCCAGAGCTACCTGATAGATATGAGACAGTCTTTTGTCTAGTTTACAGAAAAAATATTTCTAAAGAAATAGAGCTGTACCAGTTTGAGAAGGGAGTGCTGTTTTATTATCATCATCAGTCTTTTAAATATTCTTTAATTTTTTTTTTTTTTTTTTACAGGGAAGAAAATCTTTGGAAACTGTAGAAAAACATTTCCAGTCAACCTAAAGTTACAAAACATGAAAGAAACCATACACATAGTGTGTACTTCTGTATTTATTTATATAAGAGTCCATCTCAAAACACTGCAAAACATGTCAGAATATTACAAGCAGTGACAGGTATTGCAGAAGCAACTGATGTGAGCCAGTTCATTTTATAACTGGTTCATTCTGAGCTATTCGTCAGCTTTCCTAACAGTATCATAGATGATTAAATCAGCAAAAATAGGTAATGACATCCACGACAAAAGGTGTGCCTGCCATAAACCTTGTTGAGATGCTCTAATGAAACAGCATCTATCTGGCATGTAGCAGTAGGCTGAGCCTCAAATAACATGTTAAAAATCTGAATCCCACAGGCACTGCCAACAGTAGGACCAAACAACCTGCAGCCTTGCAAGTGAATCATTTAAGCTGGAAAAGACCTCTAGGATCATTGAATTCAACCACTGACCCAGCGCTGCCAAGCCCACCACTAATCATGTCCCCAGATGACACATCCACATATGTTTTAAATCCCTTCAGGGATGCTGAAGCCCCCACTTCCCTGGACAGCCTATTCCAGTGCAGGTTGTTCAAGTGACAACCCTTTTGGTGAATAAATTTTTCCCCATATCTGTTCCAACCTCCACTGTCACACTTGAGGCTGCTGCTTCTTGTCCTGTCACTTGGTACCTGTGAGAGGAGACTGATGCCCACTTGGCTCCACCCTCCTGTTTGGGATTTGTAGAGAGTTAAAAGGTGTTCCCTGAGCCTCCTTTTCTCCAGGCTCGACCCCCCCAGCTCCCTCAGCTGCTCCTCATCTGACTTGTGAACCAGACCCCTTCCTAGCCCTTTTCTGGACATGCTCCAGCACCTCAGTGTCTCGATGAAAACACCCTACTGTTCGAGATGAGGCATCCACATCCAAACTCACTTACCAGGAGCGGTCACTAGCCATCTTGCCTCTTGAAACCACGGCCACCTACTGTCATTTTACTAATTCAACTCAAAACTGTAACAACTGCTTCAAAACAAACAAGCAAAGAAAAGAACCTCAAAATTAAAAAAAAAAACCCAAAACCCAAGATGCAGATAATAGAGTACAGATAATAAAGTTCTCTTTTCTGGAATTGTTGCCTATTCGATTCACTAACGAAGATGACCCTGGAGATGCACTGAGCACCACTGAAGTGAGCATATATAACATGTCCTTCAAACGCACTGGTCTCACTTTTACTCATTTACCAATATTTTAATATTATTTTAAACAGATTTGAAAATTAAAATCAAATCTGTGCACCATGAGGAGCAGGCATGAGCACAAGGCTGGTGTAGGGTTCTCTCTCCCAGCCCCATGGCTCTCCTGGTACCCAGCAAAGAAAACAAAACACCCCATCACCTACCACATCTGTGGTAGTTGGAGCAGACTGACAAGGCAGGAGGGGCCTGGAAGTTTTTGTGATAGCTCCTGCTGCTGGCTGATTTCCAAAGCAAGTGTCACTCCTCTTCCCCTCATTTCTTGCCACCTGTGTCTCCTTTTTAATCCCCGCTGTTGTATTAATGCTTTCAAACTTGAGGAAAGTTTCACATTTGATCACCAAAAAAAAATCTAACATCCTCCCTGACATGAAGGGCAAATGAAACGTTGATCATTGTGGCTCTGGTGACAGGTGCTGAGTGCCAGAGGCAACTGTGACTTTGCTGCGTCCCAGGTTCATGGAGTGCCTAGAGAAGCCCTGATAAATGCCACTGCTGAAATATCAGCAGGAAAAAAAAATAATATAATCTTTCCTTCAACAGGTGCTTTTAACCTGTTGGTGGCTGTCACACCTGCATTTTGCTATGCAGGATGTTCATAGAAACCCATGGAGAAAATGGAAATGTAGCTAAAGATAACACACTTTTTTTTTTCTTGCTAAAAAGTCAGAAAAACAAAATTTTCCTAGCTCAAGAATTCTGTCAGATGTCTCATTTTTCTGTGTTGCCCTTCATGTGGATGGCAATGTGTTTTGCCCTCTGTGAAATAGGTGGGAATGTTCTATGGCCAGAACTTCCCAATGTCCATGGGAAAGTAATGAGCTGCTGGAAGTTTTGCAGGGGCAAATATCCATTAGTGAAGAATTCTGTACTGCATCAGCATTAAGGAAAACAAATGTTAAGAGAATGAGAAGCAAGAAAATTCTACTGAGACAAATTTTGATGTCAGGAATTTTCCACTCACACAGGACTCAACACTCTGGGAAGAGCACAATTCTTCTTCTATTTTCCAAAGAAGCCCCTGGGCATTTCCATATATATGATTTACAGAAAAAAAAACCCCAACAAACAAAACCAAAACCAAAATCTAATAGGTATACAATTAAATACCATGACCTGTAGGTATTAGCCTAGATTTTATTTTGTTGGCTTGTTACAAGTTCTGCAAAAAGCTTCTTCTGATGTGAGACAGCAGATGAGAAAACTGCACAGCTCCAATGTCAAACAGGGCATTTGGTCTTGCCTTTGCATGACTGTGATAGCTGAGTTCTACAAAAATTGAACCCTAAGTAAGTAGCCTAAGTTGTTATCTGTTTATATTATACTGTCATCAACTTCATTTTCCCAGTTATAATTACAGTGGTATCTCTACTACTGCTCCAGCTATATATGGAAAGAAAACATTTGCATATGTCACATTATCCATTATGTGTAGAAATGCTGTATTCCACAGATAATTGTGGTAGCTGAATGTCAGATAAATTAGATATGCTGAGACCTGACATAAAAAGTAAACTGCACAAAACTGAATTTATATGGAGAAGTTTGGTGAAGTCTGGGCCCAGAACTGAGCTGCAGTTTCAATAGTTTTGTTGTTTTATAAATCTGAATTTTAATTCAAGATAGAAGTCTAGGTAAGGGGTAGGGGAAGGTAGGAGTATGAAGTGTGCTGCAATAAACTTTTTAGAAGCATTGAGACAATGACAAGCTTCCTCTTAAATAGTTACAAATAACTTTTTTATTAGATGAATGGCTCTATCTGCCTGGATGAATATGCCCCAACCGGAAATGCAATTTTATCCTAACATGCTTCTAATTTTTAATTTTTTTTTTCATTTTCATAGTATTACAGCTATGGAAGGTAAGTAACAAAACCACAACCATATGCATGAAGCAATTATTTGCCTAAAAATGTTTAAATTAAGATTTTATTTACTTTTTTTCATATCATTTGCTTCATGTCTAACAAGTCACTGTCTCTACTAGACTAGCCTTCTGTCCTCTTCCCCTCTCTATACCCCTAAATCCTTCCTTTCCCCTTCCTCCTCCCATCTTCCTTTCCTTTCTTGTCCTTTATCCCCTCCCCTCTGTTTCCCTCTCCTCTTTTCTTTTCATCTCTCTTTCATCTCTCTTTCTTTTTTGTCTTCCAGAAGTGCATAAGGTTTCTGTATAATTCAATCAATACCTCAAGGCAAGCAATTTGATGATTATAATAAAATAAAAATCTCATTTTGCTGTACTTTGTAGAGGGAGTTTCATTATCATGTGTCACTTGGTTACAAGAGTTTATGGGACTGTAACTCCCTAAAGGACATTTTAAACGTACACTTTTTATGGCAACTAAACTCCGCGATAAACGGAAGCATTAAAATAAGTTATTGGAGTTGTTTTCTTTTGTCTTTGATGGATATGAATAGGAGTCATAAAAAGTATCACCCTTGAATCCCTTCAACCTCCTCTTCCCCTTTTTAGTATCCTGTGAGTAGACAGACAAGTGTGCCTCCTGTGTGAGTTTGGACTGAGCAGCAGCACAGCAGTGGTGCCCAACATCACAAATGGGGACAGTGACAAAGCTGAAACTTGGTCCTACAGCACCAGCACAGGAATTGCATGGCAAGTCCTTAACCACAGGCTTTGCTCCCCTTTCTAACCTGTTTTTAACCTCTGTCTACAGGCAGCCTGAGTTATTTTCACTAAAAGGAGCTACTTTTGCTCCCTGTAGTAAAGAATACCTGTGCTGCAGCAATCCAGTTGGTGCCACACATTTGTCTCACACAAATGCAGAAGCCAAAGAAATCTTCCAGAGTCAGCCTTAAAAACAAACAAACAAACAAACAAACTAGTTTTGGTGTCATCTGAACTATTTAAAAGTTGCAGAAAGTTCCCTGTTGGCTCAAGGGTGGATGATATTTGAGAGTCTGCCAAGCATTTATTTAGAATAATTAACTGAGATGCAAAAAATGCACAAGCAAGGAAGTAAAGAAAGTGTCTTTTTTTCAGGAAATTTAAGACGTAAAATTCCTTCCTCAAGCATGAGCAGTGTTTATGACAATCTTTGCATTTGTTTTTCTGCATAAAACACATAAATAAGCAAAACATTGGAAATGAGGAGGCCAAATTTTTACGAATATGAGTATTGGAAAAGTCACTGGATTGAAGTGGAAAAAAAAATAACTGGCTTTTGGCAGTATAACTGCTGGTTCTATCGCTCTGTCTTGCAAGACCTGGGGCTTTAAGGAATAAAGACATCCTGGGGCTCTATCAGTTAAGATGAGCACAAGGGTAGTTACAGTGTTCTGTAGCTCTGAAGGTCTAAGGTTATGTATTACTACTGCTTCATTTAAAATATTAATTTTATTCAATTTCTTAACCCATTCTGAACTGTACAGTGATTTGAGCTGTTAAGTCTGCTAATGTTTTCACCAGAAGAACTTACAATTTATTACCGTTTGCATTTTGCTAGTGCTTAATGAATGATTCTCAGCTACCTGCCAAGGTTATAAACCATAACAAGGAGAATTAATGAATCATTTTGAAGTCCCCTGAAGTCAACAGGTCTGGTATCTTTACTGAGCCTCTGATCAGTTCCAAGACCATCTTGCACAAACAGCAGACAAGATGGAATAATTTAGTTGTGGTCATCTCACAGCAGTTTACAGACCAGGCTGAAGAAGAGAGGAAACCGGAGTTTAATTAGCAAACAGGAGTGGTCCAGGGAAAGCAAAGAGCTTTGGTAAAGCAGCAACATGGTAAAATCATAGAATCATACAGTCATAGAATCACAGAACAATGTAGCCTGGAAGGGACCTTAAAAATCATCTTGTTCCAACCCCCTGCCATGGGCAGGGACACCGTCGACTATCCCAGGTTGCTCCAAGCCCTGTCCAATATGGCCTGGAACATTTCCAGGGATGGGGCAGCCACATCTTCTCTGGGCAACCTGTGCCAAGTCCTCATCACCCCCACAGCAAAGACTTTCTTCTGTGTATTTAATCCAAATTTCCCCTCGTTCACTTTGAAACAGCCTGGAGCAGCAGACAGAACTCTTTATAGCTGACTCTGAGCATAACACCATCAAGGGAAGCTCCTTTACTTTTGCAATAAACTTAGATAGAGTTTTAACTTTGGAGATATTTTTTCTTGAGCTTTTTAAATTTTGTTTCCCTCTTCGTTATTCTTTATACAACAAAATATGTTCAGTACTTAAACACAAAAAAACCCCGAAAACCCTAGAGCATGGGAAAGTAAAAGCTTGGAGGGAAAGAAAACACATATCTAATCTTTCCCACATGGAGTCAAATAATAAAAAAAGGAAAGAAAAACATCAAGGATGCAAACAAAAACAAGTATCAGATGGGGGAAGACAGAGCTTTCAGACACAAAGTCATTCTGGCCGCTGCTGTGCTGGGACTGTTTCCTTGTCACATTGTGCTTAATCATAATAAATTAAGTTTTACTTTGCGTCTTGCAACATGCTAACTTGGCTCAGCAGGTAATGGGAGGAGTCCTGGGTGGCCAAATGGTGTTTGACTGAGAATAACAACAATTTCCCCCCTGCAGGCTGGCATAAATAATGAATTCAAAATGAGCCTCTTTTGAGCAGATTATTCCAGCTGCTTCTTGTTCTGAAAGCTCGTTGGGAGGTTTAACACCAGAAAGTCAGCCCTCCTGAAGCTACAATTATCATCCTCAGGCAGCAGTCCTGGGAAATGGTGAGTTTGATCAAAACAGCTCCACGCTGCCAGAGGAGGAGAACTGCAAGGGTTCCTGCAAAGTTCGGTGAAGGTCCGGCCAAGGTGACCCACGTCCCCCCTGAAAATGTGTTGTGGGATGAGCTCAGCTTGTTCAACACGGGTCTGAAATGAGTGGTGTTCATCTGCCCACCTTCTCCAGCTTTAATACCAGCACGGGACTTCAGAGACTGAGACCCCGGGCAAGGATACGCCAGGCACCTAAAACCACAGACAAGGTTTAGGTCAGACAGTGGGTGAGGGAAAAATAAAATCCAAATTTTCTAAGACTAAGGGTTGATAAGCGTGGTGAGACATTGCCTGGGGAAGCACAGGAACCTCCAGCACTGTAGGAGAGTGTAAGGACAGGTTAGACAAGCAACTGTCAGGAGTGGTTTAGGAATAGCTTGCCTGCTTTAGAGAAGGAGAACTGACCAGTCAGTCCTTCGGGGTCCCTTGCAGCTCTGTATTCAGTGATTGATGTAAATTGTGATATGCTCAAAAGCAACTTGCTTCCAGGTTCAAATGGTCTCTCTTCAGTGCCTCCTCCTCTTCTCTGGAGATGGTGGCTCTTTTGCCATTGTCTGCACTAGGAGCGGGGTCAGATCCTTAATTAAAGCTATGATTGGCTGCAAATATATTTTCCTGCAATTAATGAAGGGTCTGCCACTTGTTAGTAGCAATTTCCCTGCGAGTATCTTCACATTAGAAAAAAGAATGAGACCAAGTGTCTGCACAGAAGGCACTGATGGGCCATTAAGTAAGAGAAATAAATATATGTGAGTATTTACAGTTGTCTGGGTTTTTGCCGTATTTCTGGAGACAGACGAAGGTGTGTTTGGGGTGTGGTGTGTGCGTGTGTGTGTGAAACAGGGTCTCCCTTTTGTTACTATGAACTGTTGCAAATTATCTCTGTCAAAATCCTCAATCAAGCCTTAAGAGAATAGAGCACTTGAACAAATATTTCAATCCCTCTTTGTCAGCACAGTGACAGACTGTCAGCCCTAAACACAGCCTCGTGCCTGTGCCGTAGAGCTGGGATTAGTGGTGCTGATGCCCTGTCCAGGGCCTGAAGTAGCTGCTGTTGAAAGTTACAAATGTTTGCTTTCTATCCTAAAAAGAGAGTCTCCTGATATTTGCTCCTAAGCCTGCTGGAGATTAGCTGTGCCTTGATGGTCGTCTTCCAAAAGATGACCATCCTTCCCTTGTTGTCATGGGATAAAGCATCTCTTCATATCAAAATGCTTGGCCAAATTCAATCCTGGCAGAACTTTGCTCTTGTTGAATGAGTGACTTCTTGGGTAAATATGTCTAATTTCTGTTCTTCATCACTCAGTGCGCATTTATCTCACATTCTTGGCTTGACCCTCATTTCTGTGATGTGTCAGTACTTCATTCATGAAGTCTCCTGTGAGGAGGAAAACTGGTGATATCTGCAAAATGGGAGATGACTTCCCCAGCTGTAATGGAGCTGGCAATGTGCCTCAGTTATTCCAGCAGAAATCTTAGTAACCTTAATTTCTGTGAGTGGGGGAAACACCAAATCTCCTTGTCGTCTAAGTGTTTGTCACCTCTTCACTCTGTGCAGTCTGTGTAAAGACTGAGGGGTCTTGGGAGAGGAATTCACAGAGGTTTGTTTTCTGCTGAGACTTGTGACTGGGACCAGTTTGGGAGTGGTAATTAGTCTGGGGAGCAAAAAGCTGAACATTGACTTTGGAGTCAATGTCTTATCCCATACTGTCTCAGCAGGGTGTGCCTGTGGGGATTCTCTGATGCCTATGATATGCAAAAATTATGCTGAGACTTTTGCCTTCATTGGGCATGAATGGGGTTTCTCTAGTCAGATGTCTCCGTTCTTGAATAGTTTTAGAATATATCTATGTTTTTGCCTTTTTAATGAAACTTTCCTGTGAGTTTGGACCTATAAATATGAATTAGCTCCCCCAGGAAACACGTTCACTTTGGAAAACAAGAGTAATAACCAGCATTGATAGGAACTGCATGACTTGACTTTTAACCAGAAAAAAAAGCTGTTAGGCAAGAAGTAATATCCTCCTTCTTCAAAATGCCAAATCCTAGGGGTTAAACTTCACCAGTGACCAGACAGAAAACACAAATTTCCTCTGTATAATTATGTGTTTTTCACTGGTATAGATTACTGTATTTTCTTTTCATGCTCTCTGTGCTCTAAGGGTCCTATGTAAATGAACAGCAAAAAATTAACATAAGGCTGTTTTGGAGAAGGGGAAAAAACCCAAACACATGTGAATTCAATTTATGGTCTATCTGGAGATACACAAGTACCATCTTTAATCTAGTTTCAACACAAACGTGTCTGTAATAATTCACTGGGTATAATGTGAGGTTTTATAGAGGTACTATAAACTATACACTATATGTTATTGGGAAGAGCAAAATTATTTCTGTTTACAATTGTTTAGCACAAAATTTATACTCAGTTTTCCAGGCCACACTGAGTGATCTTTCTCACATTCTCTGATGTTATTAATTTTAATGAGATGTGTTTAAATTAAGCTCCAATCACCCTGTTTATTATCTGTATTCCCATGAGATTCCCATAACGTCATGTCTGGCTCTTTTTATGGCCAGGGAATCCAGACATAAAAAGTGTTTGGCACGTAAACACCAGCCAAACCCATAAAGGGAAAGAATAGAGCCAGGAACTGGTAAAACTGAGGAGGAGATGATGGAGGCTGCAGGAGAGGGAGGTGTCTGTAAACGCCTTGGGGAGGGTAAGTTTCTTAGAGAGTCTCATCCAGTGTCTTGCCCCACTGGATGGGCAGACCCCTCCCTTCAGAGGGATGCCTGGATTTGTATCCTGATGATGATGTGGACTTGTCAGTGGGACCTTCCTGACCTGAGAAAACAGTCTGGTTGTCTTATGTGCACCCAGCAGGTGTGTCATGATTCACAACCATAAGATTTTTCTTCCTGTAAGATTAGATTTCCACAGTCCATCACCCCCCAAGAATCATTTCGGTGATTATGCTCAGGTCTGAACTTCTCCTGGGATGTGCAGGGGCTCAGCCCATGCAAGCTGAAGACCCCTGAGATTTGTTGGTGGTTGACCCTTCTGCACAATGGATGCACTGGCTGCCCCCTCTCAGTTGCAAAAGCCACTTGGCAGCTGCCCTCCATCCCCCTCTACTCTCCTTTACCTCTTTTTCATTAGGTTTCCAGATTCTTAGAAACATGTTAATTAGTTCAACCCCTCTTAGTGGCAACAGGTCATGAATACAGACACCTGAAGTTCTAAGGTTACCTTCAACTTTTGAAAGCAAAAGGTACTCTGCAGCATAAAGGGCAAACATATTGAAAAGCCTTTAGAAAATGTCAGTAATTAAGTACATAGAAGTTCTTATTTAAAATTCTATCAAATTAAGGAATAGTGCTGTATGCATGAAGATAAGACGATTTATGAACCATGTTTCAGAAAGAGGGGAAAGCAATCCATGAAATGAGGCTACTTTGTCTGATTTTACCAAGATATGAGGCTTTCTCAGAGGAGAAAATCATCCATGCTCTGGAAGTAAGGGAAAATGACAATAGATTTTTCTGGGGTGTCTAGAATTAAAAACAAAACAAAATTAAACAAAACAAAGCAAAACAACAACAAACCCACAAACTATGAAGTATGGAATTTTATTGACTTAGGAACTAGGATTAGGAAATATCCTGCAGGAAAGCCTCAGTGCAACTGAGCACAGAAGGGTTAAAGATGTGGTTATAATGTTGATGTGCTAGTGCAAAGAGTTGGGAAATTTATAAAAAGGTTTTCTGCCCCAACCTGGTGACTCAGCTGGACACAACCAGGGAGACTAAACAGGAAGATTACTAGGCAGCAATGTGGAGAAGCCATGAAAAATGCCACTGACACCTGTCAGTGGAAAGAGAGATAGAGAAATATTAAAGACATTGTACAAGGCACTGAGACATCTCAGTGGGAGTTATGCAGAGACTGGGCATCTGTAATGGAGAAAGAATGAAATAAATCTGTAACAAATGATGGGAGAGAAACACAGAATGTACCTGGGAAGTGCAAGGGGATGAATAATAAGAGTTTTTTCTGAGAACACAGGGATATCATTTAGGAAAAATTTGGTCTTGGCAGTTTTAGACTACCACAGAGTGACTGTGGACCACTGATAACGAAATCAAAAAGGTGAATGGTATTTCAGGATGTGTGACACAAGGTATTTTTATCAGACTTGGAGAAAGGGTAACATTGTTACATGTAGTAAAGGTCAGGCGGTGTGCTTAAAACAGAAATAGGGTAAGAAATCCAACACAAGAACAACCACAAAAAACCCACTTACCTATTCACACAATACAGTTGTTATTAAGAACAAACTCTGTGACTGAACATCAAGAAAAGAAAACTAGTGATAAAAACTGGAGGAAATTTTTGGCCCAAGAATAAATGCATATGAATGAGAGATGAGTAAATGCAGATGTACATTTACAATGTGAAGTCTGACAAGACTCTCTAGCTACTGGAACTGGAGGGTTATAGAAAGTTCCTCAGTAGGCGGAAGAGAAGGAGAAAATTCTTGTTGGGTGTAAAATGGAGACTGGAAAATGTGTGGCTGGAAATTTAGGCTGAAGGACCCTGCAGTGTTACAGAGCTCATGATGGAAAGTCGGGGATGGTGTTGGAGAGTTGTGGACCTCTCTCCTAGAGGAGACACTGCAGTTCCAAATAATTCTGGCAGCAGTGATTCACATAGGCTGATGCCACACAACCTCTTTCCATATACTAAACGTTATACTATTAATTCCAGTCAGTTCAGCATTTCCTTTAACCTACTTTGGCCATACTTTCAATCCATGTAAACATCAACTGAGGTGAGTAATGTCAGGACTTGGATCTATTACTAGATTTTAGAATTGTATTAAGCTATGGTATAATTTCTGTTACTTTTTATGTGTTTGTTTTTTTGTTTGTTTCCCTTTTGTTTTGCTCTGGAAGAGATCTTGGGAAGCAAATTATTAATTTAGTTTGATCCCTTCAAATTTAACTTCAGTGTAAAGGCATTTCAGGAGGACTGACAATAAAAGAGGAAGAGGGAAAGAATTTTTATCCACCAGCTCAAACTGTAATTTAGATCTCTTTCTTTACAAAATGATCTTAGAAGTCTAAGGAAATAAGTCATATATCTTATATCATAATGAATATCATCAGCCTATTGGTAATTTTTTTACAAAGTGTTTTTGCAAAGGTCTGTAAATTGGAATTTTAATTTGCAGTAACCAGAGAACTACAGAATTGATAGCTTTCTCTGTGAAGCATCCCTTTACTGCATTAGCAGGCTAGTTTTAGAAAAAATAATTCATAACCGTGTCTCCTCTGACTTGATTTAAAAGAAGATCTCTGTTGCATTTCTTAACCTAAAAAATGAAAACCAATAAATATTTAGGAATAATGTACAGTATTATCTGAAAGAGAGAAGGTTATTCTAGTGGATGAAACAAACAAATGACCCTAATCTGTCACTATATGATTGCACAGTGACTTCTTGTGATTATTATTATTATTATCTGAAAAATTCTCCTTCTTGTCTTCGCTTTGTTGAAGGCTTTCTCAAAAAAAAAAAAAAAAAAAAAAAAAGAAAAAAAAAAGGCCACTTTATCTCTCAGTAGCACCATTTCCCCTGTGTTTAAAGGAAATAATATCATTCCCCGGCTTGCCAGGGATGTTGAAAGGACAAATGTTTTAAAGATTGAAACTCTTTAACTGCAGTGTGGGAGTTGGGATATATGAAAAAATAAGATCTGGTGTAGCAGACTGTAAAATGTGTAAAATGAAAGCTCTCATCTGTCGAGAACTCACATGGCTGGGGGGGGGGAAGCGAAGTGCAGTAAGATGGTAGAATTAAGGTGACAGATATCCATAACCAAGTAAACTATCTCCATCTCTGGTAAAGAAGAAAAACCTTAAATGTCTTAAACCCAGTCAACTGTCTAAACGTAATGATGATATCATTATGTAGTCTGCACCCACTGACAAATGCAAGGCACCATAGAAGCATAGAGCACTCCAAGTAAATAGTAACACAGTTTCATCAGAGGTTGAAAAGTTAATTCAGTCCTGGCCTCATTCATATTATTTTTCATTTTTTATTATTTTTATTGAATTGGTTATTAAGGTCACTATATAATACTCTTCAGTTTACCCAGGGTACATCAGTTGACAATGGGGAAGTTGAGTGATGAAAGAGCCTTGGAGTTGGCTTTAATATTATATTCATATGATCTTTCCTGTAATAAACCCACCTTCAAAGGATGCTAAAGACAGAGGTTTCTGCTCATTTCTGAGCCCTGGACTTTGCTTTAGAGGCTTGTCAGCTTCAAACCACCCATACAACTTGGAAACCAACAGATAGTGACTTTGATATAATTTTTTAAATTATTTATTTTGTTCTAAACTAGTGAGGTATACATTGTACATACACAACTGTATGTCCAGAGAAACATGTTGTCTAAATGATGTACATATAGAATCTTATAAATTCTAACAAAAACACCCACCCAGTAATCCAAACAAAAAAACTAAGCAAATAAAAAAACCCACAAAAAAAACCAAACAACAAAACAACAACCAACAAAACAAAAAATTAAGGGAAGGTTTGATCTGACTTCTCTGATGGAGCTTCATATGGCCTTCTTTTGTTCACACTGTGTGTTTTTATGCTTTTGAAAATGAAGAAAACATTGTCCCAGTGCCTGTACAGCAGGTCCAGCACATCCAGAGTGGTTCATGCATTTCTTGGTGGAAATTTTGGGCTGAAGATCTGGAAGGTCCATGCACGGCTGACTCCACAGGTTTCTCTCCTTCCATGTGATTGATTTTTAGACTCATTCTGGTGTTCACTGAATGAGTAGCCTCCAAGAAATTAATCAATTTCTTTTTATATAGCAATCTTCACACCAAAAAGCAAATAAATCCTCTGGTTCACCTCTAAAACAAGAATCCACACTGTTGGATCATCTCCCTAGTTTTGAGTGCCTTGTGTTGGAACAATCCTAGAAAAGGAACCACAGGAATATTTAGGAGTGATTTGTTCATAATGCACTGGAGAACACGTGAAGGAGCTGTTAGGTTTTTTTTTTCCCCTTTTAATCATCTATGGAATCTAGCAAAGAGGAGTTATTAGTGCTGGCAGATTACCCAGAAACCTTATGATGTTGGTGTGTTTCTCTTCTGTTCCTCTTCTTGGAGTTGGCTTATTTACTAAATTTTAACTTTGGTAACAATTCTATAGTCTGGTGGATCATATCTCAGGAGTGCATTTCACATCAAGGAGAAAAAAAAATCCTGACATTCAGTCTGAATTAAGACACACTGAATGTTTAAAGAGACGAGAATTAATAAATGATCTCTTCTTTCCACATAATAATTACTCAGTCTGGGGCTAACCTAAACACCAGCTTCTCCCTTCCACCTCTCAGGGCTCCTAAGCAGTGCTTTTCTGGTCACGACCAAGGATTTCATCTGGCATGATGGGCAGGATCAAAAGCCTCTAGATCCAGCCTTGCTGGAACCAGAGGAAAAGAGGGTGCAGAGCAAAAGAGCGGCAGAAATTACCACACACACACACATGTACTCCTTTGCACAGTAGAAACAGCCAAAAGTCACTGTCTGGCTGGGCAGGTGAGAGGAAACCACTTGCCAAATAATTCTTCTGCTATTAAAACAGCAGATGCCCCTAACTGGTGGTTGTGTGCCCAGCTAGCAGAGCTCTTCATAGCCTGAGCATCTCAGTCTATGCTTATAATTGTCCCAGCTCCTCTCTTTCTAGTAACCAGATCTTCATTTTAACTTCGACCTTCCACTTCCCTGCTTTTTAATTATTTTTTTTTAATATACCTTGTCTCCCACAGAGGTTGGTAATTGGTGGAAGAAGAGAAGATTAATTATTAAAGAAAAAAAGAAAGAGAGGAAGATCAGGCAAGACAGCTGAATTGCCAAACGCAAATAAAAAAACTCCCATATTTAATAATTCCCATAATTATAATATTATTTTTGATGTATTCTGTGCTCTTGTGTTAGGAAAGGCCTAATGAAACTAAGTTTATTTTGGTTTAATAGGTGACGTGGTCTTTAGGAGCAGGGTGTGATAACACCAAGTCTATGTACTGTTAATATACATGCAAGAGGAGAGCAGTAACAGTACCCCAGAATGGGCAGTCCTGTGTTGAAATGGCACTCGTGGTGTTGGCATTTTCCAGGTGACTTTCTGTGGATACTTGCTTTTGTGGGGTCTTCAAGAAAACCCCAAAATACCTAATTCTGTCCTGATAAATCTCAAAAGAACTTTAAGGGTTTCCAAAACCTTAATTTACATTTATCTTTTCCTCATTCTATGGAGAAGGAAACATAATAAAATCTATTTTATGTTGTACGTTGCACAGCTGGTGCCAACAGCTGTGGGTTGCTTCTTACCAAGCATTTGTGCATGGCCCTGCACATGATCTGCAGTTGTTTCTGTCACACTGGCAATCATACTGCTGCTGTCGAAGCAACACAGTCTTTTCAGGGGATTTCCCTAATTCCTTGCCAGTTGTGCCATGGAAAAAGAAATTTGGTGGCAGCATCATTTGTGATTTTTTTTTTTGCCCTGCGTATCCAAGTTCTGCAGGAGGCAGTCCTTCATAAAGCAAAAGTCTCTGTATCTTGTCTCTGCTTTTCTCTTGGTATTCTCTTTAGTAGCTTGGCCTTGACCTCTGACACTGCGAAGGGCATGAAACAAAATTTTTTTACTTTTGGCGTATGATGCAATCTAGGTCATTGCAGACTGCAAGATTGAAACATTGGGATCTCATTAACTCTATTTTATTTCCTTTCCTTCCTCAGTCACAGGAAATAGATTAATAGGGTAACACTTTGCAGTAAGTGGACATTAATTAATGCTAAATTACACCAGAACTCCACTGGAATCACATATTAACAGTCGCAGTAAGTCCAAAAGACCCTGCCATGATTAATGTTTTTGTAGGGAATATAAAAAAAAATTAATAACTATTTGTCACTTATAATAAAGTGTTACCAATTAATTTCATGCCATTTTCTGTCCTGGTTTTGCCCTGAAAATGAGGTGCTGAAAGTTCAAAGCCTGGCATATTACAGAAGTGAGAGCTTCCACTTTCTGACCTGCTCAGGACTATTCAGTGCAACTTCTTCCTTCTTGTTGCTCTTGGTATCTTGTATAAGAAATAGAGAAAGGGTGTCTTGGTTTGGGATGCAGAACCTGGGCAAGAAGAAGAGTTATTTTAATTTGTGTGCAGTAATTCACTCCTCAATATTGGAAATTCAAATCCTCACACTATTCATTAACTTGACAAACACTGTAATGAGTGCAGAAAATGGCAGCACATAAATCCATTCTCTTGACAAGGAACATAATGAGAATGGGAAGTGACACAAACTAAATAGATCACTTTACAGTCTGGAGACTGCATATACTTGCTTCTTGTGTAACCGCAGCTCTTCCCCCTGGCTTCCCCCTCTCTCTGTGCCTTTCCAGTACTCCTTTCTAGTCACAAGCAATAGGGCATGAAAAAATGGTTTCAAGTTGCACCAGGACAGGTTTAGATTGGGTATTAGGAAAAATTTCGTGATTGAAAGGGTTGCCTTTGGAATAGGCTGCCCAGGGAAGTGGTGGAGTCATCCTTGCTAGGGGGATTTAACAGGCATGTAGATTTGGCACTTGGAGATGTGGTTTAGTGAGTTACTGCTTGTACTGGATTATATTAGAAAAGTTTTTCAAGGTGTGAAAGGATGTGGACAACTAATTCAAAGGTGTAGCATCCCCAGATTTGTATAAATTTGCCTGAAGGTAGTAAATATGTACTGGGAAATTGCCTAGGAAACTTGAGATTTTGATAGTGGCCTCATACACAAATGACCCAAGGGTCAAGATCCTGTTGTCTGACATGGACCAGAGAATCAAGCTCATGTTGTTCTCAATGCAGCTGCATGGTCAAAGGCATATGGCAAGATTAATTAATTACTTTGTTAAGGGCATTACATTTTATATCAAACAGAATAATGAAACAATTGTTTTCAAGGGTTAGATTTTACAGTATTTATTTTTCACAGGTCTGAAGGACTTTTCCAGTGATTATTGGAGGAGTGCCTGATATCTTATTATTCTTTCAGACACTGCCAGTTTGAAAATGTCCTTTCCACATCTTTCAGGAAAGGTTGTCCTTTCTGAAGTACAATTCGTCCTGGACTTCTCACTAAGACTTAATTTAACCAAAATTAGTAATTAGTACTGTTATTTATTGGCACAACTGGCACTTAGTGTGATCAAAATGTTTGGAGAACTTTACACAAAAAATATGAATGCTAATTATTAATATTAATAAAATCAATTGCTTTGCCTTTTCCAGAAAAAATTATCCCAGTACCCA
Source organism: Pyrocephalus nanus (assembly GCA_038380795.1). Lineage (NCBI taxonomy): Eukaryota > Metazoa > Chordata > Aves > Passeriformes > Tyrannidae > Pyrocephalus > Pyrocephalus nanus. The sequence goes on along the minus strand of CM076263.1, from coordinate 4,425,133 downwards.
GTAATACAAAAATTTCATTCAAAACCTAGCTTGATTTTCTTGGCATCAACAGCACAGATAATTTAATATAATATAAAAGTCCTTCTTGCTGCTGCAAAGTGAAATCTAAGCATTTTTTTTTAGCCTTTCTTTCTTCTTCCTTTTTATTTCTAAGGAAAGTACTCACAGGGAATAACACAGCTTGCTTAACTGCATAATACTTTGTACTGTAGGTTCTTTAATTTTCTGACACCAAAACCTGAAAAAGTCAAATCTGTGAAACAAAGTCTTTGTCTAAGTACTCAATATCAGAAGCAATTATCAAAGCCTAGGGAAACCAGGAAATAAATGCACTAAGCACAAACAAGGAAATATTAAAGATGAATTAATAATTTTGTCCCAGTTCTGCGTAAAACAGCCTTCTACTTCTTCTGTATTCAATCCCAAGTCCTACATGACCTTCGGCTCTAAAGATGAGAGTCATATATTTAACTACATTTTTTTTTTATTTACTATACAGGTTGAGATGCAAAACACTTAATCTACATCGTAAAATGGAAAGTGGCTGAGCTTGCAGTGACCTTGAATCTTCCTATTCCAAAAGCTGATAATTTCGAACAAGTGCAGCCCTTTCGGCTGTGCTAAATTTGGCTTAAGTTCATAGCATGTGTTATTTTTCAAAATCTGAATCTTTCTTTTTTTTTTTTTTTTTTTTTTTTTTTTTTTTAATTTTTTTCTTTTATGCGGAATCAGAGAATATAAATCTGGATGGTTTGCATGTATTTATTTATGAGTGCAAAGGTATCCTCTGGTTAAACAGCAGTGAGGAGGAAATACCGGTGGAAGGTTTCCAAGAGAGTTATCTATTCAGTCCCCACTGATTTTTTGCAGAAATTGGACACTGAGCTCACTTTTCTCGATGGCATGGCACAGAAAAGTGACACCAGAAGCATCTGCACCTACACCCTCTAAACATCCTGGTGAAGGTGCTGATTAAAATCACTGATAAAACTCCTTTCCCTCTTGAATATGGGGGGGAAGCAATGAATCATCCATTTCCTTAGATGAAATTGTGAATTTTTGCACAGTGTGTTCCTTTAGGTAAAGGCATAGATCCATGGCTGATGCTGGGCCTTGATTGCCCTATATAGCTCTAATTTTTGTTTTGTTTTGTTTGGTTTGGTTTGGTTGTTTGTTTGTTTGTTTTTAATTTTCTTTTTTTATCTATGAGCCAGGCAAAAACCTCCTGTTACATCACTAGAATTAAGTTTTTACTAGAATAAATAGAAACTGCTGGCCAAAGAAGACAAATATCAGAACCCCACATTTTTTGCTGTTGTGGCCTTTCCTTCTCATTGCTTCTTAGATACACTAATATGTATGTTGCTGCCTAATATCCCTCTTTTCCTATGTTATAAGGTGTTTTTTTTTTTCTTAATGTTACATTGGCCTTCTTTCCCCTACAGTGGTGAAAAGTGTCCTACCTCAAGCTATAAATTAGTTCGGCAAATAGAAGGCTCTTGCAATCATCAAAAACAGGAGAATAACACAACGTGCAGCTTTTTAGTGTTTTGGGTTTGTTTGTTTTGCTTGCATGTGCTTCTCCTGCTTTGCCTGTTAAAGTGTCTTTATCTCAACCCACAAGTTTTCTCATTTTCACTCTTCTGATTCTCTCCCCATCCCTGTGGGATGAGGGGAGTGAGCCAGGGGCAGTGTGAGCCTGAGCAGCCAGCTGGGGTTAAACCACGACTCCAGGGGGACACGTGGTTCATTTTTAAAAAGAATTGCCAAACCTGCTGGTGTCCAACAGCCACACAGTGGCAGAACAGCATTTACAGGCTTTAGAAGATTTACTTCACTGTGTTATTTAGTCCAGGCTGTTTGTTCAAAGTATTGCATAACATTAACATTTAACATTTTAAAAAATGTCTGGGTGTGAGAGAGCAATGGAATAGCTTTCCCATGCTACCAAACCAGGGGACAATGGATATGGTAAGGAGGGACATCAATATATTTAAGGCAGTGTTTAGAGACTACTCAACCCAATGTGATAAACTGAAATAGATTTATAAAGTTAACACCATTTTCAGAGACTATAGACCATTTTATGGGATGTGCTATATAACTTTTGTTCCTTCACCTAAATACATGATCTTTGCCAGAGATTTAAGGCAAAACACTGTAGCAATTGGATTCTAAAGGTCAATAAAGGAGAAGAAAAGTAAAAGGAGAAATCAGTAGGGAAAAAGAAAAAATAATACATAGGAGGGTATTTCATTCATTCTCTTTCTGGTACTGCTGTTTTGCCAATTAAACTTCCATAAAAATAATAAAAAGAAAGCACCTGTGGAAAATGAAGGTTTACCTTCATGAAGAAAGATATTGTGACTTCTAAAAGCCTTTAAAATTATATTTCCTAATAAATAAATCAACAAACGGTACAAAGTCAAATAAAACCCTCTGCACACCTCATTAATCTTTGAGATAATTCAGTTATCTTTTTAGGTGAAGAAAACCTTTGCTGCAGACAGTTTGTGTGCAAAATTTGTAAGCCGTGCTGTGTCAGTGTGCCCCCCTTCTTCAGCCCTAACCAGCACTGGCAGCTGGGATGGCTGCATCCATCTTACTGGGGACTTTGAGGAACAGTGACCCTGAAGGGCAAATATGACTAAAAGTCATATTTGGGTTTCATCCCAATAAGCAGGGATATCTCACAGGGTTACTCCTCCAGGGTGAGGGACACCGTGTTACAACTGAGTTCATGAAAGTTTTGGGCAGTGCTTTAGGGCATGTGGTGTAATTGTTGAGGTTTTCGTGTGCAGGGCCAGGAGCTGGACTTGGTGGTCCCTGTGCATCCCTTCCAACTCAACATATTCTGTGACTCTGTGATTCTGTTCTGTGAGATCCTCAGTAAGTGATTAATAGAATGGTAAACTTTGAAATCATAGCTGGGGGCTATAAAGGATTGATCATGCACAAGTAAACCTTTACATGTAAATCATTTTCCAAGTCTGGGACTAGAAGTGGATTGCTGGTTTATATCAATAAACATATTGCTCCTTGCCTTGTAAAGAGTGAAGTCCATCACTCTCTCCATGACATACACTGAGGAAAGGGAATTTGCCTTAAAGCAGGGGTTCTGTCTCCTTACACCAAAATGAGGAGAATCATGGAGAAAAACAAAACCAAACAACGAAAAATAATCAGTCTCATAAAGAAGAATGATTAGAAAGACTGAGTTTGCTTATTTAAATGTAAGATGAATAAAAACAAACGAGGTGTAAAACTGCAAGATAGGGAGAACCACAACAAGGAGGCTTTTTTTTTCGTGGGCTTATGTAGTCATTTTGTAACATATTGTGGTTGAATGTTTTGCATTCCTGTAGTCAGAGAGCTACCACAGATTTCTTTTCACTGTTGTGGTCTGGGGGATACAGATATGGGCATATTGCACATTTTTCCATTTAAAATTGCTAGTCTAGAAACATATTATCTTTACAAGAAACCTTCTCTTCTTTTTAGCAGAAGGATCCAAGAGCAAACTATGTTTTGTTTGATGACAGAAGCTTAGAGAACAAGAAGTTACAGGGACTGATAAGACGGAAGTTGGTATGTTGGGGTATGTGTATGTTAGACAGAGAGGGATGCTCTATTTGATAAATGAAGGTGTTTTACTCTGGACATTTCTAAAAGTGTTTATGTCTCTAAGAGGGAGTCAGAAAAAGGGCCAAAAATTACTGAGAGGTTTCATTATGGAGGATGTTTTAGAAAAGTAAAGAACTGTCTGCTGAGACTTCCCAGGACTTGCAAAGTCATCACTTCATGCAGTAGAGAAAGAACCTGTATGGAAAAGGAGCTGAGAAAATGCATTAAAACCAGGAATGCCTAGTATGATGTGAAAATGAGAAAATGGGCCTCTGCAGGAAAACCTCCCAGTACCCAAAAAAGCAGCTGGAGAATTTGGCTCACATATCAGCACAGAAAAGTAACTCCTTTGTTGCACAGTTAAACAACCAGTTTTCAGAAATTTTCCAAATATTGGAAGTGGTGATTGTAACAGACACAGACCAAGTGGGAATCAGGATCAAACATGCTTCAGAAAAAAGCCATAGTACTGTGGTGGGAACTGTCTGGGTAAAGCCTTGTTCTTCCCACCCTTATCTTTAGCTGTGGAAGTAAAAGATTGCACTCTTCAGAAACATTTTGAAAAGCCTTATATTCTCCACTGGAACATGATCCTTTGGGATATGACTGGAAGGGAACAATGGGAAAAACTAAAGCTGCATAGGACTACTGACAGTCACTGTTGGAACAGTCCCTGCAAGAACCAGGAAGCCTTCCTGAGGAAATCTGAGTTGGCGAGGCAAATGTACTCTCTTCCTCCACACAGGTACTCACACACATCCCCACAAGTCTTGATTTCAACAAATTTGATCAAGTTGATGAAAAACATATAAGCAAATAAAATTCTGGCAGTTCTTGTCCACTAGAGTTGGGAGTGACATTCAGGGCAACACTGAAGACATCCATAAGTCCTCTGTTAAGTGAAATCCCACTTCAGACTTCAGTGCACATGTTAAGTACTCCCTACATTTCTAGCAATATCCACACAGACAATATAAACTCAGAAAGAATGCCCTGAATGTGCACACTATTTATATCTTTCCCAGGAAGAAATTAGCAGGCGTAACAGCCTCCCCAAAGGTGGGATGTAAACAATATGAGAGATCTCAGCCAGAACAAGAAATGGAGTATCTGCCATCTCGTAATTGGAATTCAAATTTAATTAAGATGGAGAGAGAAATACTCATCAACCTTTCAGTGAAATACATGAGCCCTTGGTGCAGTTATTTCAACAGGAGAAAGCAGCCTTTCTAAAACTTTAGTTAAAGAAACAAGTCTTTGTAAAAAAAAAAAAGAAAAAAAAAGAAAAAAAAAAGAAAAAGAAAAGGCTTGTAATCCTAAATTGCAAGCTTATTGTTGGATGACAGAAAAAATGTGTTTTAACTGTTGCTCTGGGCTTCTTTTATGCTTCTGTCTCATGAGTCACAATGGAGGATTGAAATCGAGCAGTTTAGTACTAAGACCCAAATTTTGCAAAATTAAGCTTGGGTGGTCAGACACTGGCAGAAGTTGCCCAGAGAAGCTGTGGGTGTCCCATTCCTGGAAGTATTCCAGGCCAGGTTGGATGGAGCTTGGGGGGTGGTAAAATCAGAAGGCCTTTAACTCCCTTCCAACCCAAACCATGATTCTATCCTATACTGTTTGTGTGTGGGGTGACCTGATCAGATTGGCAAGTAGATAACCCCTAATGCTTACTGAGCCCTTGTCTCCCACTTCTTTGTCATCCAGAAGAAGGAGGGGGGAGGATTACTCTGTCTGCATAAACTGCTGTATTATGTTACACTACTCTGTTGCTCAGCTGTCTCTTATGGATGGGAAGGGACCAAATTTCAGGATGGATAAATTTTCTGACAACTGGTTTCCTGTCACAATCTCTCCCAAGGGGTCTGTAATCCTTCCCCATTCATCTTGTGGACTCCTGTTTGGGTATGTGAGAAGTTATATGACTTCCAGACATGCCCGCTCTGGCCTCATATCTGAAACCGCATCTGCCACAAAACCTGAGCAGGGTATCAAACTGCAGGTCTCGGTGCTTAAAAAGCACAGATATAATACTGATACATAAAACTAATGCAGACCATTGTGAGGACACTGTGTGACTTCCCACATAGGACACACAAAAGCAATTTCACCTTGTTATTACTTTGCGAAGTATATAACATCTGGTTAAGCTGCTAGGTATCTCTTTATAAAAGTATTTAGTCTTGATTTAAGACTTGAAGCAAAAGTGAATTTATCATGCTCCATGATAAAATGTCCCAGTGGTTTATAACTTTCAGTGTTAAAGAAGTGAAGCAATTTGTAGTTTGAATTTATCTTCTACCGTGAACCTTTGAAACTCATTATGTTTTCCCTCTCCTAGATTAAAGAGACGTCAGTTATCTTCTCTTTAGCAGATTCTTTCAGCTTGATCAAATCAAGCCTTAACCTTTTTTTTTTTGGGCAAGGCTGAGAAGTGGAAATTTCTTGGACTCACTAAAAGGTTTTTTCCCCTCCCCAGCTTCAAGTCAACCTTGCAGTTCTTTCTGGATTTCCACCCTTTTGTTGAAGTGTTTTGTACACCTTTATGTAGAGGGCCGGACACAGTATCCCACTCATGGCACGAGTGATGTTTGGAAAGGTTATATGGTGATGGCTTTGCCTTTGTGTCCCAACTGTAATGAGACCATTGTTCCCCCTGATTTATATCCCGGGATGACCTGTAGTCTCTCAGATACAGAGTCAGGCTTGGAGCTGATGTTCCAGAGCTTTAAACGTTCTCAAACTCATTGCAGAGTTACTTTTTTCTGAGACACCATCCTTAGGCTGTTAAGTGTGACCTCAGTGCTTTGCTTCTGCACGCTTGACTGGGATTTAACTGTAATATTTGTTAAAGTTAATAAAACATCTTATTAAAGATGAATAAAAATCACTATTGGGATACAAAGCATTGCGGTTAAAGACCTGAATTTGGCTTCAGGAAATCTGGGTATTATTTTAGACTCTTACTGTAAACCGCCTAAGTAAATCTTAACAATCAGGGGGACTTAATATTCTCCTGCTCTAGTTCCATTATATAAAATGGAGTAACAATTTTTCCACACCATTTTTATTGTCTAGGCAACCACTAAGCTAAAAAAAAAATAATAACAGGAACAAAGTAAAAGACTAGAGAGGAAATCCAATGAAGAAAGCATGAAAACAGAGCAAGAAGCTTCTAAATAGCATAGATTACTACTATTAGTGGTAGAAAAGATCCTCCTGGGCCATGCATTTCAGATTATTATATTCCATGCAATATGATCTGAATTTTCAGTTATAAAACTCCATTTTGCAATTTGTTAGGCTTCTCCATACTTAAAATCCCTCTTCCGACAACATGACCTTATGACACTGACCTAAGGGTTTTGTTTGCCCTTTGCAATCAGTGCCCTTTAGCCTGTGATGCTCTTTTGAGTCTGTAGTGCTTTACACCTTTTGTTTATAAATTTGAAGAGATAGTGTTATAATGCCAGTTCTTTGAAATACAATCCTTCAATCAAAGAGAATCTCTCTCTCTATAGATATGTATATACATCTCATACAAAAAATGTCACTGTGTCTACTACGACAAGTGAGTACTTGGATGGATAATATTCACATATTGGTAAGCCATTTAACAATGTTTAGTCCTGTTGGAGCTCTGTTTTCACACACACATACTAATCCAAAGTCAAACCACTATCTGGCAGACCCTGGGGCTGTGGGACTGGGCAATGTGGCCAGGGATGGCCCGTGGATGTACAGCCAAGGGGAAGGGCTGGTGACATCAGATGAGTCCTGTTGAGGCAAACACGAATTTTTGGTCACACAGCAAAAGCTGACATCTATATTTTAAAAATATTTATCCCAGCTAGACGTGGTGCATAGTGATTAGGATAAAAATGAGATTAATTCCTCCTCTCTGGAGATAAATCCAGATTAATTTGCTCTCCCAACAGTGCTCCACTCTCCCCCATGCCCCCCACAGTCTCCTTTTTAAATTATTATTTTTCTTCCTCTTCTCTTCTAGGCATTCAACAAAACAATTAAAGTGTATCCATGCATTATTGTAAATGCAAGGCTTGGGCACTGGATTGTCTCCGGGGCAGTACTGGAGTGTGGTATTAAATTTAGAGAAAGTGTAAATGGTTTAAAAAACTGCCCTTAGTGTGTGTGTATGTGTGGCGTGGGATACGCAATAATTGCAAAGAAAAAAAGGATTGTTCTTTCAGGCTTGTCTTTGGAGGATTTTGGAGTCCAAATAAGATTTACTACTGAGGTTTTTTTTCCACTCTGAACAAATATTATCTGTTGATTTCTGTTCCTTTCAAAATAAATGACGGGAGGGAGCAAGACAACATATTGCAAAGGTAGGAGGGTGCTCTGTTCTACTCCCCCCAATGCCACTCACTCCACTCACAAGTCAGGGAGACATAGGGAGCATTTCCACAGTGCTGGCAGTGGCAGACAACTGCAAAACAGTAAAGAAATTCGTCCATTTTCTGTCCCTATCTGCTGCCTTTTCCTCCTCTATTTACAGTGGATTTCAAATAATTGCGATTTTGACTGCAAACATGTAACTCCTCTGGCTCCTGCAGTAAAAAGCAAGAGGGCAAATCTGCTGTTTGCCCTCCCAGATCAATGCCTGAAAGTTGGTTTTGGTGTCTGGCTGCTGCTGTTAACGACGGGAGCCACGTGCGTTGGGCTGATTATACTCATTGCCCTCCGAGGAGCTGCACGTAGAAACAGCGTCCTGTGGTTCTTCAGCAGTGGGAGTTCCAAGGGAGGGATTATTATTTTAGTGAAACAGTGATTCTTCATGAGGTTCAGTGAAAGAAATTGGCCAGATGTCACCCGTCATGGGAAGAAAAGCCCCTAGACAAGATGTTCCTGTGGAGGTGGCCTTGCTGTTGAGAAGTGGGGCATCAATGGGCTGCATCATCCATGACCTGGCTGCCCCAGAGCTGGCTTTCCAGCACAGGTCTGGCTCTTTGCCTTTGGAAAGCTCCTGGTCTGCCTTCTCAGCTCCTACTTGTCACCCCTCTGGGTTGTGCATCCTTGGTTAATTTGCTTAATCACACCACACTTGCCCAGTTTTGGACTGTTATGGTTAAAAAATACAGACAATAATCATGTGCTTGGAACATCAAGGCACTGAAGAAATTAATTAGCATGCAGTTCATAAATGTGACATTGATGAATCACAGCATAGCTATTGATTAATCATATATCAATTACAGTGGTCTAAGCACTATAGCTACAAATCAATTTAGAGCTATCCGTGAATTGATACTCAGTGCAAGAAATTAAATCAAAGGCTGGTAGTGGTACAAAAGTGCAGGCTAAGGTTTAACTCCCAGCTGATGCACAACTACCATGCTTGATTAACACTAATGGAAAGCTAACTAGGTATGCCTGCAGTGTACTGATACGAGAACAAACTTCAGCTGATTGAAGACTCCCTCACCATTCATCCTGGTTTTGGCCCCTTTATGGGCACCTCATTAATGAGAAAGTATGACCCCAACCTGGGCGTAATAGAGCTGCCACTGGGGTAAGCATGCCATTTATTTGGCCACAATATTAAAGGAGTTAATTTGGAAAGGTTTATTTCTACAGCACTATAGGATGCCTAGTTTTTATTAAACACAAAAAGAGAGGGGATTTAATTTATACAAATAATTCCTGTAGCTTCAATTAAGTGTTTAGCAGAGTATATTTTGCAAGACCTGGTCATAATTCAAGACCCTGGTGACATAGGCCCTGACATCACTGGAAAAAAATTACTTTGAAAACAGCTGTTCAGCGCTTTTGATAGAAAATTTAAAGGTGATTTTGTTTCTCTTCCACATGTATTTGCCAAGAGATCTTTGAATTCCTGATATTTATTAAATAATAATTAAAAAAAATTAAAATTGTAATTTAGGCATGGCCTTGCCAATTTTTTAAATGTATTTTAAAATTTCCAATTCAGAATGGAAAAAATGTTACTTCTTCCAAGAAATGCAACATAACCATTCCTTTTTTTTAAAATTATTTTCACTGTAAAGAAGATCTGAGCAGTTTTGTTGAAAGACATGCTTGTAGTCTGGACGTCTCTGTTATAATGAGTCACACAAATCTTAAGTAAACTGCTGGTAAAACAATTCTTTTTCAAGGTACTGTTTGTTTTTCCAAGGAAGACTAATCTTTCAAGGTCTTAAAAGAAATTATCATCTTCTTTTGCAGTTTAAAGATGTTTTGAAAAGATGTTTTGAAAAATACCGTCCTCTCTTTGCTACTAGAAGAGGCCCAACACCTGTTTTTGTTGCAGTGGTTTCAGGGGACAGAGTCACCTGGTCTCTGGGTGCTGCTCCAAGAGGTCCCCGTTTCAGAGTTGTTGCACTGCAAGGGTTGCATCTGATGTGGAAGTGGTCCCGTTTTCAGGGGAAAAATCCTGAAAACCTTTATGCTCTGACAGCATCCTTCAAGGATGGCAGTGTTTAAGGCCATGTTGGATGAGGCCTTGAGCAAGCTGGTCTAGTGGAAGGTGCCCCGGCCCACGGCAGGGGGTTGGAATGAGATGATCTTCAATTTCCAACCCAAAGCATTCCGTGATTCCCTGATTCTGCGGCCAATTCATGCCCCTCAGCTGGATTGTTTCCACTCTGTTTACATTACCTAAATGATGGTGAGATAGAAGAAAGCGGAAACTCTCTTTGCCTCTTGCTTGTGGGCAGCTAGGTCTGCTTGTGACCGCAAAACAGAGTTTATGCAATGAGACAAACAACATCCATGCTCCATCCGCCCATTCCTGGAAGTAACAAAAGCCTTGTGGAACATATTGACTCACTGTTGTCAACATAATGATAGTGTTTGTAAAATAAACTCCTACCAAACACTCCAATAATTAGAATGTCTTTTTTCCCCCTCCCAACCTTATGTTCCTTTCAACACAATGACATCAATGTTCATTAATTCTATATTTGAATGTTCATCTTCTGTGGCAGCTCTACCAAATAAACAAAGCAAAGCAATATTTAACAATAAGAAGATGTAAAGTATTTACATAGCAAGGGAATAAAACCAGTGATGGCAACAAAACTCTTAATCAAACTCAATTACAGAGACCAGGCACAATGTGCCAGAGCTGACAGTTTGCTGACTTTACTTATAGTGTTGTGAGAGGAGAAATCTTTCATTTACAGCCCTGCAGAAAAGTGGTTGGTGAAACATCCTGGAGGAAAATCACAGAGTGGGTGAATTCTCGTCAAAGAAGTTTGGTCATGGTGATAACCAAGAAACTAGAGGTAGAAATTAGATTTCTAATTAGAAATTAGCAGTCAGTCATTCCCTCTGACGCTGTATAAGGCATCATTTCGATCAGTGGTTCTGACTGTGCATCTGGAAAAACAGTAAGTCTTTACTCCTGAGATAAGTTTTAACAGCAGAGAGAAAAACCTGTCAGGAAAACCCAAAACCTCTCCTGCTGGAAGACAAAAACATCGTTAGGAACTTGATAGGATGAGAAGAAATAGTCTCAAGTTGTAACAGGTGAAGTTTAGATTGGATATTATGGAACATTTCTTCATGGAAAGGGTTGTCAAGAGGTGGTACAGGTTTTCCAGGGCAATGGTGGAATCTCCATGCCTGGAGGGATTTAAAAGTCATGTGGATGTGTCACTTGGGATGTGGTTTAATGGAGGCCTTGGTAGTGCTGGGTTAGTGGTTGGACATAGTGAGTTTACAGGGATTTTGCAACTTCAATATTTCTATGACAGGTTTAGTGTTTAACAAATCCATTTAGCTGGAAATTGATGGAAATTAGCTAAAGAGTGAGCGAGAAAACATTGAATTGTAATACTTTCCAACCTCCTGTGTTGAAGAAACATGTCCTCTAAGAAGAAAAACCAAAAAAGGGTATGGTGAATGCATTTTTTAAAAAGTGTATACTTCCACGTCTGTGACTTATGTTGGAGCAGAGGATCAGCAAAAGTCCTCAGGGTTCACTGAAGTTTAAAGGTAAATTGTGAGTGTGACCCTCCATAGACTAGACTGGGTTGTAGCAAACCCTCCCCAAGGAGCATTTAGATGATACTCTTGGGCACATGGTGTGACTCTTGCAATGGTCCTGAGCAGAGCCAGGAGATGGACTTGCTGATCTTTGTGGGTCTCCTCCAACTCAGCATATTTTTTGATTTTTTGTGGCTGTTTGTTTGGTTTTGTTTTTTTGGGGTTTTTTTTTCCTTAGGTAAAAAATATTTATTATTCTCACTTATAAGGAGGCAATTCAGACTAATAATTTCCTGCCCAGATTCTGTGTTATTTTACAAGAGAAAGTGAAAGACAAATAAAATGCGGAATATTTTTTCAAAGCATGCCTACTGCAGTATACATAAACAAGAGGTAAATGTCAAAAAATGGGACACTGAGCTACAATGTCACTTATATGACTTTCATATAAGAATTTTGTATGAATATAGAAGATATTCCATTAAAACTACTCAGTCAACTTCTGGTTTAGAAACAGATACACCTCCAATGATATATGGGGTTTTTTTTGAGTAGTCTTAAAACTGTCTGAATTGCAAATCCTTTTAAATGTCCATCTAAATGTCCAGGCTAAGTGCCAAGAGGAAATCAATCCGTGTGGACTCTGAAATCTTCCAAGTGTGATAAGCCTAATAGGAACATTAGTCCATTTTATGTTACCTTCAGGAGTTTTTATAGTGAAAGTCTCACCTCTTTTGTACTGCTTTGCATGCACTGGTGATTAATTTTTAGTTGGTTATACTCAAAGCAAAATTAGTTTCTTGCTGGAACTCTGTGAGAGGGTGAAGCCATTTCTGGAATATTTTGAGAGAGGAATACATTCTCTTGAAAAATTCCTGAAAAAAAAAATGCCTATGAAAACATGCACATTTGTATGGGGGCAATAAAACTAAACATCATGTGAATACATATGTGGCTACAGTTTGGCATTATTTTCAGTTTCCTTCAAAAGCCCTGCAAAACCTTTTGCTCAGTTGCCCCATTCCTCAAAAGAGGGTGGTGAGAGTTTCCCATCTGCTCTTGTGCCCCAGAGTCAAGAAACATGAGAAACTATTTTGAAGAAAGTGGCTTTCCCATTCGTGCAGCCTCATTTCACTATGGACTAGCAGGTGAACATTTGTTTTATATATGTATTTTACATCTGTTTCACTCTGGCATCTAGAAATTAAGCTGTGTTTTCTGCATTATTGTTATCCACACCCGGTCACCCTTGTTCTATTTCTTCTCCTTTATTGCAACCTTCTTGTCAGGGCTTCTCTGTGTTTGGCTTTTGCAGGGGTCACTGGTCTGCCCTGATGTGATCTGGGAGGATCATGGCAAATCCCAGCTCTGCCTACTTCTGCAGGAAAGCCACCCCAGAATCCTGCCAAACCAGCTTAGGGCAGACCAGAGTCCTCTGCACTACACAGAAGAATTCCAATCTGGCAAAGCAATGAATTCATGGGAGACAAAGACGATAGTGAAATTCAAATTAGGGACATCATGTACACAGGTAAATATATGAAACCAATCTCCATTGCTCTTGACATTTCATAAGGGCTCTGAAATGACACCAGTGAACAGCCAGCATGTCTTCTTGCTCAGGAGGAAAGTGTCTTCCAGATGGTTTCTTTTTATTAATTTGGAGAGAGTTAAGCTCCATCTCAGAGCTGCAGACAGCTGACTGATGGATGCTCCCAGAAAATCTGCTGATTGGAAAGACAGTATTTCACATTAGCTGTTTCAAAGTTACTTTGGTAATTGGTTCCAAAGGAGAGGAGGGAAAAAAAAAAAAAAAAAAAAGACTTGCACCAGCCTAGATGTAACTGATTTACCTCATTATTTCTGATTCAGAATTGACAAGACATAGATCAGCCATTGGCAGCTTTGTACTCCTAAGAATGGATGTTTCAGGCACTCTTGAAGTGCCAGACAATCATAGATTTATACATTTTAGGGCTTTTGCTTTTATGTTGCCAAAGTGAATGTGACTTGGGTCAGCGATATATGTGTGTTATTACCTTCTCCTGTATCTTTTTGATGATTTAACTGAGAAGAATGAACGCTTTCAGTGCCAGTTCTCAGTAGATCAGAGTTTACAATGTAGGAGAGAGGGCCCCCATGTAACCCTGGGTTCCTGCTCCCGAGGATGTGTTCGTCCTGCATGTGGCTCGCTGCCTCCAGACAGACCCCAGCCTTTTTTTTAAGTGGTTAGCACAGGCTTTTTCCACAGAGATTTATGAGGTTTAGAGAATCTGGACTTCTAGCAGACCCCAATTCAACATGCTTTCTCAAGGTCCAAATTATTGTTGCTCTTCTATCTGTTCAAAATCTGGTGGAGTATGAGGCTGATTTTACATACCTTGCCTTCCATATTAAACCCTGCGGCTTTGTCATTGTTATCTGCAACTTTGACACAGGGCTGTTAAATGGTAGTTTTCCCATTACTGTGGCTAAGCTTTGAACCTATTGGCTATGGACATAGTGGATGTTTAAATTTTAAATGGATTCAAAAGTGATTGGGGGGATATTCATTAAGGAAAACCGAAGATGTCCAGGCATGTTAAATGTAAGACAGTAACTTCAGCTCAGGGAGCAGCAGAGCATAAGAGGCTGGAAGCCCATTCAGAGGGGAAAAAAAGCTTCAATTTGGTTTTCCTTTTCCTATCCATCTACTATTAGATGCTGTCAGAGACCAGGCAGCATGCTGGGGCAGGCATTTGGCCTGAGCCAATTCAGCCCTACTTCCATACTTAGATTTACAGTGATAATCAAGTTATCATTTGATCACTGTTTGAAGGGAGTCCAGGGTCTTTCATGTCCTCAACACCCTTTTTTTACCTGAGGACAGTTATCTGAAAGTTAAACCTCATTTTTTGTCACAAAAGCATCAGGAAAACAAGAGGCCAAGATGCTTCACTGACAAAATGGTTCATGGCAGGTCTGCTGTACATGGTTCTGTCACCAGCAGTGCCTCACCTGCACTAGGAGTTTACTTGTGTCTCATGTCAATCTTTTCCACCTGTCCTTTCCCTGGTTCACATTTATGGAAATCTCTGCCCTGCCTTTTTGCTGACTAAGCTGTTAACTCAGGAGATGAAAGCAACACCCCTTGAAACACCACTGCCATTGTAATCACTCTTCTTCTATGAAACATTTCATTTTTGATGAAAAAACTGTTATACAGAACTGAAAAGGTCGAATGTTTAATAAACCTTGGGCTCACAGCTTGCAGTACCCCAAAGACCCCACCAGATTTGTTAGTACCTTTCCTTACTGCAGTCAACATGTATGGGATAAATTCTGCTGTTACTTATATTCTCACTGCACTATTACTGTAAGTGAAAGGAAATGAGACTTAAGGAAAGGCAGAATATTATTTCTATTCACACGATGGAATATTGAATTTAATCAATCATTGCAATGAAGCAAAAAAAAAAAAAAAGTGCTCAGTCATAAAAAGCAGGTGAATCTGACCAGATGGAGATATCATATGGGCAATCCATACATTTTGCTAGGACTTCACACATCTGTTTAGCCCCTTCTATTATGGTTCTAGTGCATCTTTAAAATTCATTTTTGAAAGCCTGATCACAATAAGAATACAATATAAAATTTTAATTAATTCCCAAGATAAAGCTGCAATGAGCATCTCAGGGAATCTATTCTATTGAACTGTCACACTGGCTAAAAAATAGAGCAATAAAATTCCAATTCTTTGAAGGACTGTTTGTATTCTGAAAAACTACCATCACATTTAAATACTTAATGCAGCTTATATGGAAATTCTTAAACATAATTTTATTGAAGTTTTGTTTCTGCTATTATTTAATTATTTTAGCTGGTTTTGTAAGGATATATCTTGTTCTGGTTTTGGTTTTATTTTTGGGGGGGAAGGGCTGGGGCGGGTGTATATTCTTGGGAATTTGGCTAATATTGAGTTGGTGGAAGGCATGAACAATTAGCAGTGTCTTCGTTCTTCAATTTATCTGAACTTTTAGTCAAGACATGCTTGCTTTGATATGTTCTTTGTCCCTGGGAGTGGAGGGCATCACATCTGCCAAGGGCAGTAATGTTGGAATAGTTCATTCTACTTGCTAAGAAGCCAACAAGTTTTGGAAAGTTATAGAGCCAGATCTGTGGTTGTATATTCTTTTTCAAACAGGATTTCCAGATAACAGAGCAGTAGCAATGAAAACAAATTGGCTGCATGTGTTATATGAGCCTTTTCCCCCTGAGTCACTCCTGCATCTCTCAGGATTATAGAAAGAACACCATTAATTCTCCCTTGCTCCATTCTCAGATGTCAGACCTAGAAATAGGTCAGTAAATGAGATATATCAGTGATTCAATTAGTCAAATGGGAGTGATAGGGTCCGTGTGCTCTTCTGTTCTTTTTCTTCCCCTCTCAAAATAGCAATTCCAGCATTAAAAATGTTTAATTTGAGATTATCTGTTTCCATTCACTATTCTCAGCTGTGACTGAGATGATTCCTCTGTCAGCAAGTGTTTTACTTTACAGTGGTTATTGTTATGTATTTTGTGAATCCTAACTAGATACAGTTATTACTTTTAGAGTATTTTGCTTCTATGAAAAGTGTGCCTTTCATAGAAACAAATTTGGATTTTTTTTGTCTTGGAGAAATCAATGAAAATGGGACTACAGGGGAAACCAAAAGGTCGTGTAGTCATCTCCTTTCATAAAGGCAGGGTCAGTTGTGTCAATTGTGACAAATGCTAGTCTAGTTTTTCTTAAAAATCTTCAGTGATGAAAACATTTCCTGATGTTGGATTTTAATCTTCTTTGCTTTATTACTTCTTTGTCTAACAACAGTAGACTGAGAAAAGAGGTTATTTCTTTCCTCTAGCTACCTTTCAGACCATTTCCACATTTTCTCCCATTTTTGCTTTTCATTAGAATTTTTTAAACCTTTCTCCTATATCATATTTTCTACACCTGACCAAATTAGTCTCATCCTTTTTTAAGGATCGTTTACAAATGGTCCCCATTCTTCTAAATTATTGCCCCACTATGCACCAGCACAGGGTTTTTGACTCAAGCTGAGACTGAGAGTGTTGTGGTTGTTCAACCTGGAGAAGAGAAGGCTTCAGAGACACCTTAGAGCACCTTCCAGTACCTAAATTGGCTACAAGAGAGCTGGAGAGGGACTTTGGACAAGGGTATGGACTGACAGTACAAGGTAGAATGGCTTTAAACTGTCAGGGGTGGGTTTAAATTAGATATTAGGAGGAACTTCTCCGCTGTGAGGACAGTGAGGCATTGGCCAGAGAAGCTGTGGATGCCCCATCCCTTGAAGGCTGGTAAGGGTTTGGAGCAACCTGGTATATTGGAAGGTGTCCCTGCCCATGGCAAGGTGTTTTGGGCAAGACAGTCCCTTCCAACCCAAACGAATCTGTGCTTCCATGAAAAGTTCATCTCTGGTTTTTGTTCAGTTTAGTCTAATGTTACTCAGATCCTATCCTGCCACACCTCAGCCAGGCCAAAAACTCCCTTTGGTATGTGTGTGGTTTTGTATTTCCAAGAGTTTCACTTTACATTTGACCTTCAGGAACAGCACTGTACTTTTTTTTCTACTTCTCTGCAACTGCTTTGAATTCTAGTCCTCTTCCCCACTGCTTGCAGATGCTCACTTTCATGATCTCTGTGACTGCAATAAATATGCTTTCTATTCCTTCATCCAAACCACTTATGGAATTATGAATGGTATCACACTTAGGACAGAATCCTAAACAGCCCATGGTACTGACTGGGGGTAGCTATCTAATTTTGATGCTCTGACAGTAGCTATGCAATCCCACACTCTAGAGGTTCATCTAGATAATGTTTCTCAAACTTTTTTTCCAAGTCCTTCATGTAAGACAGTGTCAAAGCCTTGCTAAAGTACATTATACTTCCTGATTCTCCCTTAGGCACAAAGCCAGTTAGCTTGTCATAATAGGAATCAGATTAGTTAATGTTATATTAAAAAATTACAGCCTTCCAACTCAGCTCCACACTTTCTGCAGCATGCACAAATCTTTGAGGGCTATCAAGTGCAAATACACAACTCAAAAGGGCATGGAGTGACTGAGTTTCAAAGTACTGTCCCCAGATCCCCTTCTGGAGTTTGTTCTGAATAAGTTCGTACCTACTAGGAATTAAATGAATAAACAAGCAGAAATACAGGAACGACCTAAAAAACCTGCCATTCATCTGATCAAAACAGAGACAATAATTCAGAGCTCTGGCATAACATGGACTTGCAGAAAGTGTGACCAAAATGCCTTGTTTGGAATATATTGACTGCAAAGGAATCATGCTACAAATAACCCATTTTCTCTTCTGCAGTTCCATCATAATATAAAGAATTTAAATCTCCCCAAGGCACATGCTGTCTACTTCTTTCATATTTTTTTATTTGCTCATGAAAGTTTCTTCTCATTTTGATTCACTTCCAGTTCTACCCTCTCCCTATCGCTGCCCAGTCTGAAGACAAGTAAGGAAAAATTCAGTCTTTCAGTACTCTGTTTAATTACAGATAGTGAGCTGTGTAGGTGTTAGTATTTCTGGGAAGCAGGGTCCCACTTTATTTATAGCTCTGCTGTTTAGCTTTCTGTGTCTTCATGCTGTGGTACCCTACCAGAATGCCTACTGAATATGCAAGTTCTTAGGCAGCTTCACTAGCAACTGAAAGCTTAGTTTGTGACTGAAATAAGGGACATGCTTATAGCAACCACACTGAGATTTGGCACGGCTAACAATTTGATGAGAACCTGATAGTATTTTATATCCTACTTTGACATCCTGTTTTGCTATGTGACTGTCCTTGCCCTGGTACTTGACAGGAGAACCTGAGTGAGTTGGTCCTGCCCATCGGGAACAATACACCGTGCTTCTGACTTTGACAGATTTATGGTAAACATATTTTCCTGTGGGAGACACCCAGTCAGATTAACAGACTAAGTAATTTTAAGAGAATCATTTCCAAAAGCTTCTCTAATGGGCCTCCTTATTGTGGAAAAAGACCACATGCAATACACACTTTAGTTTTGAAATGTAAAGAAACCACCCCCCACCCCCCGCCTTCTCCCCGCCAAACCACAAAACTACATCCCAAAAAAAAAAAAAGTACCACATCAGTCAGTAGAATATAGATTTTGGTTAAAATATCCAAAATTAGGTGCCTATATATAAGTGATTATTTTAATGCTGAAGGGTGAATTGTCTTTATACTGAGTGAAGAGCTTGGCAGGGTGGTTGGTCCTGTTGAATTCTTCTCTGCCACAAATCACCATTACAAACTGGCTACTCATCTAAATTCATAGGACCATGGAATCCTAGAATGCTTTGGGCTGGAACAGACCTCAAAGATCACCCAGTCCCATCTGCCAGGGACAGGGACAACTTCCACTAGATTGGGTTGCTCAAAGCCCTGTCAAACCTGGTTTTGAATTTGTGCACTAAATACCAAGGGGATTGTATTACATAATTGAACTGACTGCAAAAATAGCTTACAAATCTACCCCACATCTGGAGGCCTAAACTGAGCTCAGTTAAGATCAAATCACAGCCTGAGTTGCTTGGACAACTGTACTTGATAACTTGCACAGCCTAAGTAAACAGGTGCTGATGCCCCACCTCAGATTCTATTTTAGGTGACAAAGTCTTTTTGTTGTAGTTAATGGTTTCCTATACATTTTTTTTTTCCCCTCTATGGCTTGTACCTACCTCCTACACCCGGGGTTTCATGAACAAAGGGTGGCTCTGCCAATTCCTGAGACTAAAATTGCTGCCTCTTTGTGTGATCTTTTCCAGCCTGAACTTGTAGAAGCTTGTTCAGTGCTTTAGCATCTTGAGTGCTCAGACACAGGAGGTGCATTTTAATGCACAGCCGTCTCCCTCCCGTCCATCATTTCATCTGCTACATGATTTCACTGGGTGCCACTTAATATTCCTCTCTGAAGCTGTTTGCTTTTTCATGAAGGATACAAAAGACGTACTTGCAGCTACTTAAGCAACCATCGAGGTTGGTTTAATGTATATTTTGCTAATATAAAAAGGTCATCAAAGTGTCGTAATGCAAAATTAGGGAGGAGCTGAAGCAGAAAGTCTGAGCAGCTGCCACCTTCATCTGACTGAAAAGAGGGGTCCTCCCCTTTGGGGACAATATTGCAGGTCTCCAGCAAGCCCTATAACTCACTCTTTGGGGAGGTCAGAATGTTCTGACGTTTGTAATAGACTGTGCCTGCTTCTCCAGCCAAGGTGAGTGTTGCATTGCATCAGGCATAGCAGTAACTCATAAGAGTGGCTTTCTCTATATTAAAGGTACTAGGAATAGATAGAGACAAAGGGTGGTGGAAATGAAGCACAGTTGTTCCGAACTGACAGGTAGAAATTGATTCACAAATAAAATGTTGCAAGGCTCAGTAAAAAAGGGAACAAACAGTGACTTATGGGTTTATGGCAGAATCACAAGATAAGTGATAAAGACAGTCTTGTATAAGGATCATCTGAAATCCAATGTAGAACATTGATTTTTTTATATTTATATATATTTTATAATATATATGTGTCTATGTTATGGTTGCTGGTGTTATTTCTCCCCACTGCTATGACAGTATTTTCTTCTTTAAGCCCTTTCAGATACATATGATTGTTACATCCCAGTTCCTGGAAAATGATTGTTTTCAGATGTAGCTGTGTTTCAGGTGGACAAGGGTTTCAAGGTTCAAGGGTGTCATTGTCATGTCTTCTCTTACACAAAGATCACAAGATCAGTAAGACAGTATGATATCAGTAAGATAGGTCACTGTAGACAAGTTAACATTATTTTCAGCTTAAATCCACAGTAGTTCCATCTGCATGAGCTGTTTTTAATTCCCAAAGTTTTCA
Source organism: Pyrocephalus nanus (assembly GCA_038380795.1). Classification (NCBI taxonomy): domain Eukaryota; kingdom Metazoa; phylum Chordata; class Aves; order Passeriformes; family Tyrannidae; genus Pyrocephalus; species Pyrocephalus nanus. The sequence continues at coordinate 4,404,627 of CM076263.1, read as the reverse complement.
AAAGACAAACTTATCCAAAGCTAGCAAACTGTGTCAGCAGTTATTTGGTACTTTTTCAGAAAGTCCACGAAATATAAATTTCAATGACTTTCGACAGGATTCGTGATTTATTATGACAGTTGCTGTACAGCTTTAGACTCAGTAATATTTTGTACTTTAGACTCAGTAATATTTAGTGAAGTCATTCTTAAAAATGGCATAAATTTCCTCGTGTTTTTTTTTTTTTCTTCTTTTTCCTTTAACAGCTGGAAGAAGATCTGCCAATAGTTTGATCACAAGCTAATCCTTTGATCTCTTAGAACGTTATATTTGTTATTCTACAAAACACAGCTTGCAAATCATCCCAAAATTACATGCGCCTTGAGCTTCTGGAGGGAAGGAGCTTCTATGTTGTCATGTGGTTGCTATTAGAAATCAGATGCTGCTTTTTGCCTATTGCTCTTGTGATACTATTTTCATTCCCAATGCAGAATAACTCTACTTGGAGACAGTGTCTACTCTTAGCTTATGTAGGAGGAACACCAGATGGATATGACAATTAAATGGAGGAAGCACAAGGTACCACTAGCATGATTGTGATTTGTGTAGTCGCAGAACACCCACTGTCTAGCTATTGTCAGGCGTTTTGTAGTCATTATGGCACAGCAGGTAAATATTAATGGGAAAAGATTACATACTGTGAGACAGAGCATTAGACTGTGTAAATCACCAGAGCTCAGCTGAAGCTCAGTGGAGCTGTAAGACTTTGGACCAGCCAAAGATATAGGCCTTAAGCCCTTCCTTTTCAAAAGAAAAGTAAACATCTTGAATCTCCTCCATCATGTGCTTCAGGCTGTTCTCTCTATATAGCTAGCACTTCAAGTGTGTGTGTATATATACACATTTAATACCTGGGGGTGATTATTATTTTGGAGAAGAGAGGGCACTACTCATTATGTATCTGAGGAAAAGGTCTGTATCTGTAACTGTCAGCAGTTCCTATAATTACACCCACTGCCAAGATCAGCTCTTGGAATTCCCCTTTCATACAGCTACAATCTACTTTTGTCCTCCTTCATCAACGAAGCTGAGTGTGACATCCTCTAACAAGGTTGGTAGGGTGGTTACACGACTCAATTATTAACTCAAATGCAACTCGCGTACTGCAGCAAATAGAATTTCTTCTGACAGGCTGCTTGTCATATTATGGCCTTATTTGATTAACTCACCCCTTTGGAGGTGTTCATGATCTCATTATATCTTTAATGATAAAATTCCCTTCTGCTATGTGCTATTTTATATTACGTTAAAAGGAATTCATTCATTTTTCGCTTGTCACTTGCATAATTGGATAAATATTTAACAGGGGTAAGTTGATTAAATTTCTGCTAAAACTGTACTCACTAGAAAAAATAAATATTCCGGAAACCTTAAAAGTTGGTCTGTTGGTCACTGGTGGAGCAGGTGGTAAGTGCAGTGACACTTCCCATCTTGAAGGCTGCATGAAGTCCTTCTGTTTTATTCTGTGGAGCCACAAAAATGAGTAACAATGAAAGATTTAGCTCTGGTAGGAAATAATGGTTCTAGCAGATTACACTGCAAAGAGTTTAATTAAAGATGGAAGCCATGACTGAGGTGACATGTGAGAGAATCCATCAGATGTGAGAGGCAGTAGGTCTTCTAATTAAAACACTAGATAACAGGTTCTGAATCTGTGATGCTGAATCCCAAAGTCAAGGAACAACTCTAAACTCTGTTTGAAGGGCTTTTAATTTATTTCAGCAAACACAAACTGTATCTACTTTTCGGGTCCACAGACCTTCTTCTCCCATGTTGATGTTTGGATGTCCAAATGTTTCGTTTTAGACATATCCGTGGAACATAGGACTCGGTACGTTGTCAAAAACAGTGTCAAAATTTGTATTCAAGGTATTTTACTGACTCAAGTTATTGATATCAAATTGGCTGTTAATGCTTGAAAACACTGGTAAAATTATGGCTTTGCAGGATCTGCAGAGATTTCAAAAGAAGTTGTTTTTTCTTTTTTTTTTTCCCTCGTTGCCTCTGTCTCCCTATCCATAAATTATGATGATGTTAACACTGGTAGATAAAATGTTTCTTTCATTCACTTTTATATCTCAACATAAAAATCACTGGGGAAAAGCATATAATAATTAAGCAACCTTACCTGAAAGGATAATATTATGCAAAATGTCCACTAAAGCAATTACTTGCATTTTTTATTTTGAAAAAATAGAGTTTTATCAAAATTGAAAAATTTATTAAATTTATCAAAATTGAAAACTCTAATTTGATTATTTTTACTTGTATTTAATTGTCTGTTGTCCAGGAGGGTGAGATAAAGTTCCAGTCGTAAGATTTTACCAACCGTAAATCTGTTAAACCCTTGGCTTCTAGAAATTAAAATAATCAGGATCTCAGTAGGTCTTCTGATCCATTCCTTTGCCCCAGGAAAATATCAGCTCAGACAGTGCCTTTCAGGTAGATGTTTGTGTAGTCTGTTCTTAAAATCCTGCCATGTTGGAGATTTCACAGCTTCCCCAGGCAAACCACCAATGTTTCCCTATCCTTGCCATGAGATGTGTTCTGAAGTTTTCATTATGAATAAGCTCAAATAGTTTCAGTCTCACTTTTTACTTTCTTCAAATGCAATTAATTTTATAAAATCAGGAATTAAAAATAGAAGGCTGTATTTGGGAAAAAGAAAAAAAAAGAAAGAAAAGCAAACACTAATGAGAGAGATATTTTAATGTATTAAAGGAAGCATAACATTTTCCAAGTCTCATGTCATCAAACTATTCACGATTCCAACTATTTAAAGGCCCCAAAACTCTCCACATCGTGCAGTTTCCCCAAATGAGTCTCTGGAGGCACTTGCTTTTCTCCATTAGCTATAAACAGAGACAGCTGAAACTGAAGATGATGTTAAATGACCAAATTATATGCCTGAATTTGCTTGGGCCCATCACCCTTTTCTGATCTTAAGTAAAATAATTTATTCATCTAAAGGCATCCTCTTTCATTCTACATTCTGTTAGATTCAGCAGTTTTGATGGCCAAAGAGTATTCCCAGATTCTAGAGCACGGTCTCTTAAAATGCTTATCTGTAGAACTTTTCCCTTGTGTGGCACTGACCTTGGCTCACTTACCGTCTTACAGACAAGTCCCAAAATATCCTGGAAGTTTCCATGGACAATAAGCCAATCTGAGAAGGCATTTTGCATACAGCCACTCAGCCTTGGAAAGTAAGAAATGTTATTTGTGGGTTGATCCCTGGCTGTTGGCCTCACTGTCAAGCAACAGTACCAGAAACACCTAATTTGCCAGGACAGACATAGCCTACAGTCCATTGCCCTATTCCAAAAGTCCCAGGAAAGCCACAGAAAAAGGTGATGTTTGCACATTTGACATAGTAATCTATGTAAGTAAAATTTATGCAGGGATCTTTACCTGTTTGAAAAACTTCAAGGAGTTCATCATTTGAAAAAAAAAAAAAAAAGGAAATAAAAGCAAAACGTATCCCAATTGATTATTCTTATCTTTCAGCCATTGCAACAAATAGATTAAAATCCCTGCCATATGATTCAGATGGGCAATCACAGAACAGCATTCCGCACAACAAGCACTGAATAATTTTACTGGGAACCTGCCAAAGGCTGAAAATTATGGAATGAAAAATGAATGATGAATAAATTAATAAACAAATCTGTTTGCAGAAATTAGTGTTGATTGCTAAATGATTTGCTGCCTCACAAATGGGGCCACATTAATCCTGAGATTTGTTCTGTAATAGGATGATTTGGCCTTTTGTAGCACCTGATTGAATGCATGTTGAATTCACATTCTCAGCTACTTCAGTGGACTTTGAATTAGGCCCATGGGACATTATTCATTGTCCTATCTTCCTATGCTCTTGGAAAGAAAGTTGACATTATTTTCACTGCACAAGTGGGGAAATTGCAGTACAAACAGAGTATGGCCATGGTCATAGAAATGGTCACTGGTACAGCTCATTGACACAGAACGGATGGAAAATGAGAAGAGTCATGTTCATGAGATTTAATTGCTCTATAACCAGAAGTAATAATAGTCCATAAGAGTCTGGGATTGATTATTTAAATATTGGGTGTGAGTATCAGAGTTCTAAGAACAAAAAGTGAAGATTGGAGTATCTACAATATCATATCAAAGTTATTATTTTTTTCTGCAAGAGCATTTTTTTTTCTTCCCACAGATTAACTTTTGATTTGAAGTATGAGAAAGAAAAAAAAAAAGCCATCTGCCACCTGAAGTCCTGGGCAATCTTTTCCCAAATCCTCATTTGAAACCAGTAGGTGACAGTTGTACTATTTCACCCAAATTCATCCATCCCTTTAACCCGTGGGGGCCAAGTAGAGGAAGCAAAATAACTTTCATTCTTAAGAGATCAAACCAAAGAAAAACAGTGGTGAGAAATGGGTTGTGTGCTGTGCTCACTGACTCATCTGAGGGAGGGGAGATTTATTGACTGTAGGGGTCAATAAAATTGCAGCGCAAAGGGAGTTTTCATTCTGAGTCCTGAATTAACTCCACGAACTTTGGCAGAAACGTGCTGCAGACAAGTCAGATGCTAGAGTCTGAGAGTTTAAACTCTGGATAAGCCAAATCAGACATCAACAGGCTAAGGAACCAAACACCTCCCTCCCTCCCCTATCCTGTAGGAGAAAAATCTGTCTCTCTCGTACTGGTGTAGAGAGGATACAGCTCTCAGCAGCTCAGACATCCCCCTATGGGCATCAGTTAAAGGAGATGGGGAAGGAGCAGGAATTTAGTACAATCCTTAATTTTCCACCTTCTGAGACAAAAGAAAGCATGGTCAGCACAGCACTGGCCCTAGAACTTCCATGAAAGTAGGGATACGTACTTTTACTTTGTATTTTTTTAAAATAATTTTGATATTAAGGTTGTAATGGTAGTAAAGATATGGGTCCTGAAATGACCATAAACAGCATAGAGTCAATGCCTCATTGTTTTATTCCCCTAGCAGGTCTGAGGGACACTGTCACAAACTTGCTTAAAAAAAAACCACTAGAAACAAATGTTTCACAAAATCACAGAATATTCCGAGCTGGAAGGGACCCACAAGGATCATCAAAGTCCAGCTCTGGTCCTGCCCAGGAAAGCCCCAAGAATCACACCACATGTGAATGACACCATGTTTGCAATAAGTTAGGTGTCATCATGCATAACAAATGTAAAATAAAAAACTTGGCACCCATACATAGCAGAGGGAAAGCAAATTATCCACTACACTTCAGTTTCATCAGTTTAATCTCAACAACATCCAATACTTCATGAGCCTCCAAGGAATAAATATTCAAATGATGGACATAAAGGAGAAATGACATAAAGAAACTCAGTATGTTTCTCAAAAAAAAAAAAAAGGTCAATGCAGTAGAGTTAAACCATAGTATAAAGTTTAGTTGTTGTCACATAAGACATTTTCTCTTAACGAAAATAAAATGAGGATTCCTTCAAGAGTTTTAAAGATTTAAGAAACTTTATTAAAGAGGTGATATGAAGCTAGAAACAGCTTACTGAAAGAGGCTGGATTCATGCATTATTAGTTTTTTAAACAACAGCCTAGGCGTGAAGTATAGGAGATTCCTCAGAAGTTTTCTGATGAGATGAATGAGGAAGGCATCATCAATGCAGAGATAAAAATAGATACCACGTAGCAAGAAACAAGTAATGTAATAGACAAGTGTAAAGACGGTTTTATATCTTACTAAGATGTGGAAGCTCATGAGCCGAGGGAGTAATAGCAAGAATTTCCTCTGTAAACTTCTAGGTCATTACTCAGTAACATCTTGAAGAAGACCAGAATGTTCTTGACAGTCATAGGAGGACAGTGTTCAACAGCAAACAGATGTGTGAAAAGCAGCTGTGGTTGCTCAGAGAGGCATCTTCAGTAGATTTAAGAATTCACTAATTTTTCTGCATAAAACTGTGATGAGAACTCATTTGAAATTATGTAGAGAGTTTTGAGATGAAGGTTTGAAAAAGAAGCAATAAACTGGAACAAGTTGAGTGATAAATGTTTAGAGAAAGAAGATAGAGCAACTTGTAAATGAGGAAGCTGACAAGTTTAAACTGTGTTTAAATGTTAAGTCTGGCTCCAAACTTACCACAGTCTGCAGATTCACAGTGAGGCAGCAACTGAGATTACACATGGTGTAGCGACTGTGTTTTAGCAGAGATTTGATGCCTCAGTAATATTATTCAATGATTTGCAGCATCATCAGAGAGACCTGACACCTCCCTGAAGTGGGAGCAAAAGGGTGCTTAGACCATAAATTCCTATGAGAAGAGGTCACATTGTTTATCTGAGGTCAACAGAAGGCAAAAAATTATTCAAGATATTTAGGATGTTGTGGATAAAAAAAGGTAAAGCCCTCTGTTTGAGTGAAGGAACAATGAAAAACTCTGGCACCAAGTCATGTGTGTCTAATGAATGTACAAAAGGGCTGTTTGAATGCTGCTTCTTGAATGTCAGCAGCCTTCTCTGCTCCTATGCTCACTTGGAAGATTGATTTTCCTCTGTATTTTGGGTATCTGCTGCAAGATATAAGAACTTAGTAGGCAATTACCTTAGTAGTACATATAGAATCACAGAATGGTTTGGGCTGGAAGGGACTCTAAAGATCATCTAGTTCCAAACACCTGCCATGGGCAGGGACACCTTCCACTATCCCAGACTGTTCCAAGCCCCATCCAACCTGGCCTTGGACACTTTCAGGGATGGGGCAGCCACATCTTCTCTGGGTAACCTGTGCCAGGGCCTCCCCACTCTCATAGGAAAGAATTTCTTCCTAATATCTAATTGTTCCCAATATCTCAAATATTTTGGAAAATGTTATGAGTCTGTGATTTCCTTCACTTATGCCAGTTTGGCTGCTTGGGGCTACCTTTACAGCCCTCCTTGCCTTTGCTGAGGTGTCTTCACTGAGCTGGCTGTCAGCTCTATGCTCTTGTTAGCATTTCTTCCATCACCAACATGCTTTTGGTGGCCGTGCTGGGGCAGCATAGTGGGAAAAAAGCGGAAACTCGGATTGAAGTAAGAGGCTTCACAGTGGTGCGTTCAAGGTTTGATTTAGTTGCTTGAAAACAGACATCAAGTATCTGCCAGTCCAGAAGGCCACGGCCTGTTCTACAGGCTCTTTGTCATCTCTGTCTGCCCTGTATGGATGACTTGTGTGCCCAAGACCACTTCAAACAGGGCCAGAGGCCCACGGAGGTAACTGAGTCAGTCAACTTTTCAATATCTCAGCTAAACGCTGGAACATCATTATACCTCTGCTTTTGTTCAACCTGGATTCAATGTTTAGAGTTGTTCTGGGGGGAAAATCTTTTTCCTACACGCAGAATGGTTCAGAGACAGAGTGGTCCTCTTGTAAATGTGGTGTTTATTTTAATACATGCACACACTTGAGAAAGGGAGGTGGAGAAGAAAGCCCCGTCACTGGATTTAGTAGTAGGACTTCAAAGACCAAAAGGATCTGAAAAAGAGAATAGCTCAAAGGCTTCGAACTTAAGTTTAAATATGACAGCAGTTTACTTTCTCTGCAAAGCAAACATGATGGATTCCTAGTGTTAGGAAGCCAAATTTTTGACAACTGACCTGTGCAGGACTGGAATTTGAGTTGAACAGTGGAATCATCTTAGAATGGTGTCACCATTATTTACCACTGGACAGCTGTGAATGCAGTCCATCTTAGATGTTTAAACTCACATCCAGTTAGTCCTCTTCCCCTAACCTTTCAGAAAATGTTTATGTAAGTGTTATTCAACATATTTTACACTCTCTTTAAAAACTCGTTCTTCAGATTTTAGAATTAAGGAAATGATAGGAGATAGGCCCATGTTTTCACTGTACTGGTGCAGCTTTTTCCCGTCAATTCAGCTATATCAGCTTAGATTTAGTCTGCATTCCAAGACTGTACAATCTAATTATGAGCAAGACAAATAGAAAAAAAAATCAAACAATGGAAAGTGCAGAAGATGAGAATAAAAATTATTCAGTGGTGCAGCTGCTTAGATTTGTTATCTTCACGCCTTAGAGATTCTATTAAGTTTCCAACACAGACTGTCTGGCTGCTTTTTTTGTAGTCTACTAGTGCACTAAATATCCATAGACATAAAAATACCAAAAAAATTCTTCTAAGCCAGAGGGAATAGAACTGTAAATGTGCAAAACTCTGTGTCTGTGTATATATGTCACATCAGTTAAAAAGGAAAGTATAGTTCCTTGATTGCCTATACAAGCTCCATTTACTAAACAGCAAAAGTACCAGACATACATTTTTCAGGGAGCATTATGTTGGCCAAAGGTCATAAAAACAATTTCAGAGGCAGCCTGCCCACATTAGTTTCATGAGATCTTGATTACAAATTTATAAGAGACATACTGTAGACATTGAGAGATGGTCTCAAAGATTACTGTCCTTCCTGCCATCTGCACACTCCACTGGGAACATTAGAAACCCTGTCCATCAACCAAAATAAACAGCTCTTCTCATGAACAGACCCAAAGAATGCCCTATAAATCATACCTGTCAAAAATTCAAGTAGCATTGCAGAAGACAGAAATCAATCCAAAACTCATTAGTTCGTCTGACAAGTGCTTAATCTTATATTGTTTAATGCCAACCTGAACAACTCAGACAGAATGGAACCATGCAAAGCAGTGGCTTGATTTTCTATTACAGAAACTTTTGCAGTGATTATAGCTTAATCTTTCCCTCAGATCTTCTTCCTTTTAATACTCCTTTTCACTTCACCACCTGCCATCAGATATTGACTCCAGCAGAGCTTTCTTACTTCTGCAGGTATAGATACATCACTATTGTCTCATTCAATAGCTTGCTGGATTGTACTTCTATATTTTACAAATGTCTTCTGCTAATCAGGATAAGCAGCTATGGATGGAATTATATGTGGTGGTATTTGAAGGGGTTGCCAAGCAGAATGGATATACTACTCACTTTTTATTAGATTTTTACTAAATCTTTTAATCTGCCAGCATGGAAGAAAGTGTGAAATAATTCCTAGATCCTGTGAGATAAAGGAAAAAACACAGCTACTCAAAGTAACTGTTATAAGTCAAGGTGTTTTGTTCACAGATTTGAGGAACAAAACATATTACAGTTCCATGTGGAACCTTATGAATTTCTTAAAATATTGGAAGAAAGTGTAGTTTGGTTTCAGTGGCTTTATTCAAGTGATTTAAATGTGACTAGGGACTGCTCCTTTTCACTCAGACATGCTGGTGTGGAAGGTCTTGCATCCATGCTGTGGGGACTCCCTGATCCTCCAAGGAAGGGTGTATGACTATTACTAGTTCTGCAAGGGTTGTTTAGGAGAGCCCTAAATGGCAACGATCAAAACTGTGCACAGGATGATTCCTCCAGTTTTATCAGAATCAATGGTTAACTTCCAGTGTAGAACTGAATTACATTACATATACTTACTCTTTCTGTTTAGTTTAATAGCACATGCAGAGATGAAATGTCCAAGAAAAATATGTCCTAGAATAAGAAAACAAATTTGAGGAAGAAAGACATTATTCTGAAATGGTTTTCAAAGTGACACCTAACACCATCCACGATGACATAAAGCTGGTGGGCTTATTTCTCATTTGCACAAAATTTAAACTGAAACTTCAGAAGAATCACGACACATTCACATCTGGAGGATGCACTATGATTTTACGAGCTCAGGTGGGGTGCATTTGACACGCTGTTTCTCACACTAATATCAGGTGGCCCTTTGGATCTGTGTACATCGCAGACAAGGCAGAAGTTCAGCTCTGAAACGAGAAATGCACACAACCAGTCACCTACAAAGCTAACAGCACTGCAAAATATCTTCCTGCATAATTCCAGTGAAGACCCAACTCATACAGAGGATGCTCCAGTCAGGCCACAGGACACAAAGCTTGTTTGCCCTGGTGCAATCTCTCTGGATTTTGGATGTCAGAGTGTATGCTGTAGGAGGAAGAAGTAGCCCTATCTTTTGCTGTATTTTTGTGGGTGTTCTGCATGCAGCTATAATTGCCAACTAGATTTAGAGCAGGGATGCAATTAGCTTTTTTATTATATTTTTTTTCACATTAGAGTCAGTTCAGTTCTTGCAGCACAAGGACCTCTTGTCAGTGTTGTATCTTGTTGCACAGGGTAACATCCCATGTCTCGTGGATTTTGCTGAAGTCAGGCATTAGATGCAAGTTTGGAACTGTAACTGCTAATTAATTTCTTTTATTTTAGTGTAACTGTTCAAGATAAATACAAAGAAACTGGTTGTTGTGAGGGCTGAATGTCTAAGACCTTGTTTTAGGATGTTGGGAAGACGGATAAGAAGTACTCTGGAAGAGAACGTGGTTTGAGAATGGAAATACTGGGTTTGGAACTTTGGGAGGGAGGGAAGGAAAAAAAAAAGAGAACTGGGTAGATTTGGGAGTCATTCAAGGGAAAACAGCTGAAAGAAGATGAAGACATAAAGGAGGAGATTGGTGCTAGTGCTGGACCAGAACAGAGTGAAAAAGCGTATTCAATTTCGACTTCACAGTGATTGTATCAAACAGCTAAGGACATCCATCAGAATCTGATAGCAGATGTTCAGGAATAATTTACAGCCTGTGCTACTTTAGGAACAATAAGTTCTGTAAATATATCCCCTGTCTGCTTTTTACAGAGAAAAAAAGATGAGAGAGAAGCAGAACAATACAATGGGATTACAAAATCCTGCAGCAGTAGGAGTTAAGGAAATGGAAATAGTGGGTGGTTTCTGTGATAGGCCCAGGAAAGCATGAAAACCCTGCTTGATGGTGTAGCTTCTGGATCAGTGGGCGATTTTTAGTTCACTATGATTCCCTTTCTCACATGGCTTATTTTCAGAGGGGGAAAATGGCACTTTAATAGTGTCTGTAATGATCCTTACAGATTTTACAGGTGTTCTCCTTTCAGTCCTTTGCTCCAAGCTCTGATTCCTAAACCAGCTTCTCAGCCATGTTTTTCAGCTGTAATTTGGAAGCTAATTTTCCCAGGCAATCTGACCACTGGTGTCCCTAATTTCTGAGTTTCTGTATCTCCAGGCTCCTGACCACTACCAGCTCCCAGTGGTCAGTAAGGCACTCAGCCCTTACACCCTGCCCCTGCTTTTCCTCGTCAGAATCATCCCCTGCTTCTTCCCCCCGCACTTGAGTCTCAACATGCAATCATCACTCACCTCACCTCTGCCCCCTTGCCATGAGTTTGAGAACATTACGAACTTACAGTTACCTGGAAGGGAGCAGGGAGGGCAAAGATATGCAAATGCAAATTTACCTTAGGGTTGGTATCATCTGAGGAGTTACAGATGACACAATACCTTTTTTTTGCTGCAGTTGTATTGACTTTAATAACAAACTTTCTCTGCATCTTTGGGGAAAACATCCCACTTAAAAGGATGGATTAAAAGTTCACGTACAGGCAGTGATGACAGAACTGGGAGTGTTCAGATTCTCAACTTCTGCTTCATTTTTTGCAGTATATAATTTTAATATCAACAACAAAAATAAAAGCAGTAATAGCACCTCCATCCTTGGAGACACTCAGAACTCAAGTGAATAAGGTCCTGTGCAACCTGATTTAATTAAGCTTGAATTTAGTATCAGCTTAGGTTGAATAATATCCAGAGGTCCCTTCTGACCTTAATTATTCTATGAATTCATGATTAGTAGCTGTTAATAGCAACGTCCCTGAAAATGAAGATTTGAGACATGCACAGGGAATGAGTGGATTATTTATATACCTTTTTGTGGATCTTGAACCTAAATTATTTACCAATAGGTAAGCATGATGTTATTTAAATCAGGGGATAATTTCTTTTCCCAGTGGGGAGAAAGAACTATAACATTACTTTAGACACATGCTTGAATGTCATGGAAATCAATGGATTTTGAAAATGTGCCTAAAGTCAGGCATGTGTGGCATATTTTCTGCAGTTGTAGCCTATGGTGGGGGAAGCAATATCAATAACAGAAAGTGGCAGTTCCTAGAGATTAGAAAGAGATTACATCTCTCAGTACTTCACCTTGGGAAGTCTTTAACCATTCCTCACAAAACAAGACCATTATAATGAAAAGTCTTCCCTTGGTGACCCTTGAAATCTTATTAGTAAATGGGATCTTTCCTTCCTCAGGGGCTTTATTGACTAACAGCAGAGGAGTGATTCCTCCAAGGTTCGTGGAGGGAGCCAAACTCTTGTGTTGCTACTTGTGTCCTGAGCAACAGGGGAAAAAAAAAGTATGCCTGTGGGTTTATGTCCCATGTTTCACTTCATGCTCCTTCATTTCCAATCAGGTTCAAGAGATGTTCCTCTAACACTAAAATATATTTCAGCATCTGGCTTAATACCTGAAAGAGAAAATTCACATCTACCATCATTAAGCAATAATTATTTTGTTTTCCTAGGGAGGATTAGTAAGATAAACACTTCACAGATAAAGTTCCAGGGCTTCAGGCCAAGGTATTTATTGACTTAGAAGGTACTTATCTCTTAGTTCACTCCCATGTAAAAAATATAATGATAGTAATTATGTTAAAAAAACAGATTACTTTTTAAATTATTTAAAAGTGCTCTTCCAGAACTTAACAGGATGATAATTGCTCCAGCAGCTTTTATGACCTGTGGGGAAAAAAATTAGCCACAGGGAAAAGGAAGATACTAACCTGCTCTTTATATTTAATTTTTACTTATTTATTTAATTATTTTTAGTATGCTGTCTTCATTTCAAATACACCTGGTCCTAGGGGAAATAAACTGAATTCTGAGGATGGGGAAAGATTCAAACCCCTTGATTTGGCCATTTTGCTAAAAGTCCCAAAAGAGAGGGAGATCAGAGAATTGTCAAAGTAAGCCCCTAGATAAAACACAGACAGAACTAATACTTGTAGCCCAGAACCCCAGCATCTCACTGAAATTCAGACACTTGATTTTTTTTTCTTATTCTGAAATAGAACAAAATATCACAGTATGAAGATTCCTGCAAATGTTTTTATGCATAATTACAGTATTTCTCATCCTGATTTTTTGCTTAGCTGCTCCATATTGTCATTAATAGCATAAATAAATCTTGTAACAAAGACCATCATCTTCTTTGAGCTTGCTTTCCCAAATCTTACACTCAAACATAGTGGGAAGCGTAAAACAGAATGTAATGCTTATATTTTTATACATCTCTGAAAAAAATTAAAAAGCAATCCATATAAACATGTAGAGATAGGGAAGAGATCAGAGGATCAAGATGATAAAAATTTCCTCTAAGGGACTAGAAAGCCTGTAAACTACCCTTTTCCCAAGACACCCTTCACGTCTGCCCTGGGTTTTACGAATTCCACCTGTGCTTTTATTAAACATGTTCTAAAAGGAATTTAATCAGATTATCTCAGGTTGATGTAGATACTCAGCCCGAACTAAATTGTTTCAATTTGCTGAACATTGTAAATAAATAAATAAAAATGCTGATCCTAAGTGATGTTTGCTGTTCTGATTTGATTTCATTTCTGACCTGAAAAAATCAATTACTTCCACCGCCAAGTTTTATCCCCCCTTCTCCTCTAACTTCATACTTAAGTTAATGGACTGTAGAGTCAGAAGGGACCACTGTGTTAATGTAATCTGACCACATGCGTAGCACAGACCATGGGAAGTCTTTGCAATAATTTCTGCCTGTAGGAAAATACTTTATAAAAAAAAAAAAAAAAAAAAAAATATCATCTAGTCTTAACTAATTTTCATTTGTTGTTGTAAGAAACTCATTACTACTCTGAGTATTTCAATCCAGCCGGGTCTACCTCTGTAGGTGGTAAGCAGGTGTGAGAATTTAAAGTGTATGACTTGATAAGCAAAATAAATTTGGGTTGGGTTGTGGGCTTGGTGGGGGGTTTTGTCAGGGGTTTTGTGGGTTATTTGCGGGTTATTTGTGCTTTTTTTTTTCTTTCTCACTGTAGACAGATTCATTTAGACCGTTCTAGGAGAACATTAGCCTACTTTGATGACTAAACCGATAGAGGAAAAAATAGTACTTCTTCCTTGAATTCCCTCCTGAGTCTGACAGTTTTAAAGCTTTAGCTTTTATTTTTCCTATTCTGTTTAGGCAGCAAATTTAAAGAACGGATCTGCACAGGAAAATTCACTTTCAGACATAACTAAAACCAGAAGCATTGTAGCTATCAGTTTATACATTATTTACTGCAAATTTAGCCCACATATAGGTCTGTAGTGATGTAACTACACTGCTTCCAGGACAGAGAATGTCTCTGCATGGCACTATACTATACTTCATAAATGTATAATCTCATTTAGAGGCAACCCTGGCATCTCTGCATGGGATGCTGTTGTACCAGGTAGGCAGCTCTACACTGAGCAATTCAGGGCAAGAACTCTCTTTTCATTATATGCATGTATGTGTAACTGCCTCTCCCTGGGGTCTCGAGGTATTGCTGTGCTAGAAATAAATTATAATAATGAATAAGTGACCTGGACACATACAGTCCAGGAATCTCTGATGTATGCAAATGGTGTTCAGTGCAAAAGGGCTAACACTAAATCCAGATGATAAAGTTAACTTACAGTTCTGCCCTGTGCATTTTAAACTGTATGTGAGCTTGTTATGCAGAGCATTTTACCCCAATAGAAATAAATTAAAAAAAAAAAAAAGAGAAATATGAAATGATAGCATCCACCTGTTTACTATTAGCAAGGGCACCAGAAAATTCCTGAATGCTCCCAGTAAACTGTGACAGAGGAATTCACTCTGACCATAAACCCCGCTGGCAGAAACTGAGCAAATTATTCCATTCCAAATAGTCAGCCATATATTTGGAAAACCATCCACTCGTGAATTTTACAGCATGCCCAGCTCAGAGACATTGGACAATAATTATGCGACAGCTGAGCATGTGTAAGGGCTGGGATAAACAGCCAGCATGGGCTCAGAGAGGTTTTAGGGGGCTTGTGTTATTTTAGGGTGGTGGTGTAGTAGTGAATGTGGAGGTACCAGGTACATTACCCAGCCAAAGCCCTCTAAGTGCAATCTTTCTCCTTCATTTTTGGTCTTGACACTGGGTTGAAACTTACAGCCCTTCAAAGCAGAGTTTTCAGTTACAGTTCTAGTGATCTGGTGATAAATTAATTTCACGCAATTACTGGGAATGGTGGTTGTCTTTCACCTGATTTTTATAGAGCCAGTACAAGCCAGTAGGATGAATGGATGAATGCTGAAAGTCCTGTGATACTATTATAAGATTCGTGACCTTCTATAGCGTGTTGGACTCCCCTCTACTTGTTTGTTGATCAAGAAAAAAAAAACAACCCCCAAAAAAATACTATTAGAGCAAAATCACAGGCATTTTTCAGACTAGCTGAATAAAAACAAAGGAAGAATCAATAGTGGTCTGCAGGAATCACACATTCACATGATAAGTGTCTTCTAGAGGTACACCTGGCTGCCTTTTCACAAATCATTTGTTGTGGAGTTTGATTTTTTTTTTTTTTTTTTTATTTTTACAGGCCCAAATGGTTGGCAAACCATTAAGAACTGCACATGAAGCAAACAACCAGGTTAAACCTTTATCCACCAGACAAAACTGAGGCTGACTCTGCCCAAATTGTCTAGGAACATCTTCACGACTTTTGACTTGAAGCATTTTAATCTTGATGTTGTTAGAAGTGGTTCATCATTCCAGGACTTGTAGTTTGCATTTTGGACAAAGTATCCTACTGTGATGTGAGTAATTATGTTGGCAAAAACCTTGTGTACACCATAGAGCTCCCTGCATGGATTGAAAAAGCTACTGCAGGATGAAAAAGAAGCTAAAGTGATGAAGCAGAATAAAAGTCACCCCCTCTGCCACATGGGGGCCATTTGCTGGTCAGGAATCACTGGCCAGCATGTATTTTGAAGTCATTGGTCAGCAATGCAACCTGTATCTGTGGCAGAAGGGTAGGAGAAACTATTTATGCTACTTTCTGGATAATTGCCAGTCCTCTGAGTTAAAATTCACAATTTTGGCATGGAATATCAGAGACATTTAAAATCCATGCCTTGTTAACTAACCAGAAAGGGAGAAATTCCTAATTTGTCAACATTAAGATTTTGGAGCTAGAAAAATGAATATGTTCTTCTGATAAATAGTAAGGTACATTTTGTTTAATTGAACAGCTTCAAAACACTGTTTTCTCTGTTCTTGGTCTACCATGATCATCTTAAATTGCACAATTGTGCCTGTTCTTATTCATGTATATGTATTTTACAGGAAATGCATATGGCTAAAACCAACTTGAAATCCTGACTGCTGCTAGAAATCTCTTTCATAATAAATACTGATGAAACATTTATCTTACATTGACAATCAAAGCTCCTTGGGAGCTGAAATAGGACTCAGAACTTTTAAAACAATTCAGTCCTGTCTTTTTGCATTATTATGTGAAAACACATAATTCTTCACTTTACAAAGTGCCTGTTCCTGCTCTGCTGCAGAAATTCATTCTTTAGCCTGCAAATGTGATATTTGTGCTCCTTCACTAGAGAAGCTCCTCTATAGCAGATCCCTTGGGAATCACTGAATGGAAAGAGATAAGCCCAGTCCCTCTGTCACACTGTGAGTGGATCTCACTGTCTTCTGCTGAGATCCAGCATGATTCAGGGTGACCTCATTTTTCATTGGAAGAAATATCCTGCGGTGAGAGAGTGAAGAACAATTACTTGCAACCAAAGGATTAAGGGGGTACTAAGCAGAAATGTAGGGTGCTATGAGGAAAGCGATAATTTCTGTGTCTCCTTAACAAAACTTCCTTTTATCTCTCTATCAGCTCTGGCTTTTATGTTACAGCTCATCAAAATTTTCAATAATGTGTGACACCAAAAATTCCTTGTGTTTTTTAGTACATTATTCTGGGTGTTTGAAGCCTTTCAGTAGATATTGTGGTGACTAAAGCAAAGCAAAACCCTGACCAGAAACCTTTGAAATAAGAAACAAAGCTCATGAGCTGTTCCAGAGGACATCCAAGATTGATCAGCTGTGGCTCGTGGGCACAGTTTTAGAGTCAGCAAACAGAGCAGGGTGCTGTAAGATGAAGGAAAGATGTGAGGAGGGACAGAGAGATCCTGATGGGGCACATTACCTCAGCTAGCCTAGCATGATGTTTCCTTGACTCAGCAACCAGCACAAGGAATTTATTCACTGAAGTCCAGGCAACTTTGGAAAACTCATCGAGGTTGTGTGTGATGGGAACCTCGTGCACCTCTACCCAGCCTTAGGGGAGGATGCAGTTCTCTCTGCCTTCCCGCAACAGGACCGATCTGCCCCTTTTCCACCTGCAGTTCTGTGAGGTTATGTCTGTGCTGCAAATTAATTGAAACAAGGAGACACACACATGGAATCCCCTTCCAAGTAAGGAGTTTCCGTGCTGCCTGTGATAAGTATCATATTTTGAAGACTTCTCTTCTAGAACATCCCAATCCACAATGCAATGACAAAGGCAAGTCTGGTCTTTGTGGAGGCGACGTGTCCAGACCTGACTGCAGAGGCTCTTGATGCTTGGCTATACCCGGGGAAAAGAGGTGCATTTCTGTGTGTCAGGTCTCTGCAAACCCACAGGAGCCATGAGGGGCACAGTGTGGGATCCAGCTAAATGATTCTGGTGTTCAGTCCTAAATCATTACTGTAGCACTAGAAAACTAGGATGATTACAGGCACCTTTTTAAACTTTGGAAAATAATACACTAAGCCCAGGAATCAGCCCTTATTAGCACCTAGTTCCTTGCTGTAAAGGTATTGCTGCTGAAGACGAGACAATACAGGGATTGAGCAGCGGGCACTTAGCTAACAGTGAAATAATTGTGATCAGTGAGATAAGTGCTGCTGAAATAACTCCTACTTTCCCACCCCTTTCAGAGATAAAGACCTTGTGATAAGAAGGCAGCTAGGAAAACTAAATTTATTTTGCTGGCTAGAAATACCTGTAATTTATTCCTGAAAAGTATAGAGATCATGCTGATTTTACAGCAGAGAGTGAGGAGGGGAGAAAGCCTGCTAAGTTCCCTGCACATTTCAGATGCCCTCCTGTGGTTTTCCTGCAGGGGCTGAAATCACAGACTTGGTGTACAAGGCATACAGGAGCAGTTTGGATAATGACTTTGCTTGAGCCAAGTTACCTCTTCACATGGTAAAGTGGAGGGCTTTATTATTTTCAAGTATTTTTACTAATTTCACTCTCCTCTCTTATAATATCTCACTAGGTTTGCACAACAGAATAACCCCAATACCTTCCCTGCTATCACCCTGCATTCTGTCCCTGCCCTCATCTTCTTCTGAGAAGACCTTCCTGGCCAGATCCATGAATCCTCCATGAAGAAATCAATCAGGGAAAAGATGTGGGAAGAGGGGTGCATTTTGTTTCAAGAGCTGCTGCTGTTAATAGTATATGGATAAAACATACGTTCAGGATCAATAATCTCTGCTTACACTGAATAATGCAGTTTTGCATAGAGCCCTTGTCACTAATTCTGACAGATTGGTCTTCCTCCTTGGAGCAACGAGTTTGAGCTGGTATGGTCCTTCCTAGCATAAATTACACCAGATTGAGTGGCTAATGCAGCTATAATTATGAGATCATGGAATCAAAGAATGATTTAGGTTGGAAAGGACCCTAAAAATCACCTGTTTCCAATGCCCAGACACAGGCAGGGGCACCTTCCACTAGACTAGGTTGCTCCAAGCCCTGTCCAGCCTGGCCTTGGACTTTTCCAGGGATGGGGCAGCCACAGTTTCACAGCACTCACAGTGTATGGTATTACCTGTTTGGGGCTCACTTAAGTACCTGTCTGATGCATCCTTAGCATAGGTGAGTGAAGAAGGAGGTTTTGTTTAGTCTTTACTTTAGAAAAAACCCTGATACATGTATCAAATCTTCAAAAACATTTGAACAAATGTCAGACTTAAAGCTGCTTTTTCAGACCCTTAATTCTTATCCAAGTATCCTTCTTGAGTCCTAGACCTACAGAGTTCTTGGGAAGGGAATTATGGAAGAAAAGGGCAGCTTGAGCAACCTGGATGACATCCCTGCCCATGGCAGGGGGCTCAGAACTACATGACTTTTTAGATCCCTTCCAACTCAAGCCTTTCTATTATTCTATGATGAAAGTCCCATTTAAAGTTGCTCTCTGCTGCTTATACACAAAATCAAAGGCTCTGTATTTGCTAAAAAGTCCTTTCAGCAAATGGAAAAAAAAAAAAAAAAAGTGGGAGCCTCACATCTGAGGGAGGTGTCAGGAAACATCAATATAATGTGGTCTTTGGCAACTGAAATAGAGAGATCCCTGAAATGCCCATGGACAAGAGTGGTAGTGGGGATGGCTGCCTCCGGCCAGAGAGACAAGGGATGCCTCCGGGCACTGTCGAGCCCCCGCTCCGACCCAGAGGGCTCCGGCAAGGTAGTTCGGGCAGCAAAGTTGTCAGAGCAGCTGCGATTTGCCTTGCAGCGAGGATCACCGTGGAAATTTCCACGCGGGCAGGAGCGGGGCCAGCAGGTGGCACTGCGAAGTAGCCCAAGACGAGAGATCCTGCATCCCAGCACCGCGGCCGCATCAGTTGCCTGCGCGCTGCGAGCTGAAGCTGCTGAGAGACCACAGACGCTTTTATTAGTGTCATTCTCTACCCTCCCCACACCCCTCTTATACCGCCCGCACCCCCGAGATGAAAAGTGCAGTAATCAGCATGAGTGGAAAGGAAAAGGAAGAATGCCCGAAAATGTTGTTAATCCTGGGAGAGCTACACTTTCTTTTCTTTTTACTCTTCTCCCTCTCCCTCTCCCTCTCTCTCTCCCTCCCCTCTCTCTCCCTTCCCCTCCCCTTCCTATATCCTTCTTCTCCTTCTCCTTCTCCTTCTCCTTCTCCTTCTCCTTCTCCTTCTCCTTCTCCTTCTCCTTCTCCTTCTCCTTCTCTTTCTCCTTCTCCTTCTCCCTTCTCCTCTCCAGTCTTTAGGAGACAAGCTCTAGCCCTGGCACTGGCCTGTTTTGTGACTTCCTGCTGTTCATTTTCCTGTTTACCCTCGGAAAAAGTTCCCGTGTTTCATCTGCCAAAGGAGAGGCAGTCTCTTATGCGCCATAAACATCTGACCTTACTTTACCTGGAGATATCACCCTTTTAGTAGTAATTAATCTCCAGGTTAATCATCAACTTTCTTTCTATATATAAAACTCATATATATTTTGAGTTGTGGCACAGAGAAACGAGATTGAAAGTGGATTACTTTTTGCTTAGAAACCATGTGACATGCTTTAAATTTGTATTTTTACTTTTTTTTGTTTTTTTACATTACCTATGCACACTAATAAATTCATCATCCTTCCAAACGAGCTTTAAAAACAGTGCCCTTGCAGCGTGTCTCTAGGCAAAACAAAAGCCCTGCCACTGTATAATGAGATTTGCATTTGAAGAGTTGTCCAGAAGTAGAGCTCACCAGCACATCACACCATCAGAGAGGGCAACCCTGGTCTGGAGCAGTGCTTCCATTCTGGAAGTGTTGTTCAAGGCCATGTTGTATGGGGGTTTCGGCAACCTGCTATAGTGGAAAGTGCCCCTGCTGTTGCAGGGCGTCTGAAACGAGATGGTCTTTAACCATTCTGTGATTCCCACCTGGAAAAAAACGGTCTGTCTGAATTCCATTTGGGACCCCCACATCGCCTTGACACCGAAGCACTGCAGGAGTTTGATGGGCTTCAAAGTAATCAAAATTGTTTTGGCCCCACAAATGCCATGTGACATCCCACCAAGACCTGAGGGTGCCAGGCTCCGGTAAAATGGTATGTCTCCATCCCCCGA
Source organism: Pyrocephalus nanus (assembly GCA_038380795.1). NCBI lineage: Eukaryota > Metazoa > Chordata > Aves > Passeriformes > Tyrannidae > Pyrocephalus > Pyrocephalus nanus. The sequence continues at coordinate 4,383,722 of CM076263.1, read as the reverse complement.
TAAATAATGAAAGCCTTAGACACTAATCCATCTTAAACACATGGAGAAAGGCAGGGATTAGTCAAAATCGCTCATTCAGTGTTTATGAGCAACACATGAAAAGCAATGTAAAGGGGCTCTCTGACAAAGAATAGCAGGGGGTTCTATGCTGTGAGAGATCAGTAGCATGAGCCTTGTCCTCTACTGAGCTACGTTTATGGAAGTGATTCATGGATGTATTATCCTAGTTTTATGCATTTGTTAACTCAAAAAAGAAGCCAGCCCAAGACTGAATGGGAAAAGTCAAACTGGCAGCATCCCTCAGCGAGCAGTAAATCAATGCAATGAACCCCTGGCTCTTTGTCTTGGCGGAAGAGCTGGGGGGGTGGTAAAAAAAAAAAAAATCCTGTTTCCATACGGAAAGAGACTCTCAGGCTGCATTTACTCAGTCTTATTCTCCTTTGATATTTTGTGGCATTTCTATAGGTCTTGCTCTGGTTAACATGTTTAAATACACACATTTTCAAGGTTGGTTTGACATTAGCGCATTCACTGCTCGGGGCACACGAGTGTCTGAAATGCTCCTCGTGAGCTCTGCCTGCCTGGTGTCCTGATGTGTGGTCTGAGCTACAGAGAGTGTTATTGATAACAGAGCACTATTTGCACCTTCCCTGGGGAACCTGAAATCCTCAGGCTGCCAAGTGCCAACATGTGTGGCCTGAAAGGCATGTCAATCAAGGCCCTTCCTACAACTTCAGCAGAGTCAGGGAGAGGGTTTCATCTCCTGGACATCTGACATACCCTCCCCTGTCTGTTAATTTCGCTTAATTCATCAGTGGTTTTCTGTAATGCTATTAAGGCTTTAAAAAGTTGAGTGAGAGTGAAGGCAATTTTGTGGGAATTCTGTCCTGTGTCTCTGTTGATAGCGTCACTGGGATCTTACAGGAATAATTTATTTTGGTATTTAATACATAGAGCCTCACAGTTTCTGACTGGTATAATTTCACAGTTCAGGGAAGCCAAGTCATAACAATAATAAAGAGGTGTTGTTCATTTCTTTTTTCCCCCAAAAGGAAAGGAATGAGTTAATAATACTGTTAAGAACGGAACAGACAATAAAACCCTTGACTCTTTATTTCCTGCTGTACCCAATTAGCAATTACAGTAGGAGTGGCTGTAATTAGGGAAACGGGTTGCTTTGCACAAACAAGTTATTTTCATTTAGTATTGAAAATAGTGCCTAGCAGAAGTTCAGTGTCTATATGACTTACCAGCAATGTCTGAATGTGGGTATGAAAATAGTAATTTAGATATACATATGCACACACATACACTTGCCAGTACTCTGTTTTAATGGAACATTAAGCTAATGCCACATTAAGTTACAATATACTTCTTATGGAACTAAGAGCAGCATCTATATAAATATCAGATAGATGTATTATGATCTGAACAATTGCAATAAATAGCAGATGGCTATGCAGTAATGGGACAATAAAAAATATTTATCACATCTTCCAAACGTGCCGCCAGTCCCATTTGTTGTCAGCGCTAATGGCCAAGTTTGATGTGTGCCCTTTGATACAGTGCCTTGCCAAATCACACACACAGCCACACAGAATGGTTAAGGTTGGGAGCCACCACAGCAGGTCAACTGGTCCAACTTCCCAGACAAAGCAGGATCATCCCAGAGCACACGGCAGAGGACTGTGTCCAGACAATTCTTGAATATCTTCAGTGAGGGAGACTCTACAACCTCTCTGGGCAATCTGTTCCTGTGCATGGTCACCCACACAGTGAAGAAGATCTTCCTCATATTCAGATGTAATTTCCTGTGCATCAATTCCTGCCCTTTATCTCTTATCCTATTACTCAGCCCAACCAAGCAGAGCCTGGTCCATCCTCTGACACCTCCCCTCAGACAATTGCATGATAATGTCCCCTCTTGGTCATCTCTTTTCGATGCTCAACAGGCCCAGCTCATCTGTGGTGACATCATGAATCACAGAATCATAGAATGGTTTGGGTTGGAAGGGACCTTACAGATCATTTCAACTCCTTCCACTAGACCAGGTTGCTCATCCAGCCTGGCCTTGAATGGGTTTGACTGAGAATGACCTGGTTCTGCTGTAAACACTCAGGTTCCCAAATCTCATACTGTCCTAGGTCTAGAAGAGCAGGAGTGGGGAATATGATACGGCCTTTTGTGTCTGCTCAGGATGACTGTGGATGAATTGCTGAGTAGTATCCCTAAAAAAACTCTTTGAGCCTCTTTTTTTCCTCACTCCTGGTTGGCCAAATTTTCTGAAAGGTTCTCCTGGAGGAAGAGTTTCCATATGTAAGACTGTCCTCAGATCTGGCAACTCTTCCCCCTGGATCTGTACTTTGTTGAACTCACAGATATGTCTGTCTAGGAGAGGTCTGATTTATACTTAAAACCCAGAATGCTGAAGAGAAAAGCGAGGCTCAAATTGCACCCACGTAAAGAAGTTACTTATTATAATGAGTTTAAAATGTCAAGACTTCTTTCTTAAATTCCTGGTTTTAGTCCTGACTAATTATGACTTGTCAGTTTCTCTTTTACTCCTTCTGCACTGACTTTTTTCTTTGCTTATCTCAGTTTTTTATACTCACCTCCTGGCTGTCTCCTTCCCATTTCTTCTTCATCTCATGACCCACTTGTCTCTCTTGTTCACTTTATCATCCTTGTACATGTTATCAGCAAGGTTTATAGACTTCTAACTCTTTGATGACCTGTGCCATTTTAGTGCTGCAGTTTTTCTTTACCAGATATCCAGGGGCACATGCATTCCACTTGCAAACGTGTGTCTCTGCTCTGTGCTCTTCCAGAGATGAAGGCTAATAGCATCACCCTCAGCCTAAGAGGACTGTGGGTCCTTAAACTGAGGTAATATCATAGGTTCACATTTTAGACCATTATGCACGAGGCAAGTTCATGGCCTTAACGCTAAGGAAAGTTAGTCTGAAGCTTTGCTGAATCTGCCTATTTGTAAAGGAATACAAGTACTGAATACAAGAGTATGTTTCTAAGGATGGAGAAACAGGGATATACATCAGATAAACTTGTCTGCTTAATCCTTATCTATTAATCTCTGTTATTTGTGTTCTGAGTAGTAAGAGATAAAAAATAAGTAAGATCGTTTCAGGTCATAACTGCAGATGCCCATTCTAAAGGAAAAACCTACCTTTGACTTCACTTCTCAACCCACTTTAGTCTCATGTTCGGTTAATAAAACTGATTTCCCAAGCATATGTTCTTGGAAAGCAAGCTGCTGTGAAATTGTTACTAAAGATGAACTCTCTTAAGGAAATTGAGCCTTTGTAAGGCAAATCTCAGTTCAGTTCTACATGAAGTCAAAAATAAAGAGTGATCTTAGCAGAAGCTCTTCCCTGATCTTTTAAGGAAAGATTTATTTATGTCAAATAGCTTCCCTGGTTCACATTTCAACTGAGTTGTTTATCTGTTCTGTGGCTCTGTGTAACACATGATATATCAAAATCCAAAGCTTATCATATAAATAGAGAAGGGAGACAAAACCATCTAATGGAAAGATTGAGAGAAACCCAGCTTTTACTACTGCTCCAGCCACTCACATTTTGTGTGATACAGGGGAACTTGCTTTTCCAATCCACAGGGGTGTTATCAGCCGTAGAATCATGGAGTCATTCAATAGTTTGTGTTAGAAGGAATTTAGAGACCATCGAATTCCATGGGTAGGGACACCTTGCCCTGGACCGCGTTTCTCAAAACCCCATCCAGCCCCATCAGCCTGGCCTTGAACACTTCCAGTGACAAGGCAACCCCAATTTCTATGGGCAACCAGTACCAGTGCCTCATCACCCTCACAGTTAAGAATTTCTTTCTAGTATCCAATTCAGGCCTTTCCTCTGTCAGTTTGAAGCGATTCCCTCTTGTCCTATCACTTCCATATGCTTGTCCCAAGTCCCTCTCCAGCTCTCTTGGAGCTCCTTTAGGTGCTGGAAGGGGCTCTAAGTTCTCCCCAGAGTCTTCTCTTCTCCAGGCTGAACAACCCCAGCCCTCTGTCTCCATGACAGAGTTCCTCCAGCCTTCGGAGCATCTTTGTGGCCTCCTCTGGATTCTATCCATCAGCTCCACATCCTTCCTGTGTTGGGGTTTCCAGAGTCGGTTGAAGCACCACAGAGAGGAGTCTCACAAGAGCAGAACAGAGAGGGGGAATCACCTCCCTGGACCTGCTGGTCATGCCGACAAAGAGATCTTCACATCACAGAAAATCACTTGAGACTCGTGCAGGAAAGTAGGTGTGTTAAGAGACTTTTGGACACTTTTGGAATACAGAAACCCCTGTAGAGAAATATTAGCTACATAAAGAATCATGTTGGAAACTATGGGCATAGGGAGAAAGGTTTAAAGCTGGCTGCTTCCTTTTAGCATGATGGCCAGCACTCCAGCATCACTGTGTGTGCAGAGCAGCCATAGCAGCCCAGCGTGCTTCACTAATTAGTTACTGCTCACATTTCCCTCGTTTCATAAATCACAGTCATATAAGGCCTCATCCCAGAACACCAGAAGAATGTGGTTAAAATATTTTATTTGAAAAGCGGAAGAATGGGACTGGGAGGGGTGGGGGGAGAAAGGAAAGAAATAATAAGTGTGCTTATAGCATGCTCCTTTTCTGATATATACCAAAAAGGAAGCAAGTTATTCTCAACACACAGAAGTTGAATAATTACCTCTATTCCTTAAGGCAGTGTTATCATATTCGATGCATTTTTTCATTAAGCATATCAGACAGAGATCAATGAATGTAGAAGAGTTCTCTCTTCCCCGTAGCAGTGAATGCTAATGGTGCTGAATTGCTGTGATACCACACACCTCTCAGAAAGAAACAAATGCTGTGCACTCCATTAGAAAACTAAGAGCTTTTGCTACAACCAGGAGAAAGCTCCATTTTGAGAACTGATGAATGGAAAGCTACAAATCCACCATTAGTGTAAGAAAGGATCCTTTTTTTTCTTCTCTGAGCCTCCAGATAATGCTCTTTAGGCAGGAGATGGGAGGACTGCACACTGCCAATCTCTTCTCTTGAAGGTTGTTTAAAATACAAATGTTCACACACACACAGACTCACTACAATTATAACTGTAAATGTTGAAAAATTAGTTTTGCACATATGAGAGTCTACAGACTCAGAGGAGGCAAGCGTGATTTTGTGACTATCATTTTTCACCAAGTGTCACCACCACACATGCTGGTTGTACCCACCAGCTGATTGTGATGTAAACATGGAATCTTTCCACTAAAGCCTATTTCTGACACATTTTCAATGCCTGAAACAGTCTGAAGCTTCCATAAGCCAACATGGAACAAAACCCTATAGTTCAGGGCCAAAAGGAAAAATATGGCTTTTGTTTCGTATTCATGCCTTCTTTTCCATTTCACCAATAACATCTCAGAATTAACTTGGAGCTAGTAAAACTCTAACAGAAAGAAAATAAATCAAATTAACTTCATCAAGTCTCATAAGTAGAATTTATTCTGGAAATACAGGCTGTACCGTGGAGATGAGAGCCTTTGCATTTTTCACTTCAGTCTATATAGCAGAAATGAGTATTTCAGTTTATCTGAGCTTTGTGTCTACATCTGTTCATGTGAAACCCAACCAGTGAGGTTTAACAACCAGAGTGCCTCTTGAAGAGCACAAACTTGTGTGTGTTCCAAATGACCTGCTGAAAAATGACCTTCTGTTGTTGGAAACATTAATTCAAGATTTAAAAAGATAAAGTAGATGTTGGTTTTAATTCATCTGTATCATTAAACATGGTGAGTTAAATTCCTGCTATGAAAATTCCCAGGAAGAAAAACATGAAAAAACCTGTGCCTTTCCAATAGCACTGCTCACAAGGCTTATGTTAACAGCTAGATTAAGAAATCATGGATCCACTGACTTCAATAGAGCAATTATAATGTCTATAAACAGAGGATGTCCTGGGGTTTATTGAACAAATATCATATCAAAAAAAGGGTGAGAGGAAACTTTACTGTTTGACACAAAATATTCCCAAGAGACTCCCACTAAAATAATTCAGAATAATTGAGGGAAGGAAGAAAGGATTACACAAAGGTGGTTTTCCCTTGAAAAATAAGCTGTCTCCCTGCATCATGTTGGCACTGGTAACCATTCCTGAAGTATGAAGTAGCCTTGGGATTATTCAGCCATCATGTTTAAATAACTGGGTTATGTAGTTTACCATTATCTCTGTAGTTAGATTGAGAACAAATTATGCAATTTCCTAGTTTGTCAAATTTAACTTTGCTTTTGCTTTGGTTGAGAGGTCCCTTGTGGAAATACCACACAGTTTATTTACGCTTCATTTGTAAAGCAGATAGGTTTGGATAAATAGACACAAGTTAAAAGTAAACTGATGTGGAAGCTGGTGAACATATTTTGCTCTACTTAAATTACATTTAACCTCTATCTGCAAGACTTCTATGGCCTGCAGACACTCTACGTTTTATGCTCTGAATAAATCCGTTATTTGTGGGTATTTTCCCTAGCTGTATCCAAGTTTTCTCCATTATGACAAACTGTGCCTATTCTGCCTTTGTCTTTTCTACCCATTGTCATTTTATTACCATATACACAGCACCTGGTGCTGTACTAACTAAAAGGCTCCAGCTGATCCGTGCTATGTTTACCCTGTATTGTCTTTGCCTGGTCATCTTGATACAGTTGTGTAAGTACACTTGATATCTCACATAGCAAATAATATTACTCATGCTAATTGAAGGCAGCTTGGCCAGGAATATGAAACCCAAGGAGATTAAAAGAGGCTTTAAAGCCCCCCAAAAAGCATGCTGAATGCTGAAAGGAAGTTGACAATTTTAGCACTATTGAAGACACACTATTAAACAGAAAGATTTTGGCTTTTGAAACAATGGCCAATATGTATGTGAATTAGACATCTGGAGAGATTATAAAAGAAGAAACTCATTTAGAGGGAAATTAAAACTCTATAGAAAGTGTGCTAGTCATAAGGACAGAATGTAGTCTGTAACTCATGCTGAGGAAGGGATACATTAACACATTAATTTTAAGAGTCTCAGTCTCGCTTTTATTTATATTTAAGCTTTTAATCCTCGAATAATTAGTCATTACTAGTATTTAATGACTGGTTTGCTAATTAGGTATCCCTAGATGGAAGTAAAGGCAGTTAAACCCTAACAAACTGATCATTAACTACAGTAATGATCAAGTTCTTTGGGATTATTACTATTATAAACTATAATTAACAGTTTATAACAGCTATATTTTATTTTGTATTTTGTTTTCTCTAAAGAAAACATCCTGGAGCACTGCTGTGAGGCTGTGTTAAAATTCTCACTATTAGGCATGTGGTGAAAGCACCCATTTCCTCCACTTACAGGGGGAAATATTTAAATGTTTTCTCAAAATAGCTGTTATAATACATGGTTTGCTCTCAGATGTTGGCTGAAGAAGACACCACTGATGCATTCTAGCATTTGGGGCTGAAGGAGAGGAAGCAAACAAAAGAAAACAGCTCAGAAGTTGTGGAGTGAATGAAAGTCCAACTCAGACTCTGTAAATTTTCCAGCGGGTCAAGTCCCAAACTCTTTTCATTTTTGTCCCATTTCCTACCACAAATAACTCCTCTTGCAGTTTTCCAGGGAGTATTAAACTCGTCTTTCAGTGCTAAATGATCAGACCTCGGGAACAGAGCTGACTTGACTCTTTTTTTCGGTAGTTGCAGTGAACTTGCAGTGAACTTTTCTTTTATGGGGATGGGATAACAGTAAAGATAATTAGCTCAATTACCAGCTAGCTAACTAATTTTTAGTTTTGAACCAAGATGGGTGCTGATTCTCTTAAGAATTCTTCAGTTAGAGTGTGCATTATCAAAAACATATGCCTAAATATTGCATTATAGGCAGAAAATCAAAGGAGACACCTAAATTTGACCAGCTGAATGTCTATGTTTAATTTTATGCATTAACTTGATCTCCACTGATGATAATGACAGCTTGGATACCTAACTCGTATGCAGGTGTCTGCTTCTTTAAGATGAATGTATTTGAGGAATAAAACACTCTGTGAGTGACTGATCTGCAGACTTTCCAGGAAGGATTAGCTGGTAAATAACATCTCACCCTTTCTTATTCACTTACCTGGCCGTATTCACAATCTGCACCACGGTTACTATTTGTTAGTCTATCTTCCCATTGTTGCTTGAGTCAGTGTACTCACGTGTAAAAACCTCATGTTGTTCTAATTACAATTCCTTAAATTCATCTGAAATATTTTGACCTGAGCATCAGGGCTCTAAAGGTCTTCATCTCCTTAACATATTTTCTTTCACATTTTCTAAAGAAAAAGGCAATTGCTGTCAGACTGCCAGTCTTTCTATGACTTTCTTCCCAGTTCGTGTCCCAGGTACTGTTCCCAGGCTTTGCATCATAAACTAGGCCTGAAAGCAAAATCGTTTTGTTTTGTTTTTCCTTATTTAGCTCCCAATTCTATTGTTGAATTCAGGAGGAATTGTATGTGCTTTTCAGTTCTGAGGCATAACCTACTTTAGTCAGCACAGACTCAATTCCTCTATGTTATCTGAAGCTGTGGATTAAGCAGTCTAGTCCTGCTCTGTGATTCACCTTTCCTATTCCTCATCCACCCCTCACACTTTCCTGAGTGCTTCTACTACCTTGTAAAGGTTAACTCTTGGAGTTGTATAGATTTTTTTGGAAGGTCCCTAGGCACTTCAGTTGTCCATTTTGACCACAACTGTCTAGTTTAGCAAGGACTTATCTTTCAGCCAGCTTAGAGGTCTAACCTTAACCTAAGTCAAACTATAATTCACTTGCTTTTTCCCCGACAGTCATGTCGAAGAATAGTGGACTCTGGACTATGAAAAATGTGCTCAGCCAGTGCAGGAAACACTCAGCCACAAATTGTCTTGTCACAGAACTATAAAACCACCAGTCAACAGTTTTGCTCATTAGCAGAAATCCTGAACAGAGAGAGGGAAAAAAGAACAGAGTGTGGGTTGTTTTTCTGCTGTTTTCTTTTCATTATAACAATTTTGCTTGGCTTATTAGGTAATTTAGGCAATCTAAAAGAGATAGGCTAAAAACCAGAGTAGGGGTAGTGGGGAATTTTTGTAGTGAGTGGAGTAAATGGGAAAGAGGAACAGGGATGGGAATATAATCTAAGTATATGTGTGCCCAGGGTGATTTTAAGGATTTACTCCATGAGCTCACACTAATGAAACAACCTGAATTTTGGCAGGAGAACTGAATAAGTACATCTCCAGGAACCAGTCCTGAAGTGAGAAGGACCCAAAATCGACTCATAAGGGACCTTCAGGTCTGTGGGTTCTTCTGATATGAAAGAAGCTGTTGAAGTTCTCCTCACATTTAATCCTCATTACATCAGGGATGAATAGAACAATCCAGCCTAGTAGGTCCACTTACCTAAATAAAGGATAAATGAAAAAAAAAGAGAAGACTGAAAAGTTAAAACCAAGCTAAGAAATTCACCAGGTTTTGGGCAACAATAGAAGTTGTGAAAAGCAGGAGGGAGTATTAGTGACCAGAGCCCTAATTTGCAGGAGGTAGTTATAAGAATAAAGAAAAAAAAAAAAAAAAGAGGGAATGTAACAACTAGTGTTGTAGCAACCAGAGACATGTGGTTCAAGGAGTCAGTCTAGTTGCTGACATAGCCTGAAGCTTACTGTGGACTTCAAGTTGCAGTGCCATTCATCTTTGGCTCAGCAAGCACACAACAACCCACTGGGGAAATTAACCAATCCATTAGCAGGGTTTACAACCAAAAATCAGCTAGTTAGTTTGGGAAAAAAAATCATGTTCAAAACAAAGCAGAGGAGAAAACACAGCTCTCTGTTTTTGGCTGGGATCTATCTCTGACCTTAGGCCTTCAGTTCATGTCACACTGCTCAGCAGGTGGTGGTGTAAGTGCCATTAGCCCTTCCAAAAGCAGTAAGGGGGAACCAGGAACATAGTTCAGAGAAGTTTACCCTGTCAGGAGGTCAGAACTGCCAAACTACAGACTTAACTGGACACACCAGGGTCAGAGCTATAAACTCTGAGTATCTCACTGGATTTCATGGAGTTATCAACTTGTTCAGCATAAACTGATGGAGCTGGTTCGTACAGGGTCACACACAGTGCAGCACTGCTGTCCCACATGTCACAGAATCCCAACTCTGCTGCGGGGCAGCAGTGTTGGAAGCAGGTCAAGCCAACTCTGCTGTCTTTCCCCTTCACTTACGATGTTGTGCTGTGACTGACATGGGCAGCACAAAATCTATGGAGAAAAGCCAATTTTTAGCAGCTAAGGATCAGCCTAACTGTCCAAACACAGAATGCAAATACTGTTGCACCTCATTTACTGAGTGTACATGAGAAGCCCACCTGTCACAGAGCTGACACTGACTTTTGTGGGTGTGTTCCTGATTCCTTAGGTACATATTTAGAGGGTAGGAGATGAGAAGCTGTGCAGGAGCACAATATTTTCCTCAAGGTCATAAGGCAGTCGAAGAACTTCTTAATCAGGAGAGCTTCTTAATCTAAATTTACTCACAATTGTAGGTACCACACACAGACTGATAGTGCCTTAGTCTAACACACTTACCTTAGCTGAAATAACTTTTCTCACTGGAAGTATAATGTGCAGTAGCATCAGACAGGGAGAGCAGCCCAGTACTCTAACTTCTACCATTATGAAGCAGTTTGTCAAAATTCCCCAGGGAATCCTAGAGCTTCTCATCATGTTAACACGGAATGCTAGCACCATAACTCTCACTTCAGAACCGGTGCATAAAGGATGTATACTTTTAAATGCAGCTTGTATATGTGAAATGCGACTGTTTAAGTGATACAAATTGGTTGGCTCTGAGGTTTTATTAAAGACAACTTGATGTTTGACAATAGCCTTCCATTTACATAATTAAGACAGATGTTACCACTGCAATAGGCTCTCCAACACACTGTTATTTTTGTTGTTTTATGATTACATCAGTTTGGAAAGTCTAGAGCTGATATTTTTTTAAATCCTAGCACACTGTTGAGGTTAGGCCTGTGATTGTTACTGTTTTTTTAACTCATTTTAAAACATGTCTTAGATCCTGCTGTGCACTATGAAGTTCATGAAGAGAAAGACAATTCTAAATTAGTAAGAAAACAATAAATTTACAAGTTAAAATCCTACTTTTAACACTACAATATAAGAAACAAACAAACAAACAAACAAACAAACTGGGGCATTATCTCTAATATCCTTAAGTAAATTTAAGGATAAAAAACCTTTTATCCTTAAATGACCAGTTCCTTTTCAGTCCAAATGAAATGAGACTAAACATCATTATCAGAATCAAGACTGATTAACAGCTTTGATAGGAAGGTCTTGCTTCTCTGCTGGCTTTTATTGTCATGAAAGAAATCTGACCCCCTGGTATCTAAGGGTCAAACAGTGACTACTATTTTGTTTTTAGCTAACTGTTGTCATTTCTAAACACACATCAGATTCAGCAGTGGGAATTAAATAAGTTTCTCGCAACTGGCCTTGCTTTTGCTCATGGAAATGGTCTTTTGGTAGTTAACAAGCTGCTGATAAAGGATATGCTTTTTCTATTCAGATGGTGATTGCTTCCAAATAGTGTAGATTTGACCTTTTTCACTAGAGATCGTTAACAAAAGACTTGGGTTTGCTGTGCAGCAATAAACATTCATGTCTAGGGCCTCTGTCCCCAGGAGTAGAGTCTCACTTCAAAATTAAAGTTACATAGGAACTGAAAGTCTCTCTGAAATACACAATCAAATCCCTCCAGTTTTCCTTCCCCTACTTATTTGCTTTTCCATTCCCATACTGGCCCAGGATGAAGATCTGCAGCAAAGGGGCTGTTAGTGGATCTTGTCAGCAGAGGGCTGAAATATCTGGAGTGTGAGATAAGTCTACATGCAGGAAGGCACCACAACCTCCTGCAGCACAATAAAGCCTTCATTTAATAGAGATGCTTTTTCCACAAGGAGCTTGAAGAGCTGTGGAGAACACCCCTTTGCCTGGCAGGATTTCTTATTATGAAAGATAATCATTGAAAATCTTATTAGGCTTTGAAGAGTCTACAAGGTGATTATGCTGTTGCAATTACATCTGTTCTCTGGGTAGAGGTTACTGCTGGGTATCAGGCCCTCCCAGGTTGGGTGTATTAGGCTGCCTCATTAAAGGGTAATCAAAGACCTGGTGAGGATCAAGGGAGAAACTTCAGGTGAAGGAGCCTTGTAACTTTGTCAGTGAGTGCTCAGAACCCCTCGTTTCTGAGGCCACTCAAAGAGCAGTGGGTAGACAATTCTCCCTGGTATGAAACCCAATGAGGAGTCAATGAAAAAAGTCTTTCCTCTGATGAGTTGCAAGGAATCCAAAAAAGTTAGCTAGAGACACGTAGGTCAACAGCTTTAAAACACAGAAATATGGTAACAAATAGCAGCTCGGGAAATTGCTGGAAGGATGAGGCTCTGCTTTTCCTTGCATTCCCTCTCCTAAGCTCCTGCTGCTCCCTAAGTGACCAGCAGGTGAGTCATCAGAACAGATACAGTGTAGACATTAAAACTAATTAGTGTGGGGCAGGTTTTCAAACGCATGGAGAACATCTGGTGGCCTTCTCAATTTAGATTAGCATATGAGACAGAAATAAATGTAAGAATGTACTGATGGGTGGATTCTGGAGATGGAGACCGATTCCAGATTAGGGCAACTGTGTTCAGTGTTCTTTGTGTGGTTGTTTTCTGAACTGGTATTGCAGTCACCAAAGAGAACTAGGACTTCATTAAGTGGCATTAATGTAGGCATGTAATGTGAGTAGAGAACTCTAAGCATGCCAGAGGTATCTACTTAAGCCAAGTAACTATGTAACTATGTAACTCCTACCTTTTCAGGAGGACAACAATGATCCATCAAGAATTCCCCTAGGAACCTCAGATTTGGTAAATACTGAATTCCCAATCCACAGAAACTAAAACTGAAAATCGTTGAGCCTCTACAGAAAACCCTTTGAGGCAGAGTAGCTGAACCCCCAACTCACTTGGCCAGTTTGGCCTGGAGGAGGCTGAGGGGAGAACTCATCGGGGTCTGCAGCTTCCTCACTTAGGGGAGTGGAAGGGCAGGTACTGATCTCTGTGGTGACCAGTGACAGGACCCAAGGGAACAGCCTGCAGCAGTGTCAGGCAAGGTTGAGGTTGTACATTCAGAAAAGGTTCTTCACCCAGAGGGTGGTTGGGAACTGGAACAGACTCCCCAGGGCAGTGGTCACAGTCCAAGCCTGACAGAGCTCAAGAAACATTTGGGAGTTTTTTCTGTTATTTTAGTTTTCCCTGTCTTGAAATTTGGAAACCACAGGAATCTGCAATTCAGAACAAAACCCACAACTGTGAGCTGCTATGTACTAAATCTAAGAAATCCTTTATCATAGAATTATGAATCATAGAATGGTTTGGGTTGGAAGGGATATTAAAGCCCATCTTGTTCCACCCCCTGATGTGGGCAGGGACACCTTCCACTATCCCAGGTTGCTCCAAGCCCCACCCCATCTGGCCATGGACACTTCCAGCGATGGGGCAGCCACAGCTCCTCTGGACAACCTGTGACAGTGCCTCATCACCCTCACAGTAACAGTTTCTTTCTAATATTTAATCTGAACATACTCTCAATTTGAAGCCATTCCCTGTTGTCCTGTCACTACATGCTGAGGTAAAAAGTCCCTCTCCATCTTTGCTGTTATGCTTGCATAATAGGAGAGATAATTAGGCTCCCTATTATATTTGCAAAAACGTTGAGGCCTGACCTTATGTTTGTTATCAAGATATATTTCTCTCACAAACAAAATTCAAACTAATCAGTTTATTTAGAGCGCTTTTGTAAAGATTGAAAAGCTTAACTAAATTATTTTTAGGTTTTGTTTGTTTGTTTGTTTGTTTGTTTTTTATATATATATTTTGAAGTGCATTATTTCTTACTTCCATGCTACATCATACAGGATAGTTCGATCTTGTATCCCTATTATTCAGAAAACAAGCAATTTCACACTTAAAGCCTTTAGTAAATGAGTTTTACAGAAGATGAAAAGGAAGACTGGGTGAAATCTAATAAATCCTTCGGATGATGTGAGCATTTCCCTGAATTCTTTATCATCATTAACTATTAGAGGCATGTTCACAGCGCCCTTTTGATCTATCACTAAAGTCTAAATTACATTCTCTCTGGTTTTGTCTATTTACAAAGCCTGCAAATCAAAGAAATTCTTGGACTTCCCAGTTGCTGAAGTCACTTAGATCTGGCCTTTGGCCTTATAAATCCTCATGAGGGTCATTTTTTGGTACAATACTTAGTGTATCTTAGGCCATCATCAACCTTTAAAATCATATACAAATCAACTGATACATTGAAAATTATAATCTTGTCTAAGAAAGTACCATGAAAATTCACAGCATTAAATTCTAGTCACCTTCTTTATGTGCTTGTGTTAGGTGTCTAGTAGCCATAGGCTTCACAGATAAATGATGGGTAGCAGAAGTCTAATTTAAGGTCTCTGAACTGTACTGTGAATACTTTGTCTTTACTGAATACATATGAAGGCTATGGAGAACGGCAGACCAGCATCCAAACAAACACATCTAAGTAAAATTTTCAAAGTTAAGCAGAGCCAGTGGAATCCCTTTTACAGAAAAATGTAATTCTTTGGTAATGTGCTGAATCATTGTCCTTTACTGAAATATAATTACTTCTAAAGGAAAGGGTAAATGCACGAGCATTCTCACAGAATCTTAAAATTACAGAGTCAATATGGTTGGAAGGGACCTCTGGAGATCATCCAGTTTTTCCCTTGGTGAATCCATACTGACTCATACTTATGACCTTCTGTTCTTCTACATGGTGAAGACCTCCAGAATGATCTGTTCCATCACCTTTCTGGGGATGGAGGTGAGGCTGACTGGCTGGTAGTTTCCTGGGTCCACTTGATTGCCCATTTTGAAGATGATGGTAACACTGACCCTCCTCCAGGCATCAGAAATACTTAAGTCAAAACAAAAACCAAACCAAACCAAACCAAACCAAACAAAAACCACCACCACAAACAAACAAGTAAAAAAACAAACAAAAACCACAAAAAAAATCAAACAAACCTCTCTCCTTATTTTTTTTCTCCTTAGTCAAAAATGGTGATACAAGTATGTTTGAAATTTTGTTTGGTTTGATTTTACAACCTTTGACATTTTACCTGGGCAATAAAAAACAAAAATAAAATAATAATAACAACTCCCCAACAACAAAACAAAACAAAACACCAAACAACAACAACAACAACAACAAAACCAACACCAAAAAAACCCCAAATCAAACAAAAAAATCCCCAGCAAAAACCCACAAAAAAGCCTCCCACCAAAATCCAAAATAAAATAAAATATTGATTCAACTCAAACCTATTCTGCAGCTACTCAGGAATCTCTCAAGAAAAGCTTCTCTTTTCTTCCTCCCCTTTTTTTTTCTTTTTCTTTGTTCATCTTAATTTCTCATCTGTAAATAGACATGAAATTACTTCAAAGACATTACAGTAAAAATTAACAAGTTGGACTTATGGAGCTTTAACTGGTTTCCTGAGACAAATTGTAAGCACTATATCATCGAGTATGGAAAAATAAAACTTCAAGATCTGCCAAGCCTGTTTAACATACATTATGCATTTAGTATTATGGAAGCAATTGAGCAGGCAAGGGACACAGAGAGCAATCAATATTTTTCACCACTGAATAACCACAAATCATTTTATAAAAAAAAAAAAAATAGCATTCCATTTTATAAAATGGTGGCAGTTGAAGCTATTAGCTGCTTGAGACTTTTGTTTAACTAGAAACACTCTGGCTTCTGAAAGAAAAGTCAGTTTAAGGCGTATGTTGTAGATGGAGTAGTAGAAATTCTCACTGTTCGTACTTCAAATGTTACAAGAGCTGAGGAAGGGGACAATGAGTGCAAAACGAGTTCTTACCTCAGTAAGGACTTTCTAAAAGCCCTGTGGAAACCACCAATGAGGCTGGAAGACTCTCTGCAGGTCTATATTCTGCACCCCTAAGAAGAGGGGCACATTTTTACACCCACTTGAATAAGATGCTATTTTCCTAATTCAGATGCTCAGTCTTTGGTAGAGAGATTCCAAACGGAGACCACCAGTAGACATTTTCCTCTGATTAGGGAAATTTTCCCCTGACCAGGGAAACACACCTGATGTAGAGATTATTTCATTAAGCTTCCCAAAATTAAGTACATCTTAGATACTTATATGAGTTAAGTCCACGGACCATATAAATCTATAAATATAAGGATACATACGTGAACAGTAAAATTAATTAGGGATGGTGGATGAGAAAATGAAAATATCTTCAATTCAGGCAGGAGACGTGACCTTCTTCATGCTGAGAGCTCTCTAGTGACAGCAAAGGATCATCTCAGAGCAGAAATGTGGCTGCAGTTTTGTTGAAGCAGCTTTCCTTCAAGGCAGTCGTCCAGGAGGGCTGGCCCTGATGCCTCAGTGACACAGTGCTTGTTTTTACCACGGAATCCAGGCAGCTGAATGTTTTCTCCACAGATTCACCAAAGCAGGCATCTCTGAGATGTTTGTGGTACAGCACCCAGTCATGAGCTTGAGTGAAAACATGCTGTCTCTTAAATGACTGCGTACACAGCTTTTAGACTGGAGCTCGTTCATATCTGAATGGTCCAGAGACTAAATAAAATAACTGGTTACAGTTAGGGCAGTCTGTGTAGATCCAGCTACTGATCTTCCTATTGATACGCCCATACCTGTTGAGATAAGTAATGGCAATAAAGTGGACACGGATTTCAGATCCATGTAAGTCTAATCACTTCACAGTCATTCACAAGTCAGTTATGTGAAAAGCCTCTTGTAAACAAGTAATTTTATATAAAATCTGGCACAAAAGTGATATCCAACTAGATAAGTGAAGAGTTTAGAGATTAAGTCATATGAAGAGTGGCTGAGGGAGCTGGGGGGCTTAGCCTGGAGAAAAAGCTACAGGAGGTCTGTACAAGAGATGCAATCAATGTAACAGACAAGCTACAGTGTTCAAAAAATCACACAGGAAATCTTCCTCTATTACAAATCTCAGGATTTTTCAGCTAGGGTGGGAATTTTCATTCGGTTGGTTGGCTTGGTTTGGTTTGGGTTTGAGTTTTCTTTTTCCACTTGCATTTCTAAAATTCTCTGTTTAGAAACAGAGAATCCCAGCAGCATTGGACCAGTCCAGTGACTACTTCATATTAAAATCATGACCTAAATTTCCGTGATGTCCTTACTCCTTCAAGTATCTCAAAGTTCAACCATTTAGGAAAGCCCAAAGTAATTTCATTACCTTGAATTACCTTCTTTTAACATCCTTTAATTTACTAGAGTACTCTGAAATCCAGTTATGACAGTGATCACAGCAATGCAATATTACCTACCCTCTCTGAGGGACACACTGCACAAGTCTATTAAATAAGAATAATTCAGCCAGTACATTGCCAAGGACTGGAAATTCCATGGTGGAAAATACAAAATTATCTCAGGAAAAATAAATCCCAAAACCCTAGAGAGTCTATAGTGAACTTATAGTGATTCTATATGAATCAATATAAATTGAAGTTTTTGCTAGATAATCCTCACCAAGATCCTTGCCTTTGAGAGCTTTCAGTCTGACATAAACAGATACAGATCTGTCTGAAAGTAAAGCAACTCACAGCTCAAGCTCCTAAATAGTTCTCATTGTTGCCAAGAGAACATAATGCTTGGTACATTTCAGTTACAGGGGTGGAAAAAAAAATAACAATAATTCTCATTTAATGCCAGTGGCTTAGAAGTCTGCCCAGGTAAAAATTAAATTTGCAATTAGCATTATGATTCAGCACTTTAATAAATTCCCGTTTGTATAAACCTATGGAAGAAAAGAGATGGCTAATTGTAATTGATGAGGCGGAGCACCTTAGTAGCCTGCTTTCTTAAGAGGGAAAAATGCATGCATGGAACCTGGCTGCAAGGGAGCTGTGGTTTTTCTAGTAATTGCTGTAATCAGAGCTGGAAAAGTAGGTGAGCTCTGAGTAAGAGAACTCCTACTCTAACAGCAGGAGGCTGCATTTGACCTTAATATTCATGCCATGTGATGGTAATTGCACACATCCTTGCCTTAAAGAAGTAAAAGTACAATCAAAGGGTTTAAAATTACGTCATGAAGACTATCTGTGCCACGTTTTCCTTGCACAGCAGGGTGTGCAGGCAGCAGCCTTGTTCATCCCAGACTTGCTACTGAGCTTGGTATTTGCTGAATGTCCTGGTTTGGAAATGCCAATGTCAACTCGGTCCCAGAATTGGGTCAGAGGCCTTTGAGACACAGGAAAATTATGTGAATGGGTTATTTAAGGGTGTTCTAGTGTCTGGGCAGAAGCAGTCCTACATTCTCTGCAGCTGTCCCTCACCTACTGCTGGTCTGGCACATCTGCTGCTGCAACACAAACCTGTTCCCAATCTTTCCCAAAAAGTGGTTGAGTGGAATGCAGCTTAAACAATCATGATAGATTTCTTCCACAAAGAGCTTGCAATATATTTGAGAAGTTTATCTACTCCCATGCCCTGCAGAGACATTCAGCATGCTTTACTCTGCTAATAAAGTTATGAATAAAGCATAGAAATGGTAATGAATAATTAATTAAAAAAAAATCATGACTTTTAGATGTAGTGATACTATATGAAGTCCAGAATGACCTCCATTACTTACAGCAGCAGCTGATTAGTTCAGCTTTACACAGTAGTTTATGTCTTGTATGCATGGAACGGCTCCAAAATAGTTATTCCTTATCTAGTTCTGCCTTTCTGAAATCCTAAAAGGCAGTGAAAGTGCATACTCACATTTGAAGTTTTGGAGATTTTACACTGTTCCTGGTTAGTTCAGTCCATTACACAGTTTAACCTGAACTGGAACAAAGGCTTCAGCTTTCCTAACTTCCTAAGTTTTCCTAGCGGTCATCTTCACTGATGGTGAATGTTTCCATTCCCATCAATAAAGACAGTGAAGTAAATTCATCACTTTCTGAAGCAGACCCAATAAATTGCTTTCTCACGTACATTGACTTCACCAAGATTTTCTTCCAAGTTGAGATGTTAATATTTTTAAAGTTTTGATCTTCAGTTTTATCCTGATATTTTTGGAAGGTGGGGGGAAATATGGGAACTCAGTCAAGGTGAAAGGTACTTGTTTTTCTACTCTGCTAAATCTACCTTCATGAAATAAGCATCAGATTCTGAATACACATTTGAAATAGAGTCAATGTTCATTGAAAAAACATGTTTGGGCAAAAATGAGAGAAGAAAATGTGTAGACTGTCCTGTTTGCTATTGAAGTTTTTGAGTTGTTCTCAAAAAGATTTGCTTTTGCTTCTACTCTTCTGCTCTTAATTTTTCTAGCCTTTTTTCCTTTTTTCTCCTGCCGCTCCCCCCCCCCCCCTTCTTTTTTTCTTTTCGCTTGGTTTTTTGTTCTGTTTTGTGAGTCATACTAGACTGGACAAAATGTTAGAAAATGAACCTAAGGGAGCAATCCCACACCGGGAAATGTGCCAGATGATCTATCTAGTGCTCTCCATCTGTTCTATCCCTTGTAATGTACTTCTCTCTGACTGGTTTCATTGACTGTCAATATAAACTGAAGGAGTGGCATGGATGTGGGTGTATTTGTAAAAATGTTCCTGTGCTTCATCACAGGCTATTTGTCTTCTGCAGTGCTCTCTCTCTGTCGTTCTGTGATGAAATCATATGTTAATGGAAGACATTTCAATTTAGAAATGGCAATGAGAGAGAAAAATGGCATCTGGGGCACATTGCCAGGCCCTTCTGCACCTCATCAGAGCTGAAGCAAAGCTGGCACCCATCTCCATGAGGGCACAGGATGTAAAGAAGCCTTTCTTTTGCTAGCACTGGACCAGCATGGTGGCTTCGCCACCTTTCCTTCCAGCCAGAAGTGTTGTTGGGAGTGCCCCCCTCAGGCTGCCATTGATCCATACAACCTAAAAATGGGTAAACTAATAAGAATTTACTTGAAGGAAATGCCCCGAAGTGTGGAGATCTCTGTTTTCATAGGCTGATTTAAAGCACTCGGTGTTGAAAGAGCTTCAAAACAAACCCTCTCTGTTGATGCCTTAGATTCCTGAGATTTTGTGTATGGTGTTATTAAAATTAGAAAAAAAAATAGTTTGTCTATTTAAATTTTTACTGTCTATTAAAACCTAAATTATTATTACTGAAGATACAGGAAAAGAAAAGATGTCAAGGATTTGTGAGATTCCTCTAAATTCCAGAGATTCCTCTAAAGCTTTAGAGGTGGGAAATGCTACCTCTGTGTTTGCATGTCTTTAATGTTCTTCACACTCTACAATTCTCTCTCAACCAAGAAAGGCAGCTGCTGAAGAGGCTTTGGGAGTTAGTTTTTTCCCCTCTGTATTTTCCCCTCCCCACTTCATATTACCAAAGAATTACTGCCTGGGAAGCTGCTTTGAATAGAGACAGAGAAGGTTATGAGCTTGTTATCAAATTACCATTAGATATCTTTATATCACATTGAAATCCACAGGAGGAAGATATTTCTGGCTACTGCTTGTGTTGAGCCTGTCATTTTAATTTCTCCTCGTGAAGAACCAAGTGATCACATAGCTGAGCAGCAGCCTCCCGTCCAAACTGTCTGCACGACCACTGCTGAGGTTCAGATGTACTGGAAAAGAAACCATGCTTTCTGTTTCACTTTGCATTTCACTTAGCACAGCTGCGGTCTGATAAAACACACCCACAGGAACCTGCACTGAGGGCAGGTGCTCCTTTGTGCACTGTGTGGTGATGGTGCTTCAGCAGCTGTAAGGGAAAAAAAGAAGACGCTCCCTCCATGCCCCCAGGATACAGCTGGTTTTCAGTACTGCTGTCTTTTAATTCTGGCCCATTACATGCTCCCTAAATCTCTAACTGAAGTTTGCCCAGTAGAAATGTTCAGAACATATTTATCATGATCTCAGCTTGATGTAATCCCTGATTTATGTGTTTGTGTTCAGGCTTCTCTCAAATCAGTCTCTGTGAGGTTCCATCTATCATAAGGCATCTCAGCTCTGGGTTCCCCAGTAAGTAAACACTGTTAGCATTTTCTATCTGAGAGCAAAATGAATTCTTCTTCTCATTCTTTGTTAAATCTGAAAAAGAGCTGATAGCTACCGTATGTAAGTATCCACATCACTTATTTGGTGTGCAATAATCTTATTATCTGATTGTGCCAGTCACCACTTAGAGAATTCCTTCTCACTGTCCATCTAACAACAGTTATCCTCTTAATTTTATGGTTGTTTGTTGGTTGGTTGGTTGGTTTGTGTAGGTTTTGTTTGTTTGTTTCTTTGTTTGTTTGTTTTTCTTTATTTTGTTTTTATTGGTTTGGTTTGGTTTGGCTTTTGTTGTATTCCATACAGACTTGGCTTTTCTTTGAATTGCACAGCTTTCTAGGAGTTGGTTTACAGGAGTAACTTGTCATCTTTGTGCATTCCTTCTGTTTCTCCTGAGGAAAGAGTGTGTGCAGTGGCATGACCAGCTTTTTCAGGTTGAATTAAATTCACAGGCTACTTCTTTTTAGTCCTAGATTAAAGGAAAAACAGTCTGAGACCTTTGAGTCCACGTATCATCTTTACACATATATCACATGGCACTATATCATATATACACTCCAGATCTTTCAGTCCAGTGCTGTCCCTGAGCTAATCATCCCTGATTGCTCAAAATACATGTTTTACACACAATTACAATCCATAATCTCAGGAAAGGTGTTTTATTCTCATGCCTCTAAGGATATATGGTTTGTTTCATTATCTCTGCGATTTCCACTGTGCAGCATGGATTTGGTCCAGGATATCTATCAATCTTGCACAGAGCAGGGAGTGCCCCTGTGATAGGCAGACTCTTGGCTGAACTAAAGCTGAAAGTCTGTACTGCAGCAGCTTGTGCTGAAGAACCACAAGTCTATAGTAATGAATTTTAACACCCTGATGACAGTGGGTGGCAATTATATGCTCAGTTCTGTCCCTTACACTGATCCTTCCTAGACATGTAGGATGAGCTTGGATACGAAGGGGAATAGAAGAACTAAAAAAAAAAAAAAAAAAAGGAAAAAAAAGAGTTTAGTCCTGCAAAAAACCTACACAGCATGGAAATCAAGTTTTTGGAAGCAAAATATTGCCATCAGGAAGTGAGATCATAAAAACTTGCTATGGGAAGTCAGAAAGCAATGCACATCATTGCCAAGGCCCACCACACTCTCCATCTGTTGATGGTTTTCCCTTAGGCAGATACGTGATGTTCTGCAAACTGAAAGGGAAATGAGAGAAGTGAGATAAACTTAATCTACCAGTTAGATGATTGGTCTAGAGTTTGACATATCTGACAACTGTTTATCACATAAATTGGTGGTGGGTGGAAAGCTAGTCCTGAAGCTAGCCAGAAACCTCTTGTTGACTTCATAGTGATGTGCCCCAATGTTCTTGTGTCAGCAAAACATCCCACCTTCCCTTAACCTCTACCTTAGTGCAGAAAATCACGAGGGCATGCCTATATGGCTCGCGAAACATCTTATTCCTTATGCCAACTCAGTGACTGACCTGTCTGTTGTCGCTGGTGGCTGATGCCAGACACGAACGTCAGTGGAAGGTGCACATCTGTCTGCAAGAAAGAGATCTGGCACCACCAGCTTGTCACACAGAGCCCTCAGAGGGGTGGCCAGATGGCAGACATGGCTTCTGTCCATCCTAGTTTAGATCTGGATGCTGGCTGGGTTCAAAATTACCTATACAGAGGAATGAATCTTTCATTCAGATTCAGATGCTGATTTAGGTGGCAGCTCCATCCTATGGTGGGGACGAAATCCATGTTTGCAAATAAATCACTTTCTTTGCAAGTTTTAAAGAGAATGTGTGTGCCTAAACTCATCTATATTTATAGATGTGCACATTAACTCCAAATAACTTGCATAAGTATACATAAGCATAAAGATATACACATATGTAGGTTTGTACTACGTACACTTCAGGGATTAACTAGGGGAAAAAATTTTAATGTAATTAATATCTCTTCCTCCTGTTTCATCTTCTTCAGAGATTTTAGTGTAGCAGAATAGTCGGGGCAAAACATACAAAAGGAAAGGAAGTATTTTCTGCAGATGACAAAAACTGCTCCAGATTCTGGATTGTGATTAGTGAGGCACAAACATCAGAAAAGGTTTGCTTCAGAGGGATGTCCAAACATTCAAGTGATTGTCTGAAGCTTGTTCAAAAATCTGATCTAGATCTCGAAGAAAAAGTTCTGTTTTTCTTCCTTTTGAAATATATGTGTTAATATGTTAATATATGTATTAATATGCCCCAGCTAATGTGGGAATATATTGGGAATCACTTTTAGCCCTCAGTTATAAAGCGTTTGCAAGGGATTTTCATAAAGAACATAGAAACTGTAGAATATACATAAAATGGAAAAGTTCTCCAAAATTCATTCTTCATCTATATTACAAGCTTTTCAAGAATTCTCTCAAATGTGTTGGAAAAAAAAATTAATATTCACATTTTTAAAGATATTTTCTTTTTATTTTGCATATAAAATTTAACCACCAGTGGAAAAAATTTACATTAAGTTATTTTGTTATTCGCAATTAATTCATCTAATAAGAGATAGCCTCTGCCTCAAAGAGAAGGCAACCAAAACAGAGAAGGCAGAAAAAATAAAAATAGGAAGAAATTATTATTATTCCTGTCACAAATCTGAATTTACACACTATCGAGAATCCCAGGAGCCAGGATAAAGGCTGCAATATTAATGTACACTGTAGAAAGGAAAATTATTAAAAGAGTTGACGTGGTAATGCTGTAGGTTCTTGGTGTGACATTTTCAACTCAAGCGTTCCCAGCATTACTGAAGCAAACTGTTTTGTTTCACCCCATTGTATCAGATAGAAAGGGTTAAGGTTGATATGAAGCACTATTTTCTTTAGTGTGGCAGGGAGAATTTGGATTTCAGTGAGGTCAAAGTGTTAATTAAAAACTTATTTGCTGTTATACTATGCAATGGTGAGGCATAGTCTAAGGTTTTGAGGTAACAAAGGTTTGTGTATTTCTAAAAGGCCTCTGCCAGCTAAGCAGGGGTGGAACAAGAAGCCATGGGTCATGTAGTATGACAGATTCAAGACATATGGGACTAAATTACTTCCTAAATCCACTCCAGGATTTTCATAGCTTGTTGCTTCTTCTAGTTTATTTGTATTGCAAAAGCCAGTACTAAAACCTTTGGACTTCCTGTTACAGATAGGGAAGAAAATAATAAAAAAAAAAAGAGATCAGCTTAAAAACTAAAAAAGTAAAGCACTGAAAAAGTCTTTTATTTAACAGAATCTCTATTCCCTTCTGAAATGTCAAAACCTTTACAGCACTTCTGTCATTTAACAGACTTCTAGGTAGCACAAAAAAAAAAAAAAAAGTCATGAAAGCCATTTTAATGGAAAATAGAAGACAGATGATTGAGATGGGCTAAAAATTGGTTTCACCTGGTACTATTGTTAGATCACAATTCCTCAAAGATAATTAAAAAAACCCCAACAAAACAAAAACAAACAACAACAACAACAACAATAAACCAGAAAACCTAAAGAAAACACTGGAGTTGAAATTAAAGGAATAATAATAAAAAAAATGAACCTATGGTTTGACACTGGCACTTTGGGTGTGTGAGCACATACACAAATTCCTGGCTTTACCCTCAGCCAGCCTGGGTCAACCTGTCATCTCTCTAAATTCTGCCTTTGCTGCTCATTGACTTCTAAACCTGAGTCCTGAAGCATTTTAGTCTCACTGAAGGAGTGACTGGGTCAAGGCTGCCCAAATGACTGAAGTTTTACATGTTAGGTCTGGCTGGTTATGAGCTTTAAGGCAGCCTGAAAAGGCAACACCACGGGTGTACAAAAATTGTCAAGACCTCAGCTGAGGAGTTAAGTTCCACACACAGAGGCTTTCCCTAAGGCATCAGCACCTGGCACATCCGCATCAGTGTAAGATTTATAGGTCATAGTTTAAGCTATTTCACAGAATCACAGAATAATTCAGGTTGGAAAAGACCTCTGAGATCATCAAGCCCAACCTGTGACCCATCACCACCTTGACAACTAAACCATGGCACTAAGTGCCACTACCAGTTGAACACCTCCAGGGATAGTGATTTCACCTGGAGCTTAGGGAATTCTGGCAGAAAATGAACTCCTGGCTGCAGGTTTGAAGGTGAAAGAAGAAGGAAGAGAGAGGATAATTCAAAGAAGAGAAGATAGCTCAGAATAGTGAGAGTAACAATAGGATTTCCTTTCTCCTCAACATAGGTGAGCCAAATTAGGTGGTGGTGGCAGTTTCACTGATTCTTCTTTGACCTACTCTGATCCTGATGTCTCAGAAAAATAAAACTGCAGTTATGATTTCTCCAGACTGAAAAAACTTGATATTTTCACATATTTAATCTCTCAGGTGAAACAGCTGAAGAGCCTCAGGTGATCAGAAGAAAGTGAAGGACTCCAGAGCCTTGATTTAGATAGACAGAATCCTTCTCCAGAGCCATTTTCACATATGTTTAGGTAAATATTTTGTGTGCTTGTTTTAGAATAACTGCTTTATTAGGTAGACACATTTCTACCATCTATCACTTTCAGCAACATGGAATATGGTTTCACAACATACACATAATAAGTTAGGCGGCCAACATCCTTGCTACTTCCCTTCCCAAGCTCAGTGTTCAGGACACTTGTGAAGTATTTCAGACATTTTAGGGCTAGCAAGAGTCATAAGAGAGGACACACACCAGAGAAAAAACTCTTAGGAATTGCCCATGCCTTCACTGAGGTATCATAGCAACATAGGCTAACCTAAATTTAGTGAGGTATAAAGAAATCTCACCTTAATAGGCCCTGTGAAACTGGAACATCTCACTTTAAAGACCTGATAAAGATCAGGCAGGAAAACTGCAGGAGAATTTGAGCCACAGCTCCAAAGATTTAAAACAGCATTTTTGTCTAGACAATTTTTTTTTTTTTTTGCTAACTGTGGAAATATGTTCTCTCTTTGAACCTCAGCTTCCACCTCTAGAGTAAGAAAGAAGAAATATTGTGTCAGCTTTATAAAAACTAGGGGCTGTGCTCAGCATTATCTTCCTATTCTTAGACAAGTTTGTGGAGGTCATGCTCCATTCCCAAAATCCAGCGATGGAAAAACAGGTTTAGTCAGAAAATAGTTCAAGACAAACAATTTCTAAAGGAGAAAAGAAGGGAATATGTGTGTTTGTTTTTCTCAGACATGAGGTGGTTGAGGACTATGCCACCAGGGGCCTTCTTCCACTAGAGTACCTAGAAAATAAGTTCACAAATTAATAGATATTAACAAAGCAAAGAAAATTCAATGCATCAGGAGATAGCAAATATTTGA
Organism: Pyrocephalus nanus; assembly: GCA_038380795.1. NCBI lineage: Eukaryota > Metazoa > Chordata > Aves > Passeriformes > Tyrannidae > Pyrocephalus > Pyrocephalus nanus. The sequence goes on along the minus strand of CM076263.1, from coordinate 4,357,146 downwards.
ACAATGAAGTGAATGGAATGCCAGATGGAGGATTTATGACACTATAAAAGATCCCCTGTGGGAACCAGTAATCTTTTATCATCCAGAAAAAGTATGGTCTGTGTTTCTGTGCTCTAATAAAAGTCCAGGCTAACCTCTCAGGTTATTTATATGCATTTTTTTTTTCTAGATTATCTGGTAATTCCTTTTTGAGCAAGAAGCAAAATCAGACTCACAAAGTTGTTCACACTGATCATTAAACCCTACTGCAAAGTTAAAGGGATGGAAAGTAAATTAATTAATATGCTGTATTTTCTGGTGCACTGCACAGTCTGAGACATGACCCAAATTGGCCACAGACTCCCTTGTTGACTCTGTTGCTTCTATGCCTGCTGACACTAAGGGTAGAGTTTTGTTGATATTATCTCTGGCTGAAGTACCTGGGGCAAGAGCACATATTATGGATATGTAAGGCAAGTTCTTAGTTTCCAGTTCAGGGAAAAGAGAGGGTGAATAAACCATATCTAGTAAAATACGTAGAAGGACTTGCATGAACTGGGTCCAGCTTTGCTCTACTCCACAAAAAAGCAGCAAATGCTTTTTAAGAAACTAAGTAAAAAAAAAAAAGGAAAAAAAACCCCAAACAACAAAATAAACAAAACCAACCAACTAACCAACCAATCAAAAAAAAAGGATACAAACACGAAAAACTCTGAAGGTCAAAAACTTAATCCCAACAGAAAATTCTATCCCTTCTATTTAAAATGTTTGTAAATACAGGTGCAAAGGGTTGTACTGATCTCTCCCAGGATTTTATTCAGGGTCACACACACCATTCGAGTGAGTCTGCCTCTTACTGCCTTTAACTCTGGAGAAGGAATAAAAAGGCTTCATAGTTGCATTTATTTTCTTTTCTTCCACATTCCTGTCAGCAGTGAATCCAGTACTGGATTCCTTCCATAAAATAACAGTTCATTTCCCTTTGAAGAAAAGGCCACTACTTGTTCAGGCAGCGTTTATAGAGAACTCTGCCCAGTTTTCATCAGCTGCTTCAAAAGCCAGAAGACCAGCACGTCCCATGTCATATCTGTACTCTCATGAGGGCACCTCAGATGGTCTCTTGTGTCTAGAATGCATCAGATACTTGTCAGTCCTGAGATCCCTTCCACTGAATTTAATGAAAGAGAGGAAAAAAAAAAAAAAAAAAAAAAAGCTTTCTTTACACCCCAAAAGTAGTGTGGCATAGCTGACTTTCAGTTCTCAAAGTAATTCTCCCTTTGACCTCAAGAGCAGCCTTTTGTGGCCATTTGTGTTGCTTTGCTTTGCTTCAGTTTCCCGGTATGGAACTGAAGATATGTTCCAGACGTTTTCTCTCTCAAAAAAGCAAAATATCCTGGCAGTCCAGATCCAGTGTGTTAAAGGTTAATATTGTTGAACCTAAAGAAAATAATTGATTGTATTTTCTTCCACAACTAAGCAAACCTTGTAAATCATTATAATGGAAACAACTTCTGTGGTTTTTTTTCTGTTTTGCTTGTTTGCTTTCCGTTTTTCTTTTTCCTGAAGGATAACATTCAGCTCAGAGTCTGATTTTATGAGAAATTGTGCTTTTTAATGCAAAAGCTAAATATAATCTAACAGATTCTGTCTGACTGCGGAGTGCGATGGTGTGCAAAGTAAACAGTGGTTTCTTATCATTTCTGACTCTGTCATGAGGCAGAAAATTGCAGGGTTTTAGTTGTTTGCTAATGCATTTTCTGTTTCCTGAATTCCAGCTGGAATGGCTAAAACAAGTGCATCAAAACTGTCGTAGAGCCATTTTGGATAACAAAGCAAAACAGTGACATTTTCTGTGTGAAAATGAGGCAGTTGTACTGGAGAATATGAGCAAAATAGGGAAAACACAGCACAGAGTCTCAGCCTTAATCACTCTCTAGTGTTACCAAAGTGGCAATTATTTGCAATAGAAAACAAAACTGCATAACGAACAAAGTTTGTCACATTCCAGTGAAAATCAAAGCAAAAGCCAATTTCTCAATGCATTGTGGAAGTGCATGAGGCCTTATTTAAGTACTTTAGGAAAATACATGTGTGCCTGGATGTGTCAAGGGTTTGAAATAAAACACAGTCACTGGATTTTGTGCATTTCGTGGGTAACATTGTTCTCTTACTATGAAAATCTGAACGTATTGTTATTTTATTCTATGCCAGTCCCAACTCAATTTATATGTAGAAACCCCAGGACAGTACACCATGCCATGCCATTCCATACTGACCAGTCTTTTCTCTCTGATTAGACCTGGTATAGTCATAGGTCTCTCTACATTTTTAAGGGTTCATGATCTCTAGAAGTCTTTTTTGGATAAACCTGCTGTCTATCCTAGCCTATGCAACACTTATTTTTTAAAATCTTGGTGTAAAATCAAGCTGTCAGGTTTCATAAATCACAAGGGGAACATTTTAAAAAGCTCTATCAGTAAGCCTTGAATAAAAGACCAATCTTTCTTGATCCTAGGCTGAATTTAAAGTTTCTTTCTTTTTTTCTTTTTTTTCTTTTAAATTTTCTTCAGTTTTGGATAATAATGATGTTACTCTCAGGTGAATTATTCCAAGATTAATGCAGAGGGTTTCTTCAGCTGCATTTTAGCATTATTGACCCTGTCATAATATGAGGCATTGCTGGTTGACCATTATGTCTTGTTTGCAGTTTATAAAGATGCTGAACAGGATGTGAAGCTCGATAATGCATCAGCAGCAAATGCAAATTTTCTGTATTTACTGCAGGGGGAGGAGGGAACCCTCCACCAACAAACCAAAAAAAAAAAAAAAAAAAAAAAGGTAAAAAGATTAGGCTGTGTGTTAATGGGTTTCATTGGCAGCCTCCATCATTTTGCTTTTCCAAATCTGCCAAGATGACAGAAACCTCCACAGTGATGTGGCCCTCTCCCAACTCCCTGATGCCCCAGCATTTCCAGCTGCTTCTGTGACAGGATCTGACTTCCCTGTGAAAGCCAAAGGGCCAACTTGTGGCTCCAAACCTCCCTTTTCCAGGTCACAGCTTCTTTCAGGAATGTAAATGCTCAGCCGGGATGTGGTAGTTGATATTCCTGACAAGATCACTGCTGCTGGGAATAAAAGACCACACATTTTTGTAGCAGTCATTTTTCAAGAACATTTTTAAAAGTGATCCACTCTTCTCATTAACTTTGCAGACAGCAGAAGTTCTTATCTGTTCCATCTCCTTTTCCTAGAAGCTTCAGTCCTCATAATCATGAAATGGCTATGCTTATTCATATCACAGCATTGCCTCTTTTAAGAGAAAATGTAGCTGCATTGCTTTCTGACTTTTAGCTCTTCATCCCTGTAATTAATTACATTATTCTCTTCCATAATTATGAGAATTTAAATAGCTTATCTAGCCTCATGGAGAAAAAAGACCAAGGTTTTACAGAGACTGACACTGTGAAATACTTTGAATTCCTGAATGAGCAGCAATATGAGCATTGGTATCCATAACGAAGAAATCTGCATCCAAGTTCCAACAAAGCATTTATAAATTGAGAGGACAGCTCATGTGCCATTCTCATGTAACGATACAATCCTGCCCATATTGGATCATTTATATACTTTTACAGAATCCCAGAATTACAGAATCAGTTAGGCTGGAAAAGACCTCTGAGATCACTGAGTCCAACCTACGACCGAACATCCCATATCAACTAGACCACGGCACTCAGTGCTGTACCCAGTCTTTCCTTAAACACCTCCAGGGACAGTGACTCCACCACCTCCCTGGGCATGCTCTTCCAATGCCTAATGACCCTTTCTCCAAAGAAAGTCTGCCTAATATTCAACCTAAATCTCCCCTCGTGCAGCCTGAGCCATGTCCTTTCATTTTGTCACTAGTTGCCCAGGAGAAGATGCTGACCCCCACCCCGCTACACCCTACTATCAAGGAGTTGTACCTAGTTATAAGGTTCCCTTGGAACCTCCTTTTCTCCAGGATAAACATCTCCACCTCTCTCAGCCACTCCACATGTGCTCCAGACCCTTTACAAGTCTCATTGCCCTTTCCTGGACCTGCCCCAGCACCTCAATATCCTTCCTGAGCTGCAGGGCCCAGAATTGGACACAACGTTCAAGGTGTGGCCTCAGCAGTGCCCAATACAAGGGAAGAATCACTTCCCTGCTCCTGCTGGCCACATTATTTCTGATACAGACCAGGTGCCATTGGCTTTCTTGGCCGCCTGGTCACACAGCTTCTGTCAATCAGCACCCTCAGGTCCTTTCCCACTGGGCTGCTTTCCAGCCACTCTGCCCCCAGCCTGTAGAGCTGCAAGGAGTTGTTGTGGCTAAAGTGTAGAACCTGGCACTTGGTCTTGTTGGACCTCATACCTTTGTTCTTAGCCCATCCCTCCAGCCTATCCAGGTCCTTTGGCAGAGTCTTCCTACCCTCCAGGAGATCAGCAGTCTGACCCAATGTGGTGTTGTCTCCGAATTTGCTGAGGGTACACTCAATCCCCTCATCCAGATCATCAGTAATGATATTGAACAGGACTGGGCCTCACACTGATCCCTGGGGGACAGCACTAGTCACTGGCTGCCAACTGGATGCAGCCCTGTTCACCAGCACTCTCTGAGCCTGACAAAGAGTGCCCCTGTCCAGTGCCTGGGCTGCAGCTTTTCCAGGAGAATGCCATGGCAATGTTGAAGACCTGGCTGAATTACAGGTAAACTACATATACAGCCTTTCCCTTCTCCGCTAGGTGGTTCATCTGGTTATGAAAGGTTGGTCATAAAACATCAGGATGGTCAGGCAGAACCTGTCTTTCCTAAAGCCATCCATATTATGATGCTTGACATTTCTGTTTAGTTTTCTTCTAAGAGAACCTCTGACTGTTCCTAGACTTTGGTAGCATTTAGGGTTAAGAACAAAGGGACCATAGGTCATACCTTCCAGATGTGTATTTGCTTTCTGTCACTGCCAAACTTATATCCCCTTACACCAATTTGCCCTCATTTTCCTCTGAATTGCCTCAGTTGTTAATTTTCCCAATTCCCCTTACTTTGTTATATTAATAGTCAATATTGTAATTACGTTACTGCTATTAGCTGAACAATATGTGGGGAAAGAGGATTTGTATTTAGACTGATTTCCTATCCCACAATCATATAACGTTGTTACAAAAGCTTTGACTAAAGCTCCTGAGTCTGAAATTGATTTCAGCAGAATCTTAGTCTTGTCCTATGTATTATTAGCTTAAGGGAATCAACTCATGGATTGGAAAACAAAGTTTAAAAATTTCAGCTGGGTAAGTTTTATGGCAGTTAAATAGTTCAGAAGAAACAAATATTTGAAGATCTCTGTGGGAAATTCTACCACACTGGATGGATCTGTCTTTTGCAGATATTCTCAGGCTAACATCAGGTATGAAAACATGGGACACCAGGAGTAACATAACCACGGAACTAAACTACCTCTCCAGCCATTCACACAGTCTGTTTGGGTTTTTTATTCTCAAGTGGTTGTAAGTGACAGAAACCTTACAGAAAGCTCATTACAGTTTATACTCTGCATTATTCAGGAATTATTCTTAGATTATATTAAAAATTCCATCTGATTTTATTCAAAGAAGATTCATTTCCTGGGGAATTTTCTGTATTTCTCGTCTTCTGACAGAAGCAGCATCAGACTCTTCACTGTTCTTCTTGCATTAATGTTGCTCAGATACAACTGAAAATTAATGATGAGGGGGTAAAATGTTATTTTTAACACTAAATGTTGCAGCCTATAGGTTTAAATTTCATTTGAAGGTGTTGGTTCTGTTTGACTATAATACGGTTTCTCTGTGAATTGTGTTATATAAATGGGCAATTTTCCAGTTAGTAAAAAAAGGGGGTGAAGTTCCACTGAAGTCACTAATGACCAAATATTCCAATCCAAGAAAAATAGCTGGGAAAATAGCTGGAATTAAAAAGTTAGGGCGAGGGGTCGAGGTGGAGGCAGAAGCACTCAGTTGTAATGGGTCAGATAAGACCAGGTTTTTTGCCAGTTTTATAAAGCAGGAAATATATTAGGATATTGATCCTGTTTTTTCTTCCCAGAACTAAAGTGGTACCAAGTACTGATGGGAAGAAAAAAGGCAGTACAATAATCACTATACTGCCTTTTATAAGTTTTAGACTTCATCAATAGTTTTGATTCCACTCTAAGTTTTGGAAGGAAAAAGAAACCTCTTTTGAGTAATGCTGCAGTGAAAATCTTATGCCTAAGGGAAGGAATGTGTTTCAAATTATGACACTGGAAGACATTATTAAATAACACTAAAAAAAGTCCCTCTTTTATACTGTCAACCTTTTCTTCCTGTAGAAATTCTCAAATTCTAAGCTAAAAGTAGCCCTGGGAGAAATAGTGTGGAGGGTTTTTTTTCAATTTCTGGGATTTTTTTTAGGGTAGATATCTACCTAGATTCTTTTACACATAGCTGAAAGGTTTGTGTAGAGGAGGATGAAAGAATTATTTTATTTTAGTAACATTCTGGTCCTGTACTAAGCAATTTAAAAGAGAAAATAACATTGTTAAAAATAAGTGAATAAAGCAAGAAAATATGAACCATCTGCAGCTCTTCCTTCCTTAATTCCCATTCCCCGGTTGAAATGAAAAGAAAGAGAATCTGAAAACCAACAAGTTTTTGTTTTTATTATTATTATTTCCCAAGGGCAAAACCCTGCAAGTAGGAAAGCTGTTTGTGAAGAAAAGGAATAAAAAAAAAATTAGGAAGATAGTATTTATTATGAAAGTAGTAAAATCGTGGCATCAGCTTTTTTTAAGCTTGAGTATCTATAATGAGGCTATTAAGCTACCAGGTAAATCTACCAGTAGAACACAAAGGCACTACCCAAGTGCATTCATACAGATGCATACCCTGGGTACGACCTAATTCTCATTTCTGTTGAAGGAAAATGTGGGCATGCAGGCTGGAAGGAAACTGAACCAGGGTGCCAAGAGTCCTTTCCAGCAGCACTGATGGGTCCAGGGCTGTGGGGAATACCATGTCAAACTGCCCATGGGAACAGCAAATCACACAGTGTGAGATTTGCAAGGGACAAAAGGATAGTGAAGAAAAAGGATGTTCTAGGTATTTCTCACATTAGCACACCCTGTATGTTTTTATGCTGCACAGACCATCACCCTGGGCTCTGTTTCTACAGTGGAAATGATGAATTTGGTTCAGGAGGCACTTCTTGAAATTCTTTAGCCAGTTCTATGCCTCAGGTCAAACTAGATAACAATTATCGTCTCAAAATTATGAGTTTATAGGCTCAATTATGGTGTTATGGCCTCATTATGCTCTCAAAATTATCCAGACTTCTTAAGAGTCAGCACAAAGGTTAGGAAGGCTTGAAAATAAATGATGGTCTCAAGGACGTAAACTGTACTCTTAGGACAGTTTTTATTTTCTCCCTTCACGTAGGGAGGGAAATTTGGATGCTGGAAAGAACTCTTGAAAGGCTGAACAGAGTATCCTCATTTGTTGAGTGAACTGAGAAATCTTTCACAAATGGAAAGGGGTGGGCAATTGACCTGTGAAAGACTTGGATCTGTAAGAGCCACTACTGAAATGGAGCCATGTTTTGCTGGGAAAATAGCAAGGATTACTGTAAATATTTCATATATATATATATATATACACACACATACCTATATATATACACATATGACATATAAATGTATACATATGTATATCTATGTATACAATGACATTTTACTTAATTTAATTTAATTTCCCTGTGCTTCTTCACCTTTCATCTGTGTAGGAAAAACAAGTCAATATCAATGCCTTCTTTCTTCTTGTGAAAGCTTGCAAGAAAATGAATGTCATGGAGACACTATGGAGAGAATGATTGTAGTAGAGCATCAGTCTGTTCTGCTTTACAGAAAAACTATGATGATGATAGCACACAAACCACCCTTGATAAAACAAAAAGTCCATGATAATTCCTCTGTTATGTTAAGGTCCCTCTCTTCAAAACAGATTGTAATAATTTCCCTGTGAAACACAATCCATTGCTCAAAACCTCTCAAAGTAAGAACAAGGAGAAGAAATAGGCACTGATATGAGCTCTCTCATGATTTCTTTTCATTGCCATGGTGTTAGAGCTATTCAAGAACCACAGCCCATTGTACTAAATAATATATGATTATGGCTTGCTTTTTTTTCAAAAATTAGTAGTAGTTTTAAGGATCAAAGCCCTTTATTAGGGCATCTGACTTTCAAAAGGTGAATGCTCATTAATATCAAAACAAACCTCATAGAAGGTGTTGTAAAGCTATAACTTAACTATGAGGGTTTTTTTTCCAAAATCACTAGTAGTTTCAATAAACATTAGCCTTGACACATTCTCATAGCCTCTTGAAGTATACCATCTTTTCACACCTTGACTTAGATGCTGCTGCCTGGAGCAAGGATCCTGTCCCTGTTTGCAAGGGGCCCATCAAACGATCAATGCCGCACAAACAAATAAGGAAATAAACACACACACCTTCACCCCCTTATTATCTCTCTATCAAGAAAAGAGATTGAGTCTCAAGATAGTTTAGTAAGTGTTATACTAAGTTTCAGATCGTTTCACTGCCTGACATGACAGACAATAAAATTTCAAAAAATATTGTAGCTTCTGCAGTTCAGCTGGCATTGCTTTTGGCCTGATAAAACTTGAGGTGTTTTTATTCATTACCCTGTCAGTCAGTCCTTGAAGGCTGAGAGATTTCTAACTTATCCCTTGAAATGTGTCATGACAGATAGAAGATGACTGTAGGCATTCAAATGGGAAATATGGGGGTGGAATCCTCCTCTTCACCACTGACCTAAACCAAAGAAAAATGGGTTTGTACAGAAATAGGCCTTTACTCTCCCACCCCCGTTCTTTGTCACAAACTCTGCCTCATTACCTGGTTAGGTAACATTGTTAGTCCTCTCCAAAGAACCACACCATGGCTTGAGATGAGAGGTCAAGCGTATTGAGAGGTTCGTTTAACCTTTCAACAGAATTCTGGTTTTATCCCCTGAATATCCCCAGAAAATTTACTTTCTGTAAGGTAATTGATACACATGAGGCAACTAGTAGTCACAGAGGCAACATTTTTATCATTCAGATTAGAGATACCAGGAAATGCTGCTGCTCTGAAACTCCCACTTTCAGTTTTTGGGACTGTCCCCGGTACATTTTTTGCCTGACACAAATATTCCCAAATAATTTCAGGGCACAGTGCAGGAGTTAGCATAAACAAAGGACCATGCACCATACTCCCTGGCATGCCCGCAAAACAAACTCCTCTCTTCCCATCCTTGTAAAGGTTCCATACTTGCAGTTCATCATTTAAATAAAAATATCCCCAAAACCTTCAGAAATGCATCCAGAAGGGGAAACCTTATATGTAAAATATAAGCAAAAATAGCAAAAATTAAAAACATTTGGAGAAAGTTTCTCACAGTAAGATTATTAGGCCTCCTAAAAATAGATAGATAGGAGAAATATCTGAAGATTCATCAAGTATGTTATGAGTTTTTTTGAGTTTAGCAACTTCTTTCTTGATTCATATTCACTACAATCATACAGATTAGGACCCTTCTGAATCTTTTCAAAAAAGTAGATCAATCCCTCAAAGTTCCAAAACGCTGGATATTTTTCTACATTCTAAATGAACCTAAACATTATCTTAATTTTCCTAAACAGCCTATTATCTGTTCTCTTATCTTTGCTATTTGATTTCATAACGACTTCCAAGACAAAGACATGTTCAACCTAACCTATGTGAATTTTTAAAGAACTGAATTTTAAACTCTCTTTTCTGTATTAGGAGGGCTTGTGCACCACAGTTTTCACAGTAGGACTAATACAGCAGCAATACATGATAAATATAGCTGAGCACATTGCTTCAACATTTATTTTGTTGATGTTGCTGGATATACACATAATATACACAGAGGTGCAAAGATATATGCCATTCTGCCATGAAATGAATCAGAGCGTTTAATGACACAGAAAATATAGAAAGTCATGCTGTAGCTCATGGTTCATGTAATCAGGGTCATCCAGGCTCTCAAAATTGAAGATTAAGCTTTTAAAACCACCATAAATGAGTCAGAAACCTTCAATTAGATGCACTAACTTCTCCAATAACATTTGAATGAAAAGTAAGTCTCATTTAATAGTGAAATAGGGGAAAGACTGTGACTGGTGTAATATAGTATAATCGTGAAATATAGGGAAGATAATGACTAGTGTAGCCATTAACTGAGAGCACTGAATAGCTGAGAGAGAAGGCAATGGCAATAAGAAATAGTGCCTTACCTTCCTGGGGGGCTTTCCATCATATGATCTCAAAGTATCTTACAAAATAATAGCAGTGATTCGCATCTGGGAGGGATGCTGATGTTGTAGCGGCACCTGATTATCTCGTTCAGCATTCAGAGCTCTCAAAACCTGCGGCACTGAACTACCCACTCACTGCATATTCCTAACATTCCTTTGTTCCTCTCAGGGCACATGTGACTTTTGTTGCTTTTCCCCAAGCTTTTCTTGGTTGAAATGGAAACTACGAGCTCTCTTTTTAAGAAAGAAAGCTGAAATCCTCCCTTCACTGTGTGCCCTTCAGAGCAAGAGCTGAAGCAACAAAAATCATGCAACTTGAGACGGAATAAGAAGGAGACTAACCAAGGAAAAATAAAGTGGTTTTGATTTGACCATGCAACTCTGAACACCCAACAAGATGAATTTTGCTCTTGTGGTAGGTTTGTGTTTTTTTGTTTGTTTTTTTTTTTGTTTTTTCCCAAATGTCTATTGTAAAATTATGGTTTCTGAATAAAATTTTAAGTCTATGTGGCTAAATGACACAGCTGCCTGGGCATAAAAAAATGCGATGCATAACTCTAAAGCAACCCTAAACTCATGGTCTTGTGTGAAAATGCATCCCCAGAGAAAGCTGCTCCATTTAAGATTGCATTGAAATTGTATACTGCAACCTTTCAGCTTCTTAGGTGGTGTGGGTAGTATCCAGCTCAAAAAGAGTCATTCAAATGATGTCACACCCTGCAGGAACATGAAGTTGGTTGATGTCCCCTTGTTGCACTGCACATTTCCCCCAGAACTAAAATGAATGCTATCATGTACATTCAGGAGCAACACAACCTGAGCATGAAGCTACTCAAGCTAGTGATCATTCATATGCATAATTCTTTAATTTAAACATGTTCAAAATGATAAAATATAAACACTTTGAAGGAAAGTTGCAGCACCAGGTCTCAAGATATACTGTCTGGACGCTAACCTACTTTTCGCCCTGAAGCGCCAGGTACTATCATGATTGAGAGAAAAAAAGTAATTTCTAAATGCTTACAGTAGGTTTTTGCATAATTATCTTATTCCAGCAAGAAAATGTCATTTTATATTTATATTTAGTATCTTACTAATTTTTTCTAACTGGGAACTGCACAGTTGGATTTCACAAGAAAAAGTGTTCCCCCTTAATGAGTTTATCTTAATAGCTTTACATTCCTGGTGTTTCTATACCCATACGTGTACTCTGTAACCTTGTAGACACTTGCACCTGCTAACACACAGCTTTGAAGATATAAATATGGCAGAGAGTGTTACCTGTTTGCTGACAGCGTATGCAGCTTGACAATACCAAATCAATTCATGCCTGGTGCACTTGGCAAATGAGATGCAATTTTTATCCTAAATCAATGGTGAATTAATTGACAAGATGGTAAACAAAGGTTGCATCTAATATATCTGGATGTATGTCTGTGAGGGAGCTGCAGCTTTGACAAACTCGCTCGAGTTGCAGATCTCCACGCCTGAGTTCTCACCAGGATTTGGGAAAACCTGTGTTGTAGAGGTCCAGCTCACAGTGTGATTTTACGTGTGAAAGCATAAGGACCAGGAGGAGCCTACATCAATTTTGAGTAAGAACAATGATAGAATACAGTCTGAACGCCTTGATATTAAAGACTGCCTACATTTTAAACACATATGTAAAGCTATGAGAGTGCTTCACTATTATGTTTCTCTATTATTAGGGAACTATTGTGAAATTATTTATTTTGCCTTTACTTCCAAAAGGATAGTTATGATTTTCACATGTTTCACATAATTCAAAATCAGTAAGTTTTTCATGAAGAATAATTTTTTCTCTTTCTTTTTTCTCTTTTTCTTTTTCTTTTTTTTTTTCTTTTTCTTTTTCTTTTTCTTTTTCTTTTTCTTTTTCTTTTTCTTTTTCTTTTTCTTTTTCTTTTTCTTTTTCTTTTTCTTTCTCTTTCTCTTTTCTTTCTCTTTCTTTTTCTCTTTCTCTTTCTCTTTCTCTTTCTCTCTTTCTCTTTCCCTTTCCCTTTCCCTTTCCCTTTCCCTTTCCCTTTCTCTCTTTCTCTTTCTCTTTTTCTCTTATTGGTTACATGTCGAAGTAGCTGAGTCATTAGCACAAGTTCTCCTTGTAGAGGGAGGGTTGGTACAAATGTTCTGAGATCCAAACCAGAAATAAGTTGCTGCAGAAATCAATACTTAGTATTTAATGCAAACACTTTTAATTAGCCATGAAAAAAATCGATTTAATTGGGATGGGAAATTAAGGGTTTTTCCTCTAATGGAAACCACTGCAGACTTCAGGTTAAAGCTCCCTGTCTTTCCTATCTCTTCTGACATTACTTTTTAGGATTTTTTTGTTGTTGTTGTAAGGGGGGAGGTGTTTTGTGTGTGTGGTTTTTGGTTGGCTTGGTTGGTTTTGGTTTTGTTTGTTGCTTCTTTGGTTTTGCTTTTTAAATTAAGTGCCCTTGAGCAATTAAACTGATCTATATACCACTTTTATCTTTCTGCATGTGATGAAGAAAGAGACTTGCCTTTCTCCTTTTCCAGAACTAAGAGTTGGGTTCTCTTAATTCATTCTCTCTCCTGGGGAAAAAGTGAGTAAAGAATATGTAAAAAATTGACATAAACTGTAAGGCTACATAAAGTCAAACTAATACCTACAACACAATTTAGAATCCTTAAAAGGCCATTTTTTTTTGGTAAAAAGTCAGAAATACTTAATTGCACTTCAGTAATGATGAGGAGAGTTTGATAGGAGCATCCCCTTGCTGAGTAAGTGAAGGGACCAGATTCCCTGTCAGCACCTGAAACAACTTGAAGAATCCTTGAAGTTTAGGAAAGTTTTCCAAAATCGTCCAGCCTACTTCTGCACTGTAAAAGAAGTATCCTTTTGTCATCTCCTTCTTCTAGCACTGAAGAACCCCATGCTGAATTAGTGCAGGATATAGATCATTAAGATACAAGTTTGGTTTTTGTTGTTGTTTTGTTTGTTTGCTTGTTTTGTTTTGGTGTTTTTGTTTGTTTTGTTTTGTTTTGTTTTTGCCTTTGTTGTTGTTTAAATATCCTTTTCCTGAAGACCTCTAAAAATTATGAAATGAAGGAAATTCAATAGATAATTCAGTCTCCTTAGAGAAAGTTTTCCTGATTTTTAGACCAAAGTAGGAGATTCTCCTTGTGGAAATGCAGGTCTTCCTTTTGCTTTCAAAACAGACTTACTGACTTTCATAAGTTTTTTCTATTGTGTTTCCTTAATTTTCCTAATTATAAAACTAAGTTAGAATGAGACAAAAGGAGTTATATGAAGACTTTATAGTGTTTCTGTTAATCTAGGTTTGGAAATGAGATCTTCATATATCGTCACCCTTCATATACTTATCTGCTCCCTCTCCTGAGCTCCCACACAGGTATTTACCATGGACTGAAAACCAAGATATTCATTTGAGTGGAAAACAAACCACAAAACTATTCCCTTGAAAGATAATCCCTTCTCTCAGGGATAAAGAAAATTTCCAGACCTGTGTGCAATGATGAGGAAGAAAGAGACACACAAAGACCTACACTTCTTTCCCAGCTGGGTTTACAGAAGGATCTGCCTTGCTGTTTGTTCTCTCCTCTTTCACGTGTAGCCAAAGAGCTCTGATTATTCCCAGTTCACTGTCAGCATCCTCGGCAGCAGCCCAGCAAAGGCGTTTTGCCAAAGGTAGCTGAAAATTACTCTCACAGGTTCATAGTTCTGTAATGTCAGTGCAGCTTCTGAGTTTAGCAAACTCCATTCCCTCATTATTCCTAACTGGCCGTTTTGTGACATCTACTCACGCCATGTCCTCCAAGACACTTGATGACAAGCATTCCTGGGGGAGTAACTGAGGTTTTCAAGCTTCCTGCTCTATCATTCTCTCTCCATTTACTGGACACTTTCTCTGGACTGAAGATAAATAACTAGTCTTCCACTGACAGCGCAAGTATAGTCTGGGAATCATGATCTAAGTCAACATACTCCTGGGAAAAGACATATCAGCTCTTGGTGACTTACAGTAGTTTTACACAAGTCTGGTGAGGAGCAGCTGAGGGAGCTTGGGGGGTTCAGCCTGGAGAAAAGGAGAATAAAGGGGGACCTTCTTGCTCTCTGCAACTCACTGGATGGAGGGTGGAGCCAGGTGGGTGTAGTGGGTTGACTCTATGGGACACCAGGTACTCACCAGAGTCACGTTCTCATTGCCCTCTGCAGCTGGACAGAGAGAAAATCTAAAGGGTTCATGGGTTGAGATCACTCATCGATCACCAAAACAGGCAAAACAAGCTCAAAGTGGGGACATTAATCAATTTTATTACTGACAGCATCAGAGCTGTTGAAAACACCTCCCTCCTTCAAAGTTCCACCTCCTTCCCCTCCTGCCCTGCCACCGCAGGGAGATGGGAAATGGGAATTATGCTCAGTTCATCATAGGTTGTGTCTGCCATGGCTCAGGAAGAGTCCTTTCTTGGCTCCCTGTGGGGTCCCTCCTGCAGGGGACAGTCCTCCAAGAACTTCTCCAACATAAGTCTGTCCCATGGGCAACAGTTCTCCACTGACTGCTCCATTGTGGGTCATTTCTCCACAGGGGTCAGTCTTTCAGGCACAGGCTGCTCCAGTGTGGGACCCCACAGGATCACAAGTCCTACCAGCAGACCCACTCCAGTGTATGTTCCTCTCACCACAGGTCAGCAGGTGTCTGCCAGGACCCTGCTCCAGCAGGTCCCCCACAGGGTCACAGCCTCCTTCAGGCATCCACCTGCTCCTGTGTGTGTCTCCTCCATGAGTGAGGATGGATCTCTGCTCCCCCATGGATCTCCATGGGCTGCAGGGGCACAGCTGCCCCACCGTGGGCTGCACCACGGGCTCCTGCACCTGGAGCTCCTCCTGCCCCTCCTTCTGCACTGACCTGGGTGTCTACATTATTGTTTACATGCTCTCACCTTGCTCTTCCCCGGCTGCAATTTTCATCTGCACAACAGCTTTCCTCCTTGAACATGTTATCCCAGAAGCATTACTGTAATTCCTGTTGGGCTAAGCCTTGTTCAGGGGCAGGTCCATCCTGGAACCATCTGGCATTGGCTCTGCTGCACATGGGGGAAGCTTCCAGCAGATTCTCACAGAAGCCACCCCTGTAGCTCCCCCCCGTTACCGAAGCCTGGCCACAAAAACCCAGGGGGTTGGTCTCTTCTGCCAGGTAACAAGTGATAAGACAAGAGAAAATGTCCCCAGGTTGCACCAGAGGAGGTTTAGATCAGATATTAGAGAAAAATTCTTCACTGAGAAGGTTGTCAAGCACTGGAAGAGGCTGCCCAGGCCAATGGTGGAATCACCATCCCTGGAAGTGCTCAAAAACCTTGTAGCTGTGATGCTTAGGAACATGGTTTCGTGGTGGACATGGCTGAGCTATGTTAGTGGTTGTACCCAATGGTCTTAGGGGTCTTTTTCAACCCAAACAATTCTACAGTTCTATGAGTTGCTACAGAAAATGTTATCATCACCACAGAGAATAACAAAAGTCATCAGCAGATGGGAGACTGGCAATGCTTTGTGAACAAAGCTGCAAGAAATAAATGAGGTGTAGTGTTACTAACATCACTCTGAATAAAATGTAAAAAGCAAAGTTCACAGAAATAAAATATTCTGGCTGTGATCATGCTAAAACAATCCTGTGAGGAAATAAATGGGTAGGGAAAGATCCATACAGATTGTAGTGTCTTGAAAACTCAAAACTCTGTGTAGCATAATGCAGATTCTCACCTCGCTTCAGAGAACTAAAGGACAGACATCTAAAATTTAGATGTTACCATAAAATCTCAATATAGATATGATTATAGTGCAGGTACCTGCAAACAGGAACCCTTCTCACCCACCTCAAGCTCTTAGTTTAGCTAAACCATTATCTAAAGGTGCCTGTGCCTGTTAACTGAGCCTAGGGTGACCAGGCTAGAGTCTGATTTCTAACCTGAAGTTTTAGTTTAGCTGTATAAGATAAATTTCTCTGTAACAGCTCACTTCAGTTGGCTGTATTAAGGCATCTTCTCACATTTTTTTTTCCCTCCACATGTGAATATCTGCTGCAGAGAGCAATAAAACATGACACAGGATCTGCAGAAACCCTCCTCTCCCCTGGAGCATCAGCTAGAGGCCAGGCAGGATGACAGTCATCATCCCAAATGGCACCAGACATTCCTATGTGGTAACTGAACTGAGCTTTAAGTGTCACTGTGCTTGACAGATTTTGCATTGTGGTTATCATGTTTTCCAAAACCAAGCATTGCAGTTTGCTGCCGGACAAAAATGGCAAGTTTTTGCAGCTGTTTTTAACACATGTGAATTTCCAAGCTTGCAAGATGTCAGGAAGTTAAGGTCAGACTTCAAAGCTTTACTTTCATGCTTAGATGAAGAGTCTCTGCCCTGAGCAACTTGATAGAAAGGGGGAGGCAGATAAGCTGGACAAGTCTTCATAGGTTAATGCTGTTCTCAGTTGAATTTATATATGGAGCTTTGGTAGTTGTGTTAGGTGGAGGGGATAGCCCTCTTAAAGCCAGAAACTCGTAGGGCTGGTGATATGGCATATAAATAAAGTAGAAAGATTTTCCTCTTTCAGTTATCAGAGACAAAAGATACTCAGTGTCAATTCAGTATTAACCTCTCAAAAAAGAAGAGAGATGACTTCAGAGGTTATATTGCCGGATCAGCTACAGTTTCAGTTTCTGATTTAGTTTCTCTGTTTTTGCAATTGCCTGTGATGTGCATGGAGATAAAAATACTTAACTATTTCCCAGGTCTGTTTTGAAGCTTAATTACTAGATCTTTATTAAGAGCTTTAAGGCATTTATGAACATAAACAGAAAATTCACTCTCTCCTACACTGCTGCTGTTGAACGTTATTATTTTCTTATAGCCCTCCAGCTTGTTTTCTTTTCAGAATGTTGAACAATCTATTAATGGCAATATAAATATAAGACAGACTGACACCATTATTCTTGGATAACATTTACAAAGAAACTGTAACACATGCTGTTTGAGAAAAAATCTTGTCATTCTTCATTAAAGATAAAAGCCACATTTTGCATCAAAGCCCAGTCTTTACGGGATAGTCAGATATTTCTGCCACAGGATGCCCAGAGGAGTTGTGGATGACCCATCCCTGGGAGTGTCCAAGGCCAGGTTGGACAGGACTTGGAGCAACCTGGGATAGTGGAAGGTGTCCTGCCCCTACAGGGCTTGTAACTACATGATTATTACGGTCCCTTCCAACACCAACCATTCTAGGATTCTGTGATCTGCTTTTTGTCTCTCAAGAAGAGATCTGATTTTACATAAATTCTCTCTCTTTCACTCCATCTCTCCCTGCTTCTTCCTCCCATCCTCTCCCTCTCCCAGACACATACAGCTATACAAATGCACAGTCTGAGAAAATAAATCCATATATGAAGTTAAATATCGGCTTGGAGCTTTGCCTTTTGAGTCCACTCCAGGAACCTCCTATATGTCTCACTGAGGGATCTGAAGGCTAGCAACAAAATATGGAGTTCTTATTTTAGGGCTTAGAGGCCAGCTAGCTCATAGAAGGTAAATGATGGGTTTGATGCCAAGTTAACTGTATTATGCTGTCATTTTGTAAAAAAACCAAGCTTTGCCTTCCTCCATCAGTGGGGATCTAGAACCTGAGAAACCAAAGACAAACAGTTAGAAGGATAACCTATAAAATAAACTGGTTTGCAGGGTAAAAAAGTTCTTCTTTGTTGGCTACTTGATTATCTCCAGAGCAAACATATAGGAATACTTCATGGCTTCCACCCAAAAAAGCCCAAATCTTGGAATATTTCTAGGGTTAGTTGAGTCCAGAGATCCTGCCTTACTAGTAATCCTGTTACATCGGTTATAGAGCTGATTTCCCTTATTGTGATAGGAAGAAATTTTTGAGCTGTGGTTTGGATTGGAACATGTACAGAAGAGAAGTCATATCTCTTAAGAGTCATATTTAGATGCATAAAAAAAAAAAAAAACCAAAACAAAAACCAAACCAAAAGAAACCAAACCAAACCAAACAAACAGAAAAACAGAAAAAACCCAAACACAAAATAATAATCCACTGTCAAACCAGCCTTTTGTGCGGAGGATGGCAAGTCCTTGCCTTAACAGAGGCATCAAGGAGATCTGCAGCTTCATGAAGGTGAGTGCAGTTTTGGTGAATGCAGCTTTGTTGTGTGAGGGGCTGTGCCTTGACATGCCCTGGACTTTTGCTGCTGTGACTGTTGTCTAGAGTAATAAACTGAACATGTCAAAGAGTGCTACCAGGCAATTCACTTCTCTCTACACTAAATTTTCGGGACAGTCCTTAACACATTTTTAATCTGTGCCAACGGGAACTTTTCCAAACTATTTTTGGGCATAGAACAACACCTGCAGAAGATCAGAGCAGGCAGTCTGCTTGCCATCACCTGGCTGACCCTGGGAAAAATCACTGATCCAGGTCCTCCAATGTCAGTTGGCATCAAAGCCAGGGATTGATCTGGGGCACATGACCTTTTTAACACAGATGCAGTATCACTCTACAATTTGGAACTTGTTCTTGCCCTGTGAATTGTTTTCATTTGAGTGAGGACATGTGAGTCAGAAGGTGACTAATGAAGTCTTCTGCTTTCCTTTTGTAAAGAACTGGGATGTTATCCCTGACCAGTATAGATTAGTGTGCCAGTGTATTTAGGGAAAATTGCACCAGATGAAATGTCAGTATTTCAAGAAGTTCTAAATTTTCAGGGTGGCAAATGGGTCACACTCCAAAGGGAGGAGAAGGCTCATCCAAACATGAGCATTCCTTCTCAGTGCTGGGCAGCACTCACTGGTGGGATGTTGTCTGGCATCAAGAAGAGTCTGGTTACCTTTGAGCAGCTTTAAGAGAAACAGGACTTGAGAGAGATGATGAGGTTTCTGAAGAGACACTCTGCCAAAATTTTATCAATTTAACATGAGCAAGACTGCCTGCCACTATAGTGCATAGCCTGAACCTGAACATGGTCAGAACCAAACTGTTGTCCGTGCCCACCTGCCCCACCCTCTTTCCTTTTTTTTTAAAACCTGACTTGAGGCTCTGCACAACACGAGCCAATAGAGTCTTCCACCTGAACTTCTCCAGTCTAGTGATCATCCAGTCTTAAACTTGGTTGTCTGTACTTATCACACTGTTCCTGTCTAAAGCAGTGGAGTGATACAGAATAGCTTCATTTCTAATGTCTGGCAACCTCAAGTACTTGGGTGAAGCCAAGGTGCCTCCTATATCACACAGCAATAATAAAACATAACAGCATTCTTTTATTGTCTCTCCGGAGAGGCTGTCGTAAGTCACAGGTGTGATAGCCCATAAGTAGGTCTAGATAAAAAATAAAAAAAAAAAAATAGAAAAAAAACAAACCAGAAAAACAACAAAACAAAACTAAACCAAAAACAACAGAGTAATTCCTTTTCTTCAAGGGCAGGACACAAGCTGATATACACTCAGTTCCTCACTCTTGGAAGGCAATAAACTCAAAGTTGTCAGCAACAAAAAACAGGCTTCCTTTATTTTGCAATTTTAGAGTTCTTGGGCCACAATAAAGTGGCAGTTTTGAGTCTTCTGTATGTTCTTTAGTAACAATAAAACACACCTCTTGCCTCCCATAAGGCTGACACTGGGAATTCCTGAGCTCTCTAGACAAGCCCACATAAAAGATTTTTCTTCCCTTAACAGCTTTGAGGTAATAAAATACACCTTTACTAATAGTCTGTGTGACAACAGAGGGCACATGTATCCCAGGCTGCCTTTTATGCAGATTGTGTTCACTGATGGCTGCACAGATTCCATCTGACCTGGGGGCTGGTACTGACACGGATGGACAGTAGTGGCCAGATCTGAGTTTCCTGACTTTGCTCTTATGGTGTCAGATAGCTCTATGTTCTAATCAGTAATCAAGTGCTCTTTGACTACTACAGATCAGGAATGCCTTCAATAATTAAAGTGTATTATAGATATTTTCTTTTCCTTTCTATTCCTATAAAATAGGTTTTCCCTTTGGTTTGTGGCCAGTCTGTCTTGGCCTGTCAGCATGGTTAAAATCCCACTTGGTGTTTAATGTTCACACTTCGTTAAGCAAAGACTATCACGAAAATCCAATTGCCAAGGGACTGGGGTAAATAAAACCAAAAAGAGATCCAAGAAAACACATTACTTGGAATCATTTGTCCACAAGGCTGGATAAAGAGGGCACTGGCATAGTTTAAATTGTGGTGCTTGGGGAAACTAAAGACTTTCACCAAGATAAATTGTGTGCTTTATTGCAGCAGTTTAGACTTGCATATAAGACACATGAAACCCTGTGGCAAGATGGTACATGTTGGTGGTTAAATTTATGTTACATTTTCATATGAATTATTATTAACAACAACAGCAAGAATATCATATAATGCCACATCCAAAATGACCTTAATATTTGCATTTTAATTGCATAGACAAGTAAATCAGACTTGGTATGTAATTGAATATATTGTCTATTAGTAACAGTACAGGTAAAACTTTATCTTAATTTCATGGTATTATACCAGATTAAATCTCATAGTCTTTATTTAAATTCTGATTCATCCAATGTTTTCCTAAAATAAATGACCCATGAAAGTTTTTTTTATATTTTTTTTCTATTCAGTGATTTAATAACTTGTTTGTTTGTTTATTTATTTATTTATTTATTTATTAAATTGGAATTAATAATCTGAAATTTTATTTACTTTAGTATTATAATTATATTTTACATTCCTTCCAGCTATGGTAAATCAGAAAAATAGTGTTGACCTATAGAGGCTGAAGAATAAACTGTGGACAAGCAGTAAAGGAAAAAAGCATCCACATGAGCACTATGTAAAATAGCTTTCCAGTGAGCCTCTTACCAGAGAACCTTCTTAGCAATTCCCTTATGTTTTCACTCACATATCAATATTTAGTTTTAGTGGAAAGATGTATTTTCCCTATGTGAAGTAATGTTTTTAAGGTTTGTCATTAATCTTATAAGGAAGACACTCTTATGAAGCAATTTCTGACATGTCAACATCCCAATCTTTTAAAAGTAGGACACAACAGCTTTCCTGCCTTCTAAGGATCAGCTTTTTTTGCACAGCCAAGGGCAATCAATATTAGTTTCTGTACTGAGGAAAAAAAAATCATGCAGCAGAGAGCAGCTGTGATGCTACTGGTAATGTAAGATGCCATATCACTTCAAACAGTTAGAAACAATGTGCACTGGCACCCGGAAAGCCAAAGGTGTCCTGGGCTGTATCAAAAGCAGTGTGGGCAGCAGGTCAAGGGAGGAGATCCTGCCTGTCTCCTCCTCACCTGGAGTCCTGCCTCTTGCTCTGGGGTCACCAACACAAGAAATAAATGGATTCAAAGGAGGTCCAGTAAAAGCCTGTAAAGATGCTCCAAGGGCTGGAGCATCTCTCCTATTCAGAAAGGCTGAGAGAGCCAATGTGGTTCAGCCTGAAGAAGGCAAGGCTCTGGGGAGACCTTGGAGCTGCTTCCAGTGCCCAAAGGGAGCTTATAAAAAGGATGGAGAGGGACTTTTTATACAGGCAGAGAGTGACAGGTTAAGGGGTAGTGTTTTTAACCTGAAAAGGGCAGGTTTAGATCGGATATAAGAAGAGATTCTTTACTCAGAGGGTGAGGTAGCATTAGAACAGGTTTCCCAGAAAGGTTGTGGATTCCCCACCCCTGAAACTGTTGAAGGACTGGATGGGGCTTGGAGCAATGTGATGGCAGTTGCATCTTTCTCCTTGGAAGGGGGGATTGGAATTAGATGACCTTTAGAGTCCTTTCGAACCCAAAGCAGCCTATCTTTCTATGATTCTATGATCTATACATGGATCAATGGATGGAAGGAATACTGAAACACCTGATAAAACTGTAGTAAATGTCCATACATGGCTGTATGTGAAGCACTTAGATTTTGCTAATGAGCAATGGATTGAATCATAGAACAATGAAATGATTTAGGGTGGAAGAAACCACTGGAGATTATCTGGTCACACTCTCTGCTCAAAGTAGTTATTCATGTTATCTGTCTACATATCCACACATACATAAAAACTCCTTTTCCTCTCTGTATATTCATTATGTGTGCACACAAACACACAGTAACACGGAGTTTCTATATAAGGTCACAAAGTGAAACAGACTCTCAGGAAATAAATAAATAAATAAATAACAAATCATGACCTTTACCTTTTATGATTAAATATCCAGATTAGGTGGCTTAATTAGATGGTGCAATTCTGTGTGCACATTGGGAAATACAGAATGGTCTGCAGAGATCATCATTAAGTAAACCTTTCTGCTCTGTCCTTCTAAATGAATGTATAGTTTCTTATATAAAAGATTCAAGGAGAGAAAATTGTCATTTATTCTTGTGGGAGATTTTTGACAATCCCTGTGGCAAAGAGGTTCAGAATGACCAATAAACTGTAAAGGCATGTATTTTAAATACAGTTACAAAGTAATAGAAACATTAAATTGGAAAAACATTAATTCACCACTGTATATCTTGATATAAGAGCTTCTGGATATTTTCATAGAGAGATTTTGTAATTTTTGCAAGAGCTGTGGTCACGATGCAACAATTATCAGGTGGTACTCCCAGCCCCATATTACTGATTCATTTGAGCTAGATTACTGATACAGAACCTCCTGGCTTTGAAATCTGCTCATCCATGAATATTCTTCAGCGGTGGAGGTCAGCAGCCATTCAGAATACGGAGTTTAAATGCAAATTTTAGATAAAGGCCCTTCCCCCCACCATGTCATGCTCTGGTGATCTAATGTAATAGATTCATATCCAGTAATGAAGTTTTCTCCCATGACAGTGAACTATGAAGTTATTCAACAGACTTTAAGAAAATAGAGCATTAGCCTTACAAATTAGGGTGGCAGACCTGTACTGTGTTTTATCCTGTATAACTCATGTTGTCTGAGAACATCAGAAGTGAAATTTTGTTACCACCTTTTAAAGTCTAATTCTCCATTCTAAGAAAAGAAAGATTTAAAACAAAAACAAAAAAAACAAAAACCAAAACCAAAAAAACACCCAGAAAACTAAAAAGTGTTCAAACAACCCAAAAATTATGCCAACAGAAAAGCAAAGTAAAAGGGTCCATATGCTGCTGCCCTTAGGGATACTGAGTAATCACTTTGTTAATATTTCCTAATGCATGTCTATTCTTGAATCTAGATTCAAAAATACAATTCTAAATTCAAAGTACTATCTTTGTCCTGTGTGCAGCTCACTGGAGGTGGGGAGGAACACCACCGTCACCTTTTCTAAGGATTCATGCACATCCCTACATACAGTGCGGGTGGTTTGGCCTTGCTGTGCCCAGCCAACCACAGTGTACTCCCTCCATCCTTTCAGAAGTATCATGTGACCACAGCTCAGCTGTGATTTTCTGAGAAGAGTTTGACATTGTCCAGTGAAAGGGTAATTGGGATTTGAGACTCTCAGAGCTCATGTTGCCTTTCTTTGGGCAGAGTAATTCAAGCCACAGTCATCCTGTCTGTGTTGATACGAGAAAGCACTTCTGGATCAGGGTTAAAAGCAAGGGTTATATCAGCCTGGATACACATTTCAGTTATTCACTTTCAGTGCCATACAATTTGCATCCAAACTAGACATACCATTGTGCAGAACAAACTGATTCTTTCTAGCTAACCTTCCATTTATTCTCTGATTCCTTTCTCCTCACTAAATCGCTGATAAGGCATTTTCCCTGTTTTTAAAAACAGATGAGATCAAATACAGAAGAGAGACAGAGGAGAGAAAGTTAAAGATAAGGGAAAATGGTTAAATCCAATCGTATGGCAAGCAATTCTCTCAAGGTACATACACTTCAGGTGTTATCTGTCTCCATTTTACAATGGAGAAGTTGTGACCTGGAAGAGTGGTTAAAAAAGTCATGATAATCCAATAGCAAGACCAGGAAAAGGCATAGAGGAATTCTCCCTTACCTAGAGAAGCCATTTATTCCAGCAGAAAATCTGAACAGATCTGACATAGCTGCATTTTGCACAAGATATAAGCTGGTACAAATAACCGTGCAGCACCAAGTAATAGTGCCTTGGAGTGGCAGGAACTCACATGAGATTTCTTCACTGATAGATGGAAATGCCAGTGGAGTCATAATTACAGCTGTGGAAAGGAATACATTATAATTAGCAAAATTATGTGTGGCCTTCACAGCTCTGCCTGTGTTTCTGGAACGATACATGTTTTTTAAGTGACCACATAGCTTATTATCTTCACACACGTGAGGAATTTCCATCCTCCTTCTCTATCAACCAGTTTTCTCAATATATGTCCACAAGGACTTTAGGCTTCCTCCTTAATTTATTCAGCAAATTTCACATCTTTTAGACAAGACATATTGGATCTCAGGGCCTGGGATTTGATTGATCCCAATGTAGAGGCAATATGTTATCATGCTGCAGCAATATCTGACAGGCATTTATTATGGATTTTAAAAGGATAAGGGGTCTCACACAACAGCTACAGAAGTCTGTGAAATCCCTAGGGGTCATATCCAGAGAAGAACTGTAAAACAGAAAAAAACGAACCATTCTACTATTAAGAAAATAATGATCTGATGCAAAATAGAAAAGACCACATATGGTCTGATCCAAAGCTCACTAAATAGGATGGGAGTCAGATAATTATGAATCTATATTAACAACATAAGGAGGGCAGCAGAGGGATTCAATTATTATGCTTAATTGGTTAGGGAATATCAGAAAGTGCTGTATTACATTTTATCAGGGATAGTATTAAATAAACATTAAGAAAAATATATTCAGATGAGAATCAAGAGGGTAAGGAAAAGAGCATATCTGGTGAATTGGACGACAGTCATTAGTTATTCCTGCAGATTCTAGGAGCCATTAGCCCAAGTGACCTGTTAACTTTCCATTTCAGATGATTACATTTTGCTTAGTGAAAGTGTTAATGTATTTATCAATTAGTTACGACATTTCTTTTAGTCCCTCTTCTAAGTTGTTGTGTAGTTTTAATCTTTTCTGTAATAATGAGTAAAAAGTAAAGACAAGTGCCTAGTGTATACAAAAAACCAGGAAAATGTCAGAACACCTCTACAGGAACTGAGAATATTTGGAATACTGAAGTTTAGTCTCAATACTGTTTTTTTTTTGTTTTTTTTTTTTTTTTTTTTTTTTTGTTTTTTTTTGTTTTGTTTTTTCATTTCTATATTCTGAAGAGAAAGCTGCATTTTGGTTACAAGCGAAATTATTACTAGATGAGTGTACTTCTTATGCCACTTGTTCTCTGTAGGTCTTGAGATAATAAGCTTTGAACTGTGACTTAAGTAATACTTCGAGTTACTGAGAAATTTTCTAACAGTTTGAAATATTCTGTAAACTATGTTTAGAGATTTCAAAGCCACCTTAAAGATGCAAGTGCAGCAAACCCATTAATCTCTGGTTAACAAGGGGTTTAGATCTTCTCAGCAGCACTAAGATCTCAGTGCATAGTCAAAACATGTTTTTAAATAAAACTGCAAGCATTTCATAGACTGCATGTGCATTAATTAAATCACAGCCTTGTTTCTCCTCTACATAACTCATTCTCATTTGTCTACTCTCTTCTTGTGCCTGAAATAAGGTGACAAAAGCTTTTTAGTCCTGATATTAGAGTGATCTAGATGGCTCAGTACTGGAACAGATGAGGAGTGCTTACACCCCCACCATGCCAATGTGGTGGGTGAGTGGTATCTCCACCACTAGAGGTAAAACACCTCTAGGTTACAGCTTGACAGAATCTAATATCACATGGTATCTATCTTCAGTAATACTATTATCTGGATTTTTACCCAACTAGGGGCCAAAATTTGTTTGAAAATCAATAACAATCTTGGTCCAGTGTTTAGATTTCTGAACATATTTGTTATCTGAAGCAACTGCTTCTGAATATTTTTTTTCATGTTGAAGTGCTTTACTGAGGATACCACAAGATATCTTAAAGAACTAAAAGATCTGTTCTCTAAACTTTTCCAAATTAAGCAAAGAATGTTTTGAATACAAGAAGAATTTAAATATTCTACAGTCAGCCTTGCTGACCTGGTTTTTTCATGTAATAGAGATATCATTCAGAGAAAGTGTAATATCTTTATAGGTCGACCAAAAGTAGCACATCATGAGCAGTTCCTAAACATTTACATCAACTTTTGGTAGACTTCTTTCCTCC
Organism: Pyrocephalus nanus; assembly: GCA_038380795.1. NCBI lineage: Eukaryota > Metazoa > Chordata > Aves > Passeriformes > Tyrannidae > Pyrocephalus > Pyrocephalus nanus. The sequence goes on along the minus strand of CM076263.1, from coordinate 4,330,512 downwards.
TCTACAAGTACATCCCTTGAAAATCAGCAACACCATTCAGTGACTGAGTTGTAGTTCAAGCCAAAAATCTGTGAGCAGAGAAGAGGCTACAGTTATATAAACCTACAATGCACTGAAGAGTAAATATGTAAAAAACTCAAAAGGGATACAAAAATGAGTATTGGGCCACAGGTTTTATTCAGTGTCTAATAGAAAAAGTCCCACTGGTCAGTTATTGAATTTTATTATTATAAAAAGGCTCATTCACTGCATTAAGCTTTGACTGGTCAGAAACAGGAGGAAAATGTTTCTGTCAGGTTAGTGAGATGGCCACCATGCTGCTAGATCATTTAATGTCTTCAGTTTTACTTTTGAATTAAGTGAGGTAAAATCCCACAGGGCATGAAACAAACACAGCAAAGCACTTCAGTTTTAATGGTGTCTGACACCCAGCCCAGCTTGCTGCCCGTTCTTCACATCTGGAACACAGCTGGTCCAGAAGGAGAGGCAGGATGGGATATTCTTGGTCTGATGCAACAGCAGATATCCTATTCAAGTGTCAAAGCCTGCACTGGGACTGCTGTCGGACACGATCTCATTCTGGGTGACAATGAGCAACTCTGAAAGATGGGAGGATAGAGACTTAGCTAAACTTTTGCACAGTGGCTCTCTAATGTTTAGAGAAAAGCCAAGGCCAGCTCAGTAATTCTCTGTACACATCACCAGCTCCCTGGGAGCTGGGAGTTTACTTTAGGCTCTGATTTGATTCACAGAAGCTGCTTGAAGCCAATTAGTACAATGTATTCACAGCAGCAGTGGTAGTGCTTTACCTCTAGCAATGTGTGCTGACAGCTTGCTAAAGGGTTACAGGAAGGAAAGAAACCCTGGTTCAAATTTGGGTCAACTTACCATCTAGCACTGTGGGCTGTGTTTCTGCAGGGTGCAGTGCTGAGACAAGCATTCGCCTGCTTTGATGTCCCTGTTGCATAGACAAAGGAGATGTTAAAAAAAAAAAAAAAAAAAAAGAAAGAAAGAAAAAAAGAAAAAAAACACCTAAGTTTACTGGAATCTTTGCACAAGGTAAAGCTCATTTGGGGGAATCAGTCCTTCAGGTCGTTAGCTAAGTTTTCATGGCAAGGATCCTTGCAATGGTATCTTCAGCTGGATGGGGCAAGACTCCTCATCCAAATGCTTTTCTCAGCTCTTACATCCAGCTGGTCCACGGTCCTGACTGACTCCTCCAGCATGTGCACAATCCCTCACTATATAAAATCTTATGGCACATATAAAATTTCTCCCATCTATCTTATTCATGCAAAAACACTGCCTTATGTGTCCATTCCTGTAGCTGCAGAAACAGCATCTGTTACAGACTTAATAATGTCTCATCTAAGTACACTTTGGCCAATTCTGCTTAATGAAAAGATTGCATAGGGATGTTCCTTCCTCTTTGGACTATTGTGAAACAATTCCATAGTCTCTCGTGACATTAAACATGTTGTACCATGCTAACTTATGTGGGAATAGCTACAAATCCATTGACATCGAGACTGAAACATCCAAACAAAATGCAGTGACATCATCCCTCCACCAAGCTGAATTATTCTCTGCTCCATCTGTCCTTTTTCTTTCAGTATTGACCTTGTGTTAACTGTTCTGCTGTGGACCTCATTCCTTCTGCTGTGCAAATCTTCCTCCACCTACATGTGAACTTCCAAGAAGACACTATGAATATAGCTCTTATACATAAAATTATAATCCTCTTCCAGAGATCTTCACTTACTCTTTTAGGGCAGTCTGCTAGTTAAAGAAATGCAGTCCCTATAGTCTAGACAGATAATTAACCCTGGTAACCCCAGAAATATATGGTTAGTATTCCCCTGCATGAAGCAAGAATAACTTAATAAGCAGTTCATCCTAGGAAGTGGCTGCCTCATGGTAAAAATGTTAGTTCTTCTCTATGGTACTTTATAAAAAGTCTCTCTCAAAATAGTTTACGGACTTAAAACATTTCTACATATCCCAGAGGAAAAGAGAAATTAATAGGTTTAAGTAATGAAAAAAGACATACAGAAATGAGGTTTAAAATAGATGAGCAGTCAGATATGGAGAGAAGCATGTGAAGAATATTTTTTCCTGATGGTACCTGTGGACCTGTGGAGAGAGGAGACCACATGTAGCAGATTTCCTGGTAGGATTTGCAACCCTGTGGGGTCCTATTTTGGAGCAGTCCATGCCTGAAGGACTGACCCTGTGGAAGACCGATCCACACAGTAGCAGTTCATAAAAATCTGCAGTCTGTGGGGAGAACTCTGGTTGAAATCCATGGAGAACTATCTCCCACGGGAGAGACCCTGTGATGGAGCGGGGAAAGGACTCCTCTTCCTGAGCAGTGGCAGGAACAACCAGTGATGAACTGACCATGAGCCCCATTGCCCACCTACCTGCACTGCTGAGGGAGAGGAGGTAGAGCCCAGGAAGGAGGGAGAGGTGGGGGAAGGTGGCTTACTATTTCTTTTATTTCTTATTATCTCATTCCCATTTTGATTGGTAGCAAATCCAGTGAATATACCCAAGGGGAGTCTGTTTTGTCCATGATGGTAACTGGTTTGTGATCCTTCTCCATCTTTACCTCAACCTTTTATTGTATTTTCTCTCCCTTGTCCACTTGTGTAGGGGAGTGATAGAATGGCTTTGGTGGGCACTTGACAAACCACTACAATCCCTTAAAAGAGATAAAAATCTTTAACTATATAGGAAGACTGAAAGTTTGTTATGTAGGTACTTGAAATCAAGGAGGTGAATGTGCATAAAAATGTTTTAAATGTTTCCCCAGTAAATCAAATCTTCTCCCTGCATGATATGACTTATTTAAATGACCTCCATAGCTTAGACATTACACATTGTGGAAATAACCATGGATAACCAAAGCACAGATTCCAAATATTGTGCAAATTATTTGTAGAAATAAAGTTCAGAGAACAAGAATGAACCTACAAATCCCTGGTTAGCCAAAGACTCTGATTTTCCTTCGAGATATCGAATGTTACGTGTCACTACTTAGCTCTGAGTAGCATGTTAGCTATAATTAATGATATAATGCTTATTAATATACCTTTATAAGTGTATTTGATGTACTGAGTGCAAATTAAATCATATATGTAATGAATACATCTAGGATGTCTTACTATCCATTTACAGATATTCTGACAGCAGGAAAGGAGATTAAACATACTGACCATATTAAGAGACGGATTTTGAGACGTGATACCAACCCTGAGCTCTTACACCATCCTTTTCTCTCTGCATTCAAATCTGTCCAAATTGTGCACAAGGCATGAGAAGGTGAGGAGCTGTGAAGATAAGCCTAAAACACCCAATTCAATGTCAGTTTAACTCAGGTAAAATATCAAACATAATGCTTTTTGTCAAACTCACTGAGAAATGTGGGCCCCCTCATGCTGCAGAGAAGAATTTTTACTCTCAGCCAGGTCATAAATCAGCAAATTATTTAGTAAAAAACAAACGGACAGTCATCCCCCTAATCAGCAATTTCACACAATACTTCCATTTCTGATCTTTCCATTAAATGTTGCCTGTTTTACCTTGTCAATGCTTGCAAAAAGTACTTAGGACTTGGTGACATGTGTCTGCACAAAAAGGTGCAGAATATCCTGATCTCTGGTGCAGATCTGCCAGTTATCTAATTTTCTGGGAAGACTATTACCAGCTAGCACCATCAAAAAATTACAAGCCAAGCACTCAGTAGCTGTGATTTTTGACTTACAAGTATGCTTTTTAACTTAAAAGGCCCTTTTACCTGGTGTTATTTAGGTGTCAGTCTGGCACATGTTGAGGCTCTTCTCTGTATAAGGCTGAGAAAATTCTATCTGAAGCTGAGATCTTTTTCTCAGCCTTTGATTTCACAAATTTCATAGTATAGAGAACATATTTAAAAGACCTGAATTTTATTAGCTGAAATTTGATCGACATTATTAAATGTTACTGTAATTCAATATTACTTGATTTTCATGCTTAGGATACAAACGTCCTAAGACGTACATCCTTAGGGTTAATGATGCAAGTGATTTGTTTTGAGATCAATACAAGATTGCTAAATGCATGGGAATTCTTGGGATCAAGTGACTTTTCTGAACAGATTTATGGTCTGTTGCCACTTGGGAATTTTTCCCATCACAAGGTCATTCTGCCAGTGCTGCCCACTGCTCATCTAGGACACCTTCAAGGAAAGCTCCAAAAGCCCCTCAGAAAAGGGGACTACCGACTCATTATGAAATTTTGTTCAGTTCATTATTGCCAGACTTTTAGAATCGAAACAGTAATGCTTACCTTAAAAATCTAGCCTAAAATCCTGCATTTGACAGTAACCAGGAACAGACATTCCGGGGAAAGGTGGTAAGAATGACAAAACCTATGTCTCCTGACAAATTCCAGGAGTCTGCTATGCAGAGACTTTCTGACCCTAGGTTTTTATCTGTTGATTTTTTTTGTTTAATAGAAATTTTCTTTATTAATTTGACTAACTGCAGGAGAAGCTATGCAGTCTCCCAAACGAACAGAATAAAAATGAAAATTTCAACTTGTCTCAACATGCTAAGCAGTAGCTCCAATTCCAAAAAAAACACATTATAATCACAAAGAATTGCAAAACGACTGCCACAAGGGATGAGTTTTTTGAAGGAAAATGCTTTCAGGAATGTCAAAAGATGCAGATTTGCTGCTGTCAGGTGTGTTTTCTCTCCCTTATTTTTTATAGGCTCTGGAATCATGCATCACGATTCCAGTTAGTTAATAGACATCACTTCCCTTTGCAAAGTAAGGTAAAATATTGTACATTGTGCAATCCAACATCTGGTTTTGGATGACAGAAAAAAAGTGGGAGCAACAGAGACATCACAAGAATTCCTAGATCATATTATTATTTTTGTTGGTTTATGTTGGTAGAAATCCATTTTAATAGAAATTTCATTTGTTTACTCTTTTCCTGAGGTTGAAAATGTACAAGAAAAAATATTTTTAGGTTGACTTACCACAACACAAATGTTTTTTTGAAGAATTTCCAGAACTTGCCTGCTACTTTTGACCTCAGAACAGGCTTGCTCTGAAATAGTTACCAGCATGGATCAAATGCTCTGTTATCTCTGCTTTAGTATTTTTAATTTTGTTTTAATTCAGTATCTTCCTTTTGCATTAATTATGATTTCTGACAATTATAATACAACTTAAGTACAAGAGAAGAGATCAGACACTTGCGCAACCATAATGGGAGAGCCCAAGTGAGAAAAAAAGAAGTATTGCTTAAAAGGAGAAAACCTGGCTGATATTACAGCTAAAAAGTAGAAGAAAAAATAAAATTATATTGTTTCTGCTAAGATAACAAACACAGGAAAGAATCTTTCCTACACTTTTGGTCTAAATGGGTTTTTTTGTTTGTTTGGTTTGGTTTATTTTTGAAGGGGAGGTGGTGTTATTTAAGGAACTTTTTAAGTGTAGGAATTTGACCTTGATAGGAAAATAGCATTTTGCTATCATCATGTTGATGTCTAAATGTAAGTTGGATGTCTAATCTGCCCCCACAGTCAGAGACCTGTTGCAATGTAATTCTTGTTGTCACTAGTTCTATGGACAGAGATAAGTCCCTGCTTTGAGGTGGTTTTCATCTCCCTGCCTGAGGTCTGCTGCCTGCAGTAACTTGGTCTCCATTGATTCAAGCGGTAGTTTAGAACCCAGTTGAATCCAGGCACTAATTAAGCTGTCTTAATCTGCAGCTGAATCCCACTATTGGAGCTCAATTTATTTTTACAAATCCTAGAATTGTAGAATTGCTGAGGTTGGCAAAGGCCTTTAAGATCATGGTTTTAAATTGAAAGAGAGTACATTTAGATTACATATTGGAAAGAAACCTTTGTCTGTGAGAGTGGTGAGGCTCTGGCACAGGTTTCCCAGAGAAGCTGTGGCTGCCCCATCCCTGGAAGTGTCCAAGGCCAGGTCTGACGTGGATTGGAGCAACCTGATCTAGTGGAAGGTGCCCATGGCAAGGGGGTGGGATGAGATGAACTTTAAGGTCCCTTCCAGTTCTGTGTAATTGGTTTCTATGATTCTGTGTGTTGATTATATGATCATTCAGTCCAAGCATCAATCCAGCACCACCACCAAATACCAAGTCCTTTGAGGTGCCTCAACTCACCTTTGCCTCCTGAACAGCTGAGGAGCTGAAGAGACATAAGTCCTGTGCCAAATCTGCGAGGCTGCTGTGGACATCTCAAACACCCTGTGCATCTCAAAAACCACAGGATGAACAGCCAGCTGTTCTGAGCCCTTACTATCCCTATATCAACATTGAGAGCATCCTGGAGGAGGCAGTTCATACATTGCTCCATGACAGGATGTCATAGCATATGAGAGCAGTGGGAAATGCCGGGTCTCTAATGCCAGAACAGGTTTATCTCAGAAGAATTGTTCACGGCTTCACTTTCTAAGGTCACCATGCCTCCCCCTATTCCTTTATCATTAAAAGAACACGACAGAAAAAGGTGTTGAAAAAGTCTAGGAAGAGGTGATAAAGAAAGCACATGCTGCTTACTTGGAAGGGTGTCCACGTAGATCTTCCAAAGACTGGAGCATGAAAAGGTCATACAATTAACATGACGACTCCATTTGCGTTATCTCTAGGGTGTCAGGCCAGGCTGTAAATAAGCTAAACAATACAACTTCCCAGGCTTTGCAAAAGGAAAAAAAAAAAAAAAAAGAAAACCCCCTTCAGTATCTATTTTTATGGTTTCTATTCCAATGCTTTCCTCCCCACCCCTTCCCAGGGATTATTCTACCTAGTAAATTTCATGTAGTCATAGCGATGCTTGCAATTTAAAAATTTAACAGGTTTGAGCCACAGCTGCACTATCCTGGCAAGCCAGACCAGCTTTGGGTAACAAGATTTATTTTCCTTGTGTGCTGCCAAGTCAACCTGAAGACAATGTTAATAGAAAAGGTCACAGACTGATAAGCTGACATGTCTCTAATTCTCCAGGACAAATCCGTGGATGGTGAATTGAAATGCTACTCCGCAGCTCCTCAGGGGCAGAGGCATTAAAGTTAAATGTTACAGATGTGAAGGAATGGCAGCAAGCATGTTTGGTTTGCAAAAGAGCTTGTGGCTGTGGTGGTAGAATTGCAGGAGACACCACCAGAATTTATTTTCTGGGCTAAAGGATATTTTAAGGACATACTACAACCATCTCAATATAGTGCAGATCAATCTGCCAGGGTGGAACTGGTAGTGGGTAAGAATGTCTGTTCACAGGCAGAACAGATCATGTTAAGAGGAGGGTCCAATTTCTCTCTAATTTCTCTGTGTTAACATAGGCTTTGAAATGTGCAAAGGAAAAGGGAATGAAAATGGAAAAAAAAAAAAAAAAGAATTCTATTCCTCTTTCTCTCAGGATAGTTGTTTAAGGCTCCAGACTTTCCATCTGGAGAAAGGTTGTTTTTGTAATGTCCCAAAATTCACTTATTTGATTGCAAAGTCTCCTTTTGCTTTCAGTGGTGGCATTTAAACTAGGAAATTGAACTCTGACAAGGAAGTGCCCAGGACCAGAATGCAGTTATCTCTGTTTTTAAATGTTTGAAAAAGCCGTCAGTGCAACCCACACTCTTCTAAACAATTTGTGGATACAGCTTGCAACTCAGGACAAGCCAGTGTCTGTTCTAAGCAAACATTTTTGATAGGACAAAGGGGAATAGTTTTAAACTGAAAGAAAGTAGATTAAGATTTTACGAAAAAAAATCTTCTCTGTGAGCATGGTGAGGCCCTGGCACAGGTTGCACACAGAAGCTGTGGCTGCCCCATCCCTGGAAGTGTTCAAAGCCAGGCTGGATGGGGCTTGGATCAACCTGGGATAGTGGAAGGTGTCCCTGTCCATGGCAGGGGGAGTTGTAATTAGAGGGTCTTTAAGGTCTGTTCCAACTTGAATCATTCTGTAATTCTGTGATTTTAGACTTGTTTGGAGAGTAAAGGAGGTTGTACAATGGGAGCAGATGGTTTTATTCCAGCTGATCTTACCAAGAGGGCAGTCTTGGGTTGGTTTAACTTATTAGTACAGACACAGAAAGTGGCGTATGGAGCATCACTCTTTCTTCAGATTGTTCATCTCCAAAGACTTTTCAGATGAAGTTTTCAGAAACAGCTGAAGAAGCAACAGTCTTTCTCCAGGCTGATGGAAAATGAAGGAAAAATCAGGCTTTTCTTCTCATCCCATGGAGAGGAAAAAGAATCTGTTGTACTCACCACTTAGGTTTTGGCTTCTGTTTCAGGTGAAAACTTGGTGGCTCAAATCCAGTATATCCTCGGAGAACATTAAAATTCAACATGATCAAGAACAGCCCTTTTTTGTCCATTGGTTGAACAGGATAAAGAAATGTGAGATATTACTACCAGAATGGCATGACTAATTCATATGAATATGGAGGCTGCTAATGATACTTTTTCTACTGTGACTCAGGGGGGACTAACAAGATGAATTTGACTTCTTTATTTTTTTTTTCCTTCCACTTCCCTTTTTCCCCTGCTCTCAGTCTGAAAGACTGACACAGCGTAAGCAGAGGATAATGAAAAGGCTCTGCATTATTTCTGTTGTTTCATGCTAAGGTGTCCTAGCAAAGATCAAGGTCCCACTGTGCTCCACGCTGTATGAACACATTGTAAGGAACAGACACAGCTATGAACAATTTGCAGTAATAGAATGCCCATGTGAAAAGAGAAATACATGCTAATATCTCATTTCCAGTATGAGCTTTCAGGGGGATAGTATATCATGTTATATTTCTGGATATTTGGGGAATTTGCACTCATCTTTATTAATATCAGCAGATTGTTCAAACATTTGAGGGCAACTGATAACATAGCACCTCCGACCCTTCACGAATTAAGCTTGGCACTTTGATTCATGAGAATATTCATTGCTGTCAATTTGCTTTCTCGTTCTCCTTGATCACTGCAGTGGCTGTTTACAATTTCCTTCTGCACGGGACTTTCTAGGGGTGGGCAAGAGGTGTGTCGCTTGGCTCTGAAATAGGGATGTTTCAGACAGAATTGTTTTTCTTCATAGCAAGCCTGTTAAAACAGATTAACTAAGCAGGAGAGCTTAATTTATGGAAGCAACTCATACCACATTCATCTCAGCTGGATGGCACGGCCTGTGCTGCTGCCACACTTATGCAAAATATTCAGACTTTAACAAGCATCAGATAAAAGCAAACAAACAAATAAACAAATGCAAAAACCAAAATACAGGGAGCAAAACTACCTAAAATGAATGATTCACCCAAAACAAGTGAAAGAGCTATCTAGCTTTATATCACTGGTTTTTCACATTATTTATTTCTCACCATCTCTTGGGTGTCTGTTTTCTGTTTTCCATGCAGCTTGATAGTTGCTATCTAGCCAAAGGCTTCTTTAAAATCTGAGAAATACTCATGCTGTGGTAAAGAGTGTTCTGGTATTTATAGTGAAAACATCAAAGCCCAAACAAGAAAATGCAAGAAAACCCCACCCCTACAGTCTAGCAAACATTTCAGAAGAAATTTTAGAACCATCCATCTATATTATAAGGTATTTAGATTAAATTTTGTTTGATGGTAAACACATAGAGTAAACAAAGGGGACTACTACCAATGTATAGGAGAGGATCACACCAAAATCTCATCTTGAGTGTTCAATTGTAAGAAAAATTAAAAATAATTTAATACTTATATTTGGTAATAGATAGATCCTTTTATAGCTACTTTTTCTGCATCTTTACAACTGGTGTGTGGTAGCTGTTGAACAGAATAGTCAGATTTTCAAACCTAGAATCAAAGAATCATAGAATGTCCTGGGTTGGAAAGGACCTTAAATGTCACCTCATTCCAACCCCACTGCCATGGGAAGGGACACCTTCCACTCTCCCAGGTTGCTCAGAGCTCCATCCAACCTGACCTTGAACAGTTCCAGCAGCCACAGCTTCTCTGGGCAACGTGTGCCAAGGCCTCAACACTTTCACAGTCAGGATTTTTTTCCTAATATCTAATGTAACCTACTGTCTTTAAGTATGAATCTACTACCCCTCATCCTGTCACTCCAGGCCTTTGTAAATAGTCCCTTCTTCACCTGTCTTGTAGGTTCCCTGCAGTACTGGAAGGTTGCAATTGGGTCACCCCAAAACCTTCTTTTTCCAGGCTGAACAATCCCAATTCTCCCATCCTTTCCTCACAGCAGAGCTGCTCCATCTCTCTGATCTTCTTGGTGCCTCCTCTGGACTTGTTCCAACATCTCCATGTCCTTCCTGTGCTGGGGACCCCAGTGTTGTGGGCACCTCTCACCTCAGAGCAAAGGGACAGAATTTCTTCCCTCAGCCTGCTGGTCACACTGCTTTTGATGCAGCAACAGTAATAAAAGTAATAACACCCAAATCACGTTGCATGTGATTCTTTCATTTTCAAATGGGAGAGAAATTGCAAATCATTGTGTAATTATCAGCCCATTACCTCTTATGAACCATAGGACTTCTGCCAGGGTCTTGAATGGACACACATGAGTACAGCATCATGATGTCCTACACTAAATATTTTAAGGCACCTTTTGCTTCAATAAATACCTATGTGCAAGCAGTGAAAAGCTGACTACTAAAGTTCTATTTTCTTTGTTCCTTACTTTGTGTCTATAACCATTAGAAAAGGCAAAACCCTGTCGTGGGTAGCTACTGCCTTAATTTAAAAACTAATAATTAAATGATGTGATCACCAGCTGAAGTTATGACTCATCTTCAACTGCTGCACTAGTGCTTGTAATTTCCTGAACTCATTTATTAATTACACTTGCCAGGTTTTATCAAGAGGGCATTCACTTTTACTTTATACCTAGAAAAAAGAGGAAGAATTTCAGTGTGTTAGGAAAATTTTAACTTAGTATACATCAGTGCATATGTGAGACAGACCAGAGTTCCAGAGTTTGGACTTCTCTGAAACGTTGACATAATTGCAGTCTACTGTACTTTTAAACTGTCAAGAATAAAAATCATTTGTACTCTTTATCCCCACAGCACAGACAGTAAAACATATCTCTAAGGCAAAACTCTGTAAATAGCTGACTTGACTGATCTTTATTCATTCTCCTGCATGCTTTACAGCTGAATTCTGTGCTAGCTTGCTAATTTACAGCTTAATTCTACGCAAGAAGTGTAGACCACCGCTGTGAGAAAGAGCTAAAAAAAATCTTGAACACAGTGTAAGCATTATGAACAGTTTACATTCACGTCTTAGGTTCGTATACAAGTGAAATGGTACACACAAGCACAAAACAAAGTCATGGGCTATATAGAATGAAAATATATGTCCACTGAGTGGCAAAGGGTATTTGCAATCAACTTTCAGGCATTCTCTATCTTTTTCAGCCTCTTTCTCTAAACTAATTGACATTACTATGTGCCACACTTTCTTACTGAACGCAAATTGCTTTCTGTTTACATCTGTCAAAATCATAAAGGGTTCCTCTAGGGCTGACCACTTTCCCCTTGCTCTTTTATATTTTAATTAGTAAAAATATTTAAAATATTTAAAATTAAATTAGTTACAAAATTAAATTTCTTTAATTTTTAATTGAAAATTTTTTAAATTGGTAGCAAACAGAAAGAAAAGTGGTTGAGTAGCAGTGAAAAGATGCAGCGTTTCTGCAGATAAAGCCTGAAAAAGTTGCAGTTTTGAGGTGAAATATGCAGTTACACACTTGAAAAGAAAATTGTGAGTGACATTTAGTGTTTGGACGATTTTTGCTGTTGACTCTAAGGACCACTTAGTATTGTGCTGAGTCATCTGATAAGGAGCTAAAGAATGTCATTTAGGGTTTTATCATTAGATTATAGAGTGTTATGAAACAAACAAAGACATGCCATTCCATCTGTGTTTAGTGCTGGTACTTGGTTTGCAGTAGATTACGATGTTCCATTAGAACAATTATTCACCAACATCTGAGATATTCATCTTTTAATTACAGAATCAGAGAAGAACAGAATATGCGGAGTTGGAAGGGAACCACAAGGACCATCGAGTCCAACTCTTAGCCCTGCACAGGACCATTCCAAGAGTCACATCATGTGCCTGAGAGTATCATCCAAACACTCCTTGGGCTCTGTCAGCCTTGGTGCTGTGACCGCTGGTGCTGTTGAACTTCCCATGGTTGGTGATTGCCCATCCCTCTCATTTGTCGAGGTCTCTCTGCAGGACTGCCCTTGCCTTTGAGGGAGTCAACAGTTCCTTAAGTTTTGTGTTACCTGCAAACGTGCTTAGTATCCCTTCCAGTCCTGGCCTGTTTAATATCAGAATGAAAGAAGGTCTAATGTGAATGGAAGAATCTGACCCTTCTGCTTTTTGAAAAACATCTGACATTTTAATGATCTGAGATGGAGGCTGTGTGCTGTATGAGCAGTGAAAAAAATCCTAGTATAATTTTTACACACTGTCTTTATTTATATCTGCTGATGGAGTTTATGAGCTTGGTAAGCCATGGATCTCTGACACCATCCCTGGCCAACAGCTTTCCTTATTCCCTCTTAGCTCTCAAGCACCTGTACAGGCTGTTTTAGGCTTGAACACCTTCACTGATACATTAATATATCTCCTTCTATCTCTGCTATGCTCCTTCTTGGCCTTACTCCATGGACCTTGTCCCTTTGCCATTTTTAAAAACAATATATACCTCAGAATTGGTTGTTTTAAGCATGGGCTATTCCCTAAGGTGCATCCTATAGTAATCGTTGGTTGGAAAAGGTAACTCCCAATTAGAGAGACCAATGAAGGCTATACTTATCTGAAGGAAGGGGGAAAACTCATGGTTCTTTTTACTGTGGGGTCTTTGGTTTTCCTCTATTTTCCTAGCATGTCCATTCTCAAAAAGAGAAATCAATACACACAGAATGTGCTCAAGAATAGACTCATGCAGACACAAAATGGAGAGGGACTGTCTATGACTGATTTTATTCCCACTCATTTTCAGCTACCAAAAAAATTGCAAATAAAGGAAAGGTCAAGTTGGAGTTTAGATGGAGCTCTACAAGTATGAATCTGTTAGTTAACTAAATATCCAGAATATCTGGAAACATTCTGACAACTGTTATCAGAAGAAATAAAATTGTTTCCTGTGTTTCATCCCCTTATCCATTTCTATGTTGATGGTGATACTGAGGGTGGACACTGCTGGATGTGGGATCTGTAGGAGATTTAGGCTTACTAATCCTGTTGCTTTTGGAATCCCTAGACTGTGCTGGGGAATCACCTCCCAAATGCTTGAGACTTGCTATGGCGTTCCTGATAGGGGCCTCTGTAAAAAATGGCAAAATAAAAATTCACCTGAAATTTAAGCCTAATTTGTGCTTCAACAGAAATGCACAACAATATTGTGTTCTTCATATTCCTCCTAAAACATACATGTGCTACTTATTAGGTGCATAAATACTGCCACATGAATATATACTGAGATTTCTGCTGGTTTCCTTATATGTAAGTCTGCAAACAGCTGCCTTTCTAGGTTGCAGTGAGTCTCACAAGATGCCAACGCAGAAATGGAAGGCATGAAGCTTTGCAAAGCCTGAGGCACCAGTTTCTCTTTAATCTCATTCTTGTGATGTGGTCACGAACTCTGGAAGTGACCCCCAGTGGCCTGGGGCTATCATCCAGACAAGTGAGGGATACCTGTACTCTGGTTTAACCAGCCCTATTTCCTCAAGAATGATGGTGTGTCTGAAAGCCGAGAACAAATTATGTCTCATTTGTTCTGCCAGATCATGCTAGCAACCACCTCTCACAGCCCCTCTGCCTCTGTAAGCTGTATATATGTCAACTGAGACCCATAGGCACTGAATGAAGTTATAAATTTATATATTATACGTATGAATATATAGAAATATATAAATGTGTATATGGATACATACACACAGAGAAAAAGCTACATCTCACATCTGTGCCTCGTATGACAGACAAAGCCATCAAAGAGCTGAGTGCCTGTAACTGTTGCATGGAGAGACTAATTTAACACTAATGAGAGATGAGGATATCAGGAAGCATCTTGGCACAGCCACTGCTGGAAACCATCTCTGCACCCTTTCAAGCTTTTCTCATTGACAGGCTGACGAGGCTTGGCTTGTGGGATTCAACATGAGCTCCCTGATTGAATAGTTTCAGTGGATGGTGATAAATCACGTGTATCTTGAGCCTGGAAAATAGGTGTCTGAGCAACTCTCCTCAAGCTCCTGTTGGCACACAGGGGAGACATTCAGGATGTGCTCGGATGTGAACAGATTTTCATGGGAACATCCTTAACAGTAGGCAGTAATGTCCACTAATGGTTTGCAGGCAACATTTTATTATAAATGGCAAATCATTATCGCCTCCTTTGGTATTCGATGTAATAACATTTATCATGTTGAGTTATTTTGGTATTCATGGAGATGTCAGATGCAATTCCATAGGAGCTACTGCTAGAATGAATGCCCACTAAATTACAATGGAATTAATATGAAATTAGATATTACGGTAACATTATTATCAAAAGAGGTCATCGTGATTGATGTGCTGTTCAAATGAGGATACCAAAAGGAATTAGAGCCAGACCTGATTAATCCAAATCAGTTTGCGGACTTCATTTTTATGGAGATTACGACACATTTTCAAACTGATAACTCAGCCATAAATACGGTAAAGAAATGCAGACCACTTTTCCAAAGAGCGTCACTTCTGTATATTGTGAAATGAGATAGTTAAGAAGCCAAATTACTCCTAACATTGAATCATTTAGTGGAAAATAATAGTGATTTTATCCTTGATTTGGATTATGGAGATAATTTTGTGACTTTTGGCTTCACAGTGGAGCAGAAAACATTGTTATTCTGTTGGGTTTTTTCGAATAAACACAGTTTGCCTGCTTTCCTATGATCTGTGGCCCAGGAAGCCTCCTCTAGTCCTGTGTTACTAATTCCTCTTCCTATGAAATTATGAAAGATATAAGATCTTCTGTTTTGTTCTACAGAGAGACCCTGGACAAGGGCATGAGCCATCAGTACATTGTCAGAAAACAGGGATTGGCAGGTTTGGCTTAGACCCCCAAAGTTATTCACACTTTTAACTCCAATTTCACTTTCCTGGAGAGGATGGCACCTCACCATTTTACACCTGTTTGCTTGGACTCACCTCTTTGCTTCTCACATGTCACAGCTGTCAACTTGATTTTTTTTTTACTGGATGCCAATAGCACAACACCCTCTGACTGTGTCAAGCCCCTGGATGAAAGAAACTCTTCATCTCTGAATAAAGCCAGTGTTTTTCACTAATGAAAACAAAACACTTCTTGCCAGATACACTTGTCCCATGGTTGTCATCAAAAGGCGCTTGTCAGCAAACAGTGGATTAGAGCCAGGCAAACTGATACAAAAATTAGAATTATTGCTCTGCAGGTTGATCTGAACATTTTCCACAGTAAAAACATGGAATAATTCCCCTAAATAGGAACCTTTTAAAATATTTGGCATGCATCATTCCCTGCCTCCGCTAATTTACATTGTGAATTTTTTTGAAGTCACCTGAAGACTTTAGGTGCTTTCTTTACCTAAACTTTCTTTTCATGGAAAGGTATTAAATAAAATTAGAAGAGAAAAATCCTTCTATTTCAGCATCTGAAATTATGAGTCATATCTCTACCTGAAAACAAGAATAAACAGTTGTTCCATGAAGAGCCTGTGTATAAATAAAAGCTGCAAAAGGGGGAAAAAAAAGGGATTTAACCGCAGCTTTTTCTGCAGACAAATGGCTCCTTTGAGCAAGGATTTGTGGCATGGAGATGAAAGAAAATGCATATACTGCAAAATATACAGATGGTAGAAGACATTTTTAAGCTCCAATTACACCAGGTGTTTTATACTTTGATTATCTTTATCTGTCCAGCCTCTGAATTAGGGGTTAATTACTGAGAGTAAATAGGCACTTTTAGACAAAGTGCCCTATCATTGCTTTTTCAGCTGATCAGCACTGTAGCAGAGAGAAAAATTACGTGGCTCAGGTTGGAAAAGACTGCAATATTCCCTGGGTTTTGTTAGCAATTCAATTGCCTTATGAAACTGCATGTCTGAAACTGAGACAGTGAGGAAATTCAGTTCTTGTTCCATCTGGCTAAAGACCATTTCCAGGACAAACAACTGCACAAAGGTTTGGAATTCCTTAATAGGCAGGAGCAAACCTCAGCATCTCATAGTCTGAATGGTCACAGCTAAGCAGGTGATAATCCTTCCTTCTCTTTCGGGGGAAAACCAGAAATACAAAACAGTGCATCCCTTCATCAAAAAATGATTAAAGTATGAATTTTTTGTCCTCTCAGTAATGCCAATTGTGAGTCTTTGTTTCGCCATGTTTTATAATAGATGCATATAAATATCCAAGAGGCATGCCTGAAGCTGGCAGACACTGCACAGGACCTTGCACTTGTATAGACCCCGGACATCCTTCTCTACACCACTGGTCTTCATAGGGGAGTTCTTGACAATTCATTAGGATGCCTGAAGAAAGTATTTTTGAACTTAATAAGCAAAATAAAATAAATATTATAATGGTAAATTATGCATTTAAGTTACATGTTAATTTAACTGTTTGAACGCTGGACTGTATTCTCACACCTTGTTTTTGGGTGGTTAACCATAAAACCCTGACAAATTCTTCAATATATTGTCTGTAGCAGCACCACAGTCACCTCTGTTTTGTGAGATGTTATCAGCAAATACACAGCACCCTTACTTTCACAAGAAAATCTTACTTGTGTGAATTTTATGTGTGCAAAATCTATAGGGTCCTGTTGAAAAACATCTTTAAATGCTTGGGATCTGATTTTCATTAGGCATAATTTATAACTTTTGTGGTAAACCAAAAATCTTTGCTATATCATTATGAAATGTCTGTAAGAACCTTAATATAAATGAGAATATGGAACTCGAATCATATATTGAATTATGAAACCAGAGAGTGTAATAAAAGTATTAAATATCTGTGGTAGATTTTTTTTGTTAATTCAGAAATGTTATAGTTCATTGTATATCTATACTCCTTTTCCCAGAGGATAACTGTTTTTCTCTAAGCAGAAAAATTATGTCAGATAGTTTCATGTATAGTTTGCTGTATATTTTACTTATAATAAAATAAAGTTTCAATAAGTAAAGAAGAATGATATTAATTTTGTAAGTGTGTATTTGAAGAGTGTTATAAAAGAGATAAAAAGTTCTATTAAATACAGAAAGATTTAATTTGTTTCTCAGTTCTAGACTATAAATGAGCTAGCTTTTGTTTGTTTTTATTAGGAAAGTCTGTTATATTTCTAGAGAAACCTATTAGTTTTGCTCCCACTAAATTACTTAGCAATTTTCACAAAAGGTTTTTAGATAATGTTCAGTTATAGAAAGAGTTATGCAAGAGACAAATGAGATATAATTGGGTTGAAAACTATATTCCTCAATTCAGTAATTTTCTATTTGGATTTTAAGATCCTATTTCAAGTCTGGGAAATAAAATCCTATCCTAACAAAAAAAAAATAAATTAAATTTAAAAAAATATTAACAGAATTAATGCTACCACTCCCCAGGACGGTATAAGACCAAGGATGCCTTATTTTTGAGCAATTTATCTTTACGCTCTTTGATCACCTCTGTGGATCATAGCAGGGGTCGGAGCTTATTTGTAGGCATTTATTTTGTAGGAATAGCAAAAAGGAAAGCATTATCCTATCCCCTCCAACTTATGCAAATTCCTGTCTCCCAGCAGATGAGATGAGTGCACCAAAAGTTTGTCAATAAAACAAAAGAAGAAAGATAAAGATTCTTATAGGTTGTGTTTTTGTATTTATCAGCAGAGCGGAGGTTCATTTTTATTTACAACAAATCCTCCGTATAGAAGAGATTGAAAAAAAAAATCGTCTGAACTTTTCTGCCAGTTCAAAAGGATCCATAACACAAGGAGCAAAGACAAAAAAGGATTGTCATTTCCCAGGCTAACATTTACTGGCCAGGCCAAATAGAATTGAAAGAAAATAAAGAAAATTTCTTTCTACATGTAAGACAGCAAACATTACCTTGATTTGCTCTCAGATTATACATACATACATATATATATATATATAAAAAATATGCAAAAGCAAATTAATAATTTAAATTATTTGATAGTAACGAATGTCTCATACCATGAACACTATGTAGGGTAAGAGAAGTCATAAATGTCTTTAAATCAACATCCAGGCTTTGCCTTTACAATACCATGAACCAAAAAAAGGTTCTTGGAGACAAAAAGTGCCAATAAGGGATGTTCCCACAGATAAATAGCAAGGAGAACTCTGTCCTTTTTCCCAAGGGATTTTCCAGAAGGTACTAAGAGCATGAGCTTGTGCATGGAGGAAACACCCCTGATGTGCCTGAAAGAAACCTAGGAATGAAAACAGGTGCTCATTTAAATTATTTTTTTTTTTTTTTTAAATAATTTTATTTTATTTATCTTTCTTGGAATTCCAGGATGATCCCTGTATTCTGGATCTCTGTGGGCCAAGCTATAACATTGCACTGATGTTACACATGACTGGATGAAGATGAGTGGAAGAAATACAAGTAGGTCCAAGTCAACAAAGACTGGAAACAGGCTTTTTGCCTTTATTCACTTTTAGCCTGTGATGAACTTTGTCATCCGATTCTATGAAATGCAAGGGATCTGAATTATATTTATTGAAGCAAGAAAGAAGATTTTTCATTACATTTTAATGTGTTCTCTGCTTTCCCTAGCATAGGTAGGTTGTACTTTACTGCATGTTTGGCAAATGTTGCACCACAACATGTTTAACCCTAGAGATATCTGAGTTGGGTTTTTTGTGTCTTTTTTTTTTTTTTTTTTTTTTTTTTTTTTTTGTGTGTGTTTTTGTTTGTTTGCTTCTTTTTAATGAACATATATTTCATTTAAGTCCTGTGTCTTTCATCTTCAGTAGAAGAGACAACTTCCTCACCTCACTTTTCTTCCAAAAAGATCAAGAAAAAAAAAGAAAAAAACCTGCACTTTTGCTGCTGTTTTTGGAAATGTTTAATGAAACTATCTCTTCTACATGAACTGCTTTTTATTACATTTCCACAGAAAGTTAGTTGTAAAAAAAAGAAAAAGATTTTGATATTGCTTTTCATTTATAGGAGAGTTGAAAGTCTCTTAAGGACTTGGATATTTATGTTTTGAGCCAAGCATAGTAAATTGAAATGAAAAAGCCTCAGAATTTTTCATTTAAAAAATATTATTTGGGGGGCTTTTTTCCTCGTTCTTAATCCACCTCTAATTACCAGCCTGTTGCCATGTGCAACATGGAGAGCAGAACTGCAAGTCCTTGGTGAGTTACTTAGAATAAGTTAGAAATAAGACTGTCACAATAAACAGACACTGTTGCACATCAACAGCTCAGAGCAAACCCAATGATTTACCTTTTCACCGCTTAATAGATTTGTCTGAAAAAGCTTGCATGAAGTTGGCTTCACTCCTTCTTAACTGGAACCACCTATTTGGACAAAACCCACCAGTTTTACCAGTTGAGTGTCCTTGTAGTGTGCTGGCAGAGAGAAGGGAGCCCAGGTCTCACTGTCTGCAAGTGAGCTGCTTTTAAAAATTAAACAGAACTTCTGAGAATGTGTTAATTTTGCCTCGTAACACCCATCTGATCCCTTTCCACGTTTCAGAAAAGCTATAGGAAAGAAACAAACTCCCTGTTGAAGTCGACTTTAAAGAAGGATGCTCTCCAGGTGGTGAGCAAGGCAAAACGTTGGGGACAGAGAGAGAATATTAGAACTTGAACAGTACAAGCCCATAATTTATAAATGAATATGTTTATATCTACTGGAGATGTAAGCTCAGACATTTTTTTACTGATGAAGCCTGTGAGTAAAAAATTTTGGGGACCATGACCAATCCAAACTGTTCGATGATTCTATGACTCTATTCTTTACTAGGGATTTTAATGTAAATTTTAGGGAGTACTTATATTTCCACACCTGATGAAGACTGAAATTCCTACCTGGATATGGAATTTAACTTTGTTTTATGTTCATGTGTACATGTGGCCAAAACTCTTTAGTGCCTTAGTGTTTGGAAAGAGCAGGTACTTTGCACACCTGCTTCTTGATGAATAGTTACATACATGTACAGAACTCAAATATTCTCTGGGGCACTGTGATGATAAAAATGTATCTCTTTTGATGTTTAAAAGCTAGTTTCCTTTATTGGGGAAAGAAAAAATCAAATATTTTGTGACTGAAGCATTTTAGCTCGTCATTCCTCACAGTGTTTCGAACTGGAACATGGCTGTGAAAGATGTGTTTAAAATTTGAAGAGGACATGCTGTTT
Source organism: Pyrocephalus nanus (assembly GCA_038380795.1). Lineage (NCBI taxonomy): Eukaryota > Metazoa > Chordata > Aves > Passeriformes > Tyrannidae > Pyrocephalus > Pyrocephalus nanus. Next base: position 4,310,090 of record CM076263.1, on the reverse strand, counting down.
AGCCTGTAATGGACTTTCCTTGTTAAAATATTTATTCCACTGGTAAAATTTATTTTTTTTCTCCAGATTTTCATGTTATCTACAACTAAAACATCAATTTAGGTGCATGTACTCAATATCTTCCCTGTATACCGACAAAGGGGAAGAGGTAGAAGATTCTTAAATGTCACAGGCTTTGACCAAGGCCATTTTATCAAGCACAGGCACTAGGAAATGCAAGTCCCACAAGTATCCACCCATCTCCATCACTACCCTTGGCAAATGAGGGTAGACAAGGTCGTAGGTAAATGTGAACCTCTTCAAGTGGAACTGAAAAGTACCAAGAAGAAAAGACGAGGTTACCAAAAGCACTGCATGACTTTGAATAAATTTCTGCTCAGAAGTCAAAGGGCAGGTGCTTTCAAATCCAGATACACAAATCTGAATATTGATTCAGCTCAAATTGGAACAACAGCTGATTAAATTAATTTAAATCCTTGTGCTTTTTTTTTTTTTTTTTTTTATTATTTTTTTTATTTTTTTGGCTTTGCTATTATCGAGGCAGGAAAGAAGTGCTGATGAGAGGTCTGCTTTGTGCTATTTATGTCGTTACTAAAGATTTTGCAGGAAGTTTTCTGGAGGTGTCCAGCTAACTTTGCAGATCTCAGTGTTTGGAGATGACTTCTGAAAGGCTATGCATAATTTTGGCCCAATACCCAAGATTGAGATACTAAATATATGCTAAGTGTTTACCTATTATGAGCTGAAGTTGCCCTGAAGGCAGATTTTAAACTGGTATATGGAACAGAAGGCGAGATTAAAAACCAGAAACAATCTGTTTTAAAATTATAATTAAAGTAGAGAAACTAAAGAGCCTCCATGAATTCTGTTGCCCTGAACAGCTTTCTGGAATAAAACATTTCTGTAAGGAAAAGGAATTAAGAGAAAAACAGGAAAAACAAGTTGTTTTTTTCTTCCAAGGATATATCTTTACAGCTATGAAAGTATAGGGAATCATTCTAGAATTTATTGCACTGTGATTAAAAATAGTCCATAAATTCACTTCCTCTTAGGAAAAATGCAAATTTTTATCAGAGAAATGAAACAAATATATTTAGCTAATAAGAAAACCTTTTGCTTTTACAATATGTCTGTGGTGCCATGGATACTTTGAGGACCTCATGCTTTTCTTACTTTCCACCATTAAGATTTGACATAAAATCTTTCCCTCCTTAAAGTAAGGAGGATACTGTGATAGATCTTTTCACAGTGTTATATCATTTGGCTGAAGGATGTACCAATGATGTATCTTAGGATCATGAAGCTCCTGAACCTTACCTGTCTGTAGCCATAGAAAATCACTTTTGAATTGAGTATTTCTTAGGGGTGACAAAGGATATTACATCTGTCCATAGTGCAAATTGGTCTGAATACCTCCAGATCTTTTCCTGGTGTACATTTCTACTGTTTCATTTCTCTGGATTTTTTTCAGCAAAACCCAAAAATATTAACCTTAAAAAAGTACCACTATGAATTTGGAAAAAAAAAAAGGGAGAGGGGGAAAGAAGACAAGGAATTTTATAATAAAAAAACCCAAATCAAAGCAATCAACAAACCAATTTAAAAAAAGGACCAAAAAACAACCCAAAAAAGCAAAAATCAATGTTAATTTTTTAAATTAAAGATTAAATCACTGGTCTAGGACTACATCCAGTCCCAATCCCAGAAGACCTTGGTGGAACCTACAGACCAAATGATACAAAACAAAGTTAAAGAGGGAAGAAAAATCTAGCAGATGGCAGCAGAAAGATAACAATTTTCTGATGTCATAGTCCATTGCTAGAGAATTCACAGTCACTTTTCTGAAAGATAGTCCTGCAAATTACTTCAGCTCTGGTTTTATGCTTTCCATAATTTTCTGCCAGTCGATAAATAATACAGCAATAGTAATTTAACAGTTTTGAGAGTGCATATATGTATGCTTGCAATGGCACATGTACATAGATGTTTTATAGATTTTTTAAAGAAAATTATATAAATATAATTGTATGTGTGTGTAAAAATTTATATACAGAATCGAAGAATGTTTTGGGTTGGAAGGGACCTTAATGATCATCTTGTTCCAACACCCCTTCCATGGGCGCTACCCCAGGTTGCTCCAAGCCCCATCCAACTTGGCCTCGAGCACTTCCAGGGATTGGGCAGCCACAGATTCTCTGGTCAACCTATGCTAGGGCCTCACCACCCTCACAACAAAGAATTCTGTCCTAACCTCTAAACTTACCCTCTTTCAGTTTGAAGACACTGCCCCTTGTCCCAGCACTCCAGGCTCTTGTCAAGTGTCCTTCTACAGCTCTCTTGGAGCCCCTTAAGGCACTGGAAGGGGCTCTAAAGGTCTCCCTGGATCCTTCTCTTCCCCAGACTGAACAATCCCAACTCTCTCAGCCTGTCTCCATAGCAGAGGTGCTCCAGCCCTCTGAGCATCTTAGGATCATCTGTGTATACATACATCTGTCTCTGTAAAGTCTTATCTACTGTGATCTAAAGTGATCTACTGTGAGAAACTGGAGGTGGTCCGGAGGTCAGAAGTTTTTCTCTGCAGAGAACAGTTGGCTCATCTTCTTTCTGAAAGTGTAAAATCTGTTTTGCTTTGTGGGTGATGTTTCTAATCCTTGTCTTGCCCATTACTGTTATTCACCCTATTTCCCCAGACACATTTAGTTAAATGGCTATCAACAGCAGACGATTAACGTAAGGGGACAAGGGGATGAGTCAAAACATAAATCAGACAGTAATGCTGTCTTCAGCAGAGAAGAGAGTATCGACCAGCATGACAGCCTCTGTGAACTAATTATCAAAGCAACATTCCAATGTAATTGTGAAACAAGCAATATCTTTTTTCCCCCCTTTGCTACTCTAGTTAATGACCATATTTTAAAAAGAACACTGAAAGGACAAAAATAATAATAACAATAATCTCGATCATAAAAGCAACACAAATAATAACTCTATTTCACTGTCAGTGGCTCTCCTTGTTTATAGCATCCATCTGCCATGAGAAAATAGTGCAGGAATTGCTTCCACAGCCTTTTAATTCCCCTATGTCTTCCTCCTGTCCGTATCCCGCACGCTTTTCTGCTTTTTTTCTTTTTCTTTTGTCTGCCTTCTGAGAAAATGTGGTTTATGTGACCACAATAAATTTCTGGTTGTGTATTCTTGCTTCAGGTAAGAAATTTTTATGTGCTGCCTAATTGCAATAAAATAGGAAGAGGTCCACAGAAGAGGACTAGGTAGACACATTTATATATGTTTCAAGAGGTGAAATGGCCAGACAAGAGAGAGCATGCTAGTGCTCTCTCACACAGGAAAGTTCAGACTCTGATAGATGGCTGAAAAATTTGAGACAGTGTAATAAGGTCTGGCTTCATTAGTGCCTCCTTACTAGTTTTACTCAACATTAATAATAATCCCTCTGTTCAGAGGTAAGTGGATCAACGTCTGTCTCTCCTTGTTAGCCTGCTATGTAGATGAGAACTAAATGACTTGTAATAGGAATTCAGATGCAGAGATCCAGTGCATATGAGCTTGTTCCAGAACAGGATTTCAGAAAGACAACTAGAAGATCCTGAGTCATGGTCTGCAGCCCTGAGACCTTGTCAACCTCAGAAACACAGCCTTAAAGCTGAGAGGAGAACAGTTATCATGGCAATACTCAGTGTTACCTCAGAACATTCACTCTTGACATCCATGTTGCATATTACAGACTTTACAAAAGCCCTGAATCCTTTTAGATCTAGTTTGAATACATAACTAAAATCACTTTTTCTCATGGATCTCCAGCTTGGATAGATGCAGGAGCATAAAACATTAAAACCACAATATTTCAGTGGTGTGTGTCTTAAAGACTGATGAGCACAGAAGATGATTTCGAAATTAACTCATTGTTTGAGATTTGACTTCAGGGAAGAGTTACACATACTCTGCTGACATCAACAGGACCATGAACCACACCTACAAGCACTTCTGTCTGCAAGCAGGCACAGTTTGGCTGAGTGCTCGGTTTCAGTTTAGACATGGGATTTTCTTGGGATCTATAATATTGAATGGGATTATCTACAAAGAACACCGAAGATATATCATATTTAATGGCATTGGGCCCCTGAGGATCTTGAAATTCAGAACTACCTAAACCTGAAATCATTATTCGTGCGAGTAGCTATTACTCTGAATAATATCAAATGGGAATACTCGTCTTCAGAGTATTCTTCCATCTTCTAAGCAAAATGCATGATAATTAGAATTGGTTCAAGTAAATATAGCTACTGTAGTAAGAATTCTGATAGCTTAAGTTACAAAATTCCAATTCCCGTATAATCATATATCAAAAGTTTCATTGTCATGCTACCCCTGAATCTGCCTTTAAGTGGTGATTTTCTTTTTGGCAAAATAAAATGTTGCAAGTAATACTTACCCAGTTTATACCAGGAAAATAATTTCCTAAATAGAAAATACATTCAATTATTGTGTAGAACAAAGAAAATACCTTATGTCTTTTAAAATATGTTTATTATAGTTTGTTAATCATACATCAGTTATAACATGACAGTCACAGCCAAATAATCCCCCACTTCCAAACTGCAAACTAGAAACCTGTATTAACATATTTTTAAATTCAGAAATTTTAAAATTGCATTATCTCAAGACTTTAAGAAAAACCTAACAAACAAACAAACTTATTAACTTCCTCCTAAATTAGTTAAGTGAATTTTCTGGGCAATTCAGTTCAATAATGAAATAAAAATGGCTTTGTATCCATTTGCATCAAATCACTGGATTAACACTCTCATAGCCTCTCCCAAGAAATGTTTCTCTCACACTTGAGCTACCTGTAGACCTGGAGAACATAATCCAATCCAATTTAAGAACAAGCAATGAAAACTATGTCCTCATCCTTCTTTCTCCCCACCATTATTCCTTTTATTATCCCCCTTTTTGGGTTCTATAGAATTTTCCTGGTCCCTGTTTTATCAGAAGTTATATATCTGGCCCTCAGCAAAATAAGATGCTGTGGCATACTGATCCACTGAACAAATGGAGCAGAGACAGGAAAAAATAAAACATTTAAATCAACCTTTGTGCTGCTCTAAGCTTATCACAAAACGACAGATCTTGGGAGGAGATTCTTCCCCAGATGCAGGACGTGGTGCTTCCTCTTGTTGAACTTGAGATCATTCCCATGGGTCCAGTTCTCAAGTCTGTCAAAGGCACCGCAAACATCAGCACAACTCCATCTCCCAGTTTTGCACTGTCTGCACACCTGCTGGGGGTGCAGACTCATTCCATCACCAGGGCATTAGTGAAGATGTTAAACAGTACCCTCTGTATCAGCCCTTTGGAGTCCATCACCAGGGACTGGCCTGCAGACACACTTTGTGACACTGAGCACAACCTTTTAGTCCCAGCACTCCATCCAGTACCCAGTCCACATCACTGTCCATTTCTCTAGTCTCCACTGTACCAGTTTGTTCATGAGGATGTTATGGAAGACCACGTCAAAGCCTTGGAAAAGCCAAGAAAGAGAATATCTATGGTTCTCATCCAGTCCACTGGGCTGGACATTTTATCATAGAAGGTTGTCTGGCTCAGGCACAATTTCCCTTTTGTAAATCCAGATTGATTTCACCCAACTGCTCTGTACTTCATTTGACTGGAAATTGTTCCCAGGACTATTTGCTCCATCACCTTACCAGGGACTGAGGTGCTTTTGATATGCATCTAGTTCCCTGGACTGTCATTCTTGAAGACTGAAGGGACATTTTCTTTCTTCTGGTCATCAGGAATATCATCTCTGCTTACTGTGTTTTTTTGCACAAAGCATCTGCCAGGTTTCATAAGAATTGAGATAGTTTTGGAGGCAATTTGGAAATTTCCTCCTTAATCTGAGCTATTTCAAATAGTGAAGGTAAATTAATTTTGAAGTTTCATATGGAGGAGTCCTAATTTTAAATCTGATGTTTTTTAACTAAAAGGAAACAGATACAAGGACTTAATTATTAGATAATCATTAGGTCTAAATTGAGGCTGAACAGAAGGAAAAATCCCAAACACATAAGTAGTCCACACGTGGGAATGGTGGTGACATATGTTTCTGGTGAAAAGCTCTGAGGTGGCCTTGTCATTCACAAATAAATTAGGAGGTAGATGATGTGGTGCTTTCCATAAATATTAAAAAACTAATCCCACCAATAACTTTCATGGTTTAAGAGGAAAATCATGCAATTAAATACACATACACATACATACATAGAAGCATGCATGTATATATGTGGATGTATGGATTTATAAATGCATATTTTATATATATGTATGTGTGTGTATATATGTGTGTGTATATATATACATATGTATATATATGTATGTGTATGTAATGTGGTTGCATTTGTTGTTTTATCACTTTAAGGCAGAAAAAAAATCCAAACCATTTTTCTAAGCTATAAACAATGACAGTAACGTAATGTAGTATTTTATGTATCTGTATTTACACATATACAAATATATATGTAATAGCATGTCTTGATACAAACAATTTTGTGAGGATGCTCCATCAAAGAGTCCCTGTGCCTCTTCAGACTCACCAGAACTAGCCTTCTCCATGCTTTCAGCCACATGCCATTCATTCACGTTCAGACTTGCTCAAAACCAGGTTCTCTGCAAGTCTGTGAGAAAAATGTGCAATTTAGGGCTGTCAGTACAGTGAGAAAAAAAGGTTTTACTAGTAACAACCTGTTCCTGCTCCCGTGGTGCTGAGATTGATTATAAAGAGAGGTGGGCTTGGTTCTCAATCCCCATCTTGTGTCACATACACACTGTTTAATGCAGAATAGACCCGTTTCCTAGCCCTACTTATTAGAGTAATACAAGAGGAATGATATCCAGTCTTCCTAATGGAAAAAGTTAAGCAAGAAAGAATTTTGATGGCAGTGAAGGTCATAAAAATCTAAAAAATAAACCAAAGGAAGTAACACAGCATGTTGGGTTCTTCTTCCCCTCTGCCTCCTTCTTTTGGATAGCACCATCAACCATCATATCTCCTCACTCAGAAACCCTAAACCCCAAGAGATTCTGCTTACTTGACTAAGTTAATTATTTAGTGAGTGATGGATTACATGACACAGAAGTAGATAAAATGCCCCAAGGAGATGATGAAAGAGTAAAAACTGTGAAACCGTCTTTAGATGAAGACAGGAGAAAATAGGCCAGTTGTTTTTAAACTCGGTCCCAAGTGGGGGCTGGAAAAGAAACATTCCTTCTTAGGGCAGTCCTTCCTGTACAGTAGTCACTGTACTTTGATTTTTTTGCATTCAGACTGGATTTATCCTGTTTAAAGTGTTCACAGAAGGATATTTTTATATACAGTAGAGTTTCTCTCATTAGGAAATAATGTCCAGAGTTCGTTGGTGACAGATTTCTCAGGTGATGTTCCAATTTCTGCTCAGTTTGAAGCATTTAGTTGATAAAAAAGGTCTGTCAGTTACGAGTATTTTAGGTTAGATGAGTTATTAGGTACACTCAAGAAGGATCATGCAAGTTATGTTGATATTAGTTTTTTTATCTGCTTTTGTGGGTAAGAAAAGGAATTATTTCCCTAAAGTAGTTGTGTCTTTCTGCATAAATAAAACCAGCAAATAACACCGAAAATGTGTTCATTCTAACCTAATACACTATTCCAAATCACTTGGAATTCTCAAAGCAATAAAAAAAATTTAGATCCATCACACCAAAAAAACCCCCATCACTTCTGGTCAAACTTATACATTTACCTTTTTTAACCTTTTCCCCCTCCCAGTGTCCTGAAGATCTGGCTCTGAAAACACAGGGTGACTGTGTAAAGAGCATCAGAGAAGAACAGGAGAGCACATTGAAACTGGTAGCTCTTCCCTAGCTAGAACAGAGCTCAGGACTCCTGTGTGTCCCTTCACAGCCTGCTTGGAAGAAGCAAGTAAGCACTGATTGATAACTACAAGTAATTACTTTGAAATATCCATGGGGGGATGTCACTGAGCGGGTAAAGCACATCAGAAAAGTAACTGCAGTCTTCCTGTAACTGAAAAGATCTGCCTTAGTTACACACCTGATACGGAGGGAGATGGAGAAGAACCCTTGGATAGGTTGCAAAAAGCTGTAGAGATGATGGCTGCAACACGGTTAAAACTCTGCAAGTTATAGGCCTGTGAAAGCAAATTCAGGAGATAAATGGACTGCACAAGTAAATTAAAATGGATCTTAAAGATAGATAGATGAATAGAAGATTTATCTTTATAAAATGGATTAAAGGAAGTGAGCGTTGATGACTGCTGTAAATTGTCACTGACCAAGGCAGTCCATATATGTCCTTAGATATGTCCCTAGCTCAATCCCTTGAGGCACCATACATATTCTTGGAGTCCCAGTGGGATCAGAAGTTCAAAGGAAGGAATCCAAAATATAGAAACTGATACATCCTACAATTGATCCCTGCTTCAGAGATTGCAACACTTTCTGTGACTTTAATAATGCAGAATATTGTGTACTGCAGGGCAAATAGAACTGGCTACGGATTTTCTAGTAGAAAATGAAGTTAATGGACTTCAAGATAGGAGGAAGGGGAATTAGTAAGAAATCTTTGGATTTTGTATAAGACTACCATTCCATGCAACATCTACAGTTAAGTGCATTCTCTCAGTTTTCTTTGCCTGGAAATAGGACTAACTGAATGTTGTCCCGAGTTAAATTAATTCATCAATGAATGTTTGATGCTAATAGAAAAAAAAGTGGATCTTAACCAGGTTTTACTTTCTAAACTATACTGTTATCTGTACATGTCTCTATGTGTAGGCTGTTTCATTGATCCTTTCTATAGTAATTAGCTGTGTGATGATTTTGGACAGCCCATAAACTCCTCTTCACAATCAATGAACACTTTGAAAGGACAACTCAGGAAGCTGTAGCAGACTGTAGGACACATAAAATTACAGAATCATAGAATATACTGAGTTGGAAGGGCTAAATCATGGTCATCAAGTCCAACTCCTGGCCCTGCACAGGTCACCCCAAAGATCTCATCATATGCCTGAGAGTGTTGTCCAAATGCTTTTTGAGTTCTGACAGGACTAGGGCTGTGACCACTGCCCTGGGGAGCCTGTTCAAACACCCTCTGGGGGAAGAACTCTTTCTTGATATCCAGCCCAAACCTTCCCTGACTCAGCTTCATGCTGTTCTCTTGGGTCATGTCACTGGTCACGGGAATGAAGACATCAGTGCCTGTCCCTCCACTTCCCCTTGGGAGGATTTTGAAGATCACAGTGAGGTCTCCCCTCAATCTCTTCTCCAGCTGAACAAGGTAAGTGCCCCCAGCTGCTCCTCACACAGCTTCCCCTCAAGGCTCTTCACCATCTTTGTTGCCCTCCTTTAATGCTCTCTAATCCCTTAATGTCCTCTTTATATTGTGGTGCCCAAAACTACCATAATATTCAAGGTAAGGCTGCCCCAGTGTAGAGTGGAGTGGGATTGCATTATGCTTGTACTTCTCATCAGCAAAGAAATATATATTTAAAACAAACAAACAAAACCCTTTATTTTTAAATAAAGGCAGGAATCCCAGCTGTTTACCAGCCTCTACCCCCTGTTTAAGAATTATGTAGAAGGACAGTTCTGGTGAGGAGGGTGGGGTGAAAGAGGACCCTGAAGTTCAGCTATTGGAATACATTTGGGACTTCATGAAAGAGGTTTGCTCTTTCATTTTGAATAGCAAATTTTTGTGGGACCTCAATATATGCACATGCTTATTTTCTCTAAAAATTAGCAGTTATTCCTGTTTTCTTCTCTATTTTTGTGGGTAAGACTTGAATGTAGTAAAATAAAATAGTCAGGAATAAGAATAACATTTTTTGCCTTAGTAAAATTCTGCAACATGATGATATCACCAGGTTAAACCCTTTTACCTTGAATTTGACATGAATAATTCAGGCCTTCAAATTATTGTTCAGCCACACAACCTTGTCTGTCAGTCAGCAAAGGCCACTCTCTCTGTCCCCATCCAAATTTAATAGGTGTTGATTCCCCTCCTTCCTTCTCTGTCTTTTCTACCTGAGACTTAAATTTACATGGACATGCTGTTTAGCTGAAGCTAGTTTTGTCTGTGGGCCTCCACCTGACAAACTTTGTCTCTTCCTATTTCATCAATAGCTATCAGCAATCAAGATAGATGAAAGCTTTGCTTACTGTGTGTTATTGAAGTAATAATGAAATGCCTCATTTGAGCTTGCCTCTTTCATGAAGAAAAAGTATCCAACAAGGAATTACTTGCAAACTGTAACATCTCCAAATGATACCAACCGTGGTTGCAAAATTTACAAAGAAAACACATCCTCGCTCATAAACACTTGCAAATGATTATTTGATGAGCTTGTTTGAGAATCACTTCTGGTGTACAAAGAACTGTGGTGTTAATTTTTCAATTTATAATTCCTCCAGGTTTAGATTCTGTACAAAATAAAACCAATGAAAATGCATGAAATAAATAGGCTAAAAGGAATTCACATCTTCAGTATCTTGATTTGTTTAGTTTGAAGTAAAAATACGATGCCACTCATGCGCTTCTGAACGTGAACTATTAAAAAAAAAAAAAAAAGTCCTTAGCATTTGGCTTAGATACAAGTCACCAACCAATTATCTCCCTTGATTTGAATATAAGATGGCATAAATCTGTTTGTTTGCACAGCAGTTATCATAATGGGGTCCTGGCTCACAGCTGGGATTCCTGGGTGCTGTTGGTATGAACACAGTAAAGACCTCATCCCAAGTGGTCTCTTACATGTCAAATACAATCCATAAGAAATCAAAGGCAGTGAATCAGATCTGAACTGGGATGTGTATCCAGCCAAAACAGATTACCTTCCCTATCTCTGCATGTTACAGTGTTTACAAACCATGTTCACGTTTCTTCTTTTTCGGCTTTGAAATTTCTTTACACGTTTATCCTTTAATGTTCTACTCCTCTTGCATTTATACTGGCACAAAGAGGTAATATGGCCAAACATGATTGCTGTGATTTACTCCTTTTGTCTGGGTCAACTACCAGGAAATTTCAATGGTCATCAAATACATCTCATTTACTGTAGCAGCATGACTGATATATTGAGGGCAATTTAATTCTGGTTATCCCAAGATCAGAAGAGAAGAGAGAAAATTTAAAGACATTTTTCCCCTGATTTAGGCAATGACAATACCCAAATTGCCTATGTTTTGAAATATGACTCAGTTGCCTTTTCTTGACCCATTTAGACCAGTTATATTCTCCCTCTGCTACTTCTGGCACCTACAATTCCTTGGAATTTGCAACCATGGAGTAGTTCTGGCTCAGGGCAGCCCGGCAGCAAGGCTGCCCTCAGTGACAAGAAAACACAGTTTTTGTAGCTTCCCTTCACTGCTTTTACAGGCAAATAAAAAAGCAGACAATCTGCATTACAAAATACTTCATAGCTCATTTAAAGACACAAGAAAATTATTGGGCTGTAAACACTGGCTTAACCTATACTACATGACCTGTAATAGCTGCTGTAAATTTCCCAGCCTATTTGGGAGCAATTCAAGCCAGAGATGTGGAGTGAGTGAGCAAAATGGGAGAGAGAGGACAAAGGTGCACTGCTTACCTTGAAGGCTGAGCCCCTACAAATTTTGCTAAGAAAGGAGAAACTGAAAATAAATATTATATTGTCTTTATTTTTTTTTCCCCCCAAATCTTCTCACAGTGAGGTTTGTGATGATAAAGTAGAAAATCTGTAGCCTTACATTTTTACTTTGGGATCACCATTAACTCTTGATGTCCTCTATTTCAGGCTGTGAAAGTTGTTGTTGTAATTCAATTTTTCAATATTTTAAATATAAAATTTTACATTTTATAAAAATTATAAATTCAATAATTTTTCAAGCAAATAGAAGGCTTCAGGTTCCCAGCAAAAGATAAATACGACAAAATTCTTTTATACATAATCCCACTTAAGAGTCAAATTTTTGGAGTCCTGATCTTACTGATGTCTTACAGGTTTTATGTCAGTCTACTAAGCCAGAGTAAAATGAGATTTTCAGAATGTCTTCAATAAATATTTTGCCCACTACATATTCTGGCTGTGAAATGAAAATTAAAAATCTCCATCTGATCTCAGTTAACCCACCTTATTCTGGAAGTAGCTTCTCACACAGGTATTAGAGGTCAGCGTTTGGGGCCAAAATGAAATGGTTTACATTACTGACAGCAACCTCAGAAATTTGATATAGATATTTAAATTTATAGGCATTTTTCAAAGGGGAAAAAAAAAACCCTCCACACTATGATATTGGAACTGATGTCATGCTTCTGAAGGAAAATGAAATGTTCAGTGTGTGACTTTATAGATGAAACAGTGAAGATGATTGTCACACTTAAATAATAATGAGAAACCTTCAATTTTGGTTTCTGCGTGTCATGTTAGACCTGCGGATTTAACATGAGATGCAAGAGTGAATTTTCTCTAGAGAAACCAAGCTTTCTTTGAGGTTTATCATGACGGTTAAGGTGTGACTAGAGGCAGACACTGTTGTCAAACAGCTGTCAAAGTGCTGGAAACACTAGCAATTAGAAATCTGGAAGGAGTTAAGAATACAGAAAGAAAAAAATCAACCACTTGTTAAAAAATTAATAGTTTTTATTTTAGGAATAGAGAAGATTTCAAGGGAGAAAATTTTGATTTGCCTCTAAAACAGAAAGAGTGGGTAAAGGGATGGATTGGAGAAAAGGGAAAAATACTAAATACAGAAAGTAGAAATTTAAAGAAATGTGAAAGCAGAAGGATAGGATGAAAAAAAAAAAAAGGAAAGAAAAGAAAAGAAAAAACAAGAACATTTTTTTTCATCTGTATATCCCAAGCAAATGACCTAAATAAATACTACAGATCTTGTGCAAGTGACAAATTGCCAAAACACTTATAGAAGTACTAGAAGTTAATGGAAATACAGAAGCATTACAGTTACATGTGCAAGGACACACAAAGTCTAGGCTAGAAGTAAAGCATGAAGCCAGTGAAACCCCATATATGAATTTCCAAAGCCTCCTTTGTTTTGAGATAAAATGGAGAAGAGGCAGCTCACTGAAATGTGGAAAAAGCTGCCAAAATCTCAGGTCCTGAGGAACCATCACCTTTCAACTGAAAACTAAATTCCAGACTTAAGATTTATGCTTTGAACTGAAAAATAAACACCAGGAAATCATGAAATGTTGCAAGGTCTCTCTTTTTGTTCTAATATTTTAGTTATTATTATTTTATTTCTGGTACTGCATTATCAGATTGTCTTTATTGTTCTAGTCATGAGGGTTTTTCTTTTTGTCCACAAACATTTATTCATTTAAAACATTGGTGGAGTAGGACCCAAACTATTCATATCACATTTTATTCTCCCTCATGCAAAATCCAGGCCTGAGGTTTATTTACCTCACAGCATCAAAACTTCATAACTTGCCAACTCCTTTTAGACTTTTCCATAATGCTCATCACTGTGGTATCCAGATGTCCATCAGACTTGCACTAACTCACCTCTGCAACCCCTCTGTGAGGAAGGGCAGCATTTCCCATTCTCTTTGAATCTGTTATTGAGATGAACCACTGGGGGTTTATTGATGTGCAACACAACTCAAGGGCCTGTAACAGACTGAAAGAAATCAAAGGAGTTTCTCTGTTAACTTAATTGGGCTTTGAATCACTCTGTGTATCAAGAAATTCTATTGTTTGGCTTACAACAGCTCAGAATGCATCTGGGTTGGCCACCAGAATACTAATTCCATAATTTCATGCTGTACAATACTTGCAGGAATACTGTAAGTTATTACAATAATAATAAAGGCTAACTAGTACTCTTAACAAAAAAACCCACTTGAGCTGAAATGTGCTTTGGCAGCTAGACCAATGAGGGTTGGTTCTCCAGTAGTTTTCATGCAGTCACCCTGCTCTGAAGACTAAGATGAATTCCTGACCTTTCTGTTCACTGGCTTCAGAAAGCAAATTATTGAGTTCACCCTTTCAGACACAACCTTAAGGAGACAAAACTCAGGACAGCTGCATAAAACCCTCCTAGCCTGAATTTCTCTACATGAATGACCACTCACAAAGTGATGCACCTGTCTACATGTGGCTAGATTGGCTCTTTAGATATCATATGACAGCTGGGAATCATTTCACCTAACATACAAGTCTAAAAGCTGGTTGTTCAAGCCAAGCCAGATGTCTGAGCTCTCTCAGTTGTCACATGAAAGACTGGCATCATGACAGGGATCCACATTTACTGTGAGGGTGACAGAGCACTGGAACAGGCTGCCTGAGAGGCTGTGGAGCCTCCTTCTCTGGAGATATCCAAGAACACCTGGGCATGATCCTGTACAACCCACTTTACAGGGGAGTTGGATGAGATGATCTCCAGAGGTCCTTTCCAACTCCAGCCACTGAGGAGACTCTTCTGAAGTGAAATGCCTCTTTCTCCACCATAACTTCTCCTAGCATTCATTGTGGGATACTGTTCTATTATAAAGAATTCTGATACGTTACTCCAGAGCACAGGCTTGACCACATACATTAAAATCTCTGTGCCTTTTAAGTGAAATTGTTTTGTGCTGCTCATATAAATGGAAAAGAAACAAATAAGCAAACCTGCACGCAGTTACTTGAAACAATAATTACTCCCTGTTTTGACTAGGGACCGTTTTCAGATCCTAATTTGCCCACAGCTGTTGATAAACATTCAGCAGAGTCTGTTGTCTTTAAGGAACTCTGCGTTTAGCATGGGCATGGCTTGCACTTCTAATTAGGGGGTCTCTGGCACCTGATCAGAGTTTAATTCACATGTCTTAAAACAGTTAATATATAGTGGCATTCAAGCTGAGGGTAATCATCCACAGTCTGCCCATACAAACGATACAAGTGAAAAATGTGTCACTTAATGAGCCTGAATCAAACCTCAGTTAAATCAATGTGCAACATATGCAAACAACTGTCCCCGACATTAATAGGGTTACCTTGGATTTACCACTGGCACAACAGATTGGGATCTGTCCCATTACCTTGCATTAATTATGTATTTCTGTTACAATCTAATTATCTCCCTGATTGTCTTTTGACCATTACAGATGTATCTGTACACCCAACCCCTCTCCTCCTTGTCATCCATACTCATTAATATCAGATAACAGGAAAACTCGAGGATGAGCTTACAGCACCAGAGCAGCAAGTCATCAAGCCTAGACTTCTGTCTTCAACACTGGCCAGGAGTAAGTGTCTAGGAAGAAATTGAACGAGGTAATCATTTGATACAGAAAGGTGTCAACATAGGAAGAAATTCAGATAATTCCACCTAAAAAAACAATATTCTGAAGTTTAGGAGACTGTAAGATTTTTTTTTTTTAACAGAGAAGAGAAGTTTCAGGTGGAAATAATGGAAACAGTAATTTTAAAAACAATTTTAACTGCTTTTTTGACAGCTTGAAGAAGGCCAAGATCATAAGTCTAATTTTTCAAATGTTTTGAACTGAAAAAGAAATAAAATAGGAAAGTAACATTTTCAGTTTGTTTGTTGTTTGTTTTTTTTTTCCCTCAAATGTGTAATTTCATTTCAAATTGCATTTTCTTGCTTAGAAAACTATCAAACAGTAAGGATTTTTGGAATCTAAAGTACTTTTAGTTAATACATGGAATTTTTTTATTATAAATATTAATTACAAAATATTAATTAAAAATATTTTACATAACAAAACTACTCCTTAAGCCTGAAATTTTTTGATTTTTACTAATTACAAAAAGGGTAGTAATTCAGTATTTCTGAAAACCATTACTTTTTACTACTAAGTCCAAACTTTTGTGGCTAAAGAATGAACCAGTTACTCCCTCAACTTTTCAAACAGCTGGAACATGCAAAGCCCTATGCCCCATAATGACAGGTGAAGGAGTGCTTGAGGGGACTGGGCAAATCAGCTCATCCTGCAATGTGCATGAAGGTAAAAAAGGCAGATAGAAACACCTGTTTCAATGTTGCCTGAGCACTTCTCTCTCAGCATCCACAGCTGATGCTTGCCCATCTCTGTGGCAGCTGCTCCATCATTGGAGGATGATCCCAGGGAAATTTCAAAGGGTGTTGGAAGAAAAGATCCGGGGCAAAATGGAACTAAGAAAGGAGGAGGAAGAGGAGAAAGAGAATGTACAAATCATAACCTAAAACACACAAGATATATTAAAAACATTATCAATAATATGAAGTTTTTGATTCATGCAACAAAGTGTTGAACTCAGTGGAGATATTTAGGTATAAAGCTGCACTATCAGAACGGTAAATAGTTTTATGCAGTGATGGGCTTTTAAGCTCACAGAAGCAGGCAAATCAGAGCTGAGGAAGTTTAATGAAGTTTGTTTGTCTTTTTTTTTTTTTTTTTTGTATCTGTGTTTTGAAATTCAAGAGCCGATCTTATAACTAAAAGAGCTGCCTTAATGAAAACAGGGAAGGGAAGACCAGAGAAAGATTTATTTTCCCTATACTTACAGTATTTTTCAGCTATATATATTTAATTTCATAACCCCAAGAGTAATAACAGGAGCAAATATTTTGCTAGGCTAATGAATTATTAATCGTAGAGTAAAGCCAGGGAACCAGACAACTTTGGCACCTTATTCTAAGACCACATGAAAAACGCTGCACATAAATGACAGGCAAAATAAGCAGCCTGGCATCTTATTGAACACAGAACACGATGTGTTGCAAAACCAAGGAGCAGCCCTGATTTATCCAGTGGAACTTGACATTTCCTACAGGCCAGCATTGGCTTAACATTAATTAAAGCTTCGCTTGAGTGTTATCTTTTTCTTCCCCTATTGTTCTCGCCACGTGTAATCTGTTTCTTTTTGAAATGCTGCAGTTTGTGAGTATGCATAAACATGAATGACAGACCTGTATAGCTGACTCCAAATGTCGTGATGACTGTATGTAATCAAAACAGAGACTTCTCCTTCATTAATAATGTTACATGGAAGTGCATGTGAAACCCATGGCCATCAGAATTCTGCCAAGGCTTTGAGAGAAGGTGGATTTTAGAGAGCAAAGCAAGTAAAGATGAGAAAAAATTCACAGCATTTTTGCCCCCTGCTGACATTTTCTTCTTTTCCTGTCCATAAAGAATAAGAAAAGAAACAAATCCCTTTCTTTTAAACTTCATTTGACAATTTTATGACATTTTTTCCTGTGTCTTTGAAATTGAAAATACAAAGTTTGTCAGTTCTTGAAGGACACACATACATACAGCATCACCGACGCTTCCTGTCCAAATAATTGGTGCTCTTTGTGCAATTTTGTATCAAATGTTAAATGATAGCTTGGTTTTTTTTGTATGCACATGCAGTACTTAACACAGTCAGGAAAAAAAATCCTAAAACAAAGGTGACTAATATTTATCTTGTCTAGCCTATTAAAACCAGGTGTTTCTAGTCATAGCCCATTATTTAAACTGTCTCCACAGTCATGGGAGAGAGCATGGTATCACCAGAGAGGAATTCATCTCATCCCAAAATAGATGTTTCAAATGTGTGCGATGAATCATTCTCTGAAGAGACTTTTTTCTCTCCATTCATTAGAGAGGAAATTTAGGTGACTACCATAATTAAATGACTAATTTTTATATGGCTAAGTTAGGTGAGGTGAGTCTCAGATGAAAGGAAGAACATAACAGAGCTAATTATATATTCTCTTTTTTTTTTTTTTCCTTTGTAAACCTGAAAGGAACAATTCCATCCCTACGATCTGCATGCATGTCTGCTATCTGTGAGAAAGGACACAAGAAGCACACAACATAATGAGTGCTATAGGAAGAGAGGCATCAGCAGAAAGAAAGGGAGAAGTGACAAATTCCTGTGGACCTAGTAAGAACTTAGGACAGGTGTAAAAATAAGCTTACACTATAAAATCCATGTGACACATGCAATATTCAGAAACTGCTTCAGGTTTCTAAGTGGAAAATATTTTCCTAGAATTCCCACTGGTTAAAAACACATCTTGGGAAACTGTATCTTGGATTCCTCTCATGATAAAGTAGTCTGGGATATGTCTAGATCATCTAAGTTCCAGACAAGTCCCTATGCTAGTGAATAAAAAAATCTTAGAGCTTCAAATGCCTCTTTCAGAGAGTTTATGGGAGGTATGTGGCAAAGAGCAACTTATGACCCCAGAATAAATCCTTTGTATCCTTCATGACTTAATTTCCCCATCTTTAAGGAAAGTGTTGTAATACTTATTTCTTCTGCAAGGGTGTTAAAAGGTTTATATCCTAACTCCCAGCATTTCTCTTTTATATACCCTGTATGGGAACTGACAAAAACCCAAAATATATTGTAAATTATTTACACAATCATATTTCTGGGGCTTGCCTTTGTGGATTAGCATGAACTAGTAAGGAATAGATAACAATTTGTATGATGGAAAAACACAGCATATTAAACAAGCGTCCACCATTTTTACACATTACTGTAGTTATTTATATACTATCTTTTGTATATTATTCTTTAGCTCCGGGAAGAATGGCATCAATTTCTTTGTGACAGAAACTGGCAAAATATAAGGACTTCAGCTGTCAGCATCCTATTCATCCTACAGTCTTATTTATATGATGCTTATACTATACTAATGAAAAACAACAAACATTGTTCTGTGGCAGTAGGAAGATTTCATGCTCAGTGAAGAGCTGGAAGGAAAAGTGGGAGAATTATTTTCTCACATACTTATTTTGAGAAAATAGAATTAGTATGAAGACTGCCAGGTAAGGGATTTTGTTCCAAGACATGGAAAAATTGTTTTCTTACAGTGCCTGAGTGAATAGTGGAGTCACACTCTAGTTACCAACCATATGTATTTGAAGAAATGTAATTTGGCCCCAAGACTCACTTTCTGTGTAGAGATGGAGACCCATAGATGAGCAATGAACTGAGTTTTAGCATCCATATTCAGGTAAAAGAAAAAGAGGAATTTGTTAGGAGATGTTTTTTGCCACTGTGTTTTCTTACAGTGTGGGTTATGGAAGGTGTAAATGTGCAGATTTTCTGAGAGAAAAATATTTGCAAGGTTGACAGCAGAACGTGTCAAAGAAGATGTAATAATGTGTATACTAGGAATTGTTCCCATTGAGAAATGATCCCTATTGCTAACTTCTGTATGAACAAGCAGGGAGATACAGCCCCATCCTGCAAGCATTTATGATCTTCTAATCTATCTCACTGAGTTATGAGCACCCTTCAAGCAGAAAGATATATATCTGGGAATGTTTTGGGAAACAATAATTTAAACAGATCTGGAAGTATGAGTTCGACATTTGACATTTGACTGATTTTCTTTCTTTCTAGAATTTGTGCTCAGCTACAGGATCTATGTACCCTCATTTACATCTCCACTCTTAAGTCTTTTGCACTTTTCCCAGGCTTGTCAGATATCTTTAATCTTATTTTTTCTCACTGTTAAATTTCCTCATGCAGTTCCTCTTTCCTGTCATGATACCTGGAGCAATTTCTGGAGCGTCTTCACTCTCTACATGCCCCCACTCTATTCTTAGGGAAAGGAAAGGGATATTTTGAAAGGGCATATTTAAAGATCCCTAAGAATATAAAACTGTAAGACTGGCTATAATGAGCCAAAAAAGGTCCTTCTAATGTCTCTTATAGCAGTCAAATTTGGATGCCAGTGAAAAAGTGCAATATCAGAGCAAGCATGTATGATTCCACCTCTAGTCTCTCTCCCAGATGCTTACTAACAGGATAAAAAACCCTTTTAGGGGCAGGTGTGCTTTCCATGCATTCACTACATGGGTTCAGGTTTTCTTCTTGAGAACTTGTCGAGTCCCCCCTTCATCCTTTGTCAGATTTTTGCACCTACAGCATCCCAGGAAAGGGAATTCCACAGCTGAAGTTCTCTGCTTATATCTAGAAAATAGCAGGAAGAAATTTGCACTAAGACTACACTGCAGTAGCGATACATGACTAATAGTTGCCCTTATGAATGGGACAAATGTGGAACAAACCTGTGGTATCCTGTAATACCAGGGGAGAAGACCTGGTTGGTCTTCTTTATTTTTTTTATCCCTGGGTGAGACCTGCATTTTCTTTCATGCAGCTGAAGAGGTCTGAATTTCTGTGCACAGGCAGGACCTGCCTCTGCAAGAAATGTTGCTGTTTCACCAACACCCTTCAGCTCTCTTGGAGAGTTCTTTACTCTCTTTTTCTCATCTTGTGGAAATAGAGATATAACAGAAGACAAGAAATGAGCATTCTTTTGTTTTTATAATGTCTCATTTTGTATCAATGAGAGGAAAGAAAATGACTCTACTGAGTAAGGCTCCCTTAAACTGGCACCTTTTTATTAATAGCTAGCAGGCTCCTCCTCTGAGCATATTTTCAGCCCATCATGTACCTGCTCTTCATTTTTGGGTGTGCAAGGTCTCAAATGACTTTTTTTTTTTTCCTCTGGGGAAAAGCCATGATCCCTAAATTACAGATATTGGCAAGATTATCCTCAAAATGGAAGAAAGAACATCCAGGCTAATGTAGATGCTGTGTTAGGAGTAGCAAGTGTAAAATAAAATGTTTGCAAAGTAACCTTATGATTTTTTTGTCAAAGGATCATACTCCATTGGAATTATTCCATTAATGCACATTTACAGAACAAGATGCCTGGAAGTATAGATGCCAAGGGAAAATTGGGGCAGTGAAAATATCTAACACACAGTGAAGAATGGGGAGGGGGGGTCTCTGATAGTGGCTAGAGCAGAAAATAAAAAGCAATGCTGTCTTGGTTTTAAGGTGACGTTTCCTGTCACCCTTTTCCCTCCCTCCCTTGACTGAATGTAACCATTAATTGTGCGAATCGAACAGTTGCTATGGCTAAATTGGACAGGAACCTCAGGAGGTCAAAGCATTCCTGCTTGTTAAAGCTACTGACACATTTTACGGTTTTACAAAATGTCAGAGTCCATCATGCTGTAACTTTGCTGCTGAGGATCCTGCCTCTAGTAAAATGCTCACAGCTGTCTTATGAAACTTTCAGGTAAAAGCTCAAATCAGCAACTGAGTCAAAACATCCCCCTCCTCTCTTCCCTTTACATTCTTGCTTACAAGCTTGTCACAAGCCTGTGGATTTATATTTTTTTCCCTTTTTTACTATGTTCATTTTTTATTATTTTCTCTTCAGGTAGAACTGTAGGCTCAGAGAACCTGAGTGACAGCAACCTCTGTGGCTTTCCTACCATCGCAACATCTCAAATTGGTGGAAAGGGGCAATTAAAGTAACCACTAGGGTTTAACAATTGGCATTTGGCATCTGCTGTGCCTCTATGGCCACGCACAGCTGTCTGCCTTCCAAGAGAAATGCAGGAGTGTGCAGTATCTGTAATCCCAGTGAACTGAGCTCTCTCAAGCACGCTGAACGTGATGCTCTGTCTCCAGAGTTATACCTACACTAGAAATCTAAACAAGATCACAACACAGTCCTGAGTACTCTGCTGCATTCAACTGTGTTTAAATCATAGTAGTCAATTGCTAGTATGCTTCCTGCATGGCTTTAATCCAGGAAAATATATCCCAGCCTCCTAGACATTCAAAAATATTTGTGGCATGACAAAATAAAGTTCCCAGCAGGCAGCAAGTACCAGGCCTGTGGATCTCTGGGGAAAAAAGCAGATTTAGCTGCACAGGTACAAACTGCTGCAGATTTGTAGAACCTTGAGAGTGGGACCCAGTGTTTGGTAGTATAGGTGTAGGCAGTGTCCCCCTACCCAAGCAAGGTCCAAGGGTGTTCCAAGTTAATAAAAGTAAAGGATACTTTTCCACCAGTCATGTCACGTCACATTGAGGGAAAATTGGCTGTGAAAGGATCATTGTTTCCCCAGAAAAATCAACTAAAATGATGACTTTTAAAGAAGCTCCAGTGAGCAGTAAATGAGGAACAAATATGGAAAAAATCTCCTGCCACATCATTCTCAAAACTGAGGATGTATTTTTCCATATGTTTTAAGTCACACTGCCTGAGAGATCAAATAGAATATACATTATTATCATCATCATCATCATCTTAAGGCTAAGCATATGAGAGTGCATATGTGCATGGCAGGACTATTTTTAGGAATAACGTCACATTATTGAACACGTGCAAAAATATCTCTGTAGAAGAGAGAGTCTTTGTGTGTGTGTGTGTGGTAATATCATAATCAGTCACACTGTATTTCTGCCTTGGGGTACAGGAGCTGAAAGAAAGGTTGAGAACACTGTTATAGATAATCCTCTGTAATGATTTTCCTTTCTTCAGGACAATCTTGACAACAGCACCTTGCCCTAGGAAAGTTTTCTTTGATCCATTTTGTGATTGAAATACAAATTCCCTATTTTTCGTTTGCCTCTCTTCAAATTAATGATCCCTGCAATAGGGACGCCCTGCCCATGAGTGGTTTCTTCAAACAGATTAGAAGAAATAACAAAGCTAAAACCCAGGATCAAGAATTGGATCTGAAAGGTGGGGAAACACTTGGTCTTTATTTGCTTTTCTTTCTGCCTTTTTGAGGATGCTGTCAGGTCCCGTTACACAGATCATCTATTTGATATTATTCCACTTATTAAGGATATAGGCAGGCAACACTGTTAACAGCTAAGGAGAGCTGAGCATTTTTAAGGCATTATAGGCAAAATTTTCATGAAAAAATTATGCATAGCAGTGCATGAACCTGCATACAGAAAGCAAGCTGTTAGCAGATTTCATTGGCTTACTGAAGTTATTTACAGTTTGGTAAAAATTATGTCTTTCTGTGGCTGTTTTAAGGAATGTGATAAATCTGTCCACTGCTGATACATCTACACAAAAACAAAAGTGTCTGCAGGTGCTGGAGAACTGAAAACTAAATACATACCTTGTCCCATTAGAAGTGCCCAATTATACTCAAGATTTTGGGATAGATTTAATAGATTTAACAGAGAATCACAGGAGACCCAGACTCCTCTGGAGTGGCAGGAAGACACAAGTGAAATATTTCCCCTGCATAAAACAGCAGCATACACCCACACTTAGGGAACTGAACTGCTCCCTTTATGGCCTAGGTTTACTTTTCCATGGCTATCTTCTTCTGAATTCCTTTATCTTAAAAAATTAAATATAAATTACTTAAAAAATAACCAACCAAGCAGAAAAAAAAACAACTCCACACCAAACCACACCACCCCAAAAAAAAAAAACAAACCCAAAACAACAACAACAACAACAAAAGAAAAAACAAAAAAAAAAGAAAAAAGGAAAAAAAGAAAACCACCACACACACATGCAGGACTTTCCTGAGGTTGAACTTTTTTGGTGGGTTTTTTTTTTTTTTTTTTTGTTTTTTTTTTTTTTTTTTTTTTTTTTGTTTTTTTTTTTTTTTTAATTATTCTTTTCCTTAAAAAGGGGCAGCTGATCATGGTGGCAGGACTGTCAGTGTAAGGAATCTAGAACTTCTTGGCTGGCTATTTGCTGTCCCCAGTGTCCCCTGAAAGTTCA
This sequence comes from Pyrocephalus nanus, assembly GCA_038380795.1. Classification (NCBI taxonomy): domain Eukaryota; kingdom Metazoa; phylum Chordata; class Aves; order Passeriformes; family Tyrannidae; genus Pyrocephalus; species Pyrocephalus nanus. The sequence goes on along the minus strand of CM076263.1, from coordinate 4,286,510 downwards.
TGCTGTAACTAAAAGCAAGAAAAAAATTTACTTAACCATATCCTTTCCAAGTTCACATTTCTCCATCTATAATTTTCCTTCAGCAAAATCAACAGGATAGAGCATCTGGAAATATAAGTCTGAATTCCCACAGTACAAGAGACTAGAAAATGCTCTCTGGTGCATTGTGTGATTACTAGGGCAGTCCTGTGCAGGGCACAAGACTTTGATGATCCTTATGTGCCCCTTTCAACTCAGGATATCCTATAATTATATTCTGAGACAGAAAGATCACTGAAGACCACCTAGTCCAAAGCTGTGCTCAAGCACAGTCACCTAGAACAGGTTGTTCAGGGCTGTGAGTCAGGCTTTGAATAACTTCAAGGGTGGAGACTCTACAACCTCCCTGAGATAACTGTGACAGTGTTTGACATTCCTCACAGAAAACAAAACAAAACAAAACAAAACAAAACAATCTATCTTCTGATGTTTAATTACAGTTTCTTGCATTTCAGTTTTTCCCCTCTACTTGTCTTGTCACTGGGCACCACTGAGAAGACTCTGCCTCCATCTTCTGCAGTGCCCTTGCATGGCCCACATGGATAAGGTCCCTCAGAGCTTTCTTTTCTCCAGGCTGAGTACTCCCAGTTCTCACAGCCTCTGCTCATACACCAGAAGGTCCATTACCTCCCCTTTTGTCTCTTTTCCCTGGATTTAATTCAGTGTGTCAGTGTCTACAGCACTGGAGAACCCAGAACTCAACACATCACCCCAGGTGTGCCTCACCTGTTCTGAGATTCCCATGGGTCAAATTCTCCAGCTCATTGAGGTTCCTCCGAATAGCATGTCTTGTTTATGCTCTGGGTCAATATTCTCACCCCCTACACAATTACTGTAAGTTGAGAGAAGGTTTATGCAGACAAAAGAGAGCTGATTGAGGAAAAGTCTCAGCTTCCTTGTACATCAACTTACTCCAGTGTAGGCTCCTCCACATGCAGCATGGGGGTCACCTCACCCCAACAAACTTCCACAGGTGGCAGGGTTTTATTTTTCAGTCTTTTCCCTGCTGAAGGGAGAGAGAGAGAGCGATAGAGGAGGGAGAAGCAGACCCCCTTCGAACTTCTCTTCCCTCTCCTGCTGCTAGCTTTGAACTTGGAGGTCCCTCATCTCTCTGCTGGATTCCTTCTGCAGCATGTCTCGTCCAGGCTCTTCTCTAAAGTTTTTTTTTCTCTACTCTCCTACAGGAGAGAAGAGGGGCTTCAGTGCCACACTTGCCCCTGGCCCAGGGCTGGGGGGAGGAGGGAGGTCTGACCCCACTTCGGGCCTGCCTCCTCTCCTACACGGCTCCCAGTTTCAACTGCTACTAATTCCAACTGCACCACCAGCTTCACTTCCTTTTTCTTAAAAATGTCATTGGCAGAGGCGTTACTAAACTTTTGATTGGCTTTTGTTCCGGAAATCCACCTGGACAAAGCCATCCTCAGCCCCAGGGGCTGGCTGGTGGGCAAAACCACGACAATAGCAGAACTCTGATGAAGTGTCATGCTGTGTGGTTTTCCATAAAACAGAGTTTTCCATAACAGGCTTGGACAGAAAATCTGTGAATAAACTATGGTCAAACTGCTGCTGCTGCTGTTATTATTATTAATGTTGATTTTTCTCATACTAGCAATAAGCCAGTAATAACTCAAAGCAAATCATCAGTTGACACTTGAATGGAACAACAGTAATGAAAAAAAAATGGAACAGTGTTTGGCACAAATGACTCTCTATTCAGCACAAAAATCTCAGTCCCATTAAAAAAAAAAAAAAACACCACAAAACAAAACAAAACAAAAAAAACCCAAAAAAAACCAAAAAAAAACAAAAAAAAAAAACCGAGAAGATCTACAAACCCTTCCAAGAAATGCATGGTTTTCTGTTACTACAATATTTTTTCACTAGCCACTTGGCCATTCTTTCTGCACAGTAGATAACAATGTTTCTTAAATATATATAAATGTAGACTTATATTGCTATTCCCTTAGTATTTGCTTGAGAGAAATTATACTAAGGAATTTATCCCTTTGTTTTTTCTCTGTTGTTAAAAGGAAGCAAATTTAGGCACACCTTCATTGACTCTGGACTGGCAAGCAAATACAGAAATAAAATTGTCATTTACAAGTGAACAGTTTTCAAGATTTTTTTTCCTAATGAGCAGACATTATTATGATAATTATACTATGGATATTTTATAGTAATTGTCACTAATATTTTTAAATTTTACATCACTGTCTCCTTCTAGCTTAAGATATACTTCAATATGGTAGATGGTGGTATTGGCTTCATCAGGACATGTCAGCCTTTTACTATAGAGCATTGTTTTGAGAAGCTTGTATAGTTTCCATGCTCCATTAATCTCAAGTCTCTCTTTGGAGAACATGCTATCAAATGTGTCAAACTTACAATGATTCTCTAAAGTGAATTCCAGCTTAACATTTAACTGGGCTCATCAAACTTATTGCATTTATATTTTTATGACCTATCACTCATTAATATATTTATTAAGTATCTTTCTTATTTTCCCTAATTTGAGGAAGATGATTTCAAACTTTTCTCTCTAAGGGATAAAATGTATGACTAATCTAGCAAATATGATATTGCTTTTTTACTGCAGAGCAAGAGTAAATGTAACTTTCAAGAAGGTTTACAGTTTATCACTACAGGAAGAAAGGGAGCAATGCAATTAACTTGCTTTTAATATTTTTTTAAGCCCTTTCTTCCAGTTCCTGGCTTTGCAAATTAAAAATAATCTTGCTTCAATACTAAATTTTGGGATGTTTACTGCCTTAAATCAGGAAAAAGGTAGGGAAAGCAAAGCAATTTCATGTGGTAAACAAGTTAAATGACTATTGCCCAGGGCTACCAAGTATGTATGCAGAGCCATAATGATGATTTGATGTATTTGTAATACTTTGTTTAGCAAAAAGGAACGTTATGTTGATATGTAAGTAACAAAGAATTAAATCATCATAGAAGCTGCAGTGCTGGTTTCTTGTTTTATTATCCTTCCAAAACAACAGGCACAGACTGTTCTTAGAGAAGACTGACTTCCGGAGAGAAAAGCTGACCATGTTAGAAAGTAACAAGCCAGAGTCCCCAAAAAGAAGATAAACTAGCTTTATGTTCGAGGAGCCATGTAATCTCTAATTGCTGCTGACAACATCATTGTGAAATACTTGTTCATGTGATGGTAGCAAATTAAACGGGGGGTTCATGTCACCAGGTGCTGTCCACAGATAAAATGCATGACTGCATGTAGATTTTTGCTCCAAATCTTTGGTTTCATGGAAACAAGCCCTGAGTCAGCTCACTCTGCCTTCCAGCAGAACTGTGGGGACAGGTAAGTTGCAGCCATACAGAGCTGTTTGTCAACAGGCTTTACATTTAGCTGAGGAAATAAACAGGACGCTCAGAATCCTAGATCATAAAGGTTGGAAAAGACCTCCAAGATCACCAAGTGTGACCCTCAACCAAACACCACCACGCCCACTAAACCATAGCACAAAGTTTGAGCAGGTATTAGGGACAGAGAGCTGCTAAACGATAAACCAGATATTTTGTTTGTGAGAACACTGACAATATCAAGGCTTCATAATCCTTGTCAATGTCTACCAATGTGGAAAGTGTCCTCTCCTTAAAAAGATCAGATGGCTTGTCTTTCCTTTTATTCTCCAAGGCGTTAGAATTCATTAGTAAAACAGAAACAAAACATAAAGAAAAAAAACCACCTCAGTGCTTCATTGGAAACTATTATTCACTCAGCTGTGTTATATTAATGAGGGTGGAGAACTGTGTTTATAATTTTCCCATCCTTTTAGCATGAAGATGAAGTGCAGTACATTTTGTAGCTAACCTGATAAGCTTTCAAGAAGAATTTGTACAGCTGAAATGGTAAAATATGTAACACAAATGGGAGTCAGTTTGAAATTCAAAACACAAAAGGCAGTGAATGGAGTTGAAGGAGTAATGTACATTCACACATTGTAAGACAAATTCCTTAGATGAACTCAAGCAGCTCAGGGGATTCAAGGCTATCAGCTACAGTACCATAAGGTTTCTGAGCCTTTTGTTGTCATGGTAGTCTGGACAGACAGTCAAGGACTGAGCTCTGTGAATCAGGCAAAACCCTTTTTCAATAATCCTATGACTAGCACAGGCAGTTTGACTTGGAAGTGATTTGCAGCTCAGGAGATCACCTGGAAGTGTCTGGGATGAAAGCTGAGCCTTTTTCTGCAGAAAGCAGAAAAACCTTTGCCTTTTATGAGTCCTTGGGAATAACTGAATGCCTTAACTAAGTAAAGAGGGAAGGGTAGAATAAAATATTTTAAGTTGGAAGGTACCTACAATGATCCTGACATCCAACTGCTTGACCAGTTCAGGACATCTTGTCCAGATGCCTCTTGAACACTCACCCACAAGCTTAGGACACTGACCAGTCCCCTAGGAAATTCGTTGCAGTTCTTAACACCCATTTTTTAAAGAAATGCTTCCTAATGTCCATTGTAAACCTCCCCTATCACAGCTTTGAAAGGTATCTGACCGGAAAACTACTGAAACAGACTTTTATCTCTGGGTACAGAAGTAGGGTCTTGGCAACAGCTTGTGCTGTCTTCCTTGGCCCCAGTTCCTGTTCCCTACCACAGCTCTGTGCACCCATCCAAGTTGTTTTCCAGTACTCCAAGCCATTGGAAATTTTCCATCCTATATGGCAACCAGAATGTATGTGGAACATCCAGCTTTGCCCAGTCCCTTCCTACAAAAAAGCTGCAAGGGGGATATAGGAGCTGCCATCACAAAATGCAGTGCCAGCATCATCCTTCTTTGTGTAACTGAGTGTGAGGAAATGACCACATTTAGAAGAAGCAGCCTGCCTGGCTGCCTTTATTTACTTATAGTTAGAGCACACATGACCCATTTTCTCACAATAAACCAAAATTCATCATCTTTTGATAAGCCTTTTACTTCCACACAATGTGGCTGTCACATGGCAAGAAACAGTCCTTATTTTGCAGAATTTACCATTGATTAGACACAGGGCAGAAGGGGACTCAGTGACACAGAGATGAGGCAAAGGACTTGAACCCAATTTCTAAAACCTCACTCTGTTGACTGGGTGAGCAAGTCATTCCTTGCAGGAAACATCACTTTTCCTGTTATGGCAGTACAGCTCCCTACAGATTATTTGCTCACCTTAAGAGTTTTGGTGATTCATTAGACACACAGATCCCTGAGAGCACAAGGAGGTCAAAGCCTCAATGGTGCAGCAGATTAGTTTACAAAAAAAAAAGGTACTTGGGAGTGCTCAGATGGCTAAAGGTACAGCACTGCAGAGTTTACCTGTTAGATGATTCCTCAGACATCCCATACCAGGAATTGCATTAACAGGAAATGTTTCAAGTCCAGCTTCTCCTTATAGAACACAGAAGTAAATAGGGAGATGGAAGAAATAGTCAGACCACTAACAACAGACCTCTTGTCATTCTGTGGTTTGTGAGGGGAAAATGTGATTTTCTGTGAAGCTCTGGGATGGTTTCATGTGTGAAAGTGGAACTGCAAATATATAGACTCTGATAAGTTGGTTCTGCCCAACTGGACTTTAGGAGAAAGAGGGTATCTTTTTACCTCCTAATTAAGAAGCGGAGATATTTACTGAGAGAAAGCATTTATTAAATAGCTTTTTATTAGAAGAAAGGTTAAAATGTGTTAAATATTAAAAAGGTGGTGGGAATCACAAAGTCACTGAAGAAAAATCAGCAAGAAGTTTCTGAATTGCAACTGAATATCACACATGTGCATTCCTGCCTCTCTGTAACTGATGTGGGGTTTATCCCTCCTAAAGTTTCTCCAAAATTAAATTTATAAGAAGTGGAATAAATTGAGAGGCAGACAGAGATGCTTTGATTTCTTTGTGCTTACTTCCCATAAATATTAATGCACTTCCTAGGTGCTGCCATTGTGACATGCCGTGGACGGGGGCAGGAGGAGTGCTCGCCTGGCTCTCAGCCTCCCTGCATACAGATGAGTGCTCTCAGAAAGGCTGCAGGTGAAACACACACACAAAGCAAAATTATAGCTGCCCCCTTGTCAAATGCAGCAACATGGACCAATAATAGCTGCTTCTTCCAACAGTGGATAATGCATTCATTGTGTCAGAGACCTACTCAGTGGTGGTGTGGTATTAGGGGGGAAAAAAAAGGTAATGTAGTTTGCCAGAGAGAGTGTGAAACTGGCAGTTTATCACTAATACTTCCTCCCCACCTAGACTGCAGAAATGTTTCCCTTCTATCACACTAGTTCCCTTACAACTTTTTATTCACAGCCTTTGTCATTTTCATCATTAAAAAAAAAAAAAGAAAAAGAAAAGAGAGTACAGGCTATGTAACAGATTGAAAATGCATGAGATATGAATAAATTATCATGTGCAAAGGCATAGATTTTGCTTTAGTTGCAAGAAACAAAGGGAAAGGAAATCAAAACCAGAAAAAATTCAGAGATTATGATTTCTTGAGGTATTATTATTTTGATGATGACACTATGGGAAGTTTTAAATCACAAGGTAATTGGGGTGAAACAAATGGTGGTGTTGACCTTGAGAATCCGAAGTGTAAGAAATAAGAGGACATGACAGGAGACAGATAAATGGGATTTCATGACACAATGTGGGTTTATGTGAAAATGCAATTGGCTTTTAAAATAATTTTCTTTGTATCACAAGTAACTCCATACCACAACTACTTTGTCTGCATTTTTTAAAAAAATATGCTGCTTTTAACATCTCTTGATAAGTAGTCATGTTTATTTAAGGAAATTTTTTTGGCTTTGTAAATTTTAGAGAATTAGTCTAGATTTGCCATGTAAATAAACCATGAAATAAGTTTTCTAGGGATAGATAGGACCAGTGAACAAATTGTCTCAAGCTTGAGGAATTGTATCCTAGAAATTCTTAGAAAGATCCTAGAAATTCTCTTATTCCAGGAACAGGGAGACTGGTTTCAGCTGAAACAGGGTTAATTTCTTTCACAGGAGCTGGTACAGTGCTGTGGTTTGGATTTAGGATGAGAATAATGTTGATAACGCACTGATGTTTTAATTGTTATGTAGTGGTCGAAGATTCTTCAGATTCTCGTACTACCCTTCCAGTGAGGGGGCTGAGGGGGAACAACCAGTTGGAAAGAGACATGGCTGGGACAGGTGTCCCAAACTGGCCAAAGAGATGCTCCAAGCCATATGACATCTTGCTCAGTATAGAAACTGGGGGGGAAGTTGGCTAGGGACTGCTGCTTGTCTGGGCATTGGCTGGCAGTTGGTGAGCAAATGCATTGTGCATCACTTGTTTTGTGCATTCTAACTATTTAATTATTTTTAATATTTATTATTATCCCTTCCTTTTCTCTCCATTAAACTGGCTTTATCTCAACCTAGAACTTTTACTGCTTTTCCAGTTCTCACCCCCATTCCACTTGGTGGAGGAGGGGAGCAAAAACTGTGTGGAGTTTAGTTGCTGGCTGGGGTTAAACCATGGCAGTCCTTTTTGGTGCCCAACATGGGCCTCAGAGTGTTCAAGGTTTTATTGGGAAGTGCTAGATCGAATTTACAGCTATTTGTGCTGTTTAGGTGTTAGTTGGCAGGCTTCTGTGCTTGCCATGGAGCTCGCTTGCCTTACTCTTTATTACAGCCCAGTGCTCGTTAGTGGCTCCTTTTTGCTTCTGCTGCTTGCTGTGGTGCTGTGCTGCTTATCACCTCACTCTGCTGTGCCTGGAAACACTCTGATAACAGCAGTGGTGTTGTGCCTGGGCTGGCAGATGGCCAGGGCATCCCTGCTGTGTCTGGACAGGCTGGAACTCCAGGGTGAGCTCAAGTGTGACCTGTGGAGGAGCTCATGTGTGAACGGGACACCCCAAAATGTTTGTGGCCCATGGGTTAGGCCACTCTGGAATAGCTGCAGCTCAAATTAGCTGTGGCTGTGGATAAGTCTGTGCCACTCTGGCTCATAGATAAGGCTCCACTTGGAGCAGGTCTTTCATGACACGCAGACCCTTTAGGGTCTGTAGACTGGATTAGTTCAAGCCAGAGCAGGGGTATGGGGAAGAGTTCATTGTAATGTTAACCCTGAAAACTCTGGTCCAAAGAGACCAGGGGTTGGATTGTCATGGAAATACCTTTAAATTGCTGTAACCCAGGATTAGAGTTCCATGTTATAGGAAATATTATAACAGGAGCCACCCAAACCAGTGAAGGACAGGTCTTACTAAAAGCAGTCAAAGCGTAGCAGTGACCTCACCTGACCTGTCTTTGCCCATAACTCCACATAACACACCACCCCTCCTGTCCTGAGTGACCCCCATCACAGATAGAGACCAAAGTCATGGACTAAATATACTCAATGGACATTTTGTAGATATTTTACAGAGGTGATCCACAGACTAAGGGAGTGACATCTGTAGATTATATAAAAGGATGGGAAGTGGGTGTGGGGTTAAATGAGGTGGTATTGGCTGGTATGGAACCTGAACATGGCATAACTGATACGGAATAAGCAGGGGAGGACACGCTAGTTTTGACTGGGAGAGAGGTAATTTTCTTCCAAGTAGCTGCTATGGGGCTGTGTTTTGGCTTTGTGCAAGAAACAGTGTTGATGATTCAGGGATGTTTTAGTTATTGCTCAGGAGTGCTTACACAGGGCCAAAGCCTTTTCTGCTTCCCTTACCACCCTGACAACCAGTAGGCTGGGAGTGTATAAGAAGCTGGGGGGAGACACAGCTAGAACAGCTGACCCAAAGTGACTAAAGGGATTTTACAACCATTCAGCATATAAAGTAGGGAGAAGAAGAAGGAGGAAGAAGGGCGTTGCTCAGACTGATGGTGTTTGTATTCCCAAATCAACGTCATGTGTGATGGAGCTTTGGTCTCCTTGAAATGGCTGAACACCAGCCTGCCCATAGGAATCACTGAATGAATTCCTTGTTTTGCTTTGCTTGCATGTGCAGCTTTTGCTTTAGCTGTTAAAATCTCTTTATCTCAACCCTCTATTTTTCTCATTTTCACTCCTCCAATTCTCTCCTCCAAGCCCAACACAGGGGAAGTGAGTGAAGGGCTTGTGTGGGGCTGAGTTGCCGGATGAGGTTAAACTATGACAACTGTATATTTATCTAAACCTTATTCATATGGCTAAAGCTAAATTAAATGGATCCTGACTGGGATAAGAACGATGACTCTGAAAAGACCTTCGAAGATATGGAAGTTAATTCAGCTGACATTGAAGGCCCCATACCTGTTGGAGCTAACCAGTTAGAGCATCCATATAGCAGCTCCATTTATCACAGCAGAGTGATCTGTGTGATGAAGATTGGGAATGCTTAGGGTATACTACTAAAACAATCTTCTGCCTCCTGACAAGAAAGAATTATTAATAAATTTCTCTCTCTTGCATCTCAAAGGTTTTTTTCCATTAAGTCATCTACTTTACTATTTAAATTACCTGATCTAAATGCTTGATATGGGATTATGGCTGTTTACTTCCTGTTTCAGCCAATGGAGAGAAACAGACCAAAGGGTACTTCAGATCATACAAATCTACCATACATATTCGACCTGACCTTCTTAGGAACACATTTTGATCAAGTTTTAAGTACATTTAAGTATTACTGAATTTAAAATTTGGACATCCTCAGATAAAGTGAAATAAAAGTCAGTAACTCATGATCAGCTTTTTAATACTGCTTAAAAAGGAGTTTCAGTAATGAATTGTTTGCTCAAACCTTTTGACAAATTATTTAAAAGCACAAAAAGTAAATAATCTGTATGAAAGCTCAGAACCTTAAAAGATGGAGATATTTCCCTTCAGGTGCTTAATAGAGACATTTTCTCCAAAGTTAACAGTCTCTTTGAATTTACAACTTCTAAGATTAGCTGAATTTAAATAACAATGTGCACTAATCAACAACAGCATAATAGCAGCACCAAATACACAATCATTTCATAATCACTGAGTACTAAATACAAAATAATTGCAAATCCTTTGTTTGGATGCAAATAGCAACAGTATTCCATTTAAGTTTATACTTACCTTTGAGATAAGAAAATTTGGGAATATACACAACAAAATTATGAGGAAGGAGGCCTTGCATGTTTCAGAGTATAACTGCCCAGGGGCAAAAGAAAATAATTCTCTCATCTCTTGCTCATCTCAATACTTTTTGGAATATTAAGGTATGAACAAGAGGTTATGAATAAATTAATTGCTGTAAAATTAAAGTGAGTATTTCTTATACCAGCAAAGCTATGTCTAGACTACCTGATTGAACAGCTCACCAAAAGCAAACAAACACCTCCCACACAGTTATTAGAATTAGTGCTTTGCCAGAAGGTTCTTAACTCATATCATCTCTATTTGAAGTATCACTTAATTTCATTCTATTTGATGTTTAACCTCAAAATACAAGGTTTTGGGATAGTGGTTTCTGCCTCCTCCTCAGTCATCCGCACATAAGATCTAATAATACATTAAAGAAGTTCAGAGCTCCCTTTTCCTGTGCTATCTTCTTCTTCACACTGTTTTAGCACTTTTAAACTTAGAACATTTAAATATCACAGAAGATTCAGAGGTTGACCTAATTGTACTGATATTTCTTTACTGAGGTCGCAGTATTTAAAGCCTTGTTTTATTCCCATTACAAAGTCCACTTTTTATTAAGTTTAGTAAGGATTAGGCATGAACAACTAAAATTAAAACTAAAACTGCTCTGAATAGCTTATTATTAATTAACTTAAATAAACAGTTCACCGACCTTCATATCAGAAAATGTCAGATGGGAGCAGTTGCTGTGGTGCTACTTGAATTAAGTAAAAACATAATTAGTAATGGTCACCAGAATGAGTTAATATGGCCAGATCTTACAGTTCCAAGACTAATAAGCACCTAATGTCTTAGATATATTCTTTATTATTAATGTCTGCCAAGTCCAAGCCAGCAGCACATATAGCATTCCAGAACACTTGGTAAAAAAAATTTTCCTTCTTATTTGTATCAATTGAGATCCATGAGCAGAATCACTGGGAAGTTATAAAGTAGCTCACAAGATTAATTTCTTCCATGCCTGGAAAAATTTAGACTTCAACCATCAGCTACATAAGGCCTGAGAAGTTCTGTCCCATCCAATAATGACATGTAATATTGAAAACATAAGGTTTAATTTCAAAGAATAAAACAGTGATCAGCACTGAATATCTCTTAAAACATCCTATGAATACAAAGCAGAAGGGAAATTAGGTTTCAAAATGTTCTTTCAAGGTCCATGAGGTTAAAGATTATCTTTACATCTATGCCCATCTATGCTTCTTTCTTTTTCAAGAACATAAATTTTCCATTATAGGCCTGGCCCATTCATTCTTTATGATGGCATGAGTCCATTTACTTGATTTCCAAAATGACATAACCCTTTATAAGCTGCATCAGTTCCAGGATCAATTTTTTTAAAAATTATTTTCCTATCCAATATTTCCTTATCTTGCTTTGATGTTCTGTAAATACCCTTTATTATTCAACTAGTTTAATATCAAGTAGTCTTTCCCTTGGCAAATTCCCCATTTTATGAATAGAAATGCCTACAAAATTTCATAAAAGAAGTAGGAAAAATATCATGCCTAAAACAAACAAACAAAAAATATACATACAAGATAAGGAATAAATATTTCTTGAAATAAAAAAAAAAGAGGACACAGAGGCAGAAAGGACCTTTTTCAGATTATTAGATCAGGAAAAGAGAAATAATTTTAAAAGTCAGCCTTTCCACTATGTGATGTCCTCTGTGTCACATCTGGACCTACCTGTTTGACCATAAGGTCTATACATGTTTTCATCAAAATTATTTTTTTCCTCAGCTTCACCAAGTTATTTGCTGTTTCTCAGTGATTCTCCTCACTCTTGTTGATGAGCAATAGAAGCAAAAAGTTAGAAAGAGTGTCTCTGGACAGCTTCTAGAGATTACAGAAATAGAGGCTATTTCAAAGCCCAAGGAAGTCAATTAAGAGATTCATTGACTTCGACAAGCTTTGGAGCAACACATAATGATTGCAGGTTTATCTCACTGTCTGATGGAGAGTCTCAGATCAATCAGCGTTGCAGCTGCTCAAGAGGAAGAAACTATTTGTAAATAAATGATTCACTGGTTAGTTATGATGTTCTCCCCAAAGCATTTAGCTACTCAATTGTCAGTGTACAGAACTGATTATAAAGTGGCAAATTTTAATGATGAGCAGTCCAGGGAAACACAAGCTCTGCCTCACACAAATACGTTCCTGAAAGCCAGATCCAAAGGCCTTATATATCCTGCTTGCATTGTTTAGTGAGAATTTTGTCTGGCCTTTCTTATTATAACATATATTTATTAAGGCTTTACAAGCCTTAATAAATTTATCCTTATAATGTCCCTGAGGTAAGAGATATGTGAAAAAAAGTTGTCCGAGAAGAAAAACCTCTAGGCAAAAGCCTGGAAGAAAATGCTGCAGACAATTATATGCAAAGGAACAGCTATCCAATTAAAGAAAATCTTCCCTGGGAAGAGCTGAGCCTGGGATAGCAGTGTGAAATGTCCTGGATCAGGTCAAATTTATTGGGTTATGTGGTTCCAGTTTTTCCTTTCTTCGATCTACATAGAGTTTTCCAAGTATTTCTAACGTATATTTCAGAAGAAATAAAAATTTTAAAACAGTAGACTTCAATTTCTGTTACTGTCCTCCTGAAACCAAGATCTAATAAAACAGTTCATGAAGTTATTGTGAATATCAGTTTGCAGCACTGCAGCCCAGTAAATACGATATTGCTATTGCTAGTAAGAGGCTTCGTGCTGAGTTCATAGAGCCTCAGGAGCAAGACTTACCAGCCTTGCTTGCTCTGAATTTGTGTTCACTTGCCTGGGGCTTTAACTTAGCTACTTGGGCTAAAATAGTGTTTTCTGAAAACAGGTCACTGTCCAGTTTGTTTTATTTTCTATTTGTGCGCAATAATCCCAGTTTTTAAGTAGATAGATGATAGAATCATAGAATATCCTGAGTTGGAAGAGATCCACAGGGATTATTAACCCTCCACAAGAGTCCCATCATGTGCATGAGAGGGTTACCCAAACATTTCTTGAACTCTTCAGACTTGTTCCAGTGCCCAACCAACCTCTGGGGGAAGAACATTTTCCTCATATCCAACCTAAACCTCCCCTGACACAACTTCAGCCCATTCCCACAGGTCCTTTCACTGGTCCCCCCAGAGCAGAGCTCAGTGCCTGCCCCTCCTCTGCCCCTCACAAAGAAGTTGCAGCTGCAATGAGGTCTCCCCTCAGTCTCCTCCAGCTGAACACATTGAGTGCCCTCAGCCGCTCCTCACACGGCTTCCCCTCAAGCCCTTTCACCATCTCCATTGCTCTCCTTTGGACACTCCGTGATGGCTCAATATCTTCCTTACATTGTGATGCCCAAAACTGCCCCAATATTCCAGGTGAGGCCCTCCCAGTGCAGAGCAGAGCGGGACAATCCCCTCCCTGGCCTGGCTGGTGATGCTGTGCTGGATGTCCCCAGGACAGGGTTGTCCCTCCTGGCTGCCAGGGCACTGCTGACTCATGGCCAACTGGCCAATGATCAGGACCTCCAAGGTCCTTTCCCTGTACTGCAATTTGGTATGCAGAAAAGGAAGGAGGCACAATATCTGAAATATAGACAGGGAATGAAAATGATTTATTTTATTTGACAACAATCATGTCTAAAGGGAGTTTCAGAGATTTGCACCTGCTCAGAGTCCAGTCTCCATCCTCTGATCCCACTAATATCTAGAAACCCTTCCTTGCTTTATAAAGGGCTAGTGCATCTTAGAAGTGGTATTCCTTTGTAGCCAGGGATTAGCATTCCTAGATGATCCTCAAACTTCCTGCTAGTCTGGTCTTCCTCCTTTCCCAGAGCACACTGCTCAATGGATATAAAGGAACTAAGCATCCAGCATTCTTACACAACTCTCACACAGATCTGTAAGTGGTGCAAGACAGTCAGCACTGCAGGACCATCATAGCCATTCACTTAACTTTGAAACCCATTTTCCTCTTTTTTTATTGTCTTTCTTATTCTCCATTAGTTATCCACAGTGATCTTGCCCTGGCAGCTTGTACATAGTCCAGCATCTACCCAGAAACCACACACTGAATGGTTACTCTCTTTTTGCAATATTTATTTGTAGATTAGCCTCTCTAAAGAAATAAAGACCATATCATTGTTCACCTTTAGATGTACTCTCAAGACCAACTGATCATATTTTCTTCTAATTTGTAAGGCTATCCTCAATAGTATTGCTGCTTTCTAAGGTGCATGAATGCTGTATGAGAGTTTTTCTTTAATGATTCATTAATGCCTCAAGTACAACAGGAAATGAGAGCAAACCTTTGCCAACCTCAGTAAGCTATAAGCTCTGCAGTGCACACAAAGAAAAAGTGATGCTGTGCCAAATTTTTAAAGGGCATAGAAGGCTTTTTGCTGTAAATACAGTTAAGTATATCCATGAATTAAAAGCAAAGATGAAAGACGCTGATGAATTTCAGGCACAGCCATGCTATATACACTGGACACCAAGTTTCTCTACAGGCATTTTCAGTTTCAATGTTTACTGGAGTGCACCAGGATTGACCAGGCAGAAATTTATCACTAAAAAAGGCCTTAAAGAATAGAGAGTTTTCTGCTACAGAATACATACAATTAAGATAAAGACTTCTGTTTTAAAATAGTAAAAAAACAAAAAAAATTGTCCATGAGTCAGATAGTGTAGAGAGGTGTTCGTGTTACCTAAAATGTTTTTTAGTTCTGATATATTTTGAGAAACTTTTAAGCGACATAATGTGTTGAATACTTCTCTGGGATATTTTAAATTTTCAAGGAAAGACACTGGGACTTATAGTTAACACTATCATATGTATAATACATTAAATCTTTCTTGTTAAGGATTCTTTATAGTGTACTTCAAAATTCCATTTTTGAGGTGATTTAAAAGCGCTATAATACAAAGCCAGTCACATAAAATTCTAAAAGTGTTCCTGCTAAGCCCTTTTTGCTGCTACTGAACATCAATATGCCTTATTTGAATGTAACTCCAGAAAGTTATTTGTGCTTTTAAAATTGCAGCCAGGCTGTTCAACACTGGAATGATTTCCTGCGAGTATTTAGAGCAATTGCTACATGTGGATTTGACTCACCTCCTTGCCTGACACTAAAGAATGAATTAGCATGGCATAACTTTCACTAAAATCCCCAGGCTCAGCTGAATGTCCCTAACCCTCCAGAAACTGCCTGTGCAATACACATAGGTGTTTCTAACCTTACTATAAACCATTAACTTAGATATTGATACCAGAAAAAGGGACATAGCACAGCTCACTTGACACTAAACCCCTCAATTCATCAGCCTGGGGAATTTCTGGCAGTTGACCTGATGAGTTATGTGCCAGCCTATCTCCTCTGTTACCTTTCCCCAAGCTACTTTAAATTTAAATATGGTCTATCTTTACAAACTGCACTTGATGCAATAGATCTAGCAGAGCTGAGTGCAAAAATATTTTAAGAAGTCTACTTCCTTCCCCTCACAAGATAACTACTGGGGAGATTATCATGGTCACTAAGGAGAAGTGAAGCATCTATGGAAGTTCAGGAAAAAAAATTTAACATATTTGAATTACTACTAATGTGAACAAACAGAAAACAACATTCACAAGTAATATACATATCTAGTGATCCAAAAAGTCTGTTTTCCCAGAGAAGAACAAAGTAATAAGGGATACTGATTGAAGGATAAAATAAGCATGGAGCCCAAATGAAATTTAGGACTTTCTTCATGACAGCTTAGTTGCATATTATTCCATAAACACTGAGCAGAACAGGTATACTTGAAAGCTCAGTGGTAGAAAAAGAGAGCAATTGAAAGAAAGAGATGTATGACAGAGGGATATTGCAATCTAGGTGAGCAGCATAAAATCTATTTAGAATAGAATTAGTCGTCAGCATCCAGATGGTGTTTCAGCCCAGCACTGTGGCATCAAATCAGCCCCATAACACTTGCATTCAATGACTTCCACACTTCAGATATCAATAAGAAATAGAGATATTAATAAAAGGAAAAAATGGCAGCTAACTTCAGGTAAGTCACAGTCTCCATTTGTTGCAGGGTGTTGCTAGTTTGACTGCATGTTCTGATCAAGTGTTTTCAGGGTAACAATGAATTTACTGTAAGAAAGAACTTACATTCATCAGTAGCCAATTAGAAGATGCTTCTTTTCTCCCAGCAGGGCTACAAACAGCTGTGTTATCAACACTGAGGGCAGATTCATCTGTTAACATTTGTGGCACACTTCATGAGGCATCTATAAAGATTACTTAATAAGGCATTTGAAATCACCCAGCACTGGGTAAATACAACCCAACAGAAAGGAAATATTTATTTATATAAAACTCCATTCTTACCCATTACCTCCTCAGGCCTACTGCTGCATTCTTCATCTAACTGAAGTAAATCATGCATGAAATGGTATTCTATTTAGTTGAATGGTTAACAGAACCTGAATGTCTACGTACAGTGCATTAGCTTACTTCTGAAAGACTCAGTAATTTTTAATAGAGAAAAGAACTGCTCAGCGTGTAACCTCAGTGAATAGGCCATCCTTATTTCCACTCTCAGAAAATATATTCCAGAAATCTGTTCCGTAATATTCGTTCTTATATAATTTCATCTTTTACAAAAAGAACTCTAAAAAATCAAACTCCCAAAGGTCCATATCCTCTGATTTTATTACTAAATATTATCTCTTCTAGCAAGAAAATCTTAATGTTATTTCACTTTTTATCCTTCCTTCCTTTGAGAGAACAGCAGCCTTTATCACCATTTGCCCAGTTATCTCAGAAGCAAATTAGTCTTTTTCTAAGACGCCTCTTTTGATGGAACACCTTCCTTAAAAACTGCACTTTCCTTAAATACACAGCTATTAAGGATACATTCTGTAAAGATATTAAAGAAAATTTCATCTGCACTCTTTATTATCCTCACATTTGAAACAAAAGTAAAAGAAAACAAGATCAGTGCTAGAATGGGAACTGTATAAATACTTGAATTTAACATTTTTACTGCAATCCAATTAGGAAAAGAAGAATGGTGTTGAAGTAGAGCATCCCTGAACAAGGTAAAAACAGCTTATCAAGAAGATTTCTCCCCACTGAGTCTGTATAATTACAGATATGGATGTAACACTTGCATTAATATCCATGAGCTCTGCCTGTTGAAACCCAGCAGCACAGAATGGATAAGGTTTGAGGGAACCACAGTGGGTCATCTGGTCCAACCTCCCTGCTTAAGTAAGGCCATCCTAGAGCACATGGCACAGGAAATATAATGGAATTTCAGAAAACTGGATTCTTCAGAATCAAACTTTTTTTTTTTTTTCTGAATTTTGAGGGACTAGGATTTTAGAACTGGGACAGATTCATCCTTGCAGGTTTTCACATCTTAAAACATCATCAATATGTGAATAAATACTTGTGTCACAGAAATTTTCATGATCCACATATTCCAAATATATTTCTAGATATTTCTATCAAACCTTCCTCTACAGAGTTAGCCCTGCAGAGTTTTGCTACTGGCTTAGGATTTCTTTTGATTGCCCATACTTAGGGGACTTGGGACCATTTGAGATATCCTCAGGTATCCAAAACACAGAGATGGCACTGGCAGACCTCAGAACACCTGAGATGCCAGCAGATGAAGGAAGGAGATTCTCCTCCCTTATTCTGTTCTGATGAGACCCTACCCTACCTTTGTAGAGGTCTATTGGCCACAAAATAAGAAAGGCATGGAACTGTTGGAGAAAGTCCAGAGAAGGGTCGCAAGGTTAACAAGAGGACTGGAGCACCTTCCCTATGAAGACAGGTTGAGAAAGTGAGGGATGTTCAGCCTGGAGAAGAGAAGGCTGTGTGCAGACTTCATAGCAACCTTTCAGTATCTAAAGGAGCCTACAGGGAAGCTGGAGAGGGACTTGTCATCAGGAACTGTGATAAGACAAGGGGAAATGGATTCAAATTGAAAGAGAGAAAGTTTATGTTCATGTTAGGAAGTAATTCTTTGCTGTGAGGGTGGTGAGGCCCTGGCACAGGTTGCCCAGACAAGTTGTGGCTGCCCCATCCCTGTATGTATCCAAGGCCAGGTTGGACAGGGCTTGGAGCAACCTGGGATAGTGGAAGGTATCATTGCCCATGCAAGGGGTTGAAATTAGGAGATCTTTAAGGTTTCTTCCAACCCAAACCATTCTATCACTTTATGACCTGAGGGAGATTATGCTCATCTGGAGTAAGAGTTGGAGACTAGATAGCACTGTCTGGGTGCATCAGGATGAAGGCTGCTGAATAAAGTCCCTAATTATTTACAATTCAGACATGGCTTGATATTTTCTGATATAGGTCTAGACAGGTATTCTAGAAAACACAAATCAAAGGACTAATCCTACTGCAATTATTTCTCTGCATATTCTTCCATGTTAGGGGTGGTAAGACCTCAGCCTCCCAGTTCTGTCAAAGCCCAGTGAAAGAAACTTTGTTTTTTTCTCTTTTCTGCTGTGGACATTGTATTTATCCTCTTTAATTCTTCCCTCTGAAATAGCCATTCAGTTCTTTTTGGATCAAATGGTCTTATCTCTAAAGTTAATATCTGACCTCTTTAAAATTATTTAAGAAGCCCTAGGGCTTACTTGTTCATTTCTTGTCTTTCAGCCACAGACAACCAGAATATGACCTATGTAACTCCATTTTCTCTATTAGTCCTACCTCTATCTCTTCAGAATTTCATTGCCAGGTGGAATAAAAATTTTAATGTTTTCTAAATCAAAATGCTGAAGCCTAGCTTCATCCAATTTTCATTCATTACACCTAAAATTCAGGATTTTAAACATTTTTGTGTGGATTTGCCCACCTCCACTTGGCAGCTAGACCTCTAACATACCCTTAAAATGATTCACAAAATGATTGCCAAAGGCATGAACACAGGACTGAGAGCCAGATTCCAGCAAATGTTTGGTAAGAAAAGAGTAATTGGCTTCCAACACATTAAAAAAGTGCGGTAGTGAAAAAGGGAACAAAAAGTGCTCCACATCCAAGATAGAATAGATGAGAAATAAGGTTTAGAGACAGAGAGGAAACATGAGGAAAGTGTTTTCAAGTAGTTCAAAAGAACAACTAGAGCTTCACAGGTGTCACTGAACAGGTCTCCTGCACTGGTAGATTTTAAGGTTTGGCAAACATCCTTTTTAAGGCAGGAGGGTGGTCAATATGATGTTTTTATAAGTCTCTGCTACTCCTTTTAGTCAATATCAAATTATATTTAAATTCGTGAGTTGATCCTCTGGGTTATTTCCGTTTACACCTAGAGTGAGATATCTTGGCATCCATATGAACTTTCATTATTTGTCTTTAATAAGTTGATTCATAGGCTAGAGAAACTTTTAGATCCAGATATTACAAGCTTATCAAATCTAACACTTTTTAAACAGATAAGAACTGTACTGATACTTTATTCCCTTGACAGACATTCAGATATATTTCTTGGAGGAAAAAAAAAAAAAAATTAGAGATTAATCTATATCTCACCACTAACTAAACAAAGTCTTTCTCTTTCCTTGGTTCTCCTTATCTGCATCTGACCTTGAGTGTTTCTTATACCTGACAAGGAATGAGCATTTTTCATCTACCCTAACTCTCATATCTCACACTCATGATTGGAGGGGGGAGCCATAATAAACATGAACATTTAATCAATACCCTTGTATGAAACGAACAGTAAAGCACAGGCTAAATAATGAAGAAATACAATTCTTACTCCTGACGCGTCTTTAATTAGAGCTTTACTACATGACACAAATTACTTCAGTCCTGTGATATTACCCAAGACGTTTAAATGTTCTACAAAAGTATTGATTTTGTTTTGAATGTCAGATCTTGTGCTTAGCAGCTTTTTCTGTGAAGCAAATTGGAATTCTAATTAAGCCTAGTTTCTCAAATGAGAAGCAGACAAACAGCAGCATAAGTATACAATTATTGGACTATAGTTATCAGCCTTCATATGGTCAAAACAACTGCAATTTTAAGTAGTACTGAATAGCACATGATATGCTTTGAATGAAAGCTTTACAAAGAAGAATTTCTGTATCCTCAATATATAATTTGCCACCTAGAAAAAGATTGGTCGAAAGGCTCAAATGGTACATTATTTTTATTTTTGTTTAAACAGGTCTGGCGACTTAGCAGTGAGAAGTATTAACCTTCGGAAAAAATCAATTGCCATCTCATCTCATCTAGTTAAGAAAAACACACACATGCAAGAAAAACTCCACAGAATCCTGATAGAATTAGTCAGCAGTGAACACAAACCTCGCTCCAAACTAAGCTTTTGGCATTGGTGTGATGCAGTGGATGGACTATGGCAAGAAGAGTTTAGAGAGAGGGGCTGACTAAGAAAAGGATGCCAATGAAAAGGTGCAGGGAAGGATTTCAGCTGTTTACAATAACCAAAAAGTAGATGATAATCAGCACCTTTTTCTTCATGAATTTTGAGCTGCAAGTTTCTCACATCATTTCATTTAAGTACATCAAATTCTGAGAGCTTCTGAGATTGTACAAGATGTACCTGTTTGAAGGTTCTCACATTCATCAACAAAGTATACACTTAATTTTAAATTATTTCAACATCTAAAATTTATATAGTTTCAGATTTATGTTCAGGTCTATTGTTTCTACTGGCTTGCTTTTTTTTGGTTGTTTTTTTTTTTATGTGCAATTTTTGACTTGCTTACATGTGCCAAATCTGCCATCATCCCTTTATTCATCTTAAGAGATGAATCTAGTCAAAGATGACCCAGTCAAAGAAAGAAAACAGTCTTTACCAAGTCATGACTAGTTAAAAATTGCTTACTTCAGCAGATTGATAAGAAACATAAATAAGCCAATATTGTAGTAGCCTCTATTTCTAAATATTTGTAGGTTTTCCAAATTTATTTAGTTTCTAGAGAATTGACTTAATGTTTACCAATGCTGGAAGAAATCTTAAGATTCATGCTCCAGGCGTTAAGATAAAGTTATTAAATCCTCCAGTTACTCATGTGTCCCTAACTCTGAATTGTGGCAGGTTTTCTCTCACACACACACATGCACATACACACAGAAATATGCATAGAGCTAAAGGAAAATCTCTGCATTAGCAGTATCTGCCACATAAGGAATTCAATCCCAGAAAACCCCTTTGACCTCTTAGTAAGCCATTTCAGATATTCAGCCAAATGTTACCAAATGTGAGCTCATTATATTCTCCATAGTTACTGTTAATTAAAATCCTCTGAAGCATCAGTGTCCTGACCTGGTCATAACACTCACCACATGGTAAAGGATATTACACTGTAAACATATAGGGGTGAAAATATGATATCTCAGAGAAAATAGGTTAACTCTTTCAATGGTATGTAACTGAAATAATTTTTAAAAGGAATAACATGGAGCTTCAGCTTTCAGGAAAGGTAGTCGGCCTCACTCCTACATGGATGATGTAAAAAAATTCCTCGGTTGCAAGGATTTTTGTTCAACTCACTCTTTTTAGCTCCATGGAATTTGCTGGACCATGTCCAGAGAAGAGTGAAAAAGCTGGTGAAGGGTCTGGAGCACAAGTCTGATGAGGAGCAGCTGAAGGAAGTTGGTGGGGCTCAGCCTGGAGAAAAGGAAGGTCAGGGGAGACCTTTTCACTCTCTACAGCTCCTGACAGGAGGTTGTAGCCAGGTGAGGGTTGGTGTCTTCTCCCAGGTAACAAGTGACAGGACAAGAAGGTGTGCCCAGGGAGGTTTAGATTGGATATTAGTTAAAATTTCCTCACTATAAGAGTGGCCAAACATTGGAACGGGGCAGAGTAGAATCACTATATCTGAAGATGTTTTAAAAGTGGGCAGATGTGGCACTTAGGGACAATGGTTTAGTGATCAGCTTGCTTGGTCAGTGGTTGAAGTTTTAGATGTCTTTTCCAACCTTAACGTTTCCATGGATAATTGTCAAAAAGTTTATTATTCCTTGCAAAACATTAGTTTTCCTCAGACATGAACATACTTGTGGGTTTGTTTGCTGGTTTGTTTGTTTTTAAAGAACTGCTTTTCCCTTCTTCAGGTTTTTCGCCACCTAGCTTTTCAAATTAGTGTAAAATTTCACAATAAGTGTAGTAGAATACTTAACCAGACTGGAACACTTCAACCATCTATTCCTATAAGTTTTATACACCCCCTTTTCCCACAAAATCGTGTCACAGAGCTCTAAGGCACAGCAGTGAGCACCAGCCCACGGAGAGTAGAAGAAGCTGTGTGGAAAGACAGGAGACCATAGGAGCTGCTGTAGTAATCCCAGAGAACACAACTGTGGTGCAAGATCCACTATATTGCTCCCGCTTTTATTTCAGGGCACCTCGTAAAGGAAAACTTGCAAATTGGAAGAGAATTATTTTCTGTTTATGAATAACCTATTCTGACCTCTTTGCTTTGAAGTCAGTACTTGCTCCAGGGTGATTCAATGCCATGCTTTGGCTTTGATGTACAATCTTAAAAGCACCATTACAGGCATTTACTGGAAGGGAATACCTTGTTGCCATGGCTACTAGTGCATCACTTGAAATTGTGATATAGCTGGATTTCATCACCATGACACTAATTTTCTCCAGTGCAGCAAAGGAGAGACTAGATCATTACTGTATTAGATGCAGCAGAGTTGGGTTTTCTTGTTTGCATTTCCCTCTTTTTACTTCTTAAGTTTTGTGAGCGAAAACTGTAGTTGTAGGAACAAGCCTGAGAGCCAAAGAAAACTATGCCAGCTATTGTTTGAGGGAATGTGAAAAAATAGAGATTATTTTTGTCTTCATTTCTTAATGGGAAAAAATGAAATGTGGAATCCTGCGGGAAGTCAGCTGTCAAACTTGGCATATCTGCACTTCTTTGAGGGCATGACAGTCAAATTAAGTGCTTTCCTGGTAACTGTTTGGTCCTAATCCAAAACTCACTGAGCTTCTCAGGTGTATGGAACACAGTGAGTTGAGGTGTGAGGAACATTTCCAGTATCCCTGGGGCACATCTTTATCACTGACAGAGCAAGTCAAAGAGGACCTGCACCAAAGAAAAGGAAGCATCTCTCAACTGTACAACTTGTGCATCCCCAGCAGTTCATGTACAACTTACTTGGACCAGAAAGTGTGATGTGTTTGCTTCACTTTCCCTCAGATGCTTTTTTAGTACCATTAGAAACACCTTCTGTTTGAGACATGGCTGGCAGATACATCACAGGTATTATTGAAAAAATGCTTGGAGAGGGAAGTGGACACTCGACAGAATGCACTGTTAATAGACACAGAGTGAATCATCCCTTAAATTTGACGTAAGATCATTATTTGGGTTCAGTGTGTTCTAAAGTGAGAGCTGTTGAGACCTTCAGGGTGTTATTTGTGGCCTCAGACGTGTATTAGAAGAGGATGAAGTTAGTTTGGTAATATTTATACTTCAGTATCCACTACTGTAAGAAACTTAAGCAACTACTTTGATCGGATACCTTCAGGTAAATATGACCAAGATGAACCCATCCCCAGAGTTTTGGTTTTATACAGTTAAAAAAAAATGCTTTAAGTGAATATGTTTCTGAAATAATGAATTTCAGAGGGGAAAAAAAGAGTATAATTAAAAGGACTGGCTTGCTCTGCTTAATTTTTAACATCATTATTACCTCTGGGTAATCACAGTTATTCCCAGTTTACCCCATTTTTGGTGGAATGTATGAGTGGCAATGTCCCCAGTGAACTCCCAACACACATCCTAATCTGTAGTTTACAGCTGGCAGATGCTGTAACAAAGTAAAGATAATTGTGTCTTAGAAGTTGCTAAGTATGTATTTACATAAATTTGTTGCTATTAGGAAAATTTGATCCAATGTATTCTTAATGCATAAATTCTCAAGTGACAGATGTGTGAATGGTTTTTTGCCTGAATTTTGGTTCAAGTCTATTTCTAAATAGAGTAGCCTGATTCTGAATACACTACTTTGACCACTTTTTTTTTCTGCTTTTAGCACATATATTCATTGTTTTGGTCATTCAACAATGTGTGAGTTCTTAATTTCCAACACCATTCTTGTTTTTAATATTTAGAAGATCTTGTATCTCAGACTGACATTAGAAGCAGCTTTAAGAAAGATCAGGTAGGTGTTACAATGTTTGAAATTATAGTTCAGTTTTACAATCAAATGATTTTATTGCAGGAATTAGTGATTTGAGTTTGAAATAAGGCTACATACACATCCTCTAGTCAAATTTGAACACATAAAATTTCAGTTAAAAATATTACCTTGTAAAACTGTTGTGGTGTCAAAAGTTGAAAGAGCAGTTTTTTTAATGATTTCTCACAAAGACAGAATGACTTTTCTCTTCTGCTTCCCACATTTAGTAGTGGATTTACCAAGCAGAGCTTAACATCTCAAAGTATCTCTGTATCTAAATATAGCCATTCTCTTTCACTTTCACTGAAATATATTTTTCATGTAAAAATGTCTAAGTAGAAAAACTGCTCTTGGTTTTTAACTTTAGGTAACCTATGATGCACAGCTATGAGTGCCCACAGAGAATGAGAAGTATTGATTTTAATTTGCCCCGTAGATTTTTTGTCCTACATTAGATTTTGAAATAAATTTTACCCTTCCCCCATGATAGCTGTTCAGATTTCTCCAGCCTTTCCTGTTTCTCTCCCTCTCTCCTGGAATGAGACCTTCAGATTTAAGTAGTGACGTTTCAACAGATATGCCACAAAGAATCCAACGTCATTGATTCTCAGTGCTGCTATTCAAGTGAATCTGATG
Source organism: Pyrocephalus nanus (assembly GCA_038380795.1). Classification (NCBI taxonomy): domain Eukaryota; kingdom Metazoa; phylum Chordata; class Aves; order Passeriformes; family Tyrannidae; genus Pyrocephalus; species Pyrocephalus nanus. Next base: position 4,261,571 of record CM076263.1, on the reverse strand, counting down.
ATAAGCATTTTGAGATATACATATAAATAAACACATTATTAATGAAAAAATTTTGGCAATTTTTTTGTTATTATTCTTGGTCTTATAGCAAAAAATATGGGACTTCTCTAAGTCAACAACGTTGAAGTCTTACATGCTCTTTATATTTGCTGTAATATGTAGTGGTAGAAATTAGAATTGAAAATGTTTACTTGAAATGAGCATTTTCAAATTTTGGTTGCTAAAGTGACTTTTGCAAAGATTTTTTTTTTTTTTTAAATGAAAACATACTTAATTTTTTTTTTTTTTTGAAAATAAGGTTATATAGTAAAGAGGTCTGGTAATCTAACAAGAGTCTTTCCTTCATTTGCTATAGCCTAGAAGACTACAGTACAATGTTATTTTTATGAGTTTAGTTATCCAAACATGCTGTAAGATATTTGTCATATTTTAGCACTTCTCTCTCTTCCACTTAAAATGTGACAGATCAGAATCCGACAAGGATGAACAAACATTGATGGAAAGGGAACAGAGGAGATGCTGTTTCCTGGAAATCATTCAAACCTCAAAAAAGGGTCAGGTTCAGGGTGCCCATTTCCTTAATTAAAAATCTCATCAATCCATCCCAATGTCTCTCTCATTCATATTAAAGTGCCAAACTACGTCAGACCAGATTCTTCTCTGCCTTTACAACTCCATAATTGAAACCTAAATCTACTGCTGTGTGAATATTAATGTGCCATTCCAGCAGTTATTCATAGTCCCTAAGTTTTGATTTTTTTAAAAAGGGTTGAATCAAATAGTGAAAAAAAAAAAAAAGACTTTATTTGAGTTCATCTGGTGAGCACAGAAGGCTTTTAATTTTACAGAAAAGGAGAAAAAAAAAAAGGCAAAAAAAAAAAAGCAATCTGTCCATTCCTCAAAGTGGTGATATAGAGCCAAGCTCTATGGGGTTGCTGACTAGATTTATTGTGTGTCACACAGATCAAAAGTAAGTGTAGGCAGGTAAAGAGTCTTGATACCCAGCTGGGTAGGATGGTTTGTGAGCGTAACAGACACTGACTGTGAGACAGCACAATACTTCTGCTTGCCAAGTTAATTAAGTTAGGATTGAATGCCCATGGATAGGACATAATAATATCAGCCACATACAAAGGATACGTGATATTGTAGATTAGGTTTATAAGAACTGCTTTGTCTCTCTGATAGGGAGACAAAAATGTGCTGCCGCTAAACTCCAAGAGATGGGACTCCTGCCATATTCAAGAACGCGCTTTAGCTTGTATTTTTATTTCCTTTATTATTTCTATTTCCCATTTAATAAAACCCCGTGTCTTTGAGCTACATGCAAGGGAAGTGGCAGGAAAGGTGACAAGCCCAGGAAACTGCCAGAGGTGAACTTTTCAACCCACAGGAACATCTCAAGGCAGGCTGTAAATAGGATTACTTTTATTAGGCTGCCGTCTGCTGCAGCCGTTCTTGTTAGGGCCCTGTCATTCTGCCCGTTGTGCATGGTGGAATGACAGGCAGCCCCAGCCTTGGGGACCCAAAGCAGACCCCCCACTGACACCCATCACTCAGGTGGAACTGTCCCTTTGAGCCAATAACAGCATCTGTCCAGAGCATAAAATAGGATTTCAACGTGCTTTACAGCAGCTGGGCAGGTGCTGGGATTACCTTTTTGACAGAAACGTGGGTTGTCAGTGGAGAAGGAGGTGAACCACCAGGAGCCTCCACCCCACCAGGGATGGGCCCCCAGTGAATAGAGGCATTTCTCCACCACACTGGTGGTTAAACCCTTCTCTGGTTTAATTATTTTTTCCCATCACCTCCTACTCCAGTGACTGAGTTAGAGGAGAACTGTTCAAGGCCATTCTCGGTCTTGATAAGAAAGACCCAAGATTTCATGTAATGTCTCAAGTGTTTCCAAGGTCTGGGTCTCAATAAAGCAAGATGGGGGCCCAAAAATAGATTATTCTGAGGGAGACACAAGGATTACGGCAATGTCTGCACCTCAGGTTTATGGAGATGAAGAAGATGAGTTCAGACAAAAGAGAATAAGGAAATAGCCATAGAGAGAACTTCCTGCAAATATCCAAAAGTTGCAGCAAATATTTTGTAGGATGTGCCTTTTACTGCAGCTTAGAGTCAGTAGAATATTGCATCTGCAAATCAACCTACATTCCTAGGAGGAGAAGGTTCCTCTCAAATTATTAGTTGTCCCAATGGAATCTGAAATAAATATATAGATATAGATAGATATAGATGATATAGATAGATACAGATGATATAAATAGGTGTAGATATAGCTAGACATAGAGATAAACATGACAGATATAGATATGGATTAGATGTAAATAGATATAGAGATGATAGAAATAGGTATAGATACAGATATAGATGATATAGATACACACACACACACATATTCTTGGGGTGGTCCTGTGCAGGACCAGGAGCTGGACTTCAATGGTCCATGTGGATTTCTTTCAACTCAGGATATTCTATGATATATATGTATATGTTTAAGCACTTGCACCTCCACTTTCTCCAGCCTCTCCCAAAAGCACAATTCCCGCTGGTAAGAAGGTCAGACACAGAGGAGGCTGGAAGTCTGTTTGAGGCTCTCCTCTTATTCGTTTTTGTCTGTCTAAGCAATCCTCCATTTTACTGGAGGATTTGAATGCTGAAGTTTTGTTCCAGACAAACACTGCAGTAGACATTCAAACTGCATCAACTGTAATATTTTCAAAGTATGATGTAGCTTGAATTCCAGACACAATGAAGCAATAAAGGGAAGCTGGAAATCTGCAGGCCAGACTGGAGAGAAGATCCAACAGTCAGATTTTTGTTACTCTGCAAGGCATTTTTGTATTTGTTTCAGGGACAAACACAAGTTTAAACACTTTTTAAAAAGGATATTCCACCTGAACATGAGGAAGAATTTCTTTACTGTGCAGTGACTGAGCACTGGAACAGATTGTCCAGAGAAGGTGTGGAGTCTCCCTCACTGGAGATATTCCATGGCTACCACTATGAGATCCTGTGGTATGTGCTCTGGGATGACCCTGCTTGAGCAGGAACGTTGGACCAGATGATCCACTGTGGTCCTCTCCAACCTTACCCATTCTCTGTGACATTCTGTGTGGTACACAATTTCACATTGCAATTCTGTTAAGTGTAATTACTACTGAACTACCACTAAACTGCATGGTTTTACAAAATATGTTGCCTGGAAATATCTTGCAGGAAGCACTTGCAGCAATACATTTCTAATATCTTTTATTATTTCCTTTCCCAGAGTGGTTTACAGGAGTGCACATCAAGTCATACAAATAAAAAGCCATTAAAATATCTCACAAAAACTATTATGTTTCATGATATGATTATACATATTCTGTTTCAGGACAAGCACACTATTTGGAAAATTATAGTCTTAATCCAGTCACCTTCTGGTAAAATTCCTATTTATATTCCTGACTGACATTACCTATTTCTCCAAGTGATTTTGTCCAGTTTGCATGATACAAATCATTATCTGTACAGAAGAAGACCAGGTCCAAGTTCATTCCTGATTTATCTCCACCAAAGCATAAAAGGGTAAAGAAAATCCATTAAAAACAAGGTTAAAAAGAGGGGAAGAGGAAAAAAAAATAAAAGAGAGAGACACAGCATGAGCTGCATGGAAGATAAATGCAAAAGACCTGATTGTCATTTACATTAAGGCAGAATAAAGAAGCTGTGAATGAGAACTGAAGACAGGCTGTGCTTCTGTTTATTTCTAGCTAAAAATATGCTGAATTTTTTTTAGGGGTATGTGTTCTCATTTGTTTGTGAGAACAATTTTTTGCATTAACAGGAGGGATTTTTTGAGCACTAGGTGAAAGGTTCAGTGTCAAACTGAATTTACAAATCCTCCAGCTCTTCAGGATTCACTTATCTCTCTCTGAAAGTATCTGTCTATCTCTTCATCACAGGCCTTGCAATCACTGGCTATTATCTGAGGGTCAAGCTCATTCTGAGAAAGGAAAATATACTAAATTAAGATGTATAAGAGATTAACCAGCTCAGGTTAATTGTGTTTTCATTTTCTTAAGAATTTATCAGTGCTGTAAAGTAAATCTCATTATATTTTTGCAGTTATTAAAAGAAAATGGGACACTGCATAATAGTGACAGTCATTATCATCAGATCCAAAAACAAGAACAGAAGAGTAATCCTTTCCTGTTAGAAGTAAAACCAAGTGGTTGCATTTAACAGTTTCTATAAACTGTCTGCTATTTCTTCATCTTCTTTTTCCGTTACTATTCATCAAGAGATCTTGTCACTCTTGCTTACAATGTTATCAAGAAAGCATCTCTTTGCCCGTTGAAACTACTGTTCCTGTGAGAGTTCCATTCCAGGCCTTGTAACATCTTTTTGTAACTGTGGGTTAGAGACAATCTCACTTCCTTATGAGAAATAGTCTGTGTTGATAACTGAAAGCACGAAGGAAGTTAAATACTGGCCAAGTTAAGCTAAAGGCAGGGGGTAGAGGAAAGAGGAGACAGTAATTATAAAATAAAATAAAAATCTATTTCCTTGATCCCCTGAGACAGAAGAGTTTCACTAACAGTGTGTCCAGCAGGACCAGGGCAGTGCCCGTCCCTGTGCTGGCCCTGCTGAGGCACCTCCAGTGCTGGGGCAGTTCTGGGCCCTCAGACAGGAGAGACCCTGAGGCGCTGGAGTGTGCTCAGGGAAGGGAACGGAGCTGGGGAAGGGGCTGGAGCAGCAGGAGCGGCTGAGGGAGCTGGGGGGGCTCATCCTGGAGAGAAGGAGCCTCAGGGGGGACCTTCTGGCTCTGCAACTCCCTGACAGGAGGGGGGAGCCAGGCAGGGATCAGGCTCTTCTGCTGGATAACAAGTGACAAGATAAAAGGAAACAGCCTCAAGTTTTACCAGGAGAGGTTTAAATAGACTATTAGGGAAAATTTACTCACTTGGATGGTCAGGCAGGGGAACAGGCTGACCGGGGCAGTGGTGGAATCATCATCCCTGGAAATGTTCAAAGCTGTGTAGATGTGACACTTGGGGACATGGTTTAGTGTTGGGTTTGGCAGTGTTGGGTTAATGGTTGCACTTGATTATCTTAGAGGTCTCTTTCAACCTTAATAACTCTATGATTCCATGAAATACAGACATTGAATGAGGCAAGCTGTGTTTTACAAACACATTGTTGCACACCAGATAGAGAACTTTCCCTCAGAATGTATTTTACCAATAAGATTAGGCATGCTGAAGTACCAGTATTCTACCTTGCTGCAGATCTGGGTGCACCTGCCTTTTGTGCCTGGGTGTAACTTTTTTGTTTTGTTTTGTTTTGTTTTTCCATCTGAGCTGCAACCCAGAGCACACACTTGGTCTCTCAAAAAGCCAGTACCAACACCCAAGGTACCCAGCCAAGGTCACTAGCGACACCTGATCTCACTTCATAAGATGAAGCACCACTTTCTCCATTGCATTATACTAACTACGGTAAAATACATATTTAGTGCTATCTAAACTGTTGTAGGAAGAGCTGGGGAGGAAGCTCTACATCCCTCCTTATGCTGACTGAGGGTTTAAAACAGCAATCCTTTCCTTTTAGCAATAATGAATTTCATCATTCACGTGAGGGCTCCCCAGAGTAAAGGGAGTATCCAGAAATCAAAGGCCTTGAATTTCCTCTATGCTCATTAAAATGAAAAAAAACAAATAAAAAATCCTGAAGGGGGAAATAAAAACCAAAACCCAAACAAGGTGTCAGTCTGAACACCACAAACCAGCCCCTAAGCAGGAAAAGCTGTGCAAGCGCTCTGTGCTTTCCATTTTGTCGCAGAAACCAATTTAGAATCAATATTAGCTCAATCATGAGTGATTTTCCTTAACTTTAATCTTTCAACTTCAGTCACGCAAAGGACTATTTACAGTTGATGCAAGAGAGGAATGAATGCTTCCTCTTAAAACATTCAGATCTTAAAACATCTGAATCATTTTCAGACCAAATCAATGATCCTCATATATTGCCAAAGGAGTCTAGAATGAGCAGTTTTGTCATTTACTTAACTCTGTGATGTGTCTGACAACATCACAAAGCTAAAACAACATAACTCAAATGTTTCCTTACCCATAAATGATCCTCTGTTAAAACATATGCTGTTTTTCTTCTTAGGCTGAAGTGAATGGAGAGATACACTGGAATAAGAAACTGAAGTATTATACCTAGCCATAATTAAACATGGTCTCTCATAATTCTAGGGAAAAAGGTGTTGTGGTTTAACCCCAGGCAGCAGCCGAGCCCCAGGCAGCCACTCACTCCCACACCAGCAGGATGGGGAGAGAATCAGAGCTGGAAAAATCATGAGTTTTAATAAAGACAGTTTAATAAGGAAAGCAAAAGCCATGTGCACAAGCAAAGCGAAACAAGGAATTAATTTGCTGCTTTCATGGGCAGGCAGGTGTTCAGCCACCCCTAGGAGGCTCCATTGTACGCACTGGTTACAATGTCACAGAGTCTCACTGCTTCAAAAATATTTTATTACATTAGACATTGGGACACTTCAAAATAACCACCATTTCAAAATGGATAAAAAAAGTAATAAGCGGATAACCTCAGTTCAGATTTCTTTCATTGCTAAAGTGAGACACTTCTTTTTCCAAAAAAAAAGGTCCTTTTTGTTTTTGGTAGTAGTAACAATTAAATAAATTACGCTAGTAATCTAAACCAAGTGCACTATTAAGTATATAATCTTTAATTAGCTCTACTAGGAAAACCTGATTTTGACTCCTCACTCTGCCTATTACTTTGTGAATTGTAATTCTTACAGTGTTCATGCATCACTACAAGAGAATCCTTCATCTATTAAGTATGGCTGATAATGCTTTCCAAGCACTCAAGAACAAGTGTGTCAGGAACAGAAAAGTTTATGTATATTTTCACAGTGTGATGGACAGCAAACCCCCAAATTTTCAAGGATTTTTAATTAAGGAAGTATATTCAAGTTGTCAATATGCACAAGTGCTCATTTCAGTTTTACAAAAACACCGTAGGATTTCTGTTACTTCACCCTCCAATACTGTGGTTGCCTATATTTTAAAATATGACATTATTTCATAGTCTAAATTAGAATACAAAATATTTTTTCTTTCAATAGTTTATATGTTTCTTATCAATAGTTTCCAAGATAGAAGAAAAGCCCACCTAAATGCAAAAGATTTCCCTCCCCCAAGCCTATTTGTGGACTTGTGTCTTTCCATACAGCCACTGCTTTCTTCTAATTTTTCATTTTCAAGGGGTACCTTCTTGGAAAAGCAACTCTCTTTGGCTGGAAATCTAAAATGTACAAATTACATATGACCTCCTGCCCTTGATGATGGCAAGGGGTTGGATTCTATTCCCACCCTTCTTGAGAAAAAAAAGAATCCCCAAAGTATTATTCATTTTTATAGCCAGAAAGAGCCTTTCTTATAACTAAGCTAAAGCTACTCAGTTTTGAAAAATGACACTGAGCATGACTGAAAGATAAATTCTCCTGGGAGCAGGAAAAAAAAAAAAAAAAGAAAAAGACAAAGAAAAAAGATAAAAAAAGTGTACAGGAACTTTTCATGTCATGTATTTCTATTCTTTCATGGCCTGAAGCTACAAAGCAATGCTTGCATTTCAACAGAGAGCAGGGGACAGACTACTTAAGCTAAATATCAGTTTTAACTTGCTTTAGGGGCCATCAGTTATAGTTGCCCATAAAGGTTTTGTAATAGGCAGGACCATAAATCCAGGTGACAACCTCCCACTTTCAGCAGCTCTAGGAACAGGACACACTTGGAGTGGGTTTTAAAGAGCATTGCCCAAGTAATTGCAACAGTGTGATTTGGACTGTTATTTCTTTTCCTCTATTTCAACACTGGTCAAAGAAAATGCATTCTAAATGGAAACACTTTGTTTCTTCTAAGTGTTTTACAGCCAGAGACGACAAAGCACTTTTGACAGGTTTTGTATATAATCCCCCCCAAAGCTCTTTATGCCCAAAGTGTTAAACTTCAGTGCTCCAACTCAGACACCTAAACCCGTACTCATAATTATTTGCAAATCAACCTGATTTTCAGAGGGACTTTCAAGGCATTGTCAGGGGAACAGCTTCAAAGGTGTCTCCAAGATGAACTACATGTCCAAGGCTCCATGTGACTAACAAGTGCTGCATGTTGCACATCCAACTACTCACTCTCTGAGATGCATCTGGGTCTCTTTACCTCAGCAGTGGTATTGTTAATAATTATAGACTCCATACTCAGTCCTCCCAATCCTTTTCTGAATTAACAGTCCATTTCTGACCATTACAAATCCTAATCGTTTCCACAGAAAGAAGAGAAAGAGGAACTGAAGGAAACTGATACTTTATGCATGGGATCTAATCAGAAAGCTGCAGTACAGAAATGCTGTTTTGGTTTCGTTGTTGTCACTTGTTTCCTCTCCTGTTTCATAGCCTTTCTCACCTCTTTCAGACAAATTTCACTCCCAAATTAGGGTAAACATTAGGTTAGTCTTTGCCTGACTGACCACTCCTCCCCTTCTCTCTCCCCCACTTTGCAGTGGGGAGAAGCTGAGTTTAATGGCTTTCAGCTGAAATTGAATTCCCTCATTAGCCTTTGCTATCAGCTTGCCACATTTTTGTCACAGTGACTGAATGCTTTCTGCTGTTACTATAGCAATCCTGCCCTTATTTATAAAAGTTAGGCACAAATTGCTTAACTTTGTTCTCTGTTACAAGTCAGTTATTGATTTAAACATCCAGGTGCACAAAGGCAAGAAGGGAGAAGACAAGAATCTAGAAAAATTCTAAAGTATCAGATATTTCTGAAAAAAATATATATTGTGTTCTGGAGATGAATTAAATTGAGATACTGGTGCTATACTTAGGTGTTAGAACATTAAGAGAACAACCAGTCTCCTGGAAGGTGGGTGCATTCCTTAGTCTTAACAACCTTCACCAATTAAAGGTGGCCTGAGAGTGTATTTGGTGGTTGACCTGCCCTGTGTATATGTACGTGAATTGTAGTAGCTTTTCTTACAGTCTCATGGTTTCTGTCAGTGCATGACTGCAACAATGATCAAAAATATTTCTGCTGGACCTTAGCTCTTATACTTTTCCCCTTTTTTTTGTTGTTTGCTTTACTTAAGCCAGTAGTTCACATGCTCTGTGTCTTAGGTTGCCCTTTTATATAAGCCCCCTTCTTTCTTGGGTCCTTTCTCTGTGTTTGTTTTCTCTGCTTGCCTGAGTGTGTACATATGTTACGAACAATTAAGCCTTTATTTCTTCCTGAAGATTGTTGTGTAGCCCATAATGTCTTATTGTGTGACACAGCTGGGTACTGAATTCAGGAACAGAAGAAACTAAAATTTAATTCTTTCAGTCAGCAGCTGAATAGTCAGATGGAAGCCCTATTGTTACTGAGGGAGAAGACTTTTCAATAAGTCTTGCAGTCACTTTAGAAGTGACACTGATGGCTCTAAATGATTTGGGGATGCTGATCTATCAACATTATATTTTGGTGGAAGAGAGAGCAAGCCATAAAAATAACGAACAGATTACAGTGAAGAAGTTTGCTGAAAAATAGGGGTAAATGGAAGTAAGAATACAGAAAACAATGCAGACTTGGGTGCCTGAAATACTGGATACAAAATGAGTACACTTATAGTTTGCTTAACTGATGCTAATCACATAGTAACGTTTTCAAGACTTTGGAGACAGGAAATTAGCTATCAACAAAAAAGTGTGCAAAAGTATATATAATTGGGAAGATATATCTGGTGAGGAGAAGGCTGAGAACTTCTTCTTCTTTCTTCTTCATGAAAACAACATATGTCATCTTTCATTCAAGACACGCCCTAAAACTCTCATTACTGCTCCTGTGTGTAATCATTATAAAATAAACAATCATCGAGTAGTCTTACATTGACATGCTCAGCCTGTGACATGCAGAAAATTAACAGCACACCCCATGGTTGCTCTGCTGCCAGGAGCTTCACCTGCAAAGACTTCCTTGGTCTGCAGGAGCCACACACTCTGTACTGACCCTACGCCCTCCTTCCTCCTCCTCAGGGGCAAGCATAGGCTTTCACAACAGTAAGCTCTGGTGCTTGCATCTAAGTCTGATTTTCATCTGTACTTAAAAAAAATGAATCTGCATTTATTCTGGAGAAGTTAATTTTTCCCCCTTTTCTTCTTTAAATTTCTTTCAGTTCTGAAGCCCACCAATATTTCGTGCCTCCACGACTCGTGGAGTCAGTCAAACTTTAATCCTAGAAGCACTGACATCTCCCGTTGTCTCCGGAACAACTTCCGTTCATGACTTGTGAAGCGAAAGTGCCCTTCCTGACATCCAGAGCACAAATGCAAATTTTCTAAACCTTAATTATATTTAGTTTCCATTTAGATAAGTTCCATAAAGCTTATTAATTCACAAAATTTGATTTGAGCCATAACAATAATGGTGATGGTAAAATAATAATGTTAACAATTACCAAAAGTTGTCAATGTTTTTATATTAATAAGATAGGAACAAATCCTGAGATTCCACATAGGAATTAATTATTTGAAATAATAATTAAAAAAAAGACAAAGAAGAGAAAATGCTTTTCTGCATAGGAAAAAAATAATAGTGTAAGGCAGAAATATTGTTTAATTTATCATCATGGTCTTTTGTGTCTTTCAGCATTCAGCATAACTTATTTTCCAGAAAAAGACTACAAATGAAGAGACTGGAATATAAACAAAAGCATCAAACAGTAAATAGGGAAATGAGAGATAGAATTACAGGTGCAAAGTAATTATTACTGTGTCTCAGCATTTCAACTGCTAACCATTTTATTCCTGAAAATTCTATCAAGGGGATCAGCACTTGGCTTGCAGAGCCACTGACGTTTTCAAGGTCTTTGCATTCATTAGAATTTAGTATTGTGAGATTTTACTTTGCTTTGGATTTTAACCTCTTTTATTCCATTCAACACATTATGGAAGAAATATTTCTACTGAAGCACTGCCTAGAAAAGTAAAACTCACAGGAATATGATGCATTTTATTGATGAGTTTTGGTTTTTATTTTAAAATTATTTCTTTTCACTCTCTAGAATGTCTCAATTTTTATTTTTTATATGTGAAGTTTGTGTGGATATGTTGCATTCTGAAAGGTTTAAAAAGGCTTTTGTATAAATAAGCCTTAGAAAATACCATTTGAAATGTAAAAAGTGACTATTTCTCCATCTCAGACTCAAACTAAAGTTAAAAACACAGGAAATTTCCATCAAAAGCAACTATAAGGATTCACTTTGAATAAAGCATGGGACTGTAGTTATACCATGGTCATGTCTGAGACATATTAGATACCTTAGTATGTAACAAGCAAATATTTGATCTCTAACATCATAGAAAGAGCTTTATACAAAGGGAGATTCACACGATTAGGAGAAAAACATCTCCAGAGATTCATCCCTCTGTCCTATTTCTCTCCATTGCCACCCCCAAAAAAAAAAAAAAAAAAAAAAGGAAAAAAAAAAAAAAAAGAAAAAAAAAGAAAAAATTGAAAAAAAAAGAAAAAAAAAAAAAAGAAAGGAAAGAAAAAAAAAAAAAAAAAAAGAGCCTAGGGTGATCAGCTCAGATTTAGGTCTCTAACCTTTCAATATCCCAAATAAGATAAGACAAACCCTATCCTAGTATTCCTGTGCTGTGAATTGCCCTAAAGGGAGCAATCCAGAAAGGGGATGTGCTTAGTGTGTGATCACCTCATGCAAATTGGTAGGGAAAGGTGGAATGGATGAATGGCAGGATGGATAGCCCTGACCATCTGCCTTGGCTTAGCTGGGGTCCCTGACATGAAGATGGGGACAAAGTTCCTCTGCCCTTACAGGACTAGAGCTGCCTGGGGTTTGGTGCAGCTCAGTGATGTCAGTGGCCTGATTGGTTCTTTAATTAGGTAGGTGAAAATCAATACAATTAGAAGAATATGTTATATATTCTGTGGCATATATTAGATATCCTCCTGAACATCAGATCGGCAAGGGAGTGAAAAAAATGAAGATAACAATTAACAACATTTTAGTAGAGACATAATTTTTTGTTAAGATCCGTATTAGACTTTTAAACAGCTTTAGACTTTTCCAGTTCTGTATTTGGTGGGTTTTAATCAAGTAAGAGGATTTCACTGAGTGTCCACATACCCTAAGGGAAGTTACAGCAAGCCTCTCTTTCCCTCCTCTACAGGGCGGTTATCCCATGGAGAGCAATTTCCAAGTATAGTCTTTAGGACTGGGAATTTTGGGAGAGCAGATTTGGCCAACTGATACCTGAGAGCATGTCTGATTTTATCATAGGTTAAAATTTAAACAGCACTCTGACTGCATTTCAAAAATATGGTGGATACCAATGTCAATTCTTTATGACAAGTGCTGCTCCAGCTGTGTGTGCTCATCTCTGGGTGTGTGACCATCAGAAGAGGACAGCAGGGTGGAGGAAGGCACTGATGGATCTCTGTTCTGTTTCTCGAGGTTTTTTTGGTCACTTTCTGTGTGTTTTTACCCACACAAAGCCTTTTGCTGCTCTGTGTTGCGTTTTGATGGCATTTGTATTCTTTGTCCTGTGCGGTCTGGAGGTGTCACACCGAAAGATTGATCAGTGCCTTGTGAGAGATATGTAATCTAATGAGCAAGATTTTTGCTTTCATGATGTGAATATGATGCTCCTTAACTCCCCAGGGAGCACACATAACACTGGTATCCTCAGCTTCGTGGAGCTGGGGAGGAGACACTGAAGCCAGGAGGAATTCTGATGATTGATAGTTTTACTCTTCTAATGGGGCAACTGGTTATTTAACATTTATAACTTGACTTACGAATAGACAAAGGTGTATAGAAGCATAAAGTATTGCACATCTTCAAGAGAGTTTTGTCCTGCATGTAGCCTGGACTTTGGACTTGTAGATAGGGTTGTAGTTGCTAAAAAACAGCAATATTAACTATATCACAGGAAAGGTATTTATGCCAATAAGACATAGGCTTCTGTTCTCCCTAAATCTGGCTAATAAGAGGAAATGGTCTCATGATGTGCCAGAGGAGGTTTAAATTGGATATTTTAAAAAAAAATTCCTTGTGGAAAGGGTTGTCAAGCAGAGGCTGCCCAGCACAATGATGAATTCACCATCCCTGGGATATTTAAAGACTTGTAGATGTGGCACCCAGAGATCCTGTTTAGTGGTGAACGCAGTGGTGCTGGGTTAATGGTTGTATCAGGTGATCTTAGAGGACTTTTTGAACCTAAATGGCTCTATGATTCTGTGATCTCCCTGCACCTTCATCTTCACTTATCCTTCCCCAAAGGGTTGTTTCATCCCCTGATCAAAGCAAGGATTGTGGGGATGCTGTCATTCAGGTTAAAGTAGAGTCTTTTTGAGAGTCCCATTTAAGATAATAGTAAATGCCGAGGTGACCCTGGTAACAGAGGACACAGAGAAGGCAGAGTTATTGAATGTCTTCTTTCCATCATCCTTGAACAATAAGAACAGTTCTGAGACCAGGGTAAAGGAATATTGGAAGCGAGACCTTCCCTTGGTCAAGGAGCCTTGGATGAGAGAACACCTAAACAAACCTGACATCCGCAAGTCCATGGGCCTTGATGGGACGGAGCCACGAGTACTGAGAGAGCTGAAAGACATGATATCACGGACTCTCATGATCATCTTTGAGAGGGCATGGATGTCAGGAAAGGTCCCTGAGGACTGGGAAGAAAGCAAATGTCACGCCAGTCTTCAAAAAGGGCAAGAAGGAGGACTTAAAATTACAGACCTGTCAGCCTAATGTCAATTCCTGGAAAGGGGGTGAAGCACCACATCCTGGAGACCATTTCCACCCTCATGGATGACAAGAAGGTGATCAGGAGTACTCAGCATGGATTCACTGAAGGTAAGTAGTTTCTGACCAACATGATTGCCTTCTACAATGAAACAGCTGCCAGGGATGGATGACAGCAGACCAGTGGATATTGGCTACCTTGACTTCACCAAGGCTTTCAACACTATCTCTCACAACATTCTCATAGGAAAACTCAAGAAGTGTGGGTTAGATGCTTCAGATGGATTGAGAACTGGTGGAATGGCAGATCCCAGAGGGCCATAATCAGTGGCACAAAGTCTAGTTAGAGGCCTGTCACCAGTGGTGTCCCCCAGGGTTTACAGGGCCCAGTATGGTTTAACTTGTTCATCAGTGAATTAGATGAGAGGATAGATGCCTCTTCAGTGGGTTCTCTGATTATACAAAACGGGGAGGAGTGGCAGATACCCCAGAGGGCTATCTTCAGCCCTTCTATATGCAGACCTTCAGAAGGACCTTGACAGGTTGGAGAGATGGGCAGAGAAGAAATGCCTGAAATTCGGCAAGGGCAAGTGCAGGGTCCTGCAGCTGGGGAGGAATAACCCTGGGCAGCAGCACAAGCTGGGGGTGACCTGCTTGGAGAGAAGCTTTGCAGAGAAGGTCCTGGGGATCCAGGTGGACGACACTGTCCCTGAGCCATCAGTGTGTCCTGGGGGCCAAGAAGGACAGTGGGACCCTGTGGTCCATCAGCGGGTCAAGAGAGGTGATCCTGTCCCTCTACTCAGCCCTGATGAGGCCTCCTCTGGAATGCTGTGCTCAGTTCTGGGCTCCTCAGGACAGGAGGGACATGGAGCTCCTGGAGTGGGTCTGGAGGGCTACAAAGATGATTAAGAGACAGGATCATCTTACAAGGACAAGCTGAGGGAGCTGGGTCAGTTCAGCCTTGACATAGGACAGCTAAGAGGGAACCCCATCAATGTGTGTCAGTGTCTGCAGGGATGTGTCAGAGGGTGGACCAGGCTCTGCTCAGGGGTTCCCAGCAATGGGACAAGAGGCCACAGGCAGGAACTGATGCCCAGAAAGTTCCACCTGAGCATGAGAAAGAACTTCCTTGCTGTGCAGTGACCAAGCACTGGAACAGAGAGCTCAGAGAGGGTGTGGAGGATATTCCAGAGCCTTCTGGACACATGCATTCTGGGATGACCCTACTTGAGCAGGAAGCTCAAGCGTGATGAAAAGCCAAATGACCCACTGTGGTCCCTTCCAACTTTACCCATTCTGTGAGTCTGTGATTCTCAAATTTCCTGCTTAAAAAAACCCAAACAAACAAGCACATGCAGACAAATTATCTGGCAAACTGATACAGTCTCTTTATGCAAACTAATATTTTTTTTCCATATTCACCAAGACTATTTATTTCAGGATTATTATTAGATATGAGTTACTCTTGCTTCAGTATAATTTAACACTTGCATTTTCATACATTGCAGCTCTGAAGTTCTAGGGTGCAATATAAGTCATATGTGGAAGTACTGAGATAAGTTTTAAACAATTTTTTCTTTTGTTCTGGCTTTATAAAATTCTGAGAGTATAAGATATCTCCAATTAAACTAAATTTTTACATCTATCTAAACATATTGCTGTTAATAGCCACTCTTTGAAAATCTATTTGATTTGTTCAAGAGAGCCTTAAGCTGATCATTCTAGTGATTGGGATGGTAACAGATGGAATCAATTATTCCAGTTTTTCCCCTTGAGTTCTTATGCATTCCCTGCTGTAACTGCTTTTGGTGTCTGTTGATGAGATAATACTGTAAGATATGGATACTATAATTCAAGTCTTACACAATTAATTCCTTTTTTTCAAGTCTGGTCACTGTAAATCTTAGATCTCTCCCTCTTTCTTCAGTTTCAAAGGTAATCTTGCCCAAATAATACTGATAGAACAAGGCTTTAATTTTGTGCATTCCCAAGATATATACTCCAGTCAGTCTGAAGTAAGATACAAAAATGATATGTTCTGACTCAGTCAGACTTACAAAGTTTACTTAGTGTCTTTCATTTTGCTTTCAGGCTGATGCTGTTGATATTCTTCTCCTTTCTTTTTACTATTTTTATTAAATACAGGACTTTGCTTACTAATGACACTCCATAAGGAGTTACTCTTCTGCCATAACAGTATGAGAAATAGGAGGGGAATATTGTTTTCCTAATAAATTAATGAGAGTTTCACATTTCCATAGGAATTCATATCAAATACATTGTATATTTTGTATATTCAGTAGCACATGAGCCTTCATTTTCGGTCAATTTGTCCCTCTCCCATCATTTGAAATAGCAATCAAAAACTGTTGAACACTGAAATTGTAATAAACATAAAAATTAAGCATGGAGTTTTCATCTCATGTTTGTGTTTTGTTCCCATTCAAAACCATAATTCCAAGAGAAATACTTTCAGACATCTGTGACTCAAAGCTGAAGAAAGATTGCCTAAAACTTTGTGGGTTTGAGGCTAGGGTAGCAACTAATACACAGTTAAACAAGTCTATTAAGAAGAAAAAACAAAACAGAAATTATTGAGACACTACATGATAAAGAATGGAGTTCTTCACTTCTCCAACATGTAAAATCACTTACATCAGATGGAGATCTTGTACTGTTTGCTTTATATCTGTCGTTCTGCCAGCAAATGTTTGTATTTGCAAGACTATTTCAATCTTATGATTTAAACTGTAGCCCTTAATCCTTTTTTTTTCCCAATATACTTGACAGGAAGACAGTGATGTGTCTTTGCTGCCTGACTGTATGAGGAAGTGGCAGTGGTTGATATAAAAGCCTTCAGTGCTTAGGCCAAATTACTGGTAACTCAGTGAGAACAAGACCCAGCTGTGAGAACATGATTTGACTGCTTTGCACTTACTTCAGAATAATGCAATTAATCCCACCTTTTTTTATTATTTTTGTCCTCACACTTTTCATGTTGTTGTCTTAGTCTTGTTGCTTATCAGCATCTAAAGCCTTTATATTCTGTAAGTTTTGCATTTTCCCTGTTGTGAATGAAACAAAAGTGATTTCTTTGTCCTACCCTCAAAGTAAACTTCTTCAGAACTGTGACAATAAACTTGGTGTATTATCCTGAAATTGTCACATCATTCCTTATGTATTTACCTTCTTCTAACCGACAGTGAAGCACATAAGACACTGTCAGGGAAAAGATAATGAAGCTGTGGTTTATAGAGAAATTCTATTAAATCTAGTATCTAGACCAAGGCATTTTAAAGAATGAATTTCTGCATCAAAATGCGTGACTTTCAATGAGTTTCATTGTGTGTGCAGTGTATCACCTTCAGTATCTTGAGAAATTCTTTTGGTAGAATAGGGCATTTCCAACATTTCCAACACCTTTAAGGTTGCAAGGTTTAGAACTTTACAATTATTCACTGAAATTATTAATTACTTTTTCATTTTGCTTGGAGGAGAGATGAGAAGGACTAGAAAAGTGAAAACCAGAAAAATGTTAATTTTATTTCATATAAATAATATTGCCAATGAAAATGTTGGCATGTGACAAGTGTGAACACCTTGGCAGCATAAAACTGTCTTGGTACAGTCAATACTCAGTCGGACTTTCATGGTCCTTGTAAATCAAATGTGAAGTCATTATGAGTTATAATCTTCAGTGTGAGAAAGGACAAACCCCATGAATCTAACTTCTGTTATCACAGTGCACCCTGATGAACTGGAAAGGTGGAGGTCTTATACTAATTAAAAAAAAAAAAAAAAGGAAAGGTACTCTTAAAACTGAGGCAGATAAATGTGTTTATTTGTCAGATACATCTTCCCCACTCCTTGTGTGAACTAATGATTCTGGCTACAAGCAGCATTCATTGTATGCAATAGTAATTTGAGACTAATCCTTATTTTCCTCAGACATATTCATCATTTGCTCTTGAGCTGGAGCCAAGCAAGAACTGTTCTCTGACCTTGATAGAACGTGCCAAAGTTATAATCAGCTTCAAAGATGACTAGCAACTAGGTAAGCTTTGGGGGAGGGTTCCCTATTAAGGAATTCAGCAGTATTCCAGCTGGTGAATAAGCAGTATCATCTGTGGAGAAGAGCAAAGTTGAGGAAATGGAACAAACAAAATTAGGGCCTAAATGGGATTTCAAGACAATTTTAATGTATGATTGGCATTTTAGACAAAATGTAACTAAAATAAATTACCACAGTGAAATACCATGAATAATTAATCACAGAACCTGAATTTCAAACTGAAGCAGACTTATATATAACCTTTTATGTTGTAACTATATACATATATATATAGAGAGAGAGAGAGATAAGCGTTTAAACCCTGAGTAAGGGATTTCAGTAGTGTTTGATTCTGTTTTGTTTCATGCCTCTGCCAGCCTCTGTGGCTAATTTCTCCTAGAAAATAAGTGATAAGTCTATCAAAACTTTAAAAGGAGTCACCTACTCCTCTCAGCAACTAGGCCAGTTTCACGTATTATAAAAATACATTTGTCATGCCTAATTGCTTAAACTGAGGTTCACATAAACATTTTTCTAAACAATAAACAGAAAGTAGACTCTATATATCTCTGTATCCGTGATCTACTATTCAAACAGATGAGGCAGAGAAACTTTTTTCAATTTTTGTCGCTAGAATTTGTGTCCCGCTGTTCTTTTGATGTGGCATGATCAAACTCATAATCTAATCTGGTGACTCCCACTCTAGTTAACTTTTTTGTCTACCTTTGGGCTTGTTTAAGTTGTGTTCATTGTGTTTGGTTCCTTTTAACACAGGATTTAGGAAAGGAAAATCACTCCCTGGAGATGCCTATTTCTCTCTGCTCTAGAAGGCAGTAGAAGGAGCTGAGGCTGCCTGAGAATTAGACATCTCATTTTGGATGTCGGTGTCTGTTGCTCCTGGTGTTGGCCTAAGTTGGTTTAGTAAAGTATCATTTTTGCAATGTTAATTGTTTTTTGGGTAGCAGGCAAACCAGAATTCACTGATCTGAAACAGTGAATAACACAGAAGGATGCAAAACCCTCAAGGACTGGCAAAAAGCCTGGAATCAGGAGCCAAATAAACAGAGAGGGGTGACTAAGGACTGAGTGGCAGTACATTTAAAGACAGCAGGTATGAAGCCTAGGGAGAAAAAATATATTAATTGCATTGGAAAACAGATAAGAGTTGAAACCAAAATTTGAACCTGATTTAAATGGAAGAATGTACAGCAAGAAATACTGTTCCACCTTATTTTAAATTTTTCTCTATTTAATTTAAAAAGTCTGAATAAATAATACATATCAAACATCTCTAGCTTTTGTCTGAACAAATGTCAAAACCAAAATATAAAGGAAAATTAATTGAGTTGTTTAAAATGTAAACTAAATTCCTTTCTAAACCTGTGCTGAATAGTCTTTCAGCACTAAGTTTGAGTTGAAGAGAAATGCCAGAGATAGCTGGGTGGTGAGATTTTTTATATTTACCATAAAGTTTTGGAAATTTCTAAAAATACTGCAAGTGGAACACACTGTGCCTGAAAATAGTAACAGAAAAGGAAATACTGCCTTATATTGTTCCCAGGTATGTGGATTGGCATCCGAATACTCTATGGATAAAACTGGCACAAGGCAGAGATTGGCATTAACTCACTATTGGTAACGTTATGTATTTTCCCACAAAGAATTTCATGAAGCATTAAATAATTTTTTCCCTTTGTGTAGAAGAGAATTCATTGGGGTTTTTTTTGTTTTGTTTTGTTTTATTTTTGTTGTTGTTGTTGTTGTTTTGTTTTGTTTTGTTTTGTTTTTTTCATGATCTACAAGGACTTGGAGGGATATTAAAAGCATATTTTTCAAAAGGTCCTGATGCAGGAGTAAAATTAAACCCACAGATAATGCCTTCTGCAGTACCCCAACTAGGCTATTCTCCAAGGTGGGAAGCTGACATTTGGGG
The DNA here is from genome assembly GCA_038380795.1 of Pyrocephalus nanus. Classification (NCBI taxonomy): domain Eukaryota; kingdom Metazoa; phylum Chordata; class Aves; order Passeriformes; family Tyrannidae; genus Pyrocephalus; species Pyrocephalus nanus. The sequence goes on along the minus strand of CM076263.1, from coordinate 4,241,754 downwards.
ATTTAATCTAAATACCCATGGCCAGCTACATGACTTGTTTGATCAGCAATGTTACACTTTGTCTGCAACACATCCTGGAGATTCAAGCTGTGTTTTTCTTCCTTAATCTTGCCAATGAGAGTTTCATTCCCCGCCTTTATTTCTATAAATTCATTGTGTGTGAAGGTAAATCTGACCATGTTCCTCTCTTCCTTTCCCCATAATACAATGAGCAGCAATATCTTGTTTCCAGTGTATCTCTATCTCAGAAAACCTTATAGTTATTGTTACTGGAATTGCCTGTCACAGAAATAAAATCTTTAGAGTAATATTTATCCCACCAAGCTTTATGCACATAAAATCCTGTTGTGTAGTATAATTTCTAATTGGCAAAGAGATGAAAGAACTCCAAAAGCGATCTATCCCACCTTGCACGCCTGTCTTTGGGTGGGTTGGGACACCCTTGGGAAGTGCCCATTCCTTTCAATTTCCTTTAACTGCATTGCTGGGGTTGAATATTATCATAACACTGCTTAACTGTGAGGAAAAGTCTTCCACAGGAAAATTACTTGCCAGCTGGTGGTGGCACTGGGATAAAACAGATAGTCAGTATAGGAAAGTGGAGCATTTTAGGGCAGTGTAATACACTATGGGCTCCAAGGGCTATGTGCAGACCCTGTATTGATCTTTGCAAATAAAGAAGTCTGTGTTGACTTCTGGGCTGAGCAAGACTTGAAGGATGACACTTATTAAAGGACCTTAAATTTTCCTGCTGTCAATTAAACCAGGAAATCTATTCTCAGAAGACCAGCTTCCAGATTTTTCCTTTTGTGACTTTTCTGGGATTTTTGATTGTATTTCTATTTTTTAAAATACAACAAAGTTATCTAGATTACTTTTTAACTATTATTTTGTGCTGGAAATGTCCTTAAAGTATTTAAAAGAGGGCACATGGAAATTAAGAGAAGCATTTACACTATAATGATCTAACACTGCAGTTGTTGAGATGGAACAGCAAAATGGAGATGCAGGTATTAAGACTATTGACTTCCCAGGTTAATTTCTGAAAATGTTGCATGGATAATGAAGATACCGTCGCTTCAGAAGGGATAAAATGATCACTGATGTACAAAGAGAGTCTGAAATTGTAAGACAGTTCTAAAAGTCTAAAAGTTATTTCACAGACAAGTACCAGTAGGGGCTATTTCTAGAAAGGGAACTCAGTGGTTCTACTGGAGCTCTGAGACTGCTGCAGGCAGTAAGCTGAACAGCTCACCACAGTGGTGCTGTGTTTGATACAGTCCTGCAAAACAGCAGTGTGGCAATCAGGTTAGTAGATCTTTGTGTGGCGACCAAATGACCAATCAGTTTTTGAATCCTGTGTTCAGTTTTGGGTCCCTCACCACAAGAAAAGCATTGAGGTCTTGTACCACGTGCAGAGAAGGGCAATGGAACCAGGGAAGAATCTGGAGGATAAATCTGATGATGAACAGCTGAGGGAGCTGGGACTGTTTATCCTGGAGAAAAGGCAGCGTGAGGAGGATCTTGCTCTCTACAACTGCCTGAAAAGAGGTTGGAGCAAGGTGGGGGTCATTCTCCTCACCCAGGTGTCAAGAAATAGGACAAAAGGAAACAGCCTCAAGCTGCACCATGGAAGATTTTTCTTGGATATTAGTAAATTTTTTTTCACTGAAAGGATGGTCAGGAACAGGTTGTCCATGGCAGTGGGGTAGTCCCCATCCCTGGAGGTATTTAAAAGCAATGTAGATGTGGCACTTGGGGACATGAGTTAGTGGTGGACTTGGCAGTGTTGTGTTAATGGTTGGACTCAGTGATATTAAGGGACTTTTCCAACCTTAATAATTTCATGATTGTCTTGAGCAATGCTATCATTAGTGTGATGGGAAAGTGGGGTAAGCAAGATTTACCCTTCTGAGGTCCAGTGGGACACTTGTTCTGAGTACTGGCTAACCTGAAGTTTGAGCAACTACAGACTGGCCTGAAGAAATCTTTTTAAACCTCCTGCCATAAATTTTAATTAGCTATATCTTAAATGCAGCCACACAAGGGATTAGGAGCACAGGGGATACAGTGTGTACAAGAAAATAATTTAGAAAGACACGGTTTAAATAAAAGCTTTGTGTCAAGTGAGATATCCTTGTACTGTGTGGTGCAGTGATTGTAGATTGGGTGCTTATCTTTACATGAACCATGGAAGGGAAGAAGAAGATTTCTGGCAATACTGAACCACTGAATCACTAAGGTTTGGAAAGACCTCCAAGATCATCAAGGTCAACCTTTGACTTATCACCACCTTATCAATCAGACCAGAGCACTGAGTGCCACGTCCAGTGATTTCTTGAACACTTCCAGGGGTGGTGACTCCACTGGCCAGTCCAGTTCAATGTTTAACCATCCTTTTCTATGAAGAAAATCCTCCTGATGTCCAACCTGAGCCTGGAGAAGCTCAAGGCTATGTCCTCTTGTCCTTTCACTGGTTGCCTGGGAGCAGAGCCTGACTCCCACCTGGCTACAGTCTCCTACCAGGGAGTTGCAGGGAGCAATAAAGTCCCTGTTGAGCTTCCTTTTCTCCAGGTTAAATAATTCCAGCTCCCTCCGCCACTGCTCTTCAGACTTACCCTCTAGCTCCTTGCCCACAAAGCCCTGGTCTCTGACAGACCTGTCTACCTTTGCCTGTACCCCTCAAGTAGCCCTGCAGAGACAAGAGCTTAGAGCGAGATCAATATATCTGCAGACATCCAGGGACAGAGCTGATTTTACAGAATATGTAGCTTATATGGGCATATTCAGTTATCTGTGAATATAACTTTTTTAGAATTACAAATTGGTGGTTTCGTGTGCTAACATTTGGGGCCCACAAGGCAATAGCTGACAGAGATCCACTAGGCAAAAGATATGGCAAAAAATAGTGGCAGGGGTTAGCATTAACATCCCCAGATTTTCCCCTTCTCACAGACACAGGTGTATTGGTATGGGCCCTGCAAAAGAAGCACATTGCTGCCTATGGAAACAAGCAACAACTGTATATTGTACACGGATTTTATAACATATGTCATACAGCATTTATTACAAGTCCCTTGTACTGTAGTCAGAGCACATAGTAAAGGGAAAGGAAAATATATTAACTTTCAAGGAGCTATTTTCCTGTAATTGTCTGGTCTCAGACCAAGTCTCAATCAGATAAAACCCACCAAATACTCCATTGATCAAAGTCTCTCCAAGAGGCAGTGCTATATTCAACATTGATCTTCCATTGATTTAGTGTTATTTAAACAAGGCTAAATTTAAGCTAGCATTTTCAGACAGATAATCAAGAACAGAACCAAGTTTATTGGACCTCAATAAATTATGGTGAATTGAGGAACTCTGTTAACCACACTCAGCTGCATTTTTCTTAAAAATAAGACCAAAAATGGTGTCAGACTAGACACTGATAAGAAGTTCCAAACACATTTTGAATTATTTAGCTCTTATTCAGTGTTGAAAAGTTTGATTATATTTCCATGAAAACATTTGGTGTTTTTTTTCCATCAAGAAACCATGAAAGAAAAAAAAATATATGTAGTGCAATATACACAGAAAAATCTTTTAGTTAGACATCTCTTCTCCTTTATGTCCTCCATAAATAAAAAAGCATCAGATAATAGAAACCAATTCATGTGATGTAATGTAAGTCAGGTGCTATTAGAGTCAAACTTACTATCTGCCTTAGTAAATAGTTCCAATAATCTGTAGGTTGATACAGTGTAAAACATGGTAATAGATAAGAGGAAAGCCATGATTTCCACCTCCAAGAAGTCTTTACCATTTATTTGAGTTTCCAGGGGGCAATGTGGAAAGATTTTCCTGTCCCATCACAACCCAAGGAGTGATTTACATTTCAAGCTGCACAAATCAAGCAAAATAATAACTACTGAAAAACAAAACAAAACAAAACAGATGTAGAAGAAACCATCTGGAGAAGCCAGTGTCTTTCCATGTCTATTTCCATAATAACTCATCCTTTATGATACCAATAAACAAAAAAGGAGGGAGAAAGGTGTCAAAAAGTTTGGGTTTTTTTCCACCAATTAAATCTGAGGGAAGAGGAACACTATGTTTAGACTCATTTTCTAAACCCGATGTCCACAGAGACCAACACCAACAGCTGGCAAATATTGGAACTGGGACTTTATGATTCAGTGGAATCTTCTCCTGACAACGTACTGGCACCTCAGGTGTTTGCCTTGCATTTCCAATATACTGACAGGTAAGCAAAGCACTAACAGTGATTCACCTGACAGGCAAGTAAAGCTTTGACTGCCTTTAAATTTTTCTATATGGTTTGTACTATCTTCTCTTACTGGTGACTCTTATATGTTTTATTTAAGTGAGGTTAGGCTCACAAGGCAGCTATTTCCTTCATATTCTATTAGTATCTTTGAAGTGTTTCTCATCGGTGCTCAGCATAATATTACTGAGGATACCTATGAGTAAAATAGGAAAAGATGAATATACAGAGAGTATGGTGAGGATTAGCTGGGGGAGGTCACAGACTTGTCCACAGGAAGATGGTGTTACATTTTTAATTCAGTTGAAAGAAAGGATAAAAGACCAAAAAGATTAATTTCTTCTCTTTTGTCTGTAAACATAAATGACAGAAAGCAGAATTCTCACAATTCTTTTCCATGATATTTTCCAGAATTATTAAGGTTCAGAGATGCAGAATTTCTCTTTATTGTAGTATCTTTTGTACTAACCTTATTTAAGATAGGAAGCATATTCTACTGGCTTTGACATATTCACATCACCTTTTATAACTGTAAAATCATCACTGTTAATTATCTATTCAATTATTATTTTATTTCTTTTTTTCCCCTCACGTGGGAGGGACTTGTAGCTGACAAGAAAAGCCAAAACACCATGATTTATATATCACCGTTTCAAATGTTTTAAACTGAGAGCTGTTTGTTTTCAGCTGCATTTGATTTCGGTAATGGTTGTTTAAACATTGTTGGCGTTAAGCAACAGCAAAAGTGATGTCTTTGTGCTAAAAAAGCACCTCGAACCACTGTGAAGAATGGCTTGAGCACCATGCTCTGGAAAGACACAGCTCTGAGCTAAGTCCTTGCTCCTCTGTAACTGTTCAATAATCACTAATCAGTCTAGAGCCATTTACAGCATCCATTACAGGATGAAGTACCAGCAACTCAAGACACTTAATGAAAATGACAAAATTAAATTGTTTAATCTTCAAAAAAGAGAGTGTTAGTCAACTTTTCCATGACTATGTACTTCATAACAATTTGAAAACTTGCCATCTCCTTTCCCTATTCAGCTTGGGATACTTTTCCTCCCTCCCTTTTGGAATAGAGCATTCAGGTTTTATTCTTCCTCTTTATTTGTTTGTTTGGTTGGTTGATTGGTTGGTGGGTTTTTGTTTGTGTTTTTGTTTGTCTGGTTTTTGTTTGTTTGTTTGTTTGTTTTAATTGAAGTCCTCCAATCCAGTCCCAATACAGAGACAGCACAGACTTTTGTATGGCAAGAGGTGAAATTCAAAACAATTTGAATGAATGTCAGGAGGTGCTACATGTGAACAGAGAAGAACAGCAAAGCTAATGAAGGTTCTGAGGAGTAAGTTCTGTGAACAGCAGTGAAGCGAGCTGGGGTTTTCTAGCCTGGAGGAACTGGGCTCAAGGACGACCTGAATTTCTACCATAAGGAGAAGCTGCAAGGGTCATGTGAAAAAAAAAAACAAACCCCCTTCATCTTTCCACTTATTTCTTATATTTTCTGAAAAACCTCATAGGATAATTTTGATTTTTACTGAGCAATGGTTACTAAGCCTCTATGGAAAAATGAGTTCATACAGGAAGCAATCATGCAGTTTGACAGAATTTCATCTACCAGGCAAGCAAAGACATTGAGATGAGCTGTTATTGAATGTTGTGGGGTTGCACTGGTGGGATGAGAAGCCGAAAAACACAATGAAAACAGGGAGAAGATGGAATAATTTAGGTTTGAAAAGACATCTAAGGCCATCAAGTCCAACCAGTGGGATGGTGAATCTCCCACAGAGGTCATTTAAGGCAACTAATCTTGTCAAAAAAAGCTCTTTTGCAATTATTAAGATTATCTCTGTATTTGCTAATTTTGCTGATGACATTCACCCTGCATTATTGAAATAAGGAGGCCAGCATAAACAGTGAACCAAAATCCGTGTGTAATCCCCTAAATAATCACAGTTTGCATTTCAGTCTTTTTAAGAGGTATTAATTCACTGTTTTGAGTGGATTAAGTCTTTGTTGGGTTGTACAGTGTGGGCTGCGGTGGTTTCTTCTGGCTACTTCCACAGCATTGTGCAAGCTAAATATCACAAGCATTCTTGATGCCTACTTTGCCTGGTTGTTTGCATATGTTTAACAAAGTCTGATTCACTTGTGAATTCTTACTGCAGTTTGTTAGCTCTGCCAGGAAGATGAAAATGCACAGCAAATTCTTTCAAGCAGATGTGAATGTTTTTTAAAAGAAAATGTCTGTTGCCTTTTTTTTTACCCTCTTTTACTTGTCAAAAAACCTCATAGATTTTAGGAAATCTCAGGGAAATAAAAGTATTTCTAAATAATTTAGAATAATCTAGAATTTGGAGATAGCTAGAAATCTCTTCCTGTTAAATTTACACTGTAACCTGGAATATCCTTACTCTGACAACTATTACATATTCAGCAAAAAAGCAGTATTAGTAGGTGATGGAATATGCAAAAATGACCACCTCTAACTCTTTAATTCTCATGCGCCACTGGACTGATTTTTTTTTTCCTCTTTTTCTAAAGACTTCACAAAAATTATGTATATAAAAAAGAACGAGTAAGTCTTCTGAAAAACTTTTTAAAATAAACTGTAGTTGCTAGTGACCCTCTGTGATTTCCTGTTTCTAATTTTGATATTGGAGGTGAAATGATGAATTTTTTAAAAGTTTATTCTTGTCTTCACTGTCATCTGCTGTGCAGCTATTGGGTGTCAGCTGCTTTAGAGAAAGGCTTGGTGCACGTGACCTTGGTTGAAAAACTTGTAAATTTGATAGGCAAAACGAACAGCTGATGTGTGAACAGAAAGATAATATAGAAGTTAAGGAGTCACAGATTGGTAGCTTCTCTCTATCTTTATTTCAAGGACAAAAAGAAATAGGTCTACTCTTACTGTTTCTGGATATTCCTTTAAGGATTCAACTGAGGAAGAAAAGACATTGAAATCATTCATAATGAATACAGCAAAATAGGTGGGCAAGCTATAGCTAGAATGGTCTAAGAGTCCACAGGATAAATCTTAAATTTGTTGATATGAGGTCATATCAAATTCTTAGAACTAGTGCAGATGATGCTAGCAGACAATATACCTTACCACTCTGAATAATCCCCCTTCTTCCCAGTAGTATTATTGACCCTGAATCTTAGAAAAAGCCTCAAAAATTAAAAAAAAAAAAAAAAAAAAAAAAAAGAAAAAAAGAAAAAAGCTCTCTTGGACTTGATGTAGAATAATTACTTTTAATAACCAATGTAAATCATCATGGATTCTTGATTCAATATAGTGACTTCTGATTTACTTTCCCTGATTGATGGGAGAATCAGACCAATTGCATTTGCACTTTAAAAGGCCACTGGTTTCATTTTCATAAGTAAAATAGAGGGATTCCTAAGAACCAGCTGTATTTCTTTATTTGTGGGTGTTTGTGAGGAGACACAAGAAATGATACAAATGTTGCAGTGCAAACCAGTCTGATGGATTGCTGGTTTAGAGTACCCTTAATGTGAGATGTTCAGCTTTGCATCTCCCCCGCTCATATGTTACCACTAACTTGGTTTTATGCTTCATTATTAATCTGTAAACCGTCTGAGGAACAACAGGAGACGAATGTCCAGGCTGAAATGGGCGGGGGCAGTCATTGATCAAACTGCTCGAGACAGTTCCCATCGATTTCCTGAAGATATGCATCCCTACATGGCTGCAATAATATGGGAATGTGCTTTGCAGTACAAAAAAAAACCCCAAACCAAACTGAAAACAACAACAACAGAAACAAAACCAAAAAGAAAACATAAAATCCTATGCACTTCGATTTTGCTTTGGGGGTAAAAGATTTTATAACATTATATGTGTGTATTGTGGTTTGTTTAATTGGTCACGCTGACATCAGTAAATTCTGGGGACCAGCCTACTAAGAGCTTTTTAACTGTGGATGAAAAAATACTGAAAAGATAAGTGACTATAGGTTTTGTAGCTGGAGAATGTAAATGATTGTTTTTATGCCTCTGAGAAGAAGCTTCCAAAGACCAGTATTTTACTGTAGTTGTGCAAGGTTGAGTTGAATAGGACAAACGGGCTAAATAGCTCATCAGTCTCTGCCCCTGACAACCTGTTACCTTCATCAGGGACGACAAATCTCAAAAGTTTAAGATTTTTCTGGGAGGTTCTGCAACTTTTGCCTTCAGAAACAAACAAACAAACAAACAAACAGCCTGAACAATGTAGCTGGAAGCCTCTGAGGGGAAATCACTTCTTTCTGGTCCTGATGCTTTCCCTATTCAGGAAATAGGACTATGTAACAGAATATTGGTTGAAATCTAGAAAGATTTAAAAAAAAAAAAAAAAAGAATTGGAAAAGGCTATGCAATGACTTAAAAAGTTTCAGGATTTGGCTTATAAGATATCCATCTTGGTTTCAGTGTATGTATATAGATACGCATATTCACATCTATAGTCATAATATAATGAATTATTGAGATTTAACACTGGAGATTAATTTTGGTGGAAGAAAACATTGAATAAGATTAATTAATTTTGTGATACAGTTAATTTCTATCTCTTGACAGCATCTAATTGGATTTGATACAAATCTGGGACAGGAAAAGCTAAGTATTTCTCATCAAACATTTTTGATTTGTCCAGTTATATTCTGCACCTTCAAATTCTGAGGGATGAGATATGTAATAATTGGCAGTGATAGTAACTGGGGCCTTTACAAAGTTTCTCCTGTCCACTTCAGGTCAAACATGAATATATTATGTTTTCTTTTAGGGAATTTATGTTTTTTTCATAAGTTTTACCACCTGAAAGAAAGTAAATTAGTGTAGAAGAATAAGGAAGATTATGTAATAATTTCCTAGCACAGAAGAAAATATACATCTTTTCTATACAATGACTAATTTTCATGAATCACACAGATAATACTGAGGAATATTGGGTGTGTTGCTGTTATGATGTCACTTCCATCTTCCATTTCTTCCTCTTCAGCAGCTCTGATAATTCAAAATTTACTGGAAATAAAGATTTCAGTTTTGCCTTGCAGCACAGATCTGAAGCACAGTTGAACCAGTTATTAAAACATAGAGTGTTCTGAGCCAAGGAAATAATCAAAATTCCAATTAATGCTGCTGCAGCATTGCACTATTGTCATAGTAACAGTGGCAAGAAAGTTTACATCAAAAGCCTTGTTAGGAAGTGCCAGTCTAAAAGCAATCAAATCCCTGGGAAAGCATTCAGAAGTTCAAAAGAAACTAATGAAAGAGGCCTTTAGGATGTAATTTCATCGACAGTTATTCTTAGTTAATGGAGGCAACCCAACCAGGGTCTTCTCTTACAGGGAAGCTCAGTGGTTAAAACAAATGTATTAGAGCAATTATGCTGGGAATAACAGAAACAAAGAGGTGATGTGTAGGAACCAAAGCACAAATGTGTGTTTGCAAAAGCTAAATCCACAAAGCAGTGGTAGCGTCAGGGAGATTTTGGGAAAGACGCTATTTGAACTGAAAAAGTGTTTAGGTAACTTGGTTCAGAGTGTATAGAAAAGAGGAGTTACAGGCTCTTGCAGACTGACCAGGTATTTCAAACACTTAGCTGAATTGTCCTTGGTTTGTGTCCTGTGAATAATATGCTGTCTAAAAGACTAAAAGATCTACCATGAGGAAGCCAAAGGAAAAATATCAACAAAAAATAATAAATAAACTGAGTGAGCACAAGCTGATGTTGGGCAGCGTTAGAGCTTTTATGTGATTTCTATCATAACATTAAAGGAATACGCACAACATTCTTTCCCCTTATTGTATGTTTTATGAGGGGTTTTCATGGAGAAGTGGATTGCTGTTGATTACAGTTTGAATGTAGTTGAAATCCCACAAGAAAAGTCATTCTTTCACAGCATTCCAAGAGAAGGTAGAAAATATTGTCATAAAGATGGATATTCTCATGAGAGTTCTGCTGCTTGCACAAAGCGAAGAAAAAACCCGCACAGGATCAGAAAGTCATTCCAATACCTCCTAAGCTCACTAGACTGCCAGATTCAAACTGAGATAGAGGTCCTGATTTGCAATCTAACAGAAAACTTAGTCCTCATTTTGAATCAAATTTAGACACGGTGGTCAAATTTTGCAAGCTTGGATAGCTAAAATCAAGCAAATGTGTCTCACACTGAAATAATCATTGGTTCACGTACCCAATATGTGCAACGCAGTCCTGTCAAACCAAATGCAGACAAAAAAGAATAACAGATGTGAAATAGCATCTAAAATCAGAAAAGAGACGAGAAGTGTAGTCTTGGGAGGAAAGGGGGGGTTATAAGATATTCGTGCACATTCAGGTAATGTTCTTTTGATCTTCTCTCACTCCTGTATTTCCTGTTCATCATTAATTCCTGCACAGAGGGGAGGAAGGATGGAAAATCAGGTAATTAGTTACACATGTACTTTGATCAGTATTGCATTTTGCTTTCTCAAGTTGTTTGCCAAAGTGTTAAGAGAAGGCAGAGAGGGTTTCATTTATGACAATTCTTCAGTCAAGTACATTCTCACAAGTGTTTCCATTATCTCTACATTTAATTCTGTACTTCTTTAACAATAAATTAAAGGTGATTTGGACTTGATTCTATTTCCATATCACCATCAAAGCTTGCTTTCTTTCTGGTAGAATTTCTGCGTTTCCCTGTCCTTGATCTCAAGCCACTGGTAACCAACATGCTTTTCAAGATGATGAGCACAAGGTCTGGAGAGATAAATAAATGATGACCAAGTGGAAAATCTGGAATTAGATTTAGAAATCTCTTGGTTAGTGCTCATATGTTTACTGTTGGTGGTAGCTGGTGCTCTGGACAGGCCCTTGTGAAGTGGCATAATGCCTGTCATACAGACAGGATGTCCACCCCTGTCCTCAGCTTATCATATCCCTATTTTACCATTCAACATAAATGAGAGAGGGAAAAGAGAGTGGAAAAATTCTTCTATGAAAGATTCAGGGTCCTTTATCTCAAATGTTCTGCTGGAGTGAGCCCTTTCTCGGTTAGTATTGTTACTGAAATAAAGATATAGTCTAAAGAGGGACATGGCTGTAACCATTCAGTTCCCAGCTAGAAGGGGAAGGGGAGTGATTCACCATCAAATCCCATGAGTGTGAGTAGCTCTGGTTTTGTCCTCCCCTCACTGCAGACAGGGAGCTGATCAGCTTGTGAGATGTGACACAGGTCATTCCCCAGCATCCTGGCTGGGGACAGAATTTGAAATAGGGGTTGTGTGTTAACTATGACAATTCTCTACAGGAACTTTCACTGGAACTTTAAAAATGTGCCCTTTAATAGCCTTAGACAGCAGTCAGCACGAGTCTGGCTTTATGATCCTTTTCCTCTCCATCAAGGAGTCCCAGGACACCTGTCCATAGAGCTCCCAACAGCCACTATAAGTAATGAGGTTGTGGAGCACAACAGAACAGCATAGGTCACTCAGTTCCAACAGTATGACAAGTGTTGGTTCTGTATAAATTACCTTGTAGACACGTTTTCTAGAATATTTCATTATTTTGTGTGGCAGCTTCGATAGCAGCAATATGGGACACATCTCCCATTAGTAGTGTACAATATATTTTCTTGTCAGTTAATCTTGAAAGCTGGCTACCATTCCCCAAAAAGCCTAGATCTTTCATTTCCTTCTAATAAACACTTCACACTAAATGCATTATTGCTAGAGAGAAGTCAATAATCAAATGCTTATCATCACGTTTTCCTTTGACCTATGACAAAGGTGTTTTCTGTAGTGGATGAAAAAAGAGAGTAAGGGAAGTGTTGGGAGTAAAATAAGGAAAGGAGATCAAAACAAGTCTTAGATTAATAGACCTCTGAGCAGCCAAATCTCTTGTAGACAACACAAAGACTGGAAGGCTCTTAGACCTGAAAGGAAATAGAGAATATGTTTCAGTGGGAATATGTTTCAGTGGCAACAAATACAAAAACAACAACAAGCCCCACAATTAAAAAACAAAAAATGAGCCTAAAGAACATAAGTACGAAAATGAATATTATCTCCCTGAATATTTGGTGTATGTTTTATAGTGCTTACTGTGTTCTATGTACTTTATACACTATAGTGTGCAAAATGCAGGTATTTAATCCTGTTGTACTTATGCACTTTAAAAGACAGTTATTGGAGACCTGGCTCTGCCAAAATTGTTGATATCAATTTTTTGATAGCATAATTGTATAGGCCAAGGCAGTGACCCACAATTACTTTGGCATCATTATCTTTTGCAGCTCCTTACAAATAATTAGCCATTTTAGCTGTGTTGCATATGCTTCAGTTTCATATTGCATGCAGAAAAACATCAGAGGAGCAGCTTGCATCATATTTATTCCAAACAATTATGATGCAGCTGCTCTGTGGGTACTGAGAACAGAGAATTGTCAAAAATTGAGGTAAATGAACAAAAATACAAAGGAAAATACAAAGAACTCCTGCAGTATTGATTGTGAGGAGGCGGTGAGTGGAGGAGTGAGAAGGGACAGGCTTAGGGTGTTTGTTTTTTGCATAAAACATTTTGAAGACCAGACATTCATGTAGGTTGCTAAAGAAATGTGTCTGCAAGCCATTTATTCTGCAAAGCAAGAATTCAGCTGATAGCTTCTTATTCACTGGATCCCATTTTTCCATTTAACCTTCAGGAAGGAGCAGGTTTATAACCTTCTTGGCTTCAAAACTCTCAAAGGTTCCAGGGTACCAACTCTCTCTCAGTATGGCAAAGTAACAAAAGAAATCAACATAATCCTTTCAAAAACCAAGGCCCATGCCTTCCAGATGTCTGGTGTGTCCATCCCTCTCACTTCATATCTCTATCCCTTCCAGTTAGCACATGGCATGAACCCTGCTGGTGCAGAGGGAAGATGTTGATGTGTTTGGGTCTCAATTCTTCTACAGGCTTAGAAAATCACTTAACCTTTCTATGCCTCCTCACCCCCAAAAAAGGAGATAAAATCTATCATTACTTCCATGCTTTTTCTTGCCCATATCACATTTATATAAGTTCTTAGGCTGAGCTTCTTATCAGCAATAAAATGGTATTTTGTAAATGGGGCCAATTCCAGTGTCAGAGGTCCTCGGTGAACTGTAGTACCGTTATTAATGAGGGTGAGGTGAAGAGGGATATTTGGCACATACTAGCCCTCAGAAATTCAGAAGCTGAGTAACTGCAGAGTTTCTAGGTATTTTCTGAGCCCTTAAAGCCCATTCATACACTTAAGGAAAATAAAAGTGAAAAATCAATCTGTTTTAATGTATCTGCCAGTTCATCTGTGCAGGTGGGTTTTTTTTTTGGTGGTTTTTTTTTTTTTTTTTTTTTTACATTACCATCCTATCACAATATCTGAACAATTTTCACACAAAAAATCAATAACAATGGTGTTATCTCTCCCTGCCCTTGCTGTCTTTTCTCCTTTTCACTCCTTTTCTCAGCCAGGCTTCAAGTTCATCTCCTCCATGCTGTGCACACTAGCACTGTTCAGCTTGAGGAAGGGAACCCATTTCACCTGATACAAAGGTGCACAGCAAGTGTGATTTACCCTTTTTATCACAACCACAGTGTGCCCTGCTGAGATGTTATGTTAAAAGTATAGAAATTTGGCACAAAACAAGCACCCTTGCTTTACAGTTGCTCCTCAGAGATCAGAGGGGCTGGGTGAAGCCTGGGCTTAATTTCTGATTAGAACCAACTCATCACTTTAACTATATTTTATGCTCATTAACTATATTTTATACTTTAAGATCCCAGGTGTACCAGTGGTGTGTGTTACACTGTTAGTCTGGTCACACTCAGGACCACAGATTCTCAAATAGTACAGTTTACCATTTTGACACTGTAAGTCTGGTTGAGTTCAATAGGTGCTTCCTTGAACACAGATTCACAAATTGTGCAGCTTAGTGGAGCAAGAAGTTATAGGTTCTTGTTGGATTGCTGATGGTAAATTCTCTAGACACGCAAAATATAAGTGCACAGTGCTACGTACAAGTGTTCCCAGGTATGCTCTGATACTGTCAGAGATCCAAATGTTACCAAAATGTCATCCCTGCTTTGGGGAGGAGGGAGGAACAAGCCTGTCAACTAGTCTGTAAGGTGGTCGTGTTCTAAGCTTCTGCCATGAAGGATTTAAAATGTCAAATTCATACTTATGGGAGAAGTGGAGGTGAGACTGTAGTCAAATATCTTGTTACTGCCATCACAAAATGGGGGGGGAGGAGGGGGCAACCACATTATGTATGAGGGATATTTAAAGTTGTAAAGAGAGAGATTAGAAAGGCTGTGGGTCTTGTGCAAAGGTGGGATAGAACATTGAATCCTTGGCACCACTCCCTCTTCCACCTGGCTTACTGCAGTACTAAAGGTCATCTGACCTCTTCCTGATAACTTACCCCTCCCTCAGGATGACAGCATGTCCACAGAAGTCCCATCACCACACATCTCATTGTATATCTGTAGGAAAACCCTTCCCACGTGCAGTATATCTCATGTCCCTAGGCCTCGTTCCTACATGTGCAAACCTCTGCCTTCCCTGCACGTGCCGGTTTTGGGGGATGGGAGATCCCTACCCGCTGGTGCAACAGGTCTGAGTGCTACCAGGGTGAATGAGTCCTCATCTCCTCCACCAACCAACACCTACACCTTGGGCTTTGCACTGTTATAGGGAAAAGTTCATAGAACTCAAAGAATCACAGAGTGGTCTGGGTTGGAAGGGACCTTAAAGCTCATCGTGTTCCAAGCCCCCTGGGCTTTATCTGCTCCCTTAGACTTCAGTAACCAATTGACCCGGGCCAGTCTGACATTCTTGCTGTTTGATTTTTTGTGTGTTTTTTTTGTTGTTTTTTTTTTTTTAAACTTTCTATCTTTTCTGCTTTTTTTTTTTTTTTTTTTTTTTTTTTTTTTTTTTTTTTACCCCTTTTTTTAATTTGCCAGACTCTCCTGACTTCTGCATTCTCTCTGTGTGCAACGAGGGCGGTGGTGTGAGCTGCTCAGAGAATAATTATCCTTGCTGAGACCTGAGGAGGCAATTCATCATGTCAGACTAACAATGGCTGTAGATAGCACAAGGAAGACTACATAACTAAGCATTGAAAGCTAAGCACAGAGCACACTGAATTTCCCTGGTGAATACAGAATTTGGGGTCGTTATCTCACATTTTTGCTGAATATCAGTGGACTTATTTTGAGGTTAACTGATGCATCACTTTGGCTTTATTTCCATCTGCCAGGAAAACAGAGGATTTATGGATATTTCACAGAGCCCACCAAACAGTGCTATGAATAGTATCAAACAGTCTTTTTGCTAAATCCTGCTTGCCTTGTGGGTATGTGTAATTATCTCTTCTGATATATTGCATACTGAATTGTATTTATTTTTATTGTGGTGTGCAATAGTATGTTCCCGTTCCATTTATTGCCATCTTGCAGATAGGTGGCAATTTAATATAACTTTGTTATTTATTCCAGAGAAAGGCTGCAGTCTTCTCTGAGTTTTTGGATTTGGGTAAATGAACTTCCTTTATGGCTCCTGGATTTTTTCTCCTTTCAGACCTGGCATACAACAGGAACACTCACACCAGAGCTGTGTCTACTCCTGCATATTCCCAGGCCCCAAATTCAGAGGCTGCTGTACTTGGGGATGGAGGGGGAGTTATTTTGCATAACTGAGATAATTTTTTTTTTTTTTAGGTCTGCATGGAAGATAAGTGTTAGTTAATTCTATATGTCTGATACTAGTGGAAAGAGAGTGAGACAAACCCTGGCAGAGATCTCCTGTTTTGAAGGTGTCCAGCATACACATAAAAACATCTATACACACTTAAAGACATACATATGCGTATGAAAAAATATACATACATATTTTTGTTCTTCTTTTACCAAAGCTTTGATAATGTTGTGGATGGGAGGTTTTGAAGATGTTTTCAACCAGATTTTCTGGCAATAAATTTTCCTTTATCTTTAAGAAAGGAGGATGAGGAATTTAACTTGGAAGTATTCAAAAACAAACAGTCGTAGGAAAAAATTTTACTTCAATTTAATATGAGAAAGTATTTTAAAATTTAAGATAAATAAATAAATTTGTCACTTTCTGTTAATTTGATATCAGATCTTTAATATAAAGCTATTAGCTCACAAGAATCTTATTTAAGATATCCTCATTCGCTGCTGATAGAAGTCAGGTCTTTTCTGCCTTCTTTGCATGTAAAAGTATATTTTCACTTTGTTCACTGGAAGAAATAAGAAAAATAAATTTTTAAAAACGTTAGTGTGAAAAAATGTAAGAGCCAGATTTTGAGCATTTTTTTTTTCTCAAATGAAAAGTGTATAAGTACAGCTGGAAATAAAGCCATTCTCAAAACAGGTATTACAATGGCTCAAAGAAGTTTGATAGAGGAAAGCTACAACACAAAGAGGATTTATGATGGAAAAAGTAATACCTGTGCATTCAGGGGGATCTGCAAGTGAATAACTATGCCAGGGCAGTATCCTCTGAAAAATATAATGACAGGAGAGGAAATTTGTCCAACTAGCCTCCATGAGCATCAGTAACTCACCTGGGTGAATCATCCTCCAAGGCCTGGGGTGAAACACAGATTTTCTGCCCATGAAAGAGAAAGGAGACATCACAGCACCCTCACATTCCTCTACAGGGTGTGAAGCAGAAAGGTGAGGTCTTGGCTCTGTCTCCCCTCCCTGCTGCCTTATGCAGGGTGCTGACCAGACTGCCTGTAAATCACTACACCACAGAGGAAAGAGGGAAGAGTTACCCCCAGAGAGGGACCTCCGGGGCAGAGCCTTGTATTGGCACCTCGTTTTAAGGCTGTACCTAACACTGGCAACATGCCCCCCTACTCTGAGGTATCTCACTGTTACCACATGCAAAGCTTGTTGTGCAAAGACATGATTGTGCCAGGGGGCACAGAGTGTGACAGCCTCATTTTGGGCTTGGTTAAGTGGGAGCATCAAAACTCTGCAACTTCCCAAAGCTTGACTCATAGATTCACCCAGCTGAGCAGCTCCTTTGATTCTTGCTGAACTGAGAGTCTTCTGTGCCAGCTGGCCAGAAATAATTTCTCTGGAATTCAAGTGGGTTTTCATCTTTTGCAAGAATTTTTTTGTTCAGTTGCATGGTAAATTTGAGAGATTGGACTAAAAGTCATCAAGAAATATAAGCAGACTTGGTCAAATACTATAATCCTTGTAGTTTGGAAATTGAAGAAGCCTGTGAAAATTTAAATTAGGCTTAACACGACAGGTGATGTGTGCCTCATAAAATTTAATAACTGTATTCAGCAAAGGAAAGTTGTGGTAATATTCCTTCTCAAGATGTTAAAAAACTATTTAAGGCTGGACTAGTTATGTGTCTAAACAAGAGTTATGCTTTGTGGAGAGCTGCAAGATTCATAGCCTGAGTTAACTTGACAGGCAGCTCCTGATTTCCACTCCAATGCGAGGGTTACTTATAGGCCAAGAAGATATTCCTAATTTCTAATAAAATTCACCTTTTTATGCAGAAGAGTTGGGTTCAGAACTGGAAAACCAGTGGATAGTCTCAGCCACAGGTTAGGATATAAGTAGTTATATGTAACACACAATATTAGGACTTGCTGTAAAGTGACTGTTTGCTCAGTGAAGCAGCAGCTCTGAAATGTGACAAACATCTGATTTAAGACGTGGTTTTCAGGGGAAGGAAGTGGCAAAACACATACAACATGATATCGACCTGGAATGAGATTCTAAGAAACTTATATTTCTGAAATAAAATAAACTACATTGCTGCAATACTTCAACACCCCTCCCCAGCCTGTGACTTCTGTAATTGCCAATGTGATGTGAAAACCACGAGGAGTTTTGTGATGCTTCTGCTTAGCTGTGATGCACAAAATGCAGCATCAGTCTTTCTTTGCTGTTTTCAGATGCCCAGTTTAGAGAAGTTAATGGCCTTTTAAATTCCGCTGTGAACTGAGTTGCATCTGAGGCACTGGAACAGGAGCCCAGAGAAGCTCTAAATGCCTAATCTGTGCAAGTGTTCGAGGCCAGTTTGGCTTGGAGCAACCTGCTCTGGTGGAAGGTGGAACTGGATGATCCCTAGGGTCCCTTCCAACCCAGACTATTCTGTGGTTTTATGAATCGCAACAACTTTGAAATTCACAAGGCTGGGTTAGGTTTTAAGTTTCTCCCAACAGATGGTAATTCCGCAAAGTCAAGATGATGCCCAAATAGAATATTAAAAGCAGACTTGAAGCACTTGTTTCTCAATTTATTCTTCAAAGTTCTGGTTATAGTCTTGACGACATGCTAATAAAGGCCATGCTTTCTTGTTGCACAAGATAATTTATTGTAAGTTGAGAATTTCTTAGCTTCAGAGAAAAACCCTCCCTCTCTTTTCCTTTCCCAGCCCAGGGAATTACAGGAATCCCTCCCACGGTCATTTGGAGGCATAATGAATTTTATGACTTGATATATTGAGGATTTGCTGCTAGATTGTTAGAATATTGTAGTTTACCAAGGTGCTTTGGAGTAGTTTATGATTTTGGGAATATTTTATTAACATTTCCAGTTCGGTTCAGAAAGCTCCAATTTTAGAATAAAGAAATAAAATTTCCTTGAAGAACTGGCTTTGTATCCTATGTTACTATCTACATCTAGGTCCAATATTAGGAAAAACTTTTTCACCCAAGTCTTGGTGCACTGGAGCAGGCTCCCCAGGGCAGCGGTCATGGCCCCAAGCCTGTCATAGTTCCAGAAGAGCTTTGGCAACGCCCTCAGGGACATGGTGAGATTGGTGGGGTGTCCTGTGCAAGACCAGGAGTTGGACTTGATGAGCCTTGTGTGTCCCTTCTAACCCTAGAGTAATCTGTGGTTCTGTGATCTGGGTCACAACTCAATCAGCTTCAGGCTCCAGAAGCTGACTTGAAACACACAGAACTTTTAAGAGGTTATGAGCTTTTCCAGGTGGGCACTTCACCTGGCAAAAAGGCATTCAAGGCTGCAACCCTGAGTGTGGTTGTCTCCTGTGCATGTTTTATTCACTTTGAAGTCCTTCAAGCAGGGGACATTGCTCTACCTTTCACAGTTCAGGAGTGACAGTCCATGTGAACAGTGCTTGCCCCTGTCCGATCCCCACCACTTCCATGTGCCCCTGCTACCTGCTTGTTCTAAATACTGAAAATTAATGCAGTGAGTGATATTTAGCCAAAAATCAGTGTATGATATGGATGGATAAGCAAAGCCTAATTGTTCCTGAGGACACTGGGGCAGCACAAAGTTCAGGAGCTAATCTGAAGCTGCAGAGGTAGTGACAGAGAACAGAGAAATGTCAGACTCACAGACCCAAGGCCTGCAGACCTTCCTCAGGAGCGTAGGAGTCACATTTAATTGAGGAGCAGATGTAGGATGAAGCAGAGTTTGCCATCAATTACAGAGCAACATTATTGTGTCTAACTTTTCTCGGACCCTGCATGAAGCAAAGGTCTGTCAGGGCCAAAAGGGTTCCAGTCAATTCTGCTAACTGAGTAATTCTTAGACAGAGTTGAATTCTTCTAAACTGTATTTATGCTAAATTTCATGGCACTTGATGACCTCAATTAAAACCTTTCAGAGAAAACCAGGAGTGCCAGCAAGGGCTTGCAAGATGAATGTCTACGGCTTTCTCCTGCTAACTGCTGATAGAAACTTGATTTTAAAGAAGATTTTAAAGTGATGCTGCTGATGTTTTTTTTTATTGAAGGTGTCATAATGCCAGCAGTGATAATGTCTCATTGAATGAACAGCTTGCTTTCTTTGGTCCCTTTCCTAAAGCACATAATAGACATCATTAGCATACAGATAAATCTCCCTTTATGGTACATTTGGGCACAGAGAAGAATAAAGTTGTGTTTTCCTAAAGCTCCCAAGATTATTTCTATTATGATCATGGACAAAGGCACAAAGTTTTGTAACTTTACTGGCCTTTATTAGATAAGGCATTAATTACCAAGAGGGAAAGGGTTTCTTAAGAATGAATGTAGCTTGACAAAGAAGATGAAAGCCTACCTGACACTGGCTTTAAGATATAACTTGTAGGATAGACAGAACTCTTCAGGGCAAAATGAAGATGCAAGCATAAGCATCAAACCCCAACATAATTCTCATGCAACTGAATATATGTACATACACTTATTCAGTTGCTGGAAAAGAAAAACATTTTTGATGCTATGTGCTCCTAAATATTATCTCCTCAAAAAGATAAAGGCATTGCATCTCTTTCTCTTCTGGTGACTTATCAATTTCACCTTAAACTTTTATAATTAATAAATATTTAAGCTCTGTCAAGAGTTTAATTTATTTAAAAAATTATAAAAAAATTTGAATAGGCAAAATGATGAGAAAATTGGTTATTTTGTTTGTTTAGAATTCAAGGAAGGACTTATCGAAGGTTCCAAAAATGTTTCCATTATTTTAATTGCAAAGAATGGTATTTGAACATGTCTTGACTTTGCTTGTGATAAGCAAAATATCCACCATGACAGGAATGCTTTCTACAATGATGGAATCAAAAAATATGACCCTGAGGAGAATAAATTTTTAATTGCATGTCTGCTATAATTTTTAGGACATGAAAACTATTTGTCTCATTAGGACAGAGTTTAGATTTATTTTTAAGTTAATTGACCCACAAGATAAACATATTCTTGTTGAACACAGAGTTTGCTTGAACGGCCTAAAATCCTCACAATCACAAGTGTGCAGCCACCACAGTCTCAAACTGTTCATTTAATGTTAATCACAGCTTCTGTGACGTGGAGCCAACTGGCTCCAAGGGACATGACCTTATCACAGTGGACAGATGGCAAAAAAAATTTCAAGCCGTGTTAAACCTTTTTCTTCAACACTCTTTTTTGTTCTTAACATATTTATTGCTGACACCATATATCAGTGTTATGGCTTCTGTTCAGGTGAACACGGTCTGTTGGCAGTAGCGGGTTCAGCTCTGGGAACCTTTCAGCCTTTGCTTTTTTGAGCTGTTTCTGTAAATTCACTCTCTGGAAGAAACAAGGGGAGAGGGGGAAACACAAGAAAGGGAGGGAGAGATACTGTTGGAAAACCTTCAGCTCATCTTAATTCCCATGCAGAGAGGAGAATAAATTAATGCAGACACCATGTTTTCCTGGCTCAGATGTCATATTTTCTTGTGACTGGAAAGATCACTGGCAGTGCAGGATGTGTGGAGGAGAGAGGGGGGAAGCAGAAAACACAACAGGAAAAATATATTTGAAAATGTTAAACCCGGCTCTGGCAGTGTCTTAAATGCCTTCTGCATGTGTAAGAAAGCAATGGTTCCCTGCATTAAGGCTGAGCCACTGATGTCTGTCATCCTGGTGAAAGAACTGAATCGGGTCTGAAGACACAGTAGGAAACATGCCTTAATGAATGCAGCTGCAATTGGATCGTGTGACTTTATGGATGCTCCGCGTAACTGTGCAAGCTCCAGATGTGCTTTATGTGCGTCAAGTTTGCCATTCCCTTTCTTTTTTCCACGTTTTTCCTCTGTTCTCAAAGAACAGAATAAACTGACACCTCTCTCATTATATTTTTGGGATGAAAAATTATCTCTTCCTTCCTCCAGTTCAGTAAGTCCAGGAGGGGATTTGTAGATGCAACAGCACTTTCCTCTTCCACAGGCAGGTATCCACATTACACAGAAAAAGTTTTTTTAAGAAAATTCTGTAATTTCTCTGTGCCAATAACAAGCTCAACTGCAGCTACTCTTATTTCCTACTTGGTAAATATCTTGGCTGAGGTGATCCAGTAAAATTTGGCATATGTTCCGCATGAGAAATGTGAATATAAGTAGGAAAAATAAGAACATCCCACCCAGAGGATCATAACTCAGATGTCCAAAGAGCAGATTTACTGGGAGAGAATGGAAGGAGGTGCAAGAATTTCCTGTCTCAGAGAAGAGAGGAGCACTCATTCCAGAGTAGCAACATCCCTGCAAAGCTGTGTGGTTGCAGATGCATCAAACTGCAAGTGCACAGCACGTGCTCTGGTCTGAGAGGCTCCCAGTAATTAATTTGTACATTCAATTAAGCCTAATGCCCCAATAACTTTCTAAAATACAAAACAGCCCACACATTCAGGAAGAAAAAAAATCCTCAGGCTCCATTTACTGGCCAATAAACCTACAATAAATGCTCATGACTGGAGGCCCAGATCTTTAATGCTGCTACAAAGCAACATTTCCATTAGCTTTAGTAGTATCAAGCTGGTTTCTACTGGTTGTGGATTAGATCATGAAAACTCTAGATAGTGCTCCTGTGCCACTTGGAGAAGGAGGTAGAGGGCACTTGCCCTTGGTCACATTTTGGAAATCAGGTTCCAACTTATAATCTTAGTTCTAAGGATTTTCTAATTCCTTAATGACTTTCAAAAATGAACACGGGAAAAGTTAAAAAAATAGTCAAAATTAATCTAGTATGCTCTAAATAGAAAGAATATCCATTCAGCTCTCTCATTAAGAATTACTGAAAAATTTGTCCGGCTGATTCCATAAAACTGATAAGATTTTCTCTCTTAACTTTACTCTTCTAAAAATCAGAAAATGCAGACAGCATAGCTGACTGCAGAGAGAACCAAAGCAGCTGTTTCAAACTAAAAACTTAATATTTGGTAGATACACATACTGAATATATTAGCTGTAAAGAGAAGCTCATCTAAAGAATGTGTATCAGTTTAAGATATTTATGGCTGGCAGAGTTGAACCACACTCGAAGTGAGATACAAGGTCTCCTTATCCTTCTGTAAAGTAACTCCACCACCTTCCTTCCCTGTCCCAAATCCTGAGTTTATAGAACCTCAGAATGGTTTAGGTTGGAAGGGACCTTAATGATCATCTATTCCCAAATCCCCCGCAATTGATGGATTGATGAGCTTTTCAGGTTATCACAAAGTGACCCACCAATCAACAATACCTCTGGTGATGTAGGGATACCTGTTGATATATTTTCATTATTTTTTGTTTTTTTACATCCTCTGTCTGCCTATTTTTTTCCTCCTTTTCCATCTATTTTTCCTCCTTTTTTACTTTACGTGTAAACTTTAGAAGGCAAACTGTTAGAAATAGGGCCTGTCTTTATGTTGTGCTAGCAAAGGCTTCCCAGGAAATCTCAGCCTACATTTGAATAAAGATACAACAGTTCTGCTGCAATTATTATTGCTCCTGATTTGTTCATTTTCCTCAGACTACTCATCTTTGGGTGTGGAAAGCAGGGATCATTCATCATCCCCAGTAAAACAGAGCAAATGGATGAGAATAGCATTCAGACAGACAGCAGACCAAACCCTGAGCCTTTGCAGAGAGGTTTCCTTTCAGATGAGAAATCAGTGACCTGGGACGAGGAGGGACCACGATGGGAACGAGGGGAGGAAGGGGCTGCTTTTCACTGGAGGCTTTTGGGACGTTGTGTGACAGTTATTAGCCAGAAAACACAGCTGAATGCAAAGTGGCAGGGCAGGCTGGGGAACTGCAGTGCTGCTGAACCAAAACTGAAGGAAAAGGTGCTGCTGAGTGAACTGGAAAGATGAAATGTGTATACTTGGCTAGAATTGATAATAAAGCACTGCATTCTGTTTGGCAGCAGGCACCAAGAGCTTATCAAATACAACATATTCTCGTGTAGTGGAAGGCAGTGCAGTAGCTGTGTGATTGTTGAGCAGACTATGTAAAACTGTATAAAACTTCCTTATTGTACTTAAATCAGCAGGAGACAGACATCCCCCCGGCTTTGCAGGAAGAAAGGAGACTGATAGAGTCATCCTGGCTTACACAGAATTGAGCACATTGCAAATGGGAATATTACAGAAAAGCTTTTTTTTTTTTTCCTTTTTAAAGAGAATTTGACAGCTAAGTGCATACTCTTCTGAAAAGAGTCAACTGTCCAATATTTTTTTAAGAAAAATAAAATCAATAAAAGCCTATAGAAATTATAGAAGGAAACTTATACGTTGTCTTGTAAAAAACAAGAAATTATTTCAACGTATTTTCATTGTATTCAAGGGTCTTAACCAAAAGCACAATCAGTCACAACTTCTATATCTGCAGGATGAGGCGGGGTGTCTTCCCACTGCCAGAGGGCAGCGTTAAATGGGATATTGGGAAGAAATTCTTGTCTGTGAGGATGGTGAGGCCCTGGCAAAGGTTGCCCAGAGAAGCTGTGGCTGCCCCATGCCTGGAAGTGTCCAAGGCCAGGTTGGACGGTGCTTGGAACAACCTGGGATAGTGAAAGGTGTCCCTGCCCACTGCAGGGAGTTGGAACAAGATGGTCTTTAAGGTCCCTTCCAACCTAAGCCATTCTATGGTTTTATGTATAAACTGCATAAATTGCCTAATTTCCCCACTCATCCTGCTGCACCAGGGGCTCCTTACAGAACGCACTGACCCTCCAACACAGAACAGCACTAATTACAAAGTGGTGATTGTCTGTGATTTCCTGACATGATTAATGAGCCTGATTTTCCACGGTGTGATTATTGATTGGAACCAGGTAAGGTAATTTTGTATGGATTTAGAACTCCAACTGCTGAAACTTTGTCTGAGATACATATGAGACATGGAAAAAACTTTTGGCACTTAGTCAGTGACTAACAGTTCAGCTCAGATGCAAGAAACTACAGGGCTGACACTGAGCACAACAGAGCATTTGTTGCAATAGAGTGGCCTGCAAGAACCATCAGCTGGTGAATGCTTCCAAAAGATAAGAAAAATCCCTCAAATCCTTCAGACCTGCTGTGCAGTTACTGAAGATTTACAGGATATGTTTTTCATCTTTTTGCAAAACAAGGTTTTGCAGTAGAGATGAAATTAGATTGGACCAGCAGCTGCTCCATCAGGCATACAAGCTGCATTAAAAAAAAAAAAAAAAAAAAAAAAAAGGAGTAAAAAAGAAAAATTCATTCTCTATAAGCTAAGCCAGATGGTTGGCAATCCAGAGGCATGTCAGAGTGGAAATATATATGGCTGATTTGTCCATGCATTTTTTGATTTATTAAATAAAATTGCCCCTAGAATAAAGACAAGTGAGGAATGGTGAAACAAAACCAAAAATCATATAAATACTGAAAAAAGGAGCATATCGGAGTGGATGAGTTGTGCTGGCACCACACGCAGACCAGAGGAAGAGATACTGTAAATTGTCAAGAAAAATGTGTTAAAAAATGGATATGTAGCTGACTTTTTTTAAAAAAAAATCATATCAATGCCTTAAAAAGACAAAGAAGCCATGCCAGTGAGATTTCTACAAGAAGAGAGAAGCAGAAAAGGAAGTGGCAAAGAGATAAAAGCAGTTGCAGATGTTGTAAACAGTGAACTGCATAGAAAGAGAGGAGAGGAGGGCATCAGAGAATTGAAAGGAATAAAAAATGTTGGTCTAGAGGAGAGAAACATTAGGAAAGTGTTGTGTTCTGTGTGTCATTAAAAGTTTGATCTGTTCTCAGGAAACAAGTTCGTTTTGATGCAGCCCACATCACTGCTTGTATAATGGGTAAAAGAAGTAAGAAAAGAAAATGATAGATGTTCAATCAGTAACAGGTGTATAAAGGGTACCACATTTGAGGTGATGGTAAATGGAGAGAGAAAATGTCTGAGCTGTAAAAGGGAGGATGTTTACAGAGAGAACCAACAGCTGCATTTTGCTAGTCAAAAAAGACTGTTTCAAGGCCCAGGGGAGGCATTTCGGGCTGGACATTGATAGAAACAATCTCATTTTCTAGCAAGGGAAAAACACCAAATAGTAGGAAAGGTGAGTAATGCACTTTGTTGAGTTCTGTGAAGGATGTGATACAATAAATAGCAGGAACAGCTCAGTGCAGGAGACCAGAAAATGACAATGATGTTGATCACATCATGGCAAAAAACATGTCTGTCTAGCACTGGCCTTCCATAATGATCCAGAGCCACTAAGAAAGGGAGAGGAAAATGGTCTTCTCATAACAGTGACTATCTGTCGCATGGGGGAACCTTAACAAGAACTAAAAATGGTGTGACTGTTTTCTATGATACTTCCCAACAGGTGGAAACAGTTTTGGAAGAGAAAAATTTAAAAAAAAAAAAAAAGTACCTATAAGAAGCTGTCATAGCCAAATGCTCCTCAGCTCTCTCCAGCTGATATAGAGCAATTTGATTTGGGGCTCTAGTGAAGAAACCAGCAGCATTAATCTGCTTCTGACAGCTTCTCCCTTTAAGTGTGGAAGCAAATGACACATCCTGGTCTGTAATAGCAGTACTTCCCCCCATCTATTATATAGAGCTCCATGGCCATCTTGATAAAACTATCCCCTGCATTTAACATTGCACTAACTTAATCTCCCCATCAAAAGATCATCATGCTTAATTGTACTATTTGTAATTATAACAGCAAAAATTCAATACAAAATATGCATTTGCAAATAAAATGGTTCTGCTCAACAGTTATACTCAGCACAAGGACAAATTTGTGACTCGTGAAATAAAGCAAGTGGGTTAAAATCATAAGTAGAGTAGTAAACTCCCTTATTCAGAGGCCTTTTACCACTAAAATAAAATCAATCTTTAGCATACAGTTGTTTATAACACCTGTTTACTTCTACAGTGAGTGTTCACAATTTCTCACATATTTTCAGCTTGTTAATTTTTCTTTTTTTTTTCAATCTTTCTACTTCTTCTCTTCACCCCCTCTTTCATCAAACTAAATTACATACCTGTGCCATAATTTGTCTGACAGGCAGGAAAGAAGGAACTTGCAAAGAAGCAGAAATGCTTATTGTCAAAGAGGTTCCACAATAATTAGAAGTTGATTAGTGAATAAAGGACTTAGTGAAAGTGGTTTGTGGTTTATGTAATTTGTCTCCTTTGCCACTCTTCTGGCAATAACTCTGAACCCTTCCAATGTTCCCAGTGATTCCCAGTTTCCCATTTCCCTCAGTACTCTTAAAATTATTCATAAGTGTGTACTATCGTGTTCCTTTCACGTGATCTTATGCACATCTCTTCCCTAGCCGCCTCTTTGGCTCTGTGTCATGCTCTTTGTTCAAAACTAATTTATCTTCCCAGTGCCTCAAATCTTCCCATCTTCTTTGTCCATATATTTTTCAGACTATACCTGGGAAAGATTTGGAATGTAATGCTGGCAAGCTGCAAATAAATATATGTTCATTTTCCATCTGTTATTAACATCCAAATTTGAACAGATAGGTGCAGGGAGTTCTCTACCTTTTCTGAAGTAGTAGCATTTAATATTTCTTTCCTTCACCCAGATGTATAGGAACTTGATATCTTTCAGCATGAAGTCTTTCTTTCAAATTTCGTTGAATCTGACAAGAACATTAAAGGATATTAGAGGAGTTAAATTTACTGACAGTTGGACAGGCAGAATGAGATCATAACTGCAGGAACCCTTTTCCTTTAGGAAACCAGGCTAAAATCCGTCGCTTCAGAAATGCAAGGCCTGGTTCTTCTGGGTAGCTGAGGAATTCTTCCAGAGATGAAACACATGGGCATGATGGTGCAGTCCTGGTACAAGGCTGGGGGGGAGAGGCTGATACACCTAATGATTTCACCTCCAACTACCTGGAAAAATGGACCCATGGGAATCTTGTGAAGTTCAACAAAGGGGATCACAAAGTCCTGCATCTGGGAATTTTCTCTGCAGTGAAGGATTTCTTGTTCTTGTGAGCAGCAAGTTGAGCAGGAACCATCAATTTTCTGTCTATGGAGCTGCCCTAGAAAACCATGGGAAAAAAGATCCTCCTCAGTGAGACTATTAGTTAAAGAGAGATAGAATATATGCTTTATGTTCACATTTTTTTTCTGGTATACTTAGTGTATTTCTAAAGAATTCTGGTCCTAGAGAGAAAAATAATAAGGAAATCATTTCAACTTTCAATGAAATTTTCCCTTCAATGGTACATTTGTGCTCTCAAATGTTTTAAATAAGCAATTTAGGGGCTGGATTTCTCACGCTGCCTTGCACACAGAGGGCAAGCTCAATATAATGAATATTTGCTGAGACACTTCATTAACTTTCTTGAAACCATCTTAAAACTCACTCTGATGTAGAGAACTGAGGTTTCAATGGCTGTGTGCTGAGCTGACTGCTGTAATTTTCTTGAACAGTCCAAAGTAGCCCCTACCAGTGGTCTTTTTGCTCAGTGGGTGTCATTTAGGATTTGGGGGTGGATAACCCTCCCTTTTTCCAAATTTTAAGCAATAGTATTTACAATGATCTTTATAATACTGAACATAAGAATAGATTTTTCTGCAACTCTGCGTTGTATAATTTTAAGTGTACTACTACTTGAAGCCACTGCCATTAACTTCCAAGAAGGTAACAGTAAAAAAAAATGCAAATATTTCATATGAATGAGCCCCTCTAATTGCTCTCCAATACTCCACTGTGCATCCCCCAACCTATTTTTCTTTTCATATTAGAGTTACACAGCCCTTTCATCTTCCTCTCTACCCAGCAGAGGCATATTTGTTACACAGTTTTCTTTCTGGCACTTTTTTCCTCCTTTGTTAACTTTTAGGAGTTCCTGCCATTGTCAGAGACACAATTTAAGAACCTTTGTCAGAGAATCACAGAATGGCTTGGGTTGGAAGGGACCTCAAAGATTGTCTCGTCCCAACCCCTTCCATGGCTGTTTTCATGCGAGGCATTTGTGCACTACCTGTGGGCAGAAGAGTTTTTTGTACTTTATTTTAGGCATTTTGTATTTTATGTTAGGAAGTGTATGTATACTACCCTCTTTCTAAGATTTTTTTTCTCTTCCTTACTTTTGTAAAACCACGTGGTTGTAAATCATTCCTGAAAAAGCACAAAGTTATAGTAGTAGTTGGATCACAAGAATTGACCATGACTTAAGAATTCTCTGTTTCTCTGTGGTATTTTTCAGTTTGAGAAAGATATAATGAAAGAATTCAGAATTCTCTGCTCTGATAAACTTTTAGGATTTTTTTTTTCCATAAATGAAGAGCTTTGATACAGATTCTTGCATTGTTGAGAAGAGTTGTGGATCCCCTGACACTTCAGGGAGCAAAACCAGGAAACTGAACACCTGAGAGAGTGTAGGGGAGGGAGGGAACATTCCCTGATTGTGAGTGAGTGAAATTACAAGTCCAGACATCATAAATTTTAGTGTCTGCTGTTTTATAGCTATTGGTGATTGCTCTTTTGTTTCCATCAAAAGCCTCATTATAAGCAAATTCTCCTCACTGTTCCCTTTAGGAGGTAAGTATCACCTATCAGCTTCATGGTGAGAAGACTTTAAGCCATTCCAGTGAGACCTGGGATGAGAACACTGCTGTCTAATAAAACAGAGTTGCTGCTCAACAATTTTAGCACTTCTGGCTGGCTTGATGCAAGTTGGATGCTTTAGTGAACCACGTGGCATTGGGACTTCTATCGTTAGTGTCTCATGCACATGCTTGGATAGCAAAGGTCTGAAATCTGAAGTCTGTCTCCTATAAATAATGTTTGAATGTTTGGTTTTGTTTCTTTGTTGAGTTTTTCTTGGTTTTGGTTTGGGTTTTTGTTTGTTGGTTTGGGGTTTTTGCTTTTGTTTTAGTTTGGCTTTTGTTTTGGTTTGGGTGGGTTTTCTGTTGTTGTTGTTGTTGTTGTTTTTTCCCGGAAATAATATTTTATCCAAGTTTACTTCTGAATTTAAGAAGTAGAGAGAAAGGAGATGAAGGGAAAAAAAAAAAAAAAGAAAATAAATAATGTCACTCCAGTCTCCATCCAATAGCTCAGTGAGCCTTCTGCTCACAGAGTGTGGGTCCTCCTGACAGGTTTTGATCTTCATGATGTTGTAGCACTAAGAATAATGTCTGGAAATTGTATTACCATTGCATTTTAAATCTACAGACCATGAAGTTTATAAGCAAGTTCTTAAAAAAAAAAACAAACAAAACCAAAAACAAGCAAACAAAAACTCACTCAAAGAAACAAAAGAAAAAAATTTCCCCCCAAAAAAAAAAAAAAAAAAACAAAAAAAAAACAAAAAACACCACCAAAGTAGAACGCAATGAGCTTTGAATATTCATTCCTTGGTTGTCTAACTTGAAATGTCATTGTCAAGTATAATTTATTAATATTGGATATTACATTACAATAAGAGCAAAAACGAAACAGGAAAAAATAAAATGCCATGTTAACCAGCTATAGATACAGAAAGTTATAATTATCCGTTTCAACCCTTTCTGTATTAAAAAGGTCTACAGCCTTTCACTGAATTGAGTCCTGTGTGAAATAGGCTTTAATTTTTAGGGAGGAAAAATTAAACAACACAAAACAAACCTGGATCAAATCTCCATTCAAATTGCTGGTGATGGGCTCTGAGATACTAAATCAGTGTGCAAGTGAGACTTGCAGCAGAAAATCTTTTGCACGTACACATATATATATACATACATATATATACACATACACACATGTGAGCACAAATAAGAGTACAATGTCCTACTAACATAAAGATGGTAGAGTATATTTTGCATAGAATGTGGAGCATGATGTCTGAGAAAAAAGAAATAGTTACACTTTTTACAATAGGACACAGGCCTAGTAACTTGCCTTTAGAGATTTAACAAAAAAGAGCATAGAAAGAAGCCTTCTTATAATATTTAACATCAGATTTGAGCCAAGCTGAACTAACTGGGCATCTTTCACTGAGAAGATAATTCATTTCCTCTGGGGGAATATGTTAGATCTCATTTGTTTGGACTTCAGTAAAACATTTGATATGGTGCACATAGGAAATACCAGTGACATTTGAGAAGAAAAGGATGAATGTTATAATTGCACAATGGATAAGATGCTGGCTACCTAGGCACCCATTATCTTTTTGAAAGCTGAATTGTATTACTAGAGAAGATTTATTAATTTATTATTTCTCCAAGAAAAGTCAGAACAGGCATTTTTGGTGTTTTTTATTTATTTACTTCTTTTATTTTTATAAATTATTATGCTATAAAATCAAT
Source organism: Pyrocephalus nanus (assembly GCA_038380795.1). Lineage (NCBI taxonomy): Eukaryota > Metazoa > Chordata > Aves > Passeriformes > Tyrannidae > Pyrocephalus > Pyrocephalus nanus. The sequence continues at coordinate 4,210,460 of CM076263.1, read as the reverse complement.
CAAATAAACAATATATGACTAAGTTTAGTGAAACAGAGGTAAATACTACATAATTACTCTCTAGTAACACACATGTGTACACTCTGGATATTATTTCTTTTTACATTTTTTTTCCAGTAATAAATAACAACTCATTAATAACAATTAATTGTCTAAGAAAATAATTTAATGAAATTCCTACTGTTCTTAATTATAGCGTTTACTGCCTGTGAATCCTGGGGCTTAAAAGTGTACCCTTGAACAAACCAGGAAGGGAGAAGAAGGTTCATGTTAAAATCACAATGCTAAGTTGAAAGTAAATAATAATAAATGAGCATATCTAGGTTAAAAACGATAATTTTTCTAGTAATGAAACCACTGAGATTTAGGAAACCAATGTTCAGTTCAGATAGGAAGAGGAGAAATACACCCCCTTTAAGAGGGGGTTGGATTATGTAAAAGATTATATGAGATGGCTGCTGGAAAACTGTTTATGAGAAAATCCTTGCTTGTCTCTCATTATTTTTAATGACTCTGTGTCTTGCAATTACTAAAATCTAAAATATATCTGAAGAGGCTTATTTTTAGAACACTTTTACTTACTGATTTAAAGCATGAGAAGTTTTTATAGTAATTAACTTACTCCAGCCACTGCTGGAAATTAGTTTCCACAGAGGCATCCTATGGCTGATGGGATCTCTGCTCTTTTGCTGTGTGCTCATCAGCCTTTGGCAAGACATCATCTTTGGGTACTTTCAGTGGAGCCAGGAAAAAGGCACATGATTTTATCTTCTTTGTGGGATTGGAAACGTTTAGAAATCATAGGTGAGTTTCACTCTCAGACAGATTTTCCCCCTCCGAAACCTGGTTAAATTATTCAAATTCTTGGCTTAAACAAAAGCCAACTTCAGACTTGATGTTGATATATACATATTGCTATCTTCTTATTTCCTTGCTGCTTGTTTGCAACTGTAATTCAAATTAGTATAGTCAAAAATTATTTCAATAACTCTAACAAATTACTGATGTAATTATTATGGTGTGTGTTTGAGAACGCAGTTTTATTTACAAAGGACATGGCGTTGATTAAAACAGCTTGAATTATGCTGACTACAACTCTGAACTCTCTTTACAAAGCCATCTGAGGAACACAGTAATTTGAGTTCAAGGGAGAGGCAGTATTACAAGAAGGCTAATGATAATCGCGTTTAAGGTCATTGGCAACTAAAGTACTTACTGTACAGGAGCCTTCTGTCAGAGACAATTATACTGAAGGGCCTTTGAATGGGGTCGAAGCACTCCGAGTGTGTTTCTGTGACAGCTTTGTTCTTACAATATTTATTCTGGTTTATCTGCAGCGCAGTATTAAATTTAGAGTGTCGTGAGCCAAGCGGCTCATGCAAAACTAAATTGACAGTGTGCAATGATGTTGCAGTTACACCACAGCCTTTCTAATAATGGCACTGCCTCGTTAGATCAAAAGCATCCCCCAGGACCCGGGAGGCAGCGCCAGTAGTCCTGTTCACATGGATTATGAAAGCACTGTCAGCTGCACAAAGCCATCAGAAATAAAGGAAACTCTTCTAGGATCACATTCTTTTGTGCTGGTCTTCAGCCCACAGAGGGATTTTTTTTGAATCGTGTCCCCTTTTAAGTTGTTACACGTTTATTTTATTGCATTTTACTGTTGTTTGCCGACATGGAGGAAGTAGATGGGCTATTTTATCTTCATGTGTTCTACTGCATCCAAATTTCTCACAGACTTCTATTTGTTTAATCTCAAGGCAAAACTTAATGGAGCATTTGAAAGGACATTTCAGAGGGGGGGCTGAGTCATGCAACACATCAAGTAACTTGAGTGCTGTTTCCTGAAGGGCAGCAGTGTCCACTCTCCAGCACTGTGGTTGGAGCCCCACATGTGCTTCCTGCCTGTTCCAAATAGTGCTGGTCTCCACTGGGGTGGCCTCAGCATTTCTGGTGTGGTTTAAGATATAGCTTAAGTATCTACTATATCTTAAAGTTCATGGGAAATCTTTCACAAGTACTGAACTTTGGAGATTGTTGTTTATATGACTATTTATCTATCTATCAAATAATAATAGTCTTCTATGGAACCAACTTTTCTATCAATATACTACCATATTATTTTTGTCAGTCAAAATAAATATATTATTATACTGTTGCTTGTCTGTTAAAATCAAAAGCAGAGACAAAAACAGTGTCTTTATGGGACTCTCATTAGATATGAGATTGCCTTTTCCATTTTTACAGCTGACATTTTTCAAACTTCAGTCTTTATTATTTTCTTGACAAAAATTAACTCACCTGCATCCTATCTTCTATGAGGATTACTTAGAATTGAAAGCAAAGATAAAAAAAACCCTCTCATTTTGACAACAGTTTTTTTTAATTAACAGCTGGATTTACAGATTAAAAAAACCTTAGTGTTTTAATGAAAAAATGAGGAGACTCACAATAACATTGAATCTTCAAATAGGTTTAGGATTAACTTTTAAACAAATAATGGAGTTGGTCTGATATTTGAAAATGCTGCTATCTTAATTTTTCAAAGTCTTTAGTGCAACTTGATGTAGTTCTAATTCCTTATGCTTATATCACAATTATGAGCCAGACTGTCTTATCAAATAATAATTTCCATTACTTTACCCTGTTAGAGAAGTGAGAAAAGTAACAGTGGATTAGGCAATGCGTTTCCTTGAGCATTTACTTCCCCAGAGACTGTAGCCTCAGAAGATCCAGAAAGACAGGCACCAAGAAAACTACCATTTCCATAATGCAGTGTAAAATTTTAATAGATTTGTCACCTTCAATCTTCAGCCAGTTTATTTGGATGTTTTTTTAAAAATAAAACAAGTTCAGTTAGCAAAATTATTTTTTTTAATCAAAGATATTTGAAATGCAAAAACAATAAAAGGGAAGAAAACAGTAATGGAAAGATAATTATCTATCTCAAAATCTAGTGATAGGTGTGAGGTTTTTTTACAGAACCTAATGTGAAGACTTGCTACTTTACAGCAAATATTGATCCCCTTAAGCCCACGAAGGTGGTGGATTATTCCTCTTATTTCATTTTAAGCAACAGACAAAAAAAGCAAAATTTAAAGCATGTACATTACAGTGTGCATTAACCACAGACACATAAAAAATCAGCCACTCCTATTTTAGCAAATTCATACAGAATGTCAAGTGAAAAGATGGGTGTTTTTCTGATGTGTCTAGGAAAAAAAAAGAAGTCAGACAGACTTGCTGTTCCCTGGTGAGTGAACATAATTTCTCCGTGTTTAAGACTGAACAGTTTTTATACTTTTTATGCATTATCACGGGCCCATTTATATGGTTTGGAACAGATGTCAGACTTAAAAAAAACACACACGGCCACGGGTTGATTTTTCCATTGAGTGAAGCGTTCCCTTCTTCAGTGGGGAAAAAAACAAAGAGGGAAAAAGAGGAAAAGAGAAAGCCAAGAAAACCCTGTCCTTTAGTTCTTGGTCATAAAGGCTGAGCTGGGAGGGCAGAGACATTCCAGGACGTTTTGCTGCAAGGTTTTGGGCAGCTCTGGGATGTGCACACACAACAACTGGCATTTGGTTTCACCCTTAATGGTGCCATCTCCACAGCACTGACTGAGAGGCATTAAATATTCATGAGTTTCTTAAAGGCTTTTGGGAAGAAAGTGGTAGAAAGGAGCATTAACATGCTGATCTTTTTTACTAGCCTGTGTCAGCGAGGGGATATTAAATAATTAAGTCAATCTAAGCCATTTTTTGCACAGAAGGAGGTTAAGATTAGTGGCCCCCACGTGCTGGGAGGTACCGCCTTTTCCACCACTGGTGCTTTTAGGCTAAAGAAAACAAAATCAGAATAAAGGGGACAGGTTGAGTCCCAATAAAAGAAGGCACTAAAGCACCATTTGTTCCATGTTGTCGCCCCTGTGCTAGACTAGGATCGCCTTTTTATGGCTCCAGATGGAAATATAACTTCATAAAAACCCCTCTGTACCCAAACGTTCTCAGATCTCCACCTATAAACAGGTTCATGCAAAAATCAATCCTCATTTTGCCTGTGAAAATACAGATTCTCAAAGGGCTGTCCTCCGAATTCCTGTCTCCTGACACCCCATGTTCTATTTTTCTTCTTTTTATGCTGAGCCTCAGAGAGTAGAGGTAGATGGTTCTTGGTGTCTGAACATCACTGAAGCTGCATTTCCAGGAGAGTGTTTCACCTTGGGGCATCTAGATCAACAGGACAAGGTTAATTTTAACTGAGTCAAAATGGGCAAAGCATGGTATCTAAGTCATGGAAACACATTTTGGAGAGGTTTACTCATTCAGACACAGACAAACATGAAAAGGTCAGAACTACAGGCTGTAAACCACCAGGCACATTTAGGGATTATATTTTATGGTTTGAAATTTTGTGTCCTGAATGGAATTGAGCTAAAAAATGCAAAAGATTACCCTGGAATAATTTTTAGATCTTATTTCACATGGAGATTTGGCTTAGTTTCCATCTTTAATTAGTATTAATTGTTTGGACAAACTGGGAATGCTCCATGAAGAGTTAGAAACACCTTTCTATTGTAGATTGTATTTAGGAGTTGAAACTACATATCAGAAGGTTAGAGGCTTTGATCTGTAAAAGAACAAAAGAAATGTAAAACAGCTCTCTCACATGGCAGGTGATGGTTGGGCAATTAGCTGTTATGGATAGATTCAGGTCTCTAACCTTCATTTCTCATAGCAAATTTGACAGTTCTTACAACAACCCTGAGACAGACTAGGGGTAGTAGGGGAGATCACGGCATGGAAATTGGTTTCCTCCCAACTTTTCCAAATGGTTTTTGGTACTTCAATTGCAAAACAGAAAGCATTTCAAGCCTATTAACACATTTCCCCCCCCCCCCCCAAGTATATTTTTAATACTTGCTTTGTTTATATCCAACTCATTAATTTCCATGCACTGAACTTAGAACTCATCTGAAACCTTCACTTAGAGGGATTGAGTCTGACTGGATTTATATCACAATGGACAGATAAAACTAAAATAAAAACTAAGCCACTATATTAAATGCAAGGTTAGCTATAAAAACTGAAAATCTATTTTAAACAAGCTCAAAGATGACCAAAGTCAAGTTTGTAGTAGGGTTATCAAATCAGTCCTTTTGTAACCAGGCTGCTTGCTAGAGAGGGTATTATTTTAATGTTTTCTAAACACAGGATTATTTCTATACCAGCCATGGGAGCACGGATGCATAATAATAAAGAGCCCCTTTTACATAGCTTATGATTTTTATGCAGCATTGTTACCTTCAGCTTTCTTTTTCATTAATATTTAAGGAGAAAGTCACTTCACTATGATATTCGCATTCCAGTGAGATCATTCCTAAAATATTTAAAGTGAATAATGCAAGTTTCCAGAAATAGTGATAAATATAGCCTCAGTCTCCTGACCCCATAATACCTGCAGGTGGGGAAATATACTGGAGGCATTTTAAGATCCACATGCCAGATTGACCCCATTTTTTATATCAGAAAAGAGAGACAAACAAGGACAAAGCCATCAGAAGGTTGTCTGATGTATTCTGGCCACAGTGAAGGTCTTTGCAATCTTTTTCTGAGGGAGCATTTGCTAAGAAAGAAATCCTCACTGTGACATTGGGTTAGATATATAATCTCTCTGTGCTTTATTTTTGCATCAGAATTTGGTGATAATAACTACATCATGTTGGGAAATATGGGTTTGGTTTTTTTTTTTTTTTTTTCTTAGAATGAGAAGAAAATAATGAACTTGGTTTTAGAGATCACCTGATATTCAAAGAAATTTTGAAATACAATTTTCTTTATCAGAAAACCTCCTTTCCCTCCTTCTTCCCTTAATGAACGAGAAAATAAAATAAAAGTAATATTTTATGTGCCAGAGGTGCTTTTTGATACTCTTTCTTACTTGCCTTCCTCTCATGGGTTTTTACTGTAACTCTCCCTACATGCCTTTTACCAGATTGTGGTTAAATCCCAGCTGTTAAAGTAAGAAATAAAGGTTTCAGAGATGAGTCATCGTTCATCCAAGAGGGTCTAAACTCATGGAGCAGAGCTTGAACCCTCTGGACCATGCAGTGTCTGAAAACAACATCCTGAAATCCTCTCAGACACTTATGATGCGGAACAGAAACCACCACACACGTGGTATCTAACTGTGAAAACTAATCGAGGACACCAAGCTGTGAGGTGCAGTAACAGGCTGGAGGGAAGGGATGCCACCCAGAAGGACCTGGACAGGCTTGGGAGGTGGAACTGTGTGAAGTGAACCTCATGAAGTTCAAGAAGGCCAAGTGCCAGGTCCTGCACCTGGACCGCAACAACCCTACAGGTTGGGTGGAGACATGACTGAGAACAGCCATGCAGAGAACAGCTTGGGGGTGTTTTTGGATGAAAAGCTCAGCATGACCCAACAATGCGCACTGGTAGCTCAGAAAACCAACCATGTCCTGGTCTGTATCAAAAGTAGGGTGGGCAGCCAGTCAAGGAAGGCGATTCTGCCCCTCTGCTCTGCTCTGCTCTGGTGAGACCTTACTTGCAGTGCTGCCTCCAGCTCTGTGGCCCCCAATAAAAGGATATGGACCTGTTGGAGCAAGTCCAGAGGAGGTCACGAAGGTGATAAGGGGACTGGAGCACCCCCTGTACAAAGACGTGTGAGAAATTTGGGGCTTTGCAGCCTGGAGAAAAGTAGGCTCCAAGGAGACCCCACAGCAATCTTCCAGTATCTGGAAGGGGCCTACAGGGAAGCCAGAAGGACTCTTTGTCAGGAACTGTAGTGATAGGAAAAGGAGTAATGGGTACAAATGGAGAGAGGGGTAACTTAGGTTAGATATACAGAAGAAATTCTTTGCTGAGAGGGTGGGGAGGCCCTGGCAAAGGTTGCCCAGAGAAGATGTGGCTGTCCCGTCCCTGGAAGTGTTCAAGGCCAGCTTGGACAGGGCTTGGAACAACCTGAGACAGTGGAAAGTGTCCCTGCCCATGGCAGTGGGGGTAGAACCAGATGGTCTTCCAGGTGTCTCTGAACCCAAATCATTCTAGGATTCTATGATTTTGTGATACACAAATTACCTGTTCTAAAGCTACTTTTAAAATCTAAAAAGTAAATAATAAACTTTGGGTTTTTTTTTTTTTTTTGTTTGGTGGCTCACCAAAAAGTGTTTCACTGAAACCTGCTTAATACCTTAGTGTGCTCAGAGAATCAAGTGGTTTTAGACGAGAAATTCATGTTCTTATTGCTGTTTCCCCCCTTCTGATCACAGATTTTTCCTGTCTCTGGGCTCTGGCTCAGTTTTACCAGCTGCAGGTGTGAGATGGTATGAAACCATTAACAAACATGTCTTTGGCTTTTCACTATATGGAGCGTTTTGCCCTCAGCAACATCTAATTTGGCTGAATAAATAAGAAACCCTAAACAAACATCCTTTCCAAAGGGAAGTGCTATGTTTTTGTATTTTGGACTCAGCACTTACTTCATGTGTAAATATGCATCAGCATAGCTTGTGGTGTATATGATTAGATGCTACATGTGGAGTTTTATTGTTTTATAGTTACTGCAGCAGCAGCAGTGGAGCACAAAGTACGTGAAATTTAGATAATTGTGGATGGGAACCAAGTAGTATTAGTTATAGATATTCCCTTACCCATAAGTGAGTCTATATCGTTTTCCTATATTGTTTGCAACACTAACTTTAAGGAGAGCATAACTGGAACTCGTTGCTGTTTTCTGCCTCCTCTCCTGTTTGAACATGCCAGTATAACCCATTGATACTAAAATATAGGACACTTGTCTCCTGTAATATGAAGCTGACAAATGACCAGATACTTACATAAATCCTTTAAATGACTAAGGAAAGCTTATTTAATGCTCTCAACTGACATTCTCATTACTGCTGCTCAACAACACGAGGCTATTCATGCAATCTGGCTCACATACCATTGTTTGGAAGCCATCAAAACCACAGACAGCCACATGCTGAGATACAATAATTGTCAAGTCTATAGTGCATATTTTCTAACATTGTTTAATGCTGGCACAGTCTGTGTGCCAGAAAATGCATAATCAAATAGGCAGCATTCTTCATTGTGGTCATCCCACTGGGGTTTGAAAATTGCTCGAATTCGACCCAGTAGCAGAAAATGACAAAGGGGAGACACATTAGGCCTTTGGATAGAAGCTACCTAGCAGAAATGGTAAGTACACCATTATGTCAGAAGGTCTTTGATCCATTGGTACAAGAAATCATCATTGTGTGTGCACAACATCAGTTGCTAGTAAGCAAGGTTGAAGGAAAGTCTTACACATTTCAAGTTCAAAGGAACAGATGGAGGTCAGCCAAAAATATCAATTATTGTCACAAGTCCCCCGAGGTGCCTTGGCCAGGATTTTGTGGATCATTTCCATGATTAATACCCACCAGCAGCTGGTATGACTGGATGGTATGAGCAGATCTACTTGGTTTTACACACAGTTTGGCATCTCTTGTTCATTTGTCCAGGACATATCAATGATTAGTCCCAGAACATCTCAGCTCGTCTACATCTGGGAAAAAGGACAGACTGACATTAATTGCTCTCTTCTCCTTTCTAAGACTGTCCTTTTTGTAATATGTTCCACCAAAAGCTGAAAAAAAATAAGGCAGTTGTTCATCATTCCTGTGACAAATCGAAGACAGAGGAGAAAGGCAAACAGGACCATGCTTCCCTAAACAGCAGTGTTGACCAATGAGCTCCAGTTTTTTAGGATCCCTAGAAGGGAAGGAGGACACAGGGAGCAGAGACGGGAAATTTTCAGCAGCATGCCCTCATACCTGGGCTATTCTTTTCTCTACCTAAAAAACCTGACTGGACATAAATGGAGATTCTCGTATTTGGTTAGATTTTTTTTTTTCCCTGTGTGGAAAAATTTATTCAATAAGGCTGCCAGATATGTAGGAATCTGGGACATATGCATAGCATGTGTGAAAAGGAGCTCTACACTTCACAGTTAGCCTGACACATCTGGAAAATGTCAGACTTGCAGAACAAATGATCTGTGCGTCATGGATGTCTTGGGGTGACTGAACACAAAGAGAAGATACAGGTAGTGAGTGTCTTGCAGCTGGACAAACCACTGGACTCACTGAGCCTTCCATGAATGAGCACATGCTTCTTTCTGGGTCTAAATGTGATGCATGTGAGACAGGAGATATTTGAAGACACCATGAGTAGTCCCCAGACAGGGCATATCCAAGATCCTGACTCAGCACAAACACAACTCCATCCGGATCCTTCTTTTACTCTCCTTCAGGCTACTTCTTCCTGTCTGATGTCAGAAACTTCCACTGAAATTTCTGTTGGCATTCAAAGTCTCCAAAATTTACTGTTTTGAACACTGTTTATCTATTAGCATAGCACAGTGACCTCAAAGAATTTGTCCCCTGTGACAGCGATATTACATATGCATAGGACTGAAGTAGGAGTTATTGTTAATATAAACTACTAAAGCAATTACCAAAGAGTAGATATCTATTTTATTTTTCTAATGAAAAGAAAAAAAAAAAACAAAACACCAAAAACAAACAAAGAAACTAACTTTGCCCCTCAGAAATTATAGGAAAACGGAATTAATAAGAAGTAAATTTCCTTTTTCTGGGTTACTTACCTAGGTGGAAGTAGGTCAGAAACTAGAATGTCTTAAGCAGTGTTTCTCAGTAGTTTAAAGTTTAAAGTTCTCATTTCAATCAAAAATTAAAAAAAAAAAAAAAAACACACAAAAAACCCAAAACTATTAATCAACCCAGTAATAATGCCAAACTTTATTTTCCAATGCATTTGAAAAAGTGTTGAGTTAACCTTTGTCTTGTAATTGTATTACTTGCTTTCATCTTCCTCTATGTGGTCTGCTTCATCCCTCCTTAAAAGAAAGAATATAAAAGAAAAGCTTTTACAACTATTTCACAGACCATTTTCTGCCCTACATAATTAGCCCACAGATAGGGATAGACAAACGCCACCCCCTTTAAGCTCCATCAGAGACACACAACTGCATGGCTAAGGTAAAGAAAAGAGTAAAAACGGATAAAAAGAAAAAAAAAAAAGAAAGAAGGAGAGAAAGAACACACATGTAATGATTTGAAGCCTTCCAGATTATTCAGAATATACAGAAGTACAAGTATAATTTGCCATGGAGGGGAGAAATTAAAGTGAAGTGCCTGTTCACTCACATGTAAGCCTAAGGTTAATAATTCATGCTTTCTCCACAGAGTTGTTGCTGTGAGATGTGATTAATTAATGCTTATAAAATACTTTACAATCCTTGGGTTTCCAGAGCTATACTATAAATAAATTCAAGTGATGATGGAGATTACTCTTATGAGTTTACTACTGCTGCTCTTTGTGTCTGATCCCAGAAAACTTCTGAAATTTTATTGTCAAACCAAAATGTTAGTACATCACACAATTTTGTTGTCTTTACATAAGATTTCATCACAGGTAGGAGACCATGAGAAAAAAAGCTGAAATGACTCATATTAACACTGTATTCCCAAAACAAGACAAATCTTTATAAAGATCTGTGAGAGGATGTGAACAGTGTAGCAGAATATTGAAGTTATTTGTATACTACACTATATTTTACATGATCCAGCTTCATTGATTCTATCCCAGAGTAGAACTTGAAGATATTTGTGACCTCACTTGTGCACCTCCAAAGGAAAATAAATGACAGAACAAGGGTTTTCACTATGGTTTTAATTCTCCTTTTAACTTATCCTTTTATTTCTTTTATTTTATTTTTTTGCCTTATGAACCATAAGCTAAAGGAAGTGTTCATAATTCACCAGTAACCTGCTATTTTTTTTTTTAAATAACTAATGAAATTTCTAGTATTATCATCTTAGAATAAAATATTCTGAATAGGCCAGATAACAAAAATAGTAAGAGGAATTGTCATTTGTTGGATTTTCTAATTAAAACAAGTCTTGAACAGCTCTGCACTGCTGCACACATGTCTTTATTGCTTTACCTGCTACTCTAATAACTTACAAATCAATTTGACAAATTTTAACCATATTTGACAAAAGTGTGGGTACCTTAGGTACAGAAAATTTTAACAAGGTTCATCAGAACAAGTGGGGAGGGAGAAGAGAGAAAACCTGCCAGTATTCCAGCTGAGGTTCAGGCTGCACTGTAAGCTTTTCTTTCCATTGACATCAGAGACTGCACACAAGGAATAACTCTTAAAAAAATGATATGTATGCTATGAAATTTTTAATTCATGCATTCATTTTTTGATTGAAAGAAATTATGAGATTAATTGCCAACATCAAAAAATAACAGAAAGTAAATCTACAAGACAGCCAGGCTCCTTACTTCTGATCCTTCCTCAGAGACAGATGTTTTCTTTTGCTTTGTAAATAGATGAGAAGAATTGAAGTCAAGAATGATCCAGAATAAAGGAATTTCAGGTGAAATCAATACCATAAATTGAGAATGAAGAAATGAGAATATTCTAGGACATGGAGGTCGACACAACAAAACACCTCATCCCTATGCCAGGAAATTAAAAATACTTTAAAGACAGGGAGGCTGCATGCAATCTGTTCATAGGTAAAGGTCTTTCAACTATTCTAATTTCCAAATTATGTCTAAGAACTATTTAGGGAAAGTGCTGTTTGGAACAAGCTGCTAAATGTTCTGTCAGATTAGTAGCATATAAAATCACATTTCAGTGCCTATGAATATTTCCCATCTCATCTCAATTTCTGTTACAGACAAAGATGCTGCATATTAAAATATTTTTAACTTAATTTAACATTTACTTATCTTGATGGCATTTTGCATGCGTCTGATAGGTTTTGTTAGTTATAATGAAAAAGGGTAAAAAAGGAGGATAGAAAAAAAAAAGCAACCAGATGTTCTGAAAACAAGAAAGATTTTGACATTCCTGCCACCACCACGACAATCCTTCACTGGCAATGTGATTTCATTTCCTTCCTCTCCTTTGAAGCCTGGGTTTGCTGATGGGAAAAAAATAACTGTAATGGATTGTGACCAGACATATTCAGAATATAAACTCTATGCGAACAGAACTGAACTGGCCTCCTGAAAATAAAATGTAAGTCAGGAACTTTTGCACATTCTCCACAATCCTAAGCATCCAGTTTTGGGAATATGCTAACAGAATGGTCTTAACAATGCAGTTAAAATCACTAGGTAGTGATAGTTTAAGGCTTTCCCAAAGGTGGTGTAAAGTGAGCCAGGATTGTGCAGAACTAATATTTGACTCAGCTTTATTATGTGATGTTTCAGACTCAGATCCCTTGCTGGCATTTAATCAACGTTATTGAACACTTTGGACTCAACAAAATGAGGCTGAAATTTGGAAATCCCAACAGATCTGACTCTATATAATTATTTGTATCAGCACTGAAGATAATAAAATATGTATTACAGTGTTTTTGGACTACAGCACCATAGTCTGCTTGGATAAGTTGATGAGAAAGCTGAATTTTTTTCTGCGTTTTTCGATTTATTCATAATTATTATGAAGTTTTACTCTAATAAATCGTATTGACAGTCCGAATTTCCAAATGGACACCAATTTTCTGTAATAATTTATTAGAAAATGTGCAGAAGTGCTGCACAGAGCAAAATAATAAAACTATTTAGACAAGATTTATTGCACTTCTCATGGTGTAGCATCTATGACTTAAGATCATTAGTATTTTGCCTTTCTGCTCCCAGATCTGACAATACAAGAGGGCAGATTTAGCTGTGGGTATGTAACAGCTGAGGATTATAAAACACATAGATCACTAGTGAAGGGCTGTTAACCATGAAAAAGGCAATGCAAAAACTCATCTCTTTTGCTCCCAAAACCCTCCTACATGTTCTCACATTTAAGCACTCACCATAACAGAGGTGCACAGACAAACACATAAAGGTTCACAAGTGAAATCCATCATGCAAAAACTCCATACTGAAACAGTTCCTTAGTCATCTGGTGGACATGGAGGCACCAACAAAAAGAAGGTAAAAAATTAATTATAACCTCATATAAGAAATATAAGGAAATAATTGCAAAAATGTCATTGATAACAGTGGTTCTTGCTCAGGGTTCCCTCATGTTTTACTTAGAAGGGAAAAAATAACAAGGAAGACTTGAGGACAAAACCGGCACATTTAGGAAAAAAAGGCAGAGTTTGCAGTAAAGATTTTAAGCTGAAATAGATGAAATATTGATGGATTTTCTATACAGAGCCCTTTACATAGCTTTCTGACCTTTTCAGGCAAAAAGCTCCACACATTGCAACAGGATGTGAAAACATGCCAATATCCTGGTGAATCCTCCTCACTTGATATATTCCCTGTATTACATTTCCTTAATATAGTCCTTATTTCCTGTGCCCCAGAAATAAAAAAGCTGTGTCACCCCCATCCAGTGTCCACTTTTGGCCAATTTCCTCCATTTCAAAAACAGGTGATTAACAGAAAATAACTTCAAAATATACACAGCCAAATGAAACTTCATAAACTGCAGTTGCATGAAGCACCTGCTTTGATTCCTTTCATATTGACGTTAATAGTAAATCACCTATTTAGTTTAGTGAAAACAGAGTTAAACGACTTGTCAAACCCTTATTATAGGAGCACAAAATATTTAGACAACATCATCTACTACCAAGTGCTTGGTTTAGCATGTTGCATGAGCTGCAGGAAGTATACTAATGAAATTACTGTCATTTGGGAAACAGCCCACTCTCTGGAAGCTTGCCTGGATGATTTGATCTGAATCCAACATAACTTGGAATTTTTATCTTTTTTTTAACTGAAACATACAGTAATGCAAATATGTTAACTAACACTATCTTCATAAAAACCTGCTGCTGTGCTAAGATATTCCAGGCTGCTCAAGAATTTTCATTTTTTAAGTCCTCAGAAAAATCAACTATTTTTGGCCCTTTTACCTGGAATTACCATAGTAATGAAAGTCCCAGATTCTCAGCTGAGAGCTGAAATGCAGCCTTTGTGCCCAGCAAGATTTAAGCCTTTGTGTTATGGTGTTTTTGTCTCACCATATGTTTAGAATATCACAGAAAACAGAATCACCTTGGCGACATTATTTCTACTGCTCCAGTGAGATAGTGGTTTTATGTAACTGCTAGTACTGGTCAGTCCCTTAATTGCAGCAGGGCCATGATAAAAATGCAGCACGTTTTTATGGCAGACAGCAGCGTCTTTGCAAAGCACTTCTAATCTCCACTTTCGGATCTAACCGTTTGTGGTTTTCTCTTTAGGGACATTCTCATCCAGGTAACACATTTTGAAACTTTGACAGAAACTGTGCAATAGAATTGCCATGCTCAGAGTCAAGGCGTGTGAACAGGAGTGTAAGAATATTCTGCATTTACCTCGAAATTTTGTAATCCACATGCACGTACCAAAATCCTCTCCCAACTCCTTTGTTGCAGGTTACATTTCAGTAACTTTCATAGTTGTCTTGAGGTGCTTTATGCCCAGACTTTGAGTACAATGTTGATCTGGAGCCACCTCAGAGATGTAAACTCGGGCCCATAGATGGATGAACTCTCTGCCTTATAGACCTGAATGAAGAGTGATCTTCATTTGCTGTCGTAGTCTGCTCTACTCAGTCCACTTTAAGAAAGAATAAACACTTTTAGGTGCTTAAATACAGAAGAATACACAAGGCTAAGACAGGTGTTTAATTCAGAGATTTAAACAATCCACTAAATCATGTAATACGCAAGATCTCATGCACTCTTCTTCAACAATGCTTTCTGCTGACTGGCTCAATTATTTATCAGGGCTGGCCTTTAAATCCCACTGTTTATAGTTTGATTAAAGAATTTAGAAACTGACTTTGAGCACCTGATTTAGCAGACTTGGAGTAAAATCTCAAGTGAAATATAGTTTGTTCTTCAGCCTTCAGTGGTGTATGCTGAGGAGAGAGGTGCTGTGAGGTGTCCGTGGATGTCAGTCTGCATCTGTGCTTTTTTTTTTTTCATAACTTACCTCCATTAACTGGCAGAAGTTGTAGAAATTGGGTGTCCACACTTGCATAGTGTTTTTTGTTAGTTGGTTTGGTTTGCTGTTGTTGTAGTTGTTGTGTATTTGTTTATTTATTTATTTATTAGTTTTTAACTAGGTATGAGAAGTGGTGGAAAAAAAGCAGGCCAAAAAAAAAAAAAAAAAAGGTTTTTTTTTGCTTGTGATAAAATGAAAACATTTCATAGAATCATAGAATGGTTTGGGTTGGAAGGGACCTTAAAGATCATGCAGTTCAAACATCCTTGCCATGGGTAGGGACACCTTCTACTAAACTCAGGTTCTCCAACCTCTGTCCAGCCTGGCCTTGAACACTGCCAGGGCTTCACCACACTCACAAGGGAGAATTTCTTCCTAATATTAAGTTTATACCTACCTGCTGTTTAGGAGGCTTCTAAAGACATTTTCAGCAGGACCAACCACAGTTTCTATAGATATCATCTTTCTCTTAAAATATCTTGTTCTCCCAAAGATAACATCGTGGGATGTGGGGCTGGGGTTGTCTTATTTGGTTCAGCAGTAAACCTGCCTTTCTGGAAGTAGTAGGAGTCCCCATAAATTTTATATTATCCATCTCAATGCAGCTGACTCAACTAATCCTGTGAAGGGTTTCTCCAAATATCAAAGATCTTATTACAACTTGAGTAATTTGAATGCCCCCATACATATTTTGATCAAAAGCTTTACCTAGAGTTTTTACCTAGAGTTTTACCATATATTTTTATCTCCAATATATGAAGCTGAAAATGCACCTCTGGCACTGGAAGATCCACTATAAACTCAATTTTAATCCAGATTTCATAGCTGAATGCTAGTGTGAAAAAATGGCATGGTATGCAACTAAAGTGATGACGTCCTTCTGGACAATGGCATAAAAATCTAAGTAACATCAGGAAAGGGGAAAAAAAGCTTAGTAATAAGCTTTCACTATTCTCTTGTATTTCAAACTGTCACTTGACCATATTTTAAGAAGGACTTTTAACAAGCCTAATTAGCAGAGATCATTGTTTGTTAAAAAAAAACCCAAAACAAAACAACACAAAAAACCAAACAAAAAACAAACAAAAAACCCCCACCAAAACTCCCTATATAATTTCTTAATTTTCTTTAATGTTTAAATACATTTTTCAAGCACAGGATTACTTAGGGCCCGAGGCTGCATTTCTGAGACAGTTGGAGGCAATCAAGTTAAAGCTGCTGCAGCCCTGCCCTCCTCCTTGTGCTGCCAGATTTTGAGTGCTAAACTGGCAGAAAATTCATCATTTTGCTGCTCTTGTTTTGCTGAGTGACGTTTCTGCTCCACGGATTTAGCTGATGTGGACCAGCTCACACAGAGGGTCACTGGGTATTAGTTTTGCACAAAGCAAAAGGCAGCACCGTTGTTTTAAATCCTACCTGGTCATGTAGGAACATGGGTTATGTCACTACCATGAAGAGACTGTCTAGACAAAGCTCTTCTGGTAAGACAGAGCTGATTCTTTGGCAGCTATAAACCAGCCCATTAAAAAAACAAACCAAACAAAAAAAAAAAAAAAAAATCCCCAAACTAAAACCAAAAACCACAAAACAAACAAACAACAAAAAACAACAACAAAAAAAACCCCAAACCAAACAAAAAACCCCCACCTACTTTCAGTGAAACAACAAAACATCTCTTCAGTGCTTACTAGACAAAACTGGAACTGGAAGCAAGGAAAACATTAAAAACAGTCCTTAATAATAATAATAATAATAATAATAAATATAAAAATATTTTCAGTCAAGAAGTTATAGATTTCTAATTATTTTGATTTCATATAAAAATAACTTGACTTTTGAAATTTTTATATCTGATCTGCAAAAATTATGTTCTTAAATTCACTGATGTCAGATGCAGAAATAATGCACTCTAAGACTGTACTTATAGGAAAAGCCTCACTGAGCATGGTGTAGCCGTGGGAAACCTTCAAGAAAAATAATTTACTTATAAAAACAATTTTTGTATCCTCACTCTTTTTCCACAGAGTTGTCTAATAGAAATTATTCTGAAGTCATTAAGAATTTATTAAACCTGAATATTCCAGCTTCATTCTTATTTAGTAAAAAAACCCAAACCTTTCTTGCTGTGTTATGATACTGTTGTGCATTTATGTTGTTAACATTTTTTAGGGATTTTGAAGGGTGTGGGGTGGTAATAGCAGAGGGTATTCTTATCAAAATTGCTTGGAAACCTTAATAGGCTATTGGTTTAACTTCTAAGAAAAGGTCATCTTCCTCTAGCAACCTGGTTCAGTGGAAGGGTTGAAACTAGACATCCTTTAAGGCCCCTTCTAACCCAAAGCATTCTATGGTTCTGTGATTCCAGAGAAAATGATTATTTCAATGAATTTCCTGGTAATTTTTTAACTGAATTTGAAAAAGGCCCAGAAAACAGAGTTTGGAGAGGATTTCAGAAACATTGAATTATATAACCACCCAGGAAATGCTACATTTTTAATTTCAATGCTCAGGTGAGGCAAATAGAACTCAGGTAAAGTAAGCACAACTGGAGAAAAGTATGCAGAGTGACCCAGAGCCAGCATGGAACATCCATTCTAGTAAATGAATAACTATTTTAAACATTTTTCTCCTTTGGAGATGGTACTTTTTTTAAAAAATGAGCTTTTTCAATGCATTGCTTCTTCTAGACTCTGTAGCACTTCTTTTCACTGCAAGCTCAAAGGCTACTCATATTTCTTCCTGATGGCCCATAGAAGCTGAACTTCTATCACATCTTAGAGCAGCTGCCACAATTCTCTCAAACTTATTTTGTATTTACAAGGCAACAAAAGACACATAAACATCTCTGGCATAGTACAGTCACTTGAAAATATGTCTGTAATGATTCTGTGGTTTTACTGCTCCTGGGCTACTTTGCTGTGTCACACACTGCACTCGAAGTTCAAGGAACGGCTGTGAGAAATGTGAGATATCTTGTTCCCCTTGCAGTGGGAAAAATAACAGGGTTATCTATGGTGATTTCTTTAGAGGGCAATCTTGTAATTTTTTCCTGGAGAAGAGTATATGGCCCAAAGCTACAGAGTGGGGCCTTATCTGTGAGGTTTGTGAGGCCCTGGCACACATTGCCCAGAGAAGCTGAGGCTGCCCCATCCCTGGAATGTTCAAGGCCAGGTTGGATAGGGCTTGAAGCAAGTTCCTGCCTATGGCAGGGGGGTGGGAATGAAATGCATCATATTTAAGGTCTTTTTCAACCCAAACCATTCCAGTATTCTGTGATCTAACACATCTCAGAGTATTGAGGATGTTCCATATTCCTTCAGGAAATGCTCCATATTCCTTCAGGGAATGCTCCATATTCCTCCAGGGCAAATCCAACTTCTCAGAAGCAGTGCCTTGGCACCATTTGGACACTGATATGGATCAGGAGTCATTCCATGCAGGTAGTTCACAATGAAACACCTACTTATGGCGGGGTTGTATTTGCTTCCTGTGTTCTCACCAGTAACTATTTGCTTAAGAAATCTATTGAGGTATCTCAAGTGTTCCACAGAGCTTCCAGCTGCTACTAGGGAAAGGGAATTGCCTTTGGATACCTCAAGAGGCAACAAAAAGGAGAGATTTAGCAATGGAAATCAAGCTCTAGCAGTCCAAATGTTGTTTTCTGCAGATTATATACAGAGGATTTTGTGAACTTATTTGACACAGCTACAATTGGATAAGAAAAGGAAAATCATTTGTGCTTCTCCAGGTTTGCCAGGAAGGGCTCACATAACTTAGCCTGAATGTTATGGATGCAAAAGTTTACAGGTTCAAAAAAAGTTTCCAGCACAAGTTCATGAAAGAGTCTCAATTGAGGATCACTGATTTCAGAGAAATAACTTCTGACTTAGGTAGTTTCTAGTGAATGGTGTCTGAAAGAGAATATAGAACATATCTGAATATGTTTTAATCCTCTTTCTGAGGATTCTGCTTTGATATCAGCAGGAAATAGGTGTTCGGTTGGCTATAGTATAAAAAAATACATGTTTTTTTTTATTGTAAACCTTTAATTAGGGTAAAGCACTAGGAAGTATACCAAAACAAGAATCTGCTGTGACTTTCATCCTGTAACAGGGAAACTCATGATAGATGATAGTCACTGCAAGTGCTTAAACTTACAAACCTAAACAAAAAAAAATATTCCACAAAATGTACTATGAATTGGTCAAAGTGAAGTAGATATCTATTCCTTTGAAATTATTATTTTCCAAAGATAAATGTAATTTATTTTTAGTTAAATCATGCTCGAATTTATTTCAGATCCAGGCATTATTTTGTAAGCGGCAGCACAGCATCCCCCTGTAGAAATGTGAAAGCTGGAGAGAGAGAAATGATCTATTAATCTGGGACAGCTCTTAGTAGGACAAGACATAGTGCTTTATCTTGTCTAAATATAGGTGACCTAAATGTAAAGGCCTTTACCAGTTCCTTCAGAAGCCTTGCCTACCATCTAATGTGTCTCAACAGTTGGAAGCTATCCAAATATTGAACTGCTATTTGCTTTTTTCTATTACTGCTTATTAATGTACATACCCAAAGTCATCCCAGCAGACTCTGCTCTCTCACTGGCCCACTTTTATTATGGAGATTAGAAATACCTAAGTCACATGCAAGTACTCCACCAAGTGCCAATAGCCCACTCATCCTCATCATGAATAATTGCAATCCAAATTTGATGCACTTACACGTTTCGGGTTTGTTTTTGTTTTTTTTTTTTTTTTTTTGGGGGGGGAAACATGACCACATTAAAGTTATATATTAAAGTTAATTTTCCTGGATTCCTTTGCAGGGAAAACAAGGCTATTAGGGTTTTTATGTTTAGGAAAATAGTGATTGAAAGATACCTAATGGCCCATGGGTGCTGTGGGTGTTATCGATAAAATTATGAAGAGTATGGTCTCTCTTTTTTCCTCTGGTGGTACAAAGATGTGGAGAAAAAAAAAAATAATTTCACCCTAGTTTTACTTCAGATACAGGCTGCAAGATAAATGGGCATAGATTCTGGGGTTTGAACACAGTGTGTGTTTGTATCAATATACAGTGTGAGCCTCTGAGAATATTTGGGATATATAGAGTATATATTTTGCAGTGAGAACGAAGTCCCATTGTGCCTGCCCTGCTTTACAAGATGAAAAGAATAAATGCAGTTCCAAAATGGTAAAAAGGCATTTTATTTAACTCTAGCATTTTGACACTTCTTGAAGGGAAAAAGAACTGTGGCAGGAAGAGCTGTCATTCCCTGTTTGATCAGCACAGCTGAGGGATGGTTGAGAAAGGGAATCTGCCCTCAGATGCCTTCCCAGCAGTGATGATGCTCCTGCTCCTGCTCCTACCCACCCCAGGGGAAAAGACCTGTTGCAACCCTGAGGGCTGCAGTGGTTGAAACAAGGAATTCCTCCTCCAGGCTCTGGCGTTGGTAGCATCCACCACCTAAGAGAGACCCACCAGTGACCGTGGGCCCAACAGCAGTTTGTGAGGCAGAGCCTGAGGTTTAGTGCTCAACATCAGTGCAGTGCTGGTGCTGCTGAAGCATTTAGCAATGAAGGAGCATGTGGGGCTGCAGGTTCTGTGTGATGTTGGAAGAAGCTGGCCACGGGGTTGGCCAGTCTGCTTCAGTAGCAGGCTGATAATCAGCACAGACACTTGTGTATCAGTGAAATTATCGGCTCTGATTTACATGCAAGGCTTTTAACAGTGGTCTCCAAACTTGTTCTTAGTTTACAAAATGTGACACATGGGGGGGCAATCTTCAAGCTAGTCAGACCTCCCTATCCGTTAGAAGTGAAGGTCCTTTTCTGTCAGAGTATGTCTTTTCCTCTCCCATCTATCTGAATCACTGTGATTCCCTGTAAGAATTTTTATCACTCAGTGGAAAGTGCATTGAAAATCTCTGTCAGGTGTGAAAGAACTGAGATGGTACTGACTATTCTCAAATTTCTCAACAGTCCCTGAAGGCCTATCCTGGCTCAGAACTTTTATCACAGCAGTATTTTACAGATTCCTTAAGTCTTTCCGAAGTTTTTTTGGGATTTTTTTTTTGGCACGTATAGCATATTCTCTTAGGCTTTGTGGTTTCATCTATTTTTCTTCTCATCTTTCATCCACATCATGGTAATCAACTTCTCACAGGTCAAAAAACTCTTCAAAGTACTTCTTTGAACATCTGCCTCCTTAAAGCCATCCCTGCTGTATTCTCTGATAACTTGGATCTCATCCAGTTTTGCTAGATGAAGACTTAGGAGTATTCGATGAACATCCTATTAACTAAACAGGAGAGAAGAAACAGGTTCCTACATTTTTCACTAACATGTGGTCTGAGCACAGTGGGAGGGAAAAAGCCAACAGCGAATGATCTGTATGCACTGGTTGCAAACAGGTAGCTGCTCTCCCAGATGAAACCACATATTTGAAGTATCATTTAAAACCTTCAGCAGGGAGCTATCATACCATCTTTTATATTAGTTATGAGGCATATAAATTAGGGTTTTGCTACTATTCTTAAAAAAATTACAGATCTGAGCATCCTCCTTTTTTCCAATCTGTTTGATTGAAAGCAGTTGCTCTCAGTTTCTGAAGCATACATGGTACAGAGAGCCAGCAGAGACTAGAGAGGGATTTGTTCTCTTGAGTATCTAAAGAAATTTCAGTGAGGGAGCAACTTATTCCATAGTCAACTTCAATCAGAATTCTCATTAGAAACCTGCTGCATACTGCAGGGAAGGCAATCCAAACTTTTCATTCACTTAACTGAGTTTTGGTATTGTTTCTTCTTGCTCAGTTTCCCATTCTGTGCTGTTTTGTTTGCATTTAATTTTAATTAAAATATATTCCTAAACTGTCTTGCCGATTCACAGCAGGAGTAATTTTTCTTACCTTTTCCCTTCATTTTCTAGGCCAACCAAACCATCATCAATCTCTTTTGTTCTTAATATCACCCAACTCAATATCTTTCACCAAACTTCTAAAGTGTATGCACTTGAACAAAATATCTGAAACTTGTATTTTTTGTCATTATATCTGCTCTCATTCCTTTTCTAGAAGGCATTAAGTCTCAAACAGAGTGAGGAAGTTCAACTGACTCACTAGATTAGGCTGCCCAGAGAGGTGGTAGATGCCACATCCCCAGAAACATTCAAGGTCAGGTTGTATGGGGCTCCTCTACAGCTTCTGTCTGTCCTTCTCATTACTAATAGTCTGTTTATTCTGTGTCTCTTAAATTGTCTTTTGCGTTGTGTTATAGGGTTTGTAAGTTTTTAGTGACAGAAACATCATTTTCCCCTGTGTGATTGAAGTGTATTCATCATCATGCCACAACGTGCAATTCTTTTTTGGAGATGGGTGTGAATCAACCATGAGATTTTCCATTGCCTTCAGACGAGCTGCCCACTTACACTGACTGAATATCTTAAGTGTTCGTCTTATTCAGTCAAATGTCCTACATAAAGAGGCATCTGTGATTAGTCAGCAGTGTCTAGCAGTGGAGGCAAATTCAGTTTGCAGGAACTACCAGTTTCTTATTCAGAAAGCTGAGTGACTTCTCAAAAGCTTATCATTAAGAACATTACTCATTCTTCTCAGTGTGAACATTAAACTGATGAGAAATTTATGGAGAAGGTAGAAGATGCAATGTCTTTAGTTTGTCAAAAGCACCTGAAACAGCCTTTTACGTAACTGAGACTGATGCAATAGAGTAAGTGAAATAAAATCAAAGAATGGTTTGGGTGGGAAGGGACCTTAAAGATCATCTTGTTCCAACCCCCCCGCCATGTGTAGGGACATCTTCCACTAGACCAGGTTGCTCCAGTCTGGCCTTGAACTCTTCCAGGGTTGGGACAACCATGGTTTCTCTGGGCAACCTGTGCCTCACCACCCTCACAGTCAAGATTTTCCTAATTTCTAATATAATCTATGGTCTGAAGGAAGTCACAGTTATCAGTTATGATACAGTTCTTTAATCTATTAATTCTATACTGACTTACTCTTTCTAGGACCAGGAATTTCCAACTCTCTTGTTTGCAGAGTGTATGAAGAGCATAAATATCTAAAACTTTTCTCTTCTGAATTTCACAGATGTGAAATAGGCTGTATTTCTCTTCCACTGATTATACTTAAACTAAAAGGGTAAAATGATATGGGGCTTTTTTACACAACTAAAAGGCAATATAATATTATAATAAGACTTGTTCTACTTTGCCCTCCTAAAATTTTTCTTTTACTGGAATTCTGTTCTAACTGCACCATGAAAATTAATGACTTTCCAGCTTGGTCATGGAGTTTTTGAAGCAGCTGTAGGTCTAAAAAGCACTGTAAAAAAATGATGCATGACAATGTGAGAATGGGAAAATCTCATTGTCACATTAATTATCTATTGACAGAAGATATACAGTAGGTGATGTAATGGCTTTGGATGTTCTTGTCTTTATTACCTCTTGGGGAAAGAGTTCAGATCATGAAATGAGTTTGGTGCTCCTGAGTGGACATTTGTCCTCATCACCAAACAACCCCATAATTCAGCACAATGTAACAAAATTGGAGAGCTCAAATTGAGGAGGCTTAGAACCAAGAGCATCAGGGAGTGATAAATCAGGCTAGAGGTGCAGGGCAATGCCTCTTGGGGTGACTTTCACAGCATCTGTGAGACAATGCCATCCCCATAACAAATCATTTTGCTAGACAGATATCCTCAGGAGCTCCACATACTTGAAGGGACAGATCAAGCTGGGAAAGTGCTAAAGGGATCAGAATTGGTCTAAGACAATATTCTATTCAACTGCCATTCAGTATTATGAGAACAGTGATTTTAACATTGTATTAAAGTCACAGTCTATAATTTTGTGATTCCTCTGCTGATGTTCAGGGATTTTTTTAGTCATAAACAAAGAGCAGTGTGCATGATGCACACTTGCATAAATAAGAGTCCCTGAGGGGGGATGTCTAAATATGTCTAACTACTGTAAGCACACTTAATTGAAGTATATTGGCGTAATTGTCCTCATTAGACATCCACCTTTTGATGGATTCAGGCCAACATTAGTGCATATAGCTTGCTATAGGAGTTAACTATAAACTTTTTGTGATTTCTATGAAATGCATTGAACGTTTTCAGTTTAAGTTTTAACAGCTGATGTCATTTTCTCAGTATCACCTTCTGAGGTGGCTGCACCAGGTACCTTTGTTTACTGTTTCCACAAGAAGATCCAACTGCAGCTATTTTGCTTGTCACAAATATCACAATCTGAGCCACTGAGAGTAATGTTCAACTCAGGAGAAGAATTTCACACAGTTGTGGAATGTAAATCAACAATATGAGATCAATATGTAAATCAACACTGCTGAGACTTATATGTTGTGTATCTATTTTATATATATGTGTATAGTGGACAAAATAGGGATAATTAATTCTTTTCGTTGTAGCTTCTTTCATTCTTACATCTCAGTCCCAAAATATACTTCTTCTGTGTGTTTAAAGAAATTATTTTCAATCATTTGTAAAGACATCAGATAGTTAAAGCAGTTCACGAAGTGCTAATCTGAGGCAACACAGAAGGATTCCGCACTCAAGTCCCACGGCCTGTGTGCAAAACCCATGAAAAATGAAAACTTAAGTACTTCAATATCCCACCTTGACTTACAGACTTCCCCAGATTAGTTCTCAACTAGCGACTGTGATCTGCCAAAGCTGCGAAGAAGGGTAATTAACTGCCATATATTATGTATTTGCAAGAGACACCGTGGATACGTTTGCAAACTGTTATTATTTTATTTTATTTATTGGCTGGCTTTAATTATATTCCTGGAAGAACCTGAGTTATGGTCTGACTGCAACAGAGTCTGACAGTGGAATAAGTTATAGAAGCCACCTTCGGGGGACTGTAGGCAACACTGCAAATAAAACAATCTGTTTCCTTCTTCAGATCTTCCAGACATGATTAGATGAGAGACTAATCAGACACTGAGAAGTCTTTAGACACAGAACTGCTTTTTTTTTTTTTTTTGGCATTCTGTCAGCTATCTTTGACAGCTAAATACAATCTTCTCTGATGGAATCATAATTATTAATTAGGTAAAGGAGCTGCACCCCGGCTCTTGTGCAGTTATGACTTATGTTACCCTCAGTGACTATAACCTCCATCAGCTCTGCTCAATTAACTGAGGTTAAGCATTATAGATTATTGAGGAATTGGGTCATGGTAAATCAGAATGACTTTCCCAATTTAAAAATAAGGGATGGTCAGGTGTTTCAGAGACAAGGCTCAATGCCAGGCTTTTGCAGAACTGTTCTCTGCTGTAGATCCTGGATGGACAAATCTTTAAAGAGGAGGTTTATTCTATCTGAATTTATCTATCAAAATATTAGGTTAGTTTTTGTAAAGTGAGATATAGTCACTGGAACAAGTCAGCTAGTTCATGGGGGTGATTCACCATACGCTCACCATCCAAGCCAGATGGTACAAATAGCTAACCAGAGGAATCTCTCCATGTTAACCAAAGAGGAGTTCTCAATGACTAGGTGTCATCCTCAAATTTTAAATTATTGAAGTGGATTGAGATGAATACATTCTTTTCTGCCTGAGACATACTCAAATGACTGAAATGGTTCATGGGAGATGCAGCAGAAGATTCTCAGAGAAATTTACATCTCACTCTTCTTGAAGAGACTGACCTAGTAAGAAATGCCTTCTGAAATGTGGCATGTTGGGGTGGGTTGAAAAGACATTAAGAAGCTGGAGATTTCATGGGCTTGGTACATCTTAAAAAATGACTACACAAGCTGTGTCTGTACTACTAATTTGAACATATCCCAGGAGACACCTGAGCACATCTTTACTGACAAACTATTGAAGTGATGCCTGGCTTGGCTTTAGACCACAGAAGATCAGCACTTTTGTAACGGGTTGCTGAACATGGTTCAGAAGCCTGCACAGTCCAGGGATCACTTCCAACAGCAGCTTGTGTGTGGTAACCCTGCTGTGAAGGCTAAGAGAGTTTAACAGTATGGAGAGACGCTGCTCCATGCCAGATGACCTTAATGTCAGTGAATGAGCATATTTAATTACGTTAATCCATTAAAAGCTTAATGTTAGACTCTATCTATGCCTTCTTCTGCAATCTTTCTTTTATATTGCAAACTGTCTTGAGGCAAGGCCCCCCTAAATCTACAGTCTGTGCTGATATAGCATGCCCCTCAGTAGGGTGGGTGAAATGACATAACCAACACTAAATGATTTTCAATTGACTCAAAGCTTAGGCATCTGCCTCAAAAAAAAAAAAAAAAAAAAAAAAAACAACAAAAAAACAAACCATAGAGCATCCCTCAAGGTTTCTCAGGATGGTAATTTCTATGCTCTCTTACACAGGGAATGGCTGCTTCATTCCCCTCTATGCACTGTGCAGTATTGTAACAGTCACAGATGTTTCCCCTTGCTATTTATTGTCTCATAGCTGCCATCTGTTCAGTGCAGCCTCCTGTTGTCCCTCCACCAATACTTAGCTCATAAACTCTTTGGACTAGTGCATCTTTTCGTCTCTAGGACGCTTGACCTGAAATCTCGGCGGTAATACAGATAAAATAATAACAGTAATTACAATAGTATAAACGCAGACTTCAGCTTTTGGAGGCAGGAAAGAGAAAATTCACTTTAAATGTGTTTATATTCCTCTGAAACAATCTTTCTGAAGTTGAAATATATTATCTAACTACATACAGCAATGAAGAATTTTTTTCAGGTCAAAAAATATCACTGGATTCCCTTGAAAGGAAGGGAAGGTGAAGAACAAAGTATCAGAATTTAATAGTCAGAAACTAACTAAAATTCTTCATGAAACCATAATTTTTTCAGTTTTAACAGAGGAAAACAAATCTAGAGCCCCTTGAACCACACAAATTATGATTAGTTGAAACCCTACAAAACAGTCAGAGAAGCATGAAAAAATAAACATTTACTAACAAATATATATATATATACTTTGATTATATCACTTATCACTCTGGGACTGACAGAAATGACACTGACTAGTAGTATGGTTTCATGGAAATTGCAATCTTTATTTTTGACAAAACTTATGCGTGTCTTATTTGTAATATTTGCAAATAACAACAATAGTAGAAGAAGTCTGAAGGAACAAAAACCAACAAAACAAAACAAAACAAAAAGAGAGGTTTGTGAGAATATACTGTACCTCATGCCAGCTTTAAAAAGGCATGTTCAAAAGACCTGTCCAACTGATTGTTCAAGTGATTCAGCTGGACATTCAAGGACTGTGAACAGTGGTGGGTGATCCGATGGAATTCTTTTAAGTTGAGGGCCGGATAGTGCACGGACAGATGCTGTTACAAGCTGGGACAGAGCTGCACCGCTCTAGGGAGGGCTCTGGGAAGCATCAGGCAAACAGTGCATTTGTGTGCTCCTTGCTGGGACAGGGAAGTGTGGCTGGTGGTGGCACACTGGCACGGGTTACTCGGTGAGGTGGTGAGTGCCCCATCCCTGGGAACACCCAAGGTCAGGTTGAACAGAGCTCTGAGCAACCTGATCTAGTGGAAGATGTCCCTGCTCGTTGCAGGGGCTTGGAGTAGGTGACCTTTAAAAGTTCCCTTCCAACGCAGACTATTCTATGATTTCAATGCACTGCATGTCTGTAGGACATGGCTCCTCTGCTGCCAGGCCCAGGTGAGTGAAGATCACAGGAGACAGAGCAGTATCCCTGCAGCCTCTGAACAGCTGGTGCACGACTTGCACTCTGCTTGCAAAACCTTTCCTGCTAAGTGGAAAGGACACAATGAGGACAGGGCACCACAGGGTCAAAATTGTGAGTCCCAAGCATTCCCTTGGGGCCTTTTCACACACACATTTGCACACAGGCACGTGCTTGCAGGCTGAGCACAGTCTAACCCTAAACCCACAGGGGAATGCAAAGCTGGAGGTCAAATCCAAAAGTCCTTAAACAGTCAAAATGCCCATTTAAAATCAATGCTATTCATTCCTGGAATGTTGAAATGATCCATGCATGCAGAGAGGAGGCAATAAGTGCATCCATTGTCCTAGAGCTGGTAGAAGCTGGTTCTGCCTTGGATGCTGGTGTAGGATTTGACGACCATGGAACACACATTAAAAACCACAGTATTTTATCCATTTGGACTTGTAGAAAATGGATGAGAGGGTATGCTAAATGAATTTATCTATAGTACAGAAGAGCCACAGGGCAACCGTGAATTGGTCCTTCAAGGAGCTACTCCTGCGTGAGGGCTGAAGGGAAGGAACTCCAGAACCTGCTCTGGAAGATGCTGTCTCAGTGCTGCCTTTTTGAGCAACTTCAGGTTACTGTGGTCAGCTCCTGAGGGGTGGCTCCTGGAGAATTGCCATCAGGTTGTATTTTCCTTTTTTTTCTTCAGGGATCCTTTCAGTTTCTTCCACAGACTATCCTTCCTCTTCATTTTCTTCTCTACCATGGGCAGTGAGGACTCTTTCCTTCGAATTTCCCTCACTAGTCCATGAAAGACATCATCAATGTAGAAGCGGAGCGCAGCTGAAGTTTCAAAGAAGGAGCAGGAGTACTCTCTGGCTAAACTCATTCCTTCTTCAGTTGAGACCTACAAAGAAAAGAAAAGACCATAAATACACCCTAATGCACAGAGCAATAGTTAACATGAGAGCATTACAATATGTATAGTCTGAATTTTTTGACCCAGCAAATCACTGACCTTTAATTTTACAGGAAAATAATCTAACTACACCCAATAGAGAAGATCAAGAAGTGAAAGGATCAGGTCAAATTCATGAGATATTTGAACAGAGCAATCTGGCAACATGCATGTGCTCAGGTGTATTATGTCCCTAATTCTGATGCATCGTTTTGTCCATGCATTTCCTGTCTTTAGTGCAGTAATCCTGTAGTTTGACAGTGCTGGTACCTTTGTACTTTAAGATGGAATGAATGACTAGAAAGACTTACAAAGAATTAAGGCCCTAGAAAATCCTTGTTCAGCATTAACCTAATCCTGGAGGCAACTTGACTCTTTAGGCACACCAGCCTTCATACCCTAAAATTTTCTAATCATATTAATTTCTGAGCGTGTCTTTGAGTGTTCTGGTCTTGGCAGGCCTGTAATCCGATCACTGAACTCATACCTGAGCTGTATGAAGATCCAAAATCTATTTGCTTTTCAGCTCATGTTTCCTAAGTGGCTTCATTCTCAGAGAACATGTGGAAAATGTGTTTTTGTGTTTTGAGGAATTGTAAGGGGAGGATTCTCCATCAGGTTGGAGGGAAGGAAGCTTTTTTAATTTGCCTGAATTTTGAAATAGGGATCTTATTCCTAAAATTTTCATGTTGTTTGCTTCTTGGCATTTGCCCTGACAGCCTTCTAAATCAGCATTCTGATTAGTGTGTGGT
This sequence comes from Pyrocephalus nanus, assembly GCA_038380795.1. Taxonomy (NCBI): domain Eukaryota; kingdom Metazoa; phylum Chordata; class Aves; order Passeriformes; family Tyrannidae; genus Pyrocephalus; species Pyrocephalus nanus. Next base: position 4,180,971 of record CM076263.1, on the reverse strand, counting down.
TCAAATAGAGATCAAATGCTTATCATAAGGACTACCAGTGCTTTCCACTTAAGGTACTTTTTACACTTTGGAAGCTCATCCAATGCCATGCAAGTCCACAGAAAAACACAGAGCAAAGTCTATGAGCTTCTTGAATGTGAAGCCGGTTTTCTCAGCCAACAGACCAGCCTTTCTTTTCAGTGTCTGAACATAAATCTGAATAAATGAACTGTATGAATGACATGTATGGTGTATATTTAAATTCTAGGTCAGAAATCCCAGCCTTTGTTTTTATTTGCATTTGAATATCATGATTTATTCAAGTAACTTTGCAAACATCCCGATAAAAAGTGAAAACAGTACTTTGAGACAGCTTTGTGAAAAACTACATAATAGGCCATGAAAAGTCTCAGTTGCTACTGTCTGTCACAAGACTCATCTTGGTGCCTTTGTTTGTTTGTTTGTTTTTCCTTATTTCTATCTTCATGCACCTAAAGTGTCATTTATATTTATTAGGGAAATAAATCCCTATGCCTCAAGATGCAAACACACTATCTCATACCTACCATAAGGAAAATGACCTTTATTAATAAATAATGACCTCACTTCACTGCATGTATTCTATCTATCTGTAAAGCTGGACATGGTCAGAAACAGGATTTGGGATGAAACAGAAAATCAGTTCATTCCAGCCTGGAGGTGAATCTGCACCAAGCATGTACCTGCATAACACAGACCTCAGAATTCCTCACTGTCACCTTCACATCAAGTCACAAACTTTGTGACACTGGTAAGGACCATTCCTCTCTGCTGCAGGTGTAATCTTAATTTAATTAAGAATACTGTGAGGGTAAGTAAGGAGGCTGTACGCCAACCTGAATAATACTTACTGACACAATGAAAGATGGTTACTGCTTTCCAACTGCTATAATTGCCAACCTTTAGCAAAAGGGGATGGGTAACAATATGGTCCTTGTTTTTCTCTGGGCAGCTGTGTAAGCAAAATGCATGATTCAATATGTCTATTGGGCACCATTGAGGAATTGATTGTCTGGATAGGAGACTATTTTGGTTTATTTTTGACTTTTTAATGATTTTTTTTTTCTTGCCATGCCTTGTTTGAGTCGAAGGAGGAATTATTTTTTTATTTTATTTTGTTAAAGACGCTGCAGTTCTGAGCAAATGATTACACAGAGCTGCAGTTTCAGTGAAGATTTCATACACTGATTACCTAAAAGGAAGAAAAAAATCCACATAAACTGAAACATCCCTATGTTAAAAAAAATGGTAAGGTTGTAAATATAATTAGGGTACAAGCACAATAACACTCAATTATAAAAAATTACCCTCTTGCTCTGTGATTTTCTAGTCTTTGCCCATCTAGCTACTCCTTTGTTCCATTCTCTTTTTATATCTTTTTTTTTTTTTTTTTAGTATTTTCTAGGATCAAAACTATATTTGCTCCCCCCTGCAAGGAAGAACAACTGCAGGGAAGACACGTTATGCTCTGTAATGAAACAAGACTGCTAAGGGCTATGAGAACTGAGGAATACTCAGGAGAATTAAATCGTGCAGAAAAATTTCCTCCCAATCTCTGTGTGGCTGGAGGTTTGCAACTTGGGCAGATTTGGATGTGTTTCTACGAAAAGCAACAAAAGTTCGGTTTTGGACTCCAGTTTCCTGCCAAATTACAGAGACAACATTAAAATTATTAATGGCGATAGTTCATTTCAAAGCAAGGTATTTTTCTTAGATCTTGCCCTCAGGAACTGATTAACTGCTTCGGCAAAATTTTAGGAGCTAATTCAGCATGAGGAGGACACCTGGCACAAGCAATTTCAGGACGATTAGCTGATGTTTTTCAGCTTCAAGGCTGAAAACACAATTTTTTGAAGTATAATGGCGTAATAATTACCATTACTGCTTCCAGCACTGATGAATGTAGCTATAGTCACTTAATTAACGTGTTTGCTGAAGAACCTGTAAATATAAAGAGATATCTAGAGGAAAAGTACACATTTTTCTTTCAGTTCATAATTTGATCAAGAGGCCAGACACCTATGGAATGAGAAACAGAGGATAAAGCCCTTGATAAGGTGACTGACGCCCGCATAATTCCAGGGATTTACCTTGTCCCCATCTTATTACAAGAAGAGAAACTATATCATAGAAATCCATCCCAGATCTGCACAGCCCAGGGACTTGTTGACAAATTGCAGTTCTGATGGTCTGTATCAGTGGCAGATATGATCTGTCAGCGTGGCACGGACAGACAGGTCAGGGACCGAGGTCATTCTATTGAATATATATCTGGGAAGCAGAGCTTTATATCTTGTCTTTAGAGTAAACCCCCGTGATTGAATCTGGCATTGTTTCCAAGAGTATAATTTTGGTTATATTGATTCCAATTTAGCTCGTTTCTGTGCTGGTAAACCTTAGGAAGGCAATGAAGGTGGAAGACAGGTGTAGTGAAGATAATGAAAAATGAAAATTTAAGAGCTGGCAGAGGATTCCAGGTTTTGATTCAAACTTTTTAAAACTGTTTTAGTCTGGGAGGGGTTTGGATCATGACTTATGGAAGAAGGTCATGAAGCTTGCAGGACAACCAAAGAACATGATCCCTTGAGGACAAGTCCATAAAATGGGAATAAAGCCTCATGAACATGATGTTTCACCCTGGAAAAGAGTCTTCTAAGGACTGCCTTGCAAAGTGCATGATTCTGAGTGCCCATTTGTGCACCAGTGAGCTGGGAGGGAAGGTACACCTGTGACAACATATAACTATGAATCGTGTCTAGTGAAGATACACCTGTTACAACAGCACATGGACTGTGAACAGCACGTGGGATTACAGTCTGAATTTGGGATTTTTCCCTGTCTGGATAGCTGAGAGCAGCTAGAACACAGCACAGCCTCCTCCTCAAAGGAAGTACTTCACGGACTACAAACCGTATTATATGGCATTAAGATTCCGTTTGTGGCTTTTGCAAACCTTCCTTGGAAAATTACAAGTGAGATTAAATGCGATGCTGACAGCTTGTGAAAGCCATGATGGATGAGCTGCCATCTTTGAGACAACCAGTTCCCCACTAAGGTCAGCTCCACCACAAAACCACATGGGCTGGGTGGTGGGTGGGGAGGCACTGGCAATCACTGGCCCCCCTGGGGAGAGTGCAAAAATACCTGAATACCTGTATCTGAGAAGGAAAGTGCAAAGAAACTAAACAGATCAATAGTCTGCTTCTGCCCTTGGACTGCCATTAGCTGGAAAATCTCAATCAGGATCACACTCCTTTTGTGCTCAGCAGAGAATTGCAAAGTAGATTACATTGATGGAGGCTACATTAGCAGAGTCAACAACATCTTGGGTGAGTTATTGGTGGTCTTCAGGTAGGAAAGAAATGCATTTCCTCCTGTGAATCTCATCCCTGAAACAGTGTGTTCTTCTTGAGATGGCATTTGCAGTTTTCCTCTTGGGATTGGGACCTCCAGCTTACCATGAAGAGATCTGGAGTCTGCAGGTAGAGTGCTGTGGAGTTCTAAGGGTTGCAAGAATTCTCCTAATTTTTTGTTACAGATCCCTACCCTGATAGTCAACATTAGAATTATATAATTTTGGATAATTAGGTATCCAAAATTCTTGATCTATGATTTTTTTTTTTTCTCTGCAAGCCCATGGTCTTTACCAGAGACAGAAGGGCACCCGTGTTGCTCAACAGAGTGCTCATCTAAATTCCACTGAGGCTAAAAGGAGGAATTCAAGTTGGTTTTGATCATGCTGTGCATTTTTGAAAGCAAAAATTTTTGGGAGTTGTACACAAAAGATAACTGTTTAAGAGCATAGGGAGGGAAGCAGCATATTGAGCAGCCTTGTTTCTCTACAGTAAATAATAAAAGGAGCAGGATAAGCCATGAGTACTCTGAATAATGTCCTGGAAAGATCCATACCCTTTCTTTTAATCTCTGGTGGAATTTTTTCTATTTCTCAGCAAGTCCCATTCCAGAGAACAAGAATCAGATGCCAGATTGCGTATTACCACAGTTTGTGCTTAAGATGCTCCTGCAGAACAACTGTGAGTTTTCTCACTAATCATAGAATCACAAAATCATTTAGGTTGGAAGAGGCCTCTACAATCATCAAGTCCATCCGTTAACTCAGCACTGCCAAAGCCACCACTAAATCATGTCCCCAAGTGCCACACCCACATGTTTTTTTGAACATTTTCAGTAACAGTGATTCTACTGCTGTCCTGGGCAGACTGTTCCACCACCTGACCATCCCATAAGCGTCGGGGTCTACAGTGGGTCTGTGGAATTCCTGGCCTTAGAGGAGTGCACTGACCTCACCCTTGAGCTGAGGGTGTATCCTTGAGCGAGCAGATACGTGGGTAGGAAGGCAGAATGGACAACTGGGAGGAAGGGAAAGTGATGGAGTGTGTGTTGACACAGAAATAGCATTTTCACATCCTTGTTGATGAAGTTCACCCCGTCAGTGTGTTTTTAGATGCCCTGCTGGCAGATTTGGACCACTGAGAATACACCACAGCAGGCCAGAGATGATACAAAAGGGAGTGTGAGAAAAAGCAGTAAAGCTGTCTTTTGGTACAATTTACTCCTTGCCTGCCATCTGTCTGTCTGTTTGTTTTCTTGACCATCGCAAGAACGACATTTAAGTGAAGACATTTTTAGTAATATCCCATCCAAACCCTCTCTGGTGCAACTTAAGGCCTTTTCCTCCTGCTCTATCACTTGTTACCTGGGAGAAAAGACAGACTTTCACCTCGTTACAGCCTCTTTCTGGTAGCCATAAAGAATGATGAATAACAGTCAGGACTGACCAATTTTCACTAGTCTCAGTTCATAACTCTATTTTTAAAGTAACAGGAAGAAATTAGGTGATTCCTGGACAGCCAGCACTGGCAGGTCAGAGACCTACCCTAGACAGGAAAAGCTCTGCATTTTGATAGGTAGGACTGTGTCCAGCAAAGGCTGATCTGAATGTTGCCACCTGACTTTTTCAGAGCCAAAGGCTCTCACTGTAAGCATCTGAATTCTGTTTTGAGAAACATGCAGCCCAAACCACCAACCCGAGTGCAGATCCATTATACCCATGTCATTTTTGGCAGCTATTAATTTTTTCCTTGGACAAGTGTTGTATCAACAGGCACGGTGACAGAGACTTCCTACAGGCTGGGATAAGGATCTTTCCAAGTGTGACATGCCATTGTTCAGGTCAAAGCTCAAACACTTGGTTGTGGCTGGGGTTGAAAACATGAGCAGAACCGGATAAAACAGGAAAAATCAATCTTTCTGTCTTCTTATGACAACAGCGCTGCTGGTATTTGTTCACATAATACTTGTCACAGAATATTTTTAAAAAGAAAAAAAAAAAAGTGTTCCAAGGCCTTTCACCCTTTTTTACTTTCTTCAGATCTCTACACTTATAAACTGCCTATCATATTCTTGCCACTGAGCAATGACATTTCTAAAAGAAGGGGAAAAAACCGAGATCAACTTAAAATCAACTTAGGCTGAAAAAAATGTTGAAGCCCAGGGTTTGTGAAGAACCAGTGTGATCTTTTGTGGCCAGGTCTTCAGTATCACTCTGCTTCAGTCCAAACAAATGCACAGTAAACACAAAAGTTAAACAGAAATCCTCATTGTTAAAACCTCCCTCAAACCTATCTCCCTCAATATCAAACATTCTGCATTGTTACAGTTTGAAGTTTATTTCATTGTGAATCATTGCTTGAAAATGTAATGCTGAAACTTTTCTTTCTGCAAACACAGACATTTTAACCATGTATGATTCTGCTCCTGAATTTATACACTGCAGTTACAGATCTGATTTGGCCAGAATTCCACTAGAATTCACAACTAGTTTCCACTGATACAAACCAGCTTTTCTACTTGAACCAAACAAGTCCACCTTAATTTTTCCCTCAGTCCCTGTGGAAACACACCTCTTTTCAGCAACCAGAACAGTTAAGGAGTAATATGCACTGCAGAAACTTGGAAGGAGAATTTCTTGTCAACACCATTACTCTTAAATCCATTTGGAACTCTTCAGAAGTAATTAGTTGAACAAACCTCACTCTGACTTCATGGCAGGCAATTCTGCAGGCTCGGCTTTGCTTGCTTTCTAGATTACAAGGCCAGACAAGATAAAAGCTGACATAGAATTAATCATTATCTTGAAGGTATTGCAATTAGTTCTGTTCCTCCTTCTCCCATCCCAGAGTCACATGCCTTATAAGAGTTTTCCATGTTTTACTTCTGGTCTTGCAGGACTAGCAGGCTGAGACAAGAAGATAAAGTTTTGCTGTGTGAATTTATGCCCTGGACTCGATGCCATGGAAATAGCCCATGGCACAGCAATACACATCTCATGTCCTCAGCTGCTCCAGTCTCTGAAGGAACTCACATTACAGAGGTTCAGATATTCCTTCCCTTCCACTCGTAATTTGGACTTTGCTTTAGGAGGGAAGGAACGAACAGGAAGGAAAATGTAGTTTTAGCTATAAAGAAAATAATAGGATTGTCTGGTGCTTCTGTGAAGAGCTTTGTGCCTTATTTTTAGAGGATGGAGAATGGAGTACATGGGATTGTAAAACTAGTTTGTTCCTTTTTTAAAGGGAAACTATTTCATAGTCTTGGTAAAAATTAAATTTCTAGACAAAACCAGGGATACTGGTTTGTCCAAAATGATGTACTTCTCACCCACTTAGTCACTATGGCGTGACATGAAACAGAACTTTAAGTCTGTTCTGAGCCACGAAGAAACATGTTCTCTTTTGGTCCAAGGGAACTGCAAATTGTTGGGGATTGTGAGAGTTATCTGATGAAGCATCAACCATCTCTTGTTCTTATGCACTTCACTACTGACCACTGTTAGATTAGGTGGACAGACATTTTCTCTGACTGCTATTGTAGTTTCTATACTCTTTCAGGACAACTGTAAGCTAATGCTAGCTGTTATGTTAAATACATCCATCTCATGATTTTTTCATATGAAAAAAACCCTAGATTCAATACAAATTCATTGCTTCAATAATTTCTGGAGATTTTTAGCATCTTTTGTGATACAGATTACTACTTAAAACTAATACCTGTCTAGTCTTTCTCCCCTTTTTGGCATTTTATTATTTTCCTCCACCTTGGGTCCCCAATATCCTTGCAACACAGGAGCTGTTCCTCCAGGTAATTTCATTCCTACTTTGGGCAAATATTTGAAATAAAAAAGAAACATTCTCCATGCAGTTGCTTAGTTTCAAAGCAATCAAAGTGCATGTTATGGTCTCGTTTCCAACTCATGATAATATTTCACTTCATTGTTTCACAGGTATGATGCTAAATGGCTAATGAACGCCTCATTTCATATAAGAATTGCTAAGAAATCAGGGTACTGTCTGCAGCTTAGACTTTGAAGCTGTTCTTCTTTACTACAAACTGCAGTCCATTGACTTTATCTTGTCAAAAGCAAGACTGATGAGTGGGTTAAAGCATCTTTACATCAGGAAATGTTTCTAGAGAGATGGCCTCAGGATCTGACTGAATTGGATACTCAAAGCCACATGATCCTGCATCAGTCAGCAATAGCTCTGGGTCTAATTTGAAGAGAATGTGGAAGTGTTAAATCCTTAGCATCAGTCTTCAAGATGAATAAGTTCAGGTCAATTGCTCAGAGCATTTTTCAGAGATCTGACAATTTTCTAAATTGTCCATCATCTTTAAAGGTTCTTTGATTGCAACCCTCAGCGGAAGACATAGATGGCCATAAGATGGCTGCAAATCAGACATTCCTACATCAGTTTCACTTGGACATCTGTTGGAGGAGATCAGGATTTTGTAAGTGGGAAAAAATTTGTAGGAATATCAGTTTTATGTTCCCAAGAAAGGAGAATCTTTTCAATTTTTTTTAAGCAACAAGTAAATCAATTCCCATCTGATAACAGCAGATGGTTATTTTAAAAAAAATACATGTAAAAGAAGATGAAAATGTACATATTAGGCTTCTTTTTCAGTAAATAGAAAGTTAGTAGTATTGAAGTATTGATGGCACTTTTGAAGTAACATTGAATGCTTATTTAACCCTGGTAGTGTTTATTTCTTTTATCTATTTGTAGCTTGTTGTAGGCTAGTTTCAGCCATGTGTTAGACACCAAATTTCCTCAAGTCAATTGAGTTCAGTTCTGCATCTGAATGTAGGCACTAAGCAGACTAAGGACTGTGTAAATAACTTAACTCCCAGTAACATATTCAAATCGCTCTGATATTATATTACTTTGAAGAGGGGAGTAATACAGTCTCTAATAGCAATATTTTATCCAGAAAACACTCAACTGACATGAGAAGATAAGACAATAAAGCAGGAGACATTAAGAAGGGAAGACCAAGACTGTGCTTTCAGTGTTCCGTTTTCCTCAGTTACCTGCTAAAGATTGGGGAATGCAGTTCCAGAAATTCAAAGGAAACCATAAAGGAATCTGCAGAGCTAAATACAAAACAAGGAAGAGGCAGAAACAGGTGTGTATTTATTTGTGCATTTTTGCGCATATGACTTCAAACAAGAACTGTAGACAAAGCAAAAAAAAAAAAAAAAAAACCAACAAAAAACCAAACCAAACCAAACCAAACCATACCAAAAGAAACAAAAAACCCCCCAAAAACAAAAAAAACCACACCCCCCCCAAAACAAAACAAAATAAAATAAAAAAGCCAACAAAAAAAAAAACAAAACCAAAACCAAAACCAAAACAAAACAAAAAACAACACAAAAAACCCCACAAACAAACAAACAAACAAAACCCACAAAAACACCACCCCACAACCAAACAAAAATATTCATGGTTCACAGATCTGAAATAATCTTTTGAGCCAAAGTATCTAATGCTTTTGTTTAGTTAATTGTCTCATTTTCAAACATATGAACAAACTACTGGAATTAGACTTTGAAAGTTCCTCTTTTCTTAAGCTGAATATGAGTTTCCAACACTGGAATAAAACGGTCAAAAATTATGTTCCAAATGCAGCAGATAGCATTGGTTTTTCTGACATCCCACATTATTTCACACCACGTGGAGTGCAACACACATATATCATCCTGGTGTACAGTTTTCACATCTAAACACACTCCCAGACTCAGATTACAGGCAAACAGGGAACACCATCACAAGTTTCTGGCAGTGAAAAGAAAATTGCAAGAAATCTCTCCTTCCTCCTTACATCTTCAGGCAATTGTCATCTGCTGGGATTCAGGGATTCTGTCCAGGCTGCTGAAGTGAATGTGTGACAGAAGGGAAGTAGAGGAAGAATTTATAATGTATTTATAAAGTTTTGGACTGCAATGGAATATTTTTTATCTAAAAGTCATTTGCTGAAGTAAGCACATGTTGAAAAATATGAGGTATCAAAGTGTCTTATGCACAATTTAAAGAGTAATTTTTCACCTTTCAATCCTTTGTCTTTTAATCTTGAGTTGATTTTTAAAGAAAAAAGTTACTGGATGAAATGAGAAGGTATTTTATGTCAGAAAATGGGAGAGGTGAAGAGTTGTGTTTGTTTTTCCTGGAACATGTAATTAATTTTGAGGGTTTAGTAATGCTGAAGTTTATTAGGAAGGTTTGTCAAACAATCTCATTACAGGAAATATTGCAGAGTATCTTTATCTAACTAATGACATTGATCTTCCCCATGTCAATATTAATTCAGGAAAAATATTACTTTTTTGCAGAATATGAATTGATTGAAAATGTATGGTAGTTTTATGGAAACTTCCTTTTCAGCTCCTCTCTGATGTGACGAAAGGAGAGCTCGTCTTTTCTTTGTCACAGGAATATTGGAAGCGAAAGGCCCATGACACAAGAACCTCAAAACAGGAGTTACAGCTGCATAAGAAGCACCCATTTAGCTCCATCATGTGATGTGATCCACCACTGTGGACAATGGATAACAGAAACTTGAGTTTGAACAACTGTGTATTAAGGGGATAACAACGAGAAATGAATGTGTGCAGGGAGAAAAATTAAAAATCTTAAATGGCCAGTGGGTAGGAAGAGCTGTAGGAGAACATTTAGCTAATTAGACATAACAAGCTTTCTTATTGCCTGCTAACCTTGCTCAAATTACCTCACTTTTACTGCAGGCTAAGAACATGGACTTGGATGGTTTCCGTGGTAACTTGTTCATACATCTCTGGTTAACTTGTCCTCTTGGCAAGCTCCTTGTTTGGGGAGCATTTTCTTTGGATAACCCTTCCATGTTTGATTTGTAATCAGAAGCACCTTAAGGTAAGCGAAGTAAGACCTAACAGCTGGCAGAATCTTAACTTGTAATATAGCCCTAAACATTCTTGCCTACATCCCCAAGATGTGTTGGAAACTTTACTTACAGAAACTTAAGCAATAGTGATGCCTGAGGGTGTAATCAGAGGCGGTTTTTTTCTCTAATTTTTAATTTTTTTACTAAAGCTAAATAGGGATGTCCCTTCTTATTTTTGCCACAAAGAAAAGAATATAATGAAGAGAGAAAGAAGCAGAAGGTGGAAGGATGGTGGAGGGGTGAAAGACAACATATCTTTATTATGCTAGCTTGGGGGTAGAATGAGTAAACAGACTCTTAACAAACAGAATAGAAGAAGTCCCTTGCTAGAGGCATCAGTTTAACCTCTTCTCTCCACAGTGTATCCTTCCAATTATGCAGATCCTCTCGATGTACAAAAGCTGTTGTATTAATATATCCTGTAAGCCCAAATCATGATTAACTCATATTCTTATCCAGAGCAATAGACTTTTCATTCCACCACTGATAAAGCTGCAGCTCAGTTTACCCAGCAGTGTGTGTGAAAGTGCATCTACACACACAAACACACACAGACAGCAAACCCTGCTGGGTCCAGGCCGAGCCTCTTCAATACACCTGACAGAAAGTTTGGCCTTACAGCAAAACTTGGGTGTGGGTGCTGACAAAGCGTTGCTCTAAAGAGTCCCTTCAGTACTGGGAGTCGTTCAACATCAGCTCCTCTGCAGTTTAGAATCGATTTCTGACATTTATTTTCTTTCCCGTGTTTCAGTCAGATAACTCAGGGGAACCTGAAGTCTGGCCAAACTCTGGAAATGGCAGTGAAAAGGTGAAAATACAGCACGTGTAGTATAGATGCCACAAGTCAGGATGTCCTGTCTTTTCTCAAGGGTTTCAAGATTTTTTTAGAGAAAAAAAGGTGGTGTGTCATAACCTTGGGAAAAAGCAACCAGGTGGACTGCTGCTTCTGCATTCCTCCAGACAAAAGATTATAAACAACAGAAAAGATTGAAAATTAAAGACAGGAAACAGATAACACATAACTTATGATAAGTATATTAATAACATTATGTAGGGAAAATAATACATTAAAACATGAGTATTAAGGGTTGGGGAGGAGAAAGACATGGTTTCTCAGGAGTAACTTATCTGGCTCATAAAATATTACCAGTATTTTCTCACTGGTAATGATGGTGGCTGGTATGTAAGTCTGGAACTTTTGCAGATTGACATCCATGCCTGAATGAGCCACACCACAGCTCAGAGTATGGGTTGGAATTCTCAGGATCATCATAGAATGGTTTGGGTTGGAAAGGACCTCAAAAATTTGTCTCATTCAACACCCCTGCCATGGGCAGAGACACCTTCCACTAACCCAGGTTGCTCAGAGCCCTGTCCAGCCTGGCTTTGAATACTTCCAGGGATGGGGCAGCCAAAATTTCTCAGGACATCCAGCAGCTCCACATCCTTCTTATACTGGGAGCCCCAAAGCTGGATGCAGTTCTCTGGATGGCTTCTCCCCAGAGTGGAGTAGAGGGGGAGAATCATCTTCTTCAACCTTCTGATCACAATTCTTTGGATGCAGCGCAGGGCACAGGGAATTTTTGGGCTACCAGCAGACATTGATGGGTCATGTAGAGCTTCTCATCAACCAACACTCCCAAGTCCTTCTCCAGGGGGCAGCTCTCAATCCATTCTCTGTCCAGGTCCCCCTGGATGGCCCATCCCTTCCCTTCAGTGTGTGACTGCACCACACAGCCCAGCACCACTGGCAGACTTGAAACATCCTTACCCATCCACACAGGTATAACAATGACAAAGACAGAAAATAACTCATTTGATTTCTCTCAGGAAGCTTGCTTAATATTCCCTAATGGCTATTTTTTATTTTCTTAAATACATAAATAAGCCTAGGTTTGGGGGGAATAAAATTGCTGGTAGTAAAAGCAACAGCTGGTGAAAAACAGTAAGTGCTTGAAGCCTTAGCAGTTACTGTCACTAGCAATTCAGGACATGTTATCACCCCATTATTTTTTTACCTGTAGAAATAAAATGAGTGTTATTAAATGGCTTAGGAAACGACAACTGCCTGTGGTAAAGTTTCGTTGTGTGCAATGGGAGGAATATTAATGAGAGGATAGGTATAATATCTTTGTGAAAAAACGTGGAAAAGTAAATGTAGATCCCACGTCGGAGAGAAGAGGCGGTTGCTATGGTTGACACAAATTTTTCAAAGTGGAATAAATATTTTCCACTGAAAGCTGTGTATAAATCAGAGAATTGTTGCATGGTTTAGGATGGAAGAGATCTCTCTAGGTTATCTAGCAATAACTCCAGCTAATTGTGGGTCCACCTGGAGCAGATCATTCATGACATATTCAGCCAAATTTGGAACATTTGCAAGGAAGGAAATCTCCCAGCCTTTCTGGGTACTTCCACTGTTTGACCACTCTCGTGGCAAAAACCCACAAATTCCTCAAAATTACATGTTTTCTTGTGCTGTAAATGTTGTGGGGGTTTTGTTTTGGTTTTTTAGTTATTATTTCTTCCTCTCATTTCACTGTATAACTCTAATAAAATCTGGTTTTGTCTTCCTTCTAATATGAAGGTGATTCAATTCATTCAATTCATCAGGTTCAGCAAATCCACAAGCTCAGCCTCTACTGTTAATCTTTTGTGCTCCAGCTCCAGGACAATCTTGGGGATTTGTGCTGTCAAGCCTGAAACAGACACAGTGCCCCAGATACATTCCCACAAATGCTGAAAAAATGTACAAGGATCACTTCCTTGGACCTGCTGGCTACAATTCTACTAATACAACCCAGGAAGCACCTGACCACCTTTGTTGTAAAGGGACATAGGGTTCATGGTCAGCTCATCCGCCAGGACTTTCATGTCCTCTTTTGCACAGCTGTTCTCTCCTGCAGTGCTCGAGGGGTACTGATGCATAATGGTGTCCATCCCAGTTGCATACCTAGCATTTGCTTTTGCTGAACGTGGTGCAGCTCCTGTCAGACTATTTCTCCAGTCTGACAATGTCCTCTTGTTTACATTCCTTTATACCAGTGCATACCACACCTGCCAGTGTTTCAACCACCCCTCTCAGTTAAGTCCCACCTGAGAAGGTATTTCCCATCTCAGCATTCAGTTGTTAATATTTATATTCAAAAGGATGCCTTGAAATTGACCTCTGAGGAATGCCACTGGTAATTCACTGCTATCTGGACTTTCTACTGCTCATCACAACCCTTTCAGAGTGGTCATCCAGCTAATTAATTCCCATCCACCTCTAGTCTGCCTTTCCAAACCCTACCTCACTCGTTTGGCTGCAAGGACACTGTGTGGGACTGAGCTGAAAGCCTTGTAAGAGTTCAAAGTAAACATAATCCACTTATTTCATCCACAGAGTTACTTGTCTGAATACCATCACAGAACTCAGCTTCTCAGGCATGATTTACTCTTGGTAAATCCATGCCAGCTGTTCCCAGGCAATTTCTTATCCTTCATGTGCCTGGACACAGAATTTTGGTAGGGTTGCTTCACAAACACATCATCTATTTCTTCTAAAGGCAACTGGTACTGAAAATGTTTACCAGCATAGTTGATTTAGCTTCAAACTCCTTATCTCAGGTAAATTGAGTGTACACTCACCAGCTGAGCCCTATCACTTCAACCTTACTGAAAGTTCTTCCAAGGCTGCTCAAAGAATGTACATGAAAATGTAGCTGATGAGTGAAGATGAACATAACAAGAGATAACACTGTCCCATGTAGGTAAATAGAGGTAGAATTTTTATAATTAAACACTTTGGGCTACAGCTTGCATTTTTCCACCTGCTGGATTTCTGCTTTACCTCTTTCTGTTTTGGTTTTTTTTTTTTTTTTTGTTTTATCACTACTTTTCTGTTTTAAAAGCTTGATTAGCTACTTACAACCCTTTTTCTTAGTACTATTTTATCAAAGAGTGCAAATCCAAATGAGACCAAATGTTAGCAAGGAGGACAGGCCTTGATAATATGTCTCACAGCCTGAGACAATGAAAAAGAGAAGTACTCGACTTTCATGCCATGTGGACATGAGCAAATAAAGCAAAATTACAGAAGTAAAGGGAAAATATTCTGCTGCATCTCAGTTGAGACCCTAAAGAAACAGTCTGATAACACGCAGCCATCCATCTCTGAACAGGTGTTACACCTGAATATACCAAATGAAGTGGTAGGAGGAGGGGGGCAGGGAAAGAAAGGAACAGCTTAGACCACAGATGGCTTAAAATGATCCAAGAGAACATTTGAGTTCAGTCCAGAATGACTGCACCTTTCTACAGACAGCTCTAGACACTGAGACCTACCTGTGAAAAAGATGTGGTTTGCTGCTGCTTCCCTATGTAGATGTGACATTTATGGCTATGGTTGTTTTTCTCCAGTGTATCTAGTGAAAGGTGAACTGTTTTGATCTGTACTCAATACTATTTTCATTCCAGAACACACACTGAACTTTGCACTCCATAATGGTGGGACACACTGCAGACTGCAGAAAAGCTGTACCTACGGGATCAGTAAACAGCTTAAATGAAAATTACACTACTGCTCATCTGCAATGGGATTTAACAGTTTTCAATTTCTTTGGTCTTCCAGGGATTAGGTGTCTGATATTGACTCTCTTTCTTTTCTTTTATTAGTGTTCTCTGCATTTGTGAGCCTGTGAAATCAATAAGGTTACTCATAGAAAATACAAATCTTTAACTCTGCCCATCAGTTGTACAAGTTCTCTGGTCTTGGGTAAGGGTCTCTGTTCTTTCAGCTGTCTTGAGTACAGCTGAAAAAAAAATAGGTTTTCTGATCTGGTTGTCAGCACATTGAATGCACTGATAACAGAAGACAAAGAGAGGTATCTCAGTGGCATTTCACCTGCCTAAATGTGCTTGGTCAACGTGTGAGCACATGAACAGAGAGGACAGGACAGGACAGGGCAGGAGTGGAGTCCTGAAGCCTCTGTACTGTCATGAGTTAATAAGCAATCATCACCTTACTTCTAGGCATAGTATTTTCCTTGCCAGAAAATCCCCATTAGATGTTTTTCACTCATTGTCCTTTATTTTAAATGGTTCTTCCTCACAATTCGTTATGTTCCTTCGCTTCTTATCAGCATATGCATGCTCTTTTATCACAGCTCTGCTTTCATTTAGGCTGAAGAAATTAAATTGTCTCTAATTTTCCCTGATAGGACCAGCCTGATACACATGCTCTACATCTGTTCCAATTTGAACTTGTCATCATCACCCATAAGCAACTACAGCTAATCTTAACTTATATTTCACTTGTATCTTCTATAATACCTTCAGTGCTTCCATGGCCCTGATAAACAAATCACTCCGAATACCTCTTGAAGTGACATTTATTTTATACACAATTGCATGATGTTTGTAGTTTATAATCACCCTGCAAGTGCCTGATATATCCAAGATTTCTTTCCTGCCTTCCAGCTGATGTGTTATAGCAAACAGCCTTGCTATTAGTCCTTAAGGACATGACCTTGCACTTTTTACAATTGCATTTAATTCCACTTCTATCACTCCTCTGGGTCACACAGCTTTTCCTCTACAATAATCCTGTCTGTTCTAGACAGAAAATGCTTCCACTTTGTGTTATCAGCAAATTGTGTTAGTACGCTCCTGCATTTTTATGCCTGGGTCATTAATGAAAATGTTAAAGATCAGCAAATTGAAGGGTAATACCTAATATTCTTAGGTGGTAGATTCAGTTCTAACTGGTGGGGTCAGAACCAAATCCCCCTCCTTTTTAAATGTTACTTAGATTTAAGAGTGTGTGTGGTTTTATATGTGTGCAATCCAGCTGTCATAATTTTTTTGCCAGTAAATCACCCTTCTCTGTTGGCCCATCTCAACTAACCCATCTGTTACGCTTGTACAGAACGTGGTGGAGAAAAAGCTGATTTATGAAATGCTGGATGATTGTCCCTATTTTTATTAATGTGTGATTATAACTTCCCAGCTACATCGAGTGAAAATAGACTAATGGCATCGCCTTCCATGTGAAAATACTGAGTTGACAGAGACTAAATGCTCGATGGCAAGGAGCCATAAAGCTGTGCTGCTCCAGACACCCCACTCTGTGAATAGCCCTGCATTTGGCTCCCAACACGGTGGGGGGCTCTGGTTCATGACCCACACTGGAGGGCAGCACAGCTTTAATTCCAATAATCCAACTCCTTGAGGCTTCTGTATGAATTAACTGCACAGGCTTGCCATTTTTTGGAGATGGGGATGGAGCAGATGGGGACTTGTACAGGCCAAACTGTTGAAAGTCAGTTGTAAGAAGAGGGGGGAAAAAAAGAAAGAGGACAGTAAAAAAAAAAAAAAAAAAAAGAAAAAAAAAAAGGAGGAAAGTGGAAAAAAAAAGAGGAAAGAAAAAAAATGGAAAAAACAAATCCATGAAATACAACCCTTTGGTTCACGTGCTTTGTGTTGCCACCTGCCAGCCCCAGGCCTTCTGATCTCCTCTCAGTGAACCATAGAGGAAGCAGTAGGAAAGATCAGATATATGCTCAGGGCAATCTGTCAGAAACTACTCTGTCACATTCCCCGGCACTAAAACCCACAGAAATAAAATCCATGTGTTTAAGACTGTAACTGCCCCATATATGAGAGAAGCACTCTTTTAACACAAAAAAGAAAGCCCTGAACACAGTTCCTGTCCTAGTTTTGTTTTTGGTTTATTTTTTTTTTTACATCAGTAAAATATTAGCTTTTTTTTTTTTTTTTTTTTTTTTTTTTAATCTCCCTAAAGCATCTGTACTGTGTTTGTTTGCCTCTGGCAACACAGTTGTAATGTCATTCCCATGAGACTGCTCTGAAATCCATTGTACAATAAATGATTTCAAAAATGGCAGAAAAAAACCCAACAAATAAACCCAAAAACTATCATTTAAGTAATTTAAATGTATTATTTGTCCATGTTTGACCACATTGTCAGCCATATTCGGGAAATTATTTGGCTATACTTTATTTCTGTTAAGAGGTGATGGTGTAGGTATTTGATTTTTTTTTTAAAAACTAAATGCTGAGTTAATTTTTTAAAATTATATTTGAGTATGCATAGACTGTCCTCAAAGAGAAAAATTTTTTTGTTCTATAACACTTCCATGTGCCACATAGAATATGCTGTATAGCACATCTCCTTTCTAGTTCAAAGTGCTTTTCAGACATCCAGTTAAGTTTTATATCAACCTGTTATATGGTGTAATCTCATAATACTTGTCAAATCCACTGGTAAGTCTCCAAAGCTTATTTATAAAATTATTAGAGGATTGGATAGAAGGAAACATGATATTTTTTCAATCTGTACTGTCATCTTTAAAAAAAAAAATTAAACATTCCAGATGAAACAATGACCACCATACAAAAGCAGAGTAAAATGTTATACAGAGTTAACAGATTCCCCAAATCTATATTTAGCCCTTCGGGTGGACAACCTATCCACCCTACCACGTTCTAAGGGGGCTGTTTTCTTTTCATTCAAACCTCACTTTACATGGGTCACCCACAGGAACAAACTTGGCATTTCATCTGAGCCTGTGCAATGAAACCACCATGTGCTGGCAGAATTTGGCAGAGCTGGGCAGTTTTTGTTGGAGGGAATCAAAGCATTATAATGAGGTCAGGGCTGAAATGTACTGGCAAGGCTCTGTGTCAGGATGTTTTCAGAGCATTTCTACAAGCTATGCTTGGGTACAGATGATTCAGGGGGTTTCAGCACTTCCACAGTGCCTACATGTACTCACATCTTCTGAAGGGTAAGTTTAAAAACAAACACCCAAGAAATGTGATCTCTTTGGCAGCCCTTGATAAGCAATGCTGTTCCACGATGCCCAGAGATTCACAAATGTACTGACTGATCAGCCTCCCTAAAATAGTCCCACTAACATAATTTCTTTCATTTTGTGCTACAAAGTAGCAGGTTTTTAAAATAATTACCAAGTCTAGCAATTCTTCTGAACACCACGGCCTCTGAATAATGTAGTTCCTTCCTCAAATTTATGCAAGGTGAATTCAGCTCTGTGAGGATATCACTGCAATTCCTGCTCATTATTGAAGGAAAACTTGACACATGTTTTGAGAGTGTTGCATTCCCTTTTTTTTTTGTTTTTGTTCGTCTCCATGTCTGGCCAATCCTTTCAAAATTGACCATTTTGGGTATTTCATCTGTTTGCCTGGTGAACATCTGACAGGTCCTAATTTTCAAGGCTGAGGTGCTACAGCCTTTCCTATATACAAGATGATTTCTAAATATTACCTGAAAAAGAAAAATTCTCAAAATCTATTGTACATGGATTATTTTCCTCTCATTTACTCATCAGTGACTTTTTACTCACACTACAATTGTATTATTGACCTGTAATACTTAGAGTGAGGCCAACAAGAGATGCTTTTGAAAATCAACCTGCATATCACACATACATCATCATCAGAGTCACTTTAAAATCAATGACAGTCATCAGTCACCCACAGAAAAACTAATCAACCAACCAAAGGTCAAAAAGACACTCAGATTTATTTGGCCATGTGGTGTCACAAATACTGTACAAAAACTGAACCAAATTAAGCAATTAGGTAACACTATTAAGTCTTTTTTTTTCAGAAAAGGCTTAATCTTTAACGTGTTTTCTTTTTATTTTGTGCTGAAGAGTGCAAGACTGCATTACACAGAAGAGTGTTTTTATGGGCCTGTTCTTCCCCCCCCAAAAAAAAAACTTTCAGATCTTTGTAGGCATACAGCAATAGGAAAAAAAAAAAAAAAAAAAAAGAGAAGTAGAGTATTTTAGAGGTAGTGTAGATCATATCTGGCTCTGGTGAGTTCTCCTAACATAGAAATATGTCTCCCTCCATTTCCCATGGCAAATAATTGTGGTTATCAGATAAAGCAGTCATCAAAAGGTGTTTTAAGAACCATTGTGCTTATGGAAATCAAGCTGCTGCTTTGTTACCGAAAAAATAAATCTGAATTATCCATTTTATATACCCAGTGAGAACAGGTTTCTTCACAGTCTGTAGATCTGCTTTCTAAGACTTGTAGATAGCTCCCTCAAAGCAAAAACCTCTGTTCCAAAAAGGAAAATGTGGTGAATTTGAACCTCTATGACCACGCTTGCAGCAATAGCAATAATGATCCCAGTAAGTAGCTCTTTCCACTACCACACTTTGCTATTTTTGACTCATTAGGCCTCAGATAGAACCTATTCATTTACTATGTGTGCTTCTATTCAAAGATAAGAAATAGAGTTGCCAACACACTTCTAATTTGCTTCAGTATCTTTCTCATTACCAGAGACTCAAATGCACATGGTACGTAGACTTAAAAATATATGTTATTTATAGACTTTAAAATAAAATTAACTAATCAGACCTCCTTCAGAGTAACACAAAGGCTGTAGAGTTTCATTAGTCTCAGTACCTTGTGTTAAAAATCACCTGCACAGAAGGAAGTGGAGAAGAGGTGAAGTTTTTGTGATGACATGCTGCAGTGGTCAAGCATTGCTGAAAGGGCTGAGCCTCTTCTCAAATATGAATGGGCCTCAACTGCAATTTAAATGTCTGAATTTGGTCTCAGAGCTGCTGCTTTTGACTGGCCTGAAACACAAATGAGGAAAGCACAGAAAGGACAATGGTGATTGAATCTTCTTCTTCACCAAGGCCACCACCTTCCCTGCAGTAGTAGCCAGCTGATATCAGAAAAGGATCTGGAAACTCCATATTAAAAAAGACAGGATGTATTAAAACACACTTCGTTTGGTGAGGTTTTTGTTCATTTTTCTGCACAATAAGCAATATACAGATTGCCCCTGATGAGTAAACTGGACCTTTTCTGCCCTTAGTCTGCTACCCAAATTGTGCAGTATGGGAATTCCCTACTATGTGAAAAAACAGCCTTTAGGTAAAAGAGTAATCCACTTTCACCCAGCAAACGTACTTAAAGTAATAATTGTTTTGTAGAATACCTGTCAGTGCACTCACTCCATGGCTGCTTAGTGGGTAGGTGGAGATGACTTCATGAAACAACTTGTAATTTGACATGGTGCTCATGATCAAAACCTTTCAAATGGCAAGGATGGCAAGCATTTATTGCTAATTCCTGACCACAGATGTTACATTCAGCGACTATGTCAGGCAGCCTCTGAGGTAGGGACAAATTGTGTTGACCAGTTATTGTCTTATGTAGGCTGTTTGCTGGGTAAGTTGTTTTTTTGGGGGGGAAAGTTATTTACCCAGTCTAAATCTATCCCAGTGAATAAAATAGAAGAGAGATCTTTCTCTAACCCTAAATGTATATAGCTAAACTCTCTCTGTACCCCAAAGAAAGGTCCTCTTGTCTATAATACCTAGCTGACATAGCCTGTAGCCTCACCTTCCTCCAAATCACCTATAGACATCATACTGTGAGCTGTTATTCCAATGCATCAATGTTTCTGAGTGATCATGCTCACTGTTAAACAGCATAACTATCTATGGATTGGTGCTTGAGCCTTTTCCTTGGCTCTAACCATTAATGAATGTCAGAAGAGATCTTGGACCAGCCTCTGTGCCATTAGGCTTTTACAGGAAGGACATTGACCTGTTGGAGTGAGTGCAGGGCAAGAGAGATGGAACACCCCTCCTATAAGGAAAGTTGAGAGAATTGGAACTACTATGAGGAAAGGCTGAGAGAATTAGAACTGTTCACCTAGTGAAAGAGAAGGTTTTGGGGTGACATAACTACATCATTCCAGTACCTGAGGGGAGGCTACAAGAAAGATGGAGAAAGACTATTTACAAGAACATGTAGTATCTGAAAAAGGGGTAATGGCTTCAGAGAAGGTTTAGATTAGATTTAGGAATATATTCTTTAATGTGATGGTTGTGAGGAACTGAAATGTGATGCCCAGAGAAGTTGTGGCTGCCCCCTCCCTGGAAGTGTCCGAGGCCAGGTTAGACCTGTTTTAGTGGAAGGTGTCCCTACCCATGGCAAAGACTTGGAACTAGACTGTCTTTAACGTCCCATCCCTGTGTCCACCAAAGTGCAGTCACACAAACTTGCCTCCAGAGGTACCTACAGTGTAGATCCACTCAGTCTTGGGTTGTGCTGCAAATAGTGGACATGCTGTTAAACCGCCCTCAAGAATTGCCTTCCCCACTTGTAGAAGGGGCTGAGAGACAGACAGGCTGCCTCCCTTCCTCAATGACCTCATTACAAAAGGGACATATTGCTGTCCAAGTTTGATGTGTGCCATGGAATGCCTTGGGTTTTGGGTGGATTTACTGTAGTTTGTTACTCTACCTGCTGCTCGGGTCTGCTATCAGGGAGCAGAGGCAAATATGGGCTGCAGGCACCCGAATGATTCATGATAATGTGGAGACTCACTCGTTAGACCAGGCAAAGGTCTCTGAGCAGAGTGTCTTCCACTCAGATCTAGTTATAGCAAGGTTGTTGTTATTTATTATTATTATTATTATTATTGTTATTGCTATTTAACATAATAATTTATTTAATTAAAAGCACAGGCAGTAACTTTTGTGGAAGTGACTTTAGACACTACAACAGGCTTTGTTTCTGCCAAGGAAGTTTCTGTTCCTGGTACTTGCAATTATGAAGCACATCCTTGCTTTAAGTCTACATCATTTTTCCTTGCTACTTGTACACAGTATCAGCTGCTTGATACAGCCTTCTAACAAAGTATTTTTGTCTTATCCTTCCCTCTTCATATAAAAACAGATACTGAAGGCTCAGAGATGTGTATTTTACAGCTACAGCAGATTTGATGGGTGCTGTAAGAGATCCATTTAACATATGAGTCTGAGCAACCAATATTCAATAAAGCTGATAGAATTATTATTTGTTGCACTTCTACTACTGGAAAATGTTTCACAATGTGCAATATAACCTGATTCATATCCTGCCATTTATCAAGAGACATCTTCTTATTAGACCCTGTTAACCAGAAAATAAACCTTTTTTTTTTTTTCTCCCAGTTTATGAGGAGTGAAACATGATAAATAATAATGGGAGAAATAACTGTCAAGCAATTTACAAATGATGTGTTGTGAAAATATGGCACCTTGATAGGTTCTCCTAGGAAGACATATGCTGCAGCAATACCATGATTCAGAAGGTGCTTCACTTATTGGGGATAAAATGATTATGTGTGGACAAACATCAGCTTAAAGCTCAAGTTCACAGAATCACAGAGTGGGTGAGGTTGGAAGGGACCACAGTGGGTCATCTGGTTTAATCCCCCTGCACAAGCAGGGTCATCCCTGTGCTGTCAGTCCAGAGCACACAGCACAGAACTGAGTCCAGAAGGTTCCTGAATATCTGCAGTGAGGAGACTCCTCACCCTTTCTGGGCAATCTGTTCCAGTGTTGGGTCACTGCACAGGAATTAAGTTCTTCCTCATATTCAGGTGGAACTTTCTGGGCATCAGTTTCTGCCCCTTGCCTCTTGTCCCGTTGCTCAGACCACTGATCACAGCCTGCTCCATCCTCTGAGCCCTCCCTGCAGACACTGAGTCCCCTCTCATTCCTCCCATCTTGAGACTTAACAGGAATTTGAACATGTCCACTCCTACTTTTACCTCAAAGAGATGTCGTGAGACCGAGAGAGAACCTTATTCTAGACACCTAATCAAATTATACAAGACTTTTTGCCTTAATAATGAAAAATAATTAAGAAAAATATTAAAATAAATGAAACATGAAGAATGTCAGTAAAAATGTGCATTTAGGCTCTGTTTTGGATTATCCAGACAAGATTCAGGTAATGGAAGTCTCAAACAGGTCACTTGACTATAACAATACTAAAAGGAGCCTAAGAATTTTTGCATTTTTATTACAAAGATGCATTCTCCTGAAATTTTCCAAACGTGCTTTACACACACAGATACACACACACACTTTCAGGAGGAGAGAAGGAGGGAGAGATACAAGGTGAAAGGTGAGGCAATGAAAAAGTAACTAAAGAGAGAACAATTTGGGACTTGCTGAAGTGCTGGAGTTCGTGGTTTGAATCTGTTGATTGCTTCCAGAGTACCCAAACAGAGTGTAAGAAATAGCTTTTCTTCCACCTTGTTTAGTGGTAATTTTCAAACCACACTGAGGATAACTTGAGTTTCCCAAAGCACAAGATGATCTCGACAATTTACACGTACAAAAAAGATTTATGACATGGAAGCACAACAAAATTAGGATCTTATTATAGGTCTGGGACTAGTTTGGGGTGCAACACTATTAAGTAAATTCTCTTCTCCGCAGGGTAACAGTGAACTAAGAAAATATTATCTATTGTCTTCAAGATTGCACTACAGCAGAAAGGAGAATAAACACCCAAACCAGCAAAACTGTGGCTAAGGCCTTAATAGAAGGTAAGAACTCATGAAAGTTTCATTACCAGTAATTTAGCATATTAAGTAAAAAGTGCTTAGATGATGAAAAAAAAAAAACAAAAACAAACCAAAAATCAACCAATTCCAGTTTCTCAATTCTCACCCTGGTATTTAGGTGTTTTAATTTCAATTGTTGCTATTATTTTGTTTTTCTTTATCTTTCTGATGATCTCATTTTCATTTTACATTTAAACTTCCATATTTCTGCCTCTCACATGGTAGGTTAGAGCTGACCACAAATTGAACCTCAGAGAACTTTTAAAGTACAGAATATTTATATTAAATCTCAACTAGGGACCGAAAACTGAGAATATAAGTTGCTGAGAATATCTCAGCAAAGAGCTATTCTCATCCCACAGACTTCAAGGATTTAACTAAGTGAACAGTATAAACACTTTCTGCTGCCCGTGTAGTTAGCAAAAGGTAACAGTTAGTTCACGTCACATCTGAATTACTCCTTGCAGGACCCAGGCTTCCCTTGTACCGATGAGGAAGCCACAGTGACTTCAATCTAAATTATATGCAATTACCCAAAAATTACCTAATCTAGGCTGAAGTTCATCTCTATTTATATGTTTATGAACACTCACAATAATAATGTCATAATACCATGAAATATCAAATCAAATTTATTCACCTAGTTCATAAATAAGTGGCTTTGCATTTCTCAGATTATTATTTCTGAAAAGAGAAATTTCACTTATCTTTCTGGAACATATCTAATTAGATAAATTGGAAAGGGAAGGAAAGGTTTGGGAAGGGAAGGTTTGGGAAAGGAAAAAGAGAAAATAGAAAAGCTTTTTTAAAAAAGGTAGTTTTGGGGATTTTACACTGCGAGTATTTTCAATGTTCTTATGTCTACTGAGTCCAGAAATTCATATTGCAACCTAAGTATATGACTTTCTTTGCTTTGATAGTTCCAATCATCCCTTTTCATTTATAATTAGCACTCAGTATGCTTCATCTAACACCTAGCCTGTAGGAAAGAGGGAATAGATCTTGAATTATTTGTGAAAAAAGAAACACAAATATGCTTCTGGGCCTATTTAAATAATGAAGAAGTTAAAATAATATATGCAATGATCCTGACCTGTATCAGAATATATTAGAAGTTTACTAGAAATGTACTTTGTAGTTTTGGTGAAGATCCTTTTTGCAAATGAAAGAGGTTTTAAATTTATTCTACTGATGTTGTGGGATGAACTTTTATGGCGATGAGGTTTTATATCCATGAAATAGCACAAATGTGTCTTTCTTGCCCCTTTGAAGTTAGATTCCTATTGATCTGCTCTTATTTATACTTCTGCCACACACAGTCATAGTTTTCACATGTATTGGAACTGCTACTAAATTTCAAGTTTTTCTGACATAGGTTATCCTGTAACAAAACCAAGTGTAGAACCTAAACCTAATTGAGGATTTGGCATGGGATTTACATCTAGAATTAATATGTTTTATTATTCTATAACTTTTGCAGTATCATTCTTAAATTGTAATTACAGCTTGGTCTGGAGCAATGTAGGAAAGTTACCAACGTTTCTGACTCAAAGAAAATGCACTGACCTGAAAAACTGGCTTTCTTACACCTTGATCTGTGTCTGAAAAAATTATTTATTTATATGAATATGAATCAATTCTACTTAAGGACAGGATGAAACAGACTTGATGATCCTGAAGTCTTTTTCAACCTTAATGATTCTGTGATTCCACAATTTTTTACTGTGAGAGTGGTCAGAAAGCAGAAAAAATTGCCCAGAGAAGTTATGGATTCTATGTCCTTGGAGATATTCAAAACAGGACACAGTGCTGGTCAGCCTGCTCTGGCTGACTCTGCTTTGAACATGGATGTTGGTCTTGATGATCTTCAGAGGTCCTTCCAAGCCTTAAGCAGTGATTTTGTGACTCTGTGTTTCTATTATTCTATGAACAGAATAAAAATTCTTCTAATGAAATTAGTGACCTGTTTAAAAAAGAACACATTCTGTAGTAGCTCTTCAAATTCCACATACCTAATGCAGTAAGTCAGTTCAAGGATAGTCTGCTGAAGGACAAAGTTCTTCACAATATTTTATTTTTTATTGCAGGTGAGAACAATGTGCTTCAGTTGTACCTGGACACAGAGAAGTCACTTCCCCAAGAGAAACAAGATTCAAGCCTCCTGGGCTACAGTGGTTCCCATATTTGGCATTTTATGGAGGTGCTTTTCAGTGTAAATGTGCTGTGAATGTGAAGATACAGGATAAATACACAGAGAATAAGAGACCTGTACACACTCAGATGAAGATAACTTCTCAAGTCTCAAGGGAGTCTTGAAATCAGAATCCCAGAGAGTATTCCGTGGAAGTGCTGCATTGGAAATTTAGAATCTGGTATTATTCATACTCTTTGAAGAATGTAAAATTAGGAATGGGCCACTTGCAAATAATAAAACTAATCTAGTGTGAACAAAGTGATGGATTTTTGAGTTCACAAGGTAAGAGGAAATCTCCCATTAATCTTGTTAATTTACTGCAGTAGTAAGTGTCATCAATTTCGGTTCATTTCTACAGAGATTACAGGGATGTATGGCTTTGACAGATCTAGTTTATTTTGCTTGCATAAAACAAAACAGTCGTTCAGATATAAACAGTAAGTTAAACACGGCAGTCACAAAAAATGCACAGTCATAGAAGGTAACCTGATTTTCAGGAGCATACGTGCATTCCAGAGAAAATCCTGATGACCACAATTCAAATAACAGGACAAGAACGTCTCAAAAGACATTGTCTGTGAAATTAAAATGTTTGTATTTCCATAGCCTTCTCAAGGCTGCGATTACTGATGAGGTACAACACTTGAGTTAACAGCAACATTCAGCTGCGCAGTTTGCCTGAGCTTTACACCCTAGGCTGGCCACAGTACACACAAATTAAATGAATGGTCCCTTCCCTTGAGAATTTACACAAAGTGATATCCCCAAGGAGTGAAACAGAAAGAGAGTTTTAGGAAATGCTGAACTATATGCAAGACACTGATATTTTCAAAGGTTTATTTTGTAGGATTTCCCGTTCTTTTTATTTTTATCACTGAGAGAGAAAATACTAAGATGAAAACAAAAAGTTCACTCAATAAAAATATATCTTTGTTATCGCTTTTCTCTTAGATAATCCACATCCCTCTGTGCATTCTGTGACAAATGACACTATTTATCTCGCTCGGGTCAATTCTGAAATCTGTTGTCTTTTATGTATGACTTTTGAGTTCACTCTTTAAATCTCTCTTCATAAATGAGGGGTTTATATTAGCTCAGCACTTTGCAGCTCTGTTCTGTAGCAATGACACTTTTGTTGTCATTTGTTTTCCATAAAGGAAAGCAAAAGAGTCAGGATATTACAAGAATGGGTTAATGCCTCATTTTGTAAAATTGTCACTGTTTAAAGTTTCTAAGTACTTATGAAGTACCCAGTACTATATGAGCTAGATATAAAATAATAAAAAAAAAAATTATTAAAAGTTTGCAAACTATTGTTAGAATTCTCTGTAAAGTGTACTTAGTTGTCAGATAGAGTAAAACAAAAGAGAAGAATGAGTTCCACTTCTAAAACAAAACAAAACAAAAAGTTTTTCATTACACAAATATATGAATATTTAGCTGTTAAAACTTTTTTTTTTCTTATGATTGCCCTCCTTTTATATTTTCTGTTCACCTGAGAGTTTTAAATTGCTGTTACCACTGTTCAGCCTGGCTCCATGGTGGTGCTGGAGGCTGTACACGTGTAGATGAGTGTAGATGTTTGGTGATGGAAGGTACTAACATAAGTTATGTGGTTCCAAGAGTAAATTTCAAATAAATGTTTTTATTGAAGGATTTAATCTGCTGGCAGCAAGTCTCTGCTAACAAGACCCATTTACTGAACTTAAATGCTCAGGCTTATCCCATTCCAGGACGACCACTTTCATGAATAAACAGACTGAGAATGTTCTCATTAAAATTAGCAGTTGTTACCATCTTTCCACCTCCTATCTTGCATCTTTCCTTCTACTCTTTTTGTTCCTCTGCCAAGACTTCAAACTTTTCCTTCGGGACATACCTCCCAAGCCTTACAGCCCTGCTTTCTCCGACACTGTCCCATTCTTTCCACCCTGTGAAAACACTGGCTTCTGTTTTTTTTGCAGTGTTTTCAGCTTTTTTTTTTCTTTCTTTTTTTTTTTACTATTTACTACAACCAGGGGCATTATTCAATGCAATTTAAGTATTTGATGCACGTGGCCAGTCCTTCAATTTCCTTCCCTGCTAACACATCCCGAGCAGAGTCATCATTTGTCATTGTACAGCCCATTTGCAAGGCAAGGTTTGCTCCTGGATTGTTTGTCTCAGCAATTACGTACTTTGAATTCAAGGAGTGTAATTTCTAACCTGCAGGAAAGGAACTGAGTTCCAGGAGGGAAAGTTTTGGGGTCCTTGGGGTAGAAGTCTGCTTTCCAGGCCTCTCTCTGGGATAAAGGGCATTTTTGCTGTTACTATTCATATTTCTCCTTTGTCAAAGCATCAGGATTGATTTTTTTTTTTTCACTGAATCTTGTATGAGAAAAATTATTAGCTAATTATTAGCTAATTTTATTTGAGCAGCACATTTCTATTAACTACCTGTAGGAAAATAAAAATTCCAAGGCTTTGAACATTTATTTTTTTCTTTTTTACATTAAAATAATAATCACCATTTAAAATCAACACCTTAAAAACTTTTAGGCTTTTTTGGGACTCACTGTGAGAGCAAAATATGACTCAAAACAAACAATTCAGTAAATAAAATCAAATCACAGGTGGAGGGGGAGAGTTGAAGAGGAAGAGGGAGAAATAAAACCAAACCAAAAAGAAATAACCTCACCATCTTATCAACACAGTTGAAATTGCTTAAAAATCTTGTTCCAGTAAAACAATTCACAGTATTATTTTGTTGCAGAACTCAAGGTTAACCTTGAGCTGTTGAAGTCATGAGGTTGCTGTGTACGTTAATTGCTCTCTAAAAAGAAACTCTTGTCTTACAGCTTCAATTAAGATTTATTAACAAGCAAATTTTTGAGCCATGTCATTCATGAACTAACGTTTGTGGTGGAATTCTTCTGGTCAAATGTTTATTTAATAGCAACCTAAACATTAAGGTTAGTTTTACAAGATTCTATGCTTAATGAGAAAAAAATTAGCCCTTCAAGGATGGCTTTGACGCCATCATAAAATTATTATCTAAATCAGTTAAAGAAATGGATTTGTAACACTATCCTTTTTTTCCAGTCAAATACTTTAAAAATTCCCTTAGGCCTTTCATCTCTCCAAGTCATAAGGTTGATGATTTGCAACACGTGGTTTTACAGAACTGTTGATATTTATCTCAGTGAGTCAGAATTGTTGCTCAAGCCTCTCACACGCAGAGTTAAATCATCACCCCACTTTTCCTCATTGTACAGTGCCATACTTTATGACACTGTGTAGAACTGCATTTCATAGCCTTGTTAAGGTCCTCTAATTTTTTTTTAATTTTTAATTTTTTTAGAAATACTAACTAACAAAAATTTCGGAAATACTAGGAACCTTGCTTCTATACACAGGGGAGATACACTTTGACACAAGACCTGTAGTAAAAATTGATACATTGATGTACACATAAGGGTCTGCCATGCAGAAACAAATTTATTCTCTTTGCTCTATATCATACTGTAATAAAAATACTGGTAAATAAAAATAACATGTATTTGATGTTCACACACATGAACACACACCTAGATATATTTAATTTTCCCTCCGTTGCTTGGGTGGAAAGCACTTAGTAGAACAATCAGATGTGCCTTGACAGGGAAAAAAAAGATATTTTAGTTTTACAATGCTATTAAGCTTCTCTGATGAACTTCTAAAGTAATCTAGGAAAGACATGTTCATTAGAGTCTCATTACTTGGCTGGGTAATTGCTGTTCGTATCAGAAACACAAATCACGAGAAAGGCTTATTAAAACAACCTATTAAAAATCTCAGACAGACAGACTGCTCTGCAGTGTCTGCCACTAAGTCAGGTAAATAGCACCAAGGAAATTACAAAATTGGAATGCCTTGTTAAGGTTATTTTGTTGCCTTTCTGCTTGTAAGAATTGGTTTTTTTTTTTTCCCCCTAGTATTATCTGTTTAGAATACTTTATCCCATGTGGTATGCAGTGAGTCAAAAAATAGAGGATCTATCATTTACTAGGGCAGGTGATTTCACACATTAATAGACTTCAGTGCTAGGAACTTTATTTGTGCTGTTTATTTCTCTCAGTTTCATCTTCTCATTTATTAACTCTTTTTATCCTTATCTACCAGCTTTAAACTAATCATCTGTCACAGTTGGTCATTGCACATCACCTGTCCTGCTGACCTAACCTCCTTCCTTACACTCCTAAGAAGTATATACATAACAACTACCATTCTGATTCAACAAATGAGATAAACTTTAACAAATATTAAGGCAGATAAATATCAATGAACACTCCTAACAATCCTTAATAGTAAGGTGATATTCAGTATTGTGATATTTTGTTCTATATATTTATGTGCAAATTATATTTAATTAATAATAATAAGGACATATTTTTTTAGAAAAATGTGTCAGCACCACCTCAAACACTTTGATTGGTGAAGAGTGCACCTGCCACCTGTAAAATTAAATTTTCAACTCTTCAACCCACAATACCTGTCCAGAAAATACCAGAGGGAAATTCTCTTCCTTTTTTTTTTTTTTCCCCAGACAAGTTTAGTGTATGATAGCATCATTTATAGGCAATGTAATGATCTTGCATCAAACTTATAAATTTATGACTGTTGACAGCTTTTAAATGTTTCATCAGTTACATACTAAGATGATGTGGAAGGACACATTTAGTAAATATTTTATGAATGTCATCCAGACAAGGGCAGAGTAACACTTCTAAGAGGTTTAAAATTAATAAAAGAAAGTTGTAGGTTTTTGTTTTTTTTTTTTCCTGAAACACCAATCTTCTATTATATAAGAACTCCTAAGTGGTACTCCAGGGAATGTTTACAAAGCCAGTTGCACAGAACTATATCCATACTGTTACTTTAGGAAAGAAAATGCTGTTATTTTAATCTCACTGGACACTTGAAGGCCTTTTGAAATGACTGAGGTAATAGATATTCTTCATAATCTCAGGATAAAATTTTTGCATGGCATTATGTTTATCACAATCCTAGAGGCAGAATTTTACTAATATTTTTTTTTATGCTGATATAAAGTAGTAAAACCAAAAAACTTTAGAATTTTCTTTGTAATTTTTCCTCTACAGCAAATGGTCTTTGCACTCATCAAGAATCCATTTTTTGTAGAACAAAAAAAATTAAAAATAACTATCACAGATTATAATCCCATGACTAAAAAAAAAAAAAAAGCTAAGAGTGGATGCAGTTAATGCACAATAAGCTTTGAAATCTCAATATAAGATCAATAAAATTATTTAAAATTTATAAATTTTTATCCTTAAGTTATAGCCCATATTCAGGTACCCCACCATTGTTATGTTCCCTTTTCCCATAGTCTCTGACCATCAATTATGCTTGATTTTAGGATTTTAATACAAAGAATATTGTAATGCACACTCTTATGTAAAAAATTACCACTAATAAAATGCTTATTCTCATATGTTCACTTCTGTATACAATTATTATGTATACATCTTTTCAATGCATTCTTATTTCTGTCCATCTATATCTGCAATCTCATTACCGAAATCAGCAATACTTTCTTAGCTAAATTACTACTTTCTCACCTTCTATATTTTTGTTAAGCATACTTGACTTCATTTTACTGATGCCTGTACCGGTACACCATCACTTGTCTTGCGGTATTGCAGTCCTACCACTTGTGATGCTGCACAAAGTGAGGTTCTCTGGCTAACAAAGAAAGAGGATCAATCACAGAATTATTTATGTGGGAAAAGCCCTTTAAGATGGTGAAGTCCAACCATTAACTCAGCACTGCAAAGCCACCACTAACCCATGTCCTCGAGTGACACACATACACGTTATTTCAACATTCTCTATGTCATTCTTACTTGTCTGATTCTCTCTCCAATTACCTATAAAACAAATAGATTTTCCACTGACAGTGATCCTTATTTTGCATGAAGGAAACAAACCTGCCCTGGAAAATGGCACTCCATGCATTTTGACTTCCCTGCCCGCCCTCCTTCAACAGAGAGCAAGCTTGGAAAGAGGATGTGCCCCACAGATTCACCAATACTATTGACAGATGTATGTTTTATGCTTTGGAGTGACACTTCAAGACATATACATGGATCTGTCTTCAGTACCTTATGAAAAAAAGTTCATTTGTATTGCCTCTTAATCTGGCTGCCAAATAAAAAAAAAAAAAAAAAAAAAAAAAAAAAAAAAAAAAAAAAAAGGTGGTATCTGCAAGTTTTTATTCAGTAGGTAGACATTAAATTTCACCACAAATGGTATTTTGCAATAATTATTTGACTAACTCTAGCAGTTACTGTATATAGTGCCCATGGTTGAAATTATAAAGAGACAAATTGAAATGAAAAGCTGAGTCTTAGCCAAAGCTGAAGGGATGCTGCTGATACCATCTGCTAGAACAGCCCACAGGAACCAGGAAACCACAGAATTAGCTTTATGTGAGGAATTATGTTTCATCTGCTTTTTAGAGAAGATTAAGAGGAGCCTGTTGTCCAATTGCAAAATCAGTACCCATTTAATAGCACTTCTGATTTTGCTAGGAGTGATTTTAAATCTCAGTTGAGAAGTATAGATGCTTTATCCAAATGACACAACTTTTGCTGCGTTGAAAATCTAGGCAAAATCAGTCATAACTAGTTTTTTTGTGAATTTTCCAGATGTGCTGCTAATGATCCAGTCCTAGGAAACTAAAAACGATTATTTTTTAAGTTTTTCTTTTGCAGTTCTAAATATTGCTTTTGTTTAGTAAGTAGCATCCTTACACGGGGAGAATTCTTTAGTATTTTGAAGACTGTAATATATGAGAATGAAGCAGTGAAATTTTAAGAGGTTTTCTGTAGTTTGGGTTTTTTTTTATTTTGTAGAGTCCAGATTATTTTTTTTTTTTTTAGATAGGAGATTCATTATTACATTAAACATTAAAAAGATTAATTTAAATATTTTTTTGGTAGACTGAGGTGAACCAAGACTTGGGGGTTCAGACGTGGCACTCCATGCCTGCTGCAGTCAGAGTAATGGTGTTCTGTGAGAAAATCTAAAACACCCTCCAGTGATTTTGGAGACTAGTAGAGCATTGATGTGAAATGGATGTGATATAAATAGAATAAGAATAGCTCTAGCAATACCTCTGAAACAAGTGGAAGAGATGACTGGAAGAGATGTTTTCTCTAGTCTTATTATGGAAGATGTAAAATGAACTGTATATTGGTGGAGCATTTACAATTAAATATCTGAAAAAAAAGGAAAAAAAAAAAAAGCCTGAACCCCTGAACCTCAAACTTGGGGAATCTTTGTCTGACAGCTCAAAGATTCAAATTCTGAGCAAAGTTAGCTATTGTCCTTGCCCTTAACAGCAACTGAAAAGCTTCTACGTAGTTTGACTCCAGGGATGCACATGGAGAGAAGGAGGTTTGTGACATTCAGTGCCGAGATTTATGTTTTCCAAAGTGTGCTAATATCACGCGGTTACCCAAAAAAGCAAGTGACACAAGGTAAAGTGAGAGCTAGGCTTTTTATATCAGTCATTGCCAGATGCTGGCTTCTCAGCTAAATGAGAGTCCCTGCTAGCTCCGCAGCCAATTTTACTAACTGCAATGGCCGTATGGGTGCGCTTCTCTTCCACATAGATAGGCCCTATGACTTGTTTTGTAATTCCCTGTGTGCTGCGTTTTCTCTTTTGCATTTTCTTCAAAATTAAAATTCTTACTTAAAGGTAAATCTCTTGTGTATGTGGAATAGTAAGTCTACCTCTCAGTGTGTATGTGGATTTGCAAAGAGTTTTGCAAATACATTTTGGGGTGTTTTCATCAGGGAAATGTCTCAAGTCATCATGAATGTAGGATAAAGAAGCCATATACCTCCTGTGTTATTCAGCTTAAACGGTATGTAGAAATCTCAGTGGTGTTGGAATGGGAGAAAATAAGTTTTCAGCAAAGAACACAGTCATGGCTTGCAGAGTCACTTTCTGCTTTTCTAAGAGATTTGCAAAAAGAAACTCCATCAGGAATTAATCAATTTTCTATACAAGGTCTGCATTCCCATTGCACTATATTTTAGGGGAAAGCAGGACAGGTACTGAATGAGAAAACTTTCACTGAAAGAAATGAGATCTAAAAGAAATTGCTATGTCAAGAATAGGAGAAATTCGGGGCTCAGATGAAGCCAGTTGCCAAATTTTGTAAATTATGACTTAACCAGCATAGCAGAGCTTTTTCTGCTCATTCTCAGTGTTGAAGGGTTTCTAGCAGTAAGAGGCACACTCCTGACTTTCATGCCCAGTATCAGTTCAAGACTTTGTTCTTATTCATGGAGAGTTTTTACTTAATGTACAGCCTTTAGGACCAATATATTTGTGCTCTTTTATGGACAATATGTTGTTTTCAGTTTATTTATTAGCAGAGTATACCCCATGATGACTAAGAATATAGCTGAAACAAAGTCATTGTACTGCAAATTATTTCTGATGTACTCAGTTTCTGGATTTCCATTAAGCAAGGAATTACTCTTGTAAATGAAACTATTTACAATGCCAATTACTAACACTACTGTCTTAATTCAGATTATGTTAATCAGAGAAAATTTAACTCAGTGTTATTCTCTGGTCTGGAAATCTAATTGAAATGGTGTCCAGAAAATTCTTATTTCCCTTCCTTTTGAACTATTTTAGAAGCTCCATGAAATTATATAACAATCACTGTATTAAGCAGGGAGATAATAACTGACATTTCAGATCTACTAATACATAGTTATAAATCAGATCAATTTGTATCTCCACAGCTTGATTAGTCTGAAAAAATTCATTTGAAGCAGTGGTATTTTAATAATGATATTCATATTAAATTACTTTCTAAGCCTGAACTAGTGCTAACTTTAAATCTTTTTTAATTTTTTAACTAGGGAGAAAACTGCACAAGAAAATTTAAAACCAAAAAAATCCTTAAGAACATCATGTAACTACAATGCTGCAGTTACAGCATTAATTTTTATGAATAAGGTAAACACTTGTTTTGCTAGGCTGTCTGTGCTACTTTCAGCCTATTAAATATTTGGAACATGCACTTCCCATCAGGCTGTGCAAATGCCAGGTCTGAAAGGTAGGTTCAGTTTAGGACAGCGGGACTCTTTTCACTGACTTCAGTGGGGCTGGGATTTTTTACCCATGAATCCAGCTTTTAGTATCTTCTTGTTTTGACTTTATGTACAGCCAAGAGCAAGGGCTGATGAATGAGAAGCATTTCAACAGCATTAGCCTGAAGAAGTATCATTACACATCTAAATCGTAACATCTTTCCCATTTCTTCATTGCTTTCAGGGGTTGTAATTTGCTGGTCACCTACAAAAGTATTAAGTTGTTTTACCCTTTCTACATATGCACTTAGCAACTCAAGTTCTTTCTCTGTACTGAGTAGTGGAGACATAGCCCAATTGAAACATATTTCCAGCCTATTCCTCATAAAAGTCTTTTTGCTATCTGAGAAAGGAATAAGAGAGTTGTACTTGCTTTATGTTATAGAGACTGAAAACAAATTCCTATTATTTCTCAGTGAATGTCATGGTGGGAGATGTAACCTGATCAGTCTTCTCCAATAAGGCTAGAAATGTGTCATACTCTTATATTAAACATTATATAGAAATTTTAACTGAAATTATTTTGGGGGTTTTTTCCTCCCAAAGTTTTTCAGCCTTTCTTCCAGGCTCATTTTATCCTGTTTTTCTTTTCTCCAGGTATGTTTCCCAGGAATAGGAAAGGGATGGGAGATAATAGTATTTCTAATCAAACGTTGGGCTTAAGGGATCATACTAAATGTCTTAGTTTGTATTTTCTTTGAATGTCATTGCCGAAAGCAGATAGATTGAAATCTGCAGAACTGAAACTACTGGACCAGTAAAATGCTCAATCTGATTTTCAAGCTTTGATGTATCTCTCTTTTATATGTTCCTTGGCCAAATATTGAGTCTGTAGATACTGGTTTTAAACACCCCTCTGATTCAGTAGCCTTCTTAACTTCATAAAAAATATACAGAATTAATATAATGTCTTCAAAACCAAATGAAGAATTGCACCAAAATATTAATTTCAGAGGGGGGGGGAAGCAAAGCAAGAAAGCAAACAGAACCACATTTCCATTGGCTTTAGAAAAATTTACCAAGAGTGAAAGAAAAGGACATGGAAATTTTTAAATTAATCATATTTTTGTGGGTGTGGTAGCAACTCTTGCTTTTATGGCAAATTAATATAAATGCTTTATATGCTATGGAAACTTCATCAAACGGACTTGCAATTCTCAGCCAAAAGATTTCTTTTTCCTTGATATACTATGCAAGAAGAAAAAAATTACCAGTTTCAGAATATTGGGTTCCTAATTTAATGACTGAATCTAAGGGAGGAAAATAGGATCAATAATACCTGTCATGACTCACAAACACATGATAACATCTGTCTCATTTTAATCCTTTTGCATCTGAAGCCTTTCCAGCCTCAAGGAGTCATGACAGCATGTAATACATAGTCTACATTCATGTCTTCTGTTCAATATTGCAACAGCCAAAGCCAAACTGAAGAGAAATATTTTACTCAATTTTGAAGAGAGGTATCTTCTTTTAATGTTATATTTATTGAATACAGTGACTTAAAGGGAAAAGAATCAAAGGCATAATTTGAACTCAGTGCTGAGGTTACCCAATCTGTGTTCCATTCAGAGGCATCTAGAAGAGCAGATGCTCTTGGAAAATGATGTGGTACTTCAAACATCAGGGAAGTCTCAGAGGCATTGCGGTACAAACTGACCTACTATTCCACAGGCCTTTTTCAATGCCTTGGTTTTATTCCCTTTTTTGGTACCCAGGACTACACTGACAATTAAGTCCTCTAGTGCTCCATGAAGGCATCAGAATAGCTAAAAAGGAATAAATTTTCTCATCTTTGTTCCCTGTGCCCATTCCATGGGCATTATGGAAATTATCCTTCTATGAGGAATGAGAGCCATCTCAACCTGAATTAAATACCCAACATAATCAATTCTTTTGACAATTATATCTTTAAGTTTATATACACATTTTTAGATACTTTTAAATACCTAATATTCTTTGAAAAACCCTTTCAGCTTGGAGTCTGAATCTTCTGTATTACAATTTTTAACAAGTGGAGCTGAAGCATTTAAGTCACTTTGACATTTTTGCAAGTATTAACCATGACTAAAAAAAACAGCCACAGTCTGAGTGAAATAATTCTCATTTTAGTCATAACATCTTAGTGGGATACAACACTGAACTTCATGCCAATGACAACAACATTTTAAATGGCATATGACATACACTTTATACGCTTTTTTTTTCCTGATACATTAAAATTCCCACTAGTTTTTTTCTTTTTCCTATCTGAGTAGGAAAAAAAAATTAAAATATACATTTAATACTTTGCTTATTTAAGTATGCAGCTATGTATTGAATGGCAGCTAACTGATGCCATTCTGGATGCAGTACTTCTGAAAAAAAATCCTGACATGTCTGACATAAATTAGTCATATAAAAGGCATCATTGCTAAACTGTCTGAACATAAAACAAAGTTCACTTAATATTGCTGAATGAGCTGATCAGGTAAAAGTCCTCTAGCTGACCTTATTCCATCAGTAAATGCAACTAGAAGAAGAATTATAGGGAGCCATCAGGAAAAATGCAATACACCCTTCATCTCAGTAGAACTCAGGTTACCCAATATAGGGTCTGGTGCTTTATTTTGGACAGGCAGTAATGGCTTTAAAGTGAAAGACAGTAGGTTTAGATTTTAAGGAACAAAGTCTTTACTGTGAGGGTAGTGAGGCCCTGGCACAGGCTGCCCGGAGAAGCTGTGGCTGCCCCATTCCTAGAAGTGTCCAAGGCCAGGTTTGACAGGGCTTGGAGTAACCTGGTCTAGTGGAAGATGCCCCTGGGAGGTTGGCAGCAGATGATCTTTAAGGTCCCTTCTAACTCAAACCATTCTATGACTCTGTGGTTCTATTTTTGAAAGTGCTTGAAATTAATGGCAGGTTTGGCTACATGAGAGTTATCACACTCTTTAGTACTTAATTATACAAAACCCATAGCGAAGGTTGTATTCACATATTTACTAAAAAAATTCTACATTTTTGGATATATCCTTGTGGATTAAATGTCCAGCCCACAGCTGGATAAACACATCATGTGGTGGGTGAGCGATTGGCTTGTGGGTAGAGCACAGAGGGTGACAGTGAATAGGGTGACATCAGATGGGCAACCTGTCATTAGTGGGGTTTCACAGGGCTCCATCTTAGGCTCTGTGTTCTTCAAAATATTCATAAATGACTTGGACACAGGACTGGAAGGGACACTGAGCAAGTTTACAGATGACACAAAACTTGGAGGAGCTGTTGACTCCCTCCAAGGCAGGAAGGGCCTGCAGAGAGACCTCAACAAATGAGAGGGCTGGGCAATCACCAACCATGGGAAGTTCAACAGGGCAAAGTGCCGGATTCTGCACATGGGCTGAGGCAACCCTGGATGTACAGACAGACTGGGAATGAGAGGCTGGAAAGCAGTGCCAGGAAAGGGACCTGGGTGTCCTGAAGGGTGGCCAGTTGGCCATGAGTGGGCAGTGCCCTGGCAGCCAGGAGGGACAACCCTGTCCTGGGGACATCAGGCACAGCATCACCAGCCGGGCCAGGGAGGGGATTGTCCCACTCTGTTTTGACCTGAGAGGGCCTCACCTGGAATATTGGGGCAGTTTTGGGCATCACAATGTAAGAAAGATATTGAACCATTAGAAAGTGTCCAAAGGAGGGCAATGGAGATGGTGAAGGGCCTTGAGGGGAAGCCGTGTGAGGAGCAGCTGAGGGCACTCGGTGTGTTCAGCTGGAGAGGAGGAGACTGAGGGGAGACCTCATTGCAGTTACAACTTCTTTGGGAGGGGAAGAGGAAGGGCAGGCACTGATCCCTGCTCTGTGTGACCAGTGATATGGCCCAAGGGAATGGCCTGAATTTGTGTCAGGGGATATTTAGGTTGGATGTTAGAAAGAGGTTCTTCCCCCAGAGGGTGGTCAGGCACTGAACAGGCTCCCCATGGCAGTGGTCACAGCCTCAAGGCTGACAGAGCTCAAGGATGATACTCTCAGGGAGATGGTGTGACTCTTGGGTCCTGTCAGGACTGAGCTGGACTGGATCTTTGCGGGTCCCTTCCAACTCAACATATTCAGTGATTCTGTGCCACCATGGCAATCAAACAGAAAATCCTGAAAGGAGCAAAGTTCCATTTCACACCTGCAGTAAGAGCCTATCTAAAAAGGATGTCTGAATCAGTTCAGATGGATAAAAGGGGTCATGAGAATGAATATTTTAAGAACACCTTGCAAATTGAATGATGTCTCTTAATCCTGCCCACCTGTAAGCTCAGAACCAATTTTTGTTTCCTTCTCTAGGTTCCTTTTAAACTCAGGTAGATACATCAGGCCATGTGCACCACCTCCCTTGAATCTTTACTTTTAGAATGGTTGAGTTGCTCTCTGATTGTGTGTGACTCTATTGATTACAGAAGGGATTTTATTTTTAACCTTAAGTGTAGTAGCATGTATTCCACCTTGAGTGTTTTAATATTGTTTTACTCATACATCAGCACTGTAAGATAATTTAATATACTATAAGAAAATGCAGTGAAACTAACTGCATGTATTTATCCATCTATGTCCCCTTTCTACCTTTTTTTTTACCATCTATGCCCCATTTTACCTTTTCTTACCAGCTACCTCCTGAGCTCATCAAATACTGAGACTAAATTGTTAGTAGCGGCGTTTGACTGTTGGACAAAATGGAAAA
Source organism: Pyrocephalus nanus (assembly GCA_038380795.1). Lineage (NCBI taxonomy): Eukaryota > Metazoa > Chordata > Aves > Passeriformes > Tyrannidae > Pyrocephalus > Pyrocephalus nanus. Next base: position 4,141,217 of record CM076263.1, on the reverse strand, counting down.
GCCTGATTCTACCACGCCACACTGAACAATGTGTTACCTCTGGCCCATGCATTTAACACCAGAAATCATTTTATTTTCTGCAAAATGTCCCATAGGCATGTTTATTTTGTTTTCACAGGAGGCTGTTGCATAACAGCAGACAAGGCGCATTTAGATAGCTAATGAAAAGAGTCATGCACTAATTCTGTTCTTTCTCTGCAACAGCAAGACTAACATCAGTTCTGGTCTAGAAAACATGTAGCTGTGGGCAAAATTTCAAGTTAATGCACTCTTCAAAGAGGGGTTTGCCTGTTTTTTTACCAGCTAAAATTGTCTGTCCATGTCTGATTCTATAGCTAAGCACCCAGGGATCAGGAAAGTGATTCGTCATGCATAGCTGTTTCCTGGCAAAACTTTCCTAAGATAGGTAAATAAAAAGGCACAGTTAAATCTTAGGACTAGGATAACTGAGCTATATGAAACTCTAAAGCACCATGATTTGTTTTGCTTCCTTTTGTACATAGTAGCAGGCGTAAATATTTGAAGTGTTTTTCACATCTTTTATAAAAGAGAGTGCGACATTTTGGCCTTCCTCAAGAAGCACATTCTCATATGATTTGTCATGTCCAAAGGATTCACAGAAGGCATGACATGGCCTTAAAGGACAAATTAGAAAGGACTCAGCTTGACTGACAAGAGGAAAACAGCTTTTGCCTGCCTGACCCATGTCAAGTATGGACAATGAGCCAATGTAAAGGTCAGTGTGAACGACAGCCATGGGGAATTTCAGTCTTCCAAAGACAAAGCAGTACAGCCAGTATTTCTGAAGTCTATAGAGCCCGAAATGAGCAAACCACTTTGTTACACTTGTTTTACACTTAGCAAAGACTCAAGAGCCTACACTTTTTCTGCAAGCTTTTGTTTGGGTTTGCGTCACTTATGGCATTTTAAGTCAAAATATCCTTCCCGACAAAAGTATATGGTTAATTCTTCCCTATGTGGCAGTCAGATATCTTCTACAATGGATAGTTTTAAAATGTGCCTCCTAATTCACAGGGATGGATTGAATGTTCCCACAAACATATCCCAACTGCTTAGTCACCCTGTAAGCCAACAGTGACCTGTATGGAGAAGGAGACAACTAGAATCCCATTTGTTATGGAATATGGGAACATATTCATAACATAGAGGTAGATAGAAGACAATCTAGAGAAGAAAATATTTTGTATTTTATGCAAAGAAATAAATTACTTTGGGGAGGATTCAGGCAGTTTTAGTTATCTTTCAGATACGCTCGGGCCATGAAATGCAAATATCCTTTGTATGTGTGGTCATGAAAACTGACTTAAAGACAGAAGTCTTTAAAAAGCAGCACACCATCTGATTAGTTTTCCTGCCTTCAAAATTATCTTCTTTTATGTCACCCCCTTTTGTTTCAGTTCTATGACTGAATAAATCCTATTACAGCTTATGATAGCTTCTCTGGCCGTGTCCTGTCAGAGGCAAACTCAGTGAGGATCAGCTCCCTGGTATGTTTGGTTCTGTGAAAGTGAATTGGAAGATATGACCTCTCCCTGTAACCACTCAAGATTCAATTTCAGACATAGCAGACAAGGGTAACAAATAATATCACCATCTCACTGTTTAATCTCTAATTATTTGCTTGTAGAGTGCTATAATTCATTGTGGACCCACACTTCAGTAGTAAATTAATACTCCCACAACTTATGCTGGCTCAGCTATTGTGACTATAAGACCAGAATTAAAGTTCTGAGCCATGTCTTCAAACATGCTACCACTCTACTCACACTTCAGTAGCTTCTACAGAAAGGTGAATTCATTATGTATTCTGAGGAGCAGATGCAATTTGAGTTACAGTCTATCAGTGCTCCCAAAGAGAAGCAAACATAAACACAATCATTCTGACTTTGTTGCATTTTTTTACCCTAACTGTTTCCACTTTAGATTTTACCCAGAAAAAATCTATATTGTATTCTTGAGGACTAACATTTAGGTGCACCAGAAATAAATATTCCTTAAAAAAACCCAACTTGTAAAGTTGAAGTTTCTTCGCAATAAACAACTTAAATATTGCATGTCATGTAAAAAGGCACGAAAAAGGAAATCAATTCCAAAACTGAAAATGAGAAAAACAAAATCCCAATAAGCTAAATTAACAAAAATCAAGGAGGGTAAGTTGGTGCTGGTGACCTTAGCTGACCTACATTAGAGGGTAATTACTACCCAATCAATAGTCCTTATGCATAACTAGGGACATAAATGGTCAATGGAAAGTGATAAAGAATGGTGATCAATAAACATTACAGTCTGGCATGCAATTGTCTAAGAAGTGGGGGGAAAGTTATTACTTTTTGACTTTGGATTGCCAATATAAGAACCAGGATTCATCAAAGTTTGGGATTTGAGCAGTTTCCACAATATACTACATCACCATTCAGTTTTAAATCCTTCTTACACAACTGACTTAAATGACCTGGTTACAACATGGCTGCTTAGTGATAAGCTTCAGTGCAATTCCGTTTTACTGGCTTATGGATTGCCAATATTCCTGAAGAATTTCTGCAATATTTTCATGGTTCTTGTAAAATAAACATGCTCCACTTAACTATTTTGAGGTCAGAGTCAAATTAAAATATTGTTTCTTTGTCAGGACAGCAGAAAAGAGAGAAGAGAAAAGGTCCTGAGCTTGAGAGCTTTTGTTGAGATGCTGAAAATCCTGTTGATGGAGGATGTACAATTGCAGAGGCCTAAATCAAAGTGCACTGTAATATCTGATGAAGGAGAAAACTAAATTCTTATACCAAATCCAAGCAATCTTGAATCTGGCCCTTGATGAAGACCCAACTGTAAAAAATAATTTAGTATTACTCCCTGATCACTATTAGTGAATCAGTCATAAGCAGTCATTCAGAGCTGCACTTAATCTTTCAGAAAATATTCCTGATTTTTAATTTTCACACTCTAATTTACATTCACTGAGAGACAGCAGTCAGTCAGGCATATCATATAAAACACATTTGCCACAGCTTCACACACATATAGTCCTCCTCCTACAGTCTAAGAACGTTGATGAAAATTGTCCCTGGAACACGTTTTCTATAGACAGTACATGAATTTTTGTTCAGGCAATATTTAACTATTCTTTGTAATCCTGGCTAGGATCCACTCTTAAATTGTTAGGATTAAAAATAGAGCCAAAAAGTAATCACATAGAAGGATGATGATTTTGGCAGTTTAGAACTGGATTAGGTATCTCTTTTCCACAAAGATGATGGATTTACTGTTGCAGAAATAAGGCAATCTGACCAATGGATCTTTCTAAAACCAGTTCATGTACACTGTCTCAAATGAAGTTTTAATTACTTTGAAGTAGATACATTGCTTTAAATCAAGAGGATATGTAGACCTTCTTCATTTTCCCAAAAACTCATTTTTGAAAGAATTTTACCTGTTCTAATACTAATCACAAATAGTGCTATAAATAAAATTATAATTTTATTGCTAATACTGCTTTTAGATTCCTCTGGATCCCCTGAGCATATTGCCCTGATTCTTTAACAATGCTAGTAACATATTCCATGTTCGAGTTGGTGATCACTGACACACTGGTGGAGTTTTAAGAGCTTCAGCAGGACTAGTTGTCTGATATGGAATACAATTTACAGTGTTCTAATAGCTATCTTTTTCTTCCCATATATTTTTTTATGCACTTTTTTACTAATCAGTAGGACTGATCAGTAAGATTGGTCAGAATGGATGCATTTGGATTTCAGAGTATGACAACACCTTTGACTGCCATCTCCCCCACCCTGCTTCTGCTTTCCCATGATTAATTTGTTATTATGAATAGTCAGTTTACATCTGGGCATGGAGCTCAGAGTGACACCAGTCTCTGAATCATTTCACCCTGGGGTAGTGCTGCTGTTTCTTCCACTGTTACGCATATTATCTAAATTGCTTGAACATGTTTATGCACAGCTAATGGATTGTATTGCAAGGAATAACGTTTTGGCTAGACATAAATCTTATTTTAGACCTCACTCCATGATAAATATGTTAGCTTTTACACACAATTTGTTTGTACCTCAACACGGTGCACAATTGGCAGGCAGTGTTGTTGGTGACTGGTAATATCTTCATAACATTAGATTTAGATGATTGTGGCCTTTGATTAAAACACATTAAATTTTCTACCTGTGCTGTTCCCCTGTTTGGGATTGATTAAATAAATTATGATGTGCTTTCTTTCTTATGATTAAAGAAATTATGATGTGCTGCATGACTAATTACTGGTGGTTCTCCTTGGAACAACCATATTCATGCAGCCGTTTGACCACAGTTTCTAAACTTCAGTTTTGTGACTTTTACTCAATAAAACAGAACTTAGTTCTGTGAAGCCAATGGTACTGCTCCCACGAGCAGCCTCAGACAGCTTATCCACTGAATTTACTCTCTCCAGTTAAAAAAATGACAAAGATTTGTGTGAGGGTGACATACACATTTGATGTTCTTTACTTAGCTCGTCAAAGGATCTGCAACTCTTTAGCAAAATATTCCTCTTTGTTTTCTACACATCCCAGAGATAAACAGCCTGTCTAGTGCCTGGAAGATTTCTCCAGTGCATTAACTTAGCTCTGCTGATGGAGAGGACCTGTCAGTTCTGCAGATAAAGTCCTTCTTGGTTAAAAGAAACAGAGTTGCTTGAACCATGGCAGTTTGCCTCAGAGCCAGAGAACAGATCATGGGGTCTTTTCTTTCCTGATGCAGCTGTGTGCTTCATCCCTTACTGTGTAAGTTCATGCTTGCAGCATTGTAGTCCCCTGCTATTAATGCTTGAAGTCCACTATATCTAATATTTAGAATATATCACATACCTATATATTTATTTCTCCCTGTTCTCCACATGTGTTTGTGCTTTATGTTTGAGTATCAGCTTGCAGTTCCCCAGATGGACAATGAGGTTATGCATGTTTTTACTGCAGACTTGCAAAGCCAGGTAAAGATGATCTCACCCTACTCCAAGAATTGGTAGATTCTGCATAGATAACAAAGTTCTGGATGTGGGTTTACTGAGGAGTCAACGTGGCTGTGATCTCCTTTACTGACACTGACTGGTGCAGTGTGCTTCCATTACCCTCTGTGACTCTGCATTTTCACAGTGTCTTCATTTATACTGGGACAGCATTCCTCCCGTCTGTCCTCTAACTTGGCTTTTAGCAACATGTAATAGGTATTTATGACTTATATTAAATTGAGAGCCTTAACATAATGTCCATGATTATCATTAATGGTAGTACCATGAAAAGGCATTATCTGTTATGTGGCAATATCTGTAATGTGTGACATAAGGAAATCTGTGCTCCTTGAACATCTGTGAAGTCAAATCAACCCTGCCTTCCCCACTCTCCATATATTAAATATATGCTTAACTGTAGATAGATGATAGGGGAAAACCAAAATATACAGACTATTAAAATATTCTATCTGCTCTCTGCTGTCTTTCTTTCCTAACTACTGTAACTGGATAATATTCTGGGAAGAATCATGGTAACAGAAGAAAAGGAGAAGGTGATGGCCTTGTGACATTTGACATTATCAGAAAGTCATCAAATGACAATGTTTCTCACAAGGATATCCCTGTACTTGCTAGCGTTTTCAATACAGAGGCAAAGGACCAAATGTTTTGCAGAGAAACAGCACCCTGGGGGTCAGAATTCAGGCAAGGTGAGAATACTTTTACATGCCAAGTGTTTTAGCCATGCTAAACACTTCTGCAATCGTGACTTGCAGCATTAGTTCTTTTCTTTAATTTTGCAAGATTGCTGCACAGGGATAACATTGTTTGATCGTGAGGTGCGCCTAAATGTGATCTAACTTTGTTATTTGCTCCATTGAGAAGAGTCATCTTTGGGTTTGAATGCAAAGAAATAATGCACTGAATTCCTGTGTACCACCTTGCATGACCAGGAACAGTCAGTCAAACAAGTCACAGGGCTTTGAAAGAGGTTAAATGTCCTCTGCACAGTCATAATTCAGCAAATATATCAGGCAATAAAATCCTGTGATAACTCACTTTTCATGACAAACCCTGTAATGAGAAGTGAAAATGGGAAAAATTCATCTATTCACTTGACATGGATTGTAACTAGAAAGAGAAAAATTCTCCCAGAATTAACCCATTCTTGAAACACCTACACAGCTACAAACAGATTTTTCTCCTTGGCTGCTTTCTTGAGTGGTGGTTCTTGATTTTATTTACCTTTTTTTTCTCTTGAGTACCTCTCTAGCAACATGAATAGAGAGCAGTAACTATTCATGAATAAAAAGAAACATTTGAAAGTGTCTATGCCCAGCTCATGCCTATTTCCATGGAATAGAAGAGCATTCCAGACTTTCATTGAATTTAGATTCATAATTGAACCACTTCCTGATAGCTATTCCCCCTTTAAAAAAACCTGACTTCTTGTTTTTGACTTTATAACTCACTCCATTCATATATGCTTAGCTGTCAAAATAAAATAACTTTTCCCCATTTTATGCAAACATTAAAGGTACAGAACACATGATACATTTAATAGTGAATCGTAAGGTATTAAGAAACTAAGTGAATCAATTACTCTCATTTCTCAAAAATATTGTATCACGATCCCAGCAGCTACAGCCAGATCCTAAGACTGGGTAGATGATGAAAATAAAAAAGCTGGAAATCACAGACATGAGTAATGCAAATTCTCCATATATTTGCAAAAAGCCATACAAGATAAGGTTGAAACAAGACTTATTCTGACACTCTGCTGTATACAGCATCAAAAGACTCTCTTGAGGGCTCTCAAATGACTAGAAGGGCTTTTGCACCTTGATCTTTATAAATGAGAAGGTCTAAATACCTTATAACTCCCAAGAGAAAGGAGTGAAATAGAACACAGCACGCCATAAAAATATGGGGATGAAGAGGTGGCTCAGCTACATAAAATTATATGACAACACAAAGCTTAAAATATACTAAGGCATTGCTGGTGCATCCTAGAAAGCTACATCATGTAGTATCAATGTGACCTCTGCCCGCCTTGTCACACCACATCAGCTTGTCTTTTGTTACTATGTCTACTGACAGCACATCCTGTGATGAGGCATGACATAATATGGGGGACAATAAGAAACGGAAAGTTAACCTTTTGTGACACATATTGCATTAAAACATCGATAATACAAGTAACCGATAACATTTCGATCTCCTTGGGGGATTAGGATGAATGCCTTCCGTTGTTACACAGGAACATGTGTTTGCAGGTTTCGGGTTAAAATGCGTTTTCGAGGAAATGGCCCAGTACCCTGTTATTCTGAATGAAAGTGAGATCCTCTTACACCCAGGATTAATTTCTCTCACAATATATGTCATTCTTTGTTCTCTTATACAGTGTCGGTAGTGAGATCTATTCCCTGGCTAGTACCTTTTCAGGAGAGAATGGAACTGATTCGGTATCCACTGCGCTGCATACAAGAAACTTCTGAAGCAAAATCACAGGAAAAAGTCTTCCAATCTCTGCAGAGCTGGAGTTCTCAGAGGAGCAGAGCAACCCCCTCTCTGCCTTTCCAATCCAATTTCAATGGAATGTCCTTAGTTAGAAAAGTGTGTGGACAGGAGGAAAAAAAAAAAAAAAAACAACGGCAGAAGACGAATGGGAATAAACAGCAATAAGGAGAATGAAAAGGTGGGAAGACTTATTAGTAAGAATTATAAGAATGACAAAGGAGCATATGGTGGAGGTGGGAAACCAAGGGAAAAAGTGTTTGGAAGCAGGCAGTTAAAAGAAAAATACTGATGTGAAAAATAAAGCTGGGAAAATAAGAGAAATCAGAAAGAGTGGAATATTCAGAAGAGAAAAATGACTCTGGTGGAAGAAAAAAGACTCATGCAGCCCAGAGGTTCGTATTTCAACTATTTCTTGCACTGCATCACATCTATGCAACAGCAAATAATATATTCTTTTTAATTTCTCCATTTCTTGACTATGAAGCAGAATACTGGGACTGTATTCGGTCATAAAATACTTCATTTATTACCAGATGATTTTTTTTCTAGATTTTCCTGATACAGTCCACCAGAAACCAGTTGTGGTTTTTTCTTTCTTTTCTCAGATACATCTAGCTACCTTCAATTTCTAATCTTACACTACATACATTATTATCTAATACACCAACAACATTATTTTTTTTCTGTTTCTGAAGAACTTGGAGACTATATTTTTTCATGTATCATAAATGGTCTTAAAAAAAGGCATTTCCGAATAGCATAATAATTTGCTAAGGCAATGACACAGCTTCTATTATCTGATCTATGTTTGTCTTTGTTGTAAGAACAATTAGGTTCATTAAATGCTGTTAGAAATTTATACAAACATGAGTGGTAGGAACAAGATAAGTGAGAGAGATTGAATGGATTCATATGTGTAAATTTCACTGAGGACTAGTAAACACACAAAATTCACTTCTGACTCAAGAAGCTTTTGGACCAGAGGCTGTTTGAAGCTTAGAGTATGTCCTGAAAAAACAAAGTCATTATCTGTTTTCCTGACCTCCTGGTTGGAGACTGAAGGCTGGCAGAGCATGGTCTCCCTCACAAGGACACATCATCTGGGTTCTGTCACGAGCAGGAGCAGCTGATGCTGCTTAATATTAAGATAAGTATCTTGCAATGCAGAAACACCCATCACAGAGCCTTGGAGGTATCTCTGGAACTGGAAGCAGTATGGCTCCATCCACACGGTTCTGAGCACAATGTAATTAAGCAAGACTAATTAGTGCTTTGAGCAGTCTCTTACAGAAGAGACTAAACTGTTTTGGGCCTACAAATTATCTCTCTACTCCTCATCTGCACAATTTTTGTTTATTTTATGTGAGGTCTGGGACCTCTATATTATGCCATGGAGAGACACATACTTCTTCATAGTATCCTTCCTATGACACTTTTCTTAATTTTCTTTTTTTTTTTTTTTTTTTGCAAGTGTTTAAAATAAATGAAGAAAGAATTCAGTTAAAACTGCACATCTATATATTTTACATTATATGTACCTTAACATTATCTTGTGTATATTCCTCTTCAGGCAACTTTCCAAGCTGCATTAACTAAAACTGTCACCTTATATATAAAACATTTTTCAGATGTTCTTTCATATTTGCAGTGTGAGTCAAACTATTCATCAAACCAAAAATGGATCCCTTTCATGTCAACAGAATTGGCATTCATTTCTTTTTAATGCACTGGCTGAGCAACCCATGTAATCATTTTTAGGAAATGGATTTTTTGTAAATTGTTTTCTACTAAGGTTCAGTTTCAGGTGATAGATTTATTCATGTGATATTTTTTCTTTGCTGAAAGATTTTTTATTCATTAATTAATTAGTATTTAGTTAATAATTAATATGACCGAGGCAGACATGCACTAAAAATCATTGCTCCTCCAATTATGGAATTAGTATGATTTGGAAATATATTCACCTTTAATTTCTGGACTCTATAATTCTTCATAAAGGAAACAAAGACATGCTGTTAAACTATAATAAACTAGGTCATATCTTTCGCCAAGCTATAACTGTAGTTCTATAATTTTATTTTTTGTTCCATGAATCAGTCTTCTCTATATGAACAAGTGATGGTGACAAAAGGATAAATATCAGTTCTCTTAAAAAAATATATTACTGAGGAGCAGAGCACACTTTTGCTGTGACTTTCCCTTAGAGCAAGGCTCTTTTATTTTGCATTTCAAAGCAAGATGATGTGGACCATTACAACTTCTCACTTTGAAAAAAAGAGGAAATACTTCTGAGCAGGAGAAGAAGAGAAAAGAACATATTTATTCTGTGTGAGTTCAACTGCCCTTACCACCACAATTTCTAAAGATATCCTGGGCTCTGTGGTAGATCTCGACTCCGCTTTTCCCTAAAAAAGACAGACTTTCCTTGCAGCTCTTCTTTTCAAATTGAGGAATCTTGGCTTTAGTGATGCTGGGTTCAACACCTTTAATGTAGTGGATTTATACTGACAGAGGGCAGGGTTAGGTTAGATACTAGGAAGAAAATCATTACTATGAGGGTGGTGAGGCCCTGGCACAGTTGCCAGAGAAGCTGTGGCTTCCCAGTTCCTAGAAGTGTCCAGTGCCAACTTGGACAGCGCTTGGAGCAGCCTGGGATAGTGGAAAGTGTCCCTGCCCATGGCAGGGGATTTGGAATGAGAAGGTGCCTTCCAACCTGAACCATTATAGGATTCTATGATAATTTCCAGCTCTTTCTTAGCATGCACAAATCCACTCTGATGACTATTATGTTTTTATAAAATACACTGAGTTAAAAACATCCAGAAAAAAATAAACCCATGCTGAATGGAATAACTGGAGAACAGCCAATCTATCAAATTTCAATAATGAAACAGCACTGCAATAGCATTTTCTGGCCCTAGCCCAAGCCCAGATATTTTATTACCCTAGACCCTTTAAGCACATGTAGTATGTTAAGCTCTGCACATTATTTCAATCCTTATTAAGTTGTTTAACATGTGGAGAAATAAAGAACAATTATACATACTTTTGAGATTCTCAGAGAGGGGTGGGAAAAAAAACTAACTAAATATGTCTGCTGAACAGGGGAGAAGGTAAAATTGACACTATAACAATCCTCAACAGTTAATCAAAATATCTCAGCTTCTCTGAACAAGTTTTTTGCATTAATACTTATCTCTGCTGCTTTTCCTCACCAAAGTCACTTTACAGCTTCTTCCTTTAAATATAGCAGTAATAATTCTCTCTGCTTTTCTTTTCCTTCTCTCCTCCCCATTACAATAACAAAGCAACATCATTGCTTGCCTCAAGCTGCAAAAGATGGGACCGATAGGGTAGGGATGCACAGACCCTGTGGGCTCAGTGATTTTTGAAAACAATTTAGTTCCGAGGCTCCTATTTTGCATCATTACAAACTGGTTCTAGGGTGGCATTATCTAAACAATACCCCTGTCCAAATTGTAATTATAGGCTTATAACTGAACAAAGCAAACTCAAGTCATCATAAAAATCAATCATCCAAATCTCATTTTTGTAAAACCACAAAATAGGCGCTAGTTTTTCTTCTATATGAAGGTTTTGGATAAACCTTGGTAAGAGACTTCAAGTGCTTTTAGGAGCTCATTTAATTATTTTTTAAAAGAGACATTTCTTTGTTGTATATTTTAAAAATTAAGTGACAATGAAAGCTGTCAGTTTGACAAGCCCTGAATCTGATTTTCTACTTCCATAATAATCTCCCATCCAGCAGTCATTGCACCAAAGTCAGTGGAAATGCTTCCAGGAATTTCTGAACCATGCCCTTCCATTCTTGTGCCAGTGTGGTATATCTAGTGAAATTTCCTCCTGCCACCTTAGGTCTTTGTGTTTCTATGCCATAAGTCAGTCTTAGGCTGCTATAACTTTGCTGTTTATGGCTGTCTCTGTTTACAAGTCTCTGGCCTTTTAGATTCTCAGAGGACAAGTGTCCTTGAAAAGGTGATTTCCATAGAGCAAAAGGCTCTCTCTTAAAACTTGGATGGCACTATCATCCTGTTTTATGCTGGTTAATGACACATTGTCAAATTCTTTTCTGTGGTATTACAGATGTCTGTAATCTTGAAGCATCCTATTTATTTATTTATTTATTTATTTATTTATTTATTTATTTATTTATGTTTCTTTCTTCTGGCTTGTGGTGTTATTTTTTAAACCCTCTTTGTCTTTTGCTGCAGTTCCACACAGATACATGTATGCTGTTCATCACTTGTTTCTTTTTGATTTTGTTCCTCTGTCTCTCTCATTTTCATTATAGTGTTTCTTATTATTATTGCTGTTCTCATTATTTTTAATGTTAGTAGTAGTAACATCCTCTAGTATTATATTAATATTATTCACATATTTTTTTCAATTCTTGAACTGTTCTTATCTTAGCCCAAGAGGTTTACCTTTTCCTTACCATTCTCTCCACTGGGGTAGGAGGAGGGAGAGTGAATGAGTGGATGTGGGGTATTTGCTGGCTGCCATTAAACCAGGACAGTTATGTACAGGTATCAGCTCATCAAAATGGGTGAGATCTCATCTCATGTCCCTCTACACAGAGGAAATATTCCCAGTTACTGCAGCAGTTGATAAGCATAAATGTGTTCATTAAAAAGAGCTACATAGATTAAAGACCTTCAAAAGGACATTACAAATTTTAGTCTAAACCTGAGATGGTGGAAAAAGCATCTAATCACAATAGGCTCCATAGATCATGATATCATTAACTGATTGTTGTAGCATCCTGGAGCTTGACTGTGAAGTTGTTTACTACCAGACACAGGGTATGATGAAAGCCGGTGGAATTCCTTTCATTTCCTTTGATGAGCTCCCTGTCAAGTTCATAATATTTACAGTGTTTGAAATTGCATGATTCAGTCATAACTATCGCTGGCCAGAATATATTACTTTTGTTTCCAAATAAATTTCCAAAGGAACATGTTTTTTTTAGTAAAAGCTATTAATGGAAAACTCAATTTCCCAAAGTACTATAAATAGAATTATTTTCCCTTTTATGGTGGAAAATTTTGTAAGTGTCAATATTCTGAAAGGAAATGAATAGTTTTTAAAAAGTTAGTTGAAACCTCATGTTTCAAAAACGTAAAAAAAATCCAGCTCAAGTAGAAATATTTCAGGCATACCTGCCCATTGTAATAGGCAGAAAACTAACAAATAAACATATTGGCAGAAAGTGGTCCCAGGTGAACAATTAATTGCCAGGGAAACATTAGTTATAGGGTTAGATAGCATTTACAATGATCCCTGAGCTTTTTACTAATTCCCTGGCCTACATCACGGGAACAGGCAGTGCTTCTTCCCACCTGAACAGGGTTTTTTCTGGAAGTCATTCTCTACGAATGTCCTTTTGTCTTAAAACACCTGCAGTTGCAAAGGGATCCATCCATGTGTCTGTGTAGGTGCAAGGATAGAAGGAGTGGTTAATGGGACTTTCAATTTGCTATTCAATTTTTTCCTTTTTCTGCCTTGGGAATTTAAATAATTGAAAAAGTTTTGTGAATTACAAATCCCATCGAAGCCGCTGTATACAATAATCATTTAATTATTCAAGTCTTTCTACTGTTATCATTGACGCAGTAATTGGAATTTTTTTTTTGCAATGTGTATGCTGATTACATTTCTAAAAGAAGTAAAATCTCTTTATTTCATATTTTTTTCTGTTCTTTTCCATTATTCTTTTTTCTCAGAAGGAATAATAGTTGGAATCTGCCTGAATATTTCACAACAGCTAGCCCATATCATTATCCATAAGGCAAAATGTCCAGCCTATTCATCCAAAGAACAGGTATTCAGAAATGTGGCAGGAGAAATGCTGCTGCTGCCTGCTTTCTGAGAATCAGGAAATGCAGTGTCCCAGAGTGGGGTTTTTGCACAGTTATGCCTTTTTCATTTGCAAGAGGTTGTCCAAATATAATAAAGAGTGAAAATGAATGAGATAGTATCCTCTGGGTCAGGGGACAGAGACTGTCAGTAAATGTTGGTACTTCTCAGGACGGTGTGCTTTCCCTTCTTTCCAAAGATGTGTTGGCCCTTACACTTGACTCCACATGGGGTCTGGAACAAGCAAACAAGTGAAACAAGGAACTCAGAAAGCACATTTACAGCGGATTATTCTGTAAAACAAAGGATGCATACACACTACTGAGCTCCCTGAACTGGCATCCTTATTAACTACTTATATTTATGCATAGCCACCTTCCATTAATATGGGAATACTGTAACCACCAGTGAAGCAAAAGTTGGTTGTAAAATGAGCAAGACATAGGAAAGGCTACATATATAGAACAGCATTTCTGCTATGGAAACAGGCTGAGAGAGCTGGGGTTGTTTAGCCTGGAGAAGAAAAGGCTCTGGGGAGAGTTTAGAGCCACTTCCAGTGCCTAAAGGGGCTCCAAGAGAGCTGGAGGTGAACTTTGAACAATGGCATATAGTGTTAAGACAAGGGGGAATGGTTTCACATTGAAAGAGCACAGGTTTGAATGAGATTTTAGGAAGAAATTGTTTACTGTAAAGGGTGGTGAGACCCTGGCCCCGGTTGCCCAGAGAAGATGTGGCTGCCCCATCCCTGGAAGTGTTCAAGGCCAGGTTGGACAGGGCTTGGAGCAACCTGGTCTAGTCCCTGCCCATGGCAGGGGGTTTGGAACAAGATGATCTTTAAATTCTCTTCTAACCCAAACCATTCTGTGACTCTGTGATAACAGAGAGGTGCTAAGGTGCTAATTTTATTACTATTACACAGCAATATGAGCAACACTGTCCATGGAACATCGTGGAAATATCTACCCCATGCAACAAACCCCTGAGTGTAGTTACCTCCACAAAAAGGAGAACAGTTGAGTTGCATCCCCACATTCTCTACCTGATTCAGTTGTCTCATTCTTTGCCAACCAAGAAAAAAACTTGCAAAACCCAGGTAGTTGTCTGGGCCCAGTGCTGGACCAAGTCTCTGGCTGGGCCAGCTTGAATTCCTGCACCCAGACACTGCTGCCTCTCAGCATACAGTGAACATATCCAGTGTGTTCAGGAAGAATTATTCTATGTTTAGAACAATAATATTCACAGCGGCCACATGAAGCAGATAATCGTATTAAGACTACCTAAGTAAACATGAGTGGGTTTTAAAAAAAATGGTTTTTTGCAATAAATATTAACTTCACCAGCTAATCAAGGGACGAGGGAAAGCTTTAAAATGAAACCCCATTTATAGTGTTGTCTGATACAAAAATGAAACTATACTTGACATTTAAAAACAGTAAGAGTACCCAACTGAGTGTTGAATACATCAGCTTAAAAAGCATCATGAGATTCTATTTATTTGTGAAAATTAAAACCCCATGAAAAAATAAGGAAATTGTTTTGCCAGAAGTATATGACATGGTCTTGATCTCCCAGTGGCTCTCCCTTCTTGTGCAAATTATGGATACACAAACAAAAACCCCCCAGAGGATTATATCATTAACTGTGATATGGAAGTAATAAGAATAAAGAAATAACATGGCCCAGATACCAGCACAAAACCCTTACCCACATAAGATTCTACATGATTTCTCTTTCTGTAAGTTTGGATTCATGAATTTTTTATTTGTGAAACTATATGTCACTACTTTTTTTTCCATTTTTTTTCGGTCAGATTTGTCAGACTCTCCAAAAATGTGGCAACTCTTGGTTAAAACTAATGAAATTATGGTGAACCTTAAATACAGGTTATCTATTTCCCCTGTCTAGATGGACTCAAAAGTGTCTTAAGCAAACAAATGAATATCAATCTCTTCAGCTATAAAAAGTCAACTAAAAAAGCACATTAAAGAACAACAATGGCGAAAAAAAAAGCTAAACAAAAAGTTGTCGCTCATTGCGGAATGAAAGCAGCTACAGAACATGCAAAGTTAAGATCTTGAACTAATCAGAATGAAGAAAAACAACTGTTTTCCTTTCTCAGACGATTTGAGCGGAAAACTCAGCTATGCTGGGGGCATGGGTCACTTTTGGAGATTAATTACTATTTTCATTCCAATGTTCAAATGTGAAAAACATTTAAAAAAGGACATAAAATGAGGCCAGATACTGTACTGCAGTATTCTCTGTCTGGGAAAAACTGATGCTAACAAATTAAAAAAACAACATAACCACACTCTCATCACTGAATTATTGAGTCCAAAACTAAAACCTTTGAGAGTCTTAAAAATTCTATCATTTTCTCAGCTTTCCCTAGAAGATTAGTTCATGATATGTAATGATCTTCCCTATATATTTTAATTATTTTTAACTGTTTAAATAGAATTTGAGTAATGACTTCTTAATGTTCACCACATAAGGTAGTTACATTTTTAATAGACTCCTGGTGCAACCAGTTTAATGTTGTAATTTAATTGAGGTTTATGCAAATAAAGGAAAAAAGGAAAGCAGAAAAGACACCATCATTTCTTAATATGTAAAATAGTAACTATATTTTCACCAATTCACAGAATAATAGGACATTCTGAGTTGGAAGGGACCCGCAAAGATCGTCAAAGTCCAACTCCTGGCCCTGCACAGCAAATACTTAAGAATCCCATCGTGTGCCTGAGAGCACCATCTAAATGTTTCTGGGGCTCTGTCAGCCTTAGTGCTGTAATCACTGCCCTGGGGAGTCTGCTCAGTGCCCATCCATCCTCTGAGGGAAGAACCTTTCCCTAATATCCAACCTAAACATCCCCTGACACAACTTCAGGCCATTCTCTCAGTCTCTGTCCCTGGTCCCCACAGAGCAGAGCTCAGTGCCTGTCCCTCCTCTGCCCCTCCCAAGGAAGTTGCAACAACGAGGTCTCCCCTCAGTCTCCTCCAGCTGAACACTCCGAGTGCCCTCAGCCACTCCTCACACGGCTTCCCCTCAAGGCCCTTCACCATCTCCACTGCCCTCCTTTGGACACTCCCTGATGGCTCAATATCTTTCTTACATTGTGGTGTTCAAAACTGCCCCAATATTTGAGGAGAGGCCGCCCCAGTGCAGAGCAAAGCAGGAAAATCTCTCCCCTCACTCAACTAGCTTTTAGAGTCAGACTTCATGTTGCCATTTCAAGCTTATGATGAAGTAAATTTTAGTATGAAGTCATCAAATATTATGCTCTTTTATGTATGAGCTCTTCCTCTGCACAAATTGCATTGGATATGTTTTCTGGCAAATGAAATCACTTTGTCAGAGATCTCCACAATCTTTGATATTGTACCCAAGGAATCTAATGGCCCAGATTTATAATTTCTGAAATAAGTCTGAGTAAGGATTATGGCTGATAATTTCAAATCTCCAGTGCAACAAGGATTTTTAAACCACCATTAAGCTTCTCTCCAAATATAACAAAACTTAACCAAAGATTCCTCAAAGCCAGCTCTAGGAATAACTTTTTTGAGGATCTAAAATGGAAATCTCTTGTTGCATTTCAAGACAAAAAATATTTTTCTTTAAACTACTTTTTCTCAGATAAATATAAAACAGAATGTATTTTAAAAGTCAACAAAACATTGACAAAACATTTAACTGATCATATATTGTTCCTCTTATGCTGAGAATGAGCCACATGTGACAGATGGTGAACATTTTGCTTATTGTACTACAGGAAACCACTTCGACAGTGAAAGTCATAAAAGTACATACTTGGAAAGGAATGAAATTAAATAACTTAATAAATTAAATAAATAAATTAATATGGGAAAAAATTCCTATTATTATTGAGCATTCAATAATAATTCCTAAATAATTCCTTCAGATTCCTAAAATAGTTATTATGAGGCTTATCCCAAGGCTTAGAAAATATGCTAGCAGTAGTTGAAATCCTGTAACCTTTTTGCTTCATAAAAAATGTGAGATTTTGAGGTCTTCTTCTGAATTAAGTATAAAAAGGAACCCGTATACAGATCATCCATACTTCATACATTGATACTATGAGGACTACCGGCAACAAAGGACATAAGTGGAAGGTTGATAAAACACTGATGACTCCGTAGTTTGCACTTGTTTGGAAGCACTGTAAAACAGCTTCCACTTTGGCAGGAATGTCTATTTTGATGTGCACTTTTGGTTGAATATAATCTTAAAAAAAAGTAGTAGTTAGACATCATTCTAAATAATTTATTCAGTTTCAATTTGGACACTGAATAAAAAACCACCATTGTTTCCTGCATGGCACCACAAACGGTTCAGAGAAGAGCAAGCTCTGTTCCTCAGAATGGAGGTTTTACTGATTAAATCCTTCTAATTATAACACCATGCAAACTCCAGACAGCTCAAAGGTCACTTTAAATATTAACAGAGAAACCTAATGCTTTTTTCTGTTTGACCCACGGGACTTCTTAGTTCTATTATACAACTTCCTCACTGTTGTTTTGAAGTTTTCAGTATATTTATGAAGGGCTTGTGATTCCCAAATGTAAGAATCAGCGGAAGTATGTGCTGTTATTATTGCCATTATTCACATTTGTGGAACTTTTCCTAAAATCTAGTTATGTCTCCAGGTGGTGATTGACTCTGCAAGGAAGTTATGTAGGAAGCAATTAATGAATAGCTTTTTCATCACTGTCCTTCTCAAACCGTAGGTGCACCTGAAATCAGCCACAAAGGATTTCCACTGTATTGTTTTATTATTTCTGATCCTGTTTAACAGATTGTTTCTGAGACTCGTTTAGAGTCTTCCTAATTTATCTCTGTCTGTTAAAGGTGCACTTGAGTAAGCACCTATTGTGCTGTGTTCTTACAGTTGTTTCATTAAATCCGCAACACATAGCATATAAAAATACAAACACAAAACCTCATGAGGAATAGTACAGCAGTTCCCACCTGTAGTCTCTGACAGATAGGCTGCTGTGAATGTCAGTTTCCTTGGGATTTTACATGGGTACATCCTAGGTTTTAAAAATAGATAAGATAGACAAGATTTTCAGTAATTGAATGGGGCCTGTAAGAAAGAGGGGGGCAGACTTATTAGCAGGACCTGCAGCAACAGGGAAAGAAGTAATGGTATAAAAATGAAGGAAGATCCATTCTGATTATATATAAGGAAGAAGTTTTTTACAATGAGGATGGTAAAACACCAGAATAGGCTGCCCAGAGAGGTGATGGGTGCCCCAAGCCTTGAAAGATTCAAGGTCAGGTTGGATGCAACTCACAGCAACCTGATCTATTTGAAGATGTGCCTGATCACTGTAGGGGAGTTGAACTAGATGGCTTTTGGAGGTCCCTTCCAACACAAAGTATTCTGTGATTCTATGATTTTCTACTATGATAAAATTCTACTATAATAATCTTACATCTGAGCTACTCATCTTGACTCCATTTTCTCTTTATCAGTGAAGAGAAATCAACACTTTCACATATGGCTCATTCAGAGTTTCCCTTTAGGGTGCCACTCATCCTGCTGGAGAGCTCTACATTTTGGATTTCCAAAGAGAGGAGAGATTTGTCACAACCCTAATGATGTTAAGGGTTGTGAATTTTAGATCTGACCCTCCAGTATAGTATAAGGGATAAGTCTGCTTAGGCAGACATCAGCTTCCTTCTGTGTGCTGCCAGAGACACATACTCAGGGAAGAATAAAGATTCACCTGAAATCCAAATAAAGATGTTAACAGAGCAGGACATGGTGTTTTATAAATGAAACCATACAATTCCCAGACAAGAGCTTTTGCCTGTATATTTTGCAACTAGGCAAAGTCAGCTATGTTTGTCTGAAACCATGCAGTTATCCATGGTGTCTTCATTTGCTGATATTCAAAATAAGAGAGGGGAAATCCTTGATAATAATAATAATAATTCAGGAAATTGTAGAAATTTCATTGCTTAATGCATGCATGAATAAATACACTATTTTAGCTGATAATAACCTTACTTATTTTACTTCTATAGAAGATACATAAAACAGAGGTTGGCAAGAGAAAGAAGTCAGACCCAGACCTCTCTTAATGCAAAAGTGAAGATCTTTTGTGTCTGATAAAACCAAATGGCTCTTTGTTACCAATTTCCTGATGTAAGCTCTAAAATATTAATTTCACTAACCTGAATTGAGTCTTATGTGACAAACTGCTAGTTTTACTGAGATGAAAAGCCCCTCATCTGCAATGCAGACTGCTATATTTTCTTTATACTTCTCTTTTTTGTTTTCATTCTTGAATGATAGGAAAATTGACTCTCCTTCTGGAGAAGAGCTATGTTCCTCTGAGCCTGTGTTAAATAGGATACAGTTACAGATCTAATGGACTCTCTCTTCCGAGGTAATTGCAAAGCAATGAAACTATGTAGCCAGTGTTATGAGTTATTAATTAATACTTATTAAGTTATTAGTTATTAAACCAGATCACTTTCCAAATTCTATTTCTACTGTCCTAAAAAAGCCCAGCAGAATCTACCTTTTATTGAGCCAGAGACACATAGGCATCAATAGATGTCTTTAAAATATAAGTATTGATGCTGTCTGTATTGTATTAATCAACAAAACAGAATTGTCTAAGAAAATTAGAAAGAGGAGAGTAGGAAATCCTTTCTGAATGTTTTTCCATCATTCCAACAAAGTTACACTATCACTCTCACATGATACAGTGTGAAGATAAAATTACTATATACAACATAAGTTACTAGTTCTTTGTAAAGATTTTGATTCAGATATAGATACCAATTGCCTTTAAAAAATAAAGCAATCAAAACCACTAAAACATGGGCAAAGTATAGCCATAGACCTGATTAGGATTCAACCCAGTACCCAAACACACACAGTCTAGATGGCTGACTATTATAGTTTAGTATAGAAACTTGGATTGTTCCCTTTCCAGTGTATAAGTTTAAAAGCAGAGAAGAGAAAGAAAATTTGACATTAGAAGTCTGATATCCTGTTTTCAGCTTCACTAGCCTTTTTGAAATGCAGCTGTAATCCAGCTGGTTACACGGTGCTTTGTCCTGTTTCCTCACTGACACCATTTGCACATCAGAAATCTCCATGAATTGAGTCCAAACAGGCTGAGGTGGTAAAAAGATCTGCTACTAATTTTAGACTCCTTAAAGAGATGGATAACTAAAGACACTGATCATAACATTGGATTTGGCATATTCCTCTTTAAAATATAGTTTTACCTTTAAAATACCCTTAACATCTTGACACAAGGTTCCCTGTTAGATAATTTCACATATAAAGTGGCCTTACCTCTGCAGACTTGCATGATAATCCCTGGACTATGGTTGATGCTGGTCACTGTCAAAGGACCTGATTCTCATCCTGTCTTTGGAGCTCTTGCTCCTGGCTTCTTCTCAGATTTGCCTCAGCACAGACTCACCTGAGGATCTGGGCTCAGCAGCCCTGGTTCCCAGGGCAGGATGTGCTGTGCTCACCTCAGTCGGATGCAGCAGGACTACGTTGTGTTGGTGTGCTGCTTTAGGATTGGGCATAGTCAATTTTCTTCACAGTGGCTGATAGGGGGCTGTGTTTTTAATTTGTGCTGAGCAGTGTTGATAACTTAAACATGTTTTTGTTGTTGCTGAGCGGGGCTTACAGAGCCAAGGCCCTTCCTATTTTTTGTACTGCCGCAGTGGGGAGGAAGCCGGGGGTGCATGGGAGGCTGGGAAGAGACACAGCTGGGACAGATGATCAAAACTGACCAAAGGGATATTCCATATGACCATATGACCATATGACATCATGTTCAGTGTATAAAGCTGGGAGGAAGAAATATGAAGGCGGGGATGTTTAAAGTGATGGTGTTTGTCTTCCTGAGTAACCCTTACATGTGAAGGGGCTCTGCTCTCCTGGAGGTGGCTGAACACTTACCTGCCCATGGGAAGCAGTGAATTGATTCCTTGTTTTGTTTTGCTTTGCTTGTTTGCATGGATTTTACTTTCCATATTAAACCGGTTTTATCTCAATTTGTGAGTTTTCTGTCTTTTATCCTTAGGATTCCCTCCCTGATCTCGCTGGTGGGTGAGTAAGTGCCTACGTAGGGCTCGGCTGCTGGCTGGGAAAGCCACTGCCTTGTGATGATGTGAATCTCCTGGGTCCTGATTCCTGGTTTCCCTGCCCTTACAGAGCATCCAGCCTTTCTCGCTCTCTTGTAGTAACTAGCCCAGTGCTGGTTTTTACACTGAAGTCACTGATGTATGTAATGATCTTTCATTTACTTCAATAACAAGAATTCGTTCATGGGTGAATACTTTCCTTGCTTGTAGAAAACTTATTACCTGGATTCTCATCAGCTTAGAAAATGAGGGAAATTGGCTCATAATCTCCACTGTGAGGCTTCTCAAAATGAGAAAGGAGCCTAGCAGGACACTATCTCCCCAGGTCCCAGAAGTGAGGACATGCGTGTCTGCTACTGCTTCAGCTCCTGCTTATGGGTCTCTAAATGGGGAAATAACAAGAAGCAGAACCAGAAACTTGTGAGTGATGCAATCCATTAAGCAGCATGAATTGCAAAGTAGGATGAGCCAGTATTCTTTGTAATAGTCTTGGAGCAAATTGATGAAAAATCTCTAAAATAAACAGCATTCTTATCTTTATGGATGCTTTGAATAATGAAGAGATTCATGCAAAGAAAAGCATGCTCACTGATCAATCACAATGAGAAAGAGGGATAAATTTGCTGAAAATTCTTTTGTTGATTAAAACTGAGAATATTATTTGTTGTGAAACTTCTATATAAAGTAAATATACATACAGAGTTGAAGCAACAATTAAACTACAAAGACAGGTTCTGTCAGTTTCTCTTGGATGGGGCAGGGACCTCTGCAGAATTCTTCCTTTAGGAACCACTTTCTTAAGGCAGATTTTCACCCAGCCAAACTCTTTTGTTTATTGACCCTATATAATTTGCAGAAATTTCAAATAACAGTCCCTCTCTCAGGACAGACTGTGCCATGTGCTCTGGGATGACCCTGCTTGAGCTTGGAGGTTGGGCCAGATGATCCACTGTGGTCTCTTCCAACCTTACCCATTCTGGGCTTCTGCGATTTGATTTCCCCTGCACTAACTCTGTTTATGCTATTCCCAAAATCATAAACCAGAAAGAGAACCAAAGCCAATGTAATTTGCTGACCTGTTTCTCTATATCTGAATGCCAAGTGTAGGGCAGTTACAGCTTGATTCTATCCAGATGTTCTTGTCCAAAAAGCTTCATGAAGGATACCTGCTGCTAGTTTATTTGAATCTTCTGTACTCAAGATTTTAGTAGAGATCTATGCTGAACCAGTTGGCTGACCTTTCTGCCTCCTCAAACATTAAGCAGTCCTTACGGACAGATGTATTATGTGGTATTTAAAAACCCCTAAGACTGAGCCAGTCATGGATGCTGTATAATCACTGAAAGGAAACAGTCACTACAGATAGGTGTTTGCCACAGAGCAAGGAATGATTTTTAAACAGGACAGATGATTTTCTGGTTGCACAGAACATTTTTTGCTCTTGACCAGCAAGGGGATGGTGACAAGATCAAACTCAGACAACTGAATCGTAGCTTTCTTAGCTTAGGCAGATGAAGGGAGTCCTACCCCATGAAGATACCTTTTGTGTTGGTGTTGATTTACTAATATAAGAAACTCCAACTCTCCTCCCATCATTTTTCAGTATGCCTGGAAATTTTCCTAGAGCCCCCAGCTAAGAATAAGCTTGAATTCAAACCAGCTGATGCATTAACTAAGTTTTCACTCAAGACTAACATCCAATTTGTGCTCAGAATATAACTATATCCATCCACTGCTTCTCTCCGGTAATTACCAGTTTGTAAAGATCATTTTTACAGTCATGTTCTTGCATTATGAGATACATGGAATACAAATTTGCTTAACATTACTTCCACCATAAAATCCAGAAAAAATGCAGGGAGTTGGTGTCATTGTTTCTCACAATCTAGCAACATTTTGCATTTCATTTTAGAATCAAATCCTAACTTCTTTTTTGAGGGACACGTTTTTTAACTGAAAAACAAATGACAATATTGTTTCAATGA
This sequence comes from Pyrocephalus nanus, assembly GCA_038380795.1. Taxonomy (NCBI): domain Eukaryota; kingdom Metazoa; phylum Chordata; class Aves; order Passeriformes; family Tyrannidae; genus Pyrocephalus; species Pyrocephalus nanus. Next base: position 4,117,672 of record CM076263.1, on the reverse strand, counting down.
CAATGCAACAGATAATATTCATCTATACTAAAGCAACTCCAGCCCAAATAATTTTGGTTTCAGCCAATTGTCTCTGTACTATTAGACACAGGATAATTAGAATACAACCAATCTTAGTATTATAATTACTGGCAGCTTAATTCTCACATTGACCTGATATTGCACACCACTATGGCTCATTACACTTGTTTTATTAGTGCAGTGTACCAAAAATTATGTTAACATTCTTGCTAGCTACAACATAATCTTCTGGTTCACCCACACACAAAATAGCCTCTATTAGAGGTGAAATAATAATAATAAAAATATCACAATAAAACTTAAATGCTTAGTTAGATCGTGATTTCCAGGAATCACAGCAATTTACATAATTGTTCAGATATTTTTCACTGCATGTTCCTAACCAATCTATTCTGTTTAGAAAATTGTATTTATATATGCTTCTCCAACATTCAAAGATACTTTATTGTATGACAGCAGGAATTGAAATAAAATGAGTTCATAAAACCAGTGATACCAGTGTATTAGCAGTTTGCCCTCAATATTTTGCTGTAATGGTTATCAAAACTGCATTAATCTTTCTTATTCAAAACTCTTTATACACTCCTAATCATCATTAAAATGTTATTTTGTTTTCAGCACAACAAATTAATCTTCTTTCCTATTAAAAAGAAATAATCTGATTTTTTTTACCAGCTTCTGCCTGTTAATGATGCTTCTGTGAAGCAAATACAAGGGAAAGCTCAAGAACTAAGAATTAATAGAAGAAATGAAAGGAAGAACTAGAAAGTGTTAATAGAAATTGCAGACAAGGTTTATCAGTTTCCACATTAATGATCAATTGTTGCTGAAGGCTATTTAAGCATATCTTTTTCAGTGAAACACTCACAGATATTTAAGGATTCTTAATAAAATTGATTATCACGGAGGCCACTAAAGCAAAACCTGTGGATCAGTCATGGAAAATTCCACACTATCCACGGTTCTGAGTAAAACAGGACTCAGGCAATAGCTATATTAAACTCAAAATTAAAATTCAAATGTATTAGATTAGACTGATTTTTTTAGACCCAAGTCATTAATCTTGATCCAGTTTTCCAGCCTTTACTTCAAGAATCTAAAGCAAAGAATAATGAGACATAGTATATTCTAGGACATCATAATACATGACAGTACAACCTCTGAATACCTGAAATTATTTAGTATGACTAGCAACTTCAGTAATTCATCCTGGACTTCAAAAACCAAATGAATGCTGTAATATATATGTATATATATATATATATATATATATATATATATATATGGAGTTTTTCTGATAAAAGTTTACAGGATGGTAAATATTAGGAAAACAAACTGCATAAATGAGAAGGCAGTCAGGGTGGAAGAAGCATCTCAAATTTGCCCAAAGTATTATTCTTTATTCATAAAAGTAGTCTGCTTTTAAAGATGCAGCTTTTTACACCAGAATAATGACTACAATCACACAAACTCCTTCTGAACAATTGAATGCAGTGGTGGTGTTTGCAGTTTTGGAAAATGAGAATGAAGTGGCAATTGCCAACCATCTCTAATATGTCTCTGCATCTCAAAGGTAGTAAAACATTTGTGTCTTTTAACTGGGAAATTGTATACAGACCACTGTGCATTATGAATATTCAGTTCTACTGACTTTACTCATTATTTCTCCTGACTGAAGGAGTGTTGTAATAAATAAGCTGAATAACTTCTGAGGTCAGGCACCACAAAGATCATCTCATTCCAAGCCCCCTGACATGAGCAGGGACACGTTCCATTATCCCAGGTTGCTCTGAGGTCCATCCAGTCTGGCTTTGAACACTTCCAGGGATGGGGCAGTCACAGCTTCTCTGAGCAACCTGTGCCAGGGCCTAAACACCTTCACAGCCAAGAATTTCTTCCTAATACCTAATCTGAACCTCCCCTCTTTGAGTTTGAAGGCATTACACCTTTTCCTGTCACTCCAGACTCTTGCCAAAAGCCCCTCTCCAACCCACTTGGAATGCCTTTAGGCACTGGAAGGGTCTCTAAATCCTCTCTGGATCCTTCTCCTCTCCGGGTGAACACCCCCTGCTCTCCAAGCCTGTCTCCAGAGCAGAGGAGCTCCTGCTCTCGAGGCATCTCTGTAGCATCCTATGGACTGGCTCTAACAGATTCTCACCCTTCTGATGTTGGGGAACCCAAAGCTGGATGCAACTCTTTAGGTGGGGACAGAATACCCTCTCTTGACCTGCTGCCCGCACTTCTTTGGATGCAGCCCCAGGACACGGGGGATTTCTGGGCTGCAAGTGCACATTGCTGGGTCATGTAGAACTTCTCATCCATCAGCACCCCCAAGTCCTTCTTCCCACAGCTATTTTCAATCCACTCTCCACCCAGCCTGTACCTGTGATTGGGGTTGCCCTGACCCAGGTGCAGGACCTGGCACTTGGCCTTGTTGAACTTCATGAAGTTCATGCAGTGTCACCTCTCAAGACTGTCCAGGCCCTTCTGGATGTCCCATCCTTTCCCTCCAGACTGTCATCAGGAAACTTGCTGAAGGGGCACTCAGTCCCACTGTCTTGTGTCACTGATAAAGATCCTTTTCCTGGGAGAAGGGTGAATGTAAGAGAGCATAGGAAACATGCCTGATTTTTTATTCCTGACATGTCAGACAACTGGGATAATAGCTCTGTCTATGCACCTATCATTCCCCCCACATTGCTATAAAGATCTCAACTCTGTGTTACAAAAAACAAACACTTTTATGTTCCCCTATACTAGCCCTTAGATTCCAATTTGTCCCTCACTATCTTAGACAAATGGGGTCAGGCAGATCCTTTGCCTTCTATTTGACTAGTCTTAATTATTTATTTTCTGTCATTTGGCTTTATGACTATGCAATAAAAGACAGGTTTAATGGGCCAGTAGTCCAGGATGGGAAATCATCCAGCTAGTGAAGCATTGAAGACATCAAATTAGTGGCACTGCTGATCAGTTTTTCCCCAGCCTGACATCTGTTTGTAAGTACTCATAGCCAAAATTGTTTTGAAAGGCAATGTCAGCCTTAGGCTTTGGAGCTAGCATCAGTGAATCTCTTTACCCTTTACTACTTGGTATTTTCTGCTGTGAAATGGTACAATGCATATAATCATGGGTGAGGGACACAACATTATATGGTGTGTGATCTGATGAGCAGAAGTCAGGGTTCCTGGGCTGTCTCCAACACCATTCCTGAGTCTTGTCTTATGTGCATATTGAACATGTACATTAAATTAGAGACCACCACTACATATGTAGGATAAGTTTCTGGAAACCTGTAGTTTGAATGGAACTGGCTTCATTATCTAATGATTTTTATTCTTTACGTGACTACTGTTTAGAAACTCCCTGCACCTGAACATAAAATAAAAGAGTATTAAAAGATTTACAGGGTTTAGAAAAGAAAGGACTCTTGGGACCATTGTTCTGGACTGCTTTACAGTGCAGACTGAACATCTGCTTCAAGCTAACATTCGTTTGGAAAATAGAGTACCTTAAAAAAAGAGACAAAGAGGAAAACAAAGAGTCCCAGTGGAAACCAAATACCAACCATCATTAGCAGTAATTATAATATAATATCAATGATTATATAGTAATCATATGATCATAATATAACTACAGTGATTACTCTATATTAACATTATGTTAATGCCGCTGTAAACATTAATGTATAATATATGACTGCATGGAAATGTAAATATTTAGATAAACAAATGCTTTCATGAGACTTCTGCGTGTTTGCCCTATCAAAATTAGTTGTTGTGGTTCCTTTTGTACACACATATTATAACAAACAACAGTGACACTGAATAAATCAGCCCACAGTTCTGTCTGGTCCCCCCATGGTACCATCAACAGCAGCAACTTGACTAGGGACAAGAAATGAATGTAAGTGAAACTCAAAATACTTCTGCTGTGACCTTGCAGCTTTGGGGTATCTACGGCTCAGGCACTTTCTGAGCTAAAATTGTGTATTTTTCTTTCAAACTCTGTGCGTACCTGGTTGAATTACTTTTTTAATCCACGAAAAACCCTCTTACATTTGTAATTCCTGTAAGTCCCATAGTTTATTTATGTGGTGTGTAGGAGAGAATTTTCACTTTTTAACATATAATCTGATCAATGAGTTAATTCTCCCCAGTTCTTGTATTGTTAGGAAAATGGATACTGTTTATTTATTCATATTTTCCATTACTTTTTCTTCTCATCTCAAATTTTTCCCAATTCCCTGACTAAAACTTCAACATTTGGAAGCTGTTTAGTACACTTGATTATCTTTGCCAGCCTACTTTTACGTTTTGAAATTCTTCTCTATCCCATTTGAGAAGAATGGAGGATACTACCACTTGTCATGGGATTTAGGGAATGCTTAATGACATGCAGCATTTGTCTTTTTCTGCTCTTTTTTTATTTCTTTGTTAGCATTCCAGTTTGCCTTCTTTGGCTCCTACAGAGCATTAAGCTGACAGAAATCAGCCAACAGTAATTCTCATGTGACTTTTTTTCAGTGGTGATAGCTTGTTTACAGAACTTTGCCATGTATTTATTGTCATGTCTGTCCCTTTGGTACTTTTCAATCTTCAGCATTGAATTTCATCTTAATATATTTAAAGCCTGCATGGCAACATCCAGGCTTTAAATACGTTAAGAATTAATCATAACCTCATCAAGGTCAGCTGTCATTTTTATTACTCAAAATACCTAAATAACATTGTAAGTTTGTCCAGTTATTGTCCACTTACTGATGGATCTATTATGAAGAGGAATATCTATATCTACCTGGAATTACAAGGACAATATCTCTTCATTTTTGACCATTTGCCTTTGCTTCTTCTCCCTTTTGACACTTACTAACATGTAATTCATCTTCCTTCAATTTTATTTTTGTCATTCACTTAAAACTCTTTGTAAATTTAAGAAGACTGTAACCATAACCCTGTTCCTTATATGTTTGCTGACTTAATCAAAGCATCTAAAAGATTTGTTAGGCGTGAGTAACCTCTCTGGAAACCATGATGACTTTTGCCTGTAGAAACATCTTTATTCGTATTCTAGTTATTTCTTTTCTTTCTTACAGTAGCTATGAGTCTGCTCAGCAAAACTCAGATTTACTGGTCTGCAGTTCCCTGGACTGCTCTGAACTTGCCGTCTTCCATTTCCCCAGTGCTGATTCCATTTTAAGCATAGTTAATAGTTCAGCAATTTTATACTTGAACTCTTTTAGAACTCTTGGGTGAATACCATCTGTTCCTGATGATTTGTTACCACACGTATTATCAGTTAGTTCTAAAACCTCTTATTCCCAGCACTTTTATAAGCTGCCCAATTGAATTTAGACAGCCTACTAAAGAAACCCTCAAACCTTAGGTCCTAATTCTAAATTTTGGGAAGCTTATGTTCTGACTGCAAATCTTCTATACCAATCACTCTTATCCTGATGTAAATAATAACTAAACTTAGTGTCATAACCCCAGTTTTCAGTTTTAGGCACCCTCATTTCTATCACTCAAAAATCACCTCAGCATTCTCCACTTTTCCAATGATTGTTCAGAATACAAATACCACAAAATCCTATCATTTAGGTACATGAATCATCAAGATAAAGCCACAGATATGGACACAGGTAAAGGCAGAACATTACTGACTTTTTTACAGACCTTAGATAGTATTTCAATGAAAACCACAAACAGGAGGAAAAATGACTCAATATAAGCACCTTTGGTACTTCCATCAATAGAGAAAAATTGAGATTTACTAAATTACCTGTCTGTTTTCTGTCACTATCTAGACAAATAAAACCATACATTGAAGAAACAGAAGGTTTAATACATTTTAATGGATAACAGTGTAATGGGGTTTCTGTGTAACAGCTCATTATTTAATTCCATGTAGCTTGAGAGGTCTTTACTGCATTGTCTTATTTTCTGTTTAAATATCACCTTTGTTTTGATGGTTTGTTTGGTTGGTTGTTTTTTTGGGTTTGTTTTTTTTTTTTTTTTTTGCAGTTATTCTCTTCCAGAGATGACAATACTATGAAACTTTGCTGCTGCTTTCTGTTTTCACTTTCTGAGGGGAAATAGACTGTCCAATCCTATCTTGCTTTATTGAAGCACACTTCCAAAGAACAGCAGACTTTTTAATCAGAGGGTTAAGGAACTTGCTGGTTATAAAAATGAAGAAGATTTCTCCACTACTGTGCAATTTTGGCATAACAATAAGCCTTTAAATTTAGTGCACAGGGAGAATGAAAAAAAAAAAATCCCACCAGAACTATTCCATTGGTTTTTATGAGTTTTTTTCATTAATTATCTTCTATTTCCCTTATGACCTTTTTACCTGTGCTCCATAAAAAGCAATTTCTCTTTTATGGACATTCCATACTGAAAATGTCAGCCAATCGGGACAAATCTAAAACTATTTTTATGTGCTATGGTTCCAAAATTAGTCAAATCAGTATTTTGCAAGTGTGTGTGTGTGTGTGTGTTAAATCTGAATGAAAGAAAAGGGACTAGGTTGACAGCAGTAGAAAACACAGCACTCTTTCTGTTCACAGAACAAAAAGTGAGAGATCTACTGAAAAAGTAATTCTGAAAAAACTAATTGCACTTCAGATAGGCATATTTTGCCACAGAGAAAAAATATGATTAACTCCTGTCGATAAGAAAGCCAGGAAATATTTTTAGAGGAGCGTACAATGGCACTTTTACCATTGTCCCACCCAGCCATGGCTCCATGCTCCAGATTCCACGAAGACCAAGGAACAAAATAACTGCAAATACAACAAAATTCTTCCCCAGAAATTTACTGATTTTGATGAACAATTTTTACTTAGGCATTATCCTTACACACAATTGTCTAGGACTAGTTCCCTTCCAGTAAAACACAAAGGACTGAGTGATATGCTTTAATCAAGGAAAAACAGTACTCAGTGAACTGTTACCCATAAGTCCTCCCTTCTCATAACTTCTTTCTCCTCATAGATGTTTATCAAATGAGGTACAAAATCCTAGCAGGGTAAAGACACCAGATGTAACAGTGAAGAACTGTTTGTCTTAAAGCACAGAAGTATATTAAAATTAAATTCTTTAAAATTCTTAGATAACAAATTATTCAGAGACTGAGGAATGAAGTTTTTGCAAGCACAATCATGACTTAAAAGCAGCCAAATGTTTCCCACAGGAGCTTCAGGCCCTTGTGTCACTGATCATAGAGTGTTGCTGACCCATCTATGATCTCTTTAATTCGACCACACTACTATTCCTCTTTTTTCTTTTTTTTTTTTTTCCCCACTAACAGATTTCATGGATTCTCCACATTGCAGATCCTCACAATCAAATCAAACTATCCTCAAGTACAACGCTCCCACCTAGATTTGAGAGCATTATAATCTTGAAAAGGTTACCTGGCATCACCAGTTATCTTGTAGTCACAGGCAATCAGTGAAATCACTTCATTCACTTCAGATAGGATGGAGAATGAGATTAAACTTCTCTATAAGGAACACTTTTTGGTTGTGGGTTGCACTGGGAAACGAGCTACACAGCTCCATATCCCAAATCAATTCAGAGGCCACCACGTCTCCTGGGTGCTCAAGGCATATTTCACTGCAAGGAGAGCATAGATCATCTCTGCTCTCTCTTCCAACCTTCTCCTCTGAGAACACCAAACATGCAACCACCTGCAATCCCTTCCCAACCTACAACAAATACCATATTATTAAAAATTATTAAGAAAAAAAAATCTTTATCATTAGAGAAAATCCCCACAATTTTCTTCATATGATATCTTAGGAAAAAAAAAAAACCAAAACAAATCCAAAAAGAAATCGGGGGAATGACACATGAAGCCCACATTCCTGCATCTTTTCAGAATTAAGTAAGAAAGCCCATCTAATTCTGAGAATGTGAGCATACTTCTCATCCTGACTACCTGCACCCAGCATAATCCTGGTGTTTGACTTCAGTGGAAAACAGACTAGGACTTGGAGACAGTAACTGGTGTGTGATTTCAATCAGTTGTTAGAAAGGTTTGACATGATGATAGGAAGATCACTGTGTTTGGTCTGCAGTTTAAGTGGGCTCAGACTAAGCACATCTGGGGTAATACCTCTCAAATTTCAGAAAAGGGAAAAAAACCCATACACACAAAACATATCTATGTCATGCTTCCTCAGGTTTGAAAATCCAAGAAATTACAAACTGCAGAAATGAATGGGTTTTAGGAAACCAGAGCATGTTTCATTTTTTAAAAAATAATAATAAAAAAATACAGAATTATCTCATGATTTGGCTAATGAAAACCATCATCAAATGTAAAGACGCTGCCTTCCCCACCACCTCAGAGAAGATGTAAAGCGAATTCAAAATTTCAATGACTAACTAGATATGACAGGAATGCCCAAAGGGTGGCCTGTGGTGCTGATAAATTTCCTACACTGAGCACAATATCAGTGTTAGATTACAGTGTTAAAACATGCAGACAGACATAAGTACACACAAAACCCTGCATATTTGTGTCTGTGCTTCTACCATATGACTTAAAAAATTTGACAAGATATATTATTTTTCTCCTTATTAACCTTTTTGAATTGTAGTAGGTGGTAAAAATGACATAGAGGGAAAGAATATTTCCTGAGTAACAGAGAAAATAAATGCAGTAGTGGCAGAAGGGAAGACCTTCCTTTTATTCTTTTAGAAATAACAGCCATCAGGAGAAGGTGGGTGAAGATACTAAAATGTATCAACTAAAATAAGTAATAATTTCAAATGAACAGCAAACCATACTCTAACTCCCAGACTGCTTGGGGGTTGATGAGGACAACTGTCTGATTAATAATGTAAATGACTAACACTGAAACCCTAATTTTGATATTTTTGTAGACATTTAACATCTTGAATTTCAAGTGCTGTAATGTTTTTTAATGTCATTTTTTAACAGGTAATTTCCTAGATCTTCCTGAATTAAATATGCTATATCAAACAATTTAGTCAGAGATTTAGAAGCTGCCAATTTACCCAAATGTTGTACTGTAAAATTTGGACATTATAGTTATTAGAAGTTTCCAGAATGGATATAACAGAGACATATTTTCTCATCCATTTACTTTTTCAGACTGTTTTCTGGGGTATAAGTGTTTTAGGCCTTTTTTTTTTTTTTCCTCCTTTATTTGTCATGACTGCACAGCTTAAACAACACCACAGTGTGTGAAGATAACAGGCTGCTGTTCTTAGGCAAGTTGTTAGATCTGGTTAAAAACAAAACTCTCTAACTTCCTAATTCATCTGGGGAAAAAAGAAAAGTGAGTCATTAAGACAAGGATATAAGCAAATCTTCAAAAAGCAAAGATGATTAAACTGATTAATCTTCTTTTCTTTAAATGGTAGGTCACTCTCTTATTATTAGTGACACCATAATGAGCTGTAATTAAATTCTGGCAAAATTTCTACTTTCAAGTAATTTGAACTAGTACTGCCAAAACCCATAGGAAACTATCCTTGCTACCAGAAATTCACATTTTTGTATAAACAGCACACTCAGTAAATGTGGCTGCCTATATTAATCTGCTACTTTGCTAAGGTACTTTTATTTTTACAGAGTTGCTCATTACTGTCTCGCTTTCAGGACAGCATTTTCACTCAAGTATAGATTAACATGAAGAGCATGCATTAGTTCCACTCTAATTAAGCGTGTGCTTAAATAGTTTCCTGAACTGGAACTGTAGTAAATAATACATAAGGATTAGGCTGAAATCTTGATTTTGCTGATGTAAGAATAGCAACGTGTATGCAGAAAGATACCATTCCATTGCAAGCCATCCTCTTTCACGTGTATGTGCACCTGTGAAGAAAATGACAGAATAAATCTGGAGAGATGGGAGGTCATATTGCTTCAGGCATGGATGGTGGAGAGGCAGAACTGTGCCCCAATTAGCACTGCCTGGTGTGGTATGTTCATGACTCTTCCCTCTCTGCATTGCAAGCAGGTTGATGTCTGGCTTGAACACAGTGTGAAAGAATAGGATTCACAGACAAGGCAATGAGGATTTCAGCAAACAAACTCAAAATTAATAAAAATGGAACGTTGCAATCAGTCTCTTGAAGCTGGCTCAGGGCAGCAACTGGATTGAAAGTCACACACAGCTCCTTCTTCACACCTTTCTATGCAGGTGAAAAGTGAGCTATGAAAGTCCTGCAGGGATAATTAGCTGTCTCTAAATTTTGCTTTTGTCCTGGTTTCAGGTAGGATAGAGTTAATTTTCTTTTTAGTAGCAGGTGCAGTGCTGTGGTTAGAAATAGTAAGAGAATATTCTTGATAACACAGTGATGTTTTGGTTGTTGCTCAGCAGTGCTCACTCTAACCAAGGACTTTTCATTGTCCCATGTTCTGCCAGTGAGCAGATACACAAGAAGTCAGGGGAAAGCATGGCCAGGAGAGCTGACTCAAACTGGCCAAAATCATACTCTATACCACAGAGTGTCATGCCCAGTATATAAACTGGTAGGAAGTTGCCTGGAAGTGCTGATTTATGTTTGGGGAAGTGCTGGACATCGGTCAGCGGGTGTTGAACATCACCCGCTTCTCTTGGGCTTTCTTCCTCCCTCTCTCTCCTTTTCTTCATTATATTATTATTATTTATTATTAATATTATTAAATTTTATTTTGTTTCAATTAATAAAGTGCTCTTATCTGAACCCTCGATGTTTCCTTTTATTTGTTTTTCAGTTTTCCTCCCCACTGTGGAGCAGAGGAGTGTCAGTGAGTGACTGCACTGTACTTAGTTGCTATCTGGGTTTAAACCACAAGAAATATCCATCATAGGCATTTGTAGAGACTACTAACTGAGCACTAGTCACCCAAAAAATGCCACCACAGTGTTTTCCCTTTCAAACTGTACCCCTTTGTGTGGTCACTGAGTAGACAATGGGTGTCCCTCTGAGCTACTCTGAGGAAAGCAACAGCATCCTCAACTTGCTTGCAAACAAACTCAGCATAAGGCTGTTCTGCAGCAGCTTTGTGTGAAAGTTTTTCAACTTTTCTTGCTTGCTTTAATTAGGAAGAAAGCTCCTGCTGGCATGACTGTCAAATGAAAAGCCTTCACAACAGTTAATCTCTCAATTTACAGACCAAACAGGGAAATCTCGGTCCAAGTTCACCTTGAGGAGCAATCTAGATCAAGAAGACAAGAGAGCATCTCTGTCCCTTCACACCTCTTCCCCAAGGTGTTCTCCCACTGAAGTCACACATGGTCTCACCAAGCCAGCTTTCAGAACACAAGGAGGAAAAAAAATCCCTGAGATGGATGGTGAAGATAAAGCAGGCAGAGATAAGAACTACTGGAAGCCTTTTAAAACAGTACAAAGTGTGCTGCTGTTTAATATCCTTAGTGCTGAGGTGACCTTGCAATACCATCCCCAGTGTATACCCCTGGCTATGTGTCCTGTGTTGTTGTCCTGCTTTGGCTACAAAGCAGCAATTAGTTGCCTTTGTTTTTATCTCTGAATATCCAGGTTTCACACTATAAAAATTTTATTATCTTCAGTTCAGCCATTGTTTCACTGCTGTTTCCTGTTATCTGCATCTTAGTCCCCTTCAAATGTCTTCTGCTCCAAGTTGAAGGGATTACAGGATTTACTGGATGTTCACTAGAGGTTAACACAATTATAAAAGAAATGAGCCAACAGTTTCCTTACAATTGTCTGTGTGTCTGATTCCATTTTTTGCAGCCGTGGTTTGGGGGAGATAGTGGAAATGCAAAAGCATTGTAATGGCAAAGAGGTAAACTGTGTATAAATGAACATTTGCTAGAGACCTTATGTTGATAATAATGGAATTTCCTTCCAAAAGATGGCAACTCCCAAATTTGCTTCTACAATTTGAATTGGCGTAGGAAAACACACACTTTTTTTTTTGTTGTTGGGGGCAAATGCTACAAAGATATTTTTAAAAAACTATATGATGAAGAACTTGTTTGGACAGTGAATTTTGTGAAAGAAATGTTGAAAAATCAAAGCCAATGAAAATAAATAGAAAATAAAGGTGTAGAGGAACATGACAGAATCCAGATATGCATTTTTATAATGTAAGAGAGTGATTGTTCAAAGGTCTGACAGATTTCTAAGATAATAAAACATAATGACAACTTCAGTAGTTTTAGTTCCAAATATGCAGACAACTGTCATAGCTCCATCAAAACATCAAAAATTACTTATATTGTTCAGAATTTGAGGAGCAAACAAAGACTATGATGTGATTTCATGTGGGAAGGCAAGACGTAGGCAAGTGGATAAAAATGATGATGGCAACTCCTTAAAAATGTAATTTTTTTTTTTCATCAGATATTGATGTCAGCAAAATGGAACTGTCAATGGGAAATGAACAGCCAAGATGATATCAAAATGGTTGAATTAATTAATCTAAGAATTCATTAAAAATTTCAAAGAAATAGAACCTTAGAATCGTTAAGGTTGGAAAAATCCTCAAAGATCACTGAGTCTAACTGTTAAACCAACACTAACCCATGTCCCCCGGTGCCACATCTACAAGACTTTTAAATCCCTCCAGGGATGATGGTTCCACCACTGCCCTGGGAAGCCTGTGACAGGGCTAGATAACCCTTTCCATGAAGGAATTTTTCCCTAATGTCCAGCCTAAACCTCTCCTGGGACAGATGGAGGCCATTTTCTCTCATCCCGTCCCTTGTTCCCAAGGAGAAAAGCCGAAGTCCCCTCCTGACTCCCTCCTCCTATCAGGGAGTTGCAAAAAGTGAGAAAGTCCTCCCCCGAGCCTCCTTTTCTCCAAGAGGAGTCTCCCCACCTCTCTCAGCTGCTCCTCATCCCACTTGTGATTCAGACCTTTCCCCAGCTCTCTTTCTCTGGATATGTAATAGTTTTGAAGAATTTGCTCTTCTGTGCCATATTCTGCTCTGGATTGGTTTTCAGTAAATTCCCATTGTGCTTTTTATAGCCATTATCTAGGGTAAGTTGGCCTGAATACATCTGAAATATTTTAAGATCACAACTTATACTATTTTCAGAAGGGAGCACTACCTAAGAATGAAAATTTATTAGATTTTATTCATTCAAAAACCAAAGATAATATGAGCACATGGTTCAGAACTCTAGTCTGTAGTTAACAGCAGCAATAACAGGATGAATCATTAAGTTCAGATTCTCAGCTGAAGAGGTGTCAGAAACAATTTTGTTAGTTTTCAGCTCACCCAAGCACCACTGTAAAAAGGGCAGGACGGGAATTTTCTGGGTTTCCCTCCTCTGTCAGCAGCAAAACAGACATCTTTGCAGGCAGATACATCTAATTTTATGATATGTTGCTATGATATGTGATAAATCCTGGTTTCCTGCATGGATTTTATAGAGAATCTGGCCAAGCCATTTAATCTAATCACTTTAAAATGTGCATAATTAACCCAAATATGTACTGCTCTTTGTCAATAAACAGCAGAAAATTCATCTCCCTTGACTTGCAGTAAAAAAGTTCAGAAGAAGAAATGAAACCTTCCATTCCCTGTGTAGGCCACTGGCCTGAATAATGGGAAACAAGAGTCTTCAGTACAGACTCTTCCACCTGAATGTCTTCAAGAGAAAATGCCAAAAGCAAAGAATGGTAAGGAAAAGCCTGATGGTAAGGAAAGAAATTCAGAATACTGCAATTTCATGATTCATAATATGAGTAAGACAGCATCTAGTAAACAGTGCTTCATAGTCATGCACTGAAAAACACAAAAATAAAATATAGTATCACGTTCTTTAAGTATTTTCAGTGTCTCAACCAGTTACCAGAAGGTGCAAACTGACAATATTTGATATATACTGAGCAGTTATTCACACAGAATAAGAGACCAAACCAAGTTAAAAAAAACCACCAAAACATAAACAAAAACAAAACAACAAACATTAGCTGTCTCAGACTCAACAGATATTTCAAGGTTTGAGAAGCATGAAAATAGAGCAACTGTCAAAATGAGAAATCTTAAGGTTGATGCTCACAGTGTCTGATAACCAGTCAGCTTATCTTGAGCAAATTCCAGAGTAAAACTTCACTGAAGGGAGAATCTTCTGAGGCCAGCTGGCTCTGATCATGAAAATTTACTGAACCACTCTAATCCTAGTTTGAAAATTATCTTATGGTCTAATAAAACCTTAAGAGAAAAAAAAATCTAATGAAGCCTTTGCATTTAAAGTAATACATTTTCCCTGTTAAATCAGAGAATCATAGAATTACAGAATGATTTGGGTTCAAAGGGACCTTAAAAATCGTCTCGATCCACCCTTTGTCATGGGCAGGGACACCTTCCATTATCCTAGGTTGCTCCAAGCCCTGTCCAGCCTGGCCTTGGACACTTCCAAGGATTGGGCAGCCACAGATTCTCTGGGCAACCTGTGCCAGGGCCTCACCACCCTCATAGTAACGATTTTCTTCCTAATAGATAATCTAAACCCACCCTCTTGCAGTTTGAGGTCATTGCCCCTTGTCCTGTCACTACAGCTCTGGATGAAAAAGACAGATTTCATGTTGATTTTGTATTTCCTTCTGAAGAGGAAGAGTGTAGAGGGAAATGCTTTCAAAAGGGTTTCCACTGCTCCTCTCAGATTTTTGCTTGAAGTGAAAAAGACTACTCATGTGTGGAATGGTAAACAACTACATAATTCTTTTTAGGACCAAGACTGTACTGGACAAACTAACAGCTTTGATGACAGGCTTCCCAGAGAGGCCAGTAGCTGTAAGAAGCATGAGCTGCCCTCCTAACCTTGGGCTGAATGGACATCAGCATGTCCAGACATCTTTGGGCTCAACTGAGCCCACAGCTTATTCCTCTGAGGTCAAACAAAAAACTGTAGAGGAAAAACCGCTCCATGATGGCTATGATATTTCTGCGTGGGTAGAATTTCCAAAAGGGGTTCTAAGATTCACATCAAAACTTTGAAAAAGCTGCTAGAAAGTATGTTTTACAGCTCAGACCCACAACCCATTATTCAAAGGAGCTGGTGTAGTTAGTTGCCCTCTGAATTACTCAAAGTAATTAATATTTGTGGTTGTAGTGGACCAAGGGTAGGACTTGATGATCTCAGAGGTCCTTTCCAACCCTGCTGATTCTATGATTCTACGATTCCTTGATATATTGCAATGATCTGTAGACAGGGTCTTATGGATATTTTTTAAATAATATTTCAGTAATACCACATGTGCTACCTACAAAATATTTTAATAAAAAGCTGCAATTTAGGATTAGTATGACATGAGGTCAAATATGATCAGGTTTTTAACGCATTTTTTAAAGATGAATGTGTTCTGATTAGATATTTATCTAAAGTACACATTTTAAACCTCAGTAAGAACCCAGTGCTCAACTGGAGTAAAGTGACTAGGCTTACCCAAAGTGAAAGTATCAGTGATACTTTCAAACAGCTGGTCCTACATGTTTCTGAAAATCTGATGATTTTAAAAACATACAAGCATACCTTTATTAATGTAACGATTTTGCTGTTTGAAAAACTGTAATAAAAATGTTATCCAATTGAGTGCTTAGTTCTATTTTTTTTTTTTTACATCAATCAACTATGGAGTAAAATACATATAAATCTTAAATATTTCTTAGAGCAATGGCTGAAAATCAAGTAATGGACCCAGATAAATGTTCGAGGTCAGGTTGGATGGGATTTTGGAGCAATCTGGTCTAGTGGAAAGTGTCCCTGCCCGTGGCAGAGGGGTTGGAATGAGATGAGCTTTAGGTCCCTTCCATGACTCTGGGAACACCTTAACCATTCCAGTCTATTCACTTTCCTGTTGAAACTCCGAACACAAAACAAAACAAGAGGAGAAAGGCCTGGATGCAGCTGTGGTGGAAGGGAACGGGGGGAAGGAGGGAGTCTTGTCACCAGACGAGATGTGCTCATCACAATAATGGGTTAGTCTATTTTCTTCTTCTTCTTCTTTTTTTTTTTTTTTTCCCCACAATTTTTCCCTCATGTTTTACAGAGACAGTTGAAAGTGTTTATTCTTTAGGCTGAAGAATGTAACTAAAAGTTGTTTTAAGAAGGAGTACAGACAAACCCATTTCTTAAGACATTAAATATCACAGGCATATGTAAAGACTATCATTTCACTGAAGCCATCATAAAAAAAAAATGTTACCTAAAAATAATAAGCTTGTTGGTTTTGTTCTTCAGCAGTGTTTCTCCAAAGACATAATTTTAATTGTAGATTAGTTTTGCTCTTGTAGTCCTATTGATAGATTTTAGGCAAGCAACATACATCATTAACTGTACTGTGTAGGGGATCACATTTCAAACAGGAGCTTTGTCTGGCCAAGCTACTACAGCCTGTCTGATTGTTGCAGAATTGCCATTAAATGGAAATGATGTCTGGGAATATTGAACTTAATGTTATGTTTTAAAATAACATGAATAACATTACAGTGGTTTTAATGAAATTCATAGGAGAAAAATGTCATTAAACAAAGCAACAATACTGGCCCTGGTGCCCTGGTCAAATTCCAATCTGGCTGATTGCTTTCTGACACCTATTATTTTTCAGTTTGAATTTGGTATGTTTGTGAACAAACCTCACTGTTTGTTCATTGATATGTTAATGCCCTACATCATCAGCTCATTGCTGTTTGTCACCCCAGAGTTAGCTGGCTGTCACTGTTGTCCATCCAAATGCTTTTAATGAAGCCATTACTACAGTGCATGACCTTGAAAAGATCCCTTTCAATCTGCCTTCCCACAGTTCATCAAGTTACTTAGATATTTCTTAACCTACCGATTGAGAGTACATATAACTTATTTCAGTGTTTGTTAAACACACAGCACAGCCTGATGTCCCACTTTTGACAAAATGTGATGCTGCAGTCCATTAATATGTGCTTAAAGTTGGGCATGGAGGTGTCCTGCCACACACTGGTGACTTAGTTAGGGTCAGGAAGGTACTCTGAACAGTGTCTCCTCATCACCTCCACTTAACCATGATTTGCTTTGAATTGTGGAGTGATCTCTGAGAACATGACCTAAAATGGATGAACTTTAAGTCAAGATACGCTCCAGGAGAACTACTCATTGACCTCAGCACCAAATAATTAAGGAGACAACAGACCTTGTGTAGAGAAAGTCCAAAGTTAAAAAGAAATTCCCAAGATGTGGACTTCAGAACAAACTGTTTTGTTCTACAGCTCTGTTCTTATTGGTTCATACCACCTGTTTATGGACACATAGCTATATTCAAGTGCTTTGTTCAAATGAGCAGATCTACTTTGTATTATCTTTCTGGTCTTTGTTTTAAGGGTCAAAGTCTGAATTGAAGTATACTTGAGAAAGCCCTTCTGGCATTGCTGAACTCTGTCAGCATAAGAGGGCTTATGGTGAAAAACATTTTGAACACCTAATTCCTGACTCATTGAAAGGTTTAAAAAATGTAGGGGAGCAATTTTGAATATCCTTGTATGCACATTCAGGCAGGATCTTCAGTGGTGACCTCATGGAGCAGCTTTTGCTGTGCATGTCACATCTCACAGTCATAATTTCTAATATCACTCCCAACATCCCCCCTCCATGCCCTTTAATCTTCAATGCTCAAATCCAATCCAGACGTTTGTGCACACAAATTTTCATGTTCTTGAGACCAGACAAGATCATCAAGGAGCATGTAAAAGTATTTAAATCAGGCACATATACTTTTATATTCATTGACAGTGATTAAAATACAAAAGCCCAACAAAAAGTAAGGTCAGAAAGAAGTGGAAGAGTATCTTTATATCACTTAGTGAATAAAGTATTCCAGAAAACCTCATCTGTGAATAACTGTAGATAACCAGTTGTAAGCCAGTTCCTGGTGGGGTCAGGGGCAGTGTCCTGTTTTCTCAGCAGAACAACTGAATCCACATCCCTCCCAGTCTGGTATATAAGCACAAGGTACTAATGTTTGAAGCCTCAAGCTGTGCATCAAACTGCAGCTGGATTGTCACCATTAGGGGTTTGTCACAGCCCGATTTAGGGAGGAAGTCAATGATCTGGAAAACAGATGTGAAGTTTTAAATGTACATAATCAGATCTTTAGGACTAATTTCAGATTTGATGCTGCCTTAGATTTTCTGCCTTCAGGTAGAAGAAAGAAGACAAAGAAATGGGGAGAAGAGTGACAGGATAAGTGGAAAAGAGTAGACAGAATTGTGTGAGCACAGATGTTAATGAACCGAAAAACACCATTTTATTTAACTGTTACATATGTCTGCATAGGAGTCAGGCATCTGAAAACATCTTAAGATTTCCATATAGTGAAATATATATATTTTTTTTTCCTTCTTTTTCAAAGCTTCTGCTTAGGATTAAGGATATTTTCCATTCAGTACCGGGTCACAACTAAGCCATTCTAACATGGTCTGTCCCTAACTCACTCCCTTGCACGCACACACATCAATAGAAACAGCAAGGTATGAAGTACAGAGGGAGCAAAAGGAAAGGGGTGAGCAAGGATTCTTAAAGGCATTGAGAGATCCACAGTCATTGCCCTTGTAGTCAAAGAAATATGATGCATTATTGTTATATTAGCTGAAATCTTGTATACAAAATAAGGTGAATGCAAGTCTCCATCTTACCTGGACACTCTAATAACATAGTCACTGGATCTCCTGACAAAGATAATCTCATATATACTCCTTTATTTTGACTAATTTTTTTTTCAGTGTGATCTTGAGAAGCCTTTAATTAAACCTAGTATGCTTAGGGGAAAAAAAAAAATATTTAGTGTCTGCTAGCTTCCAAAAAAATAGGGGATTTTTACCTTAAAGGTCCTGACTGAAGCTTTTTTTCATGTTGAATACATATATATAACTTCCCACAAAAATTGTAAAAGATTTTCAAGTGAAAACAAAGAAGGTTTGGATGTGATTTGCCAAGGCTACTTTAAGTTCCACAACATCTGAGTGAAAAGTACCACAAACACCTTAATTTATTACAAGTCCTAGTTTGCTGGTCTTTGATTAAACTTCATCTTGTACTAATAATTCTCAGTAGTACTGTACAACATATGCTACAGAAACCCCTAAGGTAGGCAAGGAAAACCAAGCCAAAAACACTGGAGAAGTCACTTACCTGCCTGAACTCCTCAAGATCTATTTTGTTTCCCACCAGCACCACAGGGATGTCATAGGTGTGCCGGACACGATAAATGAGCTCCTTAAACTCAGCAGCTTCTTGGAAGGATTGGCGGTCTGTGATGGAGTAGCAGATAATGAAGCCTTCTCCACCTCGCATGTATTGGTCCCTCATGGCTGTGAATTCTGCCTGTGGAACAGGAAGAACATCCTTACTAATTTGGCAAATAAAATTATCCATCTGTAAATAACAACCTTGATGAAAACTTCCCCGATTCCTCACATAGTTTCACACTGCTTGTTTTTTACTCTTTTAAATGCTGCTTGCTGGGACTTGTGCATCCTTCTTGGTTCATCTGCCCCAATAATAAGAATTTCTCTGAGGAATTTTTTTTCTCCTTTTCCTATCAAGGGAACTCTGTCCTCTAAGAATATGAACTTATTATATCAGCGTCTGCATACAAAAAATACTGCCTCATGTATTACCAGAACATTCTGCAGTACTGCCAGTATGAAGAGATGACTTGCATTTGAATTAGTATTAACAGGTGTAATAGGAAAGCTATATTACCATCTAGGGATGAGAGAGGTACAAATTCCTTCTTATACCCTCAGTTCAAAAGCTCAGTAATATTAAAAAAGTATTCATTGTCTCCCAACAGCTTTGGAAGAGTGCCTAGGAAAATAGTACAATTTGCAAAAAAGTTCTGCTCTTTTAAAGGCTCTCAGAAAAGCTGGAAGTTTCAGTTCAGTGTGGGGTAATTCCATTAAATGAGAACGAACAATTTCAAATAGTGAGAGAATTGGCCCAATTTTCTGCTCCTGCATTTTTCTCTTTTCATGTATGTATTTATTGTCACAGCAACACTTCTGGTTACTGGTATGCTTTTTTTCTTTTTTTTTTTCCAGAAGTACTTAACAACTGCCACATTGTACAAAAACAAAGATTTAGTTTTCAAAAACTGGTCTCAGGAACTGTGGCTTGAGAATATGTTTTAAAGCCAGTTTCTTTCTCAAGTTTGTTTGCTTTTCTTGATCACAGCCCAGAATAACCCAACACCATGGCAACAGTCGGTCAGGATCGGAATCCTCCTGACAGAATCAGTTCTCCAGAGATATTAAGATGCAGGGAGGTCTGATAAAAAAAAGAATACACATATCAACATCAGACCATTTCTATGAGCAGCAGGATGCAATATCAAATCCTGTATTTTTTACTCTATTGAGAATTTATGCTAGGATTTTTGAAACATTTTAGGTTACAAATATATATCCTCAGTCTTTCCTGAAAATTAAAGGGAAATGGATTGCTTATGTTCTTTTAAAAGTCTCAGCCTTAAATCTCTCTCAATAGTCATTCATGTTGATTGACAATACTTCCTGTGAATAGACTTTCATGTTGACCATTATCATTTATTTATGATGTGTCTTTTACCCAAGGGCTTTATATATCATTCAAAATATTTCACCTGCTACAGGAAAAAGTTCATCGAACTAAGCTTCAAAATGGCAGACTAATAGGCAATTTAAGGGTAGGATTCTGCTTTGAGACTTACTCAGAATTTCAAAATCTCTCTATTAAGATCACTGGCATCCCAGGAGTGTTTATTAACCACCAAGCTACAGCACAGACTGGATCAGGTCGTACTCTAGCCTACCCTTCTGAAATTGAATGTGCAAGCAGTAGGGCAGTGGTGGGCAGAAACACTGAAGGGATCAAACAGAAAGTATTCCACTCTCTATGGTTTGGACAAGACACTGAATGGAGATGCAGCTTTGTTTCCAGGTCTTTCCCTGCCATCTACCTTAGATAGCCTTTAGATTAATAAACAGACTTTTACACCAGAACAAAGTCTTGCTGCAGCCCCCATCCCTCGTGCCCCTGATTTTCTCCTCTTTGCATCAGTCACCCAGAACGGTTCTGCACTAAGAACTGAACTATACCAGGATCCCTTCAAGCTTAGCAGACAATGGAAACCTTCTATGAAGTTAAACTTGTAGATTAGGCTCCTGAATTTAGTTGTCTGGGTAGCTGCAGTCAACTACCTGAGCTTTAGTTATAATAAACGGTGAGCTATTCAATGGAATTACTGGACTACAGATTGCTTCTGCTGATGAAAAAATAATTATCTCTTTAGTTATCTAATTACCTATTTTTTTGTATCTACTATTTATTTTTAGAGCATTTGGTACAACTGAATGGAGACTTTAGCTAAAAGTACATGTTTTCATATGGAACCTAAAGCCCAGCCCAGGTGACCTGCATTCCTGAGTTAGAAGTTTCATAAATCAACTACTGTAGCACTGCATGACTGCTCTGCACAGCCTTTTACAGAGAATGAGCTCTGTTTAAGTGAGGTGATCCACCTCTAGGAACTGCTCAGAACTTTGTACACTCCTTTATAGCCATTTATGGCAAACTGAGAAGGAATTAGGTCACATATCCCTGTGTAAGCTACTCACAGTAAGTGACGTTCTGCAGTGCGAGCAGTCCCAGGATCACCCCCCTTGGGATGCTTAATGGCTTTCCTTGACTGACAGGAGACCCTGGGTTCCTAATTTTACACAATGAATCATTCCAAGGGGACGAAGTCCTCAGCTTCTGGAGACTGCCACTCTTGAGTCAGAGTCATTTACCTACACATTCCGGTTCATGCCTGGGCATAGTTAAGGCTTTAAGGACATGAATGAATTTACCTATGCAATTTTTTATTATGGCATATTATTGCTGCTGATATATGAGACTAAACAGACAAAATGCTTTAGTGTCATGTTTGCAGTGATCCATTTTCAGAGACATTAAGTATTCTGAGCAAAATGGATTGGGGACATCCACTTGGCTTTCTGTTGTTAACTCAGATAGTCATTTCCATTCCAATTTTTTGATGTTGACTTTTACTTCTCAGCTTTTTCCCCTTGGCATGATTGCTCAGTACAGAGTCAAGGACTCCAAGGTCAAACATAAATAAGCTTTTTATTTGATTTCAAAAGAAGTGGATTTTTCCTCTGTTCACCAGGAACCTCAACATAATAATATATAGCAAGTGAAAGAATAAATACAATTACCAATAAACATACTATAACCCTTGCAACACTCTATGCATATTTTATATACAAGACAAAGGACTAAGATGCAATTAAATACTTTTGTTCATTTTTATTTTAAGTCCTACTCTATATTTCACATTTTTCCCTATTTCTTAACAGCAAGAAAAAAATAAAACCCAAGTTCACCTGGATTTTGTGAATGTTCAGGGGTAGATAGAAACAGACCCAAAGGTTTTACAGATTGTTCAGCTGTTTTATCTTTATATTTTGCCTGATTCTTTCATGAAATAAGCAACAGTGTATCTGGGCAGCTGGCACACTAATATCTTCTTTAATTATTTCCTGACACACAAGGGATCTTTTAAAAATTATTCAGAAATTGTACTGGATACCAATTTCTACTCAATAAGGGGAAAATATGAAACATTCCCAAGTCAGTAAATGCCAAAGGGAAGAGAGAGAAGGAAATCACACCCCCTCAAAAGGAAATCAATTCTGAAAATTAAAGTGAAGATTTGTCATGCTTACAGCACTTTGCAGCTTGACATCAGTCTCTAATACTCTCTTGTGTATTATGACTAAGACTTAACTGAAAAGTGTGGTAAAAAAGCCTTCTGAAACAAAATCATTATTCTTCTTAGGAGATGTGTTACTTGAGAACAAGCATCAAGTCTGGATAGAAACAAAACAAAACTTTTCTTAAAGTTGAAGGAAGTCATCATAACTTTTTACTTTTCTATTTCAGTTATAATTGAGTGCAGCAAAAAAACTACTGCTAATTCTCATAGGACTGTATAAGTCTACTTGTTGTTGAAGAAAGCTGGCAAGTAAATCTCTCGATGATTAGGCTGCTCCTGAATAGCTGTCCCATTTGCCTTTCATCAGTTATCAGGCATCTCATGTGATTTTTCAGAGGTATCAGAGTAGCCTCGCAATAACACAGAGCAGCTCCCTCGACGTGCTTTGGGTGTGTCTCATCCTGCTGTATTGAGCTGCTCACACACATACAGGTTGATTCCCTTCTCCCTTGTTTATCCCCCTCTAGTCAAGGTCCTGTATCTTCCTTAAACTTTCCTGGGAGGCATAAAGATGTGGCAGGCATAAGAGCAGAGATTGCCTCTCTGTCTGGGACAGAGAGAGTCTTAAATGTGTTAGTACTTCTCATGTTCCTCATCACTGAATACTCACTCATTCCAGCAGCAGCCCCACATTTTTCCTGGTCTTCATGGAGTTGCCACTGTACCTATAGAAACCTATCCCATTGCCTTTTAACTTCTCAAAGTGTTCAACTCCAGAAACACTTTGGCTTTCATAATCTAATCCATTCACAGTTAAGAAGAAATACTTCCATGCCTATCCTTGGGAGAACGACCCTGTTTCCACATTTCATTTTTCTATCTATGCTTTCTTTTTCTATTAGCTTTTAATCTAATAACTTAGCAAAGAGAAAACATCTAACCTCTCTTTTCTCTCCATCATCTTGTCTTATCCTCTTTTAGCGCACTTTTAATAATGAGCAAGAGAAATCTTTTCTCAAAGAGCAATATTATTGATAAATTTTAAACTTCATGCTGCTGTCATAAATAGCACTTGTATGTTGATGGGTTGTGGGGTTTTTTTGTTTGTTTGTTTGTTTGTTTGTTTTTTTTAAATTATTATTTTTTTTTAGTAGAGACTCCTTTCCAAATAAGGTCAGTATCTAAATGTTTCCAGAAAAGGAAACAAAGACATTGAGCAGCAGAGTCAGACTATGCCCAGATACATGAATCTTTATGAAGATGTAGATATGGTTTGTGGGTTGCTATCAAACAGAACAGCCTGGATCTCATATTCATCTTAGGACAATTCCACCCTTGCTGACAGAAAGACTCTAGGAAAGTTCCCCAAAGCCAAGCATGTTTCTTTAATATTTCCTAAATATTTTCTGGAGAACAATGCTGGGGAAACATTGCTGGACTATAAAATGTTTTATTCAACTAGAAATACAAGTTATTTAGAAGCAATGTCTTCCACATTACCATTTTATACCAGTAGAACTCTATAGTGAAGCCAGTTCTCCCAGACCCCTGTGTTATGCATTGCTAACAGAGAATCTTGTCAGCCCCAAAAGGATAAAAGGGGGAAAAGAGAAGAAGAACAACAAAAAAAAAAAAACAACAAAAAAGAAACAAGGCAATGAGGAGGGGGTCAGCATACCTACCCCTTCTTTTTCATTGTGTGGGGATGTGTTTGGGAAGTAAACGCGATGCAATGCTTAGAAGTGCAGTCCCTCTCCACACTCCTCAGAAGTGTGGTGCTTAGAAATTTAAAGCTGCGACACCTCAGAAACAAAGGTGTCATGTTTTTCAAACTACACACACATTCCACATATTTTGATGTCTGTTCTTTTTTTATATGATCTTGGCTTGTATATCTGGAAGAGGTCAGAGTCTCCCCAGGGAGGCCAGCCTCACAGTTTGAAGAATGTCACTTTCTATATCTTCTTGTCTTATGTTCTGCTTGACTTTAGAACCGGGAATCTGCTAACAGATGTTCTTAATCAAAACTGTCTCCCTGATTACCACAGGGGTCACTCTTATTATGAAGTGGTTTTTTTTTTTACATTTATCCTGAACACTTGAGGGGTGGGATATGATCCTGCAAACAGGCAGGATATTGTTCATCTACTACAATGAACAAACAAGGGTAAAATGAACAGAAAGGACACAGGAAACTCAGCAGAGGGGAAAAAAATTTCAAACAGTGATAGAAGCAAAAGTAAAGGCAATAAAAGAAATATGCATTGTTCACTTAAAAAAAAAAATCTGCATTGTTCACTTAAAAAAAAAATCAGAATTTTTCATTAAAATAGGTTGGAAATTCCTTGTCTCTCCCGAAAGCTTTTGGCAATATGATCAATGATTAATTTTTTTGCAGCTAATCTTTTTAAAAGCAAAAGTACAGCCCTCCCTTGTCTTTCTCAGTAAATTCCCTTACACAAACAAATGTCATAGTTGACTTCACTGGGATTACATGTCATCCACCTGGCACTGCTTGTCATAAAATGTGCTTTTCTTTTACCACTTGAAATAGATTTAGCAAAGGAAAGTACACTGGTGAGAACTGCTGTGATCATTATTTGATTTTCACAATTTTTTTAGGTTTGTTTTTTTTTTTTGGGGAGGCAGTATAAAAGCAAGTAGTTTTTAAAAGTTTATTCGTAATATCAAGCAGCAAAAAATCTGCAGCAGTTATGTTTCAAACAAGAAAACATCCAAAGAAGATGTTATCTGGATAATATATCCTATAATCACAGTGGTACCTGTACTAATTTTGATGCAGAGGATGGGCCTTTTTTCATCTGGTTTTTGACTCTGAAGAGGTAATCACCTATTCTACATCATAGAATTATAGATTTATTTAGTCTTCAAGTCTCTCTCTACAGTCAGTAGAGAGAGATGATCAACTTCAGAGAGTAATTAAGATATCAGGGGTGAATTTCTTTCATACCTTTCCCACTACCTCAATAGAGGCTAAGCACCAATCCCAGCCTCTGCCTCATCATATCCTTCATCCATTTGGATGATAAGTCTTGTCCTCCACTTAATTTTAAATATTTCATTTGGCTTCTACAAGGCTGTTTTATTTCCAGTGGAGCTCAAAGGGTCAAGAGAATATAGTATCTAATGCCTACAGCCAATAGAGGATTTTTTCCCTTCACAGCACTCAGCAGTGGGAAATGCTGTCCCCCAGCATGGGTAAGTAACACAAGGAGATAATAAAAATATACTTTATCCATCACAGAAGCCAAAGCACCAAACCTGCTGCCTTTGCTCTCAGGATTCCAGCCTGCACCAGTTCCAGGTACCCAGCAATGACACGACAGAAAACAAGAAAGCACAAAACAATATCAACATCACTTCACACTCTTCTCTGTTTTCTCTCCTATTTCCAGCCTTCCTTTGCAAACAGCCACAACAAAAGGAGTTACCTAGCAAAAGACAGCAAAAAATTTGCAGCAGGTGGTACTTTAGCTACTTGTGCCAGCCTAAACCATCTGCCACATCACTGTGAGGAAGGAAGGGAGCTGAGTAACAGCTCCAACACAGACCAAAGAAAATGCAGGGGCTCTGGATTAAATGCTGGAGGACAGGGATTGATTTTCTCTCTGTTGAATCTCTACACTGTTCTGGTTGCACATCAAATCCCCCTCTCATGACCCTTTTTGCCCGCTGTAGTAATGATCCAGGAGCACTTCAAAATGGGATTAGTATAAATGAGAATTAGCCCATAAGCCTGAAGTGGAAGTGGATTATTATTACAATCAGTCCCTTGATTAATGATCAGTCAGTATCTCACGCCTTATAATTACAGGAAAGAATCCTTGCTTCTGTTATAAAACAGCAATATCCCTTTCCTTCTGTGAATTTGTACCGGGGACAAACCGCACGTCACTGATGATGGGAACAGCATGAAGATAACAAAAAAAGATGTAGTCTATGTTCCCAGCAGACTAATGTCTTTCTGAACCTAATCTGACAGCCTTCTAAGGCAATATTATGAACTCCACACTGTACAAAATCGGTAACCTTTTCTTAACTCTGGGAATGAACATGCAAAAAGGTAAGACAGGTCCTGAAATTAATCTAAAATTTAGAAGACAACCAGAAACCCCTTGTTTAAGCTAATTTATTTACCTGGGAAGGGAAATAAAAGAAGAAGGAGAACATTCATAACAGATGATCTTTACTGAAAGACACAGGTATACACTTCCGTAACACAGAGCAACATTATTTTTTAGCTGCCTAATTCCAAGGGTTTCCAGGTAAGCTCACCTAGGTAGGCTGATTTACAGGGATCTTTACATCAAGATCTTGCCTGTGGGCAAGAAGGTGGTCCAAGCTTGGTGAGTCAACTGAATGGATGGCTGGCAACTTAAGAAACACAATTAGAAACACACTGAATATGAAATTCAAGCATAGATTTACATCCCTAGTTTTCACAGAATTTTGGCCGAAACATTTCTAAAGTGGTTTCCATCTCATGGAAGTAGTGAGTAGTACATCTCATGAAGTACTTAAGTACTTCAGCATGAACAGGTCTTCAGTCCCTCTCAGAGAGGAGCTGCTGTCACACCTTCTTACCTGTTAATACCTTTTTAAACTTCAAATTCATGAAAACTAAAGTCCTTAATATAAAGAACAAATTAATTAAAAATAAATATGATAATTTCTTATTTTGAATTAATGTATCAGGTTAATTCATGATGGCACAAGTCCCATCTTCATCCAAATGAGTCTGAGACTTTGAACTGGTATGTCTAAACTATCACCTTTCATACAAGTCACAAATTTGTGAGGTTAGTTTAGTTATTGACTTTAAATCATTATTAGAGACAATCTATTTCCATCATTACTGAAATCATGTTATTTCCCACAGGTGGGCTTATAGATTCAGGTTCCCCTTCCCTTTTCACCTATGATAATGTTTCCCATCATATTTGGTAGTGCTTACAGTAACAGACCTTGTAGGATTAAGTTTCATGAAAATCAGGTGTAGATGTTCTTTCCCATCCTGAACACTGATGGATGACTATTTCACTGCCCCTTCACTAACTGAAAAGCATTTTATATGCACTCACTATTCTGTATTCACATGTCCTGCATCATCATGGCTGGGTTATGCAGGAAGATTGACCTACACCAGTCTGATAGAAAAAAAAAAAAAAAAAGCATAGATAAATAAATAAGGGAAACAAAAGACAGATGAGAGCATCTTCCGATAAAATAACTCAAGATTACAAAATATAGCATCACACAGTGACCCTTATTTTTTATGGAGGAACTGCTAAATGACCTGCACTGCACTCAGACCCTCCTTCCTGATACAGATTCTCTTCAGTGAGATTCCCAATGTTCCCACTCTAATTGCCCTCCTTCCTCCAGGTGATAATATATTTGCCAGTTTTCTGCAACTGTGCTTTTGTTAACTTTATTAATCCTGCTCTTGCCAAGATGGTTTGTTATATATAGTAATGAAAATACACAGTCCCTCACCTGGGAGATGATATCTACTTTTCATTCACCCCAAAATATGGATGGAATCACCATATCAGTTCTCCCCAATGCCAGTGAAAATGCCTCAGTGCTACACTCCCTAACTCAGAGAACTGTCTTTTTCTTTCATATTAATGCTAATAGTCTCTCTCTTAGGGATAAACACCTTAGTAATTTTCTCCTAAATGCAGGCACTGAAGCAATCTTCATTGTTAACTGCCTCTAAAACCCCCAAATGCATTTGGTTTATCATGCACCACATAATACTTTTCCCCCATTCTCATTGATATTCAAGAAAGGAAAAAGCCAGTTTTCACCTTTTGTCACAAATGCATCATAAATGGTTAAAGGGAAAAAAAAATAGCAGATTGGTAAGTACATTGTAGTAAACAGCAGAGAAAGGGAAAAAAGAAAAAAAAAAAAAAAGAGACAAACAACCCACTAGTAAAGAGGTAATGACTGCAGCTGTGAGCAAGGGCTTGCCAGGGATTCAGACGTGCCCCTGTCAGCTTACGTGGGCATCACAGACTTCCCACCTTTCCCAGCAAGGCCTGTGCAGCCTTGCAGAAGTAAACCAGGAGACTGTGGAGTCAGACACCTCATTGCTCTGATAAATGACTGCAAATGATATTCTGGCTTGCATATCTATTTTCTCATGACGGCTTCCATAACAAGTGTGCTTACCTTAAAAATTCCACATCTGTGCTTCCCTCCCCACCCCGGTGTCCTACTCGTGAGCAGAGAAATAATTTGAGCTAAGAATCTGAAAAGGGGGGGGGGGGGGGGGAAGAGGGAAGAAGAAAACAATCTGCAGAGTGGCTATTTTAGACTTTTGTAGCATTTAATCAATAGTCCACACATTTCTGCAACTGAAATTTAGCTCAGTGTTTATCTGAGGGATGCGTTCCCTGAGGACTACATAAATCACCACCAAAATGAATGCAAAGTATCTGTGTTATAGCTGCATGGATTCTGCATTGCTTACAATACCAACATCCAGTGTGACTCTATGACACAAGAGGACTGAGCTGTCATGTCCCTTTGACTTCCAGCACAAAGGAGATCGGAATGTTTTGGGTTTTTTTCTTTCCATTTGCACACATATTTCTGGAGCAGCTGAGAAGGTCAGGAAGCATTATGTGCACAGTTATAGTAATTGGGCTGGCATCTATCTGTAGTCCTGGATCACTGCTCTCTGTGACATTCTAGGGACTTGTGGGAACAGAGTCTGTGCTGAGACGTGGATGGTGTGTCACCTCCACTGCGACCAGTTCACAAAATGTCTCAGGTACCTTCACCTGACACACAGCTATCCAGCTCTAAGAGATTTCAGTGGGACCAACTCTTCCCTGTCAAACTTTTTAAGGAGTTTAGCATCACTTCCAGAATTCAAAACACATTGAAGATTTCATCCGTATCTATGACTATGATATCTTGGCCTTAAAGTAAATCAGGAATAGTTAAACTAAACCTAATTCACTTTTGGTGGGGGAGATGACGGTTATTTTCAGATCCGCAGCCTCTTTGCATGCCTGTAAAACAAGGGTATAATTTTCATTTTTTTAGGAAAAAAAGCTATAAGGAGAAAGGCAGAGCTCTAAAACTGTAAGTCATGAGGTATTTCAGTTAGATTAAAAGATCCAGTAGAGAAAGAGAAAGCTCCAGGGAGACACTAAAGCAGTTTCCAGCACCTAAAGGGACTCCAAGAGAGC
Organism: Pyrocephalus nanus; assembly: GCA_038380795.1. Lineage (NCBI taxonomy): Eukaryota > Metazoa > Chordata > Aves > Passeriformes > Tyrannidae > Pyrocephalus > Pyrocephalus nanus. The sequence goes on along the minus strand of CM076263.1, from coordinate 4,087,733 downwards.
TGGAGAGGGACTTTGGACAAGGGGCTGGAGTCACAAGATAAGGAGGAATGACTATAAACTGACAGAAGACAGGGTTATTTTGGATATTAGGAAGAGATTCTTCCCTGTGAGGATGGTGAGGCCCTGGCAGAGGTTGCCCAGAGAAGCTGTGGCTGCCCCATCCCACCCAAAGCATTCTATGATTCTATGATCCTAAAAGATCACAGTTGCTTCTGAGATATGTCAAAAGACATATCAAGTTTCAAGACAAGGTCAAGATCATCTGCTAGTCCAAATGAGTGCAGCCTGACTTCTACAGCTTACTTACAGATGTTAGTCAGACACCCCACTGATTTCTTACACAGATGCAGTCAATGTAGTTACTGCTGAGCTTTTTGAGGTGGTTTTTTTTTTTTTTTTTTTTTTTTTTTTTAAATAAAAGATTGTTCCCTGGCATGGTTTGTATCACATCATCCCACAGTTCTGAAAACAATCTGGAACACCCATGGCAACAACTTATTTTCCTCATCCATTAGGCACAAAATGAAAGAAGGCACCAAAATCTATGCAAGCTACGCAAACTTTCCCCCATGGAAGTGAGAAAAATGCATACTCAAAATTTATCTTTGAGGGGAAAGAAAAAAAAAAAGAAAAATTTTCATATTTTCACTGTTTTATTGAATTCCCACTTTGCTCCTCAATTGCTTTTTGAAAAATCTGGATAATGTAATAACATTTCTCATAGTATAAAGGTGAGGTAACAAGCAATGGGGTTCAAGATGTTTTACATTTTCTCCTTTGGTGTTTTTTTTGTTTGTTTGGTTGGTTGGTTTTTTTTTGTTTGTTTGGCTTGTTTGTTTGTTGTTTGTTTGTTTGTTTTGTGTTGTTTTGGGGGTTTTCTTTCAGTTTTGGTTGTTGTTTTTTTTTTGCTGGTTTGGTTTTGTTGGGGTTTTGAAACTTCAGCTACAAAGACGTCTTTTGGTTTTAGGTTTTTTCATTCCTCTCCTGGTACTGTGACAGAAAAATGACATTTTTAGAAAGCTGTTTCCAGCAGTTCTCCTCATGCAGTTTTGCAAGTTAAAGGTTTGATAACACTATATAAATTTTTTCTTCTCTTCTCTTTGTCTGCAGACCCCACCATTCAATGTATTAGGTAAAGAATCCAGCAGGTACAGAAGAGCATAAAAGGCACATTTTGAGAATTCCAGTTCTTTGGGACAACCTACATTTCCTGAGAAGCTCTAACACCCTGTTCAGAAAAGGATCCTTCTCTTGGTCACTTGATCAGGTGAAAAGGCACCATGATGTGCTATCGTACATGCTTGTTTTCTCAGCATGCAAGCCCCAAACCTTTTAGTCCTGGAAATACCTTTATGATGTGAGTTTTGTAAAAACTGATAGAGGTGGAAGACAGTTTTATGCCCACTGGAGTCCCTGGTTTGTCTACAGCTGCTTGGCAACAAGAAGCTTTTGACAGCAAACCTCTGTAAAATGGAACTCCTAGTGAGATTGTCTAGGAGAGTCACATATGCATAAAAAAATCAAGACACACTTAGAGTATGTCCAGTGTCTGCTGGCACTTCAAAGTGCTTCAGTGACATTCTACTGTGGAAACAAAAAGTACAGAATAGTTTCTAATGTTGGAAGAAAAGGCACATTTAATTATCAGAGTTTTGAGGAGGACCTGTATAAGGTTTACTCATATGGGATGTGTTTACATATGGGATGTGTTATCCCTACCATGTAAAGCTGAACAAAATAAACAAACAAAACCCCCACACTCAAACCTCAAATAAATAAATAAATAAAATTATAAAATAAAACGCAAAGAAAAACCCAACAACAACAAAAATCCCACAAGGAAATACTACAAGGAAGAGTTTGGAAAGAAGAAAAATTGATTTTGCCATTTTTACCAAAATTTATAACAACATATTTTCTGCTTTAAAATGTTCTCATTTTATTAAAAAAATATAAATCAAGTGACAACATCACTGCATATTTATCTGAGTTTTTTAAATTAGACAAAGAACAGTGAGAAGGAAAATATTTCAAGAAAATATTTATATAATATAAAATATCTTTATAGAAAGAGAACAGAAAACACAGGAACATGTTCTTCCACCTGCAATACTGAACCCCCACCACTGACTTTCCTTAAGTGGAATGGCAGCAAGGGAAAAGGAATATGTATTATCAGACTCAGTAAATGCTGATGTTCACCCTAAATCCTTGCTCTTTGCAACGTTATTGCACCTATTTCACAGAAAGATGAATGCAGACCTAGAAATACAAACTGATCTACCCTTTATTGGATCATGATTCATTTGTTGACAGGGATAAGAAAGGAAGTTGGTAATCTTGGTTGTTGCCAGTTCCTTCTTCTTTTTTTTTTTTTTTTTTTTTTTTTTTTTTTTTTTTTGGCAATATGTGCTTAGATCTTTTCCTACTGAAGAATATTTTGCCCATAATTTGAAGGAAATTGGTGCCCTGTCTACAATTTCGTCTGTGATTTATTGTAATAGTTTTGCTTTCTTTTTCACTCAGTATCTGTGCCAAATAAGTGTTTCTTCAAGATCTGTCCATTGCCAAATAAAATGACTGGGTCAAGGGAGAGATTTTAGTTCTTTCCAGAACATACAGAGCAATTTGTCTTGAGAATCCACCTAATTTTCAGTGCTAAGCTTGGACTTTCTAAGTTTGTCATCAACAACCTGTGAAAAAACAACAACATACAAAGAAGAGAAAACTAATGTTCTTCACTTAATACACTGTGTTAATGGTTGCTGCTCACTTCACTACCCCTATGCTTTAAAAATAAAATGGATTTCATTTACGCACTACAGTACCTAGCAGAAAGTGCACTAAAATTATTTTCCCCTCATAAGAACACGCTGTAAAGGCCCATTAAGACATAATTACTTCCAAAAAGGCATCTTACATTTCCTTGAGATAAGCTGCAGTAGTGTACTTTGATATTTGACTTCCATTGATTCGGGATTAGAGCAGCACGTTTAGATAATAAGCAGAAGGATCTCAGATAACAGCCTGAGTGAATCATCGGACTATAGTGTTTAGTCTGAGAAAGTGTGTTTATCTGAAGGGCTCTTGGGACTAATACGGTTCCTCTTCAAAGCTTGAAGCAGGGGGTAAGAATCATAGTCCTGCAGGTTGGCAGGATAAACATGTCTTGTGATTTGCTAGCAATTTGAGAGACGGATTCCAGTACTGAGTGCACTGTTGCTGTCAGGTTGAAAAGTGTCTGCCTGGAAATGAATTCACGCGCACACAGCTCCAGACAAAGGAAAATCTCCCTGAAATGGCATGCCATCACATTTTAAGGCCAATTTTTCAAGTCTCTGACTCACACCTGGGAAATATACTGGTGCACTAAGTTTATCATAAAAAGCCCACATTTTAGCAAACAAAAATTGGTGCAATAATCTCAAAATGTACTTTCTCACTGACAGGTACAGAAATATGTATTCCTGTGGATTTGCCTGCTTTGTGCCTGAAAACAATTTTGCCTTTTTTAATAGAGTCGCAGAGTCATCTCAGATTGGTTTTCAGTGAAGGGAACTCTGCTGCTTTTTCAGTGTTCAGCATGAGGTTTGAACAGAGAGATTGGGTAATGTGTCACACAGAGGAAAGCTGCAGCAGGAATAAAAGCTCCTGTGTCAATCAACAGTTTATAAATACAGCAGGAGAGATAACTGCTGTGTGTGCTCCATGAGAAGCACACTTTTGGGCTCCAGAAGTAGCAACATATTTTTAAGTTAAAGAAGAGGGTGATAAAGTGCAAAGGAACAAAGAGAAGGTTTCTACAACTCTGTGTGGAAGGATTTTGTGCACGGTTGGAGCAGCTGGGGTTTGTCACTCTCTGAGAATAATTGTGAAGGGAACCAAACACAGAATAAAGAGCTTGAGGTATGAACATCCTTTCATTTGCACCCAAAGTTTCCTCGAAATCAAAGACCTTATGTCAGTTTGAATCAAATATATGTAAAAACAGATTAGTGTTATGACTCTTTGGATAAGAAAAGGGAAATCCCAGAACCGCCTCCCCAAACACCACTTCCAAACTCAATGGATAGAAGCAAAAGGTTGAATTTCAAGGGAGAGTTACTCAACAAATGTCTTGTGAATATGGGTGAGTAAGGAAGTCCAAACTATCTGGTTTCCACTGAGATCTTCCAATATACTTTACTGACCGTATTGTAGATCACCTTGAGAGTTTTGAGAGTTAAAAGCTAGCAAAATAAACTTTCTCAATTTTGTAAATGTGATCTCAATTTCACATTTACTCTCTGTTCAGTTTTATTTGCTTTTTTGTTGTTGTTGTTTTAGCTGAAATGTAGATGCAAAAAGAAAACTCTCAGTTTAAGGAGATCACTACTATCTAAAGAGCCAAAGGCATCACTGATAAATAACCAAAGGAATTACTGATAGCTTCTTCTACATTCACTATGCCATTGAAAAAGAAAAATGACATCAATTTTTTGTTCATTTTGTCGCTGCACAACAGGTTTTTGGTAGGAACTGCTCAAGAAAGGTCTGTTTATGGCAATACAGCTATGAGGAGCTACATCAGCAATACCTGCTCTTGAATCTCTCTGGGGTAAACACAACCTTATTCTGTCTGAAGTTGATTGTGGTGAGCAAAGACAGGCTCCCCAGCTGGCAGGTGTAGAGGGTGGTGAAAGCAGGTGTGGTGAGTTCACTGAACTACTTATTCTGGCCCTCATATTGATTAAGAAAATGCCTCTTGTACCTTCAGTGGAAAAACAGTATTGGAAGAGCACAAAAGGACAAAGGAAGATGCGTAAAATATGGATCCAGGGTTTATGGAACATCAGTTTGCTTCCTGAGAGCAGCAGTTGTTGCATTTATTAGTGTCTCTCTATATGCACAAGAAGATAAAGATCAGCAACTAGATGAGCCATACAAATAGTTTATTAATGCTCCTGGTTTTCACTTTGAATATTTTTTAACTTCAGAAATTTGAGAACCATAAATGTATTCCTGAAGCACCATCTATGTTTTTAGCGCTTCAAACTGTATCTACCAGTTAAAATATCAAAGATTTTTTGTCTGGTGTCAGGTATGAAATCTCATGTGGATTTTTAGCTCTAGATTGTTAATAAAGAATTATTTGAATTATTAATTAATTTGGTCAACGTTGAAACATTCAATTACTGTATAGGTACAGCAGGGAAAGGAGAAGATATTTGTTGAAACATATCCTCGAGCACAACAACAAAGTACATTAACTTCAGTTGATTTCTCTATTGACTTCTTGTGTTTCCCAAATAGGGATGAATTACAATTTTAGCTCCTTGATCTTCTGAAGTGATTAAAGTCATTATTCAAAGTTGATGATGAAGTATTTATGACTGCGAGGGCACCCAGAGAAATGAGATTTCCACTGCATGATTTAGAAGCTGTAACACCATCTCTAATTTAACACAAAACCCAGGTAAAAAACCCCATCAGATCACACACTATTTACAGAATAAGCATGTGTTTTGGATTTTTACCCTCAGTTACCAAACTTAGAGCAGAATTTCAGTGTGAGCTTCAGTGAGAGCAACATTAAGTCCTCTGTGAAGAAAGAGGCTATTTCAGCTGTTGACTTCAGTGGGAGTTGGATTAGATCTTGATTTATTCTGGAGCTGTGTAGTAGAGAGGCAACAAATCCAAAGATATCTGCAAAGACAAGCAGCTAAATCCAGGGCACTTAGAATGGACAGCTCCTGAAAAATAGAGGGGAAGGAAAGCGGGAAGAGCTTCCCAACACAGTGACACTGGGAAATGTTTCAGCGATGACAGTCTGCACTGGAACAACAGGGAAATTTAAAGCAGAGATTTTCTCATATCAATTCAACTTGGTGGAATCAATCCAACTGAAGTAGAATAGCTATGCCCAGGCTGCACAGAGGCCTGGGATGATGTATCTGCAGAGTGTGGTGCTTCTGCCACAAGTCTCTGCTTGCTATGAAGAGATGTGGTTGAGGGAACGGGAGGTTTAAATGGGATATTAAGACAAAAATTTTTCACTGAAAGGGTTTTCAAGCATTGGCACAGGCTTTCCAGGGCAGTGGTGGAGTCACTATCCCTGGAGGGATTTAAAAGACATGTAGATGTAGCACTTGGGTAGATGCTTTAGTGGTGGGCTTGGCAGTGCTGGGGAATGGTTGGACTCAATGATCTTTTCCAAACTTAAAAATTCTTCGATTCTATGAAATAACTGCACTGCATTTCATTAGTTGGTCATTACATGCCAAGGGCCTCTAATATTATGGCTCCTTCTAGAAACAAATCCTAAAACTCTCCAACTTTAATATTGCTCTCAGCAGCTTTCACTGATTGGATTAATCTGATTTAATTTCTTACCTAACAGTTGTCTATTCTGATAAAATTCTTAATCTTGACAATCATACCCATACTCCATAAATTAAGAACGAGGCATAGTTCTAGCCTTTTTATATGATCAAAAATAAATAAAAAAAAATAATAATAAAAAAAAAAAAAAGCAACAATTATACAGTTTTGTGGGGGATTTTTTCCAAAAATGTGAACATGCCTGACAACAGATGAGTTTCCTTAAATTCCTGGCAGCAGACTGAATTCCCCACCATTTGCAGTGCCCAGCTCAGGTACATTCACAGGTCTGGGAAGCTAATATCAAGGCTTCCAGGCTTCCACTTCCAAAATCTTTGTTTGCTTATTTGTTTTAAGTACCTGTTCTCCTTGTTGGTTGTCTTGTTCCACAAGACAACTTATTCCACAAGTACAAGCTGCACACACACTATGGAAACCTGTGAAATTTTGAAGCCTCTGAACAAACACCTAACACACACCTCAGGAAAAGATCAACAAGTGGAGACAAACATTTACCTTGATAAAATAGTAAAAATATATCGAGACTGAAAAAGGATGAACTGATCCAGGTAGAAGAAATTCTTTTATTTAACTCCTTTGTCTTCATTATTGTACATGACAGTAAATTCCCTGACTGATGTTCACATCAGCACATACATGTTGTCACAGGCATCACAGAATCACAAAATAGCTTCACTTGGAAGAGACCTTAAAGATTGCCTCGTTCCAACACCATGCCATGGGCAGGGACACTTTCCACTGTCCCAGGTTGCTCCAAGCCCCGTCCAATCTGGCCTTGGACACTTCCAGGGATGGGGCAACTGCAGTTTCTCCGGGCACCCAGTGTGTGTGCTGCTTTTGCTTCCTTCTCGGTCAGCATTTGATATTTAAATATAGTGGGGGGAGGAGAGGAGGTACTACAAGATACTTAATCTACAAGTAAGACCAGAAAATTCCTGAAGTATACATGGAAAAACAGGAATGAGAAAGACATAAGACAAACCAATGACAGCATTTATTCATTCCATTATTGTGATAGATGTTCCTATCTCTAACAGAGAAAAAGAAACCAACAGCTTTTTGTCTTTTACTTATTTAAACTTGTCTGTCTCTTCTGGTAAGATCTGGAAGTTAAACTACGTTATACTGCAGCACTCCTTTAGTCTTCTCCTTTGTTAATTCCTCTGTGTTATTCTCCCACTGATACTTTTATGTTTGAATAAGGAACACGGTTTCTAGCTCTGTGACTCATAAATCTGAGGTTAAAATCTCTGAGTTTATTTCTGATTGAATGATTCACATTGGAAAACTACTCACCTGCCCAGCAGTGTCTAGAATGTCCAAATAGGCTGGCTCATCATCAATTCGGACTTGAGTTTTATAGGCATCCTCTGAAAAACAGGGTGCAATTTGATTAAGCATATGAGTGCCTTGGAGAATGGAAAATTAAACAGTTTTGCCATTTCAGAGTAGGCTTTTCAAAAGCTCTCCAGTCTGGCCTAACTTTGCTTTAATTCTGGACTCAAAAAGTCCCTTTTTGAAATCCCATCATTACTGCAAACTATTAGCAAAAGAGAGTCCTTTCTATCACACTACCTCAAAATATAAAAATTAAATTTCTCTTTCTTTAAAAGAGTAGCACAGACCAGAGATGTTGATTAAGTCACAAAGATTCAGAGATGCTGTGCTGATGCTACGCAGCAGAGAGGTTTTTGCTTGCCACAATGATCCTTCCACAGGGTTTTTCTAGCACAATTTAAGGATTGTCTAAATTACTGGGAGAGACTCCCTATGGCTGAAGGCAGATCCTGCCTCAGGTATGTCAGAACAATTATTTAAACTTCTGCATACCTCCAGAGAGGCTGAGGATAGATTTTTTTTTTTTTTTTAAATTCTGTAATCAGTGTCCTTGCATTTTTCATAGCTGGGGATGGAGAAGGAAAAACTCTCCTTCATGGACTGTTCCCTTAGCTCATAATTTTGTCAACCTAAATTTAGAAGAAGAAAAACAAAGGAAAGGTGAATTCCTCTTTGCACAAGATGTTTTCCTCACATTTCAGTTTCATTCCCCTCTCAACATTTGTATTTTCTTCATAAGATTAAAAGGACCTTAGATCCTGGTCCATGTTTATACTTGAAATAGTCTTGGAAATTATCTGTGTTGCTTAATGAAACGATAATGCAGAGCAGCCTGAGTGGGTTTTGTGACTGACATTATGCATTGGCTGTGCACTGAGGCATGAAGACAAGACAAGTGCCTTTGATGTATCTGAGAAGTGTCATTAATCATCATCAGCATAGGGCTGGGCCTGTCCAAGCAGCCAGCCCTGCCAGAGACACTCAGGACTGGGCTATCAATAAATATTGAGATAATATGAAGATAATATTGGGATTATGGTATGGGTTTATACTGCAGGTAGATGTAATTCTTAGGACATTCTAGTTTGTGCTGTAATATGTGTATTGCATCATACATCACTTAATAAAAGCACGTAAAAACTTGTTTTCTACCTGCACAAGGGAAAAACCAAAGCATTTGGATGCACGTGGTTCTGGATGGTCTTAACTCAGGACCCCTCATAAGCAGCCAGAGGATTGCTATCTTTAATGACATTATCACACAAAATATTTTCCACGACTCTCCTCTTTAGTTTAGGCCTCAGCTCAGCCAATTAATAGGCACATCCCTTGCCTTAAACAAATACCTAATCCACTTGATATTAGGATGGCTCAGAGACTTAATTAATCACATAATACTTTGCCTTGCTGAGAAAGCCAGACCACTCCAACCAGCAGATGTTTTGGTTAATAGATCTTTTTTTGTATAGACTGCTGAATAAGAAACTCTGTGCCAAAGAGGGACCAAATAGAAGAAACTGGGTTACTTGTGGTTAAAGTAATCTATTATCACAAGGCAGTGACATCTGCAGTAGATTTATTGTCTTCTTTTTTCTTTTTTTTTTTTTCTATTTTTTTCTTTTTTTTAATTTTTTTTTATTAACTAAAAAGTGAAAACAAAAGATGGAAATAATGATGTAAAATCAATCATGATATTTCCTTCATATGAATTCTATTAATACTATCAAGTATTAATAATATAATTCTATGCAGGTGGGTGCCCATTTGCATTACATGACTGCATACATAATTAACATATGACTTGCATAAATTTAGCTTGCACTCTTGGCTCTGCAGCTGGATTCTCTTAAGCCAGTGGTCCTACTTCTCTCTTCACTTAGACCAATGTGAATTTTAGAACAGCAGCTTTAAAACAGTTAAGGCAGAGAGAAATCTGCCTACTTAAATTCAGCTTGGATAAAAATGAATCTAAATAAATCCTGCCTTATTTGCTAAGGAAATGAATCAGGAATTCAGAGCTGGTTACAACTAGAAGACCCACTGGCCTCTGAATACAAGTCACAGATTTCAGTAAGTAAATGTAAGATATCTACCCTGCTGAGCTACTCCAGGTGTACCCCAATACCACGTCATGGTCATCAGTAAAGTTTCAACTGTTAAAAAGCTTGAGCCAGACTGGATTATAACCCTTCCACTTTGCAGAGACGATGCTAAATGCACAAACACATTTTGTCATTTTCATTTAGTTTGTTTTCCCAAACTACTGACCTTAAAACATTTCACAGTGAAGTGCCAGAATCACTGTCCCATTTTCATCTTTGATATATGCTAATGCCTTCAGTTGGTGGTGGAGAAACATGTTGTGTTAAGCACTGACCAAGCATATGAATCTAAATGGTTTTCCAGGCAAATGAATTTGTAAAATGCTTTCCACTTTCAGGATTTGCTTCTGCCCCAAGAAATTAGGAGATGAAACTGGGAAGAGTTATGAGTTTCCTTTGTAACTTTCTTTCTCTGTGTATGTTTCAATAGCACAATAACACAAATAATATATAAAAACTTAAGCACATCCTCAGTAGGGGTGTGCTAAGCTGGGGTACTCTCAAGGTTTGAATGAAAAAAAGATGAGAGTTTTAACTCCTGCTTAAAGCACATATAAGGGAAGTTCCAAAGTCTACACTTACCAAAGAAATTACTACTTTGAGCCAACACCCTCATATCAGAGATCAGATTGTAGCAGCCACTTATGAGCCTTCTTAATGCTCAGAGTCACTCCTTTGAAGGACACTATATTTCCATTTGTCCTGTTGATTCACTGATACCCTGGGTTACTGGAGCAATGCATACCTTCTAAGTCAGGAGGTAGAAGGAAGATACATAAACTGAAAATCAGGTTTCACATGTCATGTGAAATGGACCAAGAAGACAAGCCAAGAGTGAAAGGGTATCCTTTAGTCCTGCTCTACGATTAGCATTTTTAAACTGAGATTTCATCTCAGAAAGTAATATAAATAGAGGCTCAGCTCTCTTTCCTGTCTGTTACACAGACAAACCTCTTTATTTTATTTAGATTACCAGCAAGAGGCATTAATCCAGAACGCAACCACCTCCAGGAGGTCAAGAGTTGGATGTGTATGTTTGCTGGACCCAGTTAATATGGTTTTGGTTTATTGGTAACTGTCATGCTAAGCACAAACCCTGGGTATCTTTGCATGCTTCCTACAGGATTTCAGAAGGTAATACTGTGAGGAAAATCTTTTAATTCCAGGCAGGATTGCACACACTATGGTCATGTAAAGGAAAGAGAAACCCTGAGACCCTGCTGTAAACAGCAGGAACATTCTGTTTGCCTGTGGACAGAAAAGAACTGAAATAACATGTGAGTGTCTTTTAAAAAAAAAAAAAAAAAAAAAAAAGCAGCAAAGTCTTCATCATGAACACTAACAAACTCACTAATATCCTTTCTTTAAAAATTATTCTCATTATTATAAATGACGTCCTGTGTATTTGCACTACTCACAGTGTTTGAGTACTCTACATTTTCTTTCACTTAATTAATTTATAATATGAGTATATAATACTCCTTTTGTAGTTAGTTTGGGGCTGCTAAGCCACGTGCATCTGTACTTTACATCCTACAGCTTCTAAGGAGGGTTATTTATTAAAAGGCCAAAGTAGAGCTGCTGCTTCAGTAAAGCATTAAGACAACATACAAAATAGAAACAAGAATGTTAGTCAGACATCAGGCAATAAATCACACTATAACTATGTATTTTATGTTAAGTTCAGGTTATATTAAGTTCAGGATTAGTCTTTTTCTGTGAGGTTAAGTGTAAAGTCTCAGTTTTTAGTTTAGGTAATATGCAGCAGAAAGATAGGGTATTATAAGAAAAAGACTGTGAATGGAGTTTATTAATATTGCTGTGAAATCTAACAGTGTTTCAAACACTGACTGCAACAATGAACATTTTTAAGGGTAACAAAGAGAAAAATGAAACAAAACTCCCACATCCTTGCAATCAGAATAATGTGAATATATGAACTGCATAGTAAAAGAGGATTTCTTTTTTTTTCCCCCATATGTAATATGGACTTCTTTAAAATCTTATTTCCTACAAAGATTAACAATAAAAATGAAAATAGATAAAAATTTCATCAAAAGGACAATACCATTTGGATTCCATTATTACTGACCATTTACTGTTTTGCAGGGTGGGAGAAAAACAAACAGAACTCCAATTGTTTTCAGAATGGCACTTATTCTTTCCCCTACATCACATTTAAAGCATGAAAAATTATTTTCTCCAAAGGTGGTTTTTTTTTTTTTTTTAACTCATCTTTCTAAATTGTTTGCTCGTTGCAGAACTGTGGAAGAAAAAAAAATAAAAAAAAATTAAGATTTTGAGTAGCTGCCTTTTTTTTTTTTTTTTTGTATGTATACAAAATTAATACATTCTCTTTTTTTCAGCTTTCTTTTTTTTTATAAGACATCATTCTTGAGACTGAGATACAGTAACTAATTCAAAGCTGTGTTGCATTCAGTTATCTTAGCACTGGAGAAGCTGAATTCATAAAAAATATATCAAAGCATTTCTTTCAGCTATGAACAGGTAACTGCTTCATGACAAATAGATTTGGGTGGTGTACAATTTAAAGGTAAGTTGGAATGGGCTTTTCATCTGCATTAAAGATAAGTTCTGGTACCTGAAATATAGGTCAGCTGCTTCTGTCTCCCATTCGTTAATTCTGCCTACATACCTTCTAAATAAATACTCTCTTCTTCTCTGTCTTATACAATATTAATTGCCTTTAAAACCAATCATATTCACACATATAGATGAGCCAAAAGATGGTTTATTTGGCTGAGGATGTGTCAAACCAGCAGAAGGAATCCAAGTTTAGTCAGCCACACCTGGAATTCTGCCTCTTGTTGTTCTCCCTGTGTGCCAAAGAAGCAGCAGGAGACACAACTCTTGGTGTGCTTAGATTATCTGCTACAAATGCATTTTAATTTAGCAGTGCTCCTGAATGTAGGATGGTCATGAGCCTTTGGCTGGATGGATGCTGTTTCTATTTACAGCAAGGAATTTTTGAATAAAAAGAGTGGATGAACAGAGATGTAAACAACTGTACCAAATACTACACATAAGCTCCTTCTATTTGAGATAAGAATATGCATGTCATAGGAATTACCCATCAAAATACATTGGTATTACAACCTCCCTTAGCATATAATTATTTTCCTGGAGTATTGCTGTTTTATAATTTGGGTGAACATTGCTATCAGCATTTTGCAGACAAGGACACCAAGTCACAGAGGGTGTCTTCCAATGAGCTATGCACACATGATAAGCAGTGGATGGTTTAGAAGAGTAGAACTGACAGATTTTATTTGATTGCCTTCTATTCTGTAAACTCTCACACAGACAGCAATATCCTTTAAACAATGAAAGTAGAAATATTAGTACTCCACTAGTAACTGGAATATGTAAATATTCCAGTTCTGTTATATAATTCTACATTATATCTGCAATTAAGAATATTTCAGATTATTCTTTCCACAGATGCTGTTTTTCATTTCTCAGGATTAAGCTGCATTTGCCTTTGTTCTGTCACTTCTGTAGCTTTGTCAGGTCTTTGCCAGATCCTTCAGATTTTGCTCAGTTTTGTGTTAACAGCACAAGTTGCCTTTTCCCACCTATAAAAGCAATGGTAACAGGCAACATCATCCCAGGTAGAAGAATCTTGGTGATGGTTTGCAAAATATTTGCTTTCCCAAATCCACAGACACTTCCTTCGCTAACTTTGAACACCTCAGCTGCTTCTATGAAAGAGACACAGGTAAGTAATGCAGCATTTAATGCAGTTATTACCTCTCTGCTAGACTATAAAAAAACTAGTGTAGGCCTTGAGGAAATTAAAATAGTGTGAGAAAAAACAAAGCATTATTCACGTTAAGTGCTTATCGTAAAAGGAATTCATACATTTATTCATTACATATTCAGTTGCATGATGAAAAATACAGTACTTTCTATCTCTCGGTTTTCATTTTAGCATTCAAATTACCATAAACATATTTTCAGATAAGATACTAAACCAAGGTTTTGGCCACATACATCTTCAGAAAATATTCTGTAATGATGCTTTCAAATGGCCTTGCTAAATTCAAATACATATCACTGTTGCATATTCCAGCTCTCCTTAGTTTCAATAGAAGACACATTTCTTCGTTTCCTTTATTTAACCTTTGCTCATTTTCATGACATGCTCTTAACTAAATACTGTGCTCTGTTTTAGAGGTTCCTGTATCTTCAGTGGCACATAAAAACTAATCCTTGAGTGCTCACTGCCAAAGGTTGCCCAGCAAAGCTGTGGCTGCCCCACCCCTGGAAGTGTTCAAGGCCAGGATGGATGGAGCTTGGAGCAACTCGGTCTAGTGCAAGGTGTCCCTCTTCATCTCAAGAGGGTTAGAATGAGATGAGCTTTAAGGTCCCTTCCAGTGAAAACCATTCTATGATTCTGCAGTTCATACAATAATGCGTGATTTCAAGGAGTAAAGATAGAAGGGAAAAAAAAAAAAAGTTTCTATTCTCTACAGTTGAAAACAAAAGTGCAGAACAATGTTGTGTTGATTTTTTCCTCCTAATATAAGCACTGCTGATATCTTCATCAGAAAGCAGAAGCACAACTAAATTATGCCCTGACCCTCAAATAAACCTCTGGACTTAATCCTAGTCAAGGAGAAGTGGTATCTAAATACTTGGAAGGGCATGGGGCACAGAATCATAGAATGAAAGAGTAGTTAGAGTTGGAAGGGACCCTAAACAATCTCATTCCAACCTCCAGCCATGGTGAAAGACACTTTCTACTAGACTAGGTTGCTCAAAGCTCCATCCAACCCAGCCTTGAACACCTCCAGGGATAACCTGTTGAGCATCCAGAATTGTCGCAGAATAAAAATCTTAGTTTAGGCTCAGCAAGTTTGACTACTCGTTATTAGCAATCTGAGCCATCAGTATCAGCAAACTCAGCCATCTTCATCATACTCATCTCACTCCTGTCCCTTAGGCTCTGGCTGCATGCAGCATCTGCTTCCAATAATTCAACTAAAAGCTTCCTCAGCCTAATGGGCATTTCTGTTCCGTTCTCACCTCACTGCAGTGCTCCTCTCCTGATGCCATTATGTATCTGTCTTAAAACAGCTGCTCTCAAATTATCTTTCTCCCTCTTGTTGGGCTGCCTAATGTTTCAGATCTGTGCTCTACAGGGCAAGACTGATAACACCAAGCTGCAGAAGGAGCCTGATTGATTTTCAGCTTTGGATGTGTACATGCCAGAATTTTTGGTGACCTGAAATGCGCCCAGTGCCCTGAAAATTGGGAAATGAGTTTTACATTATAATTTTCCTCTTTATTTTTTTTTTTTTCCCCAGTTGTACCTATATGTACAAGCAACCTTTGTTCAGTGTCAACTTGCAGTTTCATTACTGTGGTATGCTTTACTTCTCCAGTGAAAAGCATGGGAAACAAAAACAGCTTAGTTTCACTTAGTCTATGGTAAGCACAAAAAGAAAAAAAAAAGCATAGAAGCATTATCTGTGCTCTAAAATGTTTGGTGTGTTCAGAATTTTGAGTGAATTGAACTCTGAGCCAGTCAAATCTGGTTTCTCTCCTCCCTTTCAGTCGTCTTGATCAGGAGGTTTCTTAACAAAACAGTTGGAAAAGGAGACAATGGCTGACTGGCATGGCTTTCAAGAAGAAGCAAAATTAAGAGTGATAGTGCTGAATAGTGTTGCATGGGAGAGGTTTTCTCCTACATGCCCTAATCAAGAAGAATACAAAGCATTATGTACAATAAGAAATTCAAGGTAAGATACCCACTTTCAGGCAAAGGAGTTAAAAAATGTAAGACCTTGTTAGCCAGCAAAGCAAACTCAATGCTGCCTTGTCTGGGCATGCAGCACCTTACACACAGTTAGGTCTCTGTCACCAAGGCTCTAAGTTTTATGAGAGTATATGTTACCATAACATCTTTACCCTGTATTCATGGTAGCATGAATCTCTCCACTACTTGCCCTCCATACAGTGAACAACACTTGCACATTTTTGATTTAGGTGCAATTCCAACTCAATATTCTGAATCAACAGGGCAACAAATCCTTCTAAACTGAGTACTGATATTTATCCATCCCCATGAAGTGTTTAATTATAGGGAGATTCAGATATGCAAGCATATATATAAGATATCAGAGTATATTTTTGTGTGTTTGTGCAGTGGTATGTATGTACCTGTGTATAAAAACACAGAGAGACATTAAAGGCTGAGACTATCATAAATTAACTCCTGTGTCCATTAGCTGTGATGTCTAAACCTGCTTATCTAGTCCTGCAAAAAATATTAGGACCAGGAGCAGATTAAAAATTAAACACAAAAAAACACCAACACAAATATCTTCTGCTATAGAGACATAGGTCATTTTTATAATACCACACTAAATGTTATTTTTTTACTGTGTGCAAAATTTTTTTTTCTAGTTGCAGATAAGAATTTTCCCTCCTTACAATACAATTATTAGTAGTTAAAGAAAAATACATATTCACAAGGCCCCATGAACAGCAGAGTGGTTACAAGTTCTGATCAAAGTCAAATTACAATTTATAAAACCAAAATGAAGTCTAGAAAACAATACACCCTTCTTCCTTCATTTCTGTAAACACATGGATGAAGATGGTCATAAACACAGCTCAATCTCATATTGTGAAACATGAGATTCTTCTGGATATAGTATAGGTCACATCCTTTAAATGACGGGCATTTGCTTAGAGGTGGGGATACAGCAGGGTTTTGGATGAAAGACTGACAAAGTCTGTCTCAGTAATTTAGCCCAGTACAACAGTTATCAGTCACAATGAAAATGCTGTTATCAAGAAAGCTCCCATCCATGATTTTAATGTGAAAATATGCAGATATGTGACTAAATTTGTATAAATTATTATATAGGATATAGCTTGTTGCCCAGAAAGCTACATCAGCTCTTCATCAGACCTTGTAGTGCAAACCTTCCCGAAGTCTAAATTTTATTTACAAAGTGTCCCACCCACGTGAATAAGACTATTTTTCTCAGAACCAGCTATTGCAGAGAATTTACAATTTCTCTACAAAAGCTGGATATTTTGCAAGTCATGGCTAAAGATAACTCAGGCAAACCTTTGCACTTGCTGCTGTAAACCACTTGCAATATAGATAATGCTACTAAATATTTAATAAAGGCCTATCATTACTTTCTTTGCTTCCAGAAAAATGTCATTTTATTCAGAGGTGTACATGAACAAAGTGAACAAAGTACTCCTGTTTAATCAAAACAGGATAATTAACAGGAGTCCAAGTACCCTCATCTTGGGGAACAAGAATAGCAGGTAGCAATTTCACTACTCTTTCAAGTCCGTGATTGTACTACTGAGTGGGAGTATCTGACAGCTACAAATTCACTTCTTGTCATTTCAGGGAAAGTAATTAGCGAGTTGACTACATTCACTTGGCTATTAGCTTGGATGGTGCCTTGGATTTAGTAAGGTGTAGATGGCTGCCGGCTTCCATGAAAGAAAGGTTAATGGAAACATTTGTCCTGTGGTGAAGAATTTTGAATTGAGTGTGATAAATCATCCGCCTCTAGAAAACCATGGCATGGGTGTCTCTTTCAATTTCAAAAAACATTTATTGAATATTTTTACTAATCATGATATACAAGGAATAGGTAAGCAGTTTTTCCCTACTTGTGAGCTGCAAGTCTCACTTCAGCTCCTTCATAGTTCATGGCTCTAATCATAACTACTGTGTGTGGGTTTTGATACTTACAGTAGAACCACTGGGATAAGCCCACAGTGTGACTTTTCTGTTCACTCTACCTTCAGTCATCTAATTCCCAGGACTTTTGAATCTCCTCAGCTGCCACATAACATAACCACTTTAGCCCTAAGAACATCTGAGGGTATTATTCATCTAACTAATGTGAGATGGAGGTATTAGAGCTGAATAATCATGCTTTAGAACTTTATACACTTATGTCACGAATTAGAAACTACAACGTGCATGTGACTTCACTGTGGTTTTAAAGTTCTTGCTAAACATATAAACTTCCCTTTCTTAATATTGCAAGCCAGGTGGACACTTTGCTCATGCACAAAAGCATTCAGGGTTCACAGACTGGGAAATGAGTTCCCTGGATTATATAAGGAGCTCAACCCAATGAAAGTGTGTCACTGAAACTCTACTACAAGAGGGCAGAGAAGAACCTAAAAGGAAGTATACCAGTTTTCTGAATTGGGTCAATGTTAGAGCTGGTGTCAGGCCTGGAGGCCTGAAAAGAGAGTTGAAGAGCTCAGCTATGAGAATAAAGTCTTCTGCAAGAAGAAACACTTGTCAACTACTTTTGCTGCTTTGGTCTATTCGATGGATCAATCAGAGATGTGATGGATCAGCACTGGGGGAAGTGAAGATTGTCTGATGGAGTCAAACTAAAACCAGCCATTGCTGAGTTAGAGGTCTTCTGCCTATATGAAGCTGATATGAAGAAATAAATAGGCTATTTTGTGTAGAACAGACAAAAATATTTTAACAATGGTTTCTATTCTTGGCTGACTCTTTCTATATCCTGAATATGGTAGATAGAATTATGAAATACTTTTAATAAAACTGTTTCATTACTATCATTATTGCTACTATTACTATTACAAAAATATTACATCATATTGTTACATTACAAGAAAAGTCTTTTTTCTTCCTTGTTCAGTATTAATCTGGTTAACCAGAGCTTAAGAAGAGCAACCTAAAGGTCATACTTCTATACAGTTTTTAGTTATTTTTCTTGTCTCTATATTTAGTAGATACACAGTTAATCTCAGAGGATTCTAGAAGAAATAGAATGGTAAAATATCACTGATGCTTCACTGACCCTTTACTCAGTAAAGAAAAGAAGAGAAGATGGTCAAGGAGCGAATTAACAAATATGAACCATTTACAGTTAAGGAACATTGGGTTGTTTTGTTTTTTTTTTTCTTTTTTGCATGTGAACATGAAGCAATCATAGATCTCTCATGACAGCTCATGGGAGAAATACTTTTCTCTCTTCTTCCAGCCATGGTAAGCAGCTGGTGGGTCCAGTCAGAGTCAGAGAACTGTAACAATACTCATAGCTGGACACCAATTGGATTTAGCTCCTTCACCACCACTCTTTGGGTCCATTGATCTGCCAGTCTTTTGCCTCTAATAAACAGAGTAATTCATCAGTTTTCTCACTTTCTAAAACAATGGTGAAAGGGAAGTCAGATCAGTGGACAAATTATGATAGAAGGTCATTCTGATCAGATAAATGCTTTGAATGAGAATATAAAGAGGGAAGCTATAGAAAATAAAAAATTCATTGAATCAGTTTTCCTTTCTTTGGGAGATTAACCAATAGCACAAGGAATTCCATGAAATGGCACAGGTAATTGTCACTATTAATTTTGACAACAGAGATAGACTTGTGAAGGAATTTCAGCTCGTGGGCTGGTGTCTGAGAGTGACTCTGCACAAGATGGTTGACTTGGTTTTCATATGTCACCTGTCCCAGAAGTAAAACCATCTCTGTCCTCCTCCTTCATTCCCTCTTATAACTCCATTTCCCCATACATGCTTCTTCACTATACCTTTTATCAGTTTTTCAGCCTGGAGAAATGTTTTAACCAAAGCTACTAAACTCACTAACCCGGTAGACAATTATTATGTGTTGAGGTGGCTTAGTTTTCTTCTAGAGTACTGTTGAATCAGCTTGAAAATCTGTAGGATGAATGCCAGAGAGCCAGTGAGGCTGGGAAAAGTGCACAGATGCAGAGTGGTGTTTCCTTCTTGTCAGCACAGAATGAGTTGTAAGGTTTGGCTCATCTCATCTCACAAAACTTCAGGCTATTTTAGAGCCTCCCGTGTCTGTTCCTAGCAGGTGATAGCTCATGTATCATTCCCTGTTCATGATATAGGGTAAAGAATAGCTCTAGGTATTAATAGCTGTGTAAGGATATTAATATCTATGTATATTAATATAATATTAATAGATATTAATAGCTCTAGACAGATAGCTCTACACTGGGTCTCTATGCACTATTTCCTTCTCTGAGACCTCACAGCACAATGTAGACACTTATAGCTGTAGCTACTGTCTGGTATTGCTGTGCCTGAAGTGAATCTGCTGCTGTGGTAAGTTTTCCAAGGGCATGTGAGATGGACATGGGCAGGAAATTGCATTGCCAAGACTAAATTGCAAGTCAAAATGCTCTCCAAGGTGTTCTGATCAACCTCCAACCTTTGAGCAGGTGTTTGGAGACTTGATAGGGGAGATAATGAGAACTAGAATAACATCTCTCTCGGCCCTCTACTCCCTGGAAAGACATTGACTGCGTTTGCTTCTCTGTTATTGTTTATATCAGAGATATTAGTAAAGGAAAATTACTAGATTGAGCACTGTTTCCTGAGTTTTTGAAAATGCTAAGTGACAGGGAACTTTCATGTGATGTAAACAGCCTTCAAATAATTGCATATGAGCAATTTTTAAGAAAACCTGAATGTGACAAATCAGTAGCTGAAATTAAGTGTATTAAGTCCAGGATTTTAGGCATGATTCATATTGACTACAGACAGGAAAATGGAAGTGGCTGTTTTGGTAATTTCTTACATGAAGTCTGCAAATTATTTAGAACGGAATAATTGTCTTACAAAAGCAAAGTCCAAAGAAAGAAAGTTTAACGATAGAGCAAAAGATCATGTATCTGAGTTACACAGCATGTTTTAGAGTAGGACCAGATTGTTTCAATAATAAGGAAAATAGTGAAGAATAAAAGCTCATAATGATCTGAGATTTCATCTAAGTTAGATATAGCTCAGACTGAAATGTTGAAAGATTTTCCAACTAACAATAATGTATTTTTTAGAGGGGAAAATATCACATTTGAAAAAAATATTTCAAAGAAAAATGGGATTTTTTTTTTCAGTCAAATTGTTTCTGTCAGAGAAAGATCTGCTGTGCCACCTTCTCTGTGGCTTCAAACAATTTTTATTTCCTTTCATGGCAGGATAAAATAATTACAACTAAGCAGAAGGTATTTTTTTCCTCACTGAAATCTAAATTGAACAGTTTTAGCACTCTTAATTTCTTAATATTACTCTCTCCATTTCTATTCATGGCTTATTTTACTATGGGAGAACCCACATTGCCAGACACTCTCTGGCAACACTCTCCTTTCTCCAGTGTTAACCCAACACTGTCAAACCAACCACTAACCATGTCCCTGCATGCCACATCTACATGGGTTTTAAATCCCTCCAGGGATGCAGACTCCACTATTTCCCTGGGCAGCCTGTTCCAGTTCTTAACAACCCTTTCAGGAAAGAAATTTTCCCTAACATGGAATCTAAAATGCCCTTGGAGTAAGTTGTGTCCATTTCCTTTTGGTCTGTTGCTTGTTACTTGGGAGAAAATACCGATGCCCACCTGGCTACAACCTCCTTTCAGGAGCTGTAGAGAGTAAGAAGGTCCTCCCTGAGCCTCCTTTTCTCCAGGCTGAACCCCCTCAGCTCCCTCAGCTGCTCCTCATCAGGCTTGTGCTCCAGACCCTTCCCCAGCCCTTCTCCGGACATGCTCCAGAGCATCTTAAATGGTTCTCACAACCCTTGATAAGGGAAGTGAGCAAAAACTTAAATCTCCACTCCTGAATCTCCCTGAGTCCCACAGAAATGGACCCAAGATCCATGTTTCATGTGCAGACATTTGAATTTAGGTGTTTAAATGTGAGCCTTAGTCCTAAAAAGTAACCATAAACTCTACTCTTCTTCCTATACAAAAGTCAAAATGCTTTGTACCAAAAGTGACTATTAATCTATTAATGTGATATATAATGCAAACAATACCAACAGACAGGAAAATCAAAGCTAATAAGAAAACACAGGTTGAAGAATATGGTTCAAATGCATACACCACTATTCTTACATATTCTTCATTTCTCTTCTTAAATGATGATGAATATGAAGCACAAACAATATGAATATGAAGCAGGCAATTTCTCTTTGTCTACACAATCAGTCTGAATACCCTTGGGAGACAGATTTTGGAGACAAAATTATTATTTTATATGGATTTTTTAACCCATCTCAGATAAGGCTAACAACAGTGTGGAGAATGAAAGGTGCTTATAACTATTTAGGCACTGGATAGAAGAATTAAACCAGAAAAAAACCCAACCAAATAAATAAAAAACCCAAACAGTTTTTGAGCTCAAATCCTGTTGTGACTTATTCAGTCCATTGCAAACATCTTATTTTTTATCCAAAAAAAGAGAATGAGAGTGAATTTAAAGATGAAATATATGAATATGCATGTTTTAGAGAACAGCAGAAATGTTCTTGAAACTTTTTGTACCCTGAATATAAATATGAATAGTACTTTCGTGGCAAGATGACCCTTCTCTGATATAATAGATGTGCTCCACCTTTGTCTTCTTTCATTCCTAATGTTTTTGTATTCCCCTTGCTTTATCCTTTTTCATTATTGTACCATGAAAACAGACACAAAATTCTTTATAACACTACCATTTTTCGGTATGCCTTATATAACCGCAGAATATTTTCAGTCACACTTTTTTTATTTTTTTTTTTTTCTGAAATTCACCCACACGTTTCCAGCATCTTATTAGAGATGAGTAAATGTATTTTATTTGATGCATTGGTGAATGCATTACTTTGTTAGGAAACCTCATGGAAATTCATGTGCTTAATGCTAGAGTGCCTCCCATCCAACACCCATTTCAATTAGAGTTTGACATTGACACAGCCTTAATGCCCTCAACTGCTCATTTGACACAATCTCATGCAGTGATATCTCACCAAAACAGGAAGCTGCTTTCGCATCTCGTTCGCATTATGTATTCATTTTAATATTAGTCACATGGTTAATGAGCATCCTGGAGCCTGTCCAGTTTGCTGCACTATGTCATGCTTCCTTTCCTGACACTCTACTTGCATTAACTCTCTGTGCTATTGCCAAAGACTGTGCAGAGTGCAAATTGCTCTTAGCCGCTTGTTCCAGAAAATTATCATATCCACTGCCACTTGGAATCTATTCCCATTGTTGTCTACAATTAAATATTAAAGACGTACCGAAATAATTTCATTTTCATGAAGTGCTAACCTCTGAAATTTTCCCACATACAGTCTAGTACTGATTTTGTCCTTCCTCTCCCCATTTACCTGCTAAAACAATACATTTCGTCTCAAAATTTTGAACTGCAATATCTGTAGCAAGCCTAAAATATGGCCATTATTCCCACTTTACATTGAAGTGGTGTTAAACTCAAAGTTACAGCATTAAAATTAGCACTTCAGGTAGTATTTAACTTTTTTATCAGTGTTTAGTCTGTATTTTAAATTAATATTGATACATTTATTTGTCTATTTATGTGCATACACATTTACTTCTATCTATATATAATGTCAGCAGTTTGAGTTTCTCAAGACCTTATCAGCTTTTCCAAACTAAGACAAACAGCTAAAATAAAAGGAAGTTTCATACATCAGAAGGGAACATTTACTGTAATAATTTATCTTGATATCTCATGTCTGATCCACACTGTACAGAGGATTTCTCTGAATAAACATTTATTAGAACAAAAATGTCCTATTTACTTACAAAACCAAACCAAAGAAAAAATAAACAAGCAAACAAAAAACACTTAACAGAACAAAACCAGACTACTTCCTTCAAATGAATCCACAGCAATCTTTAAAAAGTCTTGCACTTCTGTGACATCACTACATCCAGTAAGTTCTTCAAAAGTGTAAGTACTCATTTTATAAATCATATGTACAGAAAAAAATGTGTAAATAATTCTAAATCTATTTATACAGCTCTTTTAGGATCAAAGTTAGCACATTTGAAGTATACGTATGTATGATATAAAATCCTGTGAGCATGTGTATCCCATAATGCAGAAACTGAAATATTCTTTTAGCAAAAAATTCTGCATCAGCTCACAGTAACAGCAGCTTTTCATGATCAAAATCCTCTGTAATATTTCAAAAATATCAGTGGATAACAGAGAAAAAAAGAGGTTATAGGTACAAAGCACCATTATATTCTTGTTGTATATTTCTACTATATTGCTTAGAGATATGAGTCACTGTAGAAAAAGAAAACTCTAAAGCTTTAATAACATAATGGTTGAAACACAATGGAGAAGAATGATAAGGAAAATCCATATTCCTGAGGACTATCACAAAAAAGGTAAAAAAAAATTCTCTGCATCTGTAAAGCCATTTGATTATTACTGCAGAATGTTTAGGATAAATCCCTAGTGGTGTGTTTGGAGAGAAGCAGAATTGGGAAGGGAAGCCCATTTGATAGCATTTTAAAGTGGAAGGACTCCTCTGCATTCTCTGGTCAGTAACAGTAAACAATTCTCAACAGAGCCTCAAGCTCGATTAGACAGCAAAAAAAGACCTCAATCAACCAACCAAATTTTTCTAATCCCTTTGTAAAGCTCACTGTCTTGTCAGTTTATAGATGAAGTATAAAATGCAAATAAAATAGGGAGGAAGAGAAAAAACATCTAAAAACCTCAAGAAGCCAACTGTCTGTGGGCATGCTTCTGTAAAGCAAGGTGTAGGTCAGGACATAACATGTGTTCACTATGCAAAACAAACTGAAATTCAGAACAATCTTTAGGATTGAAAGGATTTGAGCTTTTATGAAATAAAATATGAAACCCAATTGACATATTAGATTATTATGTTCACATAAAGCAAAGGAAGCTATAGACCTTATCTTAAAGCTCAGCTGGAGAACTGTAGACTCAGCAGATTTGTTAACACTTGAAATCTGTGGATTATCATTTAAATACACTATAGAATTTTTTACTTTTTTTTGTTATTTCCAGACAATATCACCCTTTCAGTGATTTCTACATAAAATCTTGTTCCTTTAAGATGCCCAAAGACAAGTAAAACTACAGGTAGGCAGACACAGTTATTTCCAAAGCAGTACACAAAAATGTGATGCCAGTTTGCCCAGTGATGTTCAGGACAATCCATGAGTTCCATAAACAAGACACAAATTGCTGAGGAATGAAAGTGGCCCAAAATGTATGGCACAAAGGAAAGGCAATAAATTGATATCCAGAGAGATCAGTGACCTCAGACTGAGCTGAAAAGCTATGCTTAATTTTCTGCTTCGCCACTCAGCCAGTATGAATGTACGTTTGATATGTAGAATGTATTTTTTTCTTTCTTTCTGCACCATCTACTGCTGGGCTTACTGTGAGAAACAAAATTCTGACTAGACAGATCTGCTCTAAGATGATAACTTCCTCATGACAAAATGAATCTGTTTGTGCCTAGCTTCTCATGACCTTTGAGGAATAATGTTTCCTCTGGTAACTCCTGACATCAGCATAGTCTTCTCCCTGCCTGTGCTCATTTTGGGACACATTTTTTTGTTAGCATGATGGTCCAAATAGTTAAAATATGCCTATCACTGGAGGTACAAAAACCCATGAGATTAATTCTGTGTGTTGAGACCAGGGGCTCAAAAGTAGTAAAAAAAATCTCAACAGTATAAACTTTTTCAGTATACTGACTTTTTAAAATCTATTAGTTTTTTATTACAGATGTGATAACAAATGACACCTTCTATTTTTGGATTCTTTTTGGTTTTATGTCCAGTTTTGAGGGATCATACCACAAATTTACCCAAGATGAAAACCACATACTTGGCCCACGATTATACTCTTCTGTTTAGTGCAGGTTTTAGAGCATGAACATTAATAAGCCTTTCTCCGGACATCCTCAGCATGTTCTGAGAGGCAGAAGCGCCAAACAGATAAAAACCTGTGCTTCCAGTTCTGCCTCTAGCCAGCTGGGTGAGGTTGAATTCAGTATTTCATTTCTCTTTTCTCTGTTTCCCTCTCTTCTCCTGTTTAGAGTGTTGGTTTTACCGAGTGGCAGCTCTCTCTTGCTCAAGGAGACCTTCATCCTGATTAGGTCCTCAAGGCATTCCTGCAGTATGTACTTACAATGCATCACAAGCTTTCCTTCTCTTTATGATTATCTATTATTCATACTGTGGTGGTGCCTAGAGACCAATAAATTAAGATTATGACAAGATACAATATATGGATAAATACTGATGTCAGGTGGATAGGTAATATAATAAAGATGAGTGTAAGTACATAACTTAATGGTGTCAGTAACTAATAATGTTCATCTTTTCTAATTAGATTTAATGATTATTATTTTTTTTTTCCTGAGAGAAGTAAATGAATTTGCAGCAATTCTATAGTAGTTTTGCCTTCTTCAGAGTTGACACGTCACATTGGTATTTTACAAAATTTTGAACAGTTTTAAAATTACTAGTGGCATGAAGTTTATGCATTTTTGTTCATTATTAAAATTACCACAATCTACTATAGAATACTATAGAAATAACAAATTAAAAGAAATAATGTCATTAGCTGATCTATTTAGCAATGCAACAATACTGTAGGGGTTAAATCTGAGTTTGAAATATTTGAAAAGTTCAAAGAAAAAAAAATATTTTGGATGACTGGGTTGGAAAATTTTTAATTTCTTTTTTTTCCCCTAAGCAATTTTGTAAATGTTGATGTTTTTTAGTGTCTTTCCCACATACTGGGCCCAGACTTTGCCATCTTCTCCTTGTTATAACTAAATATTACACATGGATAGTCCCCATAAATGCAAGTACTTTTTTATTATAAGTAAAGCGAAGTAATAAGGACACCTAAATGAATGAACATGCAGTTCTGACAACTGTTCAGCATTTAAAGGATATTTCAGTGTATTGTAGGTTAGTGTGAATAGTTTTTATTACCAAAATTTATAACGTAGGTAAAGTCAGTGAAGTTTAGCTGAGGATGTAAGCCCAGAGCACAACTCTAGTGTATTGAATTGAGTAGTCACCTGATGTTTCTAGAGAAGTTCAACTAAGACTTTAATTGGGAAAATAGTACTAAAAAATAACGAAACTTAAAACTCCAAAACACTCCAGACTGGGGTTTTTACATTATTTTAGTACTGTGAAAGTTTGTTTTCTAACTTGATGTACTTTTTTTCATATTCTGTGATTATAGTAGCACAAGTAACACCATAATAGTTACAGCACATGAATCCACAACTCTGTTGCTGAAAGATTTTGCATAAAACATTTCAAGAATTATCTATGATAAGACCATGTCACAGTTTAATTGTCATCAACAAATTAGGGTGTAATCAAAAGTTTGCAAATCTTATTTCTATCTACTGGTTATTTAAGAGCAGCTTCTTGCTGTCTGACAACCTTAAATGGGCAGAGATGCTGAAATGGATGAAGGAGAGAATAATCTCTACTCACCTATAGTTGGATCATGATAGTCAGGGAACCGATGGCTTATGAACTGCATTGTCATTGCTGGAAAGAGAAAGACAGAGGGAAGAAAAAAGAATGATATATTTAAATAGATAGAGGGAATAGAACAAACAGATAATTCCCTCATCCAAGCATCATCTTAGAAAGTGAGACCAAAATTTGTTTTATATCTACTTTTGCAACAACATAGTGGCGTTACAGTGATGACTAAGAACTAATAAAGGGAGAAAAATATGAATCAAAATTTTTAATTTCTTCATTTCTTCATTTTTAAGCTTCATTATATCATTTTCTGTATAAAAATTTTAAATCTTATCAGCAGTTACTAAATACCGATAATTTGATATTGCATATGCATGAAAATTGCCATGACAAAAACATAAAATATGATTTACAAGGCTGATTTACACAAGTTTTCATAGTGCTAAAAAATGCCACTGACTGTAGTGCCTGATTTGATTTCTGGTGTATATAGGAATTCATTAAACTTGATACATCAGATGAGGGCTTCTTTTAACCACCTAGAGAAACTTTTTTCTGAAGAGATTTTTTTATGACTGAATATTACCTGTTCTCAGAAATTTTAGGAAAGTTACACTAGACTTCATGAAAACTGCATTCTATCATTTTGAACAGGTGGCATGCTGAAAGTGAAATTCCGATTTAAGTAGAAAGACAGAAACTTTCATATCCCGTTCACCATATCCTCTCCAACATACCCTGTACAACAAGACATTTGAAGTTCATTGATCTTGAATAACCATGAAAGGAAATTTGGGTACTCATTGACCACAGAAATGCAACCTCCCAAGCTGTTCTGATT
The DNA here is from genome assembly GCA_038380795.1 of Pyrocephalus nanus. Taxonomy (NCBI): domain Eukaryota; kingdom Metazoa; phylum Chordata; class Aves; order Passeriformes; family Tyrannidae; genus Pyrocephalus; species Pyrocephalus nanus. The sequence continues at coordinate 4,059,750 of CM076263.1, read as the reverse complement.
ACTGAATCAGTAATCAGAACAACCTGAGAGGTTACATTATCCTTATTGTTTTTCCTCAGGAATTTGAATTTCAGACCATTTGAAAAGAAAATGTACCTATCAGATACAGAGAACTGTGAATAAAACACTTTCAAAATGTTAGTGGGTGAATTCTAACAAAATGGAGGGGGGAGGGGGTGTCAAACAGAATTTTAAAAATATTGCTTGATTCTAAATCCAATTTCTTTTTTTTTCTTTTTTTTTTTTTTTTTTTTTTTAATGCCAGTATTAAAATTCCTCTATAGCTCCTAAATGGATTTTAGCTTAAAAAAGTTCTCCATCTGAAAGATAATTATTAGTTAAAGCACATCAAATCCAGCATGAGATTTGGCCTTACGCTTTGACCATCTCAGCTACTTTCAACAGCAGAAGTTATGAACAAGTGGTGAGACATTTCAAAAAATCTTTGCAAAGTACACCCATTTTTTTGGACAGCACTGCTTTATTTTGTTTGTCCTCCTCATATTTTTGAGAAACAGGGTTTAAGAAATGATACAGACAAGGAGTATTAAACATTTATTACCATGTTAATAAATTATTGCATCTTTAGTGTAGACAAATATAAATGCTAAGAAGCAGCATTATAAATTCATAGTTACCAAGAGAAGGTAACTGTGTAAGAAAAAACTCCTTCAGTCTATACATATTATAGGAGAATAAATCTAGGTGCAGTGACACTCATGTCTTCTGTATTATCTGTTGTCAGATGCATTACTTTTAAGTACTGTGCATGTTTGGACACTTTTATTTCCAGGACACCTGTGTTTTGTTTTTTTTTTTTTCTTTTAAATCATGACAGATTTTTAGGCACCTCCACCTGATTACTGCTAGTGGTTTATGAAGAAGAAATTGATGTCTAATGTAATCTGCCTACTTTGGTCTTAGAAGCTGAGGCAGCTAGCAGAGATGTTGTTCATATGGTTTATGCCTACACTTTTCCAGCTTTCTAAGGCCATGTACCACAAATGAATTAATTTGTTTCATTACCTGCTGCTTTTTCTTGCCAAGCATTCTTAAAAAATATAAAAAATAAAAAAAAAAATAAAAAACCCCCAAACAAACAAAAACCCAAACAAACAAAAAACCCCTCAGCAAACTACTCTTTATCCAATCTCTTTTTGTTTCCATTTCGGAGCTATGCCTGTCTCACAAAATCTGTTGTTACCACTGAAACAGAGGAAAGCCAGAACTCACAGTAAACATTCTTCCTCTCTCGTGAGGCAGCCGCAAATCAATACATCATTTATATCCTCATCAAATCCACAGGATCTGAGAGCTCTGAAATAATTTGAAAGCATGATATTGTATTAAACACCAAATTTTCCAGTGCAATGTGCAAAAGTGGAAGTTTTTAAAAGGCATGTGGATGTGGCACCTGGGGAAATGGTTTAGTGGAGTGCCGCAGCCCAGTAAAAGGAGAGGCGACAACAGCACGAGGGGTTCTTGCTCTGTTGTAGGTGTTTATTGACGCAGGGACGCGTGAGGGTACAGGGTCAAGGGTGCTGTCCCCGACTGAGGGGAGAGCTAACCCTTTTATAGGGTTCGGGGTGGAAGGATCTAGAAACTGGGAGGAGCATGGGACTAAACAACCAATGGGGATTCAGCAACATGCATAAATTAACTAGGAGCCAATAACATGTAAGGAGGGAAATGGCAGGACCGCCCACACTGTGGCAAGTCCTGGCCAATGAGGGAGAGGGAAACCTTGACCAATCAGGGAGGAGAAAATTCATGAGGGGACTAACATGTTCATACATGTCCAAATATAACACAACAAATATAACTGGGGTACAAACATTAAAAAGCATGCATTAACAGCAAACATCACAAACATTAGTCAAACGACTACAGAACACCCTATTCATCAACGAATCAGTCTCAAACCGCCCGCAAACGTCCGTGCCATTAGGTAAGAGTCCTTCCAGTATCTTTCATATATCGTGCGCCATCCCCTGCATTCCTCCTGCTTCTTTTGTTTGTCCTCCGCATCTCCCCCTTTTTTGTTTTTAGACGAGCATATCTTGCTATGGCTCTAATTGTAGTCAGGCATTTCCAGGGACACAATAACCTGATCCACTCGAGGGAAACAGTATCTCTTGACAGTAGCAACAGACAAGTGGAGAAGGGGTTAGCAACATTGTTGGTGGCTAAGCACACTGTATCAGTGTTAGCTTCTTTTGCTAAAGTAACCCAAAGGTTATTTCCTTGGCCCATTGCCCAAGTAGGGATGCTGGTTGGAGCAGCGTCGACAACAGAGATTGCAATTATGAAGATTACAAAGAAGATGATGGAGTTTGTTCCTGGAGTGGTGGCATTGGTGTGCCGGAATCCACAGGATCTCTGTAGATTTTCACTCTCCGAGATGGTACCCATTGTGTGCCACTATCTGTTAAAATACAGGCATGCCCCTTCCCCCAAGTAATGAGGGGAAAGGGACCCAACCATTTATCTGTTAAAATATCTTCTCCATACAAAAGGAGAATTTGTTGTCCTCGCGCCCCCCTGGGCACTCGGACATCCGTTTCCCGAACCACTGTTGGAGTTAAGGTTGTCCTGTGATTTAAAGGAGACTTTGCATTTTAATGTAGATGGTTTTGGTGGTAATGGATTGCCTTGCAGATCAGTGACTGATTTGCAATCCTTTGTCCAGTGGCAGCCTTTGCCGCACCTCTGGCAAGGAGTTTTAGGCAATGCAGGGGTGGTTTTTTCATTCAGCTGCGGACAGTGCTTCATTAGGTGACCCTTTTGACCCCAATGATAGCACTTGTTAGGACCTGAAAGGGCTGCTGCTAAGAGCTTGGCCTTATGGGTGTTGGAATTAACATTTTTGCATGCTTCAATCATTTCTAAGAGGGTTGGATTCTTAAGATATTTCAGTGTGTGCTGACACTCTTGATTAGAATTTTCAAGAATCAGTTTCTGAAATAATATGTCTTGCGACTCTTTTTGATCAACTTGTTTTACAATCGCTTCTTTTAACCTTGTAATAAAATCAATAAATGGTTCATCCTGACCTTGCCTTATCATAGTAAAGGATGGAGCAGAAGTGGAAGCATCTGCTACTTTCTTTATAGCCTGCAATGCCAGGTCTCTGGAAGTATTCAAGTATTCTACTTTAATTCCGATCTGTTGTTGTTTTGTGGCAAAAGGACCATCACCATACATGGCATTAATTAGATGATCAATGGGACCTTTCTCATTAGGCATTTTATCATTAACATGTTTTGTAATTAAACTTTTCCATTCACTCTCAAAGACAGAATTTTGAACTGTAGTTAACAACCCTTTTGTAATTACCCGAATGTCATACGGAATAAGCGTGTAGGCCTGAAATAAGGATTCAAAAAGGCCTATGGTAAATGGAGCTCCCAGCCCATAATCTACAATTGCTTTTTTAATATCTTTTAGAACCGGGTATGATATTGGAACCCATTCCAGTAAACAATTAGGGTTGTCAAAGAAAATAGGGAAGGCCTTAAGGAATTCTGTGTCCCCAGCCTGTATGGCCTGGGCCTTACAGGCCTTCCACACATCGTCATGTGAGCTTACACCCAGAGGGTAGGCCTCTTGCCGATCATGGGGGCTGCCACTTTTGCGGATGTTGTCAGCAGACGTTCCCATGACAAGAGCCTTGATGTTATCTCCTTTCCTGTCCCTGAGACCGTAGGGAGGTGTTGATGTAATTGAGGAGGTACAGCTTGCCGATGAAGGCATGGCTTGTGGGCTCCGGGGGCAGGACCTTTCCCTAAGGCAACTTTCGTGCACTTTCGAATTTTCGTGCGCCTCACGACGGCTCCGCCTCCCTCCCTCAGACACGCCGCCATTTTGTGACGCAGAACGCGATCTCTTTAGAACAGATTTTCCCCCGCCATTTTGATTTCTAGCAGAGTCCCGGTAACGACGAGGTGAAGTGGTAAAAGGGCTAGAGTTCCTTGTCTTCATTTGGCTCTGCAGAGCCATCAAAACTAGCCGCCACGCTAAAAGCGCCTCAGCAGCTCCAGGAACGCCACGTTCTTGTTCCCTCCAAATGTAAAAACCAATATCATCCCAGTCTTCCAGATTAAAGACGTCTGGGACAGGTTCACATTTATCATCCAGCCACCGTGCTAATGATTTTAAAGCCTTTTTATCAAGCGGGTGCCTTTCCCTTTGCTGTGATGTTGTCTTTGAGGTGGTGATAAATAAACTTCTGTCGTGTGGACAGGAGAGCACCCATGATGTTAAAAGTCCACAAAACGTGAAACAGAACTAAGGGGTGTGGAGTTGGGGAAGGACGGGTAGGACTGCCTCAGCTGCTCACCTGCTCCGCGCTGCAGAGAAAGGTGCGAGAGGGACTGCCAGTGCGCTGACCCGTTGCCCGCTGTCCAGCTGAGGGTGACTGCCAGGGAGGACACCTCCAACGCCTGTGCCTCCGGTATCCCAGAAGGGCACTCTGGAGTTTCCTCAATATGAGGAACCTACAACAGAGCCCCACGTTGGGCGCCATCTGCCGCAGCCCGGTAAAAGTAGAGGCGACGACAGCACGAGGGGTTCTTGCTCTGTTGTAGGTGTTTATTGACGCAGGGACGCATGAGGGTACAGAGTCAAGGGTGCTGTCCCCGACTGAGGGGAGAGCTAACCCTTTTATAGGGTTCGGGGTGGAAGGATCTAGAAACTGGGAGGAGCATGGGACTAAACAACCAATGGGGATTCAGCAACATGCATAAATTAACTAGGAGCCAATAACATGTAAGGAGGGAAATGGCAGGACCGCCCACACTGTGGCAAGTCCTGGCCAATGAGGGAGAGGGAAACCTTGACCAATCAGGGAGGAGAAAATTCATGAGGGGACTAACATGTTCATACATGTCCAAATATAACACAACAAATATAACTGGGGTACAAACATTAAAAAGCATGCATTAACAGCAAACATCACAAACATTAGTCAAACGACTACAGAACACCCTATTCATCAACGAATCAGTCTCAAACCGCCCGCAAACGTCCGTGCCATTAGGTAAGAGTCCTTCCAGTATCTTTCATATATTGTGCGCCATCCCCTGCATTCCTCCTGCTTCTTTTGTTTGTCCTCCGCAGTGGAGGACTTGGCAGTGCTGGGTTAATGGCTGGACTTGATCTTAGAGATCTTGCCAACCTAAATGGCTCTATGATTCTGTGATTATATATAAATTTAATCTGGAGAGGCACAGAATTTGAGACAGGTTTTCAGAGAAGTACTCCGAATAATGAAATGAGAACTCCTCACAGTCATCTTGCCAGGACAATGGTGAATAAAAGCTTTCTTTTTCATAGATTTTGTCCCTCAGCTTCTTCCATGAACCTTGGTCAAAGAGTCCTCCTAATCAAAGTTCCTTTTGACCTCCTCAGTCCTTGTCACCTCTTGAACAGGGATTTAACACCCTTTCCCAGAAACAGTGTTCAGAAGGATTTGAGGTACACTGAATTACAACGTAAAATAAGGAAAATGGGGTGTAAGTGGTGGAAATTGCAACCCATCTTTCCTTTCTTGTTCTTTAAAATAAGAATTTCCTTTTTCTGTTAAACCCTCCTGCATAAGAGTGCAGCAAGTATTTTCAGAGCAGGTGTAGGTGGACACCTGCTCTAAGGGAAAAGAACGACTGGTTTTTGGCTACAAACAAGCCCTTTATTCCATGAGGATGAAGGACAAAGAAGTCTGAAAACATCAGGACTGATGTACAAAACCAGTTGTGCCCAGTTGTACGGGGTATTCCACAGACTCGGCTGCAGGATGGGCAGAAATTAGTTCTGGATGATAGTCAGAAGTTGGTGGAATGCTTCCCAGACGAAAAGAGCATTCAGTCACCACTGGCATGCAACCACACAGTTCAGCTGGAGCCTCAGGAATTAGACCTGCTTGTAACCTGCCCTATCTGGGCTGTCCAGCAGGAGAGCTGCCTCAGCTGGAATATGCTGGCTTCTTCACTGGTGCTAACATCAGCTCCAAATTAATTTTTCAGAGTGAATTAATTTTTGAAAACTAATACAAAAATGGTATCAGTATTTCATGGTGCTTTATGAAAACATTCTCCTTGGTTCCTTGTTTTTTCCTCATCCGTTATCTTCTTTTCCACGTAAATTAACACTCAACACAGAAAAAATCCAAACTGTCATTTGGATATTTTTGTGACCATTTTCCTCTGAAAATGTAAATAATATTGCAACAAATCTGTACAAATCTATAAATTAGGGACTCTTAACTCTAATTTATGCCACACACAAAGCACTGTATCAAAATTTGGCTTTAAAGTAGGACATGAAAATATCATAAATTGATAAGACTGATATTTGAATATATATAAATGTAAAAGCAAAGTCAGCTAAGAAATGGTTAAAAAAAGCAAACCCTTTTAATCCATAGCAGATATTGTGAAACAGTTTGAATTGCAAGTTGCCTGAAAATTTTTTATGAATATTTTATGACAGTGTGAAGATCATTTCATTTAAACGGGACGTGTACATCACACAGCAGCTATGATAAGTAAAAGGATCATTGTTTCAGATGAATAGTATCTTCTTTATATCCATCTATGGCTAAGCAAGTGCAGGTTGTCTCATCTGAATAAATATAAGCCTCATATGCATGAGTAACTATGCAACTTTAAAGTTCTTTTGTGTTTTTTAAACAAGAAATGGGTTCAGGTCCTGCACTTAATTTTTATTGTTTCCAAACTTGCTTATCCAATGTTTATTAATTATCTTGAAAGGTATATATGATACCTATGTTGTCACTGATGTATATGTATTTTCTATAAATAATAAACTTAGTCTTGTCTTCTAGTTTCAATAAAATTCCTAAATCCTTCCTAATAATATTTTATTTACCACTGAGTAGGAAATGCTTAAAAAAAGGCTGAGGTTGTATTATTTATTCTGAAACATGCTTTTGATCAGTGTAAAAATAACTAAATTTGATGTAACCAAGGTAGCAACTTTAAAAAGTATATATGCTTGAGTGGGCCCACAAGACAGAAGCAAAAGTGCTTTGATGCTCCTGCAGTTGTGAGAGCAGATAGAGCAGAATCCCAATGTCTTTCTAATTTGTTCTAAATTTGATTTATACCAACAACAATCCTACACTTATTTTTCAAGGTTGGAGAGTACGTTGCAAGCTTACACAACATTCTTTATGGTAATTGTATCCCTGATGTGAATATCTCATCCTGGGCTGCTTATCCCTCTTTATTCATCCAAGAACTTCCATATATCCATATTCTTATGGGTGCTGGTGAAATACTATAATAAATCCATTTCCAAAAGAATCTTTACCACCATCACAAAATCCTACACTTGAAATAGTCCAACAAAATTATCACTGTAGCTGCAGCTCAGAGATCAGTGATTCTCTATGGTTGATTAACATCATTTTTAATTGAGATCCACTCTTCTAATGAAACCGTAACTTCTTTTTGTAAATATTGAGGTTTCAGTGAGACCAGCATAGAAGACAGATTAAAAAAATATAATATGGTAAAGTCAGTGGATTCAAGGTTTAGTTCATGAAGTTCATGAGGAGGTAGGCATTATTAGCATAAAGAAAGTGGCAAAGAAAGTACAGAGTAGATCATATTGATCAGTGTGCACCATAGGAAAAGACACTGTCATGGAAAAGGAAGGTATAAATATTGTGTTTTTTTTAATGTAAGAGGTAACCTTGCCTCTTCATCTATCTATCTATCTATCTATCTATCTATCTATCTATCTATCTATCTATCTATCAAACTTTCTAAAAACATGGTCAGAGCATGTTGAAGATACCCTACTTTATTCTTTTGATCAAGTATTTGTATACTAATAACTATGTAAAAATTTTATGATATAATAATTTATTTCAACAACCAGACAAGCATTATAGTGTTAGCATTTAATCTCTGAAATACTGGACAGTTTGAACGGTTCTTGTCTTTCTGATAATTTTATACCCACAAGATCCTAGGTACAATATTCTAAAATGTGTGATCTTTTCAAAGGCTCATACCTTGTCCCAGTTTAAAGGGGACAAGGGTCTTCTGCTGAGGATGGATTAGGAGGAAAAGACCCCAAACTTTTTCCTAAGCAATTATTAATCCAAAACCAAGGAGCTTTGATTGAAGGGAAAAAAAACAAATTATGGAAAAGGGAAAACAAAATAACAGCCCTTTATTAAAAGGTATGTTTGTATTAACAAGAACACAAAAAAAACCCCAAGTAAACAACCAAGCAATACTACTATACCCACCAATAATCCCCTTCAAGAACAAAACCGATAGCCCGGCAAAAGGAAAATTTAAATAGTTCAATTTTTAGCACCCTTTGGTGTAGTTCCAACCACAGTCATCAGGGGGCGCCGTCGGGTCACTGGAGATGTAAAACTTGTAATGTCCTGTACCATTCACCAGGTGGCGCTGTTGGGTCGTTGGAAGTGCAGAACCTGTAGTGTCCTATGGTAGTCACCAGGTGGCGCTGTTGGATCACTACAGGAGCAGAGCTTGTAATATCCAGTGCCTGTCACCAGGCAGCGCTGTGGGATCCCTGGTCACTGCCACGTGGGATGGGGAAAACAAAAAAAAACAACAACAACACCCCCCAGGGTATATCGGAGAAAAAACAACAAAAAACCCCTGATTCCTCTTCCCCTCCCGAGGAAAAGGAGGAAGGGGGGGGGCCGAAGGGGAAGGGGGGAGCGAAAAAAAAAGAACAACACCGACAACACAGAAAGTTCTCTCAATGGAAGAAAAACTCACGAACTCCGGGGGGGCCCCGACGAGCAGGAATAGCTGGGAAAGAACCGCAGCAGCCAAAAAAACCACTTCCCTCCGACAGGAAAAACAACAACAAAAAAAAAAAACAAAAAAACAAAAGAACCAGCGTCTGCCGCTCACAGCAGCCTCTCCTCCTCCCCGCGAGACAGCCGACTCCCCCCCCACCTCCTTCCAGCCCCACACACCAGCCCCAACTCCTCCCCCTTCGTTGCTAGGCAACTAATGTTCGACCATTAGCGTTATGGCTAGTTCTTTTGTTTTCACCTGAATGGGTGTGCTGAGCACACACACACACACAGGGGGAGGGGAAGGGAAGAAAAATTCCTTGCTAAAGTCAGAACTATGACATTATCCACCCCTAATTTTTCTTCCCATTCCCATGCCACTATACATCTATCAAATTGAACCCTTTTTTTTGTACTCCATACATACATACATTATTCTAAACTACATACACATTCATAAATATATAGGTACAAATACGGGTACAATTATAGCCTGTTTACCCTAAGATAATATCTCCTTGGGGTATGCACCGGGTTTCTCCATCTTCTTGCATCACCCACCATGTGGAACCAGGTCCTTGGGCAAAGACAACTCCACGAATGGATTTGCCTTTGCTCGAGGCATGGTTAACCCAAACTGTTTTACCTAACATACCTCTCATGTGAACCACTGGGACCTTGTCCCTGTCTACAGTGTGAAGGGACTCTGATTGGGCAGGGCCGGCTAGATTGACAGAGCCTCTAGTGTTGACTAACCATGTAGCCTTTGCTAGGTGTTGATCCCAGTGTTTGAAAGTCCCTCCACCTAATGCTTTCAGGGTAGTCTTCAACAGTCCATTGCACCGTTCAACCTTCCCGGCAGCTGCTGCATGGTATGGTATGTGATAGACCCACTCAATGCCATGCTCTTTCGCCCAAGTGGTAACTAAACTATTCTTGAAGTGTGTCCCATTATCTGACTCAATTCGCTCTGGGGTGCCGTGCCGCCACAGGACCTGTTTTTCGAGGCCTAGGATGGTATTTCTGGCAGTGGCGTGGGGCACTGGATGCGTCTCCAGCCATCCAGTGGTGGCTTCCACCATGGTGAGCACATAGCGCTTACCTTGGCGGGTCTGTGGCAGTGTGATATAATCAACCTGCCAAGCCTCCCCATACCTGTATTTATCCCACCGTCCACCATACCACAGGGGTTTCAGTCTCTTAGCCTGTTTAATGGCAGCGCATGTCTCACAGTCATGGATAACCTGAGAGATAGCATCCATGGTTAGATCCACCCCTCGGTCTCGTGCCCATCTGTAGGTGGCATCTCTGCCCTGATGGCCAGCGGCATCATGGGCCCATCTTGCTAAGAACAGTTCGCCTTTGTGCTGCCAATCTAGGTCCACCTGTAACACCTCAACTTGTGCAGCTCGGTCTGCCTGTGCATTGTTGCGATGTTCTTCATTGGCTCGATTTTTGGGCACGTGGGCGTCTACGTGGCGGACTCTCACAATCAGTTTCTCTACCCGGGCAGCAATGTTTTGCCATATATCAGCGGCCCAGATGGGTTTTCCCCTACGTTTCCAATTGGTCTTTTTCCATCTGTCCAACCACCCCCACAGGGCATTGGCCACCATCCATGAGTCTGTGTAAAGGTAAAGTTTCGGCCACTTCTCTCGTTCAGCAATGTCCAATGCCAGCTGGACGGCTTTGAGTTCTGCGAATTGGCTTGATTCACCCTCTCCTTCTATAGCTTCTGCAACTTGTCGTGTGGGACTCCATACAGCTGCTTTCCATTTACGTTTCATTCCTACAATACGGCAGGAACCATCAGTAAAGAGTGCATAGCGTATGTCTTCTTCTGGTAGTTGGTTGTATGCTGGGGCTTCCTCTGCCCGTACCACTTGCTCCCCTTTTTCTTCTTCTGCTAGACTAAAATTCTCACCTTCCGGCCAGTTCGTGATGATCTCTAGGATCCCAGGGCGATTTGGGTTTCCAATGCGGGCGCGCTGCATGATCAGGGCGATCCATTTGCTCCAGGTGGCATCAGTGGCATGATGCGTAGAGGGCGTCTTGCCTTTGAACATCCAACTCAATACCGGTAGCCGAGGTGCCAGGAGGAGCTGTTCTTCTGTGCCAATCACCTCTGAGGCAGCTTGTACTCCCTCATAAGCTGCTAGGATCTCCTTTTCCGTTGGAGTGTAATTGGCTTCCGACCCTCTGTAGCTTCGGCTCCAGAATCCAAGTGGGCGGCCTCGGGTCTCACCAGGCACCTTCTGCCAGAGGCTCCAGGAGAGGCCCTTATCCCCAGATGCAGAGTAGAGCACATTCTTCACATCTGGTCCTGTCCTGACTGGCCCAAGGGCTACAGCATGGGCAATCTCCTGTTTAATCTGTTCAAATGCTTGCTGTTGTTCAGGACCCCACTGGAAATCATTCTTCTTGAGGGTTACCAGATAGAGAGGGCTTACGATCTGGCTGTACTCGGGGATATGCATCCTCCAAAAACCTATGGCACCCAGGAAAGCTTGGGTTTCTTTCTTGCTAGTTGGGGGGGCCATTGCTGTGATTTTATCGATGACTTCAGTCGGGATCTGACGACGTCCATCTTGCCACTTTACTCCCAGGAACTGGATCTCTCGGGGAGGTCCCTTGACTTTACTTTTTTTGATGGCCAACCCAGCGTCCAGGAGAATCTGTATGATCTTCTTTCCTTTCTCAGAGACCTCTTCTGCTGTGTCCCCCCATACAATGATGTCATCAATGTACTGAAGGTGTTCTGGAGCTTCACCTTTCTCTAGCGTAGCCTGGATCAATCCGTGGCAGATGGTGGGGCTGTGTTTCCACCCCTGGGGCAGTCGGTTCCACGTGTACTGCACGCCCCTCCACGTGAAAGCAAACTGCGGCCTGCACTCTGCCGCCAAGGGAATGGAGAAGAACGCATTCGCGATGTCAATAGTGGCGTACCACCTCGCTGCCTTAGACTCCAGCTCGTACTGGAGCTCCAACATGTCTGGAACAGCGGCACTCAGTGGCGGGGTGGCTTCATTCAGGCCACGATAGTCCACAGTCAATCTCCATTCTCCGTCAGACTTACGCACAGGCCAGATGGGGCTGTTGAAGGGGGAGTGGATCCTGCTGATCACTCCTTGACTTTCCAGCTCACAGATCATCTTATGGATGGGGATCACAGAGTCTCGGTTCGTTCGGTACTGCCGACGGTGCACTATTGTAGTGGCAATTGGCACTCGCTGTTCCTCAACTTTCAACAGTCCCACAGCAGAAGGGTTCTCCGAGAGGCCAGGTAGTGAATTCAACTGCTTAGCCACTTCTGTCTCTACAGCAGCTATCCCAAAAGCCCACCTATGTCCCTTGGGGTCTTTGAAATACCCATTCCTAAGGTAGTCAATGCCCAGGATACATGGGGCATCTGGACCAGTCACAATGGGGTGTTTCTGCCACTCCTTCCCGGTCAAGCTCACTTCAGCTTCCAACACGGTCAACTGCTGTGACCCTCCGGTCACCCCAGAAATGGAAATAGCCTCTGGTCCCACATGTCCTGAGGGCATTAACGTGCATTGAGCGCCAGTGTCAGCCAAAGCCTTATATTCTTGTGGGTCTGATGTGCCAGGCCATCGGATCCACACCGCCCAATAGACACGGTTGTCCCGTGCCTCTACCTGGCTAGAGGCAGGGCCCCTCTAATACTGGTCTCTGTCCTGCTCGTCACAGTTTTCCGTCTGCAAATACCAGCGGGAGGTACCTTCTAGCGGGTCAGATCCCTGCCCACGGGATACCGGCACTGCACTCACTTTCACGGACGTTGTTTTTCTCTGGTCCTTCAACTCTTGTACTCGGGCTGCCAAGGCATGGGTGGGTTTCTTGTCCCACTGTCCCATGTCTTCTCCAGAGCCAGCTAGGAAATACCACAGCTCGGTTCGTGAGGCCTGTCTCCCCTCTCTGGCTGGGGGGCGCCTGGTTCTCACTGGTGCCACCTGGGAGCTGTTCTTCTCCATCTTTTCTAGGATTTTCTCCTGTTGATCTTGTAGTTTTGTAGCTATGGTAGTGAGGTTGTTGATCGAGGTCTCTACGGAGGAAACGCGGGCTTGTAGTGATTCTTGGACCATACTGTTGTACATCCGAAGTTTATTTGTTATAAACGCCACTGGCTCTCTCTTTTCCCCAGCCTCCAATGATGTCAGGTAACTGATGTGTGCAGATGGCCCCATACGTATGAGGGTCCACCACATGTATGGTGTACATCTAACCTTGTCGGGATCGTGATTAGCTTGCATATCCCTTCCAAACAGTACCTCCAACAGTGCCATTTCCCTCAGGCGTCGGATCCCCTCCTCCATGGTATTCCAGCTCTTTGTAAGATGGTCTGCTTGGAAGGCCTCTTTGTGAATGAACTTCTCTCTCACAGCATCCAGCAGCCGTGCCCAGAGAGACAGGGGCTTTGATTCTCTCACAAATGCCTCTTCAATGCCCGCATCTCGGGCAATAGACCTCAAGGACCTTGCTTCACCACCATCAAGGCTTATGGCATCACCCGTGGAATCCCAAACTCGGATCATCCAGGTTAGTATGGACTCATTCGGCTGACGAATGACGTCTTCCCGTAATTGCCGGAGATTGTCATACGATAAGGACTCAGTGATGATTTCTGGCTCTGGGTTGGCTGCCTGTGAGGGTCCTGCCTCCTCATCATCATCAACTGGGCGGGCTGATTTGGTCTTATATTTTCTCCTTTGGATAGGTGCAACCTCCATTGACTTGTTTGGTTCCTTGGAACTGGCCTGATCTGGAGTCACCCTTGTATCAGACCTCTCGTTTTCATCTTTTCTTTTTCCCTGTGAGGGCTGCACCATACCAAGCACCTTTTTGTAGGCAACGGCTAAAGCCCCACATGCATCTGCCACCTGCCTCTCTATGGGTTTACCATGACTTCTCTCCCTTGCAGCTATTATTATCTGTGTAGGGTCTAGGAGTTTTTCGAGAGCGAACTTCCATGCTGTAGGAACTGAACCACTTTCTAGAAATTTACCCAAGTCTTCCCATGGCCCATGCCATTCGAAGTTTCCCACCCCTGGGGCTGGCTTCTGTGCCCGTGCCTGGTTAATCCTGGGCCTAACTACAAATGTTAGATATGACACCGTGGCACAAGCTTGCACGAAAAACCCCAAAAGGAAAACATCTCTTACACCTAAAGAGAGTTTAAATGTCTCAGAGGCCGTTGTATTAGAACCAAAGAGAAAATGTAGGAAGGGTTGGGTAAATATACCCCCCTGTGTTTCTCCATAGGGATAGGTGCCATTATCCTTAAAACCCCAAAGGAGACAGTGTAGGCTAGAGCAGTAATATATCCTTGAGAACATGTCCCGAAGGAAAATAACAGGTTTGCTATGTCATGAAACCAGTGCGAGATCTCAAACATACTTATTACAGTGAGGGTCATAGTGTCTGAGCTGAAAAACATCGACAGGTGAGACATAGATTTTGGCATAATTATATACCACAGAAAAGCAGCGAGCTTAGACTTCATGGTGCCTACAGGTTCACAAACACGTATAAAGTCACAAAAGGGCAGTTATTCCTTTTCCACTTTTCCTCTCTCAAAGCCTCACGTTGGGCGCCAAAATTGTCCCAGTTTAAAGGGGACAAGGGTCTTCTGCTGAGGATGGATTAGGAGGAAAAGACCCCAAACTTTTTCCTAAGCAATTATTAATCCAAAACCAAGGAGCTTTGATTGAAGGGAAAAAAAACAAATTATGGAAAAGGGAAAACAAAATAACAGCCCTTTATTAAAAGGTATGTTTGTATTAACAAGAACACAAAAAAAAACCCAAGTAAACAACCAAGCAATACTACTATACCCACCAATAATCCCCTTCAAGAACAAAACCGATAGCCCGGCAAAAGGAAAATTTAAATAGTTCAATTTTTAGCACCCCTTTGGTGTAGTTCCAACCACAGTCAGCAGGGGGCGCCGTCGGGTCACTGGAGATGTAAAACTTGTAATGTCCTGTACCATTCACCAGGTGGCGCTGTTGGGTCGTTGGAAGTGCAGAACCTGTAGTGTCCTATGGTAGTCACCAGGTGGCGCTGTTGGATCACTACAGGAGCAGAGCTTGTAATATCCAGTGCCTGTCACCAGGCAGCGCTGTGGGATCCCTGGTCACTGCCACGTGGGATGGGGAAAACAAAAAAAAACAACAACAACACCCCCCAGGGTATATCGGAGAAAAAACAACAAAAAAAACCTGATTCCTCTTCCCCTCCCGAGGAAAAGGAGGAAGGGGGGGGGCCGAAGGGGAAGGGGGGAGCGAAAAAAAAAGAACAACACCGACAACACAGAAAGTTCTCTCAATGGAAGAAAAACTCACGAACTCCGGGGGGGCCCCGACGAGCAGGAATAGCTGGGAAAGAACCGCAGCAGCCAAAAAAAACACTTCCCTCCGACAGGAAAAACAACAACAAAAAAAAAAAAAAAAAAAAAAAAACAAAAGAACCAGCGTCTGCCGCTCACAGCAGCCTCTCCTCCTCCCCGCGAGACAGCCGACTCCCCCCCCACCTCCTTCCAGCCCCACACACCAGCCCCAACTCCTCCCCCTTCGTTGCTAGGCAACTAATGTTCGACCATTAGCGTTATGGCTAGTTCTTTTGTTTTCACCTGAATGGGTGTGCTGAGCACACACACACACACAGGGGGAGGGGAAGGGAAGAAAAATTCCTTGCTAAAGTCAGAACTATGACATACCTGAAGACTGGAATGTTGACTTCTGTTTCATTAGCTTGGAAAAAAATAGAAACACCCTTATAACTAACTCTGAATTTTTAGACTGACTCCTCAAATTAAAAGCCATTTGCAGTCATTCTTCTGCCCAATGAATCTTTACCAACAGACTTTGTAACAGCAATGTGCAAAACATACATGATGAAGAGTAGAAGGTGAGGACAGAGGGATTTTTCAAAAATCTAATGTCCTCTCTTCAAGGGGCTGGAGACATCAATAAAGATGAAGTATATTAGGAGGGGGAAAAAATGTTAGAAAGTCTCTAGATGCAGTCAGAAATTTCCTTTGTGTTCAGTTTCTGCAAGTTTAATGAAACAAGGTAAAAAAATAAGAACAAGAAAAGGAAAATCAACTAAAATTAAAGGCAAATTTTGCTGTGAAACATAGAAGAGATGCTAGCTGTGAACTAATTTAGGCTAAGGACTAGAAAATATTTTTAGACATCAGATGAGGGATTTTCCAAAATAAAATTCAAACACAGAAGATGTGAGAAGCCTCTTTGATTTTCAGGTGATTTTTAAGTGCAAGAATTGCATAAGTGAAATGGAAGGTTCCTTTGGAGACTTTCCCCCTGTATTCTCATTTTCAAATGGGGAAAATGTTAATTGAATGTATGATATTTTAATGCAGATAACATTTGCAATCAAGTATTCAATGATATGGTCAAAATGAACGCTTGCTTTCCTAAAGTACTACATTCTTTTGATCTTAATTTAGAAAGAGCCTTCTGCTTTCCAGGGAGATGTTTCCATACAGAAAGCATATCTTTGTAATATCCAGGGATAATATAAATGGCCCTATGTTTATGGTATCCTGGGAAGGGTGCTGAGGGGGAACCAGAGGGAGCTTTATATACAATTCATGAACTCACAGCCAGCCCGTCTGCAGCTTTTGCTGTTTTGAACAAAATGTGTTGCATTTCTGAGTTACTGCACAGTGTCTGTTTTCCTGCAACTCGCTAGGAAATCCTCTGAAAGAGCAGGCTTCTTTATCAGATAGATGACAGCTTTCCAGGTCACAAAGGACTGTGTGAACTGAGTATACAGAATGCTTCCTCTGTTTTATTTGTATTTATTTTATCTATGCATGCTGCATTTAGATCCCAGTATGCTTTAGAACTAATAACTGACAGGTTTAGTCACCTGAACCAAGTAAAGGGATGAAGAAAATGTTGTCACCTCTAAATGCTTCACACTAGTGTGAACCAGAATCTCCGAACAACAGATACAATGTCAAGGGTGATGGAGGTGGTTTGATGTTGGTATAGAGATCATTCATAGCAGCAATCTTCCATGATATTGGGAATGCCATGAAAATGTTTCAGGGGATCTTTAGGTTGGACATCAGGAAAAGGATTTGCACCCAAAGGGTGGTGGGGCACTGGAAAAGTCTTTCCAGGACACTGAGCACAGCACAAAGGCTGACAGAGTTCAAGGAGCATTTGGACAGTACCCTCAGACACATGGTGGGATACTTGGGATGATCTTGTGCAGAGGCAGGAATGGGATTCAGTGATCCTGGAGGGTCCTTTCCAACCTAGGATGTTCTATGGTTTAGCAGCATGTAGCTAACTTGAATAGTGGAGACAAAATCCTTTATCTGAAAGAGTTCATGAACGACCTACCTAACACTGACATCAGTGAGATTTCCAGTTTCCCATTACTGAGATATGAGTTGTGTTAGATCTGAGCATTGAATATCCACAGTGACAGAAAATTATATCTACCCAAAAGTGTAAAATGAGTATCTGAGGAATATTTATTTTGATAAAAAAAAAGATGGATGAGAAGAAGAGTGATGTCTAATGCAGAGTATTACAGCATTATGAAATTTAAAGAGTACGAGGAAGATAATTAGAGATAGAAGGCAAATTATAAAGCAATTAAGTATTTATGTGTACTGATTATAGTTAATTGTATTAAATGTAAGCAGTGTATAGCCAGATTAAAAAGTTTTATTTTTTAAAACTTGTGGCAATAAACTCTAAGATCTCACCCCATAGCAAGACACTCTTATCTTCATACTGCCAGGGGACATGAAGATTTTCAAAAAGATGTTTTAAAGCCTTTAATTCTTCTCATGTGTTCTTCCCCAACATCCACTACAGACTAGATGCAGTGACAGGACATCAACCTAAAGACACCTCTGTTCTGGCCCAATACACTCATATTTACATTGTCATGCCCTGTAAAAACTACTAAACCCATAAGAAATAGGGTAAAAGCTTTACCACATTGTTTCAGGAGAGAATGCTACAAAATCTATGAGCTGCATTTTTTAGGTGTTACAATATATTATTTATTGAGCATTGGCTATGAAATGAAGGCAAGTTAAATTTTATTTCTGTGTTAAATATGTTGCAATGTACTTGATAAATACAGAAGTTTTCTGTAACACAATCTCCTGTGTAGTTTGGGACAGTTTTTACACTACTTCTTTTGCTAAAGTGGTGGGTGTTTTGTTCACCTATTGAAGCTGAAAACCACAGCAAAGAGTAGCAAGCATCACAGAGGAAGTCTTAAAACCAAAGTCTTTTGAATTAGATCTGTCTTATTAGAACAAAAATCAACACACAAAACCCCAGTTCATGTAAATTTTAACCAGAGAAAAACCCTCAAGTTATTAGGACAGTCAGAACAGAAACAGGGAACTCTTCCTTATCCACTGAATCACTACAAATGCATCCATCAACTAACTTGGGTTGACTTGGTCATAGCTGTATAAAAACAGTGTGACCAGCAGGGCAAAGGAGAAGATTTTCCCACTCTATGGTGATCACCTGAGACACCACCTGGAATGCTGTGCTTTGGCAAACCCAAACCATTCTATATTTCCATGATTATGTGAAAGCCCTGCTCAGGCTTTCATGGTTTCCTTCACCTCCAAGGCCTGCCTATCTTCTATTTGCTCTTGTCAGTTCTGAATTTCCCTGTCTTACATTCCATTTCCTCTCTGATAATCCGCACTTGCTTGCCAGGAAGGTCATAGTCTTTCTTTCCATTCAGAGTCTCAGTTATATCTCTCATTTCCTTGTTAAAAAGCATAGCTCACAAAAATACAGGGGAAACATATTGGTGTAAGTAGCAAGAGAAAAACAAAGCAAAGCTAAGCCAAATATTAGCATGTATAGCGATTGAAATAAGGGATCTAGTTTTGTTCTTCGTATTCTGGAACAAGATAAAGGTTTTGTTAATATAGTTTTGTGACCTTTGCCATTGTAAAGTAAGGGCAGACTGTAACCAAAATGAGATGAAGTGGAGTTAGTGGTGACAGAGCAAAGCAGAAAACAGCTTTCTTTGGAGAATATTCACAATAATTCCTCCTCTTGCATCAAAATGATACAAAGGACTTGATGCAGAATGTTGAGGCAACATGTGTCCCAAGAGTAAACATAAAGCAAATGAGTAGAATAGTGTAAGAGCCTCAGAAAGAAAAGAGGGGAAAAAAGAAAATCTTTAGTTTTAGTACTCATCTTGAATGAATAAATAAAAATCACTAAACTTAGAGTATCTCTCAACTTGCTCTTTCTTACAAGTGTTAGATGTAAAGACACGAGTTCTTACTGTTTCCCTTCAAGGAGTCATTAGTGGAACAGAGGACATTTACCAGGTACTGGTTAAGTCTTTCTAGCATAGACTGAAGTTTGACCCAAGAAACTGTAAAAAAGTTCATCCTGGACTTGAGAAACTTTCAGGAAAACTTCAGGAAAAATGTCACTCATTCTGAATCAGCACAGTCTAGTGAGAAATGGCTGTACTAAAAACTTCTGTCTACCATTAATATGTACATCCAAACTCAGCTCCTGGTGCATTATTGAAAGGCAGAACACAGCATGTTGTAAAATTTATGTTAAAAAGTCCGTTTAGTGTTTAAGGAAACAGGGAAGTAGATGAGAGCTGCATTTATTTCCCATATAAGAGACATCATCATAATGTGATACAAATTAACAATAATGACAAGGTAGATTGCTACCACTTAAAAATCATTTCTTCTGTAGTACGTTCCGGATCTCTTCCCGAAAAATCTCCCACAAAAATACTGAACATTCCCTACCCTTCTTAGCTTATGTGATTTGACAAGGTGCATTTATAAACAGAAATTACTGCTGGTAAATGCTGCCATTAGTGAATTTTCCCACTGTGTTTCTTCCATCAAGTTAAAATCAGAGAGAAAACTTAATGTGTCTTCTATGGCTCTTCAGTTAGAAAATCCAATGGCAACTTCAGCCTTCCATTAGTGAGCAATCCAAAATGTAATGACATAAAAAGGTTTTAAACCAGGCTCTAAGATAATGTGAATTTTAAAACAGAATGCATTAAATAAAGCTAGAAAGACTCAATTTTCACATATTATTGCTGAGAAGAATAGAGCCAATCTTAAAGCATTGCAAATAGGCACGTTTCAATTAAAGTCTATGGATAAATCTCCTCATTTTACAAAGGGAGTACAGCAAACAGGAGAGAAATATAGGGTAGTTCTTAATACAAGTGGCCCCTGGCTTGCAGCTACCAGCCTCAAGTATCATTAGCTCACTGAGAAAAAGACTTTCAAGAAAGGATAAAGTCATTTCATTGGATGGGAAAAAAAAAATTCACAAAACTCACATTTATTTCTCTCCCTTTTTTTTAACTGCTGACATGTTTCCATGTAATGATAACTTGAGAGGCTCAGATGTGGTTTACTGCTGTTTCAGGTAGTGGCAAATTGACGTTGTTTGCGGGTTTCCTAACATAAACTAGTGGTTAGCTCCTGTGATACCTTCCATGTGAAATTACACCCCATACATCAAGCAGTGATGAATTGGCAGTGACAGCAGCTGTATTTTCTTGTGAGTGGGAGAATATCTGCTGCTCTGTAATGTGGTACCAACTTTTCTCTACATCAAACCTGTGGTCTGGAAAATTGATGACACATCAAAAGAGGAAGATACAACTCTTCAATTTAACCCCCCACAGAAGTCTTATTCAGGTTAAAAGAGAAACCAGTTTTTATTTATTCTTTCCTTACCAATGCTACATTTTCTCAATGCATCAGTTACAGTGAATAGAGGGCAACATCCAGATTCACTGATGCTGTTGGCTCTCAATTTCCTTCCACTAAACAAGCTTTAGGTGCTTATCTGTCTGTGCTGATCTGAACAACAACCTTTTGTTTCTCCCTCAAAAATTCATATATCTTTTTGAAATTTTGTAGAATTGTAAAATCATTTAAGTTGGAAAAGCCACCATAGATCATCAACTCCAACTGCTCCCCTCACTGCCAAGGCCACTGCTAACCGGTGTCCCCAAGTGCCACATCTACATGCTTTTAAATTCCTCCAGATTTGGTGTCTCCACCCTGGCAACTGTGCCAGGGCTGGACAACCCTTTAAGTGAAGAATTTTTTCCTGATGTCCAACCTAAATCTACCCCAGCACAACATGAAGCTGTTTCTTCTTAGCCTGTAACTTGTTGCCTGTGAGAACAGACTGAACCACACCTGGCTACAAGTTCCTTTCAGGTGATTGTGGATAGTGACAATTACTGGTGATGATTAAAGTTATGGTCTTGTTTCCTTCTGCTGAATGAACTTTCATCGAAATGAAAATAATTCACTGAGAGAAAATTGATATAGATGAAACTGAAGAGGAGAAACTAAACCAAATAACAGTGAATCTACTGCTTTAGATTTATGGTTTTAAAATTATTCAAAGTATGAAACTGATTTAATAATATTACTGTTAAATATTTCATAATAAATAACATATATATGATTTATAGGCACTTTTTCATCACCTTTTTTTTTTTTTTTTTTTTTAGATTCTATTCATTGGGGTAGCTTAATATGCCCTTTCAATGTAAAATGTAAACATACTATAAAATATTGTATTTTGCTTTGAAATTCTCTCTTCCTTTTTTTTAACAACTGACATTTTTTTCCAGTAATAAAAATGGTGTTAATTTAATATTTAAAAGAAACACACTAAGAAAGAAGGTAGCATTTGTGAAGATACACCTAAAGCCAGAAAACTGACACCAGAATATTGCTAAAATCCAAAAAACCCATTTGATTTAATAAAAGACATTTGATCATTCCCAGAATGCTTTCCTCAACAATTTATTTCCTTTTCATATATTTAAATTTATATTTATCTTAGTGGATTTATTTAGCCCAGTGGAGCTAAATACCACATCATTTGCATTATATGAGTTGAAAAGTGTTCTTCACTGCTGACATGACTTTGAACTAAACATATTTTCCTTGTCACATCTCAAGGATGTTTTCTCTCTCAGCTAATTAGGCAATGCTTCGCAACGAAGTCAAATCTGCCGCATTATCTCTTACACCGACATGAGTTCTGAATGTCTTTGCTGCTGTACTGAAAGCATTTCTCTAAGATTAGGAAATGTTGAGGCTTTTTGGTAGGTGTCGTGGGTTACATGGCTGAGATTTTTTTGGGGGGGGGGGGGCATAGGGGAGGTTTCAGTCAGAAGCTACTGGAATTTTCCCCTGTCCTATGAGGAGCCAAAGACAGCCAGCTCCAGGAGGGACTTCCCACTGCTGGCCAAGGCTGAGCCTACGAGATGAGCTTCTCTGACAACAGGTTTAAGAACAGAGGAAGAGAAGGTTATTGTGCATAAGAAATCCCAGCCCAGAGAAGACCAGAAGAGAACATGAGACAACAAGCAGATTCCAACGTCATTGTAGCAGGAGGCAGAAGAGGGGCCTTTTTTCAACCCCCTCCTCTGGGAGCAAGGGAGAGACTTAGAGCTGAAGCCTCTGCAGCCTGTGGAAAACCATTAGGATGAAGAGACTACCCCCCCACACCTGCAGCCTGTGGGGGAGCCCATGCTGGAGCAGGTGGGTGCATGAGGAGGATGTGACCCCCGTGGGAAGCCAAAGATGGAGCAGAGTACTGCTAGAGACATGTAAGCCATGGAGAGAGAAACCCACGCTGGAGCAAGATGTCCTGGGTAGGACTTGTGGCTACAGTGGGGGACCTTTGTTAGTACAACCCAGCCCGTAAAGGACTGCACCCCCATGGAGGAGTGACCCAAGGGACAGCAGATTAGGAAGAACTGTTGTCTGAGGGATGGACTCTTGCTGTAGAGGTCCATCAAGGACTGTCTCCCGTTGGGAAGGGACCCCACGGAAGCTGTGGAAGGACTCAGAGCTGTTACGGCTCCCCCCTGTAGCCCATGGTGAAGACTGTGGTAATGCAGGTGTCCCCTGTAGACCACAGAGGACCATCAGAGTGCAGAGACCCCCTCCTGCACCCCATGGAAAGCAACAACTGGCTGCGACCTTCCCCCTCTTTCCCATCCCCCTGCACTGCTGGGGGGAGGAGGGAGAACACGGAGGAACAAGGGGTGGGGAGAAGGTGTTTGTCTAAGACTGTTTTATTTCTCACTCTTTAGGTCTTATCTTGTTAGCAATAAATTTAAGTTCTATTCCCTACATTGAGTCTGTTTTGCCTGTAGTAAATTACTGTCTCCCAGTTCCTGTCTCTACTCAGAAATTCTTTAACTGGGGTTTTTTTTCTCCTCTGCTAAGCCCCAGAGAGAGGGTGATTTCAGTGCTGTAGCGGCTTTCCACGGGTATTTGGAATCCAGCCAGGGTCAGAACCACTACAGTTGGAGAGGCTCTTCAGTTTTGTACTCCCTCTGCACACACACATGAACACACACAAATCAAAATGCCTTGTAATGTATGAACTGTTACCCAAACAGCAAATCAGACCTTTGAGAAAGCCTGGAACTGGGGAAAATAAGGTCTTCTGGATGGAGAAAAAGTCATTCTTCATCACAGTATAGAGTATGGCTATATTCATAGAATCAGAAAATGGTTTGAGTTTAAAAGGAACCTTAAATACCTCTTTCAAATGCCTTGCCATGGGCAAGGACATCAGATCAAGTTGCTCAAAGTCCCATCCAACCTGACCCTGGAATAGACATATATATATATATGCATATATATATATAGTCTTAACACCTAAGCACTTCAGAGTATAATTGAGAACAAAAACAGCTTCTAGAACCACAAAACAATATGTGATTTGGAGACAAAACAATGGGGAATAATGTACTATCTCAGAGGACAGTACTGGCCCTATGCTTCCTGTTACTTTCACTTTACAAAGGCAGTAATCACTGTAAAACTACTGAAGAAGGCTTCTGTGACTGTGTCAGTCTGGGGAAAAATGTTTTTAGCTTTTGACTGCTATCAGGTCTTTATCCTTTGATTACCACCAACATCTTTTTTTGCCTCAGATTCCAAACCTGCAAGAAAATCAAGGTAAATCATCAGTATGGACCTGGAGCTCTGAGATTTACAGGATTGCTGTGTAAGAGCTGGCTGTGAATGTATTCCTTTACTGTTCACCTGAAATCAAATTAGTAAAAGCATGAAGTTTTTAAGAAGAGACTCAACCAATACCTTCACCATGAAGTTATCTGGATGAGAGGAGGCAGAAGACATGAGATCAAGCATCTTGCACAAGACATACCAGATAGAGTGGAGAAGACAAGGCTACAAAGAACAAGGAGGATGAAGTGAAATAGCTACATGTCCTCTCATCCTCTCCCTGCTCTCACAGTACAAACCTGACTGGAAGTTCACATCGGCCAAGAGCACATTCATATTGCTTGACACATGTACACGTTACATTATGGTGATATATTGACAGCGGGCACAGTTGCCAGACATGTTTGGGGGTGAAAGGTAGCACTTCAGGCACTAAAGTAGGTGATTTATTATAGCATTAGTGCACCACTGAAAAGGTCAGACAGCTACAAAACACATACGAAAGTTCTAGAGGGCTGATTGTATTTTCACGAAGAAAATCTGCATTAGCCTATTCAGGCTTGTACCCTCAGTGTGAATAAGAAATGTTAAAGCTCTCAATGCTACCAACGTGGAAATACTTGACAAGGTTGTTTTTTATTTTTTCCTACAGCTGGAAGGAGGTGACTCATGACCCAGGAACACTCAGGCCCCCAGAATAGGCTGAGTTTCAGTCTTTCATTCTTCTGGGGGAAACTTACTTTCGTGTATTTCATAATGCACTCTCTGCCCTTGATGTACTTGCCATTTATTCTGGTGTGAACCCAGCTGTCTCAGGGGTTTATGGTGCTATGTATCACCTCAGCTTGATGGCTGACAGAAGCCATAGCTGGTGACCCTAGACCTTTCCACCAAAAACCAGCAGCAGGTAAAAACCCCAAACAAAGAAACAAACAAACAAACAAACAAAAAACCCACACCCCTATAAAACTACCACTCATCCCACAGACAAGCAAGCAAAAGTTCTTATATGAGTCCCAGAATCTTCCCCTACATTAGAGACAAAATTTGTCTCAGGATTTCTGAAGTTTAATTGCTAACACAATATATTGGGGTGAGACTGATAAATAAAAACTATTCTCTGAAAAAAATTCTTAGAATGAAAATGAACTTATTCATAAAAACCCATAAAAAACATGGCCATTTCTGGTGTTTTCTAAGTACTGTAGAAACTCGTTCTACAATCAGATCTCCTTACAATACAAAATTTTGCCCAGGGGTCAGGAGATTTACTTCTGCTGCTTCATTGTAGGACTAGGATTTATATTTTCCCAGTCTCTACAGTAATTATAACAATGAAATTTTGTCTTAGTGGTTAAATGGCATGATAACTCAGCTCCCTAAAGCTAAGGATTTGGGAGCTGGAAACAGTAGATGAAATTTTTTAAGACTCTGATAAGCTTATGACTACCTAAAACACAAAGAAACACCTTTATGTTATAGCAACAGGAAATGTTTCCTCATGTGTATAAAAAAAGGACTTAGGAGGAATTTCAGGGGTTCAGTGAGGAAGATGATATTGAAGCACTCCAAATGCCAACACAGTGCTGACACTGTGCTATGCTGATTCAGAAATGAGTCAGCTCAGTTACCAGAAAAGAGGAGAATCAGGTTGTTTTTTTTTTTCAGATACTTGCAGTGATATAGATGTGACAGAATGACTCATCTGTCATCAGCATTTTAGTCAGCAAAGTCTTTGGCTCAATGGCAAGTATTTATAACTGGAAAATAAAAGCAGGCAGTCAAAATGAAGTAAGCAAAAAAAAGGTCTGGATGTTAACCCTGCTTTTTTAACATCCAGCTATGAGGACATTACATCCATAACACTGAACACCAATTTAATGCCAATGTCTTTTCAAGTCCAATCCACTGCAAAATGTGTTTTTTGTATTTCCATCTGTTCCTCATTCAAAGGATACAGGTTTTCTGCGGGATTGACCTAAGAACAGAGTGGACAATCTCCATCTAAATTGCTTTGTGAAAATATTTTTTTTGTTCTGTAGTATTTCACTAGAGGATTTACTTCAGTTTTACATGGTGTGCATGATAGGGCTTGAAACCTTTTCCTTTGAGAGATCTTTCCATCAAACTTTTGAAGGACATGGACCAAGATACAAAGAAATCAATCAGAGCCTTTCCACTGATATAAGTAGGGGTTTCATTAAGTTTTTACTTGCACAGTGTGCTTGAGTAGGAGTATTTAAATATAATTCAAAAGAGATTATAATGGGTGAAATTGGGACTCCTCTGAAATGAGTGGCAAACCTTTCTTCTATTTCAGTTGTAATTTCTCCTGTATCAGTGTATGACCGTGAATATTTGCCTTTACTTTGTGTGAGTACGCTCACCACCCATAATTTTGCTTTGGTAAAAACATATTTTCATTACTCAAAATTCTGATGATTTTCTAAAGCAAAAAACAAATAGAAATACAAAGTTCAACTTCTTTTTGTGTTTTGAGTAAAAAAATGAATCGACCTATGAATATTACTTTTAATTGAGAAATATCTTTGTCATTGTTCGCAGTACATACTTTTCTCCTGCTTTTGTTCAGTGATTTGTGCACTTCTTAACTAGCCTAAGTCTCATCTGGCCCAAAGTGCTGCACTCAAATTTCACAGCAGAGCTGTAGAGCTGCATCTGGAAGTTTCTTTGTCCCAACTGTCTATCCTCCATGAGGGTAACCGTGAATTAGGCTATGACAGATTCATTAAGCTGAGACATAAAAAAGAGTTACAGTCAAATCTGTGCATAGGTGAAACTCTCAAGCAAATACATGGAACATAGTCCAAGCTAAAAATATTTGCTGGAACTGCAAATTGACTGATTTCACTTAATGACTAAACAGGAGCTGCCAACAGCATTCAGGAGGCCTTTGTGCTCAGCTAGGTTATTTTATTCAGTAGACTGTAATTTTTTTTTCAAAGTTCTCTAACAGTAAGTGGTTATTTACATGCATATGTGTTTGCCAGTACTTTCTGAGGAAAAAAATCTACAAAATTACTTCACTTTCCAGTTTCCATCAGTGATCTAATTTGTTAGATGCCTCACCGTGTAGGAGTCAAGGAGACTGATGCTCTTATGGGTGACTTTAGGTTTATCACTTCCACTCTGTAGTCCGCATTTTTCTCAAGTATAAAATTCACACAGTGGCACTGGTCCTTTTTGAGATCTGACTTTTGTGCTTCATGATAGAAATAACTTTAAAGATCCTAAATTTTACAGAAAAATAAATCCATATTGTATCTTTTTATTTCATACAGCTGGTCTGAATTTGGGTTTATAGAAATTACGATGGATGGTGTCCCTGAACTAAAGCCGGTGGCCATGCATGTGAATGTACCTTATCTTCTGTTTGATAAACTTACCTTGTCAGAAGCATTTGGTAACAGTTTTCTCCTTACTCTGATACAACATTTGAACAATAAATTCATTTAAGAACTTTAAATGCTTTTAGAGTTGACAGATATGTATGGAAAATAGACAAATTCAAGAAAGCAGAAACCAAGTAAAAAGAACAAATAGTAGAAGTGAATTAAAATTTCAGTTTTCATCTGTATATCAAAATGTATATTTTTATAATGCATGTTCATTGTTACCTCTAATCATATATTCTTTTGTAGTCAAAAGTGGAGCACTTGCTTTTCTTTAAAGACAATGAGGCTATTTGTATGTTTAAAGATAAAATTATGCTCATGTGAATTGCCAAAATTGGGTATAATCTGTTAATTTTCAAAATTTAGCAATCCTCAGCGAGTTCTCCTGTTGCAATTTTGAATTAGCAGAAATGCACGTGGTTGAAAATCAAATCAAACCAACTCAGAAACTATTCTGGAGTGATTCTGATATTTAGATATTTAGAAAAACTGTTCTAAAAAATGAACATTTAAAAACTAAGTAGTAAAATCTATGCAATATACTTATAAATCTTAAAATATTTATATAATAAATATATAAATATTTAGAGAAACTAAACTTTTAGAAAAACTGAATATGCTACAAGTCTTGCATGCTATCTTGATAAGTGGCTAATATTGAGGCAGAACTGAAATTGTCAGGTATATTTAACTTTTTTACGGTAGCTGAAGCAACCTGGATAAAATATACCATAAAAGAAAACTGAATTTTGCAAAATCCCCTGTTGAGATGAGAACTTATGGCTCAGGAAGAAGCCTGTACCATGGTCTCTGAACTGGTACATGGAGACCAGTGGACCTTCAGGGCACTATTTGAAGAGCTAAATCCAGTATGATAGAAGGAAAAGACAAATCTACCTCTTGCATAGAGGGTTCCTTTTCACATATGTCAAAGTCAAGCACTTGTGCAGCTTCACAGAGGATAGTTTTGCCTTCTTGGCAGTTTCAACAGTCTAAACAAGTTCTTGTTTTTCAACAGTAACAGGGGTCAGACAAACAGAAGGTCTGACTAACCAAAGAGATAAATAACCCAGGGAGTGGGATGAGGAGGAAAGCTTTATTATTAGTTTAAAGATGTCTGGAGCAGAGTTTATGGGGAAGCCAAGTAACAAGTAGCAAACAACATGAAATGTTTATGCATGTCTGTGGAACCCAGTTATTCCTCTCTGTCTTTCTGCCTTCCTTTAATTTACTGTTCTAATCAACAGACCTATTTTCTGCCCCCTTAGATTCTACCATCCCCCTTATGGGTAGGCGTAAATAACAAACAGCTCTAGCCCTTGGCTTCACCCGTATGAAACACTAGATACAAAATGAGTTACTGTAAATAAGGCAAGGACCAGTGTCATAAAGCTGTCAACTTTACCTCCAGGATTTTCCTTCCTAATAGACCTACACACTTTCTCGTTATCATCCACAGTAATTTTTTTTCTGAAATGCTGAAGGTGCTATTAGTCAGATAGAAAATCATTTAGGGGCAGCAAGCTAAGGCTATTTCCTTAATAAACAGCAGGGTGGACAATAACCATCGGGAACTTTGGAGTTATTTCTGTGACAGGGACATTCTGACTCTGCACTCCTTGGCGTTAATGATAGAACTCCTGGATTTTGGAGGGTAGGATCTGACTAAACTCTTACCTAAACACTTTTAAGCCATTGGGATGCTGAAGCAACTGTATTCCAAGCTTCAACTGGGAATTTATGTAGGTGGGTGTATCTCTGCTGCCATCCTACCTGTTTTTTAAATTACAGCTTGAGTCAAATTTAGCAGCTGTAAATAACAGCAAAATTAAGCAAACCATATATGCAGTACAGCCAAATATGTACAGAATAGCGGTATGAAGCTGACATTTGGTTTAGTAAAGGGGGAAACATCAGATGATTTTTGAGGTCTGGTTCCATAACACAATAAAAGTTGAAAGTCATCATGATGGAGTGTGACAATATGAATCTATTAAACACAAATGTAAACATTTCAGTGGGTGAATTGGTTCAGCTCTATGAGTTCTTTATGATCCTTTTTTTAAAAATATTTATAGTCCTGATGAAATTCATATTTATACTAGGGAAAGACTCTGCAATTCTAACCTTTGTCTTCATATAGACATCCATGTTCAGTCCTAGAGCTGAATGACTTTTAACTTTGTTTTCTGTCTCCTGGTTTATATCTGATGTTCACTGAAGTCAACAGATCAATTTAAGAGATAATTCAGTTATATCCACTGCCCAAAAGTGAACATTCATTCCAGCAGCTCGGGTGCACACACTTAGAAAGGTAGATGTTTGTTCCTAAGCTAAGCAGAATTAACATCCCAAATGCCTTCAGCTACCAGGTTTTGACTGGAGAATCTGCAACAGGTAATTTCATCTTTAGAACAGATACAGATACACCCAATATTTAGAATTTAGTTGTGTGATCCCTGAGCACAACAAGCATTACAAAAGCCACCTGAAATTCAGGGCACTTCCAACAACTGAGAATCACCACCTGGCCCAACAGCAATGGCTGGGCCATTTCTGTGAAGAAACAATTTACAGATTGAGCTCAACTAATAAACTTCATGTCTCTCATTATAATAGACTTACACTGAAGGTGCACTGACTCAGGGGTTGCAAAAACATTAAACCACTAATCTTACACTAATCCTCACCTTAACCCAAACTTATTGCTCAAAACTCTGTTTAAGCTTCTCCTATGGATAAATTTTAATTGATAATTTTATAGATCATTTCATTCAACAATCTCAGCACAGTTCTCTTTCAGTTTAACAACACTCCCTTGTGTGAACATTGCTTGATTTTCTTAGCGCCTTAAAGAAGTTGTAAATGAACTGCATCCTAGACTCCAGCAAGGAGCTGAATTTCAAACTCTTATCTAGGAATAAACACTCTCATCTCACAATTCTTCAGAAGAGCTGTTTTTTCTCCAATTTTACCAACATAATTGTCATGGCATATAAAATGTCTAAGCAGACACATGAGGAAGACTAATAGTAGCAGAGAGCTCTGATTTCTTACCCCTTACCACAGTTCCATAATTTCTAGAAGTTGTCATGGAACTTTATGTAACTAGGGCTTGAGTTTCTTCTGGTATCAAATGAAAAATTGTCACTCACTTTAACTAGTGTTAAAATAACTATAGCTAAAATAATTATGTGAGTGGCACATTATTTGTTATTAACTCAAAGAGAAGAAATACTGTTTCTCTTGTGTCTATTCTTTTTGTATATTTGAGAAATGTAGAAAAAACTAAGCTTTCCGTTTCTTATCTGATGTTCTTCTTTAACATTAATCTTGTGGTTGAATTTGCACTGGATGCTGCAGAAATCTAAAATGATGAATACTGAATAAGTGTCTAGTGGCATCATCCAACAATAAATCATACTTCTACCTGCCCAATTTTGCATTTCAGAACTAAAAGTTTACCATGGGGTGAAAAACAATGCTTATCATAAATAGAAATTTAATTCTATGCTCTGGTCACCTTGTAAAAGTAGCTGTAAAAAGACTGAGTGGTCCAAAAGGCAACTGAGAACACAAATATCTACATGTATATATGTATATATATATATATATATACACACATACACATATATATACATACTTATGCTTGCATGTATGTAGATGTACTTGCACATCCAGACACGTGTACTTGCACATCTCTTTTTGCTCTGGAATTGACAACTGTCCCACTTTATGGGACACCATAGGTAAACAAGCACATCTTCCTTTAGGATTCTGTAGAACTTTCACAGATTTTAATTAAAAGCAACCAATCTGAAAGTCTATTCCAGTTTGCACAACAGCACTTTTTGCTCTTAAAAGGACAGCAAGAATCTCACATGTAATTGGTTTAATTTGATTATTACCTTTCCTGATAGAAAAAGGCAAGGTTTGAGGAAAAAATATTAGGAAAAATTCAAGGATTATTAGGTCACATTTCATGATAAATTAAATAGGAACATGTTACTTTATCTGATCAACTGTGAAGGTGTAAAATTTACATTTTTACCTCTGGCAGTACTTATATGGGAAACATGCTGACATTGGAAAGTCTAATATGTAACCTGAAAATGTGTTGAACTGGATCTACTTCAAGCTTCTTGTACTTTGAATATTTATATATTTCTCAGAGAATTGTGCAATTTTGGGTAGAACATATGGATTAATCCAAAAATTTCATGCAATACAGAAGGATGCAAATTTGGAGTTCAAATATCATCTACTGACATGAAATATCCTCTGCACAATCCACACACTGCCATTTGTTCATACAAGAGATGCTTTGAAGTCTTATTTCATGAGTCCTTCATGAAACTAATTGAAAAGACTTCAAGACACCTACGGTTTGTATTTAAATTAGACATATTCTTAGTACTATACTGACCTGGAAATAGTGGTGTACAACTTATATTTCAGCCCCAGGCACAATGCAGGTAATCCATCCCTAACTGTGCTTTGTTTTGATGTTCATTACAGTCACACCAGCATAACTATATATACCAGCAAACAAAGAATAAGGAACAGTTTTTGAGTCTGAAATTACAGGACTTGCCAGAGTAGCTTGTTACTAGATAAATACAGAGCTTTAAAGTCAACATGATTTATTTTCCTGGAGTGATATGTGAAGGTAGTAACTACTATGAACAATGAAGGTTGTGAAGTGATTTCACAGTTTGTGCACCATTAGGTTATGCAGGATAACAGTGTCACAAAATGGTTTGGATTGGAAAGGACCTTATAGATCTTCTTTTTCCACCCCCTCTGCCATGGGAAGGGACACCTTCCATTATCCCAGGTTGCTCCAAGCCCCATCCAGCCCGGCCTTGGGCACTTACAGGGATGGGACAGCCTCAGCTTCTCTGGGCAACCTGTGCCAGGGCCTCACCACCCTCATCATAGGACAGTTACTTGATAGAACTAATATGAATCTGTTCTTTCAGTTTAAAATGGCTAGTGCTTGTCTTATTGTTACAGACTTGGTCAAAATACTGACTTCATTTTTCTTATAAATCCCTTCAAGTACTGAAGAGCCTCAAGGTCCAGCCAGAGCCTTCTCCTCTTCAGGCTGAAGAACCTCAGTTCTCAGCCTGAGTTCACAGCTCCAGATGCTCCAGCCCTTTGGTCAATTCAGCAACAACTAGGAAGCATTCTGGAAATCTGTGATGAGTTTGTAAAACAAGATTGATGGGCGGAAGAGATTTCCTCAAAATTAGAGGAGACAAAACTTTCTAATTTGTCAGATAGAGCAGCTTATCAAAACTTTACCTGGAAGAGAATAAACCAGATGAAAAAGGCTGTTGTATGTTTTTTTGACTATAATCTCCAGCTTGGTTCCTGCTCCTGTTTACATCATTGTTTTGGCAGATATACATTATTGCTGGGGATGATAGAAAAACTTTTTTGTTCCTAAATATACTATTTTCTGTTTTTAATGAGTCTAGAATGAGTGGGAATGTCTATGAATTACTACTGAAGTGAAATAAACTAAAATACATTAAAATAATAAATGAAAAACTTTGTATATGTCACAAAATAAAAGATGCCATAGTTACATTGCCATGTGAAGGCAAAATTGAAGTTATACTTCATCAACTGCAGCAAAACAGAAAACAATAAAAGTGCTGTTTTTCCTCTCAAAGAAGTATTAGGTTATAGATATTGGATTGATTTCTGTTCTTAAGGAAAAATATAGTTTATTACTGAAGAATGCTTATAGGGGAACTTCCCATGCAAGAGCTGTAATTGCCCTTTGGTTTTCAGACGTTTCTGCAGTTGATCAGTCCTAGATAACACCCAGGACTTGTACATGGACTCCACATAAGTGGAGTCCAAATAAGTGAAACAAGCAAATTTTATATATGATGACACTGGCTTCACTAAACAGGTGATAAAATAGGTCTGCTGGATAATAATATTCTGGAATCCCTACCCTCTCCTTTGAGCATAAAGGCCAGCCATTAGATTAGACTATCTGCTCATAGCTATTTTACATGTTTAAAGGTAAGTGAATTTCACAAAGGTAAAATCCTCTGCAAAGAGCCACATATCCTTAACATTCTTAACAATTCTTAACATTTTAAATATTCCCATATTATCAGCACAAGAAATTACCTGAGAGCAACAGATAAGCAGCTGCTGGAGTATCACCATTGCTTATTATGCTTAGCCTTAGATTCTACTTTTTGACTTTTTTCCTCCTTCATTTGCTTGTCAAACCTTTTCTGTTATTTAGGCAGCATTTATCTGATTTTTTTTTCTTTTCTTTTTTTTTTTTTTTTTTGGCAGACAGAGTTCTTTGCACAACAAATCCTTAATCCTTACTAGGAATTATTCCAATGCAAAGCAATCAGCAACAGTTATAATAAGAATAGTGATAGTAAGTGGAAGAGAGAACAGATAAATTCCCTGGAACTGAAGGTTCAGACAAAACTGTAAGAATTAGAATGACTGATATCCACACTGTAGAAGACCTGTCTTGGCAACAATTTATTATAAATACAATGCAAATATTTACCTTTAGAGAGAGGTTTTCTTGTCAGTGGAAACTGGAAAAGGAGAAGCCTATATATGTATATTACATATATTTGTAAGCACCAATATGTATTTATAAGAAATGTCTGGGTCCTACATTATAATGGAGTCGTTAGAGTTAATATAAATTAAATGAGACAGCATTTTAACTCTGTCAAATTGTTTGCTGCAAAACAGAGTTACTGCTGCCAGTATCAATAGAGCTGTTCAAACTGGAAAGAACAAAACCAGTTAAAACTGAAGAAAACCTTGGTGGAGGAAATGAGTTAAAAGCTGACAATACAAAATCAAAACTTTGGAAAAAAATAGATGATTTCTGTCAAATTCTTGTTGAAAGATTTAAATTATTTGTTCTCTAGACATCAGGCCTTATCAACACTGGTGTAAACCTCTGACACAAATTTAAAATTTCCTGAATTTTGGAACAATTCTGGGTCTTGTCAAGACCTAATCCTACGAAGAATCGTTAATAACAGAGGTTATTCAGCAAAATTGCTAAATAATTTTTTTATGAAAATGTTCAAGCATATATTTAAGAAATTATTTTCAGTAGGATTCAAGCACACATTTATGGCTGATGGTGGGTTTACGTGTTTTAGAGAGTCTGACCTCAGTCATGGAGAATCCATACCATAAAAAAATTTACAAGACAGTTTTGTATCACTAAGAAAATATCATAACACACTTTTCATTTTAAGGTCATTATTTTCAAGTACTAAAGACAGGACTGGACAAGATTTGAAGATGTCTACACTGAAGATGATAATCCAGTCTTTTCGGGTGAATCTGGTATTCAAAATGTTTTTTTTCCTGGTAAACATTATTCTCTTTCATTGCTGCAGCATTTTCAGTCAACATGCACTTATTTCGTAGATAAATCTTTCCTTAACTCCCATTACTAAATGATGCCATTTTACTCAGCATGACATATGAATTAAATAACAAGATATAATTTCAGAAAGAATACTTGGCTTCATCAGATCTGATAGCGCTGTGCCTCTTGAAGCATTTATAGAAGATAGGTGCATGATCCTTGGAGTGATTGCTTTTCCTACTTCAGTTTATTTATGCTCTCTTCAACACTGAATCGCATTTCAAAATAAAGAACTCACTGAACTAAGAAATTGTATTGCTACATGCTATTTTGTTTTTATTTCTAATAGAATCATAGATGTTTATAAGACTAATATTTCACATGTATGTAATAATTTTCATAGCAAAATATCTTCATAAATATTTGGCTTACAAATTCACAGGTAAAGGCAAAAAATACAGACGTGTTGTTGATTTATTGACCACTGGATCAGGCAGTAAACATGGAGGGTTGGCTTAGTATTAATAGGAAATAAACTCCGGAGTACACAGATCTCTGAAAACGTTATGATTTGACTATTCAACACCACCCAGCAGTTTAGCATTTCAGCAGAATGGCTGGACTGGTGTTTGCTCACAATTCAAGAAACATATGGGGATCTTCAAATGCTGGTCATATGCAGAACAGACCATATATATATATAGTGGGATATATGGCTGTTAATTTCATGGTTGTGCACATGTGAATATGTGTATACTATTTATAAGATCCTTTTTTATTAAGAACATTTTCTTTCCAGGAAAGGACTAAGATAACTCTAAATCTGCCCACTGACTACTTTTAACTAGAATTTTAAAAACAAAGAACAAAAATCCTGCTTTCTTCTCCTAGGAGCCTATTACCCATAATAAAATAAAACAGAGAGAATTGTAAGAAATAAGTTGGATCTCAGGTGGAAGCAACAAGGAAGTAACATATTTTTAATGCCAACAATATTATATCATATATCAGGAACTGGGTATCCCTGTTTTTTTTGTATCACAGTTCATGTAAAATCTTATGAACATAAACCTCATTGTGAAAAACACTTTCTAATCTCAAATTTGTCTTTAAGAACATCAGTGATAAATAAATGACAAAATATATGACAACAGGGCATGTCTTTTGATGAATATACCCAATATTTAAAACAACAATACAAGATGACATATGCCAAT
The DNA here is from genome assembly GCA_038380795.1 of Pyrocephalus nanus. Lineage (NCBI taxonomy): Eukaryota > Metazoa > Chordata > Aves > Passeriformes > Tyrannidae > Pyrocephalus > Pyrocephalus nanus. The sequence goes on along the minus strand of CM076263.1, from coordinate 4,023,866 downwards.
GCCGATTCATTTTACCCTCCATCATTACTCTGTCATGATGTGGCACATCAATCAATGGAGGAAAAAAAGATATATAGAACCATTTCACATTGATCCCATTGATTGGCATATATAGTAACATTGACCATGCTATGTTTGATGGGTCAGCATTTGTCTGTCAGTTTCACTGTGTGTGCTATCCATGACTGAGCCCCCGGCTATCTGAATTACAGTGAGCACAGTGTGCTACACTTGGAGGGGAAGGCAAAAACTGAAAAAAACAAAATAATTAAGAAAAAAAACCCTAAGGAATTACTTTCCCTGTGTATCAGCAGCTCAGCATATGCAAAGTTGGATGCCATGTGTCTTGGATAAGTGACGAAGCTGAAAATAAGCCACTCTGGAGTTCTCGCAGCATAAGCAGTGAAGTGCAAGGAGTAAATGAAGAAATAAGAGTTATGCAGTCGGAATGCACACCAGCATATATAATGGTTACTGTTCCTAATGATCAGCTATCTGATTGGGAAACAAGACAATGTTGTTGGCTGTTAGATGAGAAATCTGCACTGGGCTTGGGAATAATTGCGCCGATCAATCTGCTGCACTGAGCTGGGGTTTCTTTCCTCCCTCTCCCTCAAGAATGGATTCATTTCCCCTTTGTGAGTGAACAAAACAAACACATTCCTTCTGTTCTCAGAGAGTAGCTTTACTCTCTGTTAGCTGATTTACTTTACATTTTCTGTGTAATTATAGTTTGTCCATGTCTTAGCTAATTATTAGTCTGGCTTAGTGATGCTCCTTCATAATATCTCAGAAAGAAGAAAATAGTGGCAGTGATTCATGAGCCAAAAGAACAGTGTTACAAAATTATTCCTGCCTGATCCTTCTAGGTTTTGATCTTGTTGTTGCAAAATGCAATGTTATTGAAAACTACATGACCATTTTTATTACAAGGCAAGCTTATGCAACATAAAAGAGCTAAAATCTTCAGGCCCGCTGAGCTACACGAGATGAGGATAATTGCAGATTTGTAGGTGGTCAAGACTTGAAAATGAGAGTAGATACCTCTATACACATCACAAGACAGTTAAAACCATCATAACATTCAAAAAAAACCCAGTTTCGGGAATATAAATAAAGAAATTCCTGATTATGAAGGTGACAGGTTAAAACATTGAAAACGGAGATTTTTACTTGTCTGCAACTTAAGAAAATTTTAACCATGTAGATGTCTTCCAATAAATAAGCCCACCAAGAAAATTCACATAAGCTACATTTTATTTGAAATATGCATTTAAACTGTTTAGTGCTTGTGAGATTTAAAAGATCTCTTAAAGAACATTGTAAAAGATTTCCCAGTTCTTTCCTAAAACTCTGCTGTGAAGATAAACAGCACATTTCTCTTGAGAGCTGTAAAACCAACAGACAAGTTTTCCTACATACATTTTACTTTCTCTCACACAAGGTAGGTGAGTAGCACTTGTTTATTGGGTTTTTTGGTTTTTTTTTATTATTATTATTTATTTGGTTGGTTGGTTTTGGGGGGGTTGGGTTTTTTTTTCGGGTTTTTTTAATGAATATTGAAAAGTATGTATCTGTAAGAGGTATATCCAAAGAGAGCAGCCTGGTCTAGTGGAAAGTGTCCTGAAACGTGAAGGGGTTGTAACTAGATGATCTTTAATGTCCCTTCCAACCAAAACCATTATATGATTCTCTGACTCTATGATTTTAGGATCATCTAAACATAAGCCTACTGGATAGGAAAACCTCAGTTCCAGAAGTTTCACTGACAATTTTGGGGCATGATATATGATGTGTTGTCTGTATTTCATACCCAGAGAATATTTAAAATTATGAATTCACATAATCATTCTGTTTGCAAGATGCCTCAGAAAGAAGTGAAGTTCAATATAGTGCTCAAAACAGGGACATTGTAAAATTATGTTCATTTTATAGACAATCGATTACAAATCATGAAGTTTAGTTCCCAAGCATTGTTCTTATAGATGCATCCCTTTAACAATTATTATGATAATTCCTGTTATAATTAATTTGCAGTTACACAGTGTATAGTTGAAAACAAAGTTGGAGAAATAATGACTCTGGAAAAGGGAAAATACATTTAAATGTTTCCAGTTAAAGATAATCACTACTGTATGTATCTACATCCCAATACATAAAGTGAGGACGTTTCAAAAGAAAAGTGTAATTAAAAAGACATATAAATAATTTAGGCGCCTGAAGACAACAGATGCTGCTCAGACACTGTTTCAATAGAACTGTACACTGAAAACACATCACTGAAGTCTTCAGCAACAAAGAACACAGTCTGTAAAGCTGCTTCCAGGCACCAGGAGCTTCCAGCTGTCCACAGTTCTGGTCTGGGCCAAAGGGTCCCAGATACCAGTCACAGGGTTAATGAGCTCTGTGCCAGTTACCTGTGCCAGAAGATAATACATTCTTGTCAGCAAGCTAAATTATCAATGAGAAGATAAAATAACAAGTGGGAAGTGCGATATCAGCCTCTTTGCTCCTAAAAAAACCCCAAAAACAACAAACCCAAAGCTAAAATATCTTCACTTCCATAGTGAAAAATCTAAGTTTTACAGCCGGTCTGAGCTTCTGTCACACTATTAAAATGTTTGTCAAAAAAAAATGCATTATGAAAAGGCAATTAGCAAATCCCTGATTTTTACAGGAGTCATTTGCAACTCTAATAAACCTGAATCAAAAGAAGAGAATGTGACCATGGCATATCTGTCTAGGAATAAAAACTTGGGCAAGTCATAAGAAAGGAAATTACTGTTTTGTCTAAGTTTCAAAGGTTGGTCCCTGTCATTTAATGTAGTTTCAGTTTAACTGTAATTTTTTTTGTAATTAAAGCCTTTTCTTCTGCTAAGTCTCTATAGAATGTTATAAGGGTCTCTCTCTCTAACAAAAGCTTAAAATCAGCTGAAAATAATGGTTGTTCCTGGCTCATGAACAGCAGTGTCCTTTATAAGAAAGATGGGCAGGTCTTGAGAGCATAGTAGTAGCTATCACTGACCATTTAATTTATAGAAATATTATCGATTTTTTTAATAAATACCTGTTAAACAAATCAGTGATTAGCTAATGTGTCCTTACTTTGCAATGTAAAGACAAAACATTCATGTCAAAATTAGCTGCCAAAATACTCCTTCCTAGAATACTCTGAAAAAGATATTATCATCCAGCAAAGCAAAAGTTTATTTTGCTTGATTTTACTTCCATTTATTGAGCTGAGTGATTTACAGGAGGTACCTTTTTACTTTCTGACGTATGTGCTTGGGCAATTATCACTATATTTAAACACAGAGTTCCATTTTTTCTCAGTTTAGATGCTGAGTTGATTTAACAGAGAAAAGTTTACCAATCCCATCCTTTTAAATGACGTCTCCCCTGTTTGAAGTCCTTCACTAATTTAGGATCTGGTCCATATTTGTGTGCTCCATAAAGTCTGTGGAATAACCTCCATTTATTCCTTGAGCAGCAGATCAAAAGTGTTATGAATAATTTATTATTTTATGTGGTTTTTTGCATTCTTGGTCTGATTATTAGCTCTCAGTGTGTGTACAAGCTGTGTAGGAACATGTATTCCTGTGGAGAGAATGGTTCTAGAAGAGCACGAAGGTTCATATCTCTATTCCCATAAAGTACTCATTAGCCATAAACTTAAGCAGGAATCATCACCTTGATTTTCAGAAAATTTAGGCCTGAATGTCACTTCTGTTGTGCCCCAAATTACAACCCTCTCTGACTTCCCCAGAGAAATGTCCATTCCCAGTATCTCATTCCCATCACTTTACCTAAAATTAATTCTCAGGGACTGAATTGTCACTTTACTGTCTTATTGTATTCTCAGACTGGACACATTTCACTCTTATTACTTCCTAGTACTTGTATTAATCTAAGATTCTTCTACATTTTTGTGCAATTCATAAAGAAGGAAAATATGAATAAGTCTTTTGAAGATCACTGAATTTCACATAAACTTGAAAGTAATTTTCCATCTGGTGTCAGTGTAGAAAGGACAGTGGCAAAATCCTGTAATATTTTGGCTATGTATTTATCAGTGCTTGGGAAAAAACTCTTGAGAGCTGAGGAAAGATTAAGGGTAGTTGTGTGTGCAAATATACAGTAAAACCTCTGGTGCAGTTAAATACAGAAAAAGTGAGCATTACATCTCTCTTTACAACATGGGGAAGTCAACATGAACCTTGTCACTCTTTTCATCTGTCTTTGGAAGACGAGCATGTTGGCCACAAGCTCATGAAACAGACAGGAAAGTCAACCAAACATTCACTCAGATTGATCCAGCCACTCACGGAACATCCAGAAGAGCAGAGTCACCTTTTCCAATTTAATTTTTTACCATAGAGCATCAAATTATTGATTCTTTGGGCTATTGTTGAATAAAATTACTCCCAGAATTGTTGTTTGGGTTTTTTTTTTTGTTTTTCTGGTTTTTTTTCCTTTACCTTCCTTTGAAAAAACTGTATTTCTCAAGTGGATAATGAGAAAGCAGGTGCACAGTGTGTTTTTATGCATTTTGCAATTACCTAATTGATTTTTGTAAAGAGCTCATTTTGGAGCAACTGTGCATCAGTTTTGAAACATGCAATATTTATCAGAAACTGGGCTTTAGCTTGTTTTTATACATTTCAAGAGACTTGACAGGAGTAATTGCTGTCTCATAAAGGGGCCTTCTTCATTGTAATCTTCTCCACAAGTTTTGTAGCTGTGTCAGTGTGCTGGTGAACAGGATTTGGAGCAGGCTTCATCTGCTTTGAATCTGGCAAAAGCTCAGTGGTTTGCATTTCTCTTCTTTGGAGCCCATGGAATCAAGCTGAGAACACACACACACACACACACCCTGACCTCGTTCCAGCCATGTTTTTGAGAAATAGCTTTACTTGGTGACAACGGTCAAGAAGAGCTGCTGATACTTTTATCAATAAATTTCCATTTTATAAGGCCTCAGTTCTTCTTTTTTCATCCCTGAGGTCTGGCTATCAGTTGAATGTTAATGTCTGATATGGTTAGCCAGGAATAGATACGGAAAACAAGTCAGGGAAATCCCTGTAATTGGTCCAATGGCTGATGGAGGGCAGGATATTCAGCAAATTGCTACTCAGATCCATTTAGTTTTTATATTTTACTTTAAGGTGGGGACTAGTGGAGCAATAGAGACTGAATTATTCACATGATAAGAAGATCCCTCTTGGCTGAGTTTCTTCAGGGATGGGAAGCCTTGCAGAGGGTTGTGGACAGATTAGTGCACTGGGCAAACATCACTGTCATGGAATTTAATGAGAAAAAAATGTGAGATTCTGCATATGGGATAATGTTGGCCACAAGCATAAACTGGGGGAGGACTGGCCGGGAAGCAGCCCTGGAGAGAGGGAACTTGGGGTGCTCGTTGACAGCAGGCTCTGCATGAACCTGCAGTGTGACCTGGGAGCCAAGAGGGCAAACTGTGTCCAGAGGTGCATCAAGCAGAGCCTGAATTTAATTGGAAGTATTGATGTATTAAATAGTGATTTAATAGAGATAGAACTCAAACAAAGATTATCTTCACATACAGGCAGATTTTCCAATATAGGTTGCTCAATAGAAACCTGAATTTATATGACCCATTTTGCTGGCACGGCTAAGGATATTCCTTTTATAGAGGCTCCCATATACAAGAAAGTGAGAGGCATGACATCATATTATTCGGCTTTTGAAAATCCCCCAAGTATCCAATTACATCTAAACTTATCTCCCTGCAAAAATCTGTGAAAGTCTGTGAAATTTTAGTGGGATGCTACTCATTACAACCTCAGTACCAGTTAGGGGGGTCTGGAGTTGACCTGTAGTGTCTCTAATGGAATTGCTGAGTCCCTGAACACACACAAAGCAAAGGTAAAGATAATTTTTCAATAAACCACACTCATAAGACTTATTGAAACTTTGGTGTTTGTGAATTAAAAAAACAATCAGCTTGGCACAAACACGCACATGAAGAAAAGAAGCCATGTTAGTTCTCAGAAAGTATTAGAGACGTAGTAGAAGGCAAGAAGTAGGGGGCAGAAGAACGTATGAAGAGGTGTCCTGTATTGCAGTGGCACAAACATTGCTCTTTAAATCTAAAGAGAAAGTTCCTATTCTTTGCACAATAGAAATAAAATATGAAAAGAGGTATCTGTTTAACTTGAATATACTGAGGTAGAGAGAAGCATGAACAAAGAGGTGAAGTTATGTGAACCTAGGAGCAAGCAAGGGCTTGATTTTTTGGGCTCCCTCACCTCAGTTATGCATCTCATGTTCAGCTCTGTCACATTTGCCCTACTTATTTACCCATATTGCACCCAATGACTCCACCACTTGTTTTCAGGAAAGTAATTTGTTCAACTTAATTACTGTTGCCAGCCACAAGATAGTTTACATTACGTATCATCTGTCTCTTATGCAAAGTTCTCACCTAATTTGTCCCTCTGACTGTTTTAGATGCCACTTTGTCTTACAGGAAATACCATAAAAGGCATCAGACAGCACTTATCAAATATCAGATTTTCTAGGATTGATGATGCGCAAATTGGGCTCCTATTCTGAAAGAGGAAAGATAATCTCAGGGACAAGACTCTGTCCTGTGTCTTGAGAGTTCTATATTCATCTCTTGGACTTAATAATGGCTAATTTTTTAGTTTTCATTTCAGATTCTCCAAAGTGTCTAGAGTCATAACACCATTCCAGTTCTTTTGGTTGGAAACTGGTGAAAAAGTTGGATCTCAGCTGCAAGTTTAGAGAGAAGTACACACTGTAGGGCCATTATGCTTGTGGAAGATCAAATTTAACATAGACGAGTAAGTATTATAATAAATAAATAAAGGTACAGCAACACCAAGACATGCTGGAATTTATTTATCTGAGTAAGATAAGTCTTTTAAAATGGGAACTTTCCTGAAAAAGAAAATTGTTGTTGATACAGATCTATACATCTTTCTAGAAATTTAACACATAGTCTTAAGTGGTACTTAGCACCAAGGCAGAAATAAATTCTTTTACACAATCCATTCAGACGAATAACTTTTCGAGATTTTTATTTAGACAATTCAGCTTTGTAACACATTATCTCCATTCTTGTGTGAGAGAATGGAGACAAACAATTGAACTTGCTCTCTCCACAGAAATGCCAGAATTTCTATTATCCGTAAGTTTTCTGCTCTCTGGAGGAATTAATTGTCTTGAACCCAAAGGGAAAGAAATATCATAAGATACAAAGTATTTGTTGTCTTGGGATGAATTTTTCATGCCTGTGGATCGCTGACCGTGATGAATCAAGTGGTGCAGAACAAGAGATCAATCACGAACAAGTGCCAGTGAAAGTGAGAAGCACAGCAGACAAAGTGATATCGATGTCAGAAGACATGTCTGCTCCACGAAGCACTGACTCATTTTTCACCAAACTCTAAATATGGGATACCATTTTGAAACTGTTGACTTAACTTGCTTCAGTGAAACTATGAATATCAAGTAACTATCCAGTAAGAATTGCCTGCTTGAATGACGGCAAAGCAAAGACTTGCAACCTGTCAGCTGCTTTCAATCCTGCATTTCTGGAAAACTCAGCTACTGTATTATTAAAAATATTCCTTACAGAGGTGTACTCTGTGATGATGCTTCTTCCTTAAGAGATCCTTAAAGGGATTTGCAATAACGTACATTTTAAAAAGTGTCAAAAAAAATCTAAGGTACACACTGCAGACAAAATTAACACTCTCTAAATAATCACTGGTTCACAGTTTTGTCATGTGTAGAAGCTAAGTTGTTTCAGTTGAAAAATGGATGAAAAGAAGATTGTAGGACAGCAAGTGCTTGTTGTTTGTCTAACTGAAAATAAAAAAAAAGAACATAAATCCAATTTGTTTTAATAAAAGTGAAATGCAAATGGAAGTTTCACCTTTGGGCTCATCAAAGGCTTAGGGAACTCCAAAGATAAATTAATCAGCCTGTAGGAGCTAAAAGCAACAAGCTCTTTATATTGAGGACTGAAAAAGTCTCACGTACTAAGTGGATTAAGGAGGAAGATACACACCACACTGAGCAGCACCCTATATGTTTTCAATTAAAAAGGGGGACATTATTTCCACCAAAATTATAGATGATTTTAATAGAAGCAAAATATTTTCAAAACAAACTTGAGTGAAGCCATCATACGCATCTTATATAAGAGGAAACACTGATAAATTCTACAATAAGAACTCGAATGTTACAATTTGTTATTTTCAAAAGCTCTCCACAGCATTTACATCAGTCATCTGTACCAACATTTGAGTCATGGTTATTCCCACCTACCCTTTAACAACTATTTATCCCAGTTACTTACTCATCCAGGTTTCTCTCAAACAATGGAAAGCGTAAAGTATGTAATACAGTCCACCTTACTGCATGAACTACAGAGAATACTTCAAATCTAGACTCAGATAATATTTTCAGCACTGGTTATCTACATTACTTAGCGTTACTACCTAAATTTCTCCTCACAGAGTTTCCTGAATGCTTTTTTCTGGCAAATCCCAGAGCTGCCTGAATCTTGAACACCTGACTAAGTTTGTCCCATTTAAGCCTATTGAGTTTTGAAATAAACTATTATTTGTCTCCTAGATTTTCAGTTTGAGAGCAAATCTTAGGGAAGAGGAATAATACTGGTCCCTGACTAAAACATGGACAGCAAGAAGCTGGTTGTGCCTCCACATTTGCTCAATAGTCCAATAGCTTTAAGTAAGCAAGTAAGTATTATAATAAAGAAAGTATTACAATAAAATGTAAGTAAGTATTATAATAAGAAAGTATTATAATAAAATGATAGAATAGTTTGGGTTAGAAATTCCCACCCCCCTTCCAAGGGCAGGGACACCTTCCACTAGACCAGGTCTCTCCAAGCCCCATCTAACCTGGCCTTGAACACTTCTAGGAACGGGGAGTCCACAACCTCTCTTGGAAATCTGTGCCAGGGCCTCACCACTCTCACAAAGAATTTTTTCCTAGTATCCAATCTAAACCTGTGTACAGTATTCAGAGTTCCTGTTTCCTTTGAAGAGGTACACACTGATTACACTGATTAATTAATTTACCAAAATGCATTATAGATGCTCTTACCTTGAGCCATTGTGTCTAGTTGTAACATCTTTACAGAACTCATCTTAGTATTTATCAGATTTATCTTTACTCTTTTGTAATATTAATATTAATCCTGTTAATATTAATCCTGTTAGCTATTTTCTTCCATAAGGTATCAAACACAAAACACTCACAATGTTCATTGTCCATCAAATTCTCTTATAAACTGTGCTTTAACATTAGCTGGTCACAATACTATTTCATACTTCTCCCCAAATCTGCAGAAATTACATCAGCAACTCCTTCATCTTCCCCCCTGTCTGCTCCATCCCACTTAACCATGCCCTGCTTTAACCATTTTAATACAGATATTTCAGTGGGTAGGGAAGAAAATCGCGGTCAAGGCATTCTATGGTAATTTCAAAGGGATAGTCAGGAAAAAATACATATTTTTTCTTCAGATACACAACATTTCCCTGTTTCCCTCCCATCACCACCTACACCAGAGTGAGTGACTTCCCCACTAAGATGCATTCATTTGGCTGGAAGTCTCAGTATACAAAAAAAAAAAAAAAAAAAAAGAAAAAGAGCTGTATTCTTTTTGCTCTACTGCTAAGGTCAAACTGCCAGTTTTCTTTGTGATACGTGAGGCAGCACAGAACACAAATTGCATTCCCACTCTCTTCAGTTCTTCTTTTAAATGCCACAATACTGACAGTAATCACTGAGCTGAACAGATATGACACAGAAGACACTGACAGAACAAATAAGGCCCATTCTATCTTGGTTTTTCAGTAAGATAACAAATATATATTTGGTTGTCAGTTTAGTTAGAGATGGTTCTGAAGATAGGTAATTTTTTAACACTGTGCTGTTGTGGGAAATTCATCATACGTTAAACATCCTGAGGTTAATATAAACAAAGAAACACATTAGAAATAAAATAAAAAAATAAAATGGAAACAGAAAAACTGTTTCACAGTAGATTACAAATCTAAGCCCTTCAACACTGTCATATGCCTGGTAAAATGTTTTATTAGAAGAAAATATACTTGCAGTAAGTTTATGAGAAAGATAAAAAGAATTTTGAAAGATAACATGGTCTCTACACACTTTTACTAACATAAACAGGTGGTATTTTACATTTCCCATATCCCTCATAAACTCTACCATATGCTTAAAGGGAGGGTCTGCAAGGAAAAAAAAAAGAGATAAAAGGGGATGGAAGGAATTAGAACTCAGAGGAAAGTATTTCTATTACCAACCTCTTAATGATTTTTCAGCAGCTTGTTATGCCCTAAACCTGAAAAGAATTATTCATGGTATTTGTCTATGGCATTGAACTTTGACTGTGAGCCAGGGAAACATTTGATTCCCTCAGGAACTTTCACCATAGTACAAGCTGGTACTCTGTCTACCTAGGTAATTTCCTGAGCTATCATGTCTACTGCAGCCTATCTCATCTGTTCCCAGTCCACATCCTGCTTTTTGCTGGGACTAAATTAAGACCAGTGGTGCCAAAGATATTCCCAGGAGTTCCAACCTTGTAAAGCATTCACTGCCTACAATTTTTATCACCTTCATTTGAGATACTCAGAGTCAGAAAGGGAAGAATTAGGAATTTCTTGGAATACAAATTCTAATTTCTGCATTTTTTCTGCCAACCAGAAAGACACATTATTCAAAAGCTTAAAAATGTGTTTGAACTCCACCACCCTAAAGTATCCCAACACACAAAACTGGTTTAAATATTGCTTGAAACTTAATATACTAGTAGTCATCAACTTACATACAACAATGCTTTAAAAACATACGATGCAGCTTAACAAAGCAGTTTGATCCATAGTTATTTTTAAGTAAGTGAAATTGAGGAATAAAGGCTTTCAATCACCAAATAATCGTACTCTTTGAATGTGCTGTCACTGTCAATCAGCAGAAGTGGTTATCTTAGGGGGTTTCACACAGCTTTCCATAAATTCTTTGAATAACACATTGGCACTAACAACTGTTTTCCTTAAAGAGTGAAAATGCTTTTACACTTTACTTTGCACTGAAATAAATTTCACATGAGCATGTTTCAACAATACGTGTATTTAAATCTGTTTATAGTCACTGGCATTTTGTTTTGATTTTTCCTCCTACCACTACTTGTTCAAATCCTGTTTTAGCAAGGTACTGTTTTGTTTATATTGTTATGAGCAGTAAAAGCTGGGGAATGAGAGAAAAGGTAACAGCTGGGTCACAAAGAATAAGAGAAAACATATAGAAATGCAATATATATTTATTTTGCATCTTGTAATTATTTTTCCAGATTGCAGGAAAACAGAACTTAATTTTATTTCCACGTATTTATTTCACAACAGCACTGTGACTCATTATTTTGTTTAAGATTTTTATGTGTGGATGAATGCAGTTCTTCAAAGAACACAGAGGAGTCTGACAAATGCTGGGCCTCCCACTTATTTCACTATGTGTGAGGTATTGCTAAGGCTGGGGCCCACAGACTCCTCTGTTTTCTGACTGGTTGTCAGAACACCACACTGGAGAAGCACCACTTTGCCTAGCACTCCATAAATGTATATTAATCTTAGATCTAACCAGCCTCATCCATGGCTGAGGAAAGCAAAAAAAAGGCTTTGCCAAGAAGATTTGGAATCAAAGAAAATTTCAATTTTAAAGAGACCTCCCTGAACCATCAGGTTCAGACATTAACCCAGCACTGACAGGTTTACCACTAAACTAAGCTCCACATGCACAAAGTTTTTGAGTATTTCCAGGGATGGTGAATCCACCATGGCCCTGCACAGCCTTTTCTAATGTCTGATCATCTTTTCATTGTAGAAAAGTTTTCTGATATCAAATCTAAACCTTTCCTGGTGCAACTTGAGGCCATTTTCTCTTCTGCTGTTGCTTGTTACACGGGAGAAGAGATCGACTCCCATTCGCCATCTTTGTCCTGCTACATATCCAGCTTTCTATTCTGGAAGGCCAGTGAGTGAGAAACATGGGATAAAGCCACAGAGGCAGGAGAAAGATCCCCTAAAATGAGCTCCATGGACTTTTTGGCCAACAGTACCTGAGGATGCTGAGGTACAACCACAGACTATTAGCATCTATTGGGATAATGACAATGAAAAAGCAGCATCTGAAATCAGTGCTCTTTGAAGTACAAACTACTGCCTTTCCTCCTACCCCTGTACTCTCTTATCATTGCTTTACTAATCTTTGCCCAGTCTTCTGTTTTCTCAACCTTCTTCCTGTGTCTCTATTTTTGTTCACCTCTATTACATTCCCCCTTCCCACTGCTTGGTTTGTTTCTTTTGTGTCTTCTCTTTTGCCTTTTCCCTAGCCTCTTCATTGCCTTCAGATATCAGAGACAACTGTCATTTTGAGAATGTTACCTGGAAAAAAAAAACAAAACCAAAAACAACAACAACAACAACAAAAAAACAACCAACAAACAAACAAACAAACAAAAAGTAGAAGGTTATGTGATTTACTCCTTGGCATGTCAGACATTTAATAACTTTTAAGTATCTTGGGAAAGATTTGAAAAGTCTTTTGACTTCCAATTTGATAAGAACAGACCAGTAAACAGAGCACAAACTGAGAGACTCCAATGCAAATTCACATTTTTCAGAAACATTGGGAAATCCTTTCAAACTACTGTAAATGAAAGAAAGGCGCAGGAACCTGTTTTCTGGAGCTCATGGGGAGCTACTCAGTTACTGAAATAGATGGCTCTTTCTTCTCCTCAACTCCCAGGAGAGAAATTAAGTGTTTCTATAAACATAAAGGGACCTTATGGGGCCCAGAAACACATTCTTTGGCTGTACCCAGTTTCAGATACTCCAGGAACCAGAGCTCTGGCACATGGGGTGTGATGAGTGATGAGATGACCATGCCACCATGCAACCCAAGTAAGATTATTTTCTGTGGAGAGATGTCTAATGGTTACTTTTTTAATCTAATTGAGAAGAGAACATAATTTCTATTTAAGAAAGTCCAGACAAGTTTTAGAGAAGGGGAAATATTGTAGCCCACCAGGCAGTCTGCATGGCTTAAGAAGCTGCTTATTTGAAATGAGAGACAATTTGACAATGCTTTGGTTTGGTTTTGAACATTCTGGATAAAAATCTGAAACAACAGTACACATTTTGCAGGCTGCCAAAGAGACATTTTTGTAAAGATACTGCAGATGCTGTTCAGCAGTGAGAAGTTCAGTATAATACAACAAGCTGTCATGTAGGTAGTGGGCTAGGAAAGTTACTAAAGGAATCACAGGATCTGACAGAAAATATGAATTTCAGTTAAGGCTCCTTTATTTTGGGCATATAAAAATGGACAAGGATTACAAAATTACATTAGCACTTCAATGAGATTGCAAGGAAAGAAATTACACAGCAGCTCTTCTCATAACTGTAGTCAGTGTAAGCTAAAGAAGAACTATATGCATCAGTCTTTCATTTGATTACAGTTCTTACCTTGCAAAAGCTTATGGAATTTATTTTTAAAATTTACAACCATTTCTGAGCCTGTCTTTGGGTCCCCTGAAATAATTGGTTTAGTTCTTGGGTCTTATCCAAATGAAAAGATAAAACACTGATTATAACAGGCAATGGAGTTAAAAATGTACCTCTTTTCGAGGCCAAATACATGAGAGTCCAACTTGGCAGCTCCTGAGAAAGTCTTTTATTCACACATACACAGGCTATTCTTTTTGGTATTCACCACCCAATCTAAAACAAAGTGATTTCAGCCAGTGTCCTCACTCTGGTTAGTGCTTGATCTTGCAGCAAAGTGCCTTCCCAAGACATTTCTCCCTCTGAAACTGGGACCCTGTCTGGTGACATCCAATTCCTGTCAATGGAGTTGTGTGAGCGTGATGAGACTTCTAGCTCCCAAGAAAGAAAATTAGACAGGCTTGCAGGCATAAAGGGAGGCTAATTAGAGTCAATGAAGAAATTAAAAGTGGAAACGGATTACCAGAGGAATGGAAGGAAATAAAATGGAAAGTATGGGAAGAAAAGAGATGAAAGCAGCAACAGAAGGAAAAAAAAAAAAAAATCTTTATTGCATTTTCAAGAGTGTCCCTAATGGAATTCATCTCATCCAAATTCTAGCAGATAGCATGTGCCAAAAATGCTGCAGATGGCACAACTCAGCAGCAGGGATGGCTTGGAAGGCAAACAGTTCCTGTGGCTGCCTCAACAGATTGTTTACAGCAAAGACACTGACAGTGCCCAGTCATTGTCATGAAACAGTGCTTGTTCCCTTGTTTGAGACTTCAATCTAGGCATTTCAAATGGCAGATTTGTGTGTGGTTTAAACTAGGAGAGTCCTTGATAGTTCAGTTCCTGTTGTTGAGGAATAGCCCAGAAGGTTTTCTGTCTCCTTATAGAGAGCAGGATGAATGGCAAAAGCTGAGCAGGACAAAACTCACTGAAATCTTCAGTAAGTGAACATTACTCCTTTTAACAAACCACACCATAAAAAAGCAGGATCATTAACATAATCTTCTATGAGTTCTAATTTCTTAGAATCATAGAATATCCTGAGTTGGAAGAGGCTGACTCTTGAGACCTTCCTAAGGATCTCTATTTAGCAGTCTGAACACAAAGAAAACTGTTGGCTTTCTTTGTTATTGATGCCACGTCAGCCAAAAGTCCTGATGACTTTTAACATGTCACAAAATTTTAAGGACGGAATAATTCCTTCTCTTCTATAAGAATATTTGCAGACTATAAACAGTTTTTCCATTCAGGTGTATTTGTGCCTTAAATGTGGAATCTCTCTAATGCATTCTGGTTTAAATTACCATAAACCAATTAGACTAATGCAACTTTCACCAACCTGTTCCTTATAAAGGCTCTTCCACAATCTGCTCTGTCTTGCTTTTAAGCAAGTCATTAAGGCTATGTGCCACACTTGTAGACAAAAGGAAGTCAGGCCGAAGATGTCATCCGCTGCTACTTATACGTGATTCAATTCCAATTTCATCACTTGTTACTCTCCATTAAGCAATTCTTGTCCCTTTCTTCCTCAAATTTTGGAAAACATGTATTCTTTTCCTAATGTCTGTTACTTTCAAACACCATGAATTCTCCATCCCCTGTTATAAAGTGTCATGGACAGTGACCAGCTTTCACTTGCTATCCTTATCCAAGTGGTTATTCATCACTTTTTATTGGGAGAACCTGGGTAGATCAACCCATTTACATTACAGCTGCATCCAGTTCCACTTACATTAGATCACTCTATACCTATGCAAGTTGCACAATAAAGAATCATGGATTACTGTCTGACAGAGCTGTTTAAATATAGTCATAGTCATTTGTCATCATAAATCATATTGTGCCACCACTTTTATCATCTCTGCTGGTATTCTTTGAACTCTGTCCTATTTATCAGACAGCTCTTAGTATTGAAGAAACCAGGACCCCACACAGCTTTCTCAGTAGCAAATTGGTATCTCACATGCACAACCCCCCCGTCAAATACAGAGGGCATAATTGAATCCTCCACCCCTCCAGCCATTAAATTATGTAAACTAGAAAAATAATGAAAAACATCTTTAACTCATTTCCCTGAGGCAGATAATTCTGCCCAGAAGGTCTGCCCATAGTCAAGAAAATTGATGAATAAGGAATGTGTTTAATCCTTTTAAGTGTACAATGTATGCACTAAAGATGGATGAAGAATATTGGAAAGGGGTCCAGAATTATTTGAATCCTCAGCTTCAATAGTCCAAAATAAGATAAAACATATAGAAATGCAGGATTTAGGTCATCACTAGAGATGTGATAGCACAGGTGACTATCCTGGGGAAAAAGCAAGCAGCTTCAGGGTTACTGAAGGTATTTGTCTGTATGTGACCTTGTGAACTAACTACAGCTGGACAAGAGAATTCATTATTCTTAGAGAAACAAAAAATAACTGTCCAGAGGAAACCAGTAGGCAATCTTGCCTTTAGTAAGGCCACTAATAGAGTAACATGTGAATTTTTGGACTTCAGAAAACAATGTGGAAATATTAAGGCACCTAAATTAAGGATGCACGATGCTCTGAGCAGGAAAATGAGGTTCTACAAGTTCCAGATACTCAGTGTATTGAAGAGATAGAAGATCAAGGTGTGAACAAATTGTCTGAAGATATTAACAGGTAGGATGGTAAGAAAATAGGTATTTTTTAAAAGAGGTTAAAAAGAGCATAAGATAAAATGTCTCATTTTGCATATAACATTTGTACTTCTGCATTAGAACTCTGACTGTCATTCAGTTTACAGAATCCCAGACACAACAAACATAACCGATAGCTCACACTTTTCAGTCAGAATTTTTTCTCCATAGATGAATAATCTTCAAGAAGTATTACCCTTACATTTTCAGAACTGTTACCAAGAAGTTTTCCTGTCGTCAGCAAATAGATATTTTTTCACCTTTCATCCTTTTTTTGAAATGTATTTATTTTGTTTTCATCTGAATGAGCATAATCCTTTCCCTGAAATTACCAGGGAATTAAAAATCTGAATTACCTTTTTCTTTTCTTTTTTTTTTCCGACAGAGAATAATGAAGAAACAATTCTTTTCAGAGGCATGTAGATGTGTGTTGTTGCTAATTAGTCATCTCAATTTATTCTCCAGTTAAAAAAATATTGGCATTTATGGAGTTACAGGAGAAGCAGATCCAAATTAAGACACCAAAAACTATACTTATATTGATTTTGAGGGGAAAAAAAAAAAGTAATTTAGTTTGCCTTAACTGCAATCCACAGCATGCCCAAGCACTTGAAAGGAAAGTTTTTTTTTTAACCTTGACTCATACTGAGCAGTAACTTAATCCTATACCTTCACCCTGGCGACTGCCTTGCCTCAGGACATGATGGAAGGCCACACTCTTTCACTTGGTTCATTACCAGGCATTTAGGGAATAATAACTGTTTCTGAGAACACTCTTGGGGAAAATAAGAAACTAAATCAAAGAAAATCCCCTCCAAAAAACCCCCACACCTACTGGGAAGGTGTTGGATCAATGCCTGAAGCGTGGTGTGTGATGCTGAGCCCTGTGATGGTGTAAGGGCATCACCAGCAGATCCAAATGGTGCTTTTCAAGCTCAAGGCTTCTGATACAAGTGGAAGCTCTGCTTTTGACCTTCATCCTTTTCAATGTAGACTGGATCATGTATTAATTTATCTCCAGAGAGTTAACAAACAGCTGATGTGGGACAGTTCTCCAGTACACACTCCAAAGGGCTACCTCAGTTTATTGGGGCTCTTGTTATGAGGACAAGATTGAAATTAACAGGCACAGAATTTGCTTTATCCAGACAGAATAAGAGCTAAAACAGGTCCAAAAAATAAAAGGGCAGTTGATCACACAAATAAAAGAAATTTGCAGATTTAATCTAATTCCTCGCGCTGAAATTCCCATATCACAGACAAAAAAGAAAATATTATTCTGTACACATGATCTTGAAATTAATTGGATCAATCACCTGCATCTGTAGAAACATAGTCTTTATGCAACATGAAAAAGAAACAACAAAACAACAAGGAAATCAATGGGGTAAGCTTGCCTCCCCTAACCCGACCAGGCTGAGAAATACATTCCCTCACACTTTTTGAGCAACAACCCTAAGATAATATCTTCTTAATTTCTTCTCTTCCTCTTTTTTATGCTTTCCAAGCTTGAAGCCTGAAAATACATATCTAAATATTTTCCATTATATAATAAAACTAAAAAAAATATATTCATTTTGCAAAAAATGTTTGGGCAATTACTTTAAATCCCTTCAATTTTTGTACAGTAGCAACAAATCAACCAGCAATCAGGCTGAGAAATAAATATTGAAAAATGTAAATTTTCTCCTAGATAAAAATCTAATTAGCAACAAATATTTATTAGGTTTTGAATTTTTCTTTTTAAGAATTTCTCTACTCATCTGAAGTACAACTTTCATAAGACAGCACGAAACTCACTTTGCATCTATGATACACTTATTCTATGCATAAACATGCAATTCTATTTACCTGGAATAACTGTAGAACATCTTCAGCCTTAAATATATCAACATTAACTAGCATTAGGGAAAAAAACAAACAAACAAGCAATCTAGAATAACATTCCCAGTCAGGCAAGAAGACACACAAAAAGCTAGGTCATGGTGCAATCTGATCAGCGCTTGAAGAATGCTTAGGTAATAACAATTTTTCATTAGCAGAGGGTTTTTTATTTTCTTTGGTGGCACAGGTACATCAATTTGCTAATTTTGTTAGTCATTGCTCAACTCCCAGGTTAATCATCACTAATGTTTTGCAGAATGTGCTGCAGTCAATTATTGTTATTAGTGTAATTGGTTTGCTAAATATAAGCCAGTGATAGATGGTGGCAGGATGTAAAGGTTTTTTTGTGAATGTTTTTTGGAACACTGAAAAATAGAGATAAACACAGAGGTTAACACAGAGGTCTGAGCTGGAACAGACAAAGACCATGACAGTAACTTGTTCACTGATCTCTGAAGGTATTTCTCAGGAGAATGAGTTTCAAAATCACTAAGATTCTTAGGGTTTAAACCCTATGCCCAGAAACTTGAGGTGGGTTTAAATAGTGTTGTGGTGTCTGAGAAGAACAAGTGTCAAATTCTCTTTTTTAATTGAAACTTACATGTAATTAGAAACATGCATTTTTGGCATGGACTATACTTAAATGAGAGCCAGTGCAAAATTCACTTTATTTAATTTCAGTTTAATTCCTGTTTCTAGACTAATTTTGGTCTGAAATTGCATCAGACTGTACTTGATGTTCTTGATGACAAACACAACCTACGCAAAGTAATAAATTAATATGTTCCTCTGAAAACAAAAACAGTTTTGTTTTCAGAAGTCTTAGAAGGGGTAATTCATTCTAGGGCACCTATAGTTCATAATTACAGCATAGAAATCAACTCTTGTGAAAATTTACATAAAATTTTGTACATTTTAATTAAACACAACTATTCTTACAGGTTTGGGGTGGTTTGTTTTTTTTTTTTTACCTCCTACAAAATAGTGTCACTGATTATTGAAATGTGAGGACCCTTCAGTAACAATTCTTAACACATTTGCAGTTTGCACATCATTACTCTGGATGTGATGGATATCAGACTTGCATGTGCTGAGCTTTAACCTCTTTTTATGAATTTTACTGTGAAATTTCTGCCACACTGAATAGTTTAAATAACAGGACACTGACTGTCCTACTGGCCTGTCCATCATCTTGGAGCAAACAACTGAAGAGACAAGCCTGACAATCCAAAGCAAATATTCTATAAATGCCAGTGCCAAAGGACATCCATTGCTGGTCTCCTCTTCCCAATTCCTCCCTGTCAACAAACACAATCACAACCTTCATCCCCTTGCAAGGAGCAGAAAGTTTTCAATGCAAAGACCTCCACATACACAGGATGAAGTCACACAGTAAGGGAGTGGGAAACAGCAGATCAAAATGCCCAGGGGATCTCTAGAAGTCAACTACACCTAAGGTAAAAAGAAATCTAACGTTTTTTGAGTCTTGCTTCCCATGGAAAATTCATTCAAAACCTGAATTATTTAATACTGAAAGTATTGAGAAATGGAAAGTCTTTCATCTGAAAGAGGTTTTATGTTGTTTCCCACTCAGTAACTCAACCCCAGCTGTTACTGTTTTTATCATGACTTAAAAGCAAAGTAAGAAGGAGAAAAAAAAACATAAACAAAAACAAAACCAAACAGGATATTATCAATATATCTAATCATATATTACTTCTTTCTCAAAATCAAAACTGGAAACTGAACTTTGTTTTTGTTTTTATTTTTGCTTTTGTTTTTGTTTTTGTGGGGTTTTTGTTTTGTTTTTGGTTTTGTGTTTTGTTTTTGCGTTTTTTTTGTTTTGTTTTGTTTTTTTTTTCTTTTCTAGTCTCTCATATTTATTTTACTCTGATCCATTTTTATGGTTAAATTCATAATGTCCTTAACAGAATGAATCTAGGTCACTAGGGCAAAGAGGAGCTCATCTTGTAGAATTAAAGTAGTCATTTAGGGCTTTTTCTGCTTGTAATCCGGTGTAAATTAATCCTGTTTATGTAACAGTCAGAATGAATTAATGATTTATGGAATACCATCAATTTTTTCTTATCTCTATGAGAATTCTATCATTTGGACTCTCTCTCAGGATTCCACTGAAATATTTCACGTCCATTTCAGAGCCAGTAAACATTGACTGCCCACGTCCTTCCTTAATAATGCTCAGGTGCTGCTTTGTTTTGTTTTTTTTTTTGGCCAGAAGTTTCACTTCTATGGAAACAACAGAAAGTTTTCATTTATCCCAATGAATAGTCACAACTTCCCACTTAATCCTATCTTTATTTTTCTAGAGCATGCAGACACACAATTCTAGTTGTTAATTATGTAGTTATCAGTTTTGGAGATGTATCATTTCTTTGTGCAATCCACAGATTTGAAGGCTTTGTTCTCATGAAATTAACAGGTAATGTCTTCTAAAAAAGGAGATTTGAATAAACTTAATTTAGGATTTAAACTCTTATCTAACAGTAACTGTGAACTCTGAAATTTCCTCAAGAATATATATACTTTGTCTCTTATGATTCAGTCATACTACAAATTTAGTATGGTTTGCAATATCTTTGGTAAATAAGTTTTCAAAATTACATTGTTCTTACAAAGATATGTTTGGGGGGAAAAAAAGTTGCTGCCATCTTTTGGATACACTCAGGGAAAAAAAAAAAAAAAAGGAGAAAGAATAAGGAGGGGGGGAAAAGAAAGAAGTGACATTTTACTAAAAGTTCCAGCTGGATACCAGCTTTACCATGGAAAAGATAATTTTAAATTGCAAAAACTTACTCTGAGATAAGCAATATTTTCTTCTTCCACATTTTATGTGGTGATTATAGAGTAACATCTGTGCAAAAATTGTTTGCTTGGTTAAGCAATACTGATGGGCAAATAACTTTCACTGAAAGATGTGCCACTGAAGCTGAAGCCAAACATAACAAGAATACAAAATTAGGGATAGAGAGAGAAAATTACATCCTCTACCAATATTTAATTTTTTTACACCCATGCCTCATCTTATTGTTTGAGTATAAATAAAACTTGTTTGATCTACACAATTATTACAGTTTAGTGTTACAGCTTATTTATCCTGAAATTTCCTTGGAATCTAGCCTGATTATTTTCTATTACCCTTCTTTTTTGTTGTTTCTTTTCTCTTTCTGTTTTTCTTTTGATTTCCATAAGATGTAATCAAATGCTTGTTGTGTGGCCAGCTCAATATACTGAATTCTTAGACAAACTCTGCATGTTCAGCAAAGTCTTTGTAAGAACAGAGAACGCTAGATTCAGTGAAAATAAATCAAAGGTGATAATATCTGGGGAAAAGAAAACACTGTCTGGGGAAAATAATGACTCCTCTGAAGAGATACCATTGTCAGACACCAGCATATCTTACCAGCTCTGGACAGTGATATTAAAATATGCTGCAAATCTGCCTTATCACCTGAGGTGAGACTCAGGCAGGCATTCTGTACCTGTCCGGACAGGAGAGGAGACTCACAGCAACTGAGACACAATGGCAATCCACACAAAAAAGAAAAAAGAAAAAAAAAACATGGGGAAAAAACATGTAGGCATCCTCTGTAGGCATCCTCCACATTCTCACTGTACAGCTGACTTTGCAGTTAGTTTCATTTCTGCCTGAGCACAGGGACTGTCAGGCCAACAAGTTACATCCACACTGTCCAGCAGACCATCACCCCTCGCCGAGTGCCTCTTGCTGTTAAACCAACAGCAGCAGTCTGACTGCTCTCCCCTCAGACACAGCAGAATCAAGGTCAACTTTACACAATCAACCAACTAAAAAGGCTTTGTAACACTTCAATCTGCTACAAATTAAGCTGACTCATCACCCCAGACACAAACTAGTCTTTTATCCAAACCATGTGCAAGAAACCCCTCATTAAACAGCATCCTTATCCTGTGAACTTTATGCTCCCAAGGCACCCCTTCTCCCCAAAAATGTTGTTGCTGAAACTTACCGCTTTTGCCAACTCCCCCTGCTCCCAGCATCACCACCTTGTACTCTCTGGAGCCTGCTGAAGAATTGCTGGAGGAGCTGATCATTTCGTTTTCTAGCTCCATCTTGCACAAGGCAGGAGAAGGGAGAAAAACGAAGAACAAGCAACTGGCAGGTGCTTTCCCTGATCTTAAACAACTATAAAAGCTGTGCTAGGGGAGAAAAAAAAAAAAAAAAAGGCAAAGGCAGAGAGGAAAGGTATAATGCAAGAGGTGTGATTTATCAGCCTCACACTCACTGCTGTGCCTGTGTTAGCTGGAGAAGGTCTCATAGCAACCACTTTAACAGCTTCCAATAAAAATCTCTCTCTGCCCCCTCCCAGCTCTGTATCTTTCTCTGTGTGTGTCTTCCTGGACAGCAGCAGTTTTGTGAGTCTCCAGAGCCTTGGTACCTCTGGGGTTGCTGTGTCATTGAAATCAAATAGATCAGAGCCTCCAGAAAAAGAAAACGGATCAAATTTCTTAATCATGATGTTTGTTATTCTATGTAGCACTTGCTTGAATCTTAATCACAAAACAGACCAGACAACCTTCTTGTCACCTTGGAGTTAAATATTCATCCTATGATCATCAAGTTTGCTAGATTTACACTTAATGCTATTGGAAGTGAAATAAATAACAACATTCAAGAGTCTTTATCCTTCATGAAGCTTACTGCAAACACAGAAGATTTCTAAGGCTAAGTTTGTCCCCAGATCAATACTCAGTTCAGTTTGCATCAATTATTTGTAAAAATAAACCAGACATTTTTTGGGGGGGAAAGAAAAAAAAACCCTCTGCTTTTTGTTTTCTTTTTTTTTTTTTTTTTTTTTTTGATACATAATTTCAGGAGATAGGGATTGAAGGGGCATGGGGAGAAGAAAACTAATTTGTTGTAAGTATTTAATATTAAGTGATTTAGCTTATCAAGATGATCAGCCCCAGTAAATGAGAAAAATATAAAGCAAAAAGCTGGTGAATGACATTCAGTGTGGAAATCTTACACTAGAATTATTTGGTGAAAACTTGCAGCAAAACTCATTTCTCATTTTGTTCTTAACAGACTTAGTCTATTTAAAGAATGTAATCAGTAGTAAGATACTTGCCCAGCTTTAACTGTTATACACTGGTTTTGAGGACCAAAAAAAAACATCTACTGCAAAAGGGCTGGAAAGCAAAAAACTTTGAAAAGTACTGGACTTTCATGACAGATGGAACTGTTAAGGAAAAAGGGAAATGGAAGCAGTAGAAGTAACCTAGCAAAGAATCTTGGAAGCCTGACGCTTTTGTCTGTCAACTCTTCCAATTGTTTCACAGAGAGTAAGCATATGGTATTACACAGGAACACATAATTAAAAGCTGAAGGGGAAAGAAAAATAATCATAGACTGAGGAAGGACATGATTTAAAGAAAATTAAGAAGGAGAAGAAAATGTATAAAAGGGCACATATATGAAAGATAGTTTAATGGTCTGGGAAAATAAAGGATTAAAGAGATACATAGGCAGATGATAATTACTGGAATGGAAAAGGTAAAGAAAACATGAATACTCATTTTCTCTCCTAATAAAAATTTAAGAAACAGCAGATGAAACAGAAAATAACCCAGTTCATAAGCAAAGTACTTAAAAAAATCATGACTAACTTAGGAAAATTTTTACCACTTGAATTTTTGGGCAGTATAAATGAACTTGTAATGAACGAGAACTGAAATACAGAGTAATGCAAAATCCACTGTGGACTATTAAAATCTCTTGCTTAAGGAGGACTCAAATTTCACACCAACAGATCTTGGGAAAACGCTGAAAAATCCAAGTCTGATGGTCTGCTTCCAGGTACACAGAAAAAGAGAGCAGAGGGAGAGACACTGTGTTCTGAGAAACTCCTCCAGAGTCCAGATCTGCTACAGTTGTCCTAAGGGAGTTCTGTGCTAGCCATGCTGTGAGCAACTCTGTAGGTCAGGGCTGGGTGGCTCTACTGATGCCTGGATGGAAGTCCCAGAGGATTTAGTCGTCAGAGCATAAAGCAGGACTTAAGAAAATAAATTCTGAATGTAATAATGTGGTGTCTAAATACTGAACTTCAACAGGAGGAGCCAGGTAGGTCGCTTAATCCCTGTTGTAATTAGAATTCCATTTACGTTAAAATCATTCTCATGTGCTCATTATTGACGCATTAGATAAAACTAATAATGATATCAAAACCACTGCTCAGAACAGCTGGGTTTTTCTGGTAATCTCCCATCGGAACTGCAACCTTCTCCTGAGGAGTTTTTATCCCCACCCCTAGCAGCAACATTTGGCTGACATTAAAATGTCAGGAAAGTGAGTGGCCGTGAGTATGACTAAAAGGTATTTTTATATACAAATTTCTCTATAAAAATATTAGTAAATATTATGCATATATAATAGCTAAGAACGTGTCAGATTTTTTTTTCCAGCTGTTAATGTTTGTCAGAGAAAAGTGGCAAGTGAGTTTTTCCTTTTCTTTAGAGCTGCAAGGTAAGGAAGGAATTTATGGAATGGAAGAGGCTGCAAAAGAGGACTAAATGGAAGGCCATTTCCTCATCTTTTAAGAAAAACTAGAAAAAAAACAGAACTTTTTTTTTTCCCCTCAAAGAGCAGAATTAAATATTTGTCTTTTGAGTATTAATCACTTAAAATACCTGCTTTAAAGACAGATTTATGTTTGTTTAACTTTAGCAGTTTAATAAGTTTTATTACATTATATAAAAAAACGTATTGGACAAACATATTCTCCTAAATTTCACATTTATCCATGGCTTGAAAAGATAATGCTGCATTTCCATTAAACACAGGACTTGTTCTAATTGTTTTTCATCATAACATCCTATTTACAAGCAGCCTACTCTACCCTAAATTCATTCAATTCAGTAGTGGGGGAGAATATTTAGATTTATTCCCATTTACGATAACATCAATTAGACTTCCTTCTCCCACTTGAGCAGTAAAATACAATGGTTAGCTTTCAGTCTGCTGCCAATAAAATTAATAATTAGATGATTTGAAATTACACAGCTTGAAACATATTAATAGGGGGAAAAAGTCACCAACATAAATGTTTTATGGACAACAGGAAAAAGCAGTGCAAAATACAACAATTGAGCCTGAAATACTATAATTTTTACAGTGTGTGACATTCCACAACAAATTCCAACCCTCTGTTTTATCTATGCTTCTCTGCTTTAAGGACACATTTATCATGATGTAAATTCATAGAAGATGTAAATTCATAGAAAGCTGTCCTTAGGGAAAAAAAAAAAAAAAAAAAAAGGCAGAAAAAAAAGGGTAGTTGCAAAAGTGGGAAAAAAAGCTTGGAGTACTGGATTGTAATGAATTATTTATTTAAGAAATTTAACTCAATTTCTGTTTACATCTTGCTTATGAATATATGGCAGTTCTGATTTTTTTCTGTTAGTTTTTCAAAATTTTTCTATTCAAACTCACAGTAGAATACAATAATCAATTAAACCATTCAGTATTCATAATCTAGAAACTGTTTTGCTTGAATTAATTTTTTTTTTGCTTAAGACAGAAATAACTGTATGCTAAGATCCATAAGGATGCTTAGGTCTTCAGCAAAAGACAACATACAGATGTGTTAGAAGAGATGTAGATGAGCTTTTCTAGAGAAAATGCCATTAGAAAACACATTTCATTCATCCTACATCCCCAATTGCTCTGGGGTTGTTGAATAAAATAATTAGATGTTAATATAACATGTAAGTGTTCTGAAATTGTTTCCTAGAGCACTTTATGTTGAGGAGATTTTATCAATTAACCTGGATAAATATTCTTCTCATTAGGCAGGGAGCTCATGAGTTTGAAAACTTGAATAGCAAGCAAAATGCAAATCTTGACTCATTTGTGCTCCATTAGGTGATGGGTTAAAGGCATTTGAACTATTTAATAATAAGGGAATATGCATGAGTCCATCGAGGTCTATGCCATTACAGAAACACTGACCAATGTTTTGTCCCTCATGTTTACATATTAGGCACAGCAGAGAGGGGAAATGTGAAAAAATATCTTCGTAAAAAGGCATATAGGGCTAGCTTGCTGAATTGCTGAAGTGCTGCTGTGACAACACAGAGTGCTAATGCAGAAATCATTGCACAGCACCAGAGAATTTGCTCCCAAGAAAAAAAATACATTTGGCACACCAGCTTAACTTGATCAATTCTGAGTAAAGATAGCATAATAAAGTAATTGCTAGGGGACTTCAAAAAAATTCCAGACTTAAATTTTGCATTAGTGGATTTAAAATATTCAGTCAAAATATGCTGAACACCTCTGATTCACATTGCTAAGGGACCTCCAGCACACTACAGAAGCATCTCTGAGTTTCTGGAATTCAGATTCCTACTAGAAATACACAGTGGTTCAATCACCCACCTGCCACAGGCACCCTGACTCCTTTCTAGAATCCCTATCCTTTTTCTATTCTCCAAATTAGTTGTCTGTAGGATGACTTGATGTGTCACACATACTGTATGTGATTGGACACTTGACAACCTCACACCTTGAAGCTGGCTCCTCAGCTCTTAAATACATGCCTTTTATTCTGAAGTTCTTGTTTCTGTCCCTGGTGTCAGACAGTGCACTGTCCCTTGCCTCTGCTGAAATGCATTTTAAACTAAGCCTTATCAGCATGTCAAGTGGCAAAAGCTAATGGAAAGAGAAAAGATGTAAGCCTGACTATTAAGAAAAAAATGTGAAACAACTTCAGAGGCCACAGATTTTTTTAAAGCAGCATTGTGGTTTCTTGTCAAAGAAAGATTTGTCATGAGCCACAATTTCCCCTTGAATATCCCAGGTCAAACGGCACAAGTAACACTGTACCTGCTGTACAAAGGTTTGAGAAACAGGGACAGTTTAGTACATTCTTGAGAGCACTTAAATAATATTAACTTTAAAATTCTTACAAGTGACTAACTTCTTATAGACAGAAACACTGAAGGTCATGTCCTAGACTATGTCAAAGAGAAAAACCATTTTCTCTGGTTTCCAATAAAGTTTCACAAATGATTTATGATCTTACTGCCAAGAAATACTAATGATTGTGGGCCATTTATGGATTTCTGTTGAATTTTAATTACATCCACAGATAAGATTTCTACAGTTTCAAATGCAACACTGATGTTCAGAATGTGAAAATCTTAGAGATCTTAAAGCCTTACTCCACGTGAACATGTTCTCTGTGAGAATGAATGTACATTTATTCTAAATTAATTCACCTTGCCGTGCTTTTCCTAGCAAGTAAAATTATAAGAATGAATATGATATGAAATACATATAAATAGCACTAGAAGAGCTCTGAAGAGGTCATCTTTTTCATCCCTACCCCATGCCACAAATATATGCAAGTAAATTGAAAAATATTTGCTTAACCTTGCATTAATGTCTTCCAGAGTGAGAAATTACTCAGTTTCTGAAATAAATTGCCTCACTATCCCATTAGAAATGTCTTTGAAACCCAAATGTCCTTTATTACACAATAATATTATCACTTCTCATCCTATCTACTGCAGCTGTTATGAAAAGGCACAGTGAACGTATCAAATACATATTAAAATAGTTGGCTACTAAATCAGATGAACTAAATCAAATGAAACTAAATCAAATGAGGAGAGTGTTGTTCTTGTCAGCATTCCCATCTCTTTCTTTCATACTTCCTGGTTTTCACCAGAAAGGTTATTCTATTAATCCTACTTCAAAGGTCATTTATTAACTTGCTTCTTGTGTTGCTAAAACTCTCCATTCCTTGTCCTGAAGTGTTGTTCCCAAATCTGGCCACATTATTCTTTCAAGACTTTATACAATATGGATTTACATCTACTTCCAATGAGTGTCAAATTTAGAATAATTACAATAAACACAGGCAATCATCAACAGCAGATGTATTTTTTCTTTTATTTTCTAATCCATATTTGAATGCCCTCAGGGACAGATCACAAACTTCTGGGGTGGTGAGAGTTTCTGACTTTTAATGTTCTGCTATTTTGTTCTTTTCCAAGTCATTCTTGTCATCAGTTATTTATATGTTTTCCACTTCGCTGTCTGTGTTGAGTAAAGCTAAGGAGACTAGCTTCAGCTTCATCAGGGAAACACCAAACAGAGTAAATCTGAATTTCTCTGACATAGACTTTCCTAGTATCATGAATTATTTTCCATGATAAAATAATTTTTTCTAGAAATCAAATTGCTTATTGATACTCTGTTGGTTTAACAGAAGTGAGCACTTTTCAGTTCCTAAATCCTTTGCAAATAACAGTAATCAGAACTAAGTGCATAATTAAGCTCAACAACTGTATTAATGGTAAGAAAAGCAAAGTCAGTTCCTTTAAAATCATCGGTAAAATGGTTCTTCAAGAAAATTTGGGCTTTTGGTTAGCTAAATCTCCCACTGAACATGTTTTTTCCCATGTTGAATAGAGGAACATTTAACAAGGTTAGACTAACAGAGGCTTGGCCTCAGAAACCTCATGGGCTGAATAATGGTGTACAAGAAACAAAACAAATATATATATATATAAATATTGCTGTTTTCAGAGCAGTAGTGCAATCCCTTCTTGACTAAAAGCTTCTGCTGTCAGTCTGGGGATATCTGTGCTTTATTTCTGATCAACCTACCTATTTTGACAGCTTCCAATCTGTTTAAAGTAAGCAGTTTCATATGTAACAACAGCACTGGAAATGCTGGGAAACCTGCATGAAAGATATCACCTAGTCTTAAAAATCTGAAACAAGCTCTCTCATTTAAACCCTACCAAGTGGATTATGAGCCAGGTAAGTATATAAGTGCATTTATTCAGAATGACCTTACAGAGCTGTGTTGCAAAAGATTACAAATATCCCACTTGTGACTCCTACTGCAATCGATTCAAGATCTGCTTTTACCAAAGACACTAGACACTGCAGTCTGTCACTTGTTAGTCTGTTAATCAGTTTAAAGGTGCTATTCTTACAAAGTATTGTAAGATCAATAGGCTTACATGTTAGGAAAAGTGCTAATCTAACCTCTGCATAACATGAGAAGCAAAGCGGTGCAGTAATTTTATAATGTTGATAACTAAGCATGATTGAAAAAATCCATCACTGTGGGCTTTAAGAAAAAAACAACAACATTCAGAAAAAATTGTGTACAATCAGAATCCTGGTTCCTTGTATTGGAAATGCTTAGTATGCCTTACCAGAGTCAAATTTGGTAAATAATCATTCCAGACCATATTTTGCAATTATCTTGTATTTCCATGCTTTACTACTGGTTTTCAGATCAGGTGTGGTATTAATTTTTTCTAAAATGAAACAAAACTCTAAAATTCTTTTCAGCTCAGTTTTGAGGTTAAAACCATATCTCTGTGTCCAAAATAAATATAATTTATGTACTAATTCTGATGCCAAGTGCAATTCAAATGCTAACAAATATATCTACCTCTCAAAGTTCACTCTATTATGTCCACAGATCTCCGCTAAGACATTTTCTTTCTGATGTTCTTTAAATTTGAAACAAAAGATATAGGTACATGAATATATAAACTCATAAGTTGTAAGACATATGACAAAATATAACTTAAACATCACATTTTCAAACAAGACTTTAAAAGCTACCTTACAACATTATTTCCAAATGTGCATTCCACTGATGCAAAGTTTTATCATTTTGTTACTGGCTATGTTACTCCAGGGCTCCAGGAGTTGAGAATGACATTAAGCATAAATTTGCTGCTTGTAAGGAAAAAAAAAAGCGAAAAAACCCAAATTTTTAATGAAAATATTATGATTTGCTTATTAAAAAGGACCCTCCCCCCAAAAAAAAAAACCACACAAACCAAAACGAACAAAAACCACAATCCAAACCAAACACCCCCCCAACAAACAAACAAACAAAAAAAAACCCACAAAACCCCCAAACACACAAGCAGAAAAGCCCTAAACCCACAAACTTCATCAGTAGACACATCTAGTAGGATCTCAAGTCCCAGACACTTTCTCCTTCCATGAGATCAGGTTAAGAGTTCTGACACAAAAAGCCCTGAGGATCAGAACGCCTGTGTTAGACTCAAGTTTAGAGAGACAAATAATTTTGTTTGTCTCTATCAGACAGTTTTTGGTACTTTTTGCTGTCTGTGGATACCAATGTACCTGAAAGACAATCACATGAAGAGGGCTTGACTGCAGGGTTTATTCTCCTTAGTTTTGCTGTAGCTGCTTGCTGTAGATGGACCTTGACAATATAACAAAAGGAAAAGGCTGAGACAATAATGGATCTTTAATGGGAAGGAGTACACAAATACCATGTTAGACAGAGGCCAACAAAGAGATCAAATGAATTATGTTCTTCCTATTAACTACAAACTGTAAAGAATTCGTGAATACTGGCAACCAGCCAATCCGCTAATACACATCAGATAAAAGATGCAGCTCTTCCAGGACCTTGAGTGGATTTCAGGGAGCCTTTATAAGCTGAACACCATCTCAGGACAGCCCTCATAATATCCTCATTGTGTGTCTATCTTGTATACTTATCTTCCAATCTTTTGGATAGAAAGTGTACAAAATTTGATTTGAAAATCAAACACTTATTCTTACTTTGCCAATTTTTCAGTGCATCCTTCCACTTCCATGTGGTTTTAATTAGAATTTTGGGTCTATTTCAAATCAATCCACTTTTTTTTTTTTCTTTTTTTTTCCCTGTGGAAAGATCTTCCAGCTCCTCAAGTTCGGAATTTCATTCACATCTAAATGATTTTAAAACATTCACATTTTATTAGTATTAGAACTAATTGCCTGTTTCCACCACCATAGGTGGAAAAGTCCTCTTTCTGCATTGCAATGTGCCTTCTTTTCTTCTGAAAGTTCCTCAAAAGCATACTAAGACTTTCTTTTTCCTTGAAAAACAGGATATCAAAACATATATTTTGTATAATTATATTGCCTAAGGTTTTAGTAGAGCACTTAGTGGCTTGACCCTGGTTGGTTAACAGGCACCCACCAAAGCTGTTGTATCACTCCTCTTCACAATAGGACAGGGGAGAGAAAATATAACACTAGTTCATGCTTTGAGATAAGAAGGGGGAGAGATCACTCTTCAAATACCATCACGGGCAAAACAGATTCAGTTTGGGGATATTGATTGAATTTATTATTCAAAAAAGCAGAACAGAATAATGAGAGGCAAAATAAATCTTAAAAAACACCTTCCTCCCACCCCTTCCTCCTTCCTCGCCCTTTCTCCTCCCTCCCTCAGCAGGGTAGAGAGACAGAGAATGGGGGTCATGGTCAGTTCATCACATGTTTCTGTCAGTGCTCAAGGAAAGGAGTCAGAGTCCTTGCCCTGCTCCAGTGTGGGGTCCCTCCCACAGGAGACAATTCTCCAAGAACTTCTCCAGTGTGAGTTCATCCCTTGGATAACTGTTGTTCACAAACGTGGATACCTCTCCCACAGGGATCAGTCCTTCAGGCACAGGCTGCTCCAGTGTGGGACCCCACAGGGTCACAGGTCCTGCCAGCAAGCCTGCTTCGGCGTGA
This sequence comes from Pyrocephalus nanus, assembly GCA_038380795.1. NCBI lineage: Eukaryota > Metazoa > Chordata > Aves > Passeriformes > Tyrannidae > Pyrocephalus > Pyrocephalus nanus. The sequence goes on along the minus strand of CM076263.1, from coordinate 3,992,129 downwards.
GCTCCTCCCTCCAGGGGTCAAAAGTCCCTGCCAGGACCCTGCTCAAACATGGGCCTTCCACAGGGTCACAACCTCTTTCATACATCCTGCATCCTTTCATGCAACCTCTTTCATGCATCCTGCTCCTGCATGGGCTCCTCCAGGGGCTGCAGGTGGATCCCTGCTCCCCCCTGGACTTCCATGGGCTGCAGGGGCACAGCTGTCCCACTATGGGCTGCACCATGGGCTGCAGGGGAATCTCTGCTCTGGCACCCAAAGCTCCTCCTGCCCCTTCTTCTGTCCTGACCTTGATGTCTGCAGAGTTGTTCGAGTTCCTCACTCCACTCTCCTCTGGCTGCAAACACCTCTGCACAACAGCATCTTTTTTTTTGTTTGTTTGTTTCTTAAATATGTTACCACAGAGGCATTATTATAATTCCTGGTTGTCTGAGCCTTGGCCAGTGCCAGGTCCATCCTGAAGCTGGCTGGAATTGGCTCTTCAGGACACAGGAGAAATTTGCAGCAGCTTCTCACAGAATCCACCCCTGAAACCTCCCTGCTGCCTAAACCTGGCCATGCAAACACGATAGAAGCATGTACACCTCAGAAGAGTACAGTAACTCTTGCTCTCATGTAAAGGCCCATTCTTGGATCAGTGTTGCCAAAAAAAGTCTCTCTTGGCATCTTGATGACTAGATGAGCAGCAAACTATGGCTTTGATACATCTGGGCCCTGACAGCTGTCAATATCCTCCATCGCACTTCAGCCCCTCATCCTCCAGAAACATTGTGAGATGTATTGGCTTTAATAGGACACTCTGCACAATTATGTAAATTTAAAATGAAAGGTTTGCTTCTCTTGCCATTTTTGTGTCTTTTTTTTTTTTTTTCTACAGAGCAGTAAAAAAAGGCCACTTCTTTCACGACACATCACTCTATTTGATTATCCTGAGAACAGATTATACTCTACCCTGAAGAGCACATTCTCACATTCTTTATTAAATCAGTTCCTCTTTTGAGATAAAGACCATAGTTATGTCTTAGTTTTTTTACACAGAGAAATAGATCTTCTGTTCCTTCAGAAGGCAGCCTAGTTCCAAGTTTGCCTGAAGTAAATGGTGTCTAGATTTATCATGCACCTCATTAAATACAGTTAAATTCTTCCATGTATTAAGTGATATTTCTTTGTGAAATACTGACTTGGAAAAATGCTACAAGTTAGCAAAACTAAATAGAGAAGGAAAGCAAAGACCATAATAAGGATTCATTGACTGTAAAATGGATTTCAGATACTGTAAACATGCTTTCAGGTAAGTAAGAAAGACATTATTTCTCTGTGGTTATGGTTATTGCTACATCACTAGTGGCATAGCTTAGCAATTTCTTAATTATCTTTAAACATCTTTTTCATTTGGCTATTAGTAACACAAAGCTATTTAGTCATGTAGAATGTGTCACTGACAATAGCTGTATTATCAAACACAATAATGAGTCAAAGTATGTTTGATGATTATTTCTGTATTTTATTAATCTTGACTCCCAGTAATGAAGAAGCATCACTAAAATTTTCTCAGCACAAACTTTATTTTGCAAGAAAAGTGTCACCACAAGTTTGGTCCTAATTTTTTAACCATCTTTGCTCTCCTAACTTTTTCATGAAGAAGAAAACTTTTCTGAACCATTTCTTAGAATCTGCAGCTACCTCCAATGGAACTTTCTCTGGCACTGATCCTGGAAAATGTCACAGCTACTGAGTGCTGAATGTTCACCAGCTTTTTTTTATTATTATTATTATTTTTACTCAATGTCAGCATTCATTTATCTGAAAAAAAAATGACAGGATTATCTCATTTAAATCTTCCTATAAATCCTATTCATAAAAGCAGATGTTTCACAACTTTATTCTCAGAAAAGAAAGTTTTAATGGCTGAGTTTGCATACAGAGTTGAGAAAGGCCTCCGGAGAAAGTTCTTGCCCTGAGCCCTCAGAATCCTGAAGAAAACATTCCCAAAGCAAATCTGGAATACTGAATTTGCCAGTCTGAATTTCTTTCTCTTCTCATGTATATGTAATAGTGATTCATCTGGCAGGTATGGGCCATGAACCATGCTAAAGAATTTTCCAATTGCAGCAGAAATGCACTATAATGAGTCCAATAAAAATCACTAACTCTGACATTGGAAGGACATTGGGAATATTAAAATTGAGATTCAGGTGTCTGGAGAGCATGGGTGCACATTACCATACATTTCCCTAAGCCTGTAAACTATTCTTGTCCTGCTGCAATTTGCACACTGCAGCAATTAATTGTGGATCATTTTTATAGGATAATGGTGAGTATAATCAGTCAAATTTAATTGACAGCCCACTGGAACTTAAGGGGATTTGATTTTTTAGAGTTTTGAATCTTTGGAAACCTCAAATTAAAGGCAGACAATTAAGACTGATACCATCAAGAACTGTCCAATTAATCACAATTTGTTTACCAGTGCACTATACAAGACAGTGATTTCCCCACATCCTGTAGAACCAAATACTATAATGTCAAATAGATATTTTCTTGCTGCATTTTATTTTTAAGGTGGGCTTTTATTTTCTATCCTATCCCACTGGCAATGAGTGGTTCCTTATGATCTGTCATTCTTTTCATTCATGTGTAATGGTTCAACTATTAATATTTTCTTTTTTTTAATATGCGTTATGTAGATAATGTGGCATTTCATGATTGAAATTACATATTCATTTATCCTACTACCCTGTTATTTGTTTACACATGATTCACTGAAACATGTAGTAGAAGAATATCTGATAATTTGCCTGTTGCTTGTTACTTTCTCATATCTTTGGCAGGATTCATCAGTCACTTAGATTTAGGTTATAAAAAGTCAAAAATTTCTTACTTTTTCTTGGACTTTAGATTTGGTTTATGTGAGGTAAAACTGGAAGTGAAGTCTGAGTTGTGCAGTTCTTCAAGCCATGTGGGCTTTTCCTGTCAACCTACATTTGCTCAAATAGATGAATAATGAAAGAGATCTGTCTGATGAATTAATAGGCTTCAGAACAATCACATTGCCTCCTCAAAATAATTCAGAATCACAGGAGACTCTACCATTGATGTTATTCCAATATAGCCTTCAACAACATTATGATGTGAGACGTGTGTGCCTGTGCCCATGTGTTCATGCACGTATCCCTAGTGTAGGAAATGATGAGAGTGGGTCCTCAAGGTATTTACTTAAGCTAAATAGAGGTTTACTGAAAAGGCACTGCACTTTTGAGAATCATAATTTCTCTGACTGTTTATTTTTATTTAAACTGAAGTACTTCTGTACCTGCAGTGGTCTGGTTTGAATGAGACCTTATAACGAGCACCACAGCGCTCTGAATTTCTGGTTTTTTTCCCTTTGTAACTCCTGATGGAATGGAGAGAGGGAGGAGGGCAACGAAGCTGGTGAAAGGTCTGGAAGAAATGTCCTTCAAGGAGCAGCTGAGGAGTCTGGGTTTGTCTGGTTTGGAGGAAAAGAGACTGAGGGGTGACCTGATTGCTCCCTGAAACCTTTCTGAGGAGGGGAAAAGAAGAGGGAGGTGCTGAGCTCTTCTTCCTGGTATCCAGTGATACAATGCATGGCAACAGTTTAAAGCTGCAGCACGGATGATTTAGACTGGGAATCAGGAAACATTTCTTCACCTAAATGGTAGTCAAACCCTGGAATAGACTGCCCAGAGAGGTTCTCAATGTGCCAAACCTGTCAGTGTTTAAGGGGCATTTGGACAATGACTTTGACTTTTGGTAATTCTATTCTAAAGTCTTTAAAGGTGACTCAAGATTAGCATTTTAGATTGGACTAGGAGTGTGTTTTTTGAACAAAATTGACTGGCTGCAGGGATATGTTTTAGTGAGGACATTTGGTTCAGAGCACTGATCACCCTACAGATCCACCCTTTTGGGACACATACTGACTAGCAGTGTTACTGCCTAGTGTCACTTCTAACTGCTGAAAAACAAAAATTAGGGAAGGTCAGGGAAGTATAATGACTTTTCTGACAGTAATTAATAAGTGGAAGTTTGTGCTTTGTTGTTATTTTTGTTATTGTTTTAGGTTTGTGGTGGGGTGTTTTTGTTTGATAGTTTGTTTGTTTTTTCCCCTCACTGCAAAGTTTGGATTATCTGCCTCCATAAATTTCAAAGAACTACTGGACACAAATATTGAACAAAACTGGAAAAAGTGATAAGATAAAACTGACTCCATGTGTAGAGATGTTAGTTTTGGGTACAATAGCTTTGCCAGTGCTTTATGAAGTGTTGAGAAGAGGACATAGTCTTTTTCTGGACATAGTTCCATGTCCAGAAAAAGAAGGAAAAAAATAAGAATTGCAAAAATCCTTTCTGTAATATAAGTTTTAAACACGGGGTTTTAAGAAAATTCTTCCTGAAAGAAGAGAGACAGAGAGCTGCAAGGTATCTGATGCAATCAAATGCAAAAAAAAAAAAAAAAAAAAAATGTTACATGGCCTCTTTCAGTAACAACATTTGTTATATGCTTTAAGACTAAACCTGTAACACAGCTTTTATACCTGGATAGCTCATAAAAAGCTGCCCAAATCCCAAAAATCAACCCAGTGTAAAATCTTTTACCAATGAAATTTTACCAAGGAATTGGTAGCAAGTCCTGTAGTAATACCTGTGGTCATTTTGCCTCTAGGAGAGGAAAAATCACGGAGGTTTTTCTTGACTCTGTTCTCTGTCCTTGATTCATGGCTGTCCAAGCTTGTGTCAGGAGTCTTTGAGAAGTATTGTATTTTAGTAACACTGTCACTCTGCAGAAGTATACTTCAGGAAACCTGCCAGAAAAGCTCTGAGAAGTCTGGCTCTTAAGTTAGCATCTTTCACCATTTAATCTTGTTCTGGAATAAGACCAGACAAACCAATACAAACCATTGACTATTACAAGAGAAAAGTATAAACATTTCACTGTCAGATTCTTATTACTAAAATACATCTCAGGTTACACACACAGTCAGCTCCAAATTTACAGCATGTTTACCTCATCATTTAACAACTTCTAATAAAGACAAGAGTCAGACAAGCCCATAGATCATACGCTTATGTAGTCCTTTCAAAGTCTGAAACAGTTTTTAAGGGTTTCTGGCAAACAGGTGTCTCTGGAATTACCTGAAGTGCTCAGGGATCCAAAAATATGAGAACATGACAGGTATAGATTTCAAACTGGAGTTTCATTTTACATCTGACACTGGAGGCTATACACCAGTGCTGTGCAGTATCCACAGAGCAGTCAGAGCATATGGCCTAACATAATGTATGACAAGCCCTGATTTAAAATAACATCCCTTGAGGGTTGAAAAGAGGGCCCTATAGCAACACTCCTATAATGTTTCACTGCCACTCTGGTAAGGCATAAAACTCTATTTTTATGTCTCTTAATCAACACAACAGTAGTGATAATAAACAGAATTTGCAATGGAATTTGGGAGCTACTTGCCCTAGAAACACCATGGCAAAGTTATATTAGAGTTAGTTAGTGGTGTATTTCCGAATTTGCTGCAGTGTGAATGGTAACAAACTCTCTACATAATATATCAGAAACAATACAATTCCTACTTTACCCTACAGAATAAGTAGTTTGGTTTACTAAGGAAAAGACATAGGTGAAGACAGAAGAAAGAAAGAGGGAGAAAAGGAGCAAAGAAGAAAGGAAGAAAAAGTAAATAAGGATGGAAAGACAGAAAAACAAAGGGAGCAGGACAGAGATAAGGTTGATTCAGATCCTTCCTAGTTAAAATCCAGATTGTCTAAATGCCACTTGCATATATGCCTGATGATTGGTACTCAATCCTACCTTTCCCAGGGAACCTGGAAAGTAATTGCTGCCATGGCTTGCCCAGAAGTTTCCCGTGTTGCTTATCAAGCCCAGTAACACTTTGGTATGAACAACAAGGCAATCTGAAACCTCCACATATTTATTTCTCTCCAGGAATTTCTCTTCAGTTTCTCCATACAATCTCTGTCCTTAAAACAGTCGTTTAACACACAAGAAAGAGTGAAAAATTTCACTACAGCTACAACTCATTTTATCTAGAGAACTTTTTTTTCCATTACAATTCTGAACCTTCCTGAAATCACATATACTGTACCCTAGAAGAAGCCCTTTACTTTCAGTCCAAATACATCTCATGGTAAAAGAGAGGCACTTCCACTTATGGTGCCAGCATTTAAGACCATCAAAAAGTCAGGAGAAAAAAAAATCCAGGAGTGCCATTCCAGCTCCGCAGCTCTCTTTAAAGAATTCAGGAATGTAATCATGTAACTCACATCTTGCTGGAGAACATTTTAAAACATCGAGTCGTGGCTGCCAGAATGGGCTTCCTCTGCCCTATTGTGACTTTGCCACTATGCAGACAAACAGGATTAAGGACAGTATTGTTAAGAACACAGCTTCAACCTGTTGCATCCTTTAGCTAAGGGTGAGTCCTGGATTCCAGTTGATGGTTTCTCAAAAATTCATGTTAGTAATATTGGAAGTTAAAGTACCTTACCATTAGCTGACAAAACCAGAGAGACAATGTTTTTTTAAACTGGATAATACTTCAGCCATCTTCCATCTAACCTTGGCAGCATGTATATTCATTCTCATTTCAGCAAACCTCCAAAACTTCGCTGGTAATCATATCCCACTTACATGTGATATTTCTGTAACTTCTGTAGAAATAATCACCACTCCTGACACAGTATTCCACTGGGTTTACACAGCTCTAGCTACAGATTTGTGCCTTTCCACCTGCATTGCATCAAAAAAGCACATTTACGCTAACTGTAGCCATTTCAGATAAGCATAATGATACTGCACTTCTTAAATCCTCTGTGTACCATTCTCCTGGTCCTTGTTGCCTATTTTGCTGAGATAGCATACAGTTGTCAGGAAGTTTAGATTTTTATTATCACTGGCAGCATGGATATGAATGATACTGATGTGATAAGCTGGACATCATGTTCAGCACCATTTTCTTGTGTAGATAACATACATTAAATAATGTGATGATAGAAGGCACAAAAAATTGACTCAAAAATCATCCAGTGATTGGCATTCAAGCAGAATAAATGGATTGCACTTTACCAGCTGAGGGAGAGGATTTCCCCCATCATGAAGGAAACAAGCTCTTCAAAGATTACTGAATCTCTGCAGTTATTTAAGAAAATTAGTTCCCAGAAAGTTTCATTCCTTTTTTTTTCCTGAATAAATCATGTTTATGGCCAGGTTGAGTGGGGCTCCAGATCAACTTGGTCTATTGGATGGTGTCCCTTCCAATGGCATGGGAGCTGGAAATGGATGAGCTTCAAGGTCCCTTCCAATCCATTCTACGATTCTATGAAATACAAAATGAATATTCAGTGGCTTACTATCCCTCTTTAAACGGTTTGTGATTTTGGTGCAGAAAGATTTTCGGAAACTCGTGTTTCAGCTCAGGTTAAAACCATAAAAAATCATGACATCCCAAATTGTTAGATCTACTGATGTCTGGGTCAGCATTCACTCTTGTGACTTACTGTTCTCTCTATGTATCATTTTTAGTACTGTGAAGCTAAAACAAGAAGACAATAAGACAACATGCAGTTCAGCAGATACTTAGGCAGTAAATTCTTACTACAGCTCTGAACAAATAACAGTCAATAACATGATAGGGTCTTCTCCTATCTCCTACTCACATCCAAATTTTCTCTGCTGTGAATTAGTATATCAGTATAGGAGATTCTTGCCTGGATGTTCACACAACACAATTACCACAACCTAAACTACCTGCTAAAAGGCTTACAGGCTGAGTAGCTCCTGTCTTTGTCTTCCCAGATCCACTTGCATGCCTTTTTCTGCTTATTCCATGTATGTTCATTCCACTCTGTTTCAAGTAAGATACAATTAACCTATAAAACTCTATTAAGGATGCATGGATATATATATTCCCCTGACTCAATCCTTCAAAACACAGATCTCTTTTTAGCTTTATCATTATGTTTAAAGAATTGTAGTTGGTAAAGAATGACTGTAAGGAGATGATCATTACAAAATTACCAGTTCAGTACCACACAGCTATTCTAACACCTTTAGATTATCCTCTCAAAAATCTAAAAAGCAGAAAAGGAAGACAAAATGCTTTGTAGGACCTATAGGAGGGTGCTTACTATTGTTGTATTTGGCACACAGTTGATTAATTTCCTTGGAGAAGTAGACCTACAGGAAATGTGGAATATATAAAGAATACAACCTTTTGCAAGACGAGAATAAACCACTGATCCTTGAATAGGTGGAAAACTGACACTTTACCATGGGAATTGTGGAGAGAATTAGCTTCAAAGTGTACAGATGAAGAAAAAGGCTACACAGCAAAGCACAACAATATGTGCATGAAGCTAGTAATGACTGTTATAGCCCAAGAGACATGACTGGTACTAAATGTTAGTGGAAATGGATCTTTACTTTCTCCTGTAAATCTTTATCCCTAATTAACACAAACTAAAAGCCCAGCAGAATCTTGAGTTTGGACTTGTAAACCATCATAGCAGCATCTTTCAGCCCCTGACAAACACACTTATTTTCTTTACAGCAGTTTCCATTATAAACAATAACAGCACAGATTTAGAGGTCTAATTTCATTTGGAGGTGAGACAGTTTCATGGCCTTTCTTTCCAGAAGAGACAAAGCAGACAAAGCAAGGGTGAGAAGTAATAAAGGACATGCAGCTACTTAGCTCTTCTGTACTATTTGCTACAACAGAGTCTAGAGTTTGTTGCCAAATGGATGGTAGAGCTCTGAAACACAATCTTAAGAACACAAGGCATATTCCTCTTACCTAATTCTAGATTATATAAGGAGATCAGGAAACTAACTGCTATAGAAATTAATACTTAATAAAAAAAACCTGCATCCCTATGCCTTATTTTAAGATTCTGAGTAATTTTTTGTTTTCGCGAGGACTGCAAATGCAACTTTTCCTAACAGAGCCCTACATATCTGTGGTGGTTAATTCCTAATCTTTTTGAGAATTTAGTCAGTGTTAACCACAGGCACTCACTGGGAATGTCTCTAACTTTCAAATTGCTTTTTGCTGTTTTAGTGTAGTCCTTAGCAGTTTTAATCAGAAAAAAAAAAAAAAATCTACAGGGGAAAAAACTGTAAAATATATAGTGATGATGTTGTATTCTATTTGTCAAACAACCCTGGTGATATTTAGCAGGGAAATAACTGATCAATGAAAAATACATCAGCCAGATTTGTTAAGTTACATGGTTGGGTGTTCAGTGATGAGGCAGCTGATTTTTATTTTTGAACACTGACTTACACTTTACAAATCTACAGAACTGGGGTTGGATGCAATCATGATATACATAGGACAAGCACAGAAGCCTGGCAAATCTATTGTTTTGTAAGCTTCTCCGAGCAATATTTACAGAGACATCCTTCACACTACCTTCCTGCTAATTCTCCCAAGGAATCATCCCATGAAACAACTGCAGTAGTGTGAATGGAATCAAAAGTCATTAAACTCTGCAAGAGCAGAGTATTTCCATTTGAGTTTGTGGGGGGAGTTGGGGTTTTTTTTGTTTTGTTTTGGAGGGTTTTTTTGGGGGTTCTGTTTGGGAGTTTTTTGGTTTGGTTTGTTTTGCTTTTGGGGGGCAGCGGTTTTATTTTTGTTGGTATTGTTTCTTTATTTGTTTTGGGTCAGCTTTTTGTGTGTTTTGTTTGGTTAGTTTTTTTTTTCTGGAGGGGAGACTTTTTGTTTGTTTGTTTTTGGGGTTTTTGGGGTTTGTTGTTGTTATTGTTGTTTGTTTGGGGTTTTTTTGTTTGTTTCATTGGTTGGATTTTTTTAAAGGAACTTATGGGTATTTTTTTTCTTAGAATAACAATAGAAATAAAAAAAACCAAAACAAAACAAAAAAAAGAAACCCAAACAAAACCAAATAAAACACCGAAATCCAAACAAAACAAGTAAAACTCCAAACCAAAACAAACCCAAATCAAAACAAAAAAACTAACAAACATTCTGTCAGGATTAAATTTGCCAAAACAGAGATTCCCTTTCATGAAGAAATTCTGATTTGACATACAAGAAAATCATTTATTCCCTTGCTTGTTGTACAATAAAATAAAAAGTTTCTTGCGACCAGATAATTAATCTGTTTTGGTTAATTTGCCCTATATACTGCATTTATTACTCATTATGACTTTAACATTGGCCTAGGAACAAACTTTCACTCACACACTTCCTTGTATGTCACAGAAAAGCACCTATCTCATTATTTTTAAACTGTCTAATCTTCCCTTCCTACTAAAATATCTGAGTGGCTATCCTATAAGATATTTTTTCAGGGATGCTGACTAGAAAGGATACACTCTTAACTTGTGGCCTATTCACTGCACAGTGAAACAAAGAGGAATTTTTTCCTCCCCTTCAGTTTCAGACAGCTTTAGATAAGAAGTATATTTTCACAGCATGTTTTGGAGATATATGGAACAGATATTGACTGCTAGGATTCATATGACTAATACCCATATACACTGATTTGAACACTTAGGGCTAAGACATTGATTTTTTTTTTTTTTTTGCAGCAGTCTTGGTTTATAAACTGCTGTAGGATTCCAGCAGCCCTTGTCTGGGCTTATGCCTTAGCATTAGCATATTTTTCTGTTCTTTGTTAAACCAAATAGATTTTTTTTTTTTTCAGGCTACCCAGTTGCTTCAAATTAAAGCTATGATTCCCTCATGGACTTCAGCCTGCTATAGATTTTCTTAAAAATGTCAACAACCTCCTTTGCTCCAAAGAGATGAGCTCAGGCAAGATAACCTTTGCACAGATGAAGCACCTATATTTTCTGAACCTCAGTCCAGAGTCATCTGTAAACTGCACTTAGGAAATCCCAAGTGTTTTTATGTTGTTCTGGACAGCAGAGAGAAAACATTCTATTTCTTTTCAACTGTGTAAGAATTATTATAGTTTGAAATGATAAGTCATTTCAGTATTATTTCTTTTTTTTTACTGTTTCTCTAGATGAGCTAGGGTATAATAAAAAAGATGTAATTTCCCCTATGTTCAGTTCATTAAAAATTCTGAAATCTGGGAGACTTTGAATTCAGAATAATTGTTAGATTTGAAGGATCCCTGTTGGACAGGTATGTTCTTCACAGAGATGTTAATAATGATGCAAACTGTCAGGAGAGTAATCCCATACATGAATAACACAGAAGCAACTCAAGTGTAGCAGTAGTGACTGCTGCAAAGGAAACATGATCCATTCATCCCAAAAATTACAACATGAAAAGCTGTGGCACTGAGCAAAAGTTGTGTTTCATTCACAGAAAAAAAATATTCTAAATATAAAACTACCAGAAACAAAAAAATAAATTAGGAAAAGGCTACACAGGATTCCAGTGCTTCCTTAGGTTCCAACAGCTACCTCTCAGCAGTATTTATTGAAAAGAAGGTCTGCATGAATAATTGTTGGCTTTGCTGGGTTTTTTTTGTTTGGTGATCAAAACACAGGAGTTGTACCATTTTTAAAATAGTACTCATGTAAGAATAGCTGAATTCTGTTTGGAACCGTAAATATCTTCAGACTGTCTGCAGTTAATTTTTTTCTGTGATAAATGACACGGTCATGAACATTATTAGCCAACCAGAAGCAAAACATGTCCCAAAGTCATGCAGTCAGCCTTAATTACCATCTCTATGATAACCTTATAAGACTTCAACTCATTATCAGTGGATCTGGTGTTATGGATTTAATTTTTAAGTTTTTTGGTTGTTTCTTTTGTTTAGCTTTTTGTTAAGGAGATCATCATTAAGCTTTGCTTTAAAATATGCTTTGACAAAGCTTAAATAAAGATTGCTTTGGGTGTCTGCTGGTTGTGGAAGAAAAATCCTTACGAAGTGTTGAAGTGCATCACTGATAACATTGACAAGCACAATTTAAATATAAAGATATTTTATGCATAACAGAGTGGACAAATCACAGGTCACAAAGTGTTTTCATTTTCTTTAAAAAACATACAAAAATTTAAAAAAAAATAACAAAAATTTTAAAAAGGAAGACTATTCAAAAAATAATTGCCCAAATCAATGATTTGTTTACCTTCTATTGCTTACCTTGTGTTCATTTATATTCCCTCTATACTATAAATAATTAAACTCTTACAAGTATATGTTTATTCCAAACTTTTGTGTGTTTTTTCCAAGTTTCACTTTTTTGGAAAAAAATAAAAAGGAAATAAAGAATCAATTCAAAGTATGCTGGGTATCAAAACCTGCATGATCCTACTGGTTGCACTGGGAGGGAAAGAGTCCTACTTTGCTCTAGTGGATCAAAACTTATGTTTTGACTCTAATAACATTGTTTCAAGTATTTAGCATTTTTGTGCAATCTTTCATAATTAGAAACTTATGCTATACTGATCGGACTTAGGTGATCAAACATCTACCTCTCCCCTTCCAAAAGCGAAATTCTGGTTCACAAGTCAGATAATATTTACATTCTGCTCCTAAGACTTATATAAGGACATATTTTTTTGGCAAGTGGAACATTTACAGAAAAGAATTTCTTAATGTTCTATATGAAATTACTACTTGGAAGAGTTTTTTAAATAATGTGCTATTTAAAATTAGATAAAGAAAGCAATCTCTGGATATAAATCTAGCAAATAAGAGCCCCAGCCATAAAATAATTTTGTCCTAGACTCAAAATCCACTTACAATGAGATGAGCAAAAGCCACTGGCACTAAGTGGACTCAAAATACAGTTTTCATAATTTGGATTAAGAAAAAATAATTTGAATATTGAACCAATTTAAAGTATTTTACACCATAAGGGGAAAACTGTATGAGAGGTTCTGGTATAGCATCACTGTAAATAAATAAACAGATAAAATAACCCTGGGGAAAACAAATCTAACTGGGCAGTTAAGGAGCTAAAAGTTGGAGCTGGACAACTTGTGAAAATTGCTGCCTTTTAAAATGAAAAGCCCTTGATCTGCCATGGATTAAGGAAGGCTGACCCCCAGAAATAGAGGAAAACTATAAATTTTAACCGCCATTCCTTTCAAGACATTTTGTTCAGATGACTTTATAATCTGTGATGTCTCGCCCTTGAGCAGAATGGGAGCAGCCAAGATTCGTCAATGCTTTTGATTGGAAGGAATGACAAAAGCCAGACGGTACAAAAAAATTTGGACCCCTGCAAGGCAGTGGATTTTGGATAATGGGGTAGAGTGAAAGGGGAAAGAGAGAGGAATGGATTAAAAAGGGTGTGAGAGAGAGACAGGAAGAAAGAGGTCACCAGTCTTGGCTCCAGGTGATGTGGTGCCGAGTCCCAGGGCACACAGGGCACCAGGGCTTAGTGGGAACATCTTTTATAGATAAGTTTCACCTTATCCTGAAGATCGATTTCTCACTTTCTATGTAAACTCTTTATCATGTGCAGTCCATTTCTCAGAAATTTCTAGAAATGGGTCAGAGGGTTTGGGGCATCTTTTGCGGTCTTGATCCCTACAGTCCATGCCCACTTCTTGATCTCATTCCTGCACTGGCATTGTGCTGAGCTGTGCTTATCTCCAGGAGCCAGAACAATTATGTTTGTCCCAAAAAAGTTATGTCCTACCTCTGTAAGGCTCTTTCCCCAGCCACATCCCATTCTTTCTCACACTGTTTTATTACCAATAATCTGCAGTTGCCTCCACAGCTGTCTGGCTATTGGTGTTTGAAACATAAACATTAGCCCCCTCATCTCCTAGGCTTCTGTGTAATCTTTCTACCTTAGAAAACAGATGAGGTTAATAAACAATTTCTTGCTGACTTCAGTGGCTCATGGCCACACAGTTGTCAGAACCAGATTTAGATACAACATATGATGCAGCTGGCCAATGACAAAGATATAGACCATATTGTTACACAAGGCTGAATAAAGTAATGAGGGGAAGCAAGGCTTGATTTTTGTGAGGCATGTTTTTGTTTTCATTTTTCTGTCTAAATTCTGCAATCATTTGGAAATTGTTCCTCTGATAAGTGTATTTTTCACATTTGTATTTGCCAGCTGGATGAGAGTCTGCTGCTTCCAAATTACCAAATTAAGATTACCTTTGGAAGAATCCCCTCCTCCTATTTCTGTTTCTCCTAGTCTACTTCTATGGGTTTGAAGTGTCCAAGGTAGATACTGATAGACATTAATTTGCAGTTCTGGGGTAGAAAGACTGTTACTTTGAGCAACAGAAGCAGAATTAGCAAATTATTAACTATCATAAATATAGTAACCTTGGAAAGTTGTAGAGCCATAAAACACGGATCACAAAGACAACTCTCTGAATGAAAAAGGATTTGGTGTTAACAAGGAGCAGAGCACCATCAGTCTTCCTGAGGGATAGCCATAGATTAATCTGCCTTTCAGAGGTTCATAGCAAATCATGGGATGTCTACCTTTCTGTACACTGAAATGCTACTGCCTCTACTTGTCAGATTTTTCTCTGAAACACAGATTAATCTCTTCCTTCTTGTAGTGGTGATCTCAGTATATCTTGGCTGGACTCCAATAACTACCTTTTAATTTTTTCTGCTGTATTTTGTCCTAAAAATTTTCACCCAATTCAGTATTAGGGGGGGGGGGTTCCAATTATTTTAAATAGATTAAGCTACTAAAAAGGGGCCTTTCTGTATTTTGATGAGAAGCAATGAAACTTACATTTTTTAGACTAATTCTCATACAAAATTTTTAGAGAAAATGTCTTCTGTTTGACTATTCAACTTGTAACTTCTATGTATCACATAAATCAGATCCTGGACACCACTGATAGGAGTAACCACAAAAAGCTCCTTCCTCACTTTGAAGTTGTGGAGTACAACTGAAGCTTTCAAACTGCCCTTTATGATTTTTAGCTTAACTTCTGTACAATACTGTCAGTTTTGAGTTGAATCTGAATTTTAATTTCTCCAGGGGATTCATTGATTTTCTACTAGTAAAAAAGTCTGGGGCCCTCAAGTCTTTCATTGTCACATTATTTTATTGTCATATATACATTTTGTAAAATTTACATTTTAATTAACCACATTTGATTCTGCTTATTTTATCCTTATTATTTCTGTCTACTTAGCTCACCATTTTACTGGCTTTTGTATGATTTTAACTCTCTCATTTTATATAATCCTTTAAGGACAACTATGGCAACTATATTATTGTATAATTTCAGTGTAAACCACAAAAAGAAATTGAAAAAGGAATAAAGAGTTTTGCACTTAAATAATTCCTATAAATATCTATAATCAGAAATATTCATCTAAAGCTGAGAGATCTGTGAACTTTTGTTATCAGCACAATTGGACAGTATTTATGGTACTTAAGGATGCTTGAAGTACTGATCTGACACTCAGAGTATGTGTTTCTGTCATAGAGACCTCCTGCAAAGCACCTTAAAATCACTGCTGCTCCTCTCCAACACTAAATGTAACATTATTAGGTATCACATTCACAAAACAATAATTATGACCTATTCCAAATGTTTATTTGACTTTAATTAAGGCCTGAACAATTTCATGTTTGCTACATGACTAGCTGAGGTGTTCAATCTCAGAATCACATTTATTTATTGACATGATATTGTAACTAGGCTCACTTAAATACTTAAATGCTGTTGAATTGTCAAAATGAGGACCTTAAAAGCATTTATTTATAATTCTGCCCCTATATCAAGTAGATTTGGACAAAAACAGCCCATGAGAGGTTTCATGAAGACTCTTTGAGAGAAGCAGGGAAAAAGCTGGAATAATAGAAAAGCAAGGGGTAGTGGTTTCCTATTTAATGATAATGGTTAAGTCTTCATTAATTATACAATTAGTAACTTGTACGTAATTTGTATGACTTGAAAGCACATTGTAGGAAACTACAGGGTTTAAAGAATTATAAGCATTTATGCTTTCTGCTCTGATCTAGGCTTACCAAGCTGGAAGAAGTCAGTTCTTTTTTTTTCCTGACAAATACTAGAACATAAGTAAATGCCACAAGGGGAGAATGAATCTGTTAGTTTTCAACTGTTAAAGGAGCTTAAAAACTTATTTAATTGAAAAGGGAAAAATTGTCAGACACATTCTCCACAAAAATAATCTCCTATGTCCATATATAATGTGAGGGTGCATTTAGCTGTGTGATGTCTTGAACTCCTTACAGCTCCCATAAGTCCCTTAGAGCCTTATAATGCCTTGCACATTATAGTCCTATGCATAAAATTCTGATAAAAGTGTCTTTGCTGAGCATTTCTACAGCAAGCCAGAGTGAAAAACTGTCTAAGGCTGTATTTTCACCTCTTAAAAAACCTCTACCGCACTTTCACTGTTTCCTATTCCTGCGATTCAAACCGCCGTGTATTATATTCAGTTTGATGGACTCCCCACAAGTTCACTTTACGCATTTCAATGAGCAATTTCTCCAAGCACCATAACAGAAATGCCTGTTGAAATGCTTTTACCACCCCAGTGATAGAGGCAAGATTCTTACTGTAACTCCTACTGTAATACAGCAGCAGATTTAACAGACCAGTGTTTCGCATCCATGAACTCTTGCAATGCTTTCTTACAACGTGTTAGAACAGCGACCTGGTTTATTTATAATCTGAAGTGAAATATGCTTCACACTGATAGCACAATTAGAGTCCTAACAGCCAAAGGTTCTTGCCAGTAATTCAAACCCCAGAAACAATTCTTTTCCAGGTTTTATTGCCAGAGCTCATGAATGGGCTATTCTTTGCTTGCATGGGTAACAATCCTGCTAGGGATCACAAAATTCTGACTGTAGCAATAAAGTGCTTCTGACATCAGTCACTGGAGCAGCAAATAACCTGAAATTTGCCAAACCCTCTAGCTCTGAAAACTTTTTCAGGAATCGCTTCGTCACCTATATGCTTGCTGATGACAAGTAATAATTCAGAAATGCATTGTATTTTTGCTTAGAAGTAGCTGAGAATCAAGGATTTCAGAACTGCCTGCCAATCCTCTTCATCCTTAGAAACTTCACTGAATATAATAGAAATAAACTTGTATTTTTCTCAAAAAAAAAATTAAATAAACAAACCTACAAACCAAACCAAAACAAACTCAAATATCGATTCTCTGCTTTGCTTTCCTGCTCCCACAAACAGAGATGAAACTGATCAACCCCCAGTTCCCTGAATAATTCTTTGTCTCTATTTGAGATGTGGCTCAGGCCAATGGACAAAGGCTGACGTCTCATCCCTCCCACCTCAATACTCAACGAATCAGATACATAAAGATATCCACCTGTCCTCATTGATCATAAGGGGAGTAAGATCATCACCAATTAGACAGCTAAATTTAGGCAACCTAAATTCCAGCTGTTACACCAGAACCTCAGCCTCTGAGGTAGACTTTGTACTAGTCAAAACTTTTCTACTGCTGGACATATATCTTGTAAACAGGGTAGAACTTGATTTTCTGTGAAGTTCTGCACTTCTGGAAAAAACAGAAGTGGAAAAAACTTCTGGGGCAAATGTAATTTTATTAAAATTGCTTGAATACCTGTATCCAGAATCTTCAGCAGTCCTCAGTCTTATCTTTATGTTGACAGATTGACACAATCATTTTCATCACACAACTCCTATACTTTTTTTCCTGCTGTCTATGGAGATTTTTTTCAATCTCACACAAACCCATCAAAGATATAACCTAAATTTTTTTTTGGCCTGCAGTTTAAAATGTCTGCAATTCCTCTTGGGCACGCTCAGTTTTATAGAAGCTTATAAAGCTGCAATAGACATTTACAAGATGGTAAATCCCATTCATATACTGCCACAATTAACACCTTGGCTAACACTACTCTGGTTCTTTTCTGCTGGCAAACCCAAAGAAATGGTTTAAAAAATAAGAAGCTACTTCAGCTTTTTCCTTTGTTCATCATTTGTGCTCTTTGCTGTGGTTCTACTCAGGTAACGAGTTTTTCATAATGATTATTTTTTACTTATTTCTTACCTTTTGCTATCATTTAAACTGCACCAGTGATCTATCAGCACAAAAACTCAATGAATTTTAATCCTTTTAAGTTGGTTTGATCTGTGTTATGTTTGCATACTGCATCTAAAGAAGCATTTTTTACAGTCTAAGCTCAATCTGTAGGATTCTCAAAAGCTCAGCTTCTTTAGTCTTGACACTGGGAATGCTTTTCCTTTATAAGTCTAACTTTAGATGTTCCTACCCTGAAGCTGTTGCTCATTTGCAAAAGACACAAATATGAATCCTGTGTCACTGCTGCATTAGGAGTCTGATGTCAAAATAGAAAATATGTCATATGTTCATGTCAAGAGGAGCTTATTAGGCTCTGACAATATACAAATAATTCCTAATGCAAACCATAAAAAAAATTTCTAAAAAGACAGGTCATGCTCCAAATTGTTGCAAAGCAAGGGATGGGTTAAAGATTTGGGGGGATACATTTTGGATTTTTTTTTTTTTCTTCTGACATATCATGTTATGATGTTGCACATCTTTGGGCATTAGTAACATCATCACTCTTCACATGGAGAAGCATGTTCAACACCACAAAACGTGACATGTCCCAAGCAATATATCATCTGTAAAATAAGGCCTGTAGGTGCTTACTGATCTCAAAAACTCATCTTCCTCCTTTAGATTTGAAAAAAAAAAAAAAATCATTTTTCTGGATGTCTTCTTCCCTGAATCTCTTATTATGTGAAATACATTTCTCCATATGTCTTCCAGATCACTCACAATTGAGTAAAATAAGATAAAAAATTCACCACATCAATGGCAGCAGGGAAGAAAATTTTGTGAGAGGGACAAGAAAGTAGGGTTTGTCTTCTTCCTTATTTTGCATGGCAGCTGTTTTTGGACCTTTTGGATGATCTCAGTATGAACAATTTTTCCATCTTCAGACTTTAAGGAATTTTAAATGCAGCTGGGAGCTGGGGACATTTGGTAGTTCTATTTGTTTTCTTCACTCAATAAAAAGACCAAAAAATGGTAGTTTCAGGTCTCTGATCTTGCATATCTGAAGTTAGAACTTACTTGGTAATTAGGTTATCATGCTTCTTGCAATAACAAAGGCAGAAAGAAAACTAAATTAGTCAATCTGCTAAGCAATATTTGATCCTATATCGAGAACATGTTTTTTCAGGAGGGCAACTGAGTTCCACAATCTAATGAGCTCAGATAGATTAAGTCCTGTTCAAAAATCAAATAAATACTAGGACTCATCAAAAATCCAGAATGGGAAACATGGAAAACAGTTATTTGTTTGAAAACTGTTTATTCATAGGAATGCAATACATTTAAAACTTATCCAAGCCCACAAACTGCTCCTGGTGTGATAACATTTGTATGAAGAAGCAAAAGCAAATGTACCCTTTGATATTTACATGGAATGAACACAATATCCATCTGTAAATTTGTGTCTTCATTACAATAGATAATATTCAACCTATCTAGAAAAAGATAAATCCTTAGTTTCAGAATGCAACTCTCTCCTAGTGCAGTATTTCAGACCATGACTGTCATTAATAGTATTTTCAAAGGTATTTTAAATGAGTATTGTGAAAGGAAATGCAGAAACAACATTTGCTGTCACAGCCTCCTGCAGCATAACGCAGCAAGCTACTATTTCCTCAAGTGTCTAGACTTCAAAACAACCTTGAATTGAGGAGGGCAGAAAAGAAAGAAAAACATCAGGGAGAAAGAAAAGCGTACAGCTTGGGGAAAACAAAACAAAACAAAACAAAACCAAATAAAACCAAAAAACAAACACACAGAATTCTAAAAAGAAATAACATATTCCCATTTTGCACCAGCTTTATTCTGGTCATACCTAAGGGCTTGATTTTAAAGTGGGATACTTAAAACAGCCTAATCCATGCCCTGAGGCTTGTAGGTGGTTGTGTGGGTGTAAGTGGACCTAAGAGGCACAGAGATTTCAGAAAAGCTGTTTCTGTATTGCAAAAGGTAATTAATTCTCATTGAGTACAGCCTACTTCACTTAGCTTGATAATATTGTGTTCCTTGGTTGCTAGGAAAAGGGAGGAAAAGAGCTGTCATAACAAGTAAGCAAGCACCCAGCTTGGTAACTCAAGATATCATCTCACTTTATGAAATTACACTGCATCCTCTTCTGCAATAAAGAAAAAGCAATGTCTTTTCCAAACCATGCAATAATATTGATTTTTTTTCCCCCTTTATTTTTAAGTGGAGTTGGATCTTCAAAATGGAGCAGCATAGAATATCACTCATATGAAGCAGCTACAGAGTTTAATCATTTGGAAGAGACCCAAATAGCATGAAACTAATCCAGTTTATTCACCTAAACCAACAAGCAGCTCTGGAACATCTTGAGGGAAAAAGATACAGTCACATCAAGTAGATCCTTGAACCATTATGTGTGCTATACAATCTGTATAACTTCTAGCCTATCCTCCAAAGTGGAGTGTTGTGTTTTTCTTCCTCTTTACTTCTGCCTTTAGGAGAGCTGCTCCAAAGCTTCACAACACCATCCCACACCCATGCTCTTCCAACTGCCCTTAAACTTACAGTCACCTCTTTCTTCCTGCGAAACAAGTTTCATACATACAGCGAAGTGGCTTTGAAAGCTCCCTTGGATACTGTCCTTAAAATTTTACCAAAAGCACTTACATGGTATTTACATATGGACCTAATAACAAAATAATTAGTTTTTGGAAAGTGTCTTTTTGCCAAATGTAGCTTGGCCCTCTAAGGTTTTGCCTCAGGCACATTGATTGTTTCAGATTTCAGACACTTTCTCAGCTGCAAAATGATCTTTCAATTGCAAGTCCTTCAAAAGTCATTCTTTTTTGAAGTACAAGCCAGAATCACAACTTTGTTTCCCAACATAATGATAAAGTCATTATGTTCTGTTGGTCCTTGACATGTTAGATGGTCCCCTAAGCAATCCATTAATAATCAATTAATTGATAATTAATTCTGATAATTCAATGCCATTTATATGCAGGGTGATTTAAACAGGTCAGTCCAACAATGCAATGTAGCTTTCACCAAAAAAACCCCACATCTGCCCTGGCAGGCTGGGCAGCTCAACTGTACCCCTGCTCCTACACCTTAGTCAAACATTTAGCAGCCCAGGGGCACAGCTAAGGAGACTGGCAGCAGTTCTGAAGTCATGCATCAGGGAATAGGAGCATACAACAGTGATTAACAGGAAGGCCTGACTTTCTGACTACTCTAATTGGCTGCCATGCTGTACAGAACGATGCCTGGGAGTTGTTTTAAGAGCTGAAAGTGAAAAACTGTCTTGAGGAAGAAGGAGTATTGTACAGTGATAGCAAAAGGGGCATTTTGGAGGTCTGCCAGATAGTGTGGAGAGTACTGAGTAAGAAGGCAGAGGAATATCGATGTCAAGAAAGCTTTAAGAGAGAGGAGGGTGTTCAACAGGGTTCTTTTGACTAATTCTCACCATTTGTCCACCAAAATTATAATACAAGAGTCCTACAAAAAACGGGTGGGTGAGATAATGATAAATGTCATAAAAACAACTCATTTCCAAACAGCTGCTTTACTTCTGCTCTATGGGTTGCACTAGGTTGACTCATCTCTGAGGGACATCTGCCTTGTGCAGCTGCACAGGCATCTCAAAGCTCAGTGACAAGCAGGAGCTGATATCCTTAAAATGTGCAATACACTGTGTTCTTTTCTGTGGTCTCTTCACTAGAGAGTGCTTTCCTACTCCAGCTGGGTGTAGACTTCTGTACCCCTGTGGACTATGGCTCTCCCAATTACTTCTTCGCTCATAATTTTTCCTGTTCACAAACAGCACTGTGTCCAGCCCTCAACAGGAGGTTGCTCTTGTTGAGTGAGAAGACAAAGAAAGCTGAAATCATCATTGACTCACCCTTGACAGATACAGCAGTCAGTTAACCCTCCCCATAAGGTTGATTTGTGATATGACTGACTGCAAGGGAACAGGATCCCAAATCTGTAAAGGGTTTTTGCCTAAAGGATTGTTTCCACCAAACAATCACAAAACCAACCAGTAGTTGACAAGAATGACCAATACTAAATTTCTCAGCAGAAAGGTAAAAAAAAAAAAAACCAAATCAACCAAACAACAAAACAAAACACAAACAAACAGGCCAATTTTTCAGGTTCCCAGTAGATAATAGGATATTTCTGCTACTTGGGCAGTGAGATCTGTTGACCATCTGCACATCATCTTGCAACTTTTTAGTCTCAATCTGTGAATAATGGCTATTTCAAAGCAAGGAATCCCCCAAGATGGGTTTACAGCATGCAGGACTTTCTGATATAATTGCTGCTGATGAACAGATTCACTTACTTTTTGTTCACCAGCAGATGTCATCTTTATTTAGTTGGTTTCAAGGAGAAGCTGAAAAAGGTCATCTGTACTCCTTCAAAGAAAACTACAAAAATCTTCTCACTGTGATACTGCAATTTAATACACAAATCACAACAGGACACTCAAAAATAAATCATCCTCACTGAGCAGAAGACATCCACCAATTCGTCCTGGTCTTTGAGATATTTATCCACTATTACCAAATAAAGGATGTAGAAGCTGTGATCCCAGCCTACTTAAAGTCTTTAAAGTATTTAAATTATATTTATTTTCCCCCCATTGTCTGTTAATCATAAGAGAGTACTTTCAAGTTCTTCTCATGCTGAGAGGTTAAAAGTATTTCTTGAGATAATAATACAAAAAAGAATGTTTTTGTGATCATCAAGCTGTGGAACTTCAGAAGAAAATACCGAGTGGCACTACATTATTATATTTTATATTATTTTTACCTTATATGTTATTCCTAAGATAGATGCACTAAAGATGTTGGTGCACATATTAGAACAGAAGACAGATACATCTACTTCTCATGATTTTTTTACCCTTTTTGGGCTGAATTGATGCTTAATAAGCAGACAAATGACAAAAAAATACTAATTTAATTGAAATCTTTCTGATTTAATAGATATTTCCCTTCTCTTGTCATCTAACAAAAAAAAAATAAAATAAACACATATCAAAATAATATTAGCTCTTATTCTGGATATAACTTTTTAACTAGTTTTTTTTTTTTTTTAAGTGTGGGTTTGTTTTTTTTTTAAAGAGTAAAGAAATTTTTGTAGGATTTCTTCTTCCATAGTTTTGATAGATAGATTTTTATATTTCCCATTAATAGGTTTCTGAATTTGCATGTTATGAAGAGCAAATTACTTTTAAGTTTCAGTAGCACTTTGTGTTCCAACATTTACAACAAGATCTCTCACTTAGGTGAATTGAACTACGTTATCAGTGCTGAGTATTTTAATTTACCCTCCTAATGACACTTTTGAAACTTCTCTGCCAATAATTTGATGGGGATTTGTGTAGTACAGCTGCCAGTCAAATGAGACGCAGGTAACATAGGGGTGAAGTATATCAAGCTGTTAACCTATTTCTCAAATATTTTAGCAAGTCAAAAAAGTTTCGACAAATACGTGAAGAGTCAAAACAATGAAGAGACAAAACCATAAAGAGACAAAAACATGGAGACCGAATGTATTATTAAAAAACTGTTGTCATTTACACTCCTACACATTACTGAGGTTTAAAAAATGTGACTTGTATATTTAAATCCTGTAAGATGAAGAGGTGGATTTTATATATTTTTTAATTATTATTGAATAACTTTAATAATTAATAATTTAATCTCAGAGGAAAGAGCAGCTGAGATCTTCTACAAGAGCAAACAGCCTCCCTCTTTTCCTCCAGTTTCCTGGAATAACTTTCAAAGGTAATGGATCATTTTGCTATATTTTGAGAGGAATACCAATGAGAATATACAACATCACAATTCAAAGAAACACCACTCTTAGAGAAGGTAGATTTGGGCATTCTCATATCCCCATTATTTCTTAAATAAATAGCTAAAACAACTTACTCTCAGCATCCATTGCTGTGTGTTCCACTCTGATGCACAGAATTTTCCCCAAGTAATCACTGAAGACTTTAAATATTACTTCAGGTCTGTAATTCAACTTAAAAAAAATATTAATCTGCCTGTACATGAACACTTTTCTGTGGCTTAAATCAGAATCGATAACAGAACTTTTTGATCTTTCATGGGCCATGAAAACCACGTTCTTCTTTTCCTTCAGCAAGACCTTAGCCCTTTCCTTTGCCCTGGCATTTCATGCTTTCTCTTCCCAGGGGTGATGACATTCACAAGCAACAATTCATTAGAAGTACCTGTGAATCTGAGTATTCAAATTTACCAGCAGTATCAGAATTAAGGGTCCAGTGGATCTTTATCACTTTCTAGTATTTTGACAAATCTGTCTGAGCAATATGAGAGTGCCATGTACCTGAACAGCCAAAAATCTGTGTATTGAAACTAAGTGAAATATGGATATCATCTCAAAATGGGGAAAGCTCTTACCATTGTCTGAGCTATTCCAGAATCTGTTACAGTAATTCCCACTGAATTCAGAGATGCCTACCTGATTAAAGAAGAGCTGATGAATTGAAGGCTTCCCAGCTGCTAAGCTCAGCCACAAAGTCACTGATGACTTCAACAGATGGTCCTGCTTTTAGGCCATTGAGAACTTTATGAGCCATTTATCCTCCTTCAGGCAACTCATCATGTGAAATAAGGAACAGAATGATGTACTAATGTGTTTTGTAACCAAATGCTCTGGGACATGTCTTTCCTGAGTGGCATCCAAATCCCCTCCATTGAGCAACCTCTATAGATAAAAAAAATTAGAGGATTTAAATAAAAAGAAGAAGTCAGTAAAACATATTGAACAGCATTACAGAAACAGGGTTTTCTCATCTGAAACAAAGATAGGTTTGGGTAGTTTTTATGAAAGGAACTTTATAAAGGTTATGAAGGTAAAAACTTTCTTTTTCAACTTTATTTTTTTGTTAAATTTCATAGCAGCAACAAAGGTATTCACTAAAGAACCTCTTACTTTAAAATCAGTTTGGGTTTGGGAATAACTACAGTTGTTCTTGCCTGGAGTCAAGTGATCAGACAGCATCATGACAAAACTTTCCCATGCAATTTTCATAGCATGGGTCTCTTGCTGACAAAAGACAAAGTTAACGAGACAAAGAACAAACTAAAATGGTGTGTACTGTAAAAAACCCCTCTCCTTTGTGAAGGATTTGCTTTCTTTCTGAAAACAGAAATCAGTTAAAGCCACTGTTTTTAGTCCAAATAATATATATGTGTATATTATATATGTATATGTGTCATATGAATATGAGATACATTCTTGAAAAATTTGGATCACATCAATCAGTTCTACCGAAAAGGTCCCCAGACAGGACATTTAAATCAATGACTTGTTTTTCCAAAATGTATTTTAGTGTTTATGAATGGTGAGTCTCCAGTTCACATAGAGGAGGCATGTGTGTGTTCTGGGACCACAGTAATTAGGAATCTGTGTCTAAATTAACACTTTTAAAGGGTTACTAAAAGAGAACTGAAAGAAGGTGGGAGAAATCTTTCTTTTAATTAATTGATTCATTATTTGCCACTGTTAATCCAATCACAGTCTGAAAATAGTAGTAAGGAATGCAATCAATTTATGCCTTCACACCCTTGCCATGCTGACTACCTGGGCAAATGGACAATAAAAGATACTTTACATCCTATACAATACTCATTCCATTCTCTTTTTAGGATTAGGAATAATAAGGATCTGAATTCGACCTTTCTAGTTATAAAAAGGTTATTCATCTAAAAATGTGTTGTAAGCTCAGAGAGCAGTACCATAGAATCCAACTCCTTTTCTGTGTTATTTGATTTGTTTGTTTTTTTCAGGCATTTAAATTACACTATTATCATGATGTTGATTTTACTTTAGATTGACTATACTCTAATCCTCTTACAAAAGCATGTGTTGGAAATGTCCAGTTCTATATCGTCAATTGTTTTGTTATGCTTATTATTTGGCCTCTGCTGAACCCACTGCAGTGGCTAAGGGTAGATACAGAGGCATCAACAACTCTCAGCAGCAGAAATCTGTGACTTTCAGTGAAACCACATGAGCTTGTTGGTTGTGGGTGCTAAAATTGCCGATTTTCAATGCTATATTGAAGTTGCAGGTCAGCATTTCAAGTCTGTATTTTCATACATAATTCATTTCCTATTATTAAGCATTTACAAAGAAAGAAAAATGAAATCAACAGGGACAGCAACATGCTTCAGTCTCGGATGAAGAAATCCCAGACATTATTCTCAGTCTCTAGAGTACGTTTGTAATAGTGTAACCCTAATCAAACTTGCTATGGGGTTTCTGACAAGCTATTTATTGCTTAATTCTTTTTCTTTTCTGCACCAATAAAATTTTTATTGTAAACATTTACTATTTAACAATAGAAGCCTGTTTGGAGATCATTCCCACTGATTTAAGGTTGATTATTTTCACATAGCAGCTGTCACTAGGTATTCCACATTCTTAAGCTATGTCATTAGAGAGGAATCACGGACCCATTTCTGACTGTAGATCATGATATTCTGGTGACTCTGAGACTGCTGTGTTGATTTCTACAGAAGGGAGTGGGAGCTCAACTTAAAAAAATATTAAAAAAAATTGTTAAAGTTCTATTGGTATTTAAGTGGATAGGTAAAGCTTGTACTTCCTGTCATTGTAGGGATGCTGTATTAAAATGCCAATATTAAAACTATATCAATAGTTATCTATTAAGTAAATGTTGGAGTTACTTCTAACAACTGTCTTTGAATACTAGTGTTTATCTTACCAGGCTATAAGATGTGACAGCAGGTTACAGGTTATTGTAGCTCTTAGAGAAAAGAATCTATGGTTCAGTATAAGTACACACCTTATAAATCCTCATGTAAATGGGGAAAAAAGTGCTTCTGTGAAATTATTTTGTTTCAGTTATTTAGGAAAGTGTCATTATACCTCTTTGAAGTGTTAATGACCTTGTAAAGCCCATTTTAGAATTATAGAATCACAGAATGGTTTGGGTTGCAGGGGACCTTAAAGGTCATTTGATTTTAATCCCCCTGGCCCAGGCAGTTCATGTTAATCATGATATACAGGGGGTGCATATTGTTTAATGCAAATGCTGTCTGTAGCTGTGTGTCTGTATCTGATGTGTGATATGCACATACACAATGGATACCTGGTTTTGGAGTACAAGGTATGACGCAGATCACTTAGGTTCATGAAGTTATGAACAACTAAGGAGACAAAGTTGAAACAGAAGTGCCTGCAGGCTAAGTGCAGCTTTTGCCAGCTCTCCAGCTGCAATGCTTCCGTAAAACAGTATGGTTTGTATTTCTTCCTTTTAGAAGAGTTACTGCAGGAACTAAGAAGACAAAGGAATTAAACTTATTGCATATATTGATATTGTCCATTTCTCCCCAGCACTTACAAGTTATATGCTGAAGCCAGGAAACTGCTACATTAGATGCTGTTTTTTGTTTCCCTGTTAAAACCTGTTGTGTCTTTCAGTCATTTCACTGTGCATGTTTTTTTCTTTGACTTCTAAACCAGAACCTTGTCAAGACAATCTCTGCTTCTCTTTTTATTCCATCTTGACAATTGAATATTTTGAGGCTATATGATGCTTCAAGCTCATTTCCCCAGCACCATCACTGTCTCATTATTATAATTAAACCATAAAAAAACCCCAAAAACTTGATATAATTAGATGTTTTTTTCAACATAGTATATGTTTCAGAATGCTCTGAAAACTGTAGTGAATAATACAATTATGTTTGCAGCAAAATAACTGTTTTGCAGGGAACTTCATAAAACAATCAGATGATTTTCAAACCATTAAAGACTTAATTCATTAAAAAAATTAAAAATTAATTAAAAAAAAAAAAAAGATTATTGCATCAAGGTAGGCAAGGCTACAGTGGGAGTCCCCTTAAGAGAATTAAAAAGTGTGCACCCATGTGCTCAACCTTCTTTTAATGTTTCAAAGTAAAAATGTGGACAAAAAATGGACTACACTTAAGAGGAGTGATGAACTAAAGGGCCACTAAGAAATATTCACACATATTCTTTCTAGTGAAGGATTGTTTCAGTATGACTAAACTGAATGAACTTGGACTATTGATCCATTTTCTAGAGAAAATAAAGATTTGACTAGGAAACTGATGGAAGGTCTGAATCACTGTTTTCTCCAAAGATATATTTATTCTGTGTTAATTCAACAGAGAGTTAGAGAAAACATCAAACACTTTAATGAAGCTGAACTAAAGCAAGAAAATAATTCTACCTCGCTTAGCCAATATGTGAGAAGGTGCATTGGGAACCTCTCAGGAGTCTCCTGAGGTCTGTGTTGATTCAAGAGCAGCCTAGCTGAGAAGAGTAAGAAAGAAATAACCTCTCAGGAACAACACCAGTGTTTGTGGCTGTTTGTTTATTCAGAAAGCTACAGTGGAATTGTTGAGAACAGCTATGGCAGTGCCTGTCCAGCTAGGAGGGACATATTTGTGTAAGCTTTTTTCCCAGTCAGTTATTCAGTTATGTAGGATTGAAGCTTTCACAGTTCTTTATTT
This sequence comes from Pyrocephalus nanus, assembly GCA_038380795.1. Classification (NCBI taxonomy): domain Eukaryota; kingdom Metazoa; phylum Chordata; class Aves; order Passeriformes; family Tyrannidae; genus Pyrocephalus; species Pyrocephalus nanus. The sequence goes on along the minus strand of CM076263.1, from coordinate 3,963,573 downwards.
GCAAACATCAAAGCCATTCAAAAAAATACCCTCTACTGAAACTGTTTCTTGTGTTTGTTCATCTATCCAAGTAGAGGGAATGGCATTCAGCCAAACACATAATCCATAATGGGCTCATTTGATGCCAGGCACAATTTGAGCCATTTTACAGTTTAGTTCCATTTGAATCTAACATAGCTGCTCTTTGCCATTCCAATGATTTGCTTGGCTGTTATGCAGAGGAACATTATAGCTCTGTGAGTGTTAAAACCAAAAATGTTAATCTAAATGCAGTTAATTAAGGGAGAAAACATTCCTCTTTACAACTTTGATATTCACCTCTGCCCTTATGATGCACAATTATTATGGGTTTTTTTCAGATAGCAAGTCAGAACAGCCTTTTGTTATTGGTCTGGCTTTTTAACCTTGGAACATAAACTAATGGCACACTAAAATCACTAAAAAAATTAGGACCAATGTAGAGAGTTATGGAAATGTTTTATCTCTTCACTTTGGGATTAAATTTTGAACAATGCAGACTTTCCAGTCCTGTATTTTCCTTTTACACATTGCCTGTTTATTTTTTTGCTTTGTGTTTTTTTTTTATTCTTATTTTTATTTTATTTTTACAAATAATTGTCAGTAATAGCATAAATGAATAAATCAGATCATTACAAGAACACCAGCCTGAGCATATAAATATTAATCTCTGTTCTTGCAGCATAGTCTGTCAATCAGATTATACAGCCTCTCAGATTTCTCTCTAAAGGTCATCCTAGTACCAATTTTGTTTCTCTCTAGAGATCACTGAGGTTTTTTTCAGGTTATCCTCATGTCTTTTGGTGCAGTCTGGTAACTACAAGTAAAGAGAAGATTTTTTTTTTGCAAGGAGGGTGGTGGTAAATTAGACCCATAAGAAAAGTAAACCAAAGAATTAGAATCCTTATTTTGTTACAGAAATCCATTTTGGCTATCACCTTCTGTAGTAAGTGTCTTCCACATAAAATTTCTGCTATAATAAGGCCACTGTGAAGCTTTTGTTTTTAAAGAACCTATATAAGCTCAGTAATTCAGATTTCTTAATTTTATTACTGATATGTCTTTTTAGTGCCAATATAAAATATATGGTTAAATATCTACAGGTAAAAGTACCAGAAATTTCAAATACTAATAACTTTTCTGTATAATTTTTGAGAATCATTTCTTTAGCCAAAATATACTCTAATTTCACATCCTTTGATCTTCTCTGTGATGAAGGGCTTGGGACATTAAATATCACTTCCCATAGAAGACATCCCATACTGACTATGGTTTCTCCTGCTTCTTCATCCTATTGCCTTTAATTTTTTCACAACTAAATATTGAGCACAAGTGGGAAGCTCAGTGACTGTTCAAAGAAGAGAAGTCTAATACAGTTTGAGATTATAGGTAAATATAGGTTATCACCTTTACACTATTTACTTTTTCTGTCTTAATCCTAATTGCCTGTCAAAAACCTGGAGAACACCTTAGAATTTTTTTCATGTTATTTAGTTTCTGAATGCCCCTTCCTATGAGCTGGAGAAGCTTCAAGCTCTGCTCTCACTGCTATTTCGTCTGCCTTGTGCAACATGGAAGGGGAACAACACAAGGCTGGAGGTAGAGACCAGTCCTGTCCCATGGAAAACGTGGCATACACTTATGTTATTATCTTTTGTCCTCCCAGTTATACTCACAGAAAGAGAATCTAGTCAACCTTATGAGAGTGCAGACTGTTCTGTGACAACTTATTTTTAAGCTAAGAAAAGACAGACAGATTCATACTTCTAAACTGCTGTTGCTGCAGTACCCTTTTTCCTTTCCAATATAACTGGAGTGGAAAATGAGGTGCTCTTTAACATTGTTTCTCCCAGTTTATTGAAGCAGTGACATGAAGGATGGACACCACTGACCTGGAAAAGTAGCGTCTTGGCTGGTCCACAGGAACTCATAGAAACAGTGAGCTACAAGGCTCTCTCATTAAAAGATTAATTAGCAACATTCCCATAAAAGCTTTCTTTATTAGATTATCCTTAATATTTTTATCTTCTAGGATCAGATATCTGCTTGTTCCCCAAGCCTACTGAGAGAAAAGTCCAAGGAAATCTAAGTCTCTATTTCATTCATGACTGCAATGTCCCCCTTTGCTATGGGGAAGCAAGACCTTGTAAACATCTCATGACTCTTTAGTAAAAAAGTTAATTTAGATAAAGGGACCCTTAAAGGGGATCCAGATCACACACTCATTGAAGGGAGACCGAAAACCTCTAAATAAGGTCCTCCAGATTATTCTGCAACAGGCCTGATCAAAATATATTTCCATTGAATACAGCTGTTGCACTGAAATTTTAAACTCAGTAACCCAGTATACTAATTTTAAGATGCAAGTTTTCACTCTATAATATTCCATAATATTTCTATATTCCATAATACTCTTATACTGTACTCATTAGGTAGTTTCAAAAATAACTGCTATGGTTCCAATATTTCCACTAAATTAACAATCATGTGGTGTGGTCATCTTTATGAAGAATTCACATAGCCATAATTACACTGACTTCACATAACATTTCTCTCAGCCATCCCTTCAGTCAGAATACCATTCCAAATAGACATGGGTTTCTAGATTATTTATTTATGTGGTGAAAAAATGGACCTGTTCTTAAAACAATGATAACATACAATATCATCCCTTTATTGTTTTTAAGTGTCTTTTTTTAATGCTGTTCTTAATTCCTTTTCCAGTATATCATTCTGGAAATTAAATGCAGGTTTGTTTTTTTTTTAAATATTATCCATGGCTGGTTTTTCAAAGCCAGAAAAATATGGTTTTCTATTTCATTAAATATCAAGTGTTACTTCTCATACTGCACAGCACCCAAATCATATGTTATCTGTATAGCAAGTGAGAAAGAAGTTTCATCCAAGATCCAAAAGTGACAATTTTCTTTCTTTTCTCATTCATTATGTCTAGCTATTCTGTCTGATGCTGGTGACTGGGTTATAGCCAAATTCCTTCTCTGAGCAGGGGGCAAAGACTGAGTGAGCTTGTAAAGAGAACTTCATGTCCACATTGGCAGTGGCTTAGTCCTCTGTGATTAATGGGAACACTTAAAATATAGAGACTCCTATAAATTCAGGAAGAAAGCCAGGAGAGTAGTTTGAGATGTTTGTAAGTTAATTTTCATACTGTACTTGTGTTAAGTGTTAATGAGCTACAGAGTAAGTGTATTACGATCATTTTTTTTAAAGTTCATAAAAATAAGAGGTTTCCTACACTCCTGGCCTCTAATATACAATAGCTTCCAGGCTCACAGTTGCCTAATGCATTATTCTTTCTGGGGATCTGATAATATTAAGGGAGATCAATGCCCATATATTTGTGATAAAATTCACTGATGCTGCCTTTTAATAAATGAGGGCTAATAAAGTTTAAAATTGTCAGACAGAAAGCCCAGGAGAAACCATTGTTTACATTGCTTACCTTGCTGTGCAGGGCACTTCCTTTTCTCCACCCAGCTAGTGTTATCAAATCTTTAAGTGTGGCAATCAAGACTCTGTGTTTCCCACCTTGTATAAAGTTTGGTATGTTGTGTCAAAATCAAAACTACTGATGCAGCAATTTGGGAGTGTTTTATCAGAAGTAACAGCATAATTCCCTGGCAAACTGGTGATAACACAAACTGTATTGTTAAAGTGCAATCTTGAGAAAATGAACCGTAGGCCTTCATTTTGGACTCTAAAACATGGAACTCTCCCAACAATCAAAAAGCATCAACTGGAAAGTTTGCAGTTATGTTTTTGAATACCCATCCAACACTGTCTTTTAATCATCTACCTCATGATATAGTGCTAGAAAGGGATGTGTATTACAGATCTATTTCCTCCTACTGAGGAAAGCTGGGTAACTATTTCATGTTAACTCTTGTCTTTCATCCTTTGAAGCTCAGAGTCTGATTTCATAATCATATTGCAGGGCTGAACACAAGGACATTGTAAATCTCTTTGTTAAACCATTGGGCTGCAAATAGTCAAGAGCTTATGTTCAGGAATCCTAGAAAAATTTGCAGAATTCTTCATGTCCCAGCCCCCTTTGACTTTAAGGGAAAAATAGAGGAACAGTTATGTTTCTTAACTAAGGTAGCAAAACAAGGTTGCATTCAAAGTCACAAATAAATGGCACAGCTCCATCTCTGAACTCTGCAAGAGATCTCTGTGTGCCCCTAGGAAACACACCCAATAAAAGAGTGGTCTGTGAAGGATAGGGCTGTAATCACCTTAAAAACCTTGAATTTATCAAAAAATTTTCTACTGCTCTTTTTACTACATACAGGACAACAGATAAAATGGCTTTTAATTTGGATGCTCTTTTCTTCCCTTCTGCAACGCAGTGGAACTCACTAACACACAAAAAAAAAAAGCTCCTGAAAAAGCTGTGGAAACTAAAAAGTTCCTTCAGGCTTGTTCATTCCTGCACATTGAGGTTAACCAGGCTCGCTTTAAGCACGTGAAATTTGCAGAGTCAAATTCCTGGCAACTAAGTTATTTGGGAAATATAACTTCTGTTTTACAGGAAAAACACTGTCTCAAAAGAGTTATAATTTGAAACTAGAAAACCATTCAATTTTTAAATCTTTGCATCTATATCATTGTTAAGACAAATAAACAGTAAAGTAATTCTATTCAGAAACTCTGAACCAATGTTTTTTATAGTGTGAAAATGTAAGAGTTTATTTCTTACTTACTGTGGCATGCAAATACAATATTGAAACAGTGTAGAACCTTAATAAAGGAATCAAAGCAACAAAGATGGAGTCAAACACCAACAGTTCCTCAGATAATCCTATTTTTGACAAATTATAGTTCCATCAATACTTTACAAATAAAAAAAATCTGCTTTTGAAAATGTCAGTAGATTGAATTATGTTTTTTGTTTAACTTTTCAGTTGACAGAGTCTCGTCACTGTCTGTTTTGACTAGAGGTATTTATCGATTCTGCTGAAATTCAGCTTTTCAAGCAAAACCCTCGTGGTGTGTTCCTGCTTCTTATTCTCTCCCACAGCACAATGCTAATTGAGGTCTCTTGCCTTGTCTAGCCTTATTCAGAGCTGCTCAGCAACCTCTGACCACAGATGACCTCCAAACAACTGGAGAAGGCTGGAAGTACACAAAAACAACTATGTATGCAGCTAATCAGCTCAGACTTTGACTTGCAAGCAGAAGCAATGGCCAGAGCTAACAAACAACGGGAGCAAGCACTCCATGATGATACTCTAAGGGGATGTAACGGGATACAGGTTTGCTATACTGGTCAGGGATGTTGCTTCTACACAGGCAGAAGCAATGACCCAAAGCAGCATGCACACAGCATTAAAGGAGAATCATAGAATCATTAAAGTTGGAGAAGACCTCCAGCTTTTGACTAATCCCCACCTTATCAACTAAACCATATCACTTAAGTGCCACATCAAGTCATTTCTTGAATGCTTCCAGCAATGGTGTTTCCACCACTGCCCTGGGCAGACTGTTCCAATGCTTGATCATCCTTAAAGTTAAGAAATTCTTCCTGATGTCCAATCTGAACCTCCCCTGGAAGAACCTGAGGCTACATCCTCTTGTCCTGTCACTCTTTGCCTAGGAGCAGAGCTGGACCCTCACCTGTCCCCACCCTCCTATCAGGGAGTTGCAGAGAGCAAGATGGTCCCTTCTGAGCCTCCTTTTCTCCTCATCAGACTTGTGCTCCTGTGTCTTCCCCTCCTGCTGACTGTGTGGTCTTGCTGAGCACAACTCTTCCTATGTTTGTTCAGGAAATTAGCCCAGGTGGCAGCATTTGCCCTGCCAGGGAAGATGCCAGATCAGATGCTGTAGTGGACTGATTGCAATGGGCAGAAGTCAACTGCCCCTCTCACAGCCTGCCAACTGCATGGCTGCTTTAGAGGGAATTACCTACCACCAAGTTTTCCTGAGTTCAGAACAATTCCCGTACCTTGATGCCATCAGGAATTAAAAATACAGGCTGACTAATGTGGTTCCAGGAGACCACTGGCAAGATATCATTTTTATATGCTTTTAATCACAAAGAGGAAAAATCCACAAGTATGAAGCACAACTGGGTTACTATAATGTGAAAACTGTGGGATACTCCGTCTGTTTTCAGCTCAGATAGCAAACACCACTTCAGATAACATGTATTTCATTTGAATTTATTGCACAGAATAAAAGTGACATAAGCCCTAGATATGGTATCATAATTCTCTCATTCATTCACCACTGTAGGCCAGTTTTGGCATTTAACACAAAAATATGAGGAAAACAAATAGGAAATTGGTATTATCGACCTAAATGACTTACTGTAAATATTTTAGTTGCATTGACTTTATTTCTGGTTTGTATCAGTTTTATGGACCATATTTCAGAGAGGATTCATATCAAGCATTGCCTGCTTCATATAGGTACTATATATTGTAGATTTAGGCAAAGGGCAAATTCAGTTAAGTGTCTGTGTGAATGCAATTTTTCAATGCCATGTATATATAAAAAAGTTATTGTCAAGGGGATTCTAGGACAGGCATTATTATTGCATCAGGTTTTAATCATAATAATTGATGTTAGCTGGCAGTATAATGTTTTTGCAGCTATTTCTTAGCACTGGGTATCATAACTCTTTTACATTTCTGAGTTGCAAATTATCACTGAGAGGGAAAAAAACGCCAGGCAAGCAAAAGTTCCAACTTGATCACTTTCATAGCAATTTGTAGAAATACCCATCTACATATGACTTGCAACTGTTTTTTCACTGAACTTTAAAAAGCATGAACAACTTTTTCCCATTGAGAGCAGACTGACCCATCATCCTTTGGAAAATAGTCAGAATAAAATAGAGATCATCAGATTTATGGATGCTACCACATATATGAATGTTGAGGATAATTCTTCACCATTTACTTGTGCTCTTTTCCCTAAGAATTATGCATGCACTCAGATGTAACCAAGAATAAAATACTAGGGTATTTGGGCCTGGAGATGTATCACTGCCAATTTACACTTTGTATAATATATTTATAACAACTTCAACCTTCAAAAAATCATGCTTTTGATTTTCTTAAGAAGAAATTCTAAAGCCACCATGATCCTTCTGTTACTTTGGTTTCTAAAGACTAGCAACAATCTTGAATATAATGTGATTTTACTCTCTGTTCAGAACTAAGAACTTCAAAAAAGTTGTTGTAGTTTTTTGGTTTGTGGTGTTTTTTTTTTTGTTTGAGTTTGGGCTTGGTGGGTTTTTTTTTTGTTTGTTTGTCTGCTTGATTGGTTTGGTTTGGTTTGGTTTTTTAACTTGCTGTGAATTGAATTATTTTCTTAGCTCACAGTAACTTCAGACTGTATTGCTTTTCTGCACCAAGGCATTCACCTCAGCACCACTGAATAACTTAAGTTGAAAAAGACCCTTCAGATCATCAATTTCAACTGTTCCTCCAGGACTACCAAGTCCACAAGTAAACTTTGTCCCTAAGAGTCATATCTATGTCTGCTTCTAATTCTTATTAATTCTTGTTAGGTTAAAGGAAGGGGGTGATGGTAAGTAAAGTCTCTCTAAGTATCCTGTGAACTCAGAGGTAGAATATTTACCTGAAACTGAGGCAGATTAACAAATTTAATGGGCATTCTGCAATCCTTTTCCACCCAGAAGGTTGTCTCCAGCAGAACTCTGTGTGAAGCCTCCATGGGCATGGAGCAGGTCCAGCAGTCAGGCATAAAGATTCTTGTATTCTACATGAATGTGAATATTAAAAAAAAAAAAATCAATTAAAACATTTAGCCCCTAAGAAAACTGATGGTCAAGATACTGCCTCTCCAAAAAGAGTATTCCTGTACCATTATTCAGGGGACAGTCATTTGGTCACTTCAAGCTGCCTTACTCTCAGATCAGGCACACTTTTACTTTTACCTCAATTGTAATTTTATAGGTTTTAGCAGAGACAGTTAAAGCTTAATGTGTGAAACCTCAGAGTTGTCCCAGCTTTGTGCATCCAGATTTTCCACTGAGTATTGAAGGACATTTGTATCTCAGTCTCTGGCTTTGTAATGTTGTCTGTAGGTGACAGAGAGAAAAGAGAAATTTTGCTGTCTAATATGTTACAGTAAATGATGTATTTTTTTCAGAATCTATGCATTAACTGTGATGTAAAAGAGTTAATCCACATTAGTAATAAAGTAATAAAAATAATTCAACAAGGACAGGCTTAAGAGAGGTTCAAGACTGGCGCAGTTTGACCCACTTAAATTAAGTATTAAGAGGTATTATAGAGTTATATAAAATGCCTCTCAAGGTACCTCTCAGGGCTCTTAATGGCCCTAACCAGCCTCATCCAAAACCTTCACCCATGCAGATTCTTGGCTGACCCTAGATCAGAGCTAAAATACCAACCCATGGTGCAAAGGGGAAATAAACTATCTGCTTGTTTAACACAGATATATTGGATACCAATAACTCAGTCCTAATTCTTGAACCTTGGTTTATATCCTTCAAAAGCGTATGAACACCTGAGGAACATACCAGTTAATGTTAGACCACAATCAAAGAACTAATCAGCAACTTAGCCAACTCAACAAGAAAACTACTGAGCACAATTTAAGAAAGTGCTGAACATGACCAATGGTGATGTAAGAAGATGAAAAAAAATTGCAGAAAGCACTATATGGGAGGGACAGATATCACAAATGGTTAAGTGACAATTATAGTCAGAAACGCCTCACTTTCACAGAAGGAAGCACTAAAGACCTTGTGGGAGTCAAATTTTGCAGTGCCAGCCATTTCCAAGAGAAGGTATCAATAAAAGCCTGTGAGGATTCAGTTACCTAGGTAACTGTATCAGAAATTCCAAATTTGGTTATGGATGTAGCAGAACCGTGACTATTGGAAATGGGTGCAGGGGTAGCAACATATGTAGGTTGTCTCTTAGGGTGAATCATACCATGGTTTGGGTTGGTAGGGACTTGAAAGCCCATCTCATTCCAACCCCCTGCCATGGGCAGGGACACCTTCCACCATCCCAGGTTGCTCCAAGCCCTGGCCAATCTGGCCTTGGACACTTCCAGGGATGGAGTAGTCACAGCTTCTCTGGGTAACCTGTGCCAGGGCCTCTTCACCCTCACAGTAAAGAATTTTTTTCTGATCTGTTCTAAATCTTTCAGTTTTAAGCCATTCCCCTATACTGTCACTACATGATTTTGTAAATAGTCCATCTACACCTTTCTTGCAGGGTCCCTTCAAGTACTAAAAGGCTGCAATTAGGCCACTCCAAAGTTTTTTCTTCTCCAGGCTGAACTATCCCAGTTGTCTCAGCCTGTCCCCACAGCAGAGGTGCTCCATCCCCCTAATCATTTTAGTGGCCTCCTCTGGACTCACCCCAACAGGTTGATGCCTTTTCTATGTTGGGGTTCCCCAAAGCTGGATAGAGTATTCAGAGTGGGGTCCCATGAGAGCAGAGTAGAAGGGGAAAATCCCCTCCCTCAACCTGCTGCCCAAAATACTTTTGATGCAGCTCAGGATATGACTGACTCTCTGGGCTTCCAGCACACACAGTTGGGTCATGTCAAGCCTCTCACTCACCAGCACCCCAAGTCCTTCTCAGCAGGGCTGCTTGCCATCAGTTCATACTTATGAAAAGGACCTGTCAGGGCATCAAAACTAAGGTTTGACAAATAAAAAAGTAAAAAGGAATGCAGATAGCCTGGAGCAGAGCCGTAAACCAAACACCTTGTTCTGAAAGTACCCCCGGTCAAAACTTCCCTCTTTCCTTCTTCTAAACAGGAATGAAAGCAAAGTGCTTTCCCTGCTTGGCAGAGAAACACTTGTGACAAACCAAGCTTCCTGGTATCATGACAGCATCAGCCTTGTTCCCGAGCACTTCTTAACAGTGAAACCTCAGCAGTTCTTCAGACAATTTCTGTAAATATAAACAAATGCACCCCTTGTAGCCCTTGTTCAAAGTCAGTGCAACACCCATCACACACAGTGAACTTAAAGTTAGAACAAATGAGCATTAGTTGATATGTGTCAAAGAAGGCTGAAATAAGAGTGTGGTGCTTTCACTAGCTGATTAAGGGGAAAAACAACCAACAGAAATCACAGAATTGTAGAATCATTTAGATCAGAAAAGACCTCCAAGATCATCAAGTGCAACCTTTGACCCATCACCACCTTGTCAACTAGACCATGGCACTGAGCCATGTCCATTTGTTCCTTGAACCCCTCCAGAGAGGTGACTCCACCACCTCCCTGGGCAGCCCCTTCCAATGTTTAAATTTTTTCTGATGTCCAACCTGAACCTCTCCTGGTGCAGCTTGAGGCCATGTCCTCTCATTCTGTCACTCATTGCCTGGGAGCAGAGCCCTACCCTCACCTGTCAGGGAGTTGTAGAGAGCGAGAAGGTCCCACTTGAGTCTCCTTTTCTCCAGACTGAGCCCTCTCAGCACCCTCAGCTGCTCCTCATTTGACTTACAAAGGTGTATCAGATGCCAACTATCCCTTGTGTTTGCTTGTTCTGAAAAAGTGTTAGACTTCTACCTCTTTTTCTCTGCTGACATTTTACTAATGTGCACTTCAACCTGATTTACTTATCTGTAACTTTTATTGCTGTTTAATGTAACTTCTGATTTTAGCCTGGGATAGTTCTTTATTGTTATATGCCTGTGATTCAGATCTATTTCTTCTCCCTATATATCCATTTCAGCACTCAGCTCTGAGGGATTTATCACAAGAAAATGCAGCCCCCAGAGCAGCATTACAGCCACAGAGAACAGAAAAAATAATAATTCATAACAAAAGCTAGTATCTACTATTGATATTGTTAAGCTTTATCCTATGATACTGAAAGGAAAATTGAGGCTATAATACTGTATATTTGCCCTACAAATCAATATAGAGAGACACTTCAGATGCAGACATGCAGAGATTTCCCTGCTATTGTCCAACCAAAATTTTCATTCACACTATCCTGAAGTCAATTTCATTGAGTATTACGGAGATGTAATCAATACGGTAAGCGAGGCTGTGAAATACTTCTTACTTGTTTCTATAAAAACAGTGATGTTTTCTGAGCCATGTAAAATATTTAGAGCATCTGTCAGAGAAAATTCATGGTTATCCTTGTGGTTGTCTTCAAGACTAAAATAAATATCACAGTCACTATACAGCACCCTTAGCTGGTTAGAAGAAAGAACTGTAACAGCAATGATATTGTTTTAAAATGATGCTTTTTCACCTGCAATTTCCAACAAAAATAATCTCACCACATTTCTTTGTGCATTTTGAACTTCTTCATGTTGAATTTTATGCCTTTTTTTTTTTATCCTTATTTTGTTCTGTTTTGTTAGAACTAGAGCCTTTCATGAACATAGAAGAAAGACAGATCTTTTTGAAACATTAACTTAACATTGCAAACAATCTATTCTAGTTTATCTCACCATCCAGAACACTATGACTCAGAACTCCTGCACACAACCACTGCCTCAGCCCCACATGCAGGCACAGCCCAGGTGAGGCTGCTCTCAACAACAGCTTACAGCACTTACCTGTCACCCAGTGGGACCTTGCACTCCTGCATGTTTCACTTAAACCCAAATTCCATGCCAAAATGTCCACTTACAAAAATACAAACCCAGCCAGACTCAACCTGTTCTTTAATGGCCTAAGAGCATGTAGCTGTCAGATTCATAGCAGGAAATCTCACTGGACCTGCAGGGTGAGTGACACCCTGAACTTTTAAAGAGAAACTTTTATACATTTCCAGAAGCTTTATGACATCTGTGAGTTGCATGGCTGGGGCTGATGCAGCTTCAGGAGCAATGAGGGTGGGTCATGGCACGTGCCAGCAACTGATGAGAGTTTCAGTGTCCAGATACAAGACCTGGGAAGGAAGGTCTCAGCCTGGAAAAACATTTTGGGAATGGCTGTGGAGGGGTGTCTGGGGAAGGACTTCTCAGGGCACCACAGGAACTATGAACAGAGGTGCCACCATCAGCAGTGCAGTTCAGACAGGCAGATATCTGCTGACCAGTGATGGTCTCTGAGCATGCAGCAGTATTTCTGGTCTTCTAATGCTGGAAGCTCCTGCTGAGTTTGGGCTGCTGCTGGAGAAGTTTGGTACTTAACACAAGAGGACCCACCCCACAGCTGCAGAAGAGACACAGCAGCCGAAGCAGCACAGTGTGCTGAGACACAGCCCTTCCCCACAGGGATGGGGAGGATTACTGGGTCAAGGTGGACTAGTGGTCTCAGTACAACCAAAAGGCTTTGCAGCACCAAACTGTGGTCACCAGCAGCAAACCAAATGTGAGTGCCAGTTACAGCTGCCAACAAGAGTGTCATGAGCTGTTCAGCACCTTTATGAGACATCATAAGGCAGAGAGCAGATAAGAAGGTAGCAGCTTACATGGGACATATTTGAATCTTATTTTAGGATAAAAAGTGCTGTTCACAGGCATCTGTGGTTATGTATTTTTACTCTGTGTAGCATGTTGCTATTCATGATGCTGTAAAAATAGAAGGGCCTTACAGATCTCCTCCTTCTCTGTGCAGGACAAATCCCTGAGGTCTAACACTATTCTGTAAGCCCCTTATAACCATGGAAGAAGTTCCATTTCATGTGTTTGGCAAGTGGATATGGATTTGATTGTGAGAAGGATCGGGGATCTCTTCCAGTTGACTGGTTGCAGGCTCACAATGTAGGCTCATTAAATGGCAATCCCTGCTGCAGTTGCATTCTTCCTTCCTCAGTTTTTGTTTCTGTACTGGTGAATACTCTAATAAGCTTAGAGACCACAGCAGCAAAGTCTGTATTTGTGTTCAGCACTTGAATGAATGTTTTCTCTACCATAGCTTCCAAACTCACCTGACAACCTGGTTCCTGACATGACTTCCTTGCCTAAAAGGAGGTCATACAGCCTAATAGACATGGGGATAATTTTTGCTTCTGGAAAACAACTAAAATGACAGCAGGATAACATGACTTGAATTTTGTTTCTTCCACCTAACATATCAGAATTCAATCTTGCTTAATTCTGTGTATTAGTCCTTGTAGGCCTCAGATTTTTGGCCATGGGCCACATTCCAGGTTCTAGTGTGAGCTTACAGTACAATCCAGGACTAATGTAAGTATGAAGAAAGCAGCTAGGAATAAAGAACATGTGATATGCCTGGATAGTGTTTGACAGAACAAGTCTAATCCACTTGTGTGGGACAAGGAAGATGTTGAAAGTCAAATGTTTTTTGATAGAAGCATGAGAGAGTAGACCATGAACACCAAAAGTAGCCAGAATTTCTGGTAAAAGATACATTGGTGGGATAGTTATTTTAGGATGGGATGAACAAAAGCAGCAGTTTATTCTTGTCTTACACAGATGGCACAACATACAGAACCAGCACAAATAACTTACAAAATCTCATACACCATGCTTCCTCTTGAATAGCTTCTATTAAGTTACAACACCATAACGAATCAGGTATTTAGTTACGACAGATCTCCAGACATGAGTAGTCTCCTGTTCAAGGAGTTATTATTTTTGTAAGCTACTTAGACAAACATCATTTTTTACATGTTTAATACAGTACAGTATCCTTAACAGAGTTCAAGATATTCACAATGAGAATTGAATACTTTATAAAACAGCAGAATTTTCTCATCTCAGTACAGGTCTACATTCGCTCCTGCCTTGTCTGGTTTAAAATGTGTTACAAGTCGTCTTTAATCAATTTTCCAAGATAAACATTGATTCAAATGAAAAAAAAAAATCAAATCTATTTACAGGGTATTTTATATTTGATAAAAGTGTCTTTGCTTCCCTTGTCTGTTCCTTCCCCCCCAGCCCCCCAAAAACAACTGCATTTAGCTGGTAGAAATATTAACCCTCAAGCTGCTACAGAAACTCAAAAAAAAAAAAAATTAAGAAAAAATTGATGACGACTTGTTGGATGCAAAATGAAAGATGATCACAGCCCAGTTTTAATTCAAAAAGATGGAACTATTATCTCCTAATGCTGTATTTTGTTTCCATTAGAGACAGATGAGTCCTGCCATCTGATTTTTAGACATAACGTACTACTTATGGGCCAATATACAAAACCTCCATCTTTTGGTAATTACAAGCTGTCCCACACTCTTTCACGCAATCACATTCAGTACAGTTCTTTCCTTAGGTCTTTCCTTACTAGAAATTGTGACAACTCTGGTTGTGTGATACTGAACTTAAGCTCTCCTAGCCTCCATTGGATCAAACAGTATCCCCTTATCTTTCCTTATCCATGGTCCCAGTGACGTTGCTGGGTTGACTCAGGAGAAGAGTTTTGCTCTGTGATTGCACTTCAAACCCCACTGAAGCCTGTGGGCATCTTTCCTTTCACTTGGTGGCTTTGGATTAGCTCTGCTTGAATGCGGCTGGCAAACTGTAGCCCTTAAGCAGTTAATCAGCTTTCTAAAGAAATAATCAAAAAAGATTCCTCTCCTTTATACATACAATACGCAATATTTTTACATTGAGCATTATCATAAAAAGCATGTTTATGTTATTTTGAAAATGTATTTTTACAGAAATCTATAAACACTGTTGTATCAAACACATTCTCAAAAACTGGAGAAAATACTGACACAAAACCTGGAAGAGCCTCAATGGAATTCTTCCAGTACTATTTGTCTACTTGCATATTTCATATTTCAGTGTCCTTTCCTGCAAACATAGTTTGGCCATATGAGAACAGGTAAAGTAGACAACAAATCCCCAATATTTTTTAATAGGACCTAAGTCTGTTGTTTAATGAAAGTAGTTTGACATTCAATGTATGTTTGTGGTTTTTTTTTAACCTGGCATGCCCATCCTGCTACCTTTACTCACATTGAGCAATACCTTAATTCCCAAAGAGTCTCATTTACTTCAATGGGACTACACATGACAAAATGACAGATGCAAAAATACTGAAAATGGTTTTCCACTTTTAAAATCCTTCTTATTTCAACAACTAACATCATCATCTTCTTCTTTATATATATTGTAATTGAAAATGAAGCAGGACTAACATTTGCAAACAATTCTGTATCAGAAATTAGTGTACAAACCTTAGGAATTAATCTGCTTATAGTTGTGCTATAGTTCTGACAACCTAAAAACTTAACTGGTGTGACCAAGACTAAATTTCACAGGTCTAAATGCTTTATTTGTACACTTGTTATAGTTACACTTGGTATTTCCACAGCCTGACACAATTTAAGTTTAAATAGACATGTGTCATGCTGACATGAAATCAGGATGTTATTTTCCCTTACCACCACCAATTTTCAGTACAATCAGTAATGTACATTAATTCATATAATCTAAGTGAAAAGCACTTTCCAAGTACTTTGTCTACATAATACTTGAGAAATTATAACGTGAGCTTGGTTTCCTATTCTGCAAAAGTTTAAAAATGCTTTAAATTTGTATATTGGTACTGACTGTAATGGCATTAGCTAAAATTCAGGAAGTTAAACAGCAGAATAAGGTTTTGTTTTCTGTCTCATGATTTTTTTGTTCTTTAATGAAACAAGCAAACAAACAAAAAAGAAAGAGCTTTTCTTTAAGTACTCCTGAATGGCTCAAAAATAATTGGTGAAAAGTCATTGACTGTAATATCCTGTATGTTACCTCATGGAAATTCTTTTCCATGGCTTGAAATGCTTAAAGTGTAATCCTACCTAGGGGAAAAAATGTAAGCCATATCAAACCCCAAATTCTTGCTATACTGTAACATGTACAGTCACCCGTAAAGGAGCCCTTTTAACAAAAAAAGTTTGTTAACTTGCTCAACAATTTGAAGAATGTAACTGTTTTGGTCACTGTAAAAAAACAAATTATATAAATACATATTAAAAAATCCAAGTGTAAATAATGATATAGTATTTCCACACATAAAACATCTAGTTGCACATGATGTGATATGTAGAACAAAATGTTGAAAAACTTTTCATTCTTTGGGATGATCAAAGTATAAATAATCAAAACTTACAAACAGTAATTAAATTTTCATAAAAGAAGGTCTTTGATGGAGGGGCAGAAGGAATTCCCCTCCTACTCACCCTCATTCCCCATGGCTTTTATAAATTCATCCCCTTATCAATAAGCCATAGGTGGGGTTTTTCAGAGCTAGTGCTATATTATAATGAGGTTATCTTCTTCTATATAACAGTAATAATGAACTTTCCAGTGACTTTTTCATAAAATATAGTCTGTTCCTATTGAAGTTTATAGTGTTTTAGAAGTTACAGCCTATTTAAACTCTAGAATAATATGAATCTGATCCCATTACGTTAACATCTATTGATATAGAAATTCTGTTATTTACTGTGAAAATTTAGTTACCTTCTGTTCTGATAATTCAATTTAGTTTTATTTCAAACCCCTACACCCCCAAAAAAAAAGAAAAAAGAAAAAAAAAGGTCTTGTAATTAAAAGCTTGTAATTATACATAGCAAATTAAAAAAACCTGCTCCTTGCCTATGGAAATATATATAGTTTTTAAAGTTCCAGCCCCTCCCTAAGCTGCTAACCGTCACATAACATATGCCATTTGGCAATTTGTCTCCTGGGATATTCACAAATTTCTTTCCAGTGCTCTCCACCTGTTCCTTCTGCTGAAGATCCCAAGGTTAACCGGCCAATGACCTCATTCCTTGACCCCCTATCTGAATCTAAAACCAGAAATTCAATGCTGATATCATCAAGGCCCTCACAAGGAATGTCAAAAACAAACAATTCATTGAACACTGCATTGGGGGTGCACTTCTTCACATGGGTTTTCTTTTTAGAAATTCTCTTCTTAGCATGGTACAGGTTCACTTTGACATAAGGGTCTGAAATGAAAAGAAAAAACACAGGTCAGATATTGAACAATGTCATTTAGAAATTCTTCCATCTAGTTAATGGTAAATTCCATAACTATCCAAAGTAATTACATGACATTGAGTAGATGTTTCAAGCTATTAAAGATGATTCATCTCATCCAATCTTTCTGTTTACAGCTGAATTACCCCTTCAATATCCCTTTACAGTTACCAAAGATACGACCAAGACAGCCAGTGAAGTTTAGACTGTGATCAAATGCAGGTGCCTCCTTCATGAGACAAATCCTGCCCCACAGTCCTTTAACCCTAACAACAGCTCTACTATCTGCAAAGGTGGTCTGAAAGTGCACAAATTTCTGAGGGACTCTGAAGAACATGTATCATTACATATTTATGTGTAACAGAAATCTGCTTTACACACATTTTACCAGGGAATAATCATCATTGCTAACAAAACTCACACAAAGAAAAGCCTCAGAAAGGAGAGAATAAACTTTTGCTGAGAGAATGGATAAATGGATATGATATTTCTGCTGTGGTTCTACAAAAGTCAATTAGACAGATTAAATTGCTGCCACGGATTGTTACTGAACAAATTTGACACAAAACTTAAAATGGAATGGTATGTCTGTTGTTAAGATATGTATTTGACTTTATATCTGTGCTGTACTACTATTGGACATGGGAAAGGAAAATGTCCGTATTTTCAGCTGTCAACCAACTTTGAGTGTTTACATTCCTCATAATTATTCAATTATTGTGAGATTCAAATGTTGTGAATGTCTTCAACAATGGCCATATTTCTTCTTTCAGAGGAATTCTATAGAACATTTTGAAAATCATCGCTTTCAAGTACCTTGGCATTTATTCAGTGCAAATGTGGGCCTGTTTCCAGGTTCTCATGGTGCAGTGATGTAGTACAAAATCTTTCCAACTGAACTCAGTCAAACAAGATATTCTTGGTAAACAATCAACCAGTTAATCATCAAGAATAGTTGAATACTTTTTAGAAAAAATAATATTAAAACTGACCGTATATAGAAATGTTATGTCAGACTTATCAGACTGAAATAGTTGGATGATTAAAAGGTATTTTTTTCCTTGAACTTATGGCAGTTTACCAGGAGTGGGGTATAATAAAAGACCTCTTCACTTTCATACCCTATCACCATACTAAACATTTCAAAAATAAGGTTACATGTGGTGAAAATGTTCATTGGTTTTGAAATTAATATATGTCCCACAAACATTAAAAATATCAAAATCAATATCCATCAGATGATTCACACAATTTTTTTATTTCTTTTTAAAGGACATTTTCTGACTCTTATCTCTGACCAGGTACTGGGTAATGCCAGAGTATTCCACTTGATTTCATTAGGTCTATTAGGAGACCTCAACACCAATGATCAAGGAGACCAAGTAAGCTGTGAAAATGGAACAGCTTCCTAGTAAAACTGAAAAAATCCCTCTTTCTAAGGAGGTTAAATTATGCAATTGCTTAGTTTATCCCACAGAAACACCATTTCACTCTCTTCCTTGTCCAAGATTAATGTTAGGATGAAGGGAAAGTTACAGAGGAAATAACTATCCTGAGTGCAGTATAATGCTGACACCCAAATATCTATTGCACCTGGCATTATGGATGAGCAGAAAACGATGAGGAACTGTCTAAATGAAGTAGTTATTCAGGTATAGCATGGCTGCCTGTAGAAGCACTATATTTCCATTACAGTTAGTGAGGCTCCACTGAGGGAAGCATAAATCAACCTGTTTTTTTCCACTTGCATAAACCTCAGCCAGGCTTGGTGTGTTGAGATCAGCTTGTTATCATGCTATCTTTATGAAACCTCCAACATCTCATGTGACTTTGAGATGGATTGTTAAAAGTACTTATGCTCTCTTTTAATGGAGTAGATGGTTGGGCTCCATTCATATCCTTTCTCCTTCTGATATGTGGACAAAATTGAGATCAGAAGGAGGATTTAAATGCAACCTGAGGAGACTTATCTATAGCTTTGTTGCACTGGATCCAGAGTAGGTTCATTTTCTAGATAAATTGTGGTATTTCTTGATATGAGAAATAGAAAACTTGTATTATTGGCTGTAGTAGTTACTATCCAATGTTTCCCAAAAGTGCTTCATTTTCTACCTCTTTCAAACAATCCTGTGAAATGAAAGACTATCAGTTGTATAAAGAATCAGCTGTAGATGTGCTACAGTAGTCCTTTGTTGTCTACTGTTGTTTTTGTGTGGTAGTCTTATATATTGAACATTAATTTTTATGTTGTTATTATGTTATCTAGACTTAAGGTGCTTTTAAGTGCAATTCTAGAATTGGCTTCAAAGGAGGTTCCTCTGAATAAGAAATGGCAGAAGTCAAGGAGGAGAGAGGATAAAACCTGATCCATCTTAATGCACCCTAAGTTTGGATCACATGATAAAGTATGGGTGTTGTGTTACAGTCTGCTTCCAGCACTGGCATAGTTCACCTTTTCACCTTGCCAAAGAAATGCTAGTGCTCAGTGTTCCAAATTCAACACAGATGTAACTGATTGCTTTTCTTGGTGCAAAGCTGAGGTAAACCATATGATGATCTCACTCAAAACGGATCTTCTACAAATAAACTGATTTTTTGTCATAAATAAAAGCTTTTAGTATCTGCAAACAACATCTCATACTTATGGCAGATGGGTTCTTCTCAAGACAATCATGAAACTCATTGGTTTCCATTGATAACAGATGCTACCTTTTTTTTTGGTGTGATTGAAGAACAAATTTGTAAAATACATATTCCGGAAATAAAGCATTGACCTAGATACAAATAAAACGAATAGGCTGTAAATAATAGAAACACCACTTCTGCATTTATGGGATTTGAAATGCCACATTTCAGCTGTCTTCTCTCATTCTGTTTTATATTCTTAGGGCACATCCATTATTAAAACCATTACCTGATAATCCTGACACATCAGACTTAGGTAGATGCCTGGCTTTTAAAACAACAACAGTGAGTGTGTTTGTTGTAGACTGATAACAGAGAGACACCAGTAATTCTCCACGCCCAGATGACTTCTGAGGAAAACAAAGAAAAGAAAAAAGAAATAAAACTCTTTATAAGCAATTATATTGACAGTATTAAGAAGATTTATGAAATGTTGCATAACTATGCTCTAAAACTATGCAAAAGGATACAACATAGTGAATATAATTTCCCTCTACTGTAGTTATATGGCTTTTCTTGTGATTGCTTATTAGACTGAGCAAAAATAAATAATAAGTAAATGGAAGCATAGGTTGACATGGCATCATTAACTTCAGAGGGTAGAATTGAAATCCTCCATCCTGAGAAAAAAAATCTCAGTAAACAAAAAAATACTTTAACCAAAACAAAATTCCATATAGATGTATTGGAGGGGGGAAATCTAATGAAGGTAAATAAAAAAATATTCAGTAAAATACTTTAAACATGAAAGATTCAAACTGTTTTCTCCTGACACTTTCTAAAGCAGTATAATATACATGAAATAAAGGTGAGATCAAAGATTTTCTCCATGATTATTAGATTTGAATTGGCAGTAATTTATTTCACAGGAAGAAGGAAAACAAGGGAAACAAGAAAAGATAGTACCTTCTATACCAGAAAATCCAATAAGTTATCAACAAAAGATCAGTGATATAGTTATATTTGTTGTAATATAGTGATAGAATTGCAAAATAACAATATTAGTTATAGGTATGGTGCCTAGTAGACATTTATTTGATTTGGCAGTATGCTTGCTCTTTGAAAACAATCAAATTGAAAGTCAATACACATTTCACCTCCTTAGTAGAGATTAAGAGAAGTGTGTGTGATGCATGTGCATTTCTGTCTTGCAGCTGGGATGGCTGTAAATGATCCTTATATTTAGAAATGAGACAACAGGGTGTGAAATATTTTTATCCCAGTGAAGTCAGTACGTTTTGCCATTGACTTCAGTAAGTTTTTGGCTTCTCCCTTGTGTCTTACTATCTTTAGCAAAGCTGCAGAGTGTGTCAAAATTCACAAGAGAGAAGGTAGTAACAGCATCAAAGTGCAAGAACAGACTACTGCATCAACAATACGGTCCCTAACAGGTTCCAATTCTGTAACTAAAGACTACCTACATTCTTTAAGAATCTGCTACACAATCCAAGTGGTTGAAATGAAAGATTTACATTGACTTCATTAAAATTTAAGAAAGAATGACAACAAATAGAAAAGGGGAGGGAAGAGTGTTTGTATTCTTTCATTTAAAAGCAATTAAAAATAAATTAGAGTAGATAGAGGCCACTTGACCTAGCATAAATTGGTCCACTTAAACCTGCTGGACCAGCTGAATAAACAAATAGAGTTTAGGACATTAGTAATTTCTTGCAAAATGCTCATTTAAATTTTTTTTAATTGCATTTATGTAATGGCTTCCTCATAGTGCCATGAAAGCACCTCCATTAATCACATGGTGAACCTTTTCACTTTTCTTTCCAAAATGGTGGCAGCCTTATCCAAGAATCATAGCTAACACTGGCACAACACTTTTAAAGTTTAAATAAATAAGATGTTACCCTAACATTTCTTTTGATGATCTCTCTGTCCATGAGCAGCCTTCCTTCTGAGAGTTCAATTCCGGCAAGGGGAATGAGGACTTCTCCAATGACATCATCTCTGGAAAATCTATCAAAGCTCAAGACCATGAAGTGAAGTGTTAGGTCTTGAATTTGGCTGTAGGGGATCCCATAAAACGTGAAAGTCTCATCGAAAGCTGGATCTAAGGTTTTTCTCAGCACTCTGGTTTTCACCTTGTGCTTTTTCTCAGGCAGGATTGTCATTTTGATGTAGGGATCAGAAGTCATTGACTGTTCGTCCATTGCTGGCAGCCCACGAGCTTCTTTGATGTTCACTACAAATGCCTTTTTCTCAAAGTTGTACTCTAAGGAGAAAAAGAGAGTTCCTAACTTGTCTTGTTTATCTTCAGATGACAGGGATGTGATGGATTTTAAACTATCGGGGGATACTGAATCTTTCTTCCTTTCTGCAAAGTGCTTAGGAGATGAATTTTCGAGATCTGGAGAGCTCTGCATTTTTGTGGTTGTTTTGGGGAAGTTGCCATTTAGATCTCTCTTCTCCAGGTCAAGATGGAGAGAATTCTTTGGCGTTGCTGATTTGTTCTTTGCTTCACTTTTATCATCTGCTCCAAACTTCTTCTTGCTGTTGAGATTCTCAGGGTAAATATCAACCCCCTTCAGAACATGGACAAACTTATATGGAGGGGTCTTATTGGATTTGGAAGATTTGCGTTGGCAGCAGATCCAAGCAAACAGGGAGACAGAGAAGACAAGGCCAAATGCACTAAAGATCCCAACCACTGTAGGAATTTCATCTGCAAACCAAATAAATAGCAACAAGCACATAAGCAGCGATGCTTTGGACTCTGTGTGACATTTAATGAAGTACTAATTCAGCAAACCAGACTGACATGAGATGGTAACAGCAGCAGGATCGACAGACTGAAAGTGTTTTGCATGGTACATATTGCTCGCCACCTGCAGGTGTGAGAGTGCAGTCCCACACTGAGGAACGCTTGTTATGCTAGTATTTTTCCATACACGGAGTGCTAGGGAGGAAAGTACTATTCTCATCCTAATAATAATCACTGTTCATAATTTCTTGACTATCTCAACCCTCTGTGTGCAGTGTCTGAGTTTATACGTCTGTGAGCATTAGCAGCTCTCAGAAGGTTTCAGCTTTGAGTTTATGGAGCTTTGTTAGTTAGATAAAACATATTCTGAAATATGCATTACTTACAGATACATCATCTGCGTTTCATACTGTTTCCTAGAATACTTTGCACACTCAATTAACTCATTTTTTATGGTCTCATCCCATAATTGCCTGGAGGTATATCTTGAAAGAAGTGAGTTTAATTGGAGGTTGTAGCACTCAACAATTTCACTGAGATTTTCAATACTTTGCAGGAGGAAGTCTATCAAGAAAATTTAGAATAATTAGATACCAAGTGTCTTTTCCAGATGGATGTGACATTAGGTAGTCACATGTGAGTTCAAAGCTGAAAAAAACCTGTTATATGTATCACTGATAACCACTAAGCTTTGCATTTAAGACACTGTGAATCAAAGCTTATGGGGAGTTTACAGAAAGAGTCAGTACTTCTTAGGAGTATATAAGAAAAGAATTAAAATGCCAAATCTCTTCTACCTTACTATGAATCCTATACTTCAACTGAATAAAGAGAAACCTGAGCAAGCCTTACAGCCTCCATTGCCATGTGGATACATTGCTTACATATAGAGTATCATTAGCCCTTCAAAGCATGCATCGAAGGGTAAATGAGCACATCTAATTGGAAATCCAATTTTGCCCATAAGTAACATTACTAAATGAGTTTAAACCTCCCACAATGTAACAATCAGAGCTTAATCTTTATTCCCTGCACCAGTGGATGTCCAGTAGAATATTAATGGAATGACATTGTTTATGCATAAAGGCAATTATGTAACAGTTCTGGTTCTCTCGCAAATGATCATTCTGGATGAGTAAAGAAAAACTATCCTCCCGTGCATATCACCAGATCAGCTCCATCCAGGTAAAAGCTGGGCAGATAAATGCACTGTCACTATATCTTTGCTTTTTAGTGGGATGATTCAGAAAAAAAAAAAATCCACAACAATACTATCAGAACAAAGTAGGACATAATGTTCCAGCACAGAAAGGATCAGACCTGGATATTAATTTCTTCTGACAACATTTGTGTCACTTTCCTTACACCTACAAGCTGTACCAGCCTATACCCTTAATTGTAAGAACTTACTGAAATGAATGAAAATCTTATACATAAACAAAAGTATTTTCCCTAAGTTAGGCACATGGCTCTGAGTTTCAGGAACTCCCTGGGCTTCAGAAATTTAAATATACATGTTATAAAAGTAGAAGGCTAAAAGTAATTGGAAACTAATCAGAATACTTCAATGGCTTTCAAGAATGATTTGCACATTTACAATACTTCCTCATGAGATGATAGACTTTTTATAGTAATGGATATTATGTTCTACTTTAATTCTACAATGACTGAAAGCAGTGGTAGAATCAATTTGATGTTTAAAATATTAATTATCTTTCTTAAATAAGTAATTAGAAAAGCATGATGTCACAATTGTGGTTAGAACTATCAAGTGGGTTGAATAGGAAAGAATACGAAATGGTAACTAAAATGGTTTTATAGTTACAATTAGTTATGTTGCAACCTGAATTTCTTGCTCTTTTCATAATTTAAATCAATTGGTTAACATTCAAGGCAGTGCATTAATAGGAAGCATCACCTATTGATTCTTGGGGAAGTTATTATTCCAGTTATGTGACATAAATCTGGATTCTCTTCACTTAAGTCAGTGGAATGATCTTTGAATCAAACCACTGCTAGACCAAATATAATGTACACTAGAGTCAATATTTGTAAAGCAGAGTTCAGAAATTTTTCTAGTTTCTGCTTTTCTGAGTAAAGCAATTTATGTATGTGTTTCAAAAGGCACTTATATGACTGTTTCTGAAACTTCTGGTATTGCAGTACATCCAGTGCACAGAAATGACAAAACTGAAAAGTTCATTGTCATCTTTGTTATTCTCAATTAACCCAGTGTGCTCAAGATGCAGCTGTTCAGCTAAAACCACTGAAATCCTGTATTTTCATCTTCTTAGCAATGCCCTTTGCAAGACTACCTTTCACTTTCACTAACGATTGACCTACAACAAGAAAAAAGAAGGAAGGACAGTTATTCCAACAACGTCTTGAACAAAGATTTTCTGTGTGGCACAGGATGATGCATTTACATCACTTAACTCCGGAGGCATGCTCCGGACACGGAAAACAACCCCAAATCTCTCTCATCCAAAAACCGCACCTGCAACCAACCCTCTTTATCTCTTCCGGTACTTTACAGGGGAGGGTGGGGAACGGGTGGGGAGGAAAGAAGAGAGAGGAGAGAAAGAAAGGAAATTCACACAACTTCTGAGATGGAACAGAACTGGAGGTGGCTGCGGCGGGGGTGGTGGAGGGAGGAGGACCAGGTTCCTCCCAACAAGCTGCGTGCTGGGATGCTCCGGGTAGCTCGGCAGCTGCTTTTCTCGCGGGGAGGGGAAGAGCCCCCGTCCCCCAGCGAGGGGATCCTGGGCAGGGATGCGCGGGATGCACTCACCGAACTGCTGGCGGCTGTCTGCGATCGGAGCCATGTTGGCGGCGTGCGATGTCCGCGGGTCTTGAGCCTCTGTCCGCGGGGCTTGGAGCCGCTGTCCGGGGCTTGCAGCCTCTGTCCGGGGCTTGGAGCCTGTGTCAAGGGCTCCGGAGCCGCTCTGTGCGGCGCTGGAGCTGCTCCCGGGGGTTTGGAGCCGCTGTCCGCGGTGCTGGATTCGCTCTCCGCGGTGCTGGAGCCGCGGTCCAGGGGCGCGGGAGGCGCCTCCCCGGATGGCAAGCGACCTGCCCGGAGCACCAACCGCACTGCCTTGCTGCCAGCCCGGCTCTCACAGCGCCCGAGCAACTGTCTTTTCCAGCGCAGTTTAAGGAAAAAAAAAATAAAAAAGGAAAGGAAAATAAAACAACAGCAAAAAACACCCCAAAACCCAGAGACAGGAGCAGTGGGGACAGTGGAGAAGGAGGCTGTAAGGGGACTGGAGGAGAGGGGGGAGGGGAGCCTTCGGTCCTCCCCTTTGCACACTGATTTGCAACCCCCTTCCTGTTTTGGCTCTTCTGAGTAGCTCTGCTCCGAGACTGAAGACGTGGTTGAAACCCAAATTGACGCAATCCTGACGCTACAGGGCTGAAATCAGCACCTTTCCCGCCTCCCTCCCCTCAGCCCCCCCTTTTCCCAGCCACCACACCCTCCCTCCCTTCTTCCCTCTCTCTCTCTCTCTCCCTCCCTCCCTCCCACCCCCCCTCCCCTTTCTTGGGATTAAACACGCACTCATTGATTATTTTAGCTGCCTTGCTGCAGGTTATGAGCTCCCTCCCTCCATCGGACACAGACAGTGAAATGCTAATGTCTGTGATTCAGTGCACCTTCTAAAATACATGGGTGTGCCTCTTCTGCTGGGGGAAAATCTATTTATATGCTTAATTAACTATCAGCTGGACATGTTACAACAACATGAAAGAAATGCCAACCTGAGATGGTCCAGACACCTGGGCTCCAACTGCAGGGCACGCATTTTTCCTATGACTAACCTGATACACTTACTGAATTTGAGTCATGAAAACTCCGGATGTGACTTGTCCCTGTGCCTCCTCCCTGCTTCCTCCCCCATCCACCCCCACAAAAACATTCAGCCCCCACTTTGGAAATCCTCTTGACCTTCCTGCAGGTCTCAGAAAGAGATGACTCTGCCTAAATGCTTCTAGACTTTACTGGTTTAGCAGTCTGTCTCCCAGTGTGAACTGAGAGTATGGTGGGGTGACAGGGGCAGTCTGGTAGGCAGGAGGAATGGGTGGGAACAGGACAAGAAAGCAGGGCTGCCTGTAACTGAAACTGCTACAGCATATAATAACCCAAGCTACCTGGTGGTGAAACAGAGCTGCAAAAGCCAGCACCTGGCATCTGACTCCTCCTGGATTCAAAAGGAAATATAGCAGCCAAGTTTGCAGCCAAACTGCTAATTGTTCTGCATAAATGGGAAACAGGTGTTATTGCTTTTCTAAATAACAAAATCCAGATGCAGGCATAGTCTGGCATAATCTTGGTCCACAATCGGCCACTTGGAAGCTAACATGTCTTGTCCCACTTTCAAGTAGTGAAGTCAGTGAAGCTCCCAGGGTTTTAAAAAATTAAATGGGAAAGTCATAGAATCATAGAATCATAGAATATCTTGAGTTGGAAGGAACTTACAAAGATCACTAATGTCCAACTCCTGGCCCTGTGCAGGACAATCCCATAATGTGGGAATGTTGTCCAAACATTCCTTGAGCTCTGTCGGGCTTGGTGCTGTGACCACTGCCCTGGGGAGCCTCTTCCAGTGCCCAAACACCTGCTAAGGCAAGAACCTTTTCCTGATATCCAACCTAAATATCTTCTGACACAACTTCGGGCCTTTCCCTCGAGTCATGTCACTGGTCCCCACAGAGTGCCCCTCTCTCCTCTTCCCCTTCCAAGGAAGTTGTAACCACAACAGTCTCCCCTCAGTCTCCTCCAGCTGAACACACCAGGTACTCCTCACACGGCTTCCCCTCAAGGCCCTTCACAATCTCCACTGCCCTCCTTTGGACACTCTCTAGTGGCTCAATATCTTTTTTACATTGTGGTGCCCTAAACTGCCCCAAAATTCCAGGTGAGGACACTCCAGGTCAGAGCAGAGCAGGACAATCCCCTCCCTGGTCCGGCCAGCGATGCTGTGCCTGATGCCCCCAGGACAGGGTTGTCCCTCCTGGCTGCCAGGGCACTGCTGAATCATGGCCAATTGTCCACCCACCAGGACACCCAGGTCCCTTTCGTGGCATTGCTTTCCAGCCTCTCATTCCCAGTCTGGCTGTACATCCAGGGTTACCCCATCCCTGGTGCAGAATCTAACACTTCACTTTGCTGAATTTCATATGGTTGGTTGGAGATTGTTCATCTCTCTCATTTCTCAGAGTCTCTTAATAGGGCCTCTCTGCCTTTGAGAGAATCAACAGCTCCTCCTAGTTTAGTATCATCAGCAAACTTATTTAGTCTCCCTTCAAGTCAACATGGCAAGCTAGTGTCAAAACACAGCTGAATGAAGTGCCTGACATATCTTGAGAGTTGAGAATTTGTTGGTTAATATTGTTCTGTTACACTTTCAGCAACTTGGCCTTGCCTATGCACCTCCACAACCCTTCCAGGAACAGCCACACCCCATACCCTAATCTCCTTTACATCTCATTCCATTTAACAGAGCATAGAGAATAGTTTGCCACCACTGTTCCTCTTACAAACACCCACCGTACAATGAACTCAGGTGTTAGAAGAGTGAGGAAACTGTTGCTTAATCCTTTTTTTTTTTTTTTTTTTTTTTTAATTGGTGTGTTTTGACAGCACAGTTTGATTTGGAATCTTTGGGTTCACATGTTGGCACCGATCCAAGCAATTCTGACACAACTTCTCTCTTCTTTCTGGCAGTTCTCCTTCCCCCATCCTTGCTATTCACTTCCCTTTCTCTGTCCAAAATCCAGCCTTTCTCAAAATGTACATCCATTGAAGGTAATTACATTTGATTTGAGACCATATTTCAGGTATGTGAGCTTCCAGACATGCCTGAAATAAACAAGATACTGAAAAAAAATTGGGGTTAACCATATTCAACTGGAGGGTTAGATAACTGTAAGAAGTTACTATGTCTGTACTTTAAAAACAAAAGACTGAGAATCAATATGTAGCATGTCTTGGTGGTGTGTTTATCCTATTTGAACTGGGATATGTTGAGCATATATATTATGTTGAGAGTTGAATTATTGTCAATAATTTTTGAAGCTCTTTATTTTTATTTTTGAATAAAACACAAAACTTCCTCTGTTGAAATATACATCATTTATGTACCATGTGGAATTATAAAAATGATTGATTCAGATTTTCTTCTGTTTTGTTTCTCATATAGCCCAAGGATACATAAAAAAGCTCTTGCACAATTTGTATGTTTTCATTTAGTTCACAGAAATAATTTCCTTCAGCATTCAGTGTTTTCTTCTTTCTTTTCTTTCTCTTTTCGAGGACAATGCTGCTGAAATGGGGAAGACAAATCTCTTTCTTTAAAAGAAAAAATTTCTCCTTTTCAAAAATTCATGGTAGTTCATGCTAGACTAGCTAAGACTTGAATGTTACTGTGTGCAGTGCAAACACGTAATAAAGAGACCTTACTTTCATCACAGTTCTGTGCATTTCCAGCATTTTAAAGCAATATAGAAAAAGGTTTTACAATACCAGGTCTCTGTCTTTAGAAACTTGGAGCTACCAAGACTGTGTATATACATAAGCAAGTGCAAACACAAATAAAAGTATGAAAATGAGCTATTTTATCTCTGTATTGCATCGGTCAGTGAAATAGAAAATAACCTTTTTTTTTTTTTTTTCTTTTGCATCACTTGTGAACCTTCCGTATTTAATACACGACTCCTCTTAACGGAACAGAGTGCTCACCACAGAAGACACTCGAGGAGGAGGTGCAGCACTGAGCTGCTGACACATCTTGAGACAGACACACGTTTGCTCCCTGCGTTGTGCAAGCACCATCTAGTGTACGTCTCAGACCCATCGGCGCTGGATGACAAACGCACGCCCATGCAGGCAGCACAAACACAAAGGTACGTAGCCAGCTCACTGATGCCTCACTGCACTCCTGACAAGTCGCCAGAGGGAAAAAATCATCATGTGTTTCTTAACCAATTAAGTGGCTGTCTTTCAGTTCAGTCCCACACAACAATAATGACTCTTTGTTTTCGTGGCTCTAAGTTTCTTCACGTTTCCATTTGTTGTAAGAAAACATCCTGTATATTTCAGTAAAAGTTCACACGGTTTGCAAGAGTCTTCAGTATAAACTTGAACTAGATACACTCAAAGGTATTATTCCCTTAATTTTTCCAGCAAATAATGATCTCAAAAAATTTTGGCTCAGAGACAGGACACTCAAAGGATCTGGTTCAGATTTTGCCCACACTGAATTGAGACGGATCAGTCTGAAAACTATCACAGCTTGTGATCTGGCTGACTGTATCACAACAAGACCTTCTGTGGTCTGAAAACCAGGTTACCCATGCACTTGCATGCACAGAGCATCCTCCTGCTACTCCAAGAAGAGGGAGTGTGGTTGCTTAGCGACAGAGTCTGTACACTTCCGAAAGCAGATTGTCCTCAAATAAACATAGGGATGGAAAAGCTGGTCCTTCATCTGCAAATGAACTATCACTGTTCTTTAGATCCCAAAGCTTGTGTGTGAAGAAAACCTATTTGTCTGCCTTTAAAAAAAAAAAAAAAAAAAAAAAAAAAACAACCCTAAAACCACCAAATTTATTCTAAACGAGTCTTCCCCACCCCAAAAGTCAAACTTTAAAAAATAAAACTCAGTAATTTATGTATATGAGGTGAAGCTGTACAATGTTTCCCTGGAACTTAAGGACAATTTCACATTTTCAAAAATAGCATATAATTTTGAGTTCTGCAGTTTCCTGGTGCCAAACTGTAGATATTAATTAATAGTATTCTAGACCTGTGAAAATCAAGCCCTCCAGTCATGCTTACATAATAAAACTTCAGCAAGAGCACTGATATCAAGCCCTGCTTTTGGGGAGTGAAGAGCATTCAATGCTTGTGAAAGTCAAACAACTTCAAAGGTATCTACAAAGGATTTATGTAGTCATACTCTGCTTAATTTCCACTTCAGTTAGCTCCACAATTAGACAGTAGAAAGGGGTTAACATCCCTCCCTGTCTCATCTGTCAGCCTTTGACACTTCTTAAATGCCTAAAGGCATGTCTTTGGGTGCCACACACACACACACACACAAAAGCCTGGACTTGTCACCTGAAGGCTCAGCTTTCTGCCTATTTGGCCTTAGAGGAACTTACTGTTCCTCCCTAGGTTATTACTGAATTCAGCTTCATGCATTTTAATGTCTAGCATTACTTGAAATACTTCAGCATGACCTCCAGTTTCTGCTGCAGAATGGTGCACAGTTTCTGCATCGTGTTTACCAGTCCCATATGGATACATCAGACACCACAGAGTTTCTGAAATGGACAAGAGATGTGGATTTTGGTAACTGAATCATCCTCTAGCTCATGTACCACATCTAGACATGTAATTTCAGGCCTGCAAATCTAGAGATGAATTCTTCCTACTCTAGGACTTTGTTGAACTGCTTCTCAGCATGTGTTGACAGCCACTGAAAACCCTAAACTTTCCTACAGAACTAGTGAGTACATGAGAGGATGAACAGAACACCTGTACAAACCTGGAGTAGCAGGGCTAGAGCTGCTTACTGCAGTGACTGGTCTAGGCAAGCTGCCTCAAATGTCATTATACTGGGACACTTAGGCAACTGAAGAAATTCCCTAGCTCACCTACAGATATGCCAGTAAAGTCTAGATAAATGCATTCAGCATGAAACTGGGTCATGCCCCAGAGATTACTGGAACAGGCTGCCCAGAGAAGTTGTGGATGCCACACCCCTGGAATTCTTCAAGGCCAGGTTGGATGAAGTTTGGCATGGTAATTCCACGGCTGCATCCATTCCTTAAGGCTATGTCAGAGTCTAAAGTTACTATTGCATTTACTCATTAAGAAAAAAAGAAAAATTCTTCCCTCTAATGGCACTATGTAGATCCATGTCTTAATGTAAGATTGTAAGATTGAGTGAAGGATATAATTTCAGTCTTTTAACAGATATTTTTTTCTATAGAGTAAAAATTGTTTGTTATTTGACTGATGACCAGGTTCTTCCAAGAATAAGCAGTAACACCATCCTTTCAGAA
This sequence comes from Pyrocephalus nanus, assembly GCA_038380795.1. NCBI lineage: Eukaryota > Metazoa > Chordata > Aves > Passeriformes > Tyrannidae > Pyrocephalus > Pyrocephalus nanus. The sequence continues at coordinate 3,932,201 of CM076263.1, read as the reverse complement.
CTGGGGCAGCTTGCACAATGTTTTTCTAAGTGCACAACGAAATTTATTTTGTTTTTCTTTTTTAATTGTAAGACATCTCTGCAGTTCCATGTGGTTGATGAAGAGAGGGAAAAAGAAAAACCCTCCCAGTTGCAATTTATTTTTCTCATCAAAGTCTCCAGAGTGATTTCAATTCACTTGTACATGGGTTGAAAGACTGTGCATGTACTTCATGTCTTTCCAAAGTCCCTTCAAATCAGATCTCTTGAGGTTACAGACACATTTGTGTAAAAAGATGTCAAGAAGCAATGTTTGGTTTCGGAGGTAGCAGCTACTAATAATTTCCATGGCATTTCTGACCTTATTTCTCTATTTTTAAGATAATTTTTTCAGGCAATATGTCACTTCAGTTGACAATTGTATTTTGATGGCAGCTACGTTCTACTCTTTTTAATATGTTAAGGTTTATGGAGTGTGTGTGAGCTAGTAAAAGATTGTCTGAGCTGGTAAAATTGCTGTACCTGTATATGTTTCAAAGGCTTTGCAATCCACGTGAGTCAGAACAACTCTCACGCCTTGAGCTAGATCTATAGATACCTCAGGAGATAGAAAACTCTTTCATCTTGGTAACCTTTGCCCGTTAAAGAAAAGACAATTTCATTTCCTCTTCAACTAAAGGTTTTGTTACCAACAATCCTGAAAATAGGAGAAAGAATCAGAATCTTATTTACGTCAGGAATCTCCTTTGCCTGTTACTTAGCATTACTGGTTGAAGTATAACTCAAATATAGGGGAAAAAAATCACTAGGGAAGTACAGGATGAGATTTTTGAGAATATTATGGCATTAGAAGACTTAAATTAATTTTAATTTCATACCCAATTCATTCAGACTTCTTTAGAAATCTCAGCTTAATTAACAGACAGACTTCTTATGTTTTTATTTAATTAATAAATATAAGGACTGAAAGCTATGCAGACCTAGGGATTTAAGTGTCTAAGTCACACTCAACTCCAGTTTTATGAGCTTTAATCTAAAATTCAAACCTTGAAATCCCTAGTGAACTTATATTTAAGTCTGGGAGCACTTTAAGAACAATAAGAAAGACTTCCTGTGAAATATTTTCTTTTCTGGCCATGCTCAAGAATACTTACCCTGGTACATAAGAAGTACCTGGTTCATTTCTTTGTCTTGCTCACCTGTATTATAACCATTCAAAACTGTGCACCAGGGAAAAACAACCAGAAAATCTTAATGCCAAGACACCAGATTTTAGACCATCCCATGAAAAAGTTCATAACTGGGTTCAACTCCTTCCTGTGCTCTTATTTCTTGTGAGCATATCCTGAATAACATAATTGAAAGGAGGAAATGGGCCTATTGATAGTTTTCCAATGTAGTAATGTACTAAGTCAGAAAATATGCAATATGAATGCAGTGCTTAAAGCAATCCACAAAGGATGGAGATGTACTTTATCATCTTCCTTCCAAGTTGTACTTTAGTTTATTATCTATGGCAGCTGAATATTACACATACAAATGCTTCGCTCCAGCAGGAGGTTCAATATTTAGAGGCTCAAACATTGGAAAAATTCTCTGAAACTCAGACTAAAGGCTCTGCACTATAGAGGGATTTAGCAAGGGCAGCTAATGCATTATTTACCACCTTTTTTTTTTGACTGTTCTTTTTCTGGACTTCAAGGATTACATGGTACAACTAAATAAAGGCATTGCTGTTGACATTTATAGAGTTTCAAAACAATGGCACAAATGGTGCAACATTTACTGTTATGCACACATAAGACACGCTTAAGGCACAGGAAACTGGAGTAACAGTAAATAAGAGAGAAGGAGAAGGAAAAAGATGTAAAAATCCATATCTATAAGTAAATATTTGATCCCAAAAATATTGTCCAATTAGTGTGTGTCTTCATCAGAAAGCTCTGACTGAAGTTCTTAAGGCTGACATACAAATTAAGCATACAAATTAATATTACAATGTGTGGAGCTTAGTTTTTGAAGATCAAGTACTCCCAAAATTCATTGAAAATCTGATATGGTGCTCTTACATATTGCTCTCTATTCTGAGTGATGTTTCCCCAACACACTGTGTGCTCTTTGGGGAAGAGAAACACATCAAGTGAAAAATTGAAATACAGTGTCAGTAAAATCTAAATTTTTTAAGGTGGGGTGGAGCTTCTGGAGCCACTGCAGAAGTAAATGGAAATTGTAGATGAAAACCAAAAGCGCCATCCAGATGAAAGCATTTATGAGAAGTGCTTTCATTTAACTAAATATAGCGTTTGGTTTTCTGAGCCAAATTTTTTCTACATCAGTGCTATGAAGAGTGAAGTGTATGAGTTTAAGTGGTCAGCCTGGATCTCTTTGTTTTTCATCCTTATGAATATTCCAAATGGTGAAGAGTTCAATTCTTCAGTTCTGTAAGAAAGTGGGTACCTTCCTCCCTTATTTCTATGGATATTTCTTCCCACTGTACATCCTGTAAATTGATGGAACCAAATGATTAACCTACTAACCAGCAATACACAGAAATGAAGACTTACTCTTCATTACATCTGTAAAATTTTCTAAAATGCTATTTGGATAAAATCTGACTCCTGAATTTGGGCAAATTTTATTGCAAACTAATTGAAAAGCAGAGCACAAGGAGTGAGAGAGAATGAAAGAAGGCGAAAAAAAAAAAAAAAGAGTTTGTTCAGCTCTGTAGGACAGGAAGGATGAAAAAATTAATAATGTAGTGATGCAAGTGGCTGGCATGCCAAAAGAGGAAACTACAACTACAATTCTGCTCCACTGAATTTCTGCTTAATATGGTATGCATCACATCTTGAGAGCTGTCTTTGTTAGAGATTCTTGAGGATGTGAAGAATGCTAGATACAGCTTTCACTTCATGCAGACGAGTTTAAAGGAGCCATTTGCTGCAATATTAAAAAAAAATTAAGTAAAAAGTCAGAAAAAAATAGGAAAGTAACAGTCCAGACCTTACATGTTGAAATCTAGACAGTGTTTGGGTTGCTGAAAGGATAAGCAAAGGTTTTTTTCTGTATTCTCTCACAAGATTTTGGCTTAAGAGGGTAATTACCTCAGGTGTAGAGAAAAAGGGAAACAATATATTTTATTCAATTCAATAAGTGGCATAAAATAAGTTTTGGCATTTTTTTTTGTTTGTTTTTCACTTTTCTAGGCAGCAGAAAGAAAATATCCCCCTCTATGATGCTTTCAGATGATGCCCAGTATTTCAGGGTGCAATCTAAATTATGTTTCTGACATTTACTAAAATCCCAAATAGGGAGATTTAAATTCTCCTAGATTTTGCAGTGTTAAAGATACCAGTTCAAAAAATATTTTTGAATTTTCTCATTAGATTGGAAATATTCATGGACTTACCTGGGTTCTCTGAGTCCTTTTCAACTGTATTCTTAGAATGAGATCCTATATTAATGGAATTTACAGACGAAAACTCTCCATACTCATCTTGAAATTTACATAATAACTGTACACAAAAGTCTCTTATCAAATCTTGCACACTACAGCACTCAATATTCAGACATGTTAGAGTTCTGGTTATCTGCATACAGAATTTACTTGTCTTGTGCATGTTTATACAATTCAAAATGCCACACAAAATTACACCAATCCACAGGACCTTTGGCTCATTCATAATGGGCAATGCCTATTAATGAGCAGTGGTTATTGCTCGTTGTTCCATATTTAGCCCCAGGTATCTCTTACCAGATGCTAATCAGACCTTGGTCTTCAATAGAATAATTTTTGTGGAAATATTCCTTAGATGCTTATTATTTTTAGCACCTTGCTGCTTGTATAACCTTAACTAATTTCTCAATGCTCTTTTAAGATAGATTCCTCAGATCTTCAGGTGCAAAGGAGAGGCGCTGGAGGACTTAGTAGAGGGACTTAGTGGAAGGACTTGCATGTTAAGATGATCTATTCAATTGTAAAACCAAGTTAGTTAACACTAAAATTGGGCAAGGTTTCAGACTACCACCTATTTCTGGAAGCAGAATAAGATCTGAATTTAAATATCAATTTCAGATGCTTTTGATCTTTATTGTGCTCCCATGCCCTAAAATGGCAAGCATGTTTTGGCTGACAGTTTCCTCCATGATCTGATGGATGGTGCAGAGAATGCCACAAACTGACTCTTTAAGAAAAGAGCAATATTTCAGTGGAATTACTTATTCGAGAAAATGCAACAAACATTTTTATTGCAGGCACAAAATAAGATGATGCATAACTCAATCATCAAAAGCTGTAGTTAACTAAATGACACATAGTGAGGATCATGTGTCAGTACAGATCTACCTGGGCTCTCCAGCCTCATCTTATTTGCCTGCCATTTTTATGGAAAGCCTCACTTTCCAATTAAAGTAATTAGCCATATGCATATGAAATCAGCTTGGCATGGTTTCCCTAAAGAAATTCAATAGAAGCTGGATTGTCTTTATCTTTCTGAAAAACAAACTGACACAAAAAAAAATATATTTCCCGTTGCTCATAATGGATGTCTCTCCTTTAGCTATGTCCTCTTTTCACTGGCAACCAAGAAAAGGTAAATAAATGAAAAATGACAACACAGTTGTCTAATGTAAAATCTGTTCACAAAGAGGGCTGCGATAACAGTATGTACTGTTTAAGCACCTGCAGGAAACTGGCAAAAGTACTGTTAGAATAATCTAAGTGTAAGCATGTGACCATGGATTGTTACTCCTAGTCAGCTGATATAAATAGTAACAGGACAGAATTAACTTTATGGAGATCACGAGTGAAAAGCATGACAAGGAGCCTGAGGGAGACAGAGGACTGGGTCTGTGTTTAGAATTTGTTTGGATGTAGGCTGTGGTAAGGACTAAAAAGACATAATTGTGAGCATAATTGTGAGTTTTAGGCCAGCAGATAGTCACAAGTTCCTGGTGCTACCACTGTGTCTGCCCCCATTTCCAGTCCCACCACCAAACTGTGCTGGAGAGCCCTAGTTCTATGGAGTTGTTTTATTCAAGGATTGATTGTGTATTTTGCTTTGAGAAATCACTGGGAATTAAAAAAGCAAAACACATGATCAGAATCCACAAATTTTTAGTACCCTACTGAGGACCCCTGTTTCACTCAGGTGGTAAGTACTAGTAGATAAACACTGTTTTTCAGAACTTTCTTCCTAAATCTCATCTTCTAAATTTCGCCGAAATGTCACTTCAAGAACCCAAATGTTTTCTTAAATGCCTGCAAGAAAAATTCAGGCCATGAGTCTGTCCTAATTCAGTGATTTTGCACCAGTCTCACAGGACTCATATTTTCAGAGTTCTTAGTACTGTATAGCAGTTTATGTGTTTTTAAAGCACAAGCCCTAGTTGTTGCAGCCTGGTTGCCACAGCTTAGCTCCACTGCATTTCATATTTGAAATCACACTTAGATGATTGAAGTGATGTGCCCACTGTCATATAAGAAAACTGAGGCAGATTCACTGAGGAAATTCTCTGGGGCAGCAATCAAATTTCCTAATACTAAAAGTGTCCAGCATTTTAGTCTGATTTCCTAAGGGGACAAACCTGATGTGATGGCATCAGTTCTGTCTCTGTGACTGATTCTTTTTGTCAGTCCTCTTTCTCACAATAACTTTTGAACCCTTTGGCTAATATCAGCCAAACTGGACAGAGGACTAGAAACCTGAAAGATATTAAAGTACTCATGACTGAGATGTACAAAAGTACAGCCTAAGGATTACATGTGGCTGCTGAAAATACCATGTTCTGCCTGGCCAGTTCAGCTGCTGAGAGGCAGATGACCAATCACCTCGTTCACAGCACTACCTGTAGTGCCTCTTGTCTCACAGACAGGACAAAAAGGAATAGGAATGTGTAAAGTTCTAGGGATGGGTTTGGAAAGAAGTAGATGGCTTTTGGCAAGTAGGAAGCATAGGGCAGAAACAAAAAAGATCTTGTGGAGGACCAGAGGAAAGTTCTGCCTCAACTTCTTGAAGAGGAATCTTTATTAGTTTGTCACATCTGTTGACTCATAAGAATATAATTCTATAATGAGTGGCCAGACAGAGTCAACAGGACAAGTGGAAGATCTCAGTGAGGAAAAAAGCTGAATGGCAAACTCATCCATTTTCAGAATTCACAAAATTCACCTGTCAACCTTCACCACAAATGTCCTAAGAACAGGAGAAGGAAGGGAGCAGATTTTTTTTGTTTCATTGCACATCAGGAAATTCTCACTTCAAGCATGACTGTCCCCCATTGGATTTTTGACAATTAAGAGTATGCCCAGTATGCTTAAAATCTGGTCATCGAAGCCTTCAAGGTATCTCTTCCTTCTTTGTTTTTCTGCAGGTCCACAAAAGAGTGAGCTCACTTTAGAGCTTTCAATTACTTTTGTTTACAAGCTCACGAATAAACAATCCATTGCAAAAAAAAAAAAAAAAAAAAAAAAAGACTTCTTTAAGTTATCAGATTATACTCTTTTCTTTCTCTTCTCCAACTCTGTTTACTATTCACCTTTTAGCTTTTGAGATAGAATCCTGCAAACAGCAGTCTGCAGTATGCCATGAGCCTGATCCCTAGGATACATCAGTTTTCTGGAACAGACAGAGAACTTACATACGTAATTCCATCATTAAGTGATTCCCAGGGAGGGACTGAATGAAAGTGACTCAGGCAGTTTGCTAAGGCCATATCCCTGTCAAATGCACAGCCTGGATTATAACACACAGCTGTGAAAAGAAAAGGCTTGCACTGTTATGGTTTTAATGATGAGTTTTCTGGGAACAAAATGGAATATAATTTTTCTAGCTTCCCTATAATAGGAAGTATTTGAGCTGTTTTGACCAAAATATTTCAACAGCATTTTAGTATGGTCTGGCTCTGTGTACAGTCCATGTACAAAGCACCATATGTGCATAAAATATTTTAGTCCACAGAATTATGGTCTTGTAAAGTTGTGAGCAGCTGTAAATAAGGTCTTAAAATGAGTAATGTTAAATGAAGCTTTTAGCAGGTAACTAAGCTGTTCTGACCAATAATATTACCTTGTTAAAAAATCTGACAAAATTTTTTTGGCAAATTTCTTTTGGCAGATTTTTTTGTATGGTAGAACTATTACAAAGCAATAGAATAATGGGTTTGTCATTAGAAAACATTCCAGTATTTAATACATTCTCGGTTTAAGGCGATATATAGTACTTTTTTTTTGCATCTTCAAAGTTATTCAAGAAAGGTTATTGTGGCTTTGAAAGGATTTTATCTGTATTTAATTGCAATTTTGCTTGGTTTTCTTCTTTAAGTGTCTTACAAAAGCAAATTTTCTGTAACTACACAACAAGAAAAGCACAAAAGCTATTGAATATTTCTAGTTTTATTAACTGTGTCATGACCCATGCTACACTTTGGGTACTTTCCTGCTCCAAGTACTCCATGAACATTAACACCTAGTGGGACTCTGTGAGCAACAGATGAATTAGAAGTGACATGTGTCAATGAGTCAGCTTGCTTCAACATAAATGTCATTTTCCACATCCTAGAAATCTGAGACATTTAGCTGGACTTGTCAGTATGACACAGGACCTATGAGAGACGTATGTTTTTTGGAGTGGAGCTGGAGGCATACACCTAAACCCCTCGTGCATCGAAAATGACAAATGACATTAGACAATTATGCTTAAGTACCCATATCATGTCAAGCAATAAAGTTAAATTATCTCATATCCTGAGGAACAACAACTCCTTTCTGAAATGCAGTTAACTCTAGAAACAGCTGCTGATTTGCAATGATGGTCTTAGGATCTGAACTATTTTTTTTGGAAGCCAGGGATTTCCTTCTGATAACAAAACCTGTGGAAGACAATCTAAGTGGAAGTGTGAGTTGAAGAAGAGAAACTCAAATTATGTAATTTTTATAATGATTTTTTTGCCAATGTGTAGGAACGAAAACCACCTACTGATCTGGACCTCCCAGTGTACAGTGGTGAAACCTCTATAAAATGCCATGACACACACTATGCTTTGGGCACATTATTTTTCCAAATATTTCAGTAGAGTTAACACTTATGGGACTCTACTTCAATGGATAAACTAGTTTTGTGAGCTATTTTGCAAATAGAATGGGGCCTTTCAAAGTCTAACTAAAATCACTGTCTTTCAGTAACCTCTGTCCAATAAGCTTCTCTTCCCCTGATTTGTACTTTCTCAGGGCTATTTAGTGGCAGCTTATCAAAGGAAAAAAAGAATGAGTAGGACTCACTTTTAGGTTCAGATTTCAAATGAGAACTTGTCTTGCATAGTGGCTTGCATTTGAAATCTACCCTCATAAAGATACATTTGAGTGGTTTGAACTCTTCTCATGCTGAACACAAGTCACAGAAAGTCAAGGCATTCTGGAAACAGAGGACAACACTTCCAAAGGTTTGGGACAAGAAGATGAATAATGTCTGAGCAGAGGCATCAGACTCCAAACAATCTGTGCTTTGCAAACGTGATATTAGGGGTCACGCTGCAGTGACCTCTGTGGCTGGAGTGGAAAGAGTGAATCACCAGAGATGGCTCATCATCATACCTCTGTTTGAAAGTCTGCCAAACCTTTGTGCAGGACACTAGTATGACTAATAGCAATCATCATAAGAAAGTATGCCATCACACTGTACAGACTGCCAAAGGGTAAACACAGTTTCAAAGAGTGCTTTTTTTTTTCCCTCCAGACATTCTGCAGACTACATTCTATTTAAGGAGAGGGAGAACAACTTTAGGGACATAGTTTTGGAAAAGATCATGCCTGTCACACACTGATTTACAAGAGCTAGCTTCATCTGCATTCAAGGTTGGCTTTTCAAGTGGCTGTCACACAAACTTGGGTTGTTATTGCTTGCTGTTTTCCAAAAGGATGGAAATTATTTTGTGTTTTCTGCAGGTCAACTGGGAGATGCCATCTTTTTGCAACATGTGCAACAAATTACAACATATATGAATAAATATAAACTTCTTTCCACTAGTCATCCAAAATTAAAAACCTTCTTCTACTTACTAGGAATATTCTTATTTGTTCTGGGTATCTGTTGATATTTATGGAATCAATATGTAATTTGGTATCAGTGTATTTAATCATAATCAGCCTGAGTGCAGTGTTTAGCTGAACATATAAAATGTACTATAATGACTTTAAAATGTTTAATTTAAGAATCTCTGCCTCTGTGCATATGAATCAGAGACCTGTGTTTAATTATTGATAGCAATTAGAGCACAGAAGCAGACAAACAGCATCTGGTGACAGGAATAATTTCACTGCCTAGCCTGTATCCAGAGTCTCCTTTGGAACCAAAGCAAATGCATCACTGATTGATTCCTTGAAATGTATGAATTCAGATTGTGGTTTCTAAACAACCCCTTGGAACCTGTCTCTCATTTTCGAAGTCCTGCTAGGTTTATACATTCGTGTGTGGAACAGATGTGGCACGGGGGCCTGGTTGGTCAGATTTCTTAATGTAATCAGAATCTGAAAATTATACCTAACTACTTCTCTATTTTCAATTATACTGCCTTTTGAATGCTAAAACCTGAATTATGTATTGGAATTTGTGTCTCAAAGTCAGGGAATTAAACAGAAAACTGTTCTAGTAAATGGCAAATGTGAAATTTTAAGTGCAGATTGCCAAATACTTCAAACTAAGTTACAAAGAGAGAAGGGTTTGGTTCTGTACATACTGAAACATAAAGAAACCTCTCAAATAAAGAACTTGCATCATAGATACATTTCCTGTGATTCACAAGGTTACATTGCCTGTCACCAGTGAATAACCTGAAAAAATGCCACACTTTTTGAAAATGTCATGAAACCAGAAAGTTTCAAATCTTTAAATACAGATATAATTCATTGATATTGGCTAGAATCTAATACATTAAAGAAGTAGCTATCAAATTTTGTGAAGGTTTGTCAATCCTCAAAATACTCTTAAGGAGACACAGACCTCTTGACAGTGAATAAAAAGTCTGTTCTTTCTAACTTTTGAGCAGCTCATAGAAATACACTCTGAGTATTTATTGCCTGCTCACAGTAAGCAAATCTTTTGTTTTCCTTTTCTTTCACACGTGGCTTTTGGTTTATTAAACTGCCTTTAGCTAGACTTGCTTACTTTTTTCTGACTTATTTTCTCCCCGTTTTTTCAGCTGGGGAGGGGAGCGATGGAGTGGCTTGTTGGGCACCTGGTGTCCATCCAGGGTCAACCCACCAGAGAAATACTTGATAAAAGTCTGCTGTGTCTTTCAAGGAGAGTCTAGCTTCCCACCATAATGAGTCTGCATTATACAGGAGCACTCACCATGTAAGAATTTTCATCACACCGCAGTTATCTTGAGAGTCTCGAAGGGGCTTGAAGTGGCTGTTAAATCTCATCAAAACCTGGGGATAGAGCTTAGACAAGGGTGTTTCTTCTCTCTCATACACACTGAGACATACTGTCACTTGTGTTGGTTTTACTAATTGTTCTGCTTAATCTTCCTGAACACTGCCTCAGAGGTCAGGCTTTGAGAAGCTGTTATTCTAAATTGCTTCGTAGGCAGGGAGGTAAAAAGGAAGAAAAGAGACTTACTATTACTTTCAGTAAGACTGCAGAGAAAGCAAGAAGCAGCACAGGATTATTTTCTCCAGTCAATAAGATGGAAACAGGTAAGGAATCATGACTCATGCACTGGCACTGATTTGCAGTCAGAGCTAAGGAAAAAGTATTAGTCTGACTCAAAAAATAAAAATATTAGTGTGACATCAAAAAGATTATCAGAGGGCTGGATGAGCTCTCTTACAAAGACAGAGTGAGAGAGTAGGGGTTGTTCAACCTGGATAAGAGGAGGCTAGAGGGTGGTCTTGCAGTACCTAAAGGGAATACAGAAAAGAGGGAGAGGTACTTTTTGCCAGGGCATATAGTGATAGGATGACAGGTGATGACTTTAAACTAAGATAGGAAGTATTAAAATTGGATACTAAGAACAAATTGTTCCCTATGAAGGTGGTCAGGCCCTGGCATAGGGCCCAGAGAAACTGTGGCTGCCTAGCCTTGGAAGTGTCCAAGGCTGGTTTGGACTGGGCTTGGAACAATCTGGGATAGTGGAAGCTGTTGCTGCCCATGGCAGGGAGTTAGAACAAAATGAGCTTTATGGTCCCTTCCAATCTAAGGTTGTTCTGCTTTACCAAAATTAATATAAATGAAACATCTACTCTTGTTCTGAAGGCAATGCTTTTCACACCTGTGGGGAGGGGGATGGAGAGAGAAGCTGAAGCTATCCATCAGAACTAAAATTTCATAGTCTAAAGTGCCTGTTTATGTGAAGGCAACCACATCAGTAAGGGTTTCCTCTCCCTGTAGAAATGAGACAATTCTCAGTGTCACTGTGCATTGAGTAGCCAACACAAAACTGAGGCATTCTGACCACCTTTACAGGATTTAAAAAAACCCCAAAATTTATCTCATATTTTAATGACTCACAGGAGGAAAAGAAAAAGGAAAAGAACATTTATCAGTCAATACAAATAGATACAACTTTGCTGATTTAGGTGGTAAAGCAGTGCTGTGACAGATAAAGATGGGGTTAAGAAAAACTCATAAATGGTTACCTCCAGGATGCTGAAGATGCATAGGCTTTGCAAGAAGCAAAAGAAACTATTGCAAATGGATGAATGTTTGAGTTAATGTGCTTTTTTCAATATCTAGTATTGAAAAACTGCATAGTCCAAACTTTTAACTACCAAACAATGCTACTTCTCTAGAATGTAAGACAATTCCCTCACTGAGCAATCCTATGCTTTATGCTGCTCTCTCTTGTGCATGTGTGTGACGGATGGAGGGGGCAAAGAAGGGTTATTTCACATAAATAGCCTAGGGAGAGATGCAGGGACAAAAGTGGTGAAATTTTTGGTTTGTGAGGAGAAAAATGAAAAAAAAAAAAATTGTGTGAACAGAATTGAAAGCTGGAGAAATGCAACCTGGGAAATGTAGTTTCTGTGCAACTCTTCTATTGTATTTGATATGTAAGACAAGAGATTTTCAATATTCGTCATGTTTTAGAGCTTGTGCCATTTTTAAGGAAATGTATCAAAGAACAAAAAATACATTTAAAAAAAAAAAAAAAGCCCAAGCCTATTAGCAAACACATTAGTAGAACTCCAGGTTCTTCCCTTCAAGGTGTCATTAGTGAATTTTCTCATATTGTGTTACTTCCTACAGTAGCATGGATAAACTATTGGATCTCTTGTGTTACATTCAATGAAAAACACTTCCTTATTTTTTAAGCAACTAATTAAAATTTGAATCTTTACTCATGCTGCTTCCTCATACAATAAATCTTTTTTTTTTTCTAGAGTGGATAGGCTATTTTCTGAATGCAGCTAAATGCCTTGATTTGAAAAATTCACTTTTCAGAAGAAGCCCATGATAAAATGATTTATATAATTACTACAACACACTTTATTTGATTGTTACTTTATTTAATAATCCTTCTGTTCACATAATTTTCACTGTGGCAAATTTACACTGCTCTAAATAATTAAAATCAGCTCCTTCTGCTATTAAAATATAAGCAAATAGTGTATCTTCAGTTGAAAAAAAATTCCCAGCCAAGCAGTATCCATGTGTTCAGGACTGGCTTTTTGCCTTGAGCTCTGACACAGGAGACAGTCAAGTTCTTCATTGAAATCTTTTACCTTTGGGTTTTGACTTCAGGAAGATGATTCTTTCTGTATCTGACTGCTCAACAGCTGCTTTTCTTGGGATCTTCACCCCCACTCAAGAGCAACCCTTGGCCCAAGTTCTGGGTCTCTTTTGCTTGATGATCTAAAGATCTGAGATGCACCCTTGGACTTTTGGAATGCCCTTGTGCAGTTCTAGTTGCTTTCCACATCTGGGTGTCCTTCATTCTTACATTGCTGAAGGTCCCAAAAAGTGAAAGGGAAGTGTTGCTGGGAAGCTTACCTCACTTTCTATGATCCATGACAGGTAATCTGTTATCTCTCTTTCATGACTAACTAGTCTTTCCTATTCCTTCCCATCTCCTCTCCCTTCACATCCATTTCTACATGGTGCCATTCCTGTAAAACACAAATATATTAATGCAGCCTTGACTGCTTCCCTCTACCTTGTCAAATCAATCTTTTGTGCCAAATGTTTTGCTTTCTCTGCTTCCTTTCCTACCTTTGTCCCCTATTTCATTTTCCAGAAATAAAATGTAGAATGGATTTTAGCAATGTTCAAACAGTTGTTCTCTGATAATATTTTTTTCTCTTTCCTTAAAGAGGTGTGAAATATGTAGAGCAGAAACATGTGCTGCCTGCCTGCAGTAAAGGACAAATCACTTGTCTTATTAAACTACCTGGAACACAGCAGATCTGACTGATTAGACCTTCTCCTTCTTCCCACACATAGTAATAATAAGCTTTTAGTGAAAAAATTTTTTAAAATATGTTTCCAAACTGTTTCTCTGAAGGACTGTATAAATTGTGATGCATTTGCAAGGAGGCAGAAAGAGCCACAGGGTAGTTAAAAATAGTTAAAACATCAGATTTTGTTCACTATCTTATATTAACAGAGGCACAGATATTAAAATTCTATATTATATATATTCATGCACATATTTATAAATGTATATAGAAAATTTATATAGATATATACTATGGAGCATATATATTTGACTTTGGAAGGACTTTTCTACAGGACCCCTTATCCTAAAATCTTAACTTTTCTGTATCATTATTGAAGAAAACAAGTTTTAAAACAATATTGCCAGTCACCCAGACTATAAAATACTTCCAAAGTTCCTGGAAGACAGAAATTCTTTAGCCTAACTTTAGGGAGTCTATCCTACACTGTACTACTATATAAAATGAATCACAAAACACTACTTTTCCCATAGTGACATTGCCAGTATTGAAAAGGGGACTTTTAAAAAGAAGGATGAAAGCAAAGAGCTCTCCACATCCATCTGTAGTTTAGGAGGTTCACAGAAGTGTGAAGTGACCAATTCGTCTCCATGAAATGTTCCCAGTTGAATGAGAAAACGGCATGGAGATGAATTTAGTCTGAAGCAGCAGCTTTTAAATGTTTGAACCACTTCAGCCCCCTGATCTGGTTCTATTATTGCTGCCTCAGAAGCATCAGTGCTTCTGTTCCAGGGATGTGCACCTTGCATTTGCCCTCTTCACTCTGCCCCACTCTAATTTCTGATTTTTCATGGATGAAGTTTCAGGCTAGAGTAATGGGCTTTCTCCTCTTCCTGGGAGAGATATATATATGGAGAAAACAGGAAGACTCAGACCCCTTTCAGAGGTGAAAGATGCCCCAAAGCCAGTTGGAATTTAGAGCTGTGGGAAAGTAAAGAACTAGGGAAATTAGATGTCTTCAGTAACAGAGGAATTCCCAAACTCCCAAGGTTTCATGGAAGACTTGAAACTACCAAGGGCTGTGCATACAGTTACAGATTCATATTGATGCTTCTAAAATGCCTAATTTAGAGCTCAATATCACAGTGCCTCTCTTTATATTTTTCCTGTCCATATTCCCTCCCCCAGTGAGGCCATAAATCCTTTAGTTTTTCCCAAATACTTTACTCTCTTTTACTCCAACACACCCAGCACACTTCTATGTTGAGTTTCTGCAAGACTATCTGCATTACTCCTAATATATTCTCACCACACACACACATGCTATCCAGAATCAATCACACAAATAAGTCATTCCTCCAGCATTTACACTAGAAATAGACAATAAAATCATCACCCGTGACCTTACAGGAATAATAAAAGTCCAAACTAGGTCTCTTCATGCCAGAAATCTCAAATTTAAACTGAATCTTACCCAGAAATTCTGCTTTGGGGAACTTCATTCTATTCAGTATATTGAATATCTGAGACAAACCTATCATAAAGCCCCGTCTCTTCTTCTGAATAGTATTTTCAAGACTCCCTGCAGTAATTAATAGTTGCTTCTACCACTATGTGTTGGTTAAAAGTTGAGTATGGAAAACAATCAGATCATTGTTTTGAGCTCAAAGGAAAAAAAAATCTTACAACTTGCTAAGACAAAAAGAAATGTTAAATTCAAAAAGGACAAAGCTATCTTAGGAACTTCTCGAGCAAGTAGCTGCAAACCTGCACCAGAACCCATTCTTTACCAGTGCAAAGCAACACAAAATTTTAGAAGCCTAAAATAGCTTTTCAGCCTCAGCCTGAACAGGGTTAGCTTTCTTCAGTATCATCTCTTGTTTGGATATATCCAAGAGTGGGAACAAAGCAGAGAAGTTAAGGAGGGAGGGCAAGCACCTTCACTTTGAGGCACTGAAATTTAAATGAAATGTTGAACAGCTGAAGGGAGTCAAGAGGAAAACAATCAAAATTTCAGAAAACATTTGCTAGGAGACTGAACAGCTTGCAGTTGCTTTGCTGGAAGAGTAACAGCAGAGTGAGCTGGTCGCAATTATCAACTACACAGAGTGCCACAAAAATGAGAGAAAATATTTATTGAGGTGTCAGAGATCATAGTAAGGCAATTTTTTTGTGAAATTTTGGCAAAGATTATCTAGGAGTAAGTGATACCTTCCTGACTAGAGACCTCTGGAAGTAGATTGCACAAAAAGCAACAGAACACATAATCTTACTTCTGTAAAATTGATGAACTAGATAATAAATTAAGATCTGTTCCTTCTCTCCTTTAAATTTATAAAGCAGAGATAGAAAAGCAAATATCACACAGTAAAGTGAAAGGTTGCATAAAATCAGAAGGGAAATGCTTGCTCAAAATATGTACAGTTTATACATTTCCAAATTTAAAGCTACAAGGCAGGAGAAAAGATCACTCCATAGTGTGGTGAGAGGGGAAATTTTGGAACTGCTATTATGTGCACTGCTGCTTGTGCCCTGCAAGAAGTGGCAAAAGTATGTCCTATAGGCAGCTGCCAGAAATGCGAAGGAATGACAGCTGCAGCCTGATCTTGGTCTATCCAGATTTTCTCCACATGCTCCGTGTACAAAAGAAAGCCACCAGTTACTCAGCAATTTTCACAGGCTTTACGGGGCCAACATCCCTTTTCTCTCCACATGAATTGTGTTGCCAGCTGCACTAACTGTGTTACAGCTAACTGTGTTATAGCTACTGTCAAAATAGCAATAGTAGAAATGCAAAATATGGGAAACATTGTGCTGTTGCCGAGATCTTAGTCTTTCTTCCAGTGCTTTGAATGCCATTCCTGTATATCAGTGCAAGATCTACTACCAATGAACTTTTCATTTGATAGAGACAGAACCTAAATAACCTTAATAACAGAGAGGAGAAAGAAGCCAAAGGCTTTTTGTCAGTCACAGGTTAGTTTAGACTTGGGTATTAGTACCCTGTGATCCAGAGAAGTATCAGAGTATTAAAAAGACACTGAAGTTAAAGGATCATTTCACCTAACTTTGGAATCTGAAGTTAGGTAAAAGAAGGTAAAATCTGATAAGAGTCTAAATCAAATTACTTAACCTTATAAATGACTAGAAGACTTGAAAAGTCTGACAGCAGTGACAAAGACAGCAGAATAGCTGACTGAAAGGTCTAATATGGAGATCTGGTTACAAAGTCTGTTACTCTGTCACAAAGAAACATCTTTTCCCATAAGAGGAGGGTCAGAAATGGAGGAGAATAACTAAAAACTGCTTGGAGTAGTAGTAGCATACTGGAAAATGGTAATGGAGGTCCAAGGAGATGTTTCAGTTGTTGGTCAGGATGTAGTTTCACGATGAACTTTCTTGTTTAAGTGACAGTGACTACGTATAAAAGATTATTTCATATCCCAACCTCGTAAAAAAAACACAAAAAATAAACAAAACAAAAAAGGATTTTTTTCTCCCTGATTATTTCCAAGATCCAGTTGATATAAACTCCCCAATAACTATTGCAGTTGGTGCATCTGTGCACCATAGCTAAGGGACTGATGGCCGAGGGGCATTGGAAAAGGGATTGCCCTTGGGTAATCTGAGATTTCAACCAAATGTGAGTTTAATAAGGTAATTTTTATATCTAGACACCTAAAATGTAGCTAAATTATTAACTCTTTGTAGATCTACTCCTGTAATCTAAGTAGGTAATAAACACACTTGCATTTTTAGGTCTCGTTTTGTATCTCTATTGAACAAGAAAATGTTATGAATTTAATTTTCAGAGGAGACCTGGAACTTTGGGTGATGGCACTGACACTCAGTGCCAAAAAGAAATATTTTTCTGAGTGTCACATGAGATATCTTGAATTTGAAAACTCTTGAGTCCTATACCACAGATATAAGTAAAATTAAAATCACTGAAGTCATCTTCTCTGAAAGGGAGAAAACATAACTCCACACAGCTCCTAAATTATAAAAGACATCCTCCTTGCACACACACTCTGGTGCAAACACACATTTAATATATTTACCACTTAAAATATACAGACATTTAGAAAAATCTTAGTCCAAACTAGCAGGTGGTAAATCAGTCAGCTTTGCAAGCAGACTATGCAGAGGTAGTTGGAATAAATCGTTTATAAGGGACACAGACTACCACCTTTTGCAACACTGGCATTACCATTTAAATGGTCCTTGACAAGGATCTTATTTTGTTCCATTTTACATTCATGCTTAGCAAACAAATGCTGAGCATTCATTAACAAACCCGCTATAACAAACAAAAAAGCGACTTCAGGAATGTTATCACACTCTGTGTTCTGAGTGTGATAAATAATTAAAAACCTGTTGGCACACTGGTGTGTGTTTTTATGTTTTATGTATGTATAAGACTCCATCTCTGCAGCAGGCAGGGAAATTGTCTTTTCCTATAAATAGTTATCACTCTTGGATTTGGGAACCAAAAGCTGGAGTCTTCCTTGCAGTTAATCAGCACTGAAATCAGTAGAATTCCACTGATTTCAATAGGACAATATTGATTTACACTACTGGAATAAATGTTCCCAACAATTTAATTCCAAGAGAAAAGATGAGATGGCTGAATTTTAATTGCACTAGATATTTTTACTTCTGACTGAGCACTAAGTGAAAATGAAAAGTACAGTGAGATTCAAACCAGAAAATTGTATCAATTTTGCATTAGGTAAGACTAAAATGGTGTTTGTGTTACTGTACATGTTCATATAGATAGGGTGAGAGGAAATAAAAGATCCAGAAAAAATTCTACAATCAAATGTCATTTTTGCCCCAGTCCTCAGTTAGAAAGAGAATGCAAGTGTAAAAAGGCAATAAACCATATCATAAACAACAGGGAAATTAATAGGAAGACTGACCTAAAGTATTTGAGAATGTTCTTATTCTTAGTTGCTTTAGTAATTATACACTATTTTAAGTTAGAAAAGATTATTGTGCTTCTACTGGGAAATGGCAGTAAGGAACTATTCTATTTTTTTTTTTTTTTTTTTTTTTTTTACTTTCTCTCTCTGATTCAGGCTATTAGCTGAAATTGTCTTGAATTCACAAGATGTTTAAGTTAATTTGAATGTACATGTTGATAAGATGTTTCAACTGATAAACAAGACACAGTCTTACTTAAAAATTAAATCCCATTTAAAGCCTACAGGAGCTTCAAGTCAGTTTTTTGTGTTCTCCTGCAGCTTGTACCTTGTCAAGCTAATAATGTATTCCCATTTTTATTATGTACTAAAGGTAAGATTTCCCCTGCACTGTTAACCACTTATTCTGAGGGACTGTGTGGTCTGTAGGGCTTTGCATGGGCCTTCTCTGCCTTCCAGCTGAAGAAGAAAAGCCCCACCTGACAAATTAAATGGAACGTAATCTTTAGAAGCTGCACGGAAGTGGAACAGATCAGGGAACAGTTGGGTTTGTTGGATTTGCTGTCACTTGGCTTCTTTTTTCTTCCTTCTTATTCCATACAGGAAACACCTTGAGGGGCTGGAGCGTGTGCAGGGAAGGGAACGGAGCTGGGGAAGGCTCTGGAGCACCAGGAGTGGCTGAGGGAGCTGGGGGGGGCTCATCCTGGAGAAAAGGAGGCTCAAGGGGGACCTTCTGGCTCTGCAACTCCCTGACAGGAGGGTAGAGCCAGGTAGGTAGGTGGTGGTTGGGCCCTGCTCTCAGGGTACAAGGAATAGGATGAAAAGAAAGGGCCTCCGGTTGCATCCAGGAAATGTTTAGATCAGATATTAAAAAAAAAAAAATCTTAATGGAAAGGGTTTTATAACATTGGAATGGACTGCCCAGGGCAGTGATGGAGCCACCGATCCTGGAAGTGCTCAAAACACATGTAGATATGGCACCTGATGACATGGTTTAGTGTTGAACATGGTGCTGCTGCCGTGTTAAAGGTTCCAACCATAACAATTCTTTGATTTTATGATTCAGTAAAGGGTTGTGTGGCATTTTCTTTGCCTGTGTGGACCGTTACATTTGGCTTTTAAATAATTTAATGACAAAGATTCTCTTCTGTCTAAAAATTATAAGGTAAAATTTTCTTGCACTTAAAAATCATCATATATGAAATATTCAAGTATATACATGGTGTACAGCTATGTGTACCTTTAAACAAAGTACTTCTTTCCTTGCTTTTTCACTTGAATAATCAGGAAATGTGAGTTTCAGGGAGTCTCAAAGTTTACCTGGAACAACTTAAATTTAAACTGAACCTACTAAATTCACATCTCTGTATTCAACAAAAGGCAGTAATTCTGCTTCCAAGTGCTGTATCTTAGCACCATTGCTCACCCAGCTGTTCACTCACTCCCTCTGCTCTGTGTTAGTGGGGGAAAAGTAAAGTTAAAAAGCTCGTGGGTCACTCATTAGACCTATAGATTAAAAGTCTAAGTCCCTTTTCCTGGTTAAATGAAGGTGGACAGTCGACTTGTGTCAGTATTGCTGTTACAGGTGAGGTGATTCAGTCTGACAATACCTTTAAATGCCAAAGCAGACTTTGCCCAACCACTAGGACTTACTGGCAAAACACCTTCTTATAAAGGCAGGGAGACTACTTACCACTTAGCATGACAGACAAAACAGAACTCTACCTGGAGAAAATTCATTGATCTGTTTTAGATACTAATAATGCCCTTATGGCTTCATACTTTATTGCCAATTAAAATAGATTTAAGTAGGGATAAGCCTCAAATTCTTTTAACAGAGTCCAATCCTACAACTCTCCACTTCCAAAACCTGAACACAGACCTCTTTTAAAGCTATTTAAACAAAAACAAAAACTCTGTGAGGGCACAGTGTTGTATTATTCAAAGTCACCAGAGGGCAACATTACAGTTAATCTGACAGTCTGTTGAACTGTATGAATAGGCAGTTAGATCTAGAATAAATGTCTTTTTGTTCTACAATTCTTTTTTACAGGCATGAATATTGCCAGAAAAGTCAGTTTTGTCCAAGTCTCTCTTTGACAGAATCATTTATTAGATGCAAAGCTGCTGCCTGCAGGTTAATATGCATGGAAAGCAAATAAAATAATTGCCTATTGTCAAATCATGGCAACATGAAAGGATCTGGAAACGTAAAAGCAGGTTTAGAAAAATGGATAAATGACCAGAAGTATGGGATTTGCTGGAGCCCAGGTGCTTAAGGAAAGCATGAACTCTCCACAACCCTGAAGGTATTTATACAACTTTTTAAACTACCTTTCAAGGATGTTCAAATTAAACAGGGAAAAAGAAAACTACTCTTTGTATAAGATAAAGGCTATTTAAATATATAAACTGCATGATTAAATGTGTTAATAGTAGGACAAAGGGATCACCCATGTCTTACCATTGTTTGAAAATATTAAACATGTTTAAAACCAACAAAGCCCCGCTGATACCAAGTAAGGTCAGTGACCCTGACTGAGACTTGACTGACAGATGAGACACCTACTAATTTTTTCCAGCAAAATCACTTTAATGCCATGTTTTCCAAATTAATGGTTCTGTACCCATGGCTCCACCAGTGAAAATCCCTGTGTTTATGCTTCAGGGATACAAGCTAAAAATAATCACTACACCAGCATGGTTTTAATCTGTTCCAGTTAGTGCTTTTTTTTATAGCCAGTGTTCAAACAGTTTTCAAAAAAAGAAGGGACAGGGATTTTTCTCAGCCCTTATCATGGGTGAAGATTTTCTGTTTAGGGATAGGGCAGCTGGATAGGGAGCTTAGACACATGAATGCAATCTGTGTCTCTTCATAAAGTCCTTGTCTCATTTCCTTTTTTTCCTGGTATTGACACAGTTAATGAGCAAGGACACCAGAACCAGGGGCAACACCAGTGGAGAGGACTGTAGGGAAGAATCTTACCCATTTCTCAATTCAACACATGACTGACAGCTGAGGAACATTACATAATTCTATATAAGATATTATGAGATTTATATGTAAGAGACTATATTTTCAATAAAAGTTGAACAATTCTCCATTTATTGCAGCCTGATATCAATGATTAGGGAGATGTTCACTATGCTGGTTTCAACCTCTCTGCAACATTAGAATACCATGTGAGATTTGGTTAGTGATCTAATCCATATTGTAACAACTTCAGAACTTTTAAAAATAACAGGTAGTTTTTCTGATTTTTGTCTCTGCTGAAATAATTCCTGTCCCCAAAAATTGTGGTGCTCACATGACTAGTGATCTTTGATATGTGCAATTTTAACCTTTAACTATAGTGGAAACTGAGAAATTTTTTCAATTAAAAACACAAAAGTTAAAATGATTGTTTGAATTGTTATAAAAAGGGGAAACATGCATGGATAGTACTCGAGAATTCAAGATTTTATCCTCCCCTTGAAAGTCTAAAAAAGTTGACAAATTACTTCTCAGATGTGACTCACACTCCAGATCGTTATACTGCTCATGATTCATACTTCAAATAGTTATGCTCATTATTACCATTGACTATCATTATTGTATCTGATGTGTGTATTTCCTATCCTTTGGGGTGAAGTAAAACTAAAAATAAGGAGCTCGGTTGTACACAAAGAGCGTGTAGGTAAAGACTTTCTGAGGGTGTGAGTTTCTCTCCAAGTCAGACTGGAGGAGGTTTATGTATATACCTCTCAGCCTTCAATGCTTAGCTGAAGGCAGGTCATGTTTGGGTCTTGAAAGGCTTGTTTGTGACACACTGCAAATTCGCCTGTGTCAGAGGAAGAGGACTTCTATTTTGGGGAACTGCAATCTCAGCACACCAGGAAACCAGCACAATTGGAGCATTAAAACACAAAAATCAATTCATGCAGCTCTTGAGAGAGGGGTGGGAGACCAAATCGTAGAAGATGAGAGGGTGGACTGTGAAGTGCCAAACAGTGTGTCAGAGGGGAAGGAGCATTATAGCATGTGGGGGAGGATAAATACAAGGAAGTGAGAAGCAAGGCTGGACCCTGGGAATGGCATTTGGGTGTGGATGACAGATTGAGTGAAAACAGAATTTTGCAGGGCACATCCTTTTCTTTGCTCACTGTGCTGGGGTTCTAGAGTGAAGAGCATTGCTCTTCAGAGTATCTCAGTTACCGTATCTACTATCCTGCTAATCCAAGACTCTTTTGGAAATAATGAGACTAAATTTCTCTCCCTATACTCATATAACCCAGCAGCTTAACACAAATATTCCAAAAAAAGAGCTTCCAAAAATATCTGTCTAGATGAGATGATAAAATGAGGAATTTAATGTTCCCATTTTTGGATCTCATTCCTACCTTAGGATGTCTCACAAGAAGCCTTGTCCCCTGCACGTGGGGCGCTTCATGGATCAGATGCAGATGCTGAGCCTGATCTGTCATCCACAAATGTAGGATGCATCTAGAACAGAGTCACACTGGAAGAGACCAGAGCTACTCCTTAAGCTGCAAGTGCCTGAGGTAGGATATTTTGCTGTGAATTGTGATAGCCTCCTTTAGCTGGAGCCTTCTCCTTGCCAAGACAAATTGCTTCCCTCTGCAGCAGTCAGCTTTCCTTTCTCTCACTTTTATGGAAAAGCAGGTCCATGAAAGAGCCTGGAAAGTAGATCTGAGAAGAAAAAATGGAGAGAGCAGCATCAATAGGACGACAACGTGCAGCCAGGAGAAGGATGAAATCAGGAGGGCCAAATAAAACCATATAGCCCAGCTCTGCAGGTGCTAAAGATACACTGAGATCTTGTGAGTAGTCCCTGCGGAACAGCAGAGCAAGTGGTATGTGAGTGTAAAAAACCAGCTACCAAACACAGTGGAAAGACAGTGTTGTTAATGGATTCTGACATGGTGAAGGATTCATGGCATGACAAAGGGCACATGGTGAGGCAGGAAGATTTCTTTGCAGGAAACAGTGAAGGAGAGTCAAGAAAGAGTCTTATTTACTTTCTTTCATATGTTGGAACTGTGTCCTTGCATAGCCTCATGCATGGTCTGTCAACAGCTACACATTCCAGGCATTTGAAAATACATTAATAATCTCCAGTCTACTGTAACAAAAGATGGCTAGTAAGCACCCTACTAGGGTAAATCAGGGTTTGAAATTATGATGCAGTTGTTGTTATAGTAACTGCATACTTGCACAGTGTTTCCATTTAACAAACATGAGATAAATTATTCTTCTCTCAAGAAAAGGAAGCGACAATTACAAGAGCTTTCAGAGATGAACTGTGTGTTAATACTTTTGGGGTTTAGATGAAATCTAATGTATAGAACATTTACATCTGTATTTCTTCATCACAATTTGAACAAATTCCCTCACTGAAATTATACAGAAAGGGGCAAAACACTTGCAAATCACACCACATGTCCTTGCTAGGTCTGACATTACCAGCTTGTTTATTATTACTTCCTGAATAATCTTTCAAATAGTTTTTCACCCCTTGAAGAAGTACCACGGACCAATAATGAAAATGAAAATTAATGGCCTCAGACTGATCACAAAAATGTCAGTTCCCAGTTTAGTATTTGCAAGACTTAGCAAAAATATCCAGAAATCAAAATATTCTACTGGACAACCCAAACTTGCCATTATCACATTATTTACCTTTGAATGAACAATACACAAAAATAGAAACATGAAGGTTCCAATGACAACAAAAGGCATAAAATGAAGAGTATTAAATAAAATTATATTTAGAAAATGTGAAATTCATTATGAAAACAAAAGATAGCACTATCCACATACTAAGAGAAATTGCATCCAGGGAATATTTGAGTAGATGATTGAAATAAATAACATATAAATAAATAGCCACTTTTAAGGAAAAATAAAATTCTAGGTAAACCTGTAGTTCTGCAAATATGTTACAGTGGAACTGATATTCATAAAGGATGAGCTGAAAAGTCCTAGTAATTATAGGTCAGTTACCCAGACATCAAACTCAGACAATATAATGGAAAAGTCAATATGATTTCCCATTAATAAAGAATCAGAAAGAGGGGCTGTAATTCATTCCAGTCAATGTGGTTTTATGGAAAATGGGTTTTGTCAAAAAGCTTAGATTTCATTATTTGATAAGACCACAAATTTTTTTGATAAAGGTAGCTCTGTATATGTAATACATGTAGACTTTGGTGTGGTATTTGACTTGTATCAGATGAGGAGGTGATTAAAAAAAAATTACAGCTATCTATAGGTCATATTAAATGAGTTCTGAATTTGATAAAGGAAACCTTTTAAGTGTTTGTTAATGGAAAATAATCACTAGATACACTAATATTCATTATACCTATTTCATGTTTATTGCTTCAAAAGGGAATTGCTGCAGAAAAAAACCCAAATAACCTCCTAGTAAAGATGGGATGGCACATAAAGAGAGGTGACTTTGCTCTCTACAACTTCCTGATAGGAGGTTGAAGTGAGGTGGGAGTACAAGGTAACAAGGGGCAGAGTGAGAGGAAAGGACCTCAAGTTGTTCCAGAGGGGAGGTTTAGATTGGATATTTGGGAAAATTTCTCTAGCCAAAGGGTGGTCAGGGGTTGGAGCAGGCCCCTTCAGAGCAGTAGTGGAGTCACTATACGCAGAGATATTTAAAAGACGCGTAAATGTGATACTTAGGGGTGTGGTTTGGGGATGGAGTTAGCAGTCCTGGGTTAATGGTTGGAATCTATGACCTTAAAGGTCTTTTTCAACCCAAAATATTCTATGATTGTATGATTTTATGATTCTATGATAAGGGCTTGGTTATCTAGAAGAGTGATCAGGAACAATTAATTAGTGAGATGCATTTGCATTAGATACTACTAGGAAGAGACAAAAAAGAAAATTCTCTTACTTTATCTGCCAGCTTGTGGCAAAAATCACTAACAAGAATGAAGCAGAGCAATAGGGATACAAGTGGAATTTTTGCAACTATGTATGGCAGTATTGAAAGAGGAAATGAATATTGCATGGAGTTGTTGTGCTTGAACCTTATAGAGGAACCAACACCAGGACTGTGATGAAATAAAAAAGGAGCAAACCAATTTGGCATCTACCAAGTGCATCTTACAGTGGAAATATTAGAGTCTAAGTGAACTACTTAATCAAAATAAGATTGATAAAAGTGACATCTACAATTTTGACAAGAGAGCATGGTGCATGACAGGAGACTTTTTTGCTTAGTCAGAGCCATGAGAAGAAAGGGGACTAGAAAAAAATAGTGAGGAATTTCACTTTAAAAAATGAGACTAATTTCCATCTTGAAGGGTAATGACGATCAGCAATCATTAGCAATCAATGATGAAGGACAACATGATTGACATAGAATGTCAGAGATACACAGAAAGTCAAATTAAATGATCCATAGTTAAACATTGAGGGATTCACTTGATTTGAACTAGATTTTGTCACAGCATTCCATTATTTGAACATCACAAAGCAGAATGCTATAAGAAGCTCAATATGAATCTTAATATCATATTCCTGCTTGCAACTGCATTTTTGTTTGTAATACTGTTTTCTGAATCTTAAAGCAAGGAACTGTACTTCCTGTTTTACTTTGCATGTAGCTGTTTGTTAAACCATATCCATTAATCCCCTTGCAAGATTTATCAAATATGACATAAAAGGAAAAATGCAGAATCAAAGGTTAATTTAATGTTACAGAGATTTTTCATGGTGATTTAGTATTAATGATGGCAGATTATGAGCCATGTTTAATTAAATGAATGTGGGAGATAAAAATCACCCTGGTGTTTAGCTTTAGTTAAGATCATAGCCTCTGAAGCTCAAAAGGGGTTATGAATAAACTTTGTTCTGCTCGCTAGTAAGGGCTGTATTGAACTAAGACTGAAAGTAGATTATCTGTGGAGTCTATCATCAGGATAAACCTGATCTTCAGATAGCTTAAAAGAGGTGTGGCTTCACTGAAATTTCTTTTATTGGAGGAACTACAATGAAACATGTCAGCTACACATGTGGTCAATTTATTTCTGTGTAGGGTAAACAGGGAACTTTTGTTGACCTGTGACACTGCACACAAAAAAAGATGCTCAGACAGCAAGGTCCCTTAGCTTCTCAAGAGGAAATGCTAAAAACGTGTCTGAGATTGCATCTCCTACTGCTCCAGTAATGTGGGAGTGCTTGTTTTAGAGTTGCATTTGGAAGCTGGTCTTACAGGGGCAGTGATTTAAGTACTACATTTTAACACCTTTGTATAATTGCACCATTCCATGATCATCATACAGAAAACAAATGCAATAAATATGAAGCAGTAAATAACCAAAATAATAATAATAAAAAAGGCTGAACTAAAAAGAAAGACTTGGGTTACTCTTTCTTCATCTTTTACCTAGTTGGTCAACCATCGTTGAGAGATGAATTCTATGAATATGCATCACCAGCTTCTATTTCATAAAGTCATAGAATATCCTGAGTTGGAAGAAATCTACAAGGATCACCAAGTCAGACTCCCGATTCTGCACAGGACAACCCCAAGAATCACACCACGTGCCTGAGAGTACCATCCAAACTGTCCTTGAGCTCTGGCAGCCTTGGTGCTGTGACCACTGCCCTGGGGAGCCTGTTCAGTGCCCAACCATCCTCTAGGGGAAGAACCTTTTCCTAATATCCAACCTAAACCTCCTTGACTGAGCCCCATGCCATTTCCTCCTACACGTGAGAAGGGTATTCATTCATTGCCACAGATCTGTACTGCAGTTTGTCTGCTCCTCCCAAATCTGACATCACAGTCTCTCTGTTTTGAACAATTCTCTTTCAACTATAGCTCCTGTAAGGAACACAAACACTCACCATGTGATATCAGGTACCTGGGCTGCTCTGATCCCCAGACTCCCATTTGTTACTGAGCTTTGGTCAGTCTGTATCATCTTGCACCTTTATCTGCAGATGAGTACATATATATTTACATATGGCTATTTAAAGGCTCTTGCCTGTCACCCTCCCTCCAGATCCCACTTAAAGCATGATATAGAATTTAATGAGAAAATAAAATATCAAAAATAGTTCAAATTGAATTGTTAGAAACAGATAATGTAGTGAAAATTAGAAGGTGGCTTCTACAGTGAGATTTTTGTTGTTTCTTTCCAAAACAAATACACTAGAACTTTCACTCCACAGAGCTTGTCCAAATTTTTAATTCCTTATTTTGAAATTTTCTTTTCTTATATGTATGTAAAGAAGCATAAATATATAAATATAGAGAAATAGAAAAATAAATATACATAAAATAAATATATTAAAAATATATAAATAAATTCAATTATCCATTATATATGGCTATCTCTTCAAACAAAGAGTAACATTTATAGGATTCTACAATCCAGTGTGGTCCTGGTGATTTATTGAAAAAATGTCACAGCTTACAGGTGACACAATTCTACTGGCACTGTCATTGGATACCTTCTTCTTCAGACTACTGGATTAATAGGAATTGTTGCTGTGGCAAGGAGCAGTTATTAGTTTAATAAAAATTTAGTTAATTTGCTGTAAGTCCTTGGATAATTCCTAAGAAGGCTCTGCTTCTTCTTAACTTCTGACAAAATTGATGTGACTGATACTTACTTCCCTGAAGAGCAGAGGTGGTGTGATCTTACATTTATGCTTTGAGGCCCTAGCATAAAAAGAATCAGGTATAATTCAAGCATCTGAGAGGAAAAGGAATACTGAAAAAGAAATAAAAAGAATATTGCAGTACACAGATTAAAGCACAGAAATATGTGAACTAGCCGCAATAGAGTCTTTACATGTTGTTTTATTTATTTAAATTCAGTTCCTCTATATTGATTTTTTTTTTCTTTTTTAAGCAACTGAGATTTCTCTCTCCATCTCTACTGCCTGCTGTGTTTCCTCCACAGACAGATTAATAAAGAAGAAGTTTTTCTGTTGGTGTCATATTTACTGGTGTAAATATGTAATCTGGGAGACAAGATAATGCCTCCTGGAAATAAAACTTGTATATATGCTAAAGAATGCAGGTGATTTGCAGCCCCTCATAATTGATTCCAGGGCTGCTTACACTGCAGAGCACGTGGCACCATGGAAAGTTTCTCTTCCAGCAGGGCATTCCCAAGAGCTCCATTTGCAAGAGAACATTCATCTGTCCTGTCAGGCTGAGGATGTCACTGCTCAACGGTGCCCAGAGGAGAACTGTAGTCAGCACTCAAGGAGAACAAGCACCCCATAATTGCCCAGCTCTCAATACCAGTCTTGCTGAGTTTGGTGGGGGTCTTTCCGGTGAATGTTCTGCATGTTGTGAGCTGACTGGGGGGAATGCTTGTTGGCTCAACATCAGAAATGCTGATGTTTCCTGACACTCCAACCCTGAGGGTCTATGAACTCTGCTGGCTCCAGGGCTAAATTCATATGGATATAGCCATATTTCATACAATCATAGGATCATGTAGGTTGGAAAAGACCTCTGAGATCACTGAGTCAGGAGAGCACAAACCAAACTGTTCTGTTTTCCCCTTCATCAGTAATTGTCCTCTCTCTATTTTCAAATATTCATACTGGAATGTGATCAGCTCTTCAAATCTGATACCTCTTTGTCAGAAGAACAGAAATTAGAGGACAGTGTTGAAGACATGGATCAAAATTTCTCCACAGTGTATGAACACAGGCCTTCCAGTACCTGAAGGGGACCTCCAAGAAAGATGGAGTGACTATTTACAAGGCCCTGGAGTGACAAGACAAAGGGGGATGGCTTCTAACTGAAAGACAGTAGCTTTAGATTAGATATGAGAAAAAAATTCTCGTCTATGAGAGTGGTGAGACACTGGCACAGGTTTCCCAGAGAAGCTGTGGCTGCCCCATCCCTGGGACTGTTCAAGTCAAGGTTGGATGGGGCTTGGAGCAACCTGGGATAGTGAAAGGCTTCCCTGTCCATGGCAGGGGGTGGAATGAGATGAGTTTTAAGGTCCCTTTCCAACCAAGGCCATTCTATGATTCTACAAATCTCAGCTCCAGCTCCCAGCACAGTCACTATCCTAGCTGCTTCCAGAAATACAATTTCCATGAAGAAAGAAAAGAATTAGTGAAGACATTCTTAGGACTGTTTTTTAAAAGAGGAGGTTTCTAACTTTTATATCAGTGTTGATTTCTTGACACAGTTCTATTTCTCATAACTACATTCATCATTACACAGTTAACTTATTTGATTACATTATTGGGACAAACTGAAAAAGCAGTCTAAATAAATGGGAAAGGTGATATTACTTGTACCACCCTTCAGGTTGTTAGTCTGACATTAACCAACTAAAGTCTGTACATTCTGACTCAGACACTTACCAATACCATGGGATATTGAAAGCAAATTTTATTGTGAGTCACACCATTGCTACCTTTTCCCGTGTTGGTTGTACTCTGAAAAAGAGTTTGTTAAAGCTTAAAAACCTTAAATATCACTTCTGAGTTTAGCCTAAAATGATATTTGTATTCCCAGACAAAGTTGCTAATTTAAGATGGATAGTGAAGAAATAACTAAAAATAGGTTATGAGACTTCTGATGATGTACTTTCTCTTCTCTGTTCTTACTTCCTTTACATTTTTGTACCACGGGTGCTTCATAAATGCTTCTCCCTTTATGTAACTAAATGCATGCTCATTTTTCTTATTTTTATTTTTTTCTCCAATATGATCTTTGCAGTTTTCCTGACAGGTGAAAATAATTGAAGACAAGCTTTCCTGGTAAGGAATCATTATGATTACACTGATTAGGTTTGTATACTTGGTGGATTGGAACCAGCACAAACCAGTAGAGTGTTGATGAAAAAAAAAATCTGTATAAAGTTCAACAAACATATGCAATTCCATACTTTTTTTTTTTTTTTTTTTTTTTTTTTTTTTTAAAAAAAAAAAAAAAGCTTTGCTCATATTTAGGGAGAGACAAGAAACATGACTGTTCTTCTCATAGGTGCAAAATCCAATGTAATTCATGGCTGTGGTCACTGCAAAGCAGCACAGGGGAGGCTGAAGTGCTCCATCCAGAGACTAGAGTGAGAAGCAGAGACATGTCCCTCTTCCTCCTCTTTCTTCACTCCAGCTCTTCTCTGGATTAAATTGAAAGATTCTCTTTTCCAGTACCTTTCATAAGTGTTAAGTTCACTTATTTCAATAAAAATATCAGACTTCTTACAAAATATAATAAAACTGAAACATTTCTGAAGTTGTGCTGTACTTCAAAATTAGCTGGAGTGCTCCAGAACAGTATGTCTCCTTTAGACATAGTGCTTATTATTTAAGTAATAAATGTGCTCAGTTTGTATTAAACCTTTTGGCGAAACCAGGGCATTTTTATGAAGATATTTGCCTACTACTAGATTTGGTGCTGTCCTATAAATAGAAGTTCCTTTTCATTCTGTTGGAAATAAGAAGAGGGAGTTGGTGGTGCTAGAACGTTGCTAATAATCCCTAGTCTTTTAAAAAGCCCTGGGTGCTTTGCTGAGATAATTTTGGGAGGTCGCTAATCTTTAGAGAGAGATATAAATCAGACTGTTAAAAGACCCCACATCATGACAGCAGAACTACTGCAGCCTGCAACTCATACTGTCACAAACCCAGAAAAAGAGCTCACTTACACAGGAAAACTTGTCCAATGCAATTTAGGGTCTGGGGTGAGGGTGGTGAGACCCCAGTCCAGGTTGCCCAGAGAAGCTGTGGCTGCCCCACCTCTGAAAGTGTCCAAGGCCGGGTTGGATGGAGCTTGGAGCAACCTGGGATAGTGGAAGGTATCCCTGCCCACTGCAAGGGGGGGCGGAGCTACATGATCTTTAAAGTACTTTCCAGCACAAACCAGTCTGCTTCTATGATTCTACAAACCAGTGTAACTACACTGATACAAACTCTTCCATTCTTTTAGCAGAACCAGTTTTTCACTTGTTTCTCTATTCAATTTAGTAACAAATCAACAAAATAAGTTACTTTTAAATCAAATAATAGAACTGAGCATGTGTTGATGCTAACTGAACAGTAGTAATGTAAAAATTACTTCAATGTATTTGATTTTTGCTTGCCTTTTCATAATCCTGAGGGCTTTTGGGATTCCATTTTCCTTTCTGCCTTTATTTATTTAATGAATTTGTTTAAAAAGCAAACAAAAATTTAATTTGTTTAATATTTCCATATACAACACCGGAAAAGTGATTAAGAATAAGTAAAACATTATTATAGCATTCTATTTAGCATGATAGCCTTATTTCAATAATTACTTCATTGGAACATTTTTAATTAGCTTGCAAATAAAAAAAAAATTAGTCTTCATATTTCTAGTGAATAAATTATCACTCTATTTTACTCTTACCTTTGTTCAAAATGTATTTGTCAGTTCAGTTTCTAAAGTGCATTGCAAAGACATGGCTGAGTTAAGAACCAAACTAGTATTCCTGGTGTCTATTTTGGTCTTTAGCCATAGATCCAGGTTTTCTAAAGAGAGAAAAAGGCTTCTACTCGATCAAACCTGGTATTCGTCTAGACCATTAACTTCTCTGAAGGTGGCCCTCGTAAGTTGGTTGCAGTTTTAAATGTGTTTCTCTACTGCACCAGTTTCCTTGATAGTGTTTTAAAATCCCTCGGGTTCATCTCCAGTAGAATGATAAACACAACCTTAAAAATACTGAAAAATCAGTTTTGAACTAGGTTTAAAGATTAGTCTTGATTGAAGAACTCTTGGTTTTGTTAAAGGAAACAGGTTCAACACTCCACTATATTGTGTATGACTAATCTTTGTAATATTTTATATTATGGTTCCTTTATCATTAAAAATGTCTTAGTGGTATACACAAACCTTGCAGATATTTACATTTCTATATAGATTTTAAAATTTACACGTTATTTTGCGTACTGACATACCATCTGTTTAAACAATTACTGTATAAAAATTCCAGGGTTTTTTTTACCTCATTCCTTATATAGCTTATCATTTTGGTGGGGTTTTTTTTTTTGGTTTTGTTGTGTTGGTTTTTGGGGGGTTTTTGTTTGTTTGTTTTTTGTTGGTTTTTTTTGGTTGGTTTTTTTCATATGCCCTTTAAAAATAAGAAAGGCAAGTCCACGTTGAAACAGGTGTTTTTATAACTATGTGCCATGAGGGCAGGAGGTTTGGTGGATGGTATATTTTTTTTTTTCCTCAGTGATTATAGTTGATCTAGAAACTAATAAGCAAATTGTTCTTTCCATTCTATATTATCTTGTCCAATTTTGTGTGTCTGCATCAATGACTATATCAGCAATATTTTCATTGTCTTTGAATTTTGTCCTTATCAAATTCATAGGAACATGATTTTATGGAGAACAGAAAATGAAAGACTATTTTGCCTTAAATGTTTAGTCATTAGTGTATTTCAGCAATTTAACCACTAACAGAGACTATCATTTGCATGTAAAGGGGCTCATTATTTCACCATAAAGGTATTTCTGATTTACTTAAAATTAGACGTTCTGATAATAGTGCCATTTCACAGAATCACAGAATTAATTAGGTTGGAAAAGCCCCCCCACCTCATCAGATCCAGCCTGTGACCAATCCCCACCTTGTCCCCCAGCCCAGAGCACTGAGTGCCCAGTCCAGTCATTCCTTGGACACCTCCAGAGATGGGGAATCCATCACCTCCCTGGGCAGCCCCTTCCAATGCTTAACAAACCTTTCTGTGGAAAAATTCCTCCTTATGTCCAACGTGCACCTCCTCTGGCAAAGCTTGAGGACATTTCCTCTTGTTCTATCACTGGTTGCCTCGGAGAAGAACATGACCCTCACCTGGCTACAACCTCCTCTCAGGAAGCTGTAAAGAGCAGTAAGGTCACCCCTGAGCCTCCTTTTCTCCAAGTTGAACAACCCCAGCTCCCTGAGCCACTCCTCACAGGACTTACCCTCTAGACCCTTTGCCACCTTTGTTGACTTTGTCCTTCTCTGAACTCAACTTTTGGTAACCTTGCATTCATAAACGGAAAGGGCAACCACAAACCAGCAACACACATTGTTCAATTATTAATTTTATCACTTAGTATTTACTAGAATATTACTTCCAGTTTCACTGGGAGATTCCTTGTTATTTTTGTATTTCTGTCTAAGCAGACATGGAAAATGTCTAAAACACTTGTTACATGGGCATCCAAAGAGTAGTAGCAGTCAATGCCTCCACAGTTTTTTAATTAATACTGAGGCAGCTTTAATGCCTGCTTTGCTTTAAATACGTGCATATTGGCAGAAGCATCTTATTCATAACCCACTTGGATTACAAGAATCTGAATTGCGAGAATTTGGCCTGGCAGCAACATTTTTTTCCATTCAAGGTAGTTTAATGTATGCTAATTCCCGACCACCCGCACATTCAACAAACATGATTCAGCAGGCATCTTTGACTATATCTGTGCAAGTAAATAGAATGAATCAGGATCTTTTATCTGACATGAAAACAAGCTACATACCTGTCTTACATCCATAAATCTGTCTAGGCTCTCTTGTCTGATTCTTGCAGCAAAGAGGGATCTGCTCCAGACTGTCTTGAGTGAATTCAGTTTACGAGCTGATCACTCTACAGAGAGGAAGCTGGTCTCGGAATATTTCAGTGATAACGTTCAGTCCTTAAGCAGGCAAGATTTGAGATCAAAATTAACAACATTGTCCTGGTTGATTTAAGGATCCAGTAGAAATGATAAAAATAAAAGATAACCATTCCAGAATTACAACAAACAAGAACCTGAAGATACCTGAAAAGCAGTTTTAGAGGTAACAGAGACAAGCTCTTCTCTTTTGAGGAAGATGGTAAAACAACACCAAACAACAACAAAGTGTGGCTTAGTATATTCAGGCTGTTCATGAGGAAAATATTCCTCACTGGCAGTGACCAGTGTGTCACTGAAATGTATTTCCTAGAGAATCTGTTGAATTTCAATCCTTGGAGGTTTTTTAAGACTCAGCTAGACAAAGATATAGTTTGCCTTGCCTACTGTTGGTGATAGTCCTGCTTAAGTGGGAGGTTAGGAAACCATCAAGAGGAATCCCATCAAATCAGCCTTTTTGTGATTAGGCGACAATATCAAGAATGACCTTACACAGCTGAAAAGAGACAATGAATCTCTAGAAGAAGGACTTGTAGATTTAAACTTCAGGACTTAAACTTCCCCCATCATTAAAATCCGGGTCCTGGATCACAGTTCAGTCTTGACATTTGTTAGCATGTTACTGAATGTCCTGTTTTGCTAGAAGAGCTGTGAATGTTTGTGTTATTCTTCAGTGGTGCATCTTGTTGCACAGATGCCTTTTTAAAAGGAGAGAAGGTGTTCCTTTTTCCTGAGACCAGCTGAGGCCGAGCAGGCAGAAACTTTCACATTGGGATCATCTTCCAGAATATGTGCACTAAAGATGATCCATGAGTGAGAGAGATCCGCACCTACAGAACGAAAAACTCTAGTTCATGGTAAATCTGCACATCATTGCAAGGTGGTGAACTGAGGGTAAAGGTGCAATGAAGTGATCTGTCCAGTAAGAGGGAGGCTGAGGATTTTCTTTTTATTTTGCCTTACAAAACATATTTGAGTTTTCCTATTTTAAATTTGTCTTTCTGATTTATCACACTTAAATTTAAACATTCACAAACTTTTTGACGTGCTCATCTTTAAGAGAGCTGACCCACCAGATCCACTCACTTGATCATGTCACTAAAAGTATTGTTTTATCTATGGGTAGCAGATCTGTTTTTCCAAGGTTCATCTATAGACAGTGATGGGTTGTTGAAGGTTTATTGCTAGTGACTGAAGGAGAGAATACAGATGTTCTTGTCTTGCTGAGCACCATTTCATTAGAAAGAGAGGACAATCCATGGCTGTTTTTGTCACTAATAGACATAAACATCCAAAAATGTAGTGGTAACAGGAAATGTAAAACATTTAGACCAACTGGGAAAGATTGCAACTGGACATGAGGTAGAATAGGAAATACAAATAACAGTAAATTGATTTTTTTTTTTAAAGGCAGACTTTGCTAAACGTGGTAAATAAGGTTATGTAGAGGTTGAAAAAATGTGAAAAAAACATGTTAAAGCAAGGAAATAATTCTGTAAAGAATAATAAAGATGCACACAGAAGTTATTGTGGAATTGAGGACTAATTGAAAGATTGAAACTGTGTTTGGGTCATTGGTAATCTAAAATGTAAAAATAAACAAAATATGCATAAATTGGAAACAAAGTTGAGATAAATATGAAAGTATTTCATGGCTGTGCAGAGACAAACACAAAGCCCAAACATGAAAAAAATAGATTAATTTGTTATTTAACTAAAAACAATATACGAAGGAGAAGTCTTCTATCAAAGAGGGAAAGAAATTATTGACAGATAAAGACAGCCAGGATAGACAATGTCATTTTTGAAATAAACTTCACTGGCAATTTTTTCACATGAGTCTAGGAGAGGCAGATCCCACTTGACCAACCTCATTTTCTTTCATGACCAGCTGACCCAGCGAGTGGATGAGGAAGAGGCTGTGGATGTGTCTACCTGGACTTTAGTAAAGCCTTTGATACTGTCTCCCACGACATTCTCCTGGAGAAGCCACAGCTCAGGCCTTGGCTGGGTTAAGAACTGGCTGATGGCTGGGCCCAGAGCGTGGTGGGGAAAGGTGCCACAGCCAGGAGGCACCCCAAGGCTCAGTCCTGTTTAATGTCTTGAGCATCAGTGATCTTGGGAAGGGGATCGAGTGCACCCTAAGTGAGTTTGCAGATGACACAAAGTTGGGGAATGGAAGGGGATCTGCTGGAAGGCAGGAATTCTCTGCAGAGGGGCTGGATCGATGAGCTGAGGGCAGTGGTACAAGGATCAACGGGGCCACGTGCCAGGTCCTGTGCTTGGGCCGCAACAACCCTGAGCAGTGCTACAAACTGGGATAGAGTGCCTGGAAAGGTGTCTATGGGAAAAGGCCCTGTGGATGCTGGTGACACCAGGGGGACACGACCCAGGTGTGCCCAGGGGGGCAGGAGGGCAATGGCCCCGGGGCTGTCCCAGCCGTGGGGTGGCAGCAGGGCCAGGGCAGTGCCCGTCCCTGTGCTGGCCCTGCTGAGGCACCTCCAGTGCTGGGGCAGTTCTGGGCCCTCAGACAGGAGAGACCCTGAGGGGCTGGAGCGTGTGCAGGGAAGGGAACGGAGCTGGGGAAGGGGCTGGAGCAGCAGGAGCAGCTGAGGGAGCTGGGGGGGGCTCATCCTGGAGAAAAGGAGGCTCAGGGGGGACCTTCTGGCTCTGCAACTCCCTGACAGGAGGGGGGATCCACATGGGCTCTGCTCCCAGGGAAGAAGTGACAGGGAGAGAGGAAATGGCCTCAAGCTGCACCAGAGGAACTTTAGGTTGGACATCAGGAGGAATTTCTTCACAGAAATTATTGTGAAGCACTAGAATAGGCTGCCCAGTGAGCTGGTGGAGTCACCATCTCTGGAGGTGTTCAAGGAGAAACTAGATGTAGCTTTTAGTGCTGTAGTCTATTTAACAAGGCAATGATTGGTCAAAGGCTGGACTTTTCCAACATTAGGATTATATGTTTTTGGAATTCTATAAAAAATTCTTTCACTTATTTGATTAAATGGTAGGAAACTCTTACATTTCATGAACAGCAATGCAATAATACCCAAGGGACAGGAAAAGTTAAATTATTTAATCAAGTCAAATGTATTTAAGCCAGAACGTAAGAAATCTTTCTGTCATTAGGTTCAATATAAATACATATATCTCTATTTATTTAAAATATATTTTTTCTTGTATATGTAAGAAAAACATGGGTAAATTGGGCATTGTCAGTCACTGTAATTTAAGTTATGAGAAAAATGGTGGAGCACATAAACACTGACATATAAAACCATAAAGGAATAAGCAGATGATCAGCATCCATCATAGATTTGTTGAAAACAAACAAGTCAGACTAACATATGTTACTTCTGAGAATTTGTTCAAGGATCTCTTGGGTCCAGAAATCCTAAATGCTTGATGGTTCTGACAGAGTTTGCATAGTAAAAATAATGACCACAATGAGCTAAAAAAGTTTGTATGTCAGAAGAGAGTACAGAACTCAGCTATCAAACTGATGCAAAAAACCCCCAGTATGCTGTTGAATAAAGAGTGGTGGGAAGAAGACACTATATGCACTAGATTGATCATGACTGGCCAAAATACCAGTTCTGTAGACAGAGCTCTAGATTTTAGAAGAATCTTAGTGGACAGAAGTAGTAGCAGCCTTGAATTAAAACAAATATAACTCTGTGCAAGTATACATTTTTTTTAATTACTGAGATTATCATCAAGTAGATTTTGAGCAAAATCATTAATAGACTGCATTTATAGAAGGTGGTTGTGGTTCTTGAAACATCAGAGGTCTTTAGGAATAAATTAGACAAACATGCAACAGAAATGACACAAAACCAGCTGATTTTGCCTTAGGGAAGGAGAATACACTGGAGACAGTTATAACACCAATCAATTCTGTGCCTTGAGCACTGATGCATGTACATCTCATTGTGTTGACTCTTACCTCTGGTGACGGCAAATAGAGATGTGCTGAAATATTGTTGCTGCAGTTAGTCTAACCTGGCCAAAAGCATGATCTCTTAAAAAGAGATTTTTTCCTCTTTCTTCAAATTTGACACTCTCATCAGACTTCTGCACTCCTAAACAGTTACATGTAGTTAGCCACAGTTAAATAGTCTACACAACTGGATGCGGACAAATAAAGTGAGGATGACAAGATGGTAGTAGTGCTTTTGTCCATATAAAACAGATGTTGGTAATCACTGTAACCACTAATTTCACTCAGTATGAGACAAGGTTTCATAATAATATGCAACATCACGTTCCACCTGCCGCTCCATTCTCCGTCTCTGGTCTCATTGTCAACTGCAAGAGCAAAAGCTGAATTGGTTTGCTTGTATGTCAAAAAGATTCATATTGAATCACAGTGGGATCTTGTATGCCTTTAATGGATGTGTTGATGTGATAGTAATAATAATACTAATAATAAGAATAACACTTTGCAATTCTGTAACTGCACTCTGATTATACCAACATGATTTACTCACACTAATTATGTGAGTCTTTCAAAGGTCTTGTAACAAACGTAATAGGCCCAGATACAGCAATTACAATCATACTTCTCTTTCAGAAAGGATTTCCTGAAGACTTCCACATAATCCATAACAAAGAAAACACAGGAATATGAGAATTTTGTCAAAAAACAGCAAGCTGAAGATATAGATATTATCTTTATCCTTATTAAGCTACTTCTTTTTCTTCCATGTCATTGTGTCACCACACAATGAACACTTTAATTTTTTCTTTCCTAATTTGCAAAACAAAAGTAAGTTTGCAAATTGCAAACTTTGCAGCTCATTCATAATCGATGTAAGTAGCTTATTAAATATTAATTTGTTAGGAAAAGCTCCCTATATTTACTTTCCTCTTCTCTCTGTGTTCACTGTTTTATGTCACCTGTATGCTATTTTTTTTGCTCACTTGACAGTTTGATTTCTGTGGTGTATTAATATGTTTAAAGTAGCCATTATGCAAATAGCAAAGCAGAAATTTACTTTATATAGGGATGTTATTTCAAAGCATGGCATACTTTACGTGCAATTTCTCAGATATTTAAAAAAAATGAATAAAGAACAATTCTCAAAACTGTAGCTGAATATGCATACATATTAGGAACTAACTTTCTGGTTTGCATCTGGAAACATCGACCTACAAAATCCTCTAGGACCACGTCACCTCACGATATTCCATCATCCATTTAATTTCCTCTAGTGCAGTGCTATTTTTCTAAAGAAACATTTTCTCCCTCCCTGCTGCCCTTTACCTCTGCTTTGCCTTTTTGAAGTTAGACCTTTAGATTTGGCAGAGGTAAGACACACTGCTTCAAAGCCAGTGCTTTGCAGCTTGATGCTGCTTTTGTGTATGTTTCATATTATTTCTGCTGCTCAAGGAAACTGCATGTGATCTAAGTCAGGGTTTCTGAATTACCATCAGAACAGGGTTTTTTTGGGACATGTTGGACCAGTGAGTAAACTTTGTGGTAAGATCCTATAGGGCGTATAGTGTTTTCAGCTTCTCCATTTACAGGGAGAGCAGCCACAGCCATGGGCCAAATTTTGAATTCCTCTAATACCATCCATGGCAACTAAAGTGAATGGTAGTACTGTAGGAAATTTTGCAGGATATTAGGTTCATTTTATATTGTCCCTCTTACTTTATCCATTTCCATGTATTTACCTTGTTGCATGGGAAATTTCTGCAGAATTTGATTAATTGAATTAAAATGAAGGATTTCCTAAAATTATATTTTCTTCGCACACACACACACACACACACACACAAAAATTCCTCTAAACCAAACTTCATAGGTGTTCTCTTTTTGCCTTTGCTTTTAACAAAGATAAGTTATTCAATGATTTGATGTATTTTACTTTATGTTAATCTAATTTAACATTTTTCTATTAGCTACTTATTAAAACACCTTCCTATAACTATAAAATAACTCAATATGGCTTAAAGCAAACATAAAGACACACAGAGAAAACACAGTCCTTTGCTTATTAAAAAAAATATATATGCTTTATTTCTCATCTGCTTAGATCAATGCCATGGCTAAATAGTAACAGAAAAAGTATTTAGCTTTATAAGATCTAATACCAACAGCTGTATTAGGTAGTTTTTCACTTGCTTCATGTATGTCTTTATATAGTCTGTGCCAGGGCAGAAATATTATTAATAAATATTGATTTGAAACAAAGTATAACAGAGGTGTATCCCAACTTGCATTTTGTATAACTAAGAATTTTAAAAAAATGTAATAAGTAAGCTCCAGAGAAAGAACAAAACCAAGAATCCTTCTGGGTCCCATTCAACTCAGCATATTCTATGATTCTGCATTATGATAAAACATATATACTTTCCTAGTAGGCAATGTATTTGACTATCTTAATAAGGCTTTGGAATAATTCACTATATTGAGTCAGTTTTTGCACCCTGGTTCACCTGAATTCACTGTTTAAAATTAGGCGCAGAATAGAAACTATCAGTATAATTTGAAGGTCTTGGGCTGACTGTGTAGCTGCTGTGAACAGACATAAAAGCATGTGGTGTTTCAAGTGATTCTGATTTTAACACTAACAATTCCCATTATGTGTTGTTTGCTGAGTCCATTTAAAGAAATGTATGCTGTAGCAAACTGAGGGATTATTTAAAATCATGAAAAAGTTGATGACCACTGAAGCACTGTTGCCAATTAGGGAAAATTCCCCCTAGAGAAGCAAACATTATAAGGAGGGAAACAGTCTCAGCTTGATGGCAGTATGAAAGGGTGTTAGGAAATCTGCAAATTATAGGATGTGTATTTGAAGATGATGAAAAAATACAACCTGAGAGCTATAGTCAAGAGTTTGACATGTGTGTT
The DNA here is from genome assembly GCA_038380795.1 of Pyrocephalus nanus. Taxonomy (NCBI): domain Eukaryota; kingdom Metazoa; phylum Chordata; class Aves; order Passeriformes; family Tyrannidae; genus Pyrocephalus; species Pyrocephalus nanus. Next base: position 3,891,409 of record CM076263.1, on the reverse strand, counting down.
ACTCAAGGATTTGCTTTCAAAAAAACCCCAAGCACTAATGATTTAGCAGAACAACAGTTAAAAGCTCTTCAGTAGGAAAAAATATGCTTTTTAAAAGTACAATAATAGTGGAGACTGATTCTTTATAGAAGCATCAGTGTCCATGATTGCTGTGACTAGAACATATGAAGGAAGAACCTTTGATGGGTCAAGCGTTCATCATTGTATTAGGATATTAGGAATCTAGAAAAAAAAAATCTTTTTATTCCAGAACATGGAATTTCTGTTGGTATCTGATGAAGGAGAGGCTAAATCACAACATTTTTGTGTCCATCTCCCAGTTTGCTCTGTCACATCTGAATCAGTACAGCAGGACAACATTTTTGCTGCTGCCACGCTGTACTTCACCCTTGGAGTACTGTGGTTTCAGAGGTGATGACAGAAATTAGTCCAGACCTCTCCCTTCGTGCCTGAAAAGCAGGACTACATAATTTGCTAGAAAGAGAGCTCTTGAAGCTGGTTTTGTTCTCAAACTCAGTGTCTGTCACATTAGGACATTGCTGCTGCAGACATCAAAGTGCTTGCCAATAACTGCAGTCAAAAAGTGAGCACTGGAGAGCATGAAATTATATCTGCCCAAATTATATGACTGATTGGACCTCAGAAAAAAAAATGGAAAGTGTTCCCTTTTTTTTTTATTTGCATTAGCCCGAAACAGGATGTCTTTTGAGTGCTGTTACCACACAATAATAAAGAATAATGGATAATATCCAGCTTTTGTTCCTGAATCCAGTGTCCTCTAGAGCTGAAGAAAAGATTAACTTTGGTTTAGACAGGTAGAACAGGAATCATGTTGCAGGGAGATGGCTGAAGAAATGTGAATAGAAGTGTTTTACAAAGGGCAGATATTATGGGCCTTGTCATAAACCATGGCCATCCCTGGCAAACCATTCTGGCAAATTCTCCTGTTTTCTCTATCAGATAATGTCTCACTGTTTTGAGCTAATTTTAACCCTTTCTGAAAGACTAATCTTCCACTCTGGAGCAGTCTACTTTGTCAACTTTCGGTCACTGATCTCCAATGAAGGTCTTACTCAGCAAGAAACAAAATATGAAATAAGTCTGTGAGGGTGAGGACAAAGTACTGCATTTCCCACAAATTCTTTTTATTCTTTCATTTTTGTTGGGCAAAACCAATAATTTTTGTCACAGTATCTAGGTCCTCACCTCAAAAAGTCTGAAATCGTACTTTTCTACAATATTTTATTTCAAGTTCTGTCTACTGACAGAGGCTGGTGATGTAAGTGTACATATATTTAACAAAAAGCAAATCCCTTCTGTTTTCCAAGATGCAGTCAGTTAAGTTTTTGCTCCCTCCCTTTAACTATTGTGCTATCTCTTCTTTATTTTCAGGGGAAGAGGGAGAAGGAGGAATCCGTATTTGTTTCCTGCAGCATAATCCAAAACAGTGCTGGTAGGACGTCGAGCTAAATCCTGCACCCTGTGAATGTGCAATTGTCAGGCCCTCAGAAAAAATGCTTGATTTTTTTAGGGGGACACAGCAAGTTTAGATGATGTTTAGTATAATATCCTTCTCACAGGTTGGTTTAAAATACCACATTGCAGAGCTCAAATGCTGTGGTGTGGGGTTTTTTTGTTTGTTTTTGGTTTTGTTTGTTGTTGTTGGGTTGGGTTTTTTAATGTCTGTATTTCAAAACAGAACCATGTCCTATAATTAAATCTATCATAACATTTATTTTAGAGACCTCAAATTTGTAGAATTGATTGAATGGCTTATTTTGTGTTCATCTCTCCCTCTTGTGGCAGAGTTCAGCAAGGAAAAGGATTGCTGTCTGCAGTTAAATTGAAATGTGTTAATCCTAAATATTATATGCTTCCAACATCAGGATGTTTCTAGGTATGTTTAAGTTACAGAATTTTATGAACCATTGAGGATATAATTTGGTCTTCTCAATCAAATAGTGCACTTTTGCACTTACATAGCACAGAAATATCATCATCTCATTAGACTTTATCTTCCTTAACTCTCACCTGTTAAATGACTGTGTAGGCTATGCTGTAAAATGGATGTGTGTAAGTTAAACATTTTTTTAGGGAAACTTCTTGAAAGCAGGAGATTTCTTTTTTTTTTTATTTTTTAATTTGCATAAATGTTGTCATATTATTAATACTTTGTCCCTAGAGGAAAAAATATTCTAAATATCAGTGCATGGTAAATGTTACTATAACAGAAAGCTGTACTGAACCTCGTACTGCTTCATTGCTCAAGGGAGCTGCAACGGTTATGAATTTCTCCCAAGGGTCAAAACATATTTTCAAAAAGCTATTTCTTCAGTTTCTTCCCCTCGCTCATTTGACATCTTTTTATACAGACGAAGTTATTTTGTTTTGCTGTCAGTCTGATTTGCTGTTGGACATCTCAGATGGCATGCTGAAAAGTAAAAGATTAGGGGAAATGAAAAAAATTGCTCTCTAAAAAAAAAAAAAAAAAAAGGCACAAGAATCCAAACAATCAAAACAAACCATGAACTCCAAAATGCATATGACCATAAAACTGAGCCAGAAGGGTATGCTGACTAAAATTATGTGTTTTTCAGGGAGGGGTGCATGTACATGTGTGGAAAGAGACAGATATGCACCAATAATTTTCCTTTCCTCCATGTGCAGGCTAACAACCACTAGTTTAGAGGGATAGGACAGGAGGAAATATCCTTTAAGTTGTGTCAGGGCAGGTTTAGATTGGATATTAGGAAAATTTCGTCACTGAAAGGGTTTTTCAGTCCTGGCACAGGCTGTCCAAGGCAGTGTTGTAGTTCCTATCCCTGGAAGGATTTAAAAGACATGTAGATGTGGCACTTGAGAAAATGGTTTGGTGCTGGGCTTGGCATAGCTGGGTTAATGGTTGGACCCAATCTTAGAGGTCTTTTCCAACCTAAATGGTTGTAAGATTTACAGAGAAGTGGTGGTAAAGCAGTCAAGGTTCTGATAACCTGGACTGGATCTTCTTTCTGGGCTCTGACTGGTGGTGGATTCTGCCTGTTCCAAAGTGAGTAGTCACCAGTCAGCACACTGGGTGCCAGACATGAACTCTGCAACCCTTCCTCATGCACCATATCTTATAGACAGTGGGATATCCACCTACCAGAATGTGAAGAGACTTCTAAGGGTCTTTTGAATTGTCCACTGTGTCTATGACATTCATAAAGAAGTGAGTTGTCTAACACGGAACCTACTTATCTCCTTCCGGAGGAGTTGCAGAAATCTGCTGTGTTACTTTATTCTCAAAACAAACTGGAAGTCTGCAGAGACTGCTCAATAAAGCTCTGGTGGATGAGATTAACCTTGGAATTACAACATATTTATGTGGTCATTAACAATAACTCCACTAACTCATTGGGAGCTAAGGCTGTCTCTCTAGAAGATTACTATCTTTACCTCCTAATCTAGCTCTGAATCCTACCCTAATATACCTTAAACATGTCATCTTAATGATCAGCTTAAGTTTGTAAAAGCTATGGACATGCATTGCATTCAGACAGCTCTAAAAATGGCAAGCTCTCGGTTCCCTTGAAAAGAAAGTTCAAAAGGCAAGCAAATGTCTTCTGCAAAATCTGATTTTGAAAAACTCTTAAATGAAATCAATATTTCCAATTAAATCATTCAAGATTTAGTGATTTATACTGGAACACAAGTATTCCTGATAATGCTTTTAGCATTCTTTTAGCAATTTTCAACTTTTTCACTTGAGAGTTGTTGCCTGACACTGCCTGTCCAACTGCTTAGGTCATCTGTTCCTCACCATGGCAACTGGGAAATTATTTTACATCGGTGATCTGAAGTATAACTTTATTTATTGTCACTGCTGTTGTCTCTAGGTGAGGAAATGAGGGTTGTCTTACAACATGAAAACAGCAAGGTCTGTAGCCAACTTTATTTCTCTGTGAGTAGAAGTGTCTCAGTCGCAGTTCACTGTTGTTAAAAATGGCATTTGTATCTGTTTCCTCATAGTCTCCCTCTTGCTGATAGTTTCATCTTTTCTAAAGGACATTAGGGTGAGCCAGAGGGAAAGCTTTTCCATGAGATATTAACTTCTTTTGCTGGGAGATTAAAAGCCTCAAATCTTGACCTTCTTGTTTCTGATCTGTATTAACATAGTGGATGGGATTTTGATCACAGGGCCTGTGATTTTGTTCCTACAAGCAATAAAATAAGCACCCTTAGAGATCACAGTATCTGTGTTTGCTGGACAAGTCAACCCATGGTGGGCCACAGTAAGTGTTTGCAGTTGTTTGGTTAGGAAGAACCAAGCAAACTGAAATAAATTGCTCTCTTGGAATTGCTCAAGTGGCTTGACACCCACACTTATTTGTCATGATACTATAGCTCTGAGACTGGAGGAGCTTCAAAGGCTGTAGAGAATTGAGTTAGTTTTATGGACCTTGTTTTTGATTTAGAGAGCCAATACAAATATTATTGTAACTTCTTTGTGCTTACTATAAGCTCTTTTAAAAATGCATGAAAGCAGAGCTCCATTCTGCCATAACGAGACACAACACACTCTGGCTATATAAAAATGATACATTGAAATGCTTTCTTCAGAAAATAGCTTCTGAAAAATGTAGACTTTAGGACTTGCTATCATGTACTGCTCATAAAAGTTCCAATTAAATGTTAAATTACAAATATATATTTTTTTTTTATTTGAAGCAAACAGACCTTTCAAACTTTGTTTTTACTCTGAGATTTTTCTTGCTACTGGGATAAGCCTCTTTTATTAAAGCTTATTTTACAATCAGCTTTTTATCAGATCTACCGCTAGCTTGTAAACCCCAGGGGTTCAAATACAAGTGGACAAATCTCTTCAAGGTTTGCTTGAAACCTGTTAAAAGCTTACCATTATTTTCCTGTTAGTCTCAGGTCAGAACTAATTTTCTGAAGACCTTTTAAACCTCTGTTACTGTAACACCCCAGGTAAGAAGTGAAGTGGAAGTGGAGAAATATGGTAATTTGAGCTGAGGGAGAGAAGCTACAAAAACAATTCTTTGAGCGAGGGAAGAAAAAAAAGACATTGTTGAAAGCATCTTTTTGGTAACATTTCAGCAATATTTTCTGCTTCCTTAAGAATATCTTGCAGTACTTTAGATTGCTTTTTTATATCTTATTATTAAAATTTATTTCATGCTGCAGGCAGAACAGAAGGTGGCAAGAGTATTTTGATTGCTTTTGGCCTAATGCATTTGACTGGGTGATGCTGCAGATAATCACTTTACAACTCCTTTCTTGCTCTGGGAATAGGAGTGATAACTGGACAAGACCTTGTTCCTTTTCCTATTCCATGTAACAGGGTCCCCACGTTCTTGCCATGCCTCCCAAATATCACAGGAAAGGTCAGCTGAATTAAACACGAACCTTGAGCTCAGGACCAGGGCAAGTGGCACCTGGGCAGTGTGAAATTGCTATGAACCAGGGCATTTCGTGTTGAATCATGTCCTTAGAATGCTGCTGCCCTCCAAAGACTCAAGCTGGTACTGCTATACTGCTGTGTTCTCAGGAATCTGCTGCCAGTAGTTTTGGAATGAAATAGAGAAGCAGATATGTCATCATTCCCCAACCTCCACTTTTTCTCTAAAATAAGAACGTATTAATATTATTATTGTTGTTATTATTGTTATTAAACCACGGCACTTCCACGAGAAAAAAATCTTTTCAAAATTATGAAATATAGCATGAAAACATCCATATTTCATGAAAACATCAATTTTCTGTGATGCGGACACCAGGCTGTGTTGCAGAGCACATATTTTGTTCCCTGCCCTTCACACGTCTTCCTGCAAAGACTCTCACTTAATTTTTCACATTGAACTGTTCAGCAAGTTCTTTGTTTGGAGTACTTAAACAGTAATCAGGTATTTTTCTAAAACAATCTGCTCTAGATCAGCAGATTAGATAGTGCCCAATTAGTACTTCTTACCTTTCCTGGGAGGATCATTCACACTGAAGAGATAAATTTCAAGGCTTCACTAAGGAGAAATAAGAGCTGAAGTTGTAGTGCTGTGGTTACAGAAACATTTACTTAGCATGGACTTGTAGGGACAGGGTGAGTCTTTATCCAAAATGAGGAAAAATCCTAAAAACATAGATGTCTTGTTTCACCCACTTTACATAAAAATTTTGTAAGTACCTCTGGTCAATGCATTAGAATGCAATTCCGAGTGATTAAAATGCCTTTTTCTTCTGTACTTCTTTCAGCATTCATTACTCTGTAACCATAGCTATATTATTGCTTAAACTTCATAGTACATTGCACTCCTAACTAAAACTAGGTCCTACAAATAGTCTAGTGTTACAGTTTATTAAAAATGTCATGCCTTAATTTTTCTTTTCAACCACAACAAGCACTGTCCTGACTCCAGTGAATTTTGCAGTTCTACATATCCACTGTACAGCTTGATTGCAACACAGAAATTACCTTAGTTTGCTCCATTTTTCTGCACAACCCAACCATTTCAGTGTGGTCCACAAAGCTGTTTAGAAGCAGTTTATCTTTCTGTAAGGAGGGTCAAATTAATTGCTTTGTCAAGTTCTCTATAATAGCCTTTCCTATATTAACATCTAGTCAGTTGTTCTGTCATAATAAGAGAGAAATTCCTTCATTATCCCATCTAGTGCCTACTGAGTGCTTCAACCTATTTGTGATTTTAATCTACATGTTTGTTCTTCTGTGAAATTATGCTGGCTATTACTATTTGGACATAATTAATCCTACTTCTCCTCTTTGGTGTGAGTTCCACAGGTTAATTGTGCTATTATACAATTATGCTCCAATACTTGTGAAATACTGCTTGTTTCAACCATAATTTGGCTTATGTTACCACCCCTCTTTCTATATTAACCTTCTTGTCACCACCCCCACTTTTCTGTAGCTTAAAATTCACTCTTGTGTTTGATCTCACAATACTCGAATGTGGGAGCTTTGCCAGCCTGGAACAGTCAATTCCAGTGTGCTCGGCTGCTTTTCAATTCCTCGCTCATCATCACCAAAACTGATACCAAAAGAAAAACACAGATACTTCCCCCCTTTGTTTACCTTCAGTCTCATAACCATGCCACTTCATTCTGTTTTATTAACCCTAATGAATCACTTGCTTACATCATTTTTACCTATGGCTGCAGGATTTGTGCAGTATAATACAACCTCTGGGACATTTATTTTGGTTATCAGAACTGGAAAAAAAACTTTATCTACATGGAGTTTGTAATAGGTTCCAGTGTGGGGAAACAAATGGGGTTATGTGTTCGTCTAGTCTGAGATACAGTTTGAGGCCACTTTCATTTGGAGCAGAAAGCAAGGGAATTGCTTTTGTTGGAGAACTGCTGGAAACTCAGAAGTTATAAATCTTCTTCTAGTTAATTTATCCACAAATCCAAGGCTGTCATAAAGGAAGGTGGACAATGTTGGTGACATACCTGGAAAGTCTATATGGAAGGGGCTGGTGAAAATGATGCTGGACACTGGTATTTTATTAATATTAATGAAATTGAGACTGTGACAAAGTCAAACCTTGTACTTCTGAATCACCTAAGCAACCTGAATAACTAAGGATACTGCCCTGGCCAAAATCCTCCTGCAAATGTGTTTGGTTCTGAACAGTTCACATAGAATTTGGTTCACCCTACTTTGCAGAGAATTAAACCACCTCATTCTTCTAACTATGTATAGTCTTGCAGAAAAACTAGGGGGAAACAGTTCTATTTTCAAATAACTCAGTGAATGAGAAAACCATTAATGACTGCAGCTTCCACACCTCCAAGGGATTTAGTCACACAGCTCCCATCAGCTTCAGGATTGTCATTTCTCATACTCTCTTTGGAAATACGCCTTAAATGTTTTTACTGCAAAGGCAAAACACAAAGGCAGCAAAAGGAATTCAGAGTGAAAGTGGAAACTCCCTTCCTCCTGTGTATTGCTGAAGCCTTCAAAGCGCAGCCAACCTTGTACATCATAAAATGCAATAACCAGTTATGACAGATGATTTTAAAAGGAGAAAGAAGGCAACAGATGAATTTGCCACTTGCAGTGTGCTGCTTAGACACTGTGTGCTCTGATGTTAAAACAAAAACTCCCTCAGATATAGAGTGCCACAGCCCCCTTGATACCAGCAGTGTCCCAGTGATCAAATTTGGTGGGAATGTGCTCCATGACTCCAAGAAGAACTAGAACAGCATAGGGAGAACAAATTAGAGACATCGGACCAGATGCACAGCCGAGGGAAAAAACTACTGAAATGAGATTGATTGAACAGTTGTAGCTGAAAGGTTGGAGCTCATTTTAGATCCCCACAGGTCTTTTTTCTTCATCTTGTCAAAATTTGCATTCTCCCTAAGTGACTCTATGCAAAACCTAACTAAGCAGCCAGCTCCACAATAAGTGTTTACCAGACAGAAGATATTACTGGCTTGGACATGAGCTGACAGGACAGGAGGAAAAACGCTAGGTACACCAGGCCCTTCTCTGCCACAGGTTCCAGCGAGCCACACAGAGTATCATCCATCTTGTTTTATCTACCAAAAGTGTATTTATCAGCCTAAAATTGTCACCAAGATACATCAAGGGAGAGGAAAATTGATGATTCCCCGTTACTATCTTTGGTGCCTCTGTCTGGTTGTGATATGACTGCAAACGATTTCTTACTTCAGCAATACCACATGAAAACTGTTTTGTGTATGTAAGTAATCAGTGATAAATTACATATATGTATGTGTGCTTAATCTGACATCACATATGGTTTTAGGTATGCAAAACTTTAAAATTAGAGTTTGGAAAAATAATCTAGTTTGGAGGAAGGAAGCTCTGTTTTTTTATTCTGGGTTTGTTGTTTGGGGTTTTTTAGGTTGAACTCATTATGAATCCAGCTGCCTTCAACACAAACCTTGATGAGAAAGGTTGGAAAATGCTCTTGTGTTCGTGCTTTCTTGCATCTTATGATATTCTGTGTTTTTTTTTCTTGAAAAAAAAAAAAAAAAAAAAGGAAAAAACAGAGAATCAAGATTCAGTTTATTATTCTTTTTGATGACATTGACAAATAAAATATCACAGAAAAGCCAGGAAGTACAGGGAGGATCTGGAAACTGAAAACCAAGTAAACACAACTAAGGTTATTGCACTATTTTTTTAAATTGTTTTCTAAACTAATCTCAAGACTTTTTAAACAATCTAACTGAATTTTTGATGTTTCATGTTGGAGATTGGTAAATAAAGCTCAAGTTTTGTATTTACAAGACAAAGAATGGTAACTCCACATCAGTAGAATACAAAGTCCAAATTTTCCTTTGGGGTAAAAACATGATAAATTGGTGACATATTGATCAAATTCTACCTCAAATAAGAAAGACTCTGCTCTAATTAGCTTTATTTTACATTCTTCATTTCATTTGTCTCCCTCTGTGAGCCCAGTGTGCTGATCAAAAATCAAAGTCACACGTTAACTCTGTTAAATATCTACTATGACAAAAGAGATTGTCAAGAGGACAAAGTCTTTGTTGATGATTATGCTCACACAAAGGGAAATTTCAAAAGCTGGAAGAGTAAGATCACACCAATCAAAAATGAAAAAAAAAATCATCCTCTTCATGATGGCAAGTAAAGACTGGAACTGTTCACAGAAGAATACAAGACAGATTTCCACTCAAGATTATTTAGTTTAAGGCTTCCTACACGTTTTGGAAACACCATCCTTTCTGCTTGCGTTTACGAGGGTGTGGTTTGACACACAGTTTTTATTTTCTAGCTCTTGGTTAACAAGGTAAGTTAAGAATGACTGTTTACAGCAATTCATGCAGCATTTATATAGGGAGATGTTAAGGGAGCTGAGATTTTCTCTTTTTAATAGTGCATTAGACTCTGATATATTTTGCACGTGACATATCAGAGAACATGACCATGTAACAAATTCCTTCAATAAATGTGACCAGCAGAAGCACCACAGTATATCTCAAATATGACATTATTAATATATTATTTATACAGAAAATTTTAAACCAGAGTTTAGAATTGTGATTGCATTTAGCAAGTTGTTTTAGGTTGTTTTTTTTGTGTGTGTGTGTGTGAGAGTTTGAGATGTTTTCCATTCAGCAGACTACAGCTCATGTTTCCATTTTAAGTTTTGGGTTTTTTAGCTATTCCAAGGCTGAATGAAAATCAGCGATCCTTAACAATAGGTGAATCAACATTTAGAGAGCAAGTAAAATAAATATAAGGGTGGATATCCTAACAATATTTACAAATGGAAAACACCAGAGGGTAGTATTTATTTATTTTCCAAGATATTTGGAAACAGAGGAACACTCTGGCTGCCTAAACCAAAAGGGTAGAAGTGAATACTTAAATTCTTCTCTGTCAGATGCAATCTATTTCAGTACTTCTGTTGGTGAGTATGTTAGAAATCTGTGGTTCAGATCATATGGGCTATCAAGACAAGACTGAGAAGTGTAATATTGTTAAGGAAACAAAAGATAAGCACTAAACTGGTAGCTTTGCTTCTCCAGCAGCTCTGAATTATTAACACCACAAAGCAGAAGCACTGAAATCTTGAGAGATACTTTGCAGGGATGAAATGAATAATTTAGGGAAGCTACTGTCTGCTGTCTCCTTCTTATTAAATAGGCAATTGGAAATGACTGAAAATGACTGGGAGCAACAAAGCAAAGGCTGTTAAAATAGCACCTTTGCACAGCTTTGGGGTTCTTTGCTTGAGCTGGGGTATGCTGTCTTAACAGCAGGAGAAAACAGTTTCTCTAGCACTTAATCTGAGGACTTGATGGGATACTTATCTACGCATATTATTAGAACTGTCCTCTGTCAAACAACAGACCTAGAAGTTTATTATCCAAGCTGATAGGTTGATGATGTTTTCTGGTGTAAAATCACAAGCCATGAGCCAAGGTTTTCAATTATGGCAGGTCTGAAATTCAACCTCTAAATTTAGGGTTTTTTTCCCCCTAGGTTTCAGAGTCATCTGTTCAAAAATAAAAGATCTAATTCCTTTGCATTATTTTCATGTATAATCTCAATTTCAAGTACACATGAAGTGGCTATAAAAAATTGATACCAGTTGGATTTCTTCTCTGAGTAGGCACACACTTTCGGATACAGTAGGTTTTTTTCTGTTATAGCCACTTCTTTCAGGAAACAAGGGCTAATTCTGCATGAGGAGTGGAGCAGATAGCTTTTGGTTCCATGACTAAAACATAACAGCAATCATATAGACTAAAAAAAACTTAATTTCTCAGCAGAACTTCATGGGAAATATTATGGCCAGAAGAATTTTTTAACAGCTTTTGGGAGTGATCAAAGCAAACATTTTTGAAGCAAAGTTATGTACCTGTTTTTAATGAAGGGCAGAGATGTGTGTGCATGGGAGTGCACCGTAATTAGAATGGTAAAGAAATACGTTTACCAATCAATCTCACAAAAAACATTTAGAAAACATTCCAGGGAGTTGGACTCAATGATCTCATTGGATCCTTTCCAACATGAGATATTCTATGTTTATAAGTTTCTCTATGGTTGTCAAAAAAAGGTAGTTTATTTCAAAGGTGATGCCAAGTCACCGAATGACAAGACAGTGACCTACTTTAACCTCAGTTAAATTTCTAAACCCAAGCGAGTGAATCTAGGCCAAAAACATGGAATGATCAGGAGCTGTCATTAACCAAAGACAAGAGACTGAAGTCTTGTCAGGTATTGTAAGAACAATAAATAGTGTTACACTTGCTCAATCTCAAAGCAAACAAGCCTGGACACTTAGGGTAGGTGGCATTTGTAACAAAGAACAGTGTGAAGAGAACTGTAAGCAAATGAAGGGATCTAAACCCCAGGAACGTTCTGAAAAATGGAGATATCCTCTGATAGTGCATAACTATTAATATTAAAAGAAGAAAAGCAGCATCTGAGCTGTGCATATCTGGTACCCTGCTAAAACTCACTGCCAAGAACTGCTACATATTCCTCTTCCCTGATGCTCCTAGTCAGAAAACCCCCACATGCCTATATTGAAGGACTTGCTTTGAAAGTGTGCATCAGGACAAAGTGCAACGATGAGCCAAAACCAAATGAAAGGCCAGCCAAAGTCAGAAGTTCCTTAAAACCCCATAACTCTGCACATAGGAAAAGTGCAGAATGCAGTTCTTCATCTCCACAGCTCTTTTTTTTCTTTTTTTTTTTTTTTTTCCCAGCATAAGCACAAGCAATTTCCATTCTTCTCCCCTTATTGTGTGCACAGCAAACATCACAAGGATAATGCTTACTTACCCCTCAGGGGGCTGTGAAGATTAATTAGTAAATGTTCCCAGTGCATGTCAAAGATGAAAGCTCAGTGTAAGTGCTAAGCATTTGTGTATTCATAGGCACCAAAAATATTCATTCTCCACAGGAGAGATGAAAAGTAGTGCTGTTTTCTAGCTGTGTCTAATTTCCAGAGGTGAAACTCTTATTCTATAGAAAGCCTACAAAATTACTTCTTAATAGGTGAGTTATTTAGAGAAAATATTGTATAAGACATCCAAATGTCTATTTTTGCTTTGAGCCTGGATGAAGAAATCATTGAAAACCTGCTGATTCCATTAGGAGAACAGAAAGAAAAGATTAGTTATGTTGTTCAGTGAGTTTATAGTGGAAATGAGGGGAGGAAAATGTTCTACTTGGAGTTTATAATCCAAAGAGTATTTAAGATGCTTATACCTTACATTTTCCCCCAGGATCCTGCCATTTATCTTGCTTCATACTGTTCATTTTGTGTAGTAGGTCTTGATCTAAACCTTAGTTTAGGCTTTGTATTGTTCTACCCATTGCAGCTGCTTATGATTAAAACTGTATTTTGCCAGAAGCAAAATGAGGGCATTTGAATACTTTTCGCAGATCAAAGAGAAGTAACAGAATTAAAAATAAATGTCAAACTATACTACTATGTGAAATGATGGAGATAAAATCAAACTTATTTTGTACTGTAATACCGTAAACTGTGTTTCTGTCAGCCCTAAAATAAATGGTCTAGGAATGGATCTTCCAATACTTACAGTTTCAGAAGATGTTCTGGAGTGAGTTATTATCAGGAAAGGGACACCAGTTTGCATATACATGCACATAAATGGATATATATATACACCTCTGTGTACACATATATAAGGCTCATACACACATATATACACACATATCAACATAAGACTCACAGATATACATAAATACACATATGGCTGTGGATATATATGTGTATGTATTTGGGTACCTGTGTATAGATGTTCATGAGATGCATGGTTGAAATGCATATGTCTTAGGTTTATATATGTGTAAAATTTTAAGTGTGTATATTTGAGCTGTCAAAGCTGTCCTTAAAAATGTGAAGGAAAATGGCAAACAAGTCTTTGGGAAGCAAGTTTCCTAGTTTCTATACATAATTTTTGAGGTAAGGGACATGGTCTTTAATCCTTGCTCTGCCTTATAATGTAAAGTTAATTCTTATTATCCAGTTTTCCAGAAGGTTTTGGCTTTGTTGTCTTCCAGACTGATCGTATGAAGAGCTGTTTCAGCCCCATAGAAGTGGGAGGTTCAGGTAAGCCACTGTTCTCAAAGCTTTTAATTTTTATAGCAATGATAAAAGTTTCCTATTGAACATAAGACTAATTATTCAGATGTACTGGTTTTTGATGACAAACTGCATGGCTATGGTCAAACATAACTGAAAGAATTAGGATTTTGATTTATCCCACAAATTCAGTTATACACTCTTCCTTTTTGGGTTAAAATATCATCTTCTACTATATTTCTTTTTACTAACTTTGTAAATAAAAATTAGGCTTATTCTAGGACAAATAGGGATAAAACAATGATGATGTAAACTCTATATTCCATTCTGGGGGACTTCAAACTATCTTCACACTTCAGAATTCTCAAGGGACTTAAAAATTTGTGAATTTTCCCTGTCTCTAATGTGTCAGAGGGAGTGGCATATTTTAGAAGACTTTCCAGCCAGAGAAGCAACCACACTATGTAAATTATAGGGATTTTTATACTCAATAATTAATGTTCTTTCCCTCTTTTTTTTTTTTTTTTTTTTTTTTTTCCTGCAAAGAAACAAAAGAAAACTGAAAGTGCTCCACGTTTTGAGTAATTTCAGGACACTTTGCTTTCAGGACAGTTTACTCTCTGTTCAGTATTTATGACTTTTCCAATTCAAAACACAATCAAGTGTTTGAAACAAACAGTTGTTTGTTTGCTTGTGTTCAACCAAATCTAGAATTATTTTGTGCCTATAGGACAGCTTCTATCCTTCACACAGAGCGTGAGGATTGGTCATCCTTAGACAGGAGTTATCTCTGTGGCACTGAGATTAACCAGTGGTACTGTATCTACCCAGAATGACAATAAAAAGTTTCCACTATAATTTTTTGTCTTCAGGAAAGTAAGAATTATATGTGCTGTTCTGGCTATACAGGACTCAACAGCACCCAAAATCTCTAGCCAGAGGGAAATGAATGAAGAACTGAAGACAGAGAAGTCATATGATTCTATGAAGTCAAAGCCCCCAAGTGGAGGTCCCTACCCCTGGCAGGGGGTTTGGAACTAGATGGTCTTTAAGTTCCCTTCCAACCCAAACTGTTCTGTGATTCTTGAAAAATTTATGTGGTTGAATTATGAGGATTGAACTCAAAACACAGCCGAAGGGTACCATGGGCAGTGGTAACATTAAGAGAGTAAAGTGTAAGTGCATAAAAAAACCCCAAAACTATGAAATACAAAAGCAGATTTTGTGGGCTTCACACTCTAACACAGGGAAGCTTTGTGCTTTCAAATTGCCCAGTGGCACAGGCACCTTCAGTGTCACCAACCCCAAGATACCCAACACTTAAAGCATAGATATCTAATCTGAGTATCCTCTGAAGCACTGCCCTTTTTTTTTTTCTCATAATATACTATGTACATACAACACCAGTGAAAGTTAAAGCAATTTGGGCCCCCTTGGGAGGCATATTTATGTATATATACGTATTATATCTATCTATCTATATATATTTGTGTGTACACACACACTAGTTCAGTAATTGATAACTCATTTCCTACCGTTTCTCTCACAATCTGCAACCTAAAATGCACCAAACAATAGATTTGCTACAAGCTAAACTGAAGAACTGTAAGTGAACTATGATTTTTACACCTGCATGCATAGAAAAACAACAAAAAAGAAAATCTTAATTATGTTTCACGTAATAGCACAGATAACATAATCCAAAGAGTCTGAAAGTCACAGGTATGTTTGTAGCCATTATTTTCCTGAAAACTAGCTAAGGCACCAGCACCGAATGTGGCATTTAAAAATAATTAAATCAAATTTTTAAGCTTATTTAAGGTAATGGTGCAACATGAATCAGGCTTTAAGCACATAAGTAGGAGTGTAAAAGCCTTCTTATCTTTCGTTACCATGCCAATGACATCTAGCTTTCAGATTACGTCATTTGCTTTGTTTTATAAGCAGGAATGAGTCCCCCATCTGCAATCAGTGCTGTGAGAATTCAATCAGCAGACGGCATTGTGTTTTTTAAGAAAGCACTGCTTGCTGAAATAATGGTGCCTGGTGCTACATCACAGCTCTCCATAAAAAACGCTATAGAAAGCTTGATAACGTGGACGAGTCTCAAAATCAGTAAGCCACCTCCTGAAGACAAACTTGCTCAGAAAAACAAGGACATCTTCAACATTGTAATGACTCCTGATCGCATCCCTAAATTTTTCATCCCTTCTCTGGACATAGAACATATTTCCTTCCAGCAGGAGCCAGGGGAAGACACCACAGAGAATTCTCCTGAGAGGGAAGTCTCTGATGAAATTGTTCAGAAGCGCAGAACAACCAGAAGCAAATCTGAATCCTACATCAGGAAAGAAACAATATGCAAAGGAGAGAGTCTGGAGAGAAGAGGGACCCTGTGTTTTACAGACCAAATGGCTTTCCTGGAAGACCTGGAGAGAGCTGCCCATCATTGTGACCCGGCAACCAGAGCTGCTTTCTCTTTGCCGCACCTCTCCAAAATCACTACCCCCTACGGGTTCCTCGCACTGGGTGAAAGTCCAAATACCAGGAGGAAAGAGTCTCTTTTTTTTCAGCATGACTCTGAAGAGCTTAGAATCCTCCTGTCCCAAAGGAAGAAGACCCCATCTCTAGTAAGGAGCTCATCCAGCCCTTTCAGTGAAATTCAACAAACCACGGAGTGCGTAAAACCTTCAGACACCCCTTTTAAGACCAGGCAGCCTGCTTCCTGGGAGTCAATCTGCAACAGCCAGCTTTCTCCTATGTGCTGCAAACCAGACTCTGAAACACACCCTGTGAAATGTGAGAAGAAGAGGTTTCAGGTGACACTGAAGAGACACCTGGCCAGCATCAAGCGGATGAGATCTGGCAGTGGGATGAACTGGCTCTGCTAATCCACGCGAACCTGTTCTGGCTCTCAAGCCCTATGAAAATTTAAAAGAGACTGTCTTTCACAGAGGTGTGCAAACATGAGCATGTGGCACACATTCAGCATTGCAAGCTCCTGATAAGGGAGACTGGACAGACAAAGAACCAGACAGAACTTGCTTACATTTGTGAGCCTGAATTCATCTCCTGTTTTATCAAGTCACACTCAGAAGCCTTGAATGCTTTACAATGCAAGCAAAGACAGGACTAACCAAAATAGGCCATTTTCTGGAGGGAATATTGTCTTTTCTGGTCATACCTGTATAATCTGTGAGAAGGAAGGAAATAATTACACCAAAAGCAAACTACAGGGTAAAAAAAAATTATGTCATCTTTTAGAGTAGCAGTGTTGGTTTCAGACTGATACAAAAATTGAAAAGAAGGAACATGGTAGCTAGTCAGGTAAAAAATATGGGGATTTTACTACTTCTAATATTACAGCACAAGTGAAAACCGATTAAGAGTTAATTTGTCCCAGGGCATTTAGAGCAGGTAGTTGCAAGCAGCTGTTCATAACTCCTGGCAGGAACGTGCTGGCTGAGGGGGAAAGCCAAGTGCCTGAATGCTGATGACAGTGAATAGTAAACCATTTTCTGTATTTAACAAATCTGCTTATTTTATCACTGCTGTAGTTAGCCTTCAGCATGCTTGGAATTAGGGGGAACATAATGCAATTTGTTTACCTCCTTACCAGTGTTTAAGTATAACACCATTCTATTTATATCCTGTATTTGTTCCAGTTATAACTAAACCAAATAAAATATCTTTTTCTTTAATAGTCTTGTTGTCCTTCTTGTAATTTCTGTTACCTTTTTCTTTTCTTTTCTTTTTTTTTTTTTTTTTTTTTTCCCCACAGATTTGTTATTACCATAAAACTGGAAAGGAGCATAAAGCAGAACCATGAATATTCAGTGTCCTCAAAACACGTCTTTCAATCCTGTTTTTTAAACTGGATTGTTTTGCAAGGCACTGATATTACAGTGCATTAAACAAATACATCAGTGGAAAAGCCACCAAAACCAGCTAGAAATGTCCTATAGTGCCTAAACATCAAGCTGAAAAGTTTTCTTGTGTGACATTATCACTATTTTCAATTTGCTCATCTCCAGCTAAGCAAAATTTACTCACCACTGAATTACAAAGAAAGATAACTTAAGGTACCTATGAGACTTTTCTAGGGTAAAGATATGTCCCAAGAAACAGAGTTATCAAAGATGACATCTGGTAAAATCCATTAGAGTTTATTGGTTTATTACTTTAGTTAATTAGTTTATTTAATCTATTTTTAAAACTAGAATATGGATATAGTCATCTGTGCCTGCAATAAAAAAAAAAATCTGCTTTAGCTGTCAGGAGTACTATAGTATTCAAAATAAAAAATATCCATTATGCTATTTTGTACTGAATTTATTTGTATTTCACAATGTGTAGTAGACAATTAAAATAGTGTTGAGGCACCCTGACACACGGGAAAAGAGCTGCTGTCTAAAGGGATGAGATTGTGCCTCCTTTACAGACAAGGAATAAATTCTGTGCAACAAATACAGCTCAAGCAGCCCGTGAAACTCATGTTCCAAGTAATCAGAAACGAGCTGGCTGCGCTCCCCTGGCTGTGCAGCAGCACAGAGGCCGTGGTGTGTGAAATGAAATATGTGTGTGAAATCGAGTAAACTGTGACAACAGCACAGGTATCGAAGCCTGGGACAGCCGTCCAGGCTCCCTTTATAACCTAAAGTATGATTCATCTCATCTCCTACAGATGACATCTAAAACTCAGCAGGTGTTTACTCAATAGGCTTTGCCCAGAGGAATCCCAGTTAAAAATTGCCGCATCCTTGCAGGAGGCCAAAGGCAGTGCTTGGGGTCAAACCCTGAGTTCTCAGCTTGAGGTTCAGTAATAAAGACAATCACTCTGCTCTCAGAACAGAAACAAATAAGATGCTAGCTTTTGGGGGTTCTGGGGTATTTTGTGAAACTATTTTAAAAATGAGGGGAGAACATAATTTGCAGGAATACACTGGGCTGGGGAGAATGCAAAAGAGCCTTTAAAGATGTGTTTGCCATTTTACCTTGTCATTCATCAGATTAGTATTAGGGATGACCATGACTGAAAATTTAATTGTTTAAATGGCTTTAAAAAAAAAATGGAGTACAAATGACGTGACACACTGCACACCATAATCCACACTAAGCAACCTCTGGAGGCCTACATAAATTCCTGTTTACATTATCAGACACACTGGCTATACCTATGATGTTTTCCATGGAGAAAATCTTTACCACAGCATGTTAGATGTTAGCAACTTTTTCTTTTACGTTTCAAGCAGCTGTGATGTTCTTAATTTGCCTTGGAGACAATCAAAATCTGGAGTCCCTATCCAGAGTTCTGGTACACCTTTTGGTTGTACAGTTAGCTGCAAACCAGGAATTCTGTCTGGGATTCTCTTGTTCTACAACTTATAATCATAGAATCATAGAGGTTTTAACATTGGAACAGACCTCCAAGATCGAGTCCAACCATTAACCCAACGCTGCCAGGTCCAACACTGAACCATGTCCCTGTGTGCCCCATATATATGTTTTTTGAACACTTCTAGGGATGGTGCTTCCACCAGTTCTCTGGGCAGACTATTCCAATGCCTGACCACTCTTCCAGTGAAGAAATTTTCCTTAATATCCAATCTAAGCCTCTTCTGGTGCAACTTGAGGCTATTTCCTCTTGTCCTCTTGCTTGTTATCTGGGAGCAAAGACAGACCCCCACCTGACTCCACCCCCCTGTCACAGAGCTGGAGAGAGCAAGAAGATCCCCCTTGATCCTTCTTTAGTTCAGGCTGAGCCCCAGCTCCCTCAGCTGCTCCTTATCAGACCCGTCCTCATCTCCTTTCCCTTTCTCTGGATGTGCTGCAGTACCTCAGTGTCTTTCTTTGTCTTGTTTTGGTCATTTTTTTCAACACATCCTACAAATATACAGAGAAGAAAAAAAGTGGGGTGTACAATTATCTTTCAAGGTCTCAGTCAGAGTTAAATAGATGTTTAGGGGTGTGATACCAAGGTTCTCTGCTGTTGCTGACTGCTGTTCTCCACCTGTACAATGCTGAAGAAACAAAACAATTCATCAGCTTGGGAGCCGATTTCCTTTGCATTTCTAATATTCATTCAGATTTCTTGTCTTTTTCTACTGCTCAGCTAAGGAATATCCTATACACAATAGGATATATAATATAATATATAATATAATATATTCTAATATCCCTTTTTCTGGTCTTTTTGTTATACCACAACAAATTTGAAAGGATTTTGTGAAATCCCAGTTAAATGGCTATCAGAGTTTTCGAGTTCTGCCCTGACAGTGGGACAGAGAAGAGGAGGATATAGGTAAGGGTTGTGTGGAATTGAGTGTACAGAGACAGCAGATTCAGTGATTATCATTCATCTCTTTATGAGACTGAAAAAGGTGAACAGCTATGGGAAGGGAGCTTGCAGAGACACTATGAGGCTTTATTCATTCCTAATGCTCCATGATAGTAGCTTCCCTGTATGAGTGACTGAAATGCTGGAGGCAAAAACCCAAAACTAATCACCCTGAAAACATGTCTATTTAAAAAACAGCCGTAGGACAAGCTTACAGAAAAAAAAAAAAAAGGCATACACAGGGATGTCATGCAGCAATAAGAAATTAGAATCAATGACCTATGAGATCCCCTTCAGTTTAAATGCTTGAAATGGATGAGGAAGTCCTCCAGAGCACTCAGGCAAGACAAGGTCTTCCAGGAGTTCAACACATATGTCTAAATAACTTTTCTTAATTCACTTTATATAAATACCTATTCATTACTTGTTTGCTCTCAGTTGCATGCAAAGTTACAGCAATGCTAGAGACAATCAGTGCTTCAGCAAGTGCTTTACAAGAGTATTTAAAAATTAGGTTTGGCACCAGGGGAGTCCCCAGGGAAGGGTCATCCCTGCTATTTGTGAGCAGGGGTTTTGGTTGGTTTAGTCGTTCAAAAAGAGAATTAACACCATTTTTTAAAAGTTTTGTGTGTTGTTTTTTTTCTGTTGGGTCTTTTTTTTTCTTTTTTTAATTTCCATCTTGGACTAGTTGAAAGAACTGATTGGAGGGACTGTGGGTCTTGACAATTGTGTTTAACGGAAGTCTGAGCTCCTTTTGAGTTGGGTTTGTAATTTGTGCCTGTAATCAGTTATATTAACTTTGTTTCTCATTGTTTCTTATCAATCTCAGTTTAAATTTGATGTGGGTTTTTAAATTTCTGACTATATTTCTCTCTGATATTACATTATAGATTGCCATGTCTTCCTAAATTGCTGCATAACATTGGTCTCTTCTATTTAAACTGCAATCACATTTCATCACACACTTATCTGCATTTTGCCAGTGATTGTAATAGTTTTTATTTTCATTTTGCATATAGGTTGAAAATCCATTTGTAAATGGCTTTAGGATACTTCCAGCTGCACGGTCTGTAAATATAGGTCATAATATTTATGGTGGAATTCTTATTGTGGAATTCTTATTTTATTTTAGCACCTTTTTTTTTTTTTTTTGGCAAATGAGATATAACATAGTGATTCCTCAAAAAGGTTATACCATCCAGGCCTCTCTTTTCCATGATGATTTTTCTTCTGATTTCTCTCCATGTATACTGCTGCTGATACCATCTTACACAATGGGTAATGTAATGACCTCTATTCATTTATTGCAAGTTATACAGTCTTGTGAACTCCATGAAATATTTAACACTAATAAACAGGATGATCATTACTTTAATGTATAATGAGAAAATAAATTAACTGACATTTAAATAAAATATAAATACTTTATGCAGTTCCTATTTACCACATCATGGCAGTAATCCATTTAAAGTCAATGAACAACATAATTGAATGGCTCATGTAATGCAAAGGTCTTTCTTGAGGTTTTTTTTCCCCTGACTATTCACACAGAAACTTTCAATTTCCTGACATTTTTAGGACCGTTCTAAATATGGAAGTTTTATTGTATTTCCTATGTAATATTTTCATTTCACAAAACATCAGAAAGATGGACACTTGGGATGTGCTACCAAAAGGTAGTGCAGCTTATGGATGATAAGAAAGAAAAATGGAGCAATGAAGAAGAGGCTGAGACCACCTTTTCACTGGTGTTCTGTGACTGTTCTAAATTTGAGTTGTAACTGGTAATGGAGAAGGTGAAGGAAGATTTAAACAAAGAGATTTCACCATCTTAGGGAAAAGGTTGACATTTTCTCCACAGACAACTAATACCCGCTCACCACACTGTCTAGCAGGAGTGACACTGAATGAATGAGTAAGGATAAAAAAAAAAACCATGCACTGAAATAAAATAAATGCAAGTTTTCCTAATAACAAGCCTTTCCTTTTCCAAAAAGTCAAACAAAGAGAAATTTTAACTAGCATGAATATTTATCATGCACTGCAAAATTTTCCAAATGACTCAGTGCAGCAAAAACATTTGCATTCCATGTAGATTTGCCACTATCTATTGATCTGAGGAAGATGTGTTGTATTTAATTCTAAATACCCTTTTAAATACCCTTTTTGTTCTTAAAAAAAAAAAAAAAAGTAATCCAAAGATATTCAAATGTCCCACATAGTACTTTCAGAAATATTGAAGTTTCAGACTTTAGAAATAGAGCAGTAAACAGTAAAAACATTAGGCATTTTGAATACACTATCAAAGTTTAGTTTAATAATCTTCAATATTCTCTGGATTTTCAATTCTTATAAATTTGAATATTTTAAATCAATAATTATTTATGTCATAGTCTTTTTTTTTTTTGGGGGTGTAGAGGAAACTCTGAATACTTTATGGGAATGGAAAATAACTCTATTTACATAGCACAAATAAATATGTTCTAAAGGCCAAGAATTTCTTGCCTGACAGCTCTCAAATCCCTGGTCAGTGATTGCATAATCTGAGAAAACAGGGGTGTCATAATTTCCCCTTTATGAATCAGAGGTACCAAGGGAATAGGTTACGATCTTCTGATGAGATATTAATATGTTAGTATGTTAATCAGTCCTGAAAGTTGTTCAGGCATTAATGGGGAAAGAGATCCTATCTGCTGCTAGATGAGTACAGAACTGGCTAAGCATATCCACACTTATATACTAAACAATATCTAGGGGTATTTATCTATGCACTTGTGTGACCCAACATCCTTTTCCCCCTTCACTACCAGGTACAAAGGAAATGATGCCATGTACCCAAAAATGAAGCACTTTACACCCAAGTAGGTCTTGTCCAGTGTAGACAAGAGTGGTCAGGAGCTTTTTTTTGTGCTAAAGGCAAGCAAACACGCAGCCAATGGGTCACACAGGGAACCTTGAAAGTACTTTGCATCTTCAGCACTTAATATCAAGTGGTGAGGCCAGAAAGGGCCATTCAAAAGATCAATACAAAATACTCCATGCATGAATCTGGATTTCTTTACTGTTTATAGCCACCAGCTCCTGTCCTATCCTGTCCTGTCCTGTCCTGTCATCTCCTTTCCTCTCCTCTTCTCTTCTCCTCCTCCTCATACCTGGAAGTGTGAAATGCAGTCAGAGCATTCTAGGTTTTTCCTTTATTATGCCAGGAATGAATGTGGAACATTCCAGAAACTCAACTGTGAATACTTGATGACAAGTGCTCAGAATTTCTGTGGTAAGAAATCAATGAAATGTCTTTTGTTAAGACATTGTTTTTCTTTCTCTGTCTTTCAATTTTAACCAAAGATTTGGACTCATGGGCTCCTGCTGAACTCTAATATGGGTTCTATTTGAACTATTTCTACTTTATTGAGAAGAGATGACCCAAACTCTCATAAGAGTTAAGAAGAAGGGATACTGTAAACTACTGCTATGCTTTACCATGCTCATGGTGAAACATGTGATCCTGACAATAACAGTTGCATTTTATAATCAAGATAGAGCAGGAAGATAAGGGAAACTTCTAACTGTTGCTAAACTTGAAGTTTCCATCTGTATTTCCTCTTTCCTTCACAACTGGATACAGACTGAAAATAAGGAAATAGCTTGCACCGCTCAGCTGGATGCTTCAAGTTATGTGAGAGGATTGTGATCACCCGTTTGAAGCCTGAAAATGTTCTGGATCATATATTAAACAATAATAAACTGACAAAGTGAATACTTTAGGTTGTTGCAATGATTACTACAGACAGCATGGCTAAGCAATGACAGTGGTAAGACAAAAATGTTCTTCCTTTCTAGCTTACTCTTGACAGTACAGTTTGTGGATTTTTTCCTTATTTTAAATGTAGTAAAAAGTAGATCCATCAAACCAGAACAGAACAGCGCCATATTGTTGGGCTTGTGCTGTCAGTTACAAGTGGAATCCAGTTTTTCTGTTTGGTTGCATATATATAAATATGACATTTGTGCATGTTGAGGTCTGCATGGCACACATGCAGGGCAGAGACATGTTTGCTCAAAGAGGTCACTATGACAGGGTCCTCAGACACTGAATATGTTGTTGCAATGTATTCTCCCATTTCAGATATTCAAATGAAAGAAAACCACCTAGATGTGTGGAAAACCTGTGATAACATAATCTAAGCTAAAGTAAACCACCAGCTATTTTCACTGAGACTGAGTGACCAGGAGCTGAAAACTTAAGGTAGGATGTCCATAAGGAGATATATAAGGTCCCCCTGAATTGGTGCTAGTCACCACAAATGACTGGAAATTACCTGAAAAGACAAAGCTCATTTTGTCTTACCTGAAACATTTGTAATAGAAGTATGCCTACCTTGGATTTTTCCTTATAAACAAAGGAGATAAATGGGAACTTTTTAGGCATTTCATCTGATTTACCTGGAAAGTCTTTAAAATGAGTGGAATACTACACTACAAATATCTATATTATTAAACAATAATTAAATGGGGACTTTAAAGGAATATCTTCATTTCGGCTATACACAGAGTGTGTCATCATTTGCATGTCAATGCTTTTGCTAACTTAAAGGAATTAAGGAAAATTACACCAGTCGACCACGTGATAAAGAACTTTGTGGTGAAAACGACATGTTTTCTAGCCTTGAAATCCTGAGGTTTGCCAATGTCATGTTGCATGAGATCACCAAAACCTCCCAGCGTTTCTTCCACACAGTGGACCTCTCTGCTTCAAATTTATGCTGTGCATACTTAAATTAGTCCTTGATATGATGATGTTGGCAACATTGCAGGACTTGTGGGAGTGAAATTATGTTCAGCCGTGGACATTTGAATTATTCTGTCTTACATATGAAAGGTACAAACTAGAAGATGAAAATAGGAAAGCTCTTGCCTTCACCAGAGTCCAAATGCATGCAAAAGTAATTGTGTGGAGTATGAGACCCTATAGTAACAGGCAAACAAGTTAAACCTGTTTGCTACAGCATCTGATTAAGAAAAAACAATATGAATCCACATATGGTTTCCTGAAACAACTTCACCCCCCAAAAATTAATAATAATAATAAAAAAGGTATTTTAGCATTACAGGCACATTTTAGGCTACAAAATAAGCCTTGCCTGCAGAAGGGATATGTCATTCAAGATACCCTTAAACTTCTTATTCTAGAAGGATGGCAAGTGGAGTGTACATGTACCTGTCATGATACATATCACAAAATTTCTAATAAAAATGAAGTATAAGATCTGAGAAGACAACCAGGACTGGCTACTTTGCTTGAAGCTACTCAACAAGACTTTACTACTGAATGAGGCTAATGACAGGACAGAAGTGACTCATTCATTGACACAGTAACCTTTACCTGGTATAGACCAAGGGAAGTTGGATTGACATCACAAGGGTTGTTTGCTTATACATCACTTGCCTGTCATTACATTCTCCCTCTGATGGATTATTCCATTAAGTGGGCCAGAAATAGCATCGACGTCACAATTCACATCTGCTACTGTAATCATTTGCCTATCTAATATTTTCAGATGAGACAGAAACCTCCAAAAATTATTCACGTTACACAAAACATCACCAGTTATTTTATTCAACTTCAAGCTCTCCTTCAAAGGGACAGTGGAATAGCACACACACAGACCGTCAATACCTTCCATCAGCTCAGTGGAAAAATCAAATTCTCCAGCTGAACTGTAGGAGGAAGTTCACAGTCTGCTACGCACAGAAGGAAAAGGTTGCAAAGCTTTTAGCACTGACCTGGTACAAACTCAGACCTGCACACTAGTGCAGAACGGGATGGAGCAGGCACACAAGCTAAATGTAGATGGATGACAGGGGCTAAAATTTGAAACAGAACAATTGTCCAGTTGGTGACCAAACAGCAGAAGCAGCAATATGGACTAGGAACAGTTCAAAAGCCAGTATTTGCAGAGCAGTTCACTTGAAGAAGTACAAAATCTCATAATCCAACGAAAAGAAAAAGTGTTCACTGCTTTTTAAGTTTCTTAAAAAGGGGAATAAGTTATATGTGCAAGGCATATGACCATTATAGTACAGTCAGGTTAGAAAGCTTCTAATCTTGCAGAGTCTTACCTGGGCAGCTCAGATCTCCAAGATATTTTGCACAAATTAAAAACTGATCGCTGATCTACTGGGATTATCTACACAAAGTCTGTTCTGTTCTCAGTTCTCCTCAGTTACTGTTTGTGCTACTAGTTACCTGATTAGGAATAAAACAATAAAAATAATGAAGGTACTACCACACTCATGGTTTTGTCTTAGAGAAAGGACTATATTCCCCTACATGTGTTACAGAGTTGGAGTTTAGAAGTGGAGGGAACAGCTCAAACTGTTACAGAAGGCATAAGCTCTCCTACACAGTCCATCTTCCCTTATTTATTTCTTCACTGTTCATTTTCATTCTCTTCTTTTTTAACTTACTGTAGCCACCATCATTATGCTTCTTTAAAACTAATCTTCTCAAAACACTATTCAGTATTCCTGCCTGTGAC
Source organism: Pyrocephalus nanus (assembly GCA_038380795.1). NCBI lineage: Eukaryota > Metazoa > Chordata > Aves > Passeriformes > Tyrannidae > Pyrocephalus > Pyrocephalus nanus. Next base: position 3,864,953 of record CM076263.1, on the reverse strand, counting down.
CATGTAGACTTGAATGTACCAGACACACACTCCTCTACCCCTTCCTTCCTCCAATATACCCTGGGTAGTACTCTATGTAAGCACAGACATATCTAAAGAAGGGTACTATATCAAGTTTTTAAAATCTGGTCATTTTGAATATATTTGACACTAGATTTATTCAGCATATCGTAAGTGAACTTTGTAGTACCCATGAAGAGATACAAAGAAGAAAAGAGCATTTGATGATGCAGGATGATGGTGTGGACTTGAAATTAAGTTTGCAAAGCATACAGGAAAGCGAACATTCATGCCCTACTTTTGTTTCATAACAGTTCTTGAGATCTTCTTTGCATGCTATTAAGTTTTGTTCCTTGCAATCCTATCCCCTCTGATGACATCCCTAGACAATATTTGCTTCATAAGGGACAGCCATTTCAGTGCTCTTCATGCTGACCTCACTGCGCCCTTATGCACAGCAATTAGGCCAGGATTACAAATTGTCTTTTTTTTTTGGTATTTAAAACCTTCAATTCTGTGTCTTTTTGTGTTGATGATACCCAGAATTAGCTTTAATTTTTTTTCTTTATGTACAAAATACAATTTTCTCAAGTCAGTTAATGTTTCATCCTTTTTAAGTGAGAATCACTGTGGTCTTTACCTTATTGACACTTTACAGTTTTAACTAGCTATATTGAGTCAAGGAAGTGTCCTGACTTCTGAAAAGTAAAGTTACTAGAACACTGATGAAAACTAATCTTCTAATTTGTCTCCAAGGTCACAATCACCCAATTATAGAGCTGGGAAAGTGCACACAGGAGGTTTAAGTGGCTATACAAACATCTGGATGAATGGGTCTTGGGAGTGAAGTATTCGGAACCAACTTTCAAAGATCCCTTCAAAGTCGGCTATTTTATGACCTAATTCTATAAAATTCATCATTTAGTGTTTAAAAAAAGACCTTAAAGACATCACTAACACCTTCAGTATTCTTGGGAGATGTTTAGATAGCCAAAAGAAGCAGCTAGTCTTTATGTTTTGATTCTATGTTTGTTGTCACCATAATTGTCTTTATTTTATTGTCTGAATTTCACTGGCAACTAAATGCTTAACACAATTACCCCTGTATAGAGTCCCATCTTATGTTTAATTAGCTGCTTGTATGCAGAAATGGCTTAGAAAAACAGATGGTCTTAAACCATAACAACCCACTTGGAGAAATTACAACTATATTGTTGTCTCCTACACACGTATCAGGCCACCTATAAATGTCAACATAATCCAAAGCTCGGTGCTTATTGCCTGATCTTGACCTACTTTTCCGACTATTCCTGTTTCCGGCAAATACTGGTCTTTTGAATCATTAAATGATGAACACGAGAACGTTAAAACATTTATCTGGAGAAAAATTAATTGAAAAGCAGGCGCCATACTCCTGTTTGTATTTGATAGATCATGCAAGCTGATATATAAAAATAAATACAAAGAATGTATAGTTGATGATGCTTTGATACAGAGGACTCCCTCAGTGTGCTATCTTCTAAGCACATTAAATTTTCCAGTGACAAATAAATCAGGATGTTGTAGTTTAAGAGTCCTGTTTTGTTAATTGAAGAAAGATTCATTATACAGTTGTGCTCACAAGAGTACAATAAAGTTGCAGTCCACTTAGGGTGTTTCTGAGTAAGTTCCTATATCAGCTTGAAGCATTGTTATGGATGCCAAGACAGAACATTCCTGCTTGTAATGCAGTTCTTCATTTATTAATTATTTTTATTATCTATTTTTCAACATTGACATTAAAACAAATTAGTAATGATGGTAAAATTCACAAACTAATGTCATATCCAGCTGGAATAAAATGCCTTACAGGGATCCCTCTGCAGAAATGCTGTTTGCTTGAATCACCGAAGTGTCATAGAATATCACAAGTTGGAAGGAACCCAAAATGATCATTGAGTCCAGTGCAGAACTACTGCTTGCAGGGCCACCTAAAAGCAAAGCATATTACCAAGAGTGTATCTCAGACACTCCTTGGTGCCATGACCACTTCCCTGGGGAGCCTGTTCCAGTGAAAATCACCAGGGAAGAATCTTTTCCTAATGTCTGATCCGAACTTCCCCTGGCACAGCTTCAATCTTTTTCCTTGCATTCTGTCCCTGGTCCCCACAGAGCAGAGATCAGTGCCTGTCCCTTCTCTTCCCCTCCCAAGGAAGTTGTAGCTGCAATGAGGTCTCCCGTCAGTCTCCTCTTCTCCAGCTGAACAGACCAAGTGCCCTCAGCCGCTCCTCACACGGCTTCCCCTCAAGGTCCTCCTTCACTGCATTCCCTCAATTTTCTCTTTTATTTTTCAGGCTGAACAGACCAAGTGGCCTCAGCCACTCATGGAAAAGTCCTGCCCTTGAGGCCTTTTGCCGTCTTGGTTGCCCTCATCTCTACACGCTCTAAGTTTTATGTCCTTCCATCTTTGAGGTGCCCAAAACTGCACCCATACTCAAGGTGCAGAGCAGAGAAGGGACAATCCCTTCCCTTGACCACATGGGGCCTGATGCTACCCAGGACACGGTTGGTCCTTTTGGCTGCCAGGGCACTGCTGACTTATGTCCAGCTTGCCACTGACCCAAACCCCAGGTCCCTTTCCATGGGGCTGCTCTCATTTCACCCGCAGTGCTACCCACGCACGGCATCCTTTGGCCACAAAAAAACAGCTCTGTACATGAACATATGGATTTTTTTTTCTGCTTTTCATGCTTTCCACTAATGTCAGTACAGTCATTGAAACTGAAAATGAACTTTTCAGGTAGAAGGGAGATGAAAAAATTATTTTCCTTGTAAAGTGCTATTCCATGAGTTCAGTGTCAAACATTTGAATAAAAACATGAACAGCTATCGGGGGGGAGGGGGGGGAATATTAATTTGAGGATTTCAGCATGTAGATTTACGGATCATTTAAAATAATTTTGGATTGAATTTTCTCTTTGCCGCTTTATTAAAGTTCAACTGGACATCATTTGAGGATTGTGCAAATGTGCAGCTGATCTCGTGTACAATAAATTTTTAAGCAGAGTCAACTCGATTGTTGTGTATTCAAGTCCTAAATAGGGAATGAACATTTTTGGAGCCATCTCACAATTGCAGACTGCAAAATTGGACACATTAACCACACAGTTGTGCATTAATTAATTATATTGCGAGAAAAAAATGGCATCTCTTGAGCTCACACTTAACACTGAACCATGGAACTTCCAGAGTCATATCTGTGTCTTTCACAGGTATTCTGCATGATGATAATGATGAAGCTTCCAAGTTCTTAATTATATTTAAATAAGCGGTGATCTCATATATTATTACACTCACTGAAACGTGTTACTTGAAGCTGAAAGACCAATTAATATTTTCCGTATTGGCAACTTCAGGCTTGTAATGATAATGTTCTTCCAGCAACATAAAGATATGGTCAATAAATAAAGTATACATTTATAGTGGTAAAGGAGGCAGAGACAAAGCAGCTCTCTTGCTTTTTTTAGCAACAAGATAAGATTATTACAGGCAGGGTTTTGTACATTGCAAATAGGAAATGCTAAAGAAATTGACACAGTAGAGTGCCTCCAGTTAAGCAAAAAAGCAATTCAAAACCTCCATGTCATAGGAAAAGTTCTTCAGTTCCCCCCAGGTTCTTTCATTGTGAGAAACTCTTCAGAAAACAAACAAGAAAATAAAAAAGGTATTTTCCCATAAAATTCACTTTATAAATATTAAAAAGTTCCAAAAGCATATGTAAAATCCACAGTATGATCCCATTCACCATTTCATTTATTGATCCTTGAAATTTCACTTTCCATTTGCTCATAGTTCTAGCCAACATTGTGGTCCTTTATCACCTTAATATCTTACTGTGCTTTAATTATAAAACTCATCTTTATAGAAACTCACAAGTATTTTCTTAGGAAATTAATTTACAGAAAAACAAGTAAATTTTATTGATTTAGGGCCTCATGAAATACTGAGAATACAACTATTCTGAGGTTATTAATTTAGTCTAAAACTGAATTGTCTACTAATTAAATTGCTAAATATATTGAGCCCCATTAATTTCTTAGACAACTCTATTGATTAAAATATCCAATTAAGGTGAATTTTCTCCATTGATCCATCTTCAAATCTGGAGAAAATAATACTATTGGAATTAAACATTCATTTGATTTCACTAGTAGTATCTGAGTAACATCCTCTGTGTATCTCTGTGTGGGAATTTCTTTGCAACTGATCCTACTGACATCAGGGAAAAGATATTTTTATACCAGAAGGCTTAAAAAGAAAAAGAGTTAGGTTGAGTGATTTTTTTTTTTTTAATCAGTTTCTGAAGCAGTGAATTGCAGAGAAAATAAAGATTTACCTTTAGAAATTTTTTACCCACCTAATTAAAGGTGAATGCTATGGCAGAAAATTACAGTTTTGGGTACAGCTCAAAGGACACTAAGGGGGTATATTCAAGGACAGATCTGCTACCCTTCAGAATTAACCAAGGTGTCATCATAGAGTAAAAAAAAAAAATTGGCAGATCACTATGTGTTTAATGAAAAAAAAATAGAATTAAAGCTATAATTTTAATTTAAAAAAAATCACAACCTCAATTAAAAAAAAACCAAAACCAAATCCAAAACAAATCCCCATATGCTTCCTAATTATTTTTAAATATATGACAGAAAAAATAGAAGTGTGGATTTTCCTGTGGTTAAAAATATAGTATGAGCTATTCCTTTCACTGAAGAACCAATTTTCATTATTTTTCCTGAGAAGTATAGAAGGAAGGTGGAAGGAAAAAGATTATTATAGAACCTAAAATCCTTTATTTTCCCATATTTTCTGGAGGAACAGACAGAAGCCAAACAAAAGAAATTTAAATATAACTTTTTTTCATACTCAAAGGCTTTCTGTCTACTGCAGTGTTGTGTGATAGTGTGTGTGAGAGAGAGGGAGGGAGAGAGATGGACAAAAGATTTGCTCTATCACACACTCTCTGGACTATATTTGCAATATATTGATTGCTAAAGCATGTCAAGAAATGTGTTATTTATTCACCTGTTTTTACACACTCTTTTCTAACACTATTTATATTCAGCTGATTTTAGTTCTCTTTTATTTCTTAAATAAAAACATTTATTTTAATGAGTTAATCATAAGTTAAGACTAATTCTGATGCAATCTTTTTACTTTCTGTTTCCATTTTCACTCTTTTATTATGCAAGATGTAGAAGAGAATGTCACATAATTTTAATTTCATTACCCTCTAAGCTCTGTGTGGGTAGAACTTATTGAGTTGGCTGGGGAAAAAAAAAAAAATCACAGTTGTTCCCAGCAAGAGAACAGCTATATTAAAATATTTAGGAATAAAAGGAAACTTTTCTTTTTGAAAGTATTTAGAAAGGTTGTAAATAACAAAAATAAATAAGAGCCAGGTGCAAAGCACATTAAAGTTTAATAAATAAAAAAATAAATCGATAAATAATTTTTTTTTCTTCCTAAAGGGATGTTAGTTCTGTCCATATATTTTTCCAACATTGCTGGTTAGCATTATTTTATTTTCTGCAGATGCATGGTCTCAGATAAACAGGGAGGTAACAAATATAATGTTACTTGTCACACAGCACTGACATTAGGAATTCTTTGGTCACTCCTTGGTGAGAAAGTTTTGGCACCACTGATGTATCAAATACCTCAGATTCCTCCCTGATGTTCCTCACAGAGAAAGCCAAGTATTGTCTAAGAGTTTTCCACTGAACATCAGACTAAGAGCCACTAAACCATGATAGAAAAAAAAAAAAAGCACCAACACTGCTAATTGCATGATCACTTACATTTTGTGTCCTTTCAGATTTCAGTGAGTGTTCCAAAAAGATGCCCCAGAATGCCTGGAGTAATATTTTTGTCAGAATTTTCAAAAGCACTTATACATATCCCATACCCTGACCTGTTAGAGTGAGTTTGAAATAATCTCAGTGACAACCCACACCATGTAAAGAAATGCAAAAAAAAAAAAAAAATCTTTTATCTTTTGGAAACTTTCTCAGCCTAATGCAAGTGAATCAATAGACACAAGAACTAACCCATTTTTCTGTGACCAGCTGTGAATGTTTGCCTGCATTTCTCTGAGATTTCCATAGTACCTTTGCATCCTCATTTAAATTAAATCTGTCCTCTGTTCAAATCCTTTTTTTAAATGAATTGCAAAGTGACAGACTCAAGTTTCAGTTGGCTGCTTTCACAGATTCCCTGTGTCCCTTTGGAGAGTTTTATTTCTCTACTTATAAAATAAGGATGTTATTTACTACTCTCTTTCTTTATCTGGTCTGTCTGTTTTTGAACAGAGGATTGAGTTGGTGCTTTGAAAACACTTCATGTTTAGGGACCCTGTGTCAATCTGAATGCTGCTGTAACAGAATCAACATGGTGCCTTTCCTGACCCTTAAGTTTGAATTGATTTTGGGGAAGTGGATGATACAATTCTATTAGATTTCTGTTAAAATTCTGAACTGCTTTGTAAAAATCTGCTTTACATATGCCCACAATATTCTATTTTGTTCAGTTAGATAGATTCTGCTCTATTCCAAGGCCCATAAAGGTAACATAAAACCCCGGAGAACCCTTTGTGTATTTTTTTAATGTTTTAACCTCAGTGGATATAAACCAACTTGCTGGTATTGTCATCCCATCTTTTGACTGAATCAGAGACTAATTAAGTTCGTTATATAATTATTATTCTAAAGACTCTCCTTGTATGCCTCATCTGTCTTTATGCTGCTGAAAAAAACATTTTCTTGTCTACATTTTTGCTGCCTGAGCAAATATAAATGTGCTCCTTAGGTCAGCTAAGACTGAATACAATTTTTGTAAGTTAATGAGTGTAGGGGAAAAAAAGGAAGAAAAAAAATAAATCCTGCCAGAACTTACCTAGATGTAAACATATCTCCTAGCCCACTCCATAAGCCATGTGGATTTCTCAGGGTCTCTTTCATTAACCTGAAAAAAACCATTAAGATCTAGATAGAGATAGGACATTTGTGTTCTCTCTCACTGCAAACTGTCCTGGGACAGAAACATTAATATCCTTTCAGAGGCAAGGGCTGGATGTTCCATATGAGACTGAGTTGTTTCCACCATCAATAGATATCACTAAATCATCTAGTCTAAACTAATCACTAAAAAAAACCTCTTTGGACTTTGAACCAAGAGGAAAGATGAATAACGACGTTTATTTGTAGCTTTAAGGAAAATAAATTGACTAAACTAGTGGAGATAGACAGACTTGAAGAAAATCAAGCCATTTTCCTCCATGAATTAAATGCCTTTATTTTTGGAGCTAAGCACTGGCCCTTCTCTAGCTGTGAGTATGGACTCTTTGACATACAGCAACATAATCTGGAGCAACTACTGTGGCATATCAAAGCCCTCTTCCAGGAGAGACCTCCTGTGGGAGAAGGCTACTGTGCAAGCTCTCAGGAGTGCCTGGTGCTCCTCTCTGAATCAGATTTAGTATTTGTCTCACATGTGCTTTAGCTGAGGTGCTTGGGTGCCAGGTAAGAAGCTATCATAAGAGGTCAGTGGACTGTATGCCATCAGGAAGAATCAAAATGTGGATCAAAAGGAGAAACAACAAAGAGCCAGGAGTCCAAGCCAACATTTAATGGAAAGAAGGCTAAATATTGGAAGAGGACTCCAGAGATGCTGTGGGATCTCCGTCCTTGAAAATACTAAAAATTTAATTGGTCAAGGCCCTGACCAACCCCTTTTATTCAGACTTGCTTTGTACATGTGACTGGACTAGAGGGGTTATTTTAATCCTTTCAGATCTGCAGGTTTTCATAAACTCTGTTCAATTTCTTGTATTTTCATTGTGAAATCAAAGGGGACACATTCACAGACAAAATTAATAATCTTGAACTGGCACCAATCAGGCTGTACTGGTTCTGGCTCCGTTTAAGGACTCAAACTTACCTGTCTCAAACACTGACAAGGCCACAGAATGAAGTCTCCATAAAATAAGGCACCACAGGGAGAACTTGAGATAAAGTGTGGAAGGGAAGAATTTGTGACAGGAAGGCGTTAACTCCAGGCTTGCCAGCGGTGAGATCTGCTTAGTACATCCTGTTTTACGCATCTGGACAAAAATTCCCATTGACAAACTTTGGGAAACGAAGCAACTGCTCACACACATACCACCCCAAGGTATAGGAATGGCATCTGTGACCATCCCAGGGATGCCCAGAACTTGGACTGTGTGAAAGTGGTACCCCCAGAAGAATGACTTGGGGACTCCCACCACCAAGAAGCTCAGAGTGAAGAAGGACCAAGAGCATACTGCTGGATCCACAGGTGGTGATTATCTTCTACCTGATCTCTCCCCCTCTCTCTCTTTTTTTCCTCTTTCTCTCTCTCTCTCCCCACCCCTGACCCCCAACACACCTTTTTCCATTTCTTTCCATCTCTCTACCTCACATTTGCTGTTAGACAAAATCTATGTTGTTGACTTGTTCATATGGTCTCATTTGCACCTTGGTTAGGGCAGAGGCATCTCTAATAATTGGATCATGACACTGGAATAGAGTTAATTTTCTTCATGGTATCTGGCATGGGGCTGAGTTTTGTATTTATGCTGGATATAGAGTTGACAAATCAGGAATGTTTTCATTATTGATGAGCAGTGCTTAAACAGAGCCAAGGCCTTTTCTTCTCCTTACACAGCCACACCATCAAGGGGGCTGAGGGTGCACAAGGAGATGGGAGGGGACATAGACAGGACAGCAGACCATAACTGACCAAAGGGATATTCCAGACCACATGGCATCATGCTCAGGAATAAAACTATGGAGAAAGTTGGTGGAGGGAATGCTGCTCAGAGGCTGTTTGGGCATTGGTTGGTTGGTGCTGGATGAGCAATTTCTTTCATTTGCATTGCTTCTCTTTCTTAGGCTTTATTTGTCTCTCTTTGTTATTTTCCTTTTCATTTAATGATAATAACATAACAGAATAATAATAATTAATAATAATGTTTCTGTTCACTATTTAATTGTTCTTATCTCAACGTGCAAGTTTTCTCACTATTTCCCTTCCAATTCACTTTCCCCATCCCACTAGGGTGAAGGAATGAGTGAGCATCTGCATGTGCTTAGTTGCCATCTGGGATTTAACCATGACATAGGCCCAGTTTCTTGCTTCTTTTTTTTTTTTTTTTTTTTCAGTTAACAATATTTTTTCATTTTGTCCTTGTTTTCTCACAGCAAGATATTTGAGCAACCAAATTTTCCCTGTGTGTGTCCATGCAGATAACAAAGTCATCTAATTCCTGAGAACCCTTGCAAACTAGATCTGATCTTTTATAGATGTGCATTCATGCTTGAAGACTTTTCAAGAGACTGAACACAAACTGGCATGATGAAAAATCAAAGGAACCCACTATTCTCTCCTTAGACTCCTAAGAAAGTAAAAATTAAATCCCTAACTGTCCAGGTTTCATCTGGGATAGAGTTAATTTCCTTCTCAGTAGCTGGTACAGTGCTGAGGGTGCTCCCTGTGCAGTATCATCCCATCACTCAGATTCTGTCACAGTTGGTACGAATTGTACTGGGAGTGGATGTTTCTAAAGCTCAAAGTGATCAAACAGAATGGTGATGAGAACTCCAGAGGTCCCTGGGGAAAGCATGTAAAGGACTGTAAATCACCCCGTACGACTCATGAAAAATATTTAATTAGTAATGGGCACTATTTAATATCGGAGGGATGGCAGAATTCCTACAGTCATAACTTAATGAGTTCTACGATGACTCTCCTCAACCCTCCAAGAGGTATCAGGCACACAGCTGCAGAATTTTGTGGCAGGGAAAAGACAACTGAGTTTAGCTACCTCTAGTCACAGATATTATCAGTGATGTATCTTCATCGTGCTAAACTGGGGAATATTCACATCACAAAATAATTTAAAAAAATAGTAGATACCTTGTTATTGTTGTTCTTTTACATTGTTTTAAGTTATTTATTTAGGAAATCCAAAATTTTTGTAACCTCTTTTCCTGTTTACTTGATTCTATCCAACTTCATCAAGAGGTTGTGACTGTTAATATTCACAGTTAAACAATGTAGCAGTGATAACTTTAATGAATTAGAGATCAAAGCAGTGTTTGGGTTTAAAATAGAACAGCAAGACAAGTTGACAACTGCCACAATTAAGAAAAGGCTGTTAACAAATTATTAACATAAGATGCATTGTGAAAACTCACACTGAACCTTTCCTAATTACAAGTATATGTTCTCTGTCAGATATTCACTTAATTCAAAGGCCAGAAATTCTCTGTGACTTGTGAATTTGGCTTCAATAAAGGCTTCATGTGGGGATATATAGAAAGTAAAATATTAACTTAAAAAGTCAAAAAGTTTGAGGAGGTAACTGTTGCACTGTATACAAACTGTGTGACTTGGATAAGCACATTTTGAACAGCTTAAGGAAGAAACAACTACCTGAACGTGTGTGAATACTAAGAAAAACAGTTTAATAGAGCTTAATTAGAAAATATTGCATAGAATTGCTACCTTATCAAATGTATCCAGCCCTTCTACACTTGAGGTCATGTGTACTTCTTTGTAACAGACAATCTCCCTGTGGATCCAAATGTTTTTACAGGGCATAAATGGGCTACTAATTCAAGCCCATGTTTGAAAAGTAACTCTCATTGTTTCAGTTTAAATCACTTTAACTGCTTAGATTTTGGGTTCTCAATGTGCGTCACATTTTTTGATTAAAAGAAGTCAAGCCATCAGAATAAAAATGATAAAGGAACAAAAATTACTGTGCTTCATTTTAGGTAATATTTCCAAAGCAATAATAAAACACTTTACCAATCAACCAGTTAATGACCAATGTGAGTTGTTATAAGGCATTGGGTAAAGCTGACAGAGCCTAATTTATCTTGCTGGCCATTAACTCATCAATAAAAGGGTTACTAGTCAAGAGTGTAAAAATTGTTCATATAAATCTCAGTTATGTTACTATTAAAATACTAAATTAGTTTTATAAAATAATTTACTTTATCATTATCACAATGAAATATCAGTAATTTATAACCAACACTTTATTTCAGCCACTATTGGCCCAATAAGCAAAAAAAATTGACCTGATTGCAACCCTAAGTGGGGAAGATAATTTTATAATTATCTGGGTTTACCATATGCTCTACATAGTTTTTAGCATAAAGAAGGACACAGATGTTCATTTACTAGGATGCATGAGTCAGAAACAGAATAGTTGTTACTCTGTTTAGCAGACAATCTTCCTGGTAAAAATATTTTTGTTACACATGGATATCTCAAAAATCAGTCTTAGAGGGATACTAAGTAATGTTGTCAACCATTTCTAGGGAATATCCTATCTGTATTTACCTGTAATAGATATTTTGAATTGTTAAGCATGGATTTTGAGATGGCATGGAACAAGACTTATTTATTTATGAAATCATTATGGTAATATCATATACAAGTTTCCTATCTGTCCAATATATTTCTTTGGTAGTTTTGGCCTTGATCTGAAACTCAAAATTAGATGTTTGGCTAAATATTACCCTCGTTCAAACATGAACTTAGTCAGGGAAGTGGGATACTTTTAAAATCCAAGGCAGTTAGAACAAATCAGTTCAAGAACTTCTGTCTGTATTGTCATGAAACTGTGTAGTGGTGAAAATACTGTTCACCTGAAAATGTGTTCAGGTTACACCTTTGCAAAGTGAAGATAAATAGATATTATCACAAACCAGTTACCAGCAAAGGTCTCTTTTCTTCTTTTTCCCTGTCTTTTTGTGGAGGACATACACCTTTTCACTCAGTATTCATTTTGTTCAAGTGGGATTCTGAAATTAATGGAATGAATTTTCTATAATATTTATGTAATGAATATGAATGAAGGCATGGGGGAAGGCAGGGGGAAGAAGGTTTACAGACAATTTTAAATGCATCCCAAAATGTAGCCAGTACATCCATTCCAAATGGACTTAATAAGCACTCAAGCACCATGAAGATTTTAATTAAGAAACAAGTATTTAAAAAAAAAAAATCAGCTAATTTCCTAATTAAATCAACATGCATTTGTAAATGGGCTACCAGTAATTTGGCTGCTGGTGTCATTGTGTCTTTTAGGTGTAATGCGTAATTTTTAATAGGCAATTACTTGATTCTACATAACTCAGACATGGTCTTGAATGGTTAATTCAGTAATGCTATAAAAGTCATGCACACTGTCCTTTGATGAAAGGTGATGACAAAAATAGTAAATTAGATCAGAATGTTTCCGAAGAAGATCTGAACAACTGCAGATTATTTTAAATACACAAATGCATCAGTGAACTTAGCAACACATTTCAGACCTGCACTGCCAGAGTAAAGCTGAAAATCTTTTAGATCCTTTTTGATTCTCTCTAATGTATTACCTGGACATTTCTGTGTATTTTCTCAAAAGAATGTCTCAGGAAGATAACTGAAGTAGTTTATTTTGCAGTAAAAGGAAAACAAAATAAAATAAAAAATCTGATTATCCAATCAACTTGGCTAAAGCAGTTCAACGGGAAAACAAGTGGAACCCAAGTCCCTCAAGACACCTGCTTCATGCAACAGACTATTTTTACTGGGGATTAACTCTGCTGTTTATAACACTTTAAGGAAAACTTGTCTAATTAGCAACTTATCCCTTAAAACAAAACTTGTCTGAGTAATCAACTTATGTAGACCCTTGTCAATGTACAGTGCAACACAGCTCAGTTAAATGACAGACTGATATAAATGAGATGTGCTGATAGAGAGAGAGCTTCACTCCAGACTGGACATAAAACACACAGTTTAGAACCACATGTTTTTCAGACTAGAACAAGCTAGACCTGTTTACAAAGAATGACTTGTCCTGTTTTAGTTTTGTTTTTTTTTCTTTTGAGCTGTTGTATGATTTCTCCTATGACAATCCCTTCCTTTTGGTGAGATCACAATAGAATTCTGTAGAAAATTTTTTGTTCTTTTCCTTTTTCAATCATCAAATATATAGAAGTTTTGTCACACCCAAAGGCATTTTGTGAACTGATAAAATTAATTACTCCAGGCAGAGACATATTGGAAAACCTAGATTGCTGGAAGTATGTTGACTAGTTTCAAATAAACTAAGTATCACTACCTAGTACACTTAGTCAGTGTTTTTATGTTAGACATATACCAGAAGAAAGTACCGTAAAAATTTTTGGTGCCAAAAGATTTTAGAAGGATTTTCAAGAAATGTAAGAGCTCTGACTTTATTTTCTTTCATCTTCTTTCCCTTCATTCTCCTTGTTTAACAAGGATCTCTTCTTTAATTCTCTGCAGATTGTTGATGTAGAAGCCTCCTCAGCTCTCATCACCTAAAAGAGGCTTCATTGAGCATTCCTGCCTCATTGACTTCCTTCTTTTTTCCCCTCATCTCTCTTTGAAACCTATTGACTGTTTCTTAATTTTTCTCTCCATAAGTTATTGCCTTTATGACGGAATGCCTTAATTTATTCCCCCTATAATGTCTACACACTACTGCTCACTGTGATTTATGGCAATGTGTGGTCTTCTGTTGTTTAACTCCACAAACCTACTTTGGAATGAAATTCTGTGAAAGAAGATATACTCCCACATGACTAATGAAGTCAGCATGCACTGCTGACTCTTCATCATCTTGAAAACACACACACATATTTTTAGGCGTAGTCAGAAAGAGAATCTTTAAAACATTTCCATTTAAGTTTGTGGCACTGTTGCATTTCTACAGAAATTTCTGCTCATTCTGAAAATCATCACCTTCCACCTTTCCCCCCTCCCCCCCAAGATTTATAGGATTTTCCCAAACTAGTACAATGCAAATAAGAACTAGGTGACTGAATTCTAATTCTTTGATCTGGAATTTGGGGCTCTAGAAAATCCTCAAACCTGTTAATCTTGTACTATAGAAAGTGTACAGGAAATACCAAAAAAACCTGTCAGATTTTGGAAAAAATCTAAATAGGGAAGATTGATAAATTTAAGCAATTTATTTGGTCTTGATCTTTAGATTCTGAAGAGTTTAAAGGTTTCTTTCCTCACTTCGACACTGATGGAAAGTAAAGTTATTCATTAACTTACAAAATAGGGGTCTGGAAACACTATTTTTTTAATTATTAGTCCTTCCTCCTTCTCCCCTGCACACACTCCCACAATTTACACAACTAAAAATAACAACAACACGGTGGTGATTTATTTTCTGCATCTTCTAATGTACACCTGCTTGTAGTTCATCAGCTGCCATTTGCTTAGCAAAGATATAATTACCATTCTCTAATTTATATGTCAAAAAAGGTTCAATAATTCATTTGGAAAGATGGGAGCTGAGGGAAATAAAACGAGATACTTGCATTTTGGATATCCATAACTTTCTGAAAAGCTAAAAACACATAAGACATGCAACTGCATAAATTCAGACAGGATCATGTAATAGTTATGGCTATGGACAGGTCTTCTAAGCAAAATCTACATGCATATTTAGGAGTCCTAATGTTTATGAAAACATCCATAAAGGTTAGGTAACTAACTCTCAAAAAAATCAGTGTGATTTTGCTACTGGCTCCAGTCACACCATCCACATGCAGACTAGATTGCATTTTCAGGTAGCTCAGTGAGTTGGATTTTCTCTGCAGGGATTCTGAAATAGCTTGAAGTTTTTTCTAGGAAAATAAGCCTCCTGCAATCCGATTACCTGTGTGTGACTACTTGCTTGCATGCCCAGCCAAGAAATTTCCTCAAAATATTTTTTGGTGAGTGGAATCATATTTGCTGGGGAACGCAAATTCCAGCATGCTATCCACATTTACTGGAGTGAGCCTGGGTGCATTGCACTTGGCTGCAACTCAAGCTTGACCCTTTTGCCTGAGAGAATCCTTGGAAAAGTTGTATTCTCATGCCAGAACAAGAAAAGATTCTTGTTAGACCTTCATTATTTTGCTTGAAATATCCAGGTAAAAGGATATTTTGCCTTTTGTTTCCTTACTTGCCTTTTTTCTACTCGCTTTTTGTCTCCTTGCTCATTGGCATATCCTAGGACCTTTTTGTCCTATCTGTGTTTGACTGAGCTGAACATTCAGAAGGAATGGTGGTGCATGACACACCCATTCATATTTATTTAACATACAACACAGGTCCTCTCCAGGTGCATAACTGTCTTTAGGACTGTCTTTTAGTTTTGGAGCTGTCAGTTCCCTGTGGTGGTGTGATCCCTGGTAGAGTAGATCAAGAGCAATCCTGAGGTTTTTCCAGCACTGTATGGGAACGTGTGTATGAACACATGAAAAAAATAAGATTCTGGAATATGGGTCCTTCCTCCCCAAAAGATTTCTCAAAATTTAGCAAACACCATATTCTAACTATGATCTAACTACATTTATGCTACTGACTTCGTGTTTTTTTTTTTTTTTAAATTTTGGTATTATTTTAACTATTACAGATCAGAGTGTGCAAAGGTTTTCTCTAGAGATTTAGAAATTCTGTCAGCACTCTGAATATCACAAAACCTTTTATCAAACTGTCAGCTAATTTTGTTTGTCTGTGCACAGTCATGATCAAAAAAAAAGAGGAAAATAAAATTCAGGATAGGTTCAAGGGATAAGGATAAGCTATGCGGTCCAGTGCTGCATTAGATTCAAGAAGAAGAAGGTTTTGCTCCTTCCAGGGAATAGTCTTCAGCAGCACATATAAATTATGTCCCTGTGAAAGATCTGAAGATGTTTGACTTGAAAGACAAAATGGAGATATTATTGTCTCCTTTCATGACAAGGTTTTCACAGAAAAAAATGAAAAATACTGCAGCCCCTGGCACCCCTTTGGCTTCTCCAGATCATCAGACAGAACAGTAGCCTAAGAATGGCTATTTATAGTACAGACATGCTCTGTGGCTGGTCATGGTCCTATCATGGGATTGCTTTCCCCAGTCTGGTGCAGACCTTCAGCATAACAACAATTTTGACCATGCTTACTGGCATGGTGTAATTGGTCAGATTTTTTGTTTTGTTTTGTTTGGTTGTTTTTTTGTTGTTGTTGTTTTGTTTGTAGAGTTTTTGTTTGTTTGTTTGTTTGTGGGTTTTTTTTTTTGTTTTTTTAATGGAGCAGGAAAAAAAGCCAACCCCTTCATGGAAAATAGTATGGCAGCTTTGGTGTTTACAGAGTCATAGAATCATAAAATCACAGACTGGTTTGAGTTAGTTAAAAATCATCTCATTTCAATTCCCCTGCATGAGGGCAGGGATGTCTTTCACAAGATCAGGTTGTTCAGAACTCCATCCAGCTTTTGAACACCCCAGGGATTGTGCACTCACATCTTCTCTGGGCAACCTGTTCCAGTGCCTCACCAGGCTCAGAGCGAAGAACTTCTTCCAAATATCTAATCTAATTCTCTCTTTTAATTTGAAGCCAATTCCCCTTGTCCTATCTCTATATATTCATGCAAATAATCTCTCTCCCTCTTTCTTGAAGTTCCCTTCAGGCACTGGAAGGCCACAATTAGGTTATCCCGAAGACTTCTCTTTTCCAGACCGAACAATCTCATTTATCTCACTGTTTCCTCATAGAAAAGGTGCTTCAACCCTCTGGCCACCTTGGTGGTCTCCTCTGGACTTGCTCCAACAGCTCCATGTCTTTCTTGTGCTGAGGACCCCAGAGCTGGAGGCAGGTCTGCAGGTGGGGTCTCAGCAGAGCAGAGCAGAGCAGAGGGGCAGAATCACCTCACTTGACCTGCTGCCCACACTGCTTTGGATGCAGTCCAGGGTGTGATTTACTTTCTGGGCTGCCAGTGCACCTTGCCAGGTCGTGTCCAGCCTCTCATCCACCAACAGAAGTTCTGGCTTTACACATAGTAATTTTTCATCCTGGCTGCAATTCCAGTCAGAAACTTTCTTTGAATTTTTGATTAAAAAAGTGTTATTCCACTTGAAGTTGCTACGCAGGGAAGAAAAGTAAGCTTCCTGGGCTGTTCATTAAAACTAGTGCTTATTACCAGCACTAGTTCCTGGGAGCAGACAGTATTTCTGACAAGCTCAAGGGGAGCTTAGCCCAGACGCTGTTCATCCAGGTTGAGGCTTAACAAGCATTTCTGTGATCCTAGGGCAGTCTGAGGAGAGGTGGGGATGCACCACCATCCCAAGCCAAGTTATTCTTGCCCATGATGGCAACTGATGAGTGATGTTTCCTTGTCCTTATCTTGATGCACAAGCCTTTTATTATGTTTTCTCTCCTCTGTCCTACTGACAAGGCAGAATGGTAGAGTAGCTTTAATGGGCACCTGCTGACTACCCAGGGCCAACCCACCACAGAAACACAAAAAAACCTAGGACCTACAGTATTTAACCCATATTTTTGCATGACTCCAGAGGTTTTAAGTTCCGTTTTGTGTCTTGGATATTACTTATGAATTTTCATTAGAATTAGGAGATGAAATGCATAAATTTGTGACCATGGACCATAACTCAAAGTTATCATAACTTGAAATACTGCTGTATTCATGGAATTAGAGAGAGGCACTCCCCAGATTTTTTCTTCCTGTCCCAGAAGTTTTCCATATCTCTTTGAAATCATTTAAGAGACATGAGACTAGCCATGTATCAAAGGTATTTTTCTTTGGATTTTATTCTTAACAAGGTCACCGAGTTTACTCACATATCCTATGTTCCTGACTAATTTCCTTATTCATTTAACTATTAAATTGTCATAATCTGCCACAATTTCCCTCCTCTCTCCTTCCCCTCTTCTTGCAGTTTGGCACATAGCTGATTTCTGTATTCTGAAACATGATGGGCTGAAGCAATTTAGATGGAATATATTTTTTTTTCTTTAGTTGTAGCTGCATTGAGTACTGTGGAAAGACTCCTGGTAAACATATGAGAATAAGAAAGAAAATTCTTTTGTTAAGTCAGGCATGACTTTGAAATCCCTTGAGCTATTACAGTGTATCTGTTTTTATTCATGTAGTACAAAATGAATAGAGATGCTTAAAAAATTAGTATTAAATGTCACAAATTTAAACCTATTTAGATACAGCAAAACAGAAACTCAGAGCTGAAGTAATTAAAGTCACTGTAGTTTCCTGAGTTTGACACAAAATGGATTCATCATGACATTTACAACATTGCTGTAAATTTAGGTTATAACTTCCTGTTCTTGAATAGCTTCCTTTAAAGTGTGTGTCAGACTGTGTACTCTTCACAGGAATGAAAGACAAAGGAAAAAACACAGACATATATGAGGAATAAACTTGAATTCTGCCAGATAAAAGGTAATACAAAACAAATAGGTAAGAACACGAAGGGTTAGGCCAGAATAATTTAAATGGCTTGTACGAAAAGCATTCTTAACAAGGGTATGAACACGACGATTTTAGAGTGATCATTTCTCTGTCATGCCCTCTCACCATCTTACAGTCACTGGTACAGAAACTTCCCACAGCACCACACAGTCCCACAGGCTGGAAGGACCTCCAGAGGTCATCTGGTCCTACCTGCTCCCCAGAGCTGGTGCAATTACTGTGGGCTGCTCAGGGCTTTGTTTGGTCAAGCTTTGAACATCTTGGAGGAGAGAGATTCCACAGCCTCACTGGGTCCCTGCTGGAACATACAACCACTCTCATGGTTTTTTTTTGTTTTGTTTGTACTTAGTTTTCTAAAACATTTGACCTTTCTTTTTTGTTAAAACATAAGCAGATGGTGGCAAAAACTAGATATATGCTTCTCAGAAGGGCAGAGCCTGGGCTTTTAATTAATCTTAATTTAGATGTAAATCAGGAAGTCTTAATCTCATTTACTTTTAAATCTCTTAAACTTTTAAAAGCCTTAATACTTTACTTTAAATTAAATAAAACTGAGGCTATAGCTTCAATTTGTTGAAGACAGACAATACCTAACTATTTTTAAAGGACATATCTAGGTCAGTTTAAAAGATGGAAATAAACTAGCTTATGCTTAAATAAAGCTGTTTGACCTTATTATCTAAACCATACCATAACTAACTCAGCAAGTCATTAACTGCTTCACAACTGTTGGAACCACAGAACTCGCAACTCAGATTGAAAGATCTGACACCATAAACATTTTGAGTTATGGGCTGATAAATACAAATAGTAATGGCTACGGTTATCCAACAGACCTGGCACAAGTGAGTGATCTGTATTTACATTAGAGCTAAGATGATTTACAAATGCCAAAGTGCCACATTTTTATTTCATGAAACACATATGTCAGGAGATTTTTATTCAATATATCACTTCTATAAGCTTTTAAACTGTATTTTATTATGAAATAAGAAACGGGTAACAAATTAAATCAGAGTAAAAAAGAATCAATGGCCAATATCATGAAAATAAGATTGTGTTTCAGTCATTATTGCTTTCAAAATCCTTCTTTGTATTCTGGAAGGAACTTGACTTCTTTAAAATTGAAGTAAATTTTTAAGCATTAATCACAACCCTCAGTTACTTCAGCTCTTCACTTTCATGGATCAATATGTTAAGAAAATAGAAAATATTTTCAGTCAAAATTTTAGATCTTAAATGTGTTGAAACATATGCTTTTCTTAAGAGGCCCTTAGTAGTTTTTCTAATATAACTTCTGATTCTTCCCATATCAAATTTTCAAATCTGATCCATGGGATCTGGTAAGCTACTTTAAAAAAAAAAAAATATAGTGTTTAAAAAGTATGTTGGGTCAGGCAAAAAAAAAATAAAATAAAAGCTTCTATTTTTGTTTTCTTGCAATAAAAAATTAACTTTTCAATAAAGTGTGAAGCATTAATCTGTCTACAACAGATGAGGCATAACATGGCTAATGGACCAGAATTGACAGCTAACAGACTAGTGTTTCTCTACTTATGTTAATGTGCAAATATACATCAGAGAGATATTTTTACTTCTAAAATTTATTCTACCAAGAAAGAAGTGAACAGGTTGGAGGGAAAAAAAAACAAAAACAACAAACCAAACAAACCAAATAGCAGTGTAGAAGGATTCAGATCTTTAAGTGTAATGGCATCTAGAAAAAGTACTTTTTAAATGTTCATAAAAGAGACCCATCGTTAAATAAATCTGGTCGCACACTGTCTCAAAGCTCTGAATTAACAACTTTTTAGAATCTTTCTAATGTATGCAATGATTTAAATCCAAGGTTCCTAATTAGTAGATCAAGAGAAGTCTAAAAATATCTGGAATTAATTTAATGAATGGCAGCTCATCAACTGTTTTCTACTAGAGAGAAAACACAGCATCGCTCAAGAAACGTTCATGATGTTTATTGCTAAGGCTGAAATTAGAAATATGAAGTTGGTCTAAGAAACCCTTATAACTCAACTCAGAGAAAGCAATATTTGGTAACCCATATTCTAAAGAGGCCGGGAATTAAAAGACATTTTTACCAGTTTTTAGAATAGAAGAGGTTAAGGCCTTTAAATCATTTTCTATCGGGTTAAAGTTTTGTCTTTCATTTGTAGAGATCATTTTTCCATCTCATAAGCCTTTTCTTGTGCATTATTGATATTAATAATTCACATTCCTAAAGCCTGCTGTATGTACAGCTAGTATCCATTTTCTTTTGAATAGAAAAAGATCACATGAAAATTCAAAACATACAGAGTCTTAATGGACAAGAATGACAACTCTCTTCTTCTCCATGAGGACATAATTTCATTTCAAAGAAGAGCAGAAGAGCTTTCTTCACTTTTTTCTTCATTTTTTTCCAAGCTGGACATATTTTGATAGAAACTCTATAATTAATACTATAGCAAAATGATACCTAATTAATTGCATTAAAGTGATATGAGCACTAACTTTAAATGATGTGCAAGCATTACTCTGCTACTTCTATCAGCTCAGTGATTTTATGATTCCTGTCATCAATGGATGATAAAACAAAGAAGATGAAGACAACCAGGCATTTTTCTCCTTTGTTAAAGGAGAGGAAGTGCTAGTTTAAAGAGACAGGCCACTTAGTGGGTTTGAAAGACATGCTGAACCTAATTAAAGTGCTCTAATAAATCTTTATTCTTTTAAAATTTCTTTATAATCTCAGAACCTTAATTCTTTTTGGGTACTGTCCAGTAATTCTTTTGAGACATGAATACCTAAAAAACCCCACAACAAAACGAAACACTTAAAAACCCCAACAAACTCATTAGAGGTAAATCCACTACCACAGAACATCTGCTGTCATGCACAACAGGTAAAGCATAACAATAAACAGTTCATCAGCTATAGAATCCCATTCCCTCTTCAGCTTATCTCAGTATCACCTACTAGAAGTACTGCTTGGTCCTCTAAAGACACAAAAATGAGAAACACAGAAGCATAAATACTGATCAACGTTATTTGCAAAAAAAAAAAAAATACCTAATACTGACTTGAATTTCTGTCCTTCTGTCAGGCACCAGCTTCAAATGAACTGCAGCTGCCAGCACTGAACAGGTGTGTTGCAGCAGCTGTAAGCAGGGTCACCAGAGTAAAGGCTGTGAGAATTTCAAGGCATGAGCTAAAGGGATGCTAATCTGAAGTCATCATTAAGATTTTTGGTAAGAGAAGTAGGAAAGGCTACAGGTGAAACCTTTTCAAATAACACTGATGCAGCTTAATTTAATTATCTGGTTACTTTATTCAATGAAAGCAGGGTATTTAGTGGGGGGTAATACCATCAGATAATGCCACAGGTCTTTCAAACGTTATGTGCTGCATTCAGAGTTCCAGAACCTGAGTAAGGATATTCCTGACAACTAAAATTGAACAGGGACTTTACTAAGACATCTTGTGCTGTGTTGACCCTGCCTGGATGCCAAGTGGCCACCAAAGCCACCCTGTCACTCTTTTCCTCATCCGGACAGAGGAGAGAAAATGCAACAGAAGTTTCATGGGCTGAAATAAGAGCAGGGAGTGATCAATCACCAATTACTGTCACAGGAAAAACAGACTCTACTCAGGGAAACTAATTTAGTCAAATGGGATGTTGGCTGGTCTTTTTCCTTGATGGTAATTGATCAGGTTTACTTTGTGAAGGACTTTCTTTGACTTTTGTGAATAGTTTATCATTTTAGGAGCCCTCAGAGGAAACTCTTTGGTACCAAAATAGATCACCTTAATTCAACTCTCAATTCTTAACAAAGTATTTTCGTATTTAGGTTTGACATAGTGGTAGTTTATTTTCCCCTGATGATATCTAACTTCTCTTTACATTAAGACCATATAAGCTTCTACACAAAAAAGATTCTGTTGATGTAGGCTTGAAGTATAAATACTTTGGCAGGCCTTAATAGAAGGATTGTTCCTGTTTAATTATCAAAATATATATCTGTATACTGAGAGGTATTGCTGTACTTCCAGGTTTTATCTCAGATTGGATTTGGGGAGTCAAAATATTTGGGCTGGAATAGTGCAATACACATACCCAGTTAAGCCACCTAAGTGCTAGAAACTTTTTCTATTCAACTAAGACATACATGCTACATCACATCTTTAAATTAAGACATTTCCTTTTACTAGTTTTTTTATCTGTAAAAATAATTATTTTCAAAATGAGCTTGATTACATTATTTCTCCGTAATTTGTCTTACCCATGCTACATTTTTTTCTTATTATTTCTTGCTAATACTGTCAGTGATGCCAAATTCAGTATAATTCAAGAATTTCATCAAAGTATTTACAGTTCTAGCACCTGTCCTCAATTTGATGATGATTCTTTAAGTGTTATCTTTATCTCTGTAACTCTAGCTGTTATGGCTGTTGTACACACGTATTAGTATTAAGGACACTAGTTATTTTTTTTTAATTAGTTTTGACAGAGAGGATTTTATTCTGAATCAGTCAAGAAGTTAATCTTGTGCACTGTTGATCCATGGCTCAAGGGAGACCTTTGCAATGGAAAAGTTTTACTGCCTTTACACAAAGGACTGGTAAGTCCTTCTCCAGTACAATCTGTACACCTCTGATCAGGAAAGGCAGGAGCAGAAGTTCAGAGGAGTGAAAAGTGAATTTTGTTGGAGTAGGTTAAGATAATGGGACTTTTTTAGGTAACAGAACAGAAACTAAATATGGATAGCCAGGTTAAAGCTTAGGTGGGAACTCAGCTTTATAATTTAAGACCAATGTAGAAGAAAACAGCCCAGTAGTAACTATGAATAAACTTAGGATGAATGTTTTTTTAACTCAGAAAGTGGAAAATAAAATAGACAAAGATTTATGAGTTAAAAAAAAAAAATAATTAGTCTGCCTATAGTAGCTGGAAATTGAACTTTACTCCAGAGGGCCTTTCCAGTCAATGTCATATATTTCTACGTAGTTAAGTTTAGGCTTACTGACAATCTCAAAGTATTCTGTAAAGAGGTTACTGAATTACAACAAACATTTTTTTTCATATTTTGGGAGACTATGTCATTGGAATACTATTAGGAAATTAACATATTCTTCCTTTTCCCAATTATCTGTTATTGGATGGAGTTTTTGGGGTAAGTGCTTATTTGGTCTGACATGTGTAACCATGCTGTAATTCTTGTTTAATCTGACAGCAATTAGAATGATACCTGTAATTTTTAAAGTATAATCACAGCTGGTGCCTCAGACATAGGCAAGGCATGTAGAACAGCTTTTTTTTGCATAACAAAATAATAAAGATGCTGCTATTTTCTCCTTTCTGTTCATGGATTCTCTGGTAACTAATGCAGAATGTCTTTTCTTCATTTGACCTCACAGTTTTCATCAAAAAGGTAGAAACAGCAAAGAAGACAAAGACAGAAACTATACAAAGAAAACAATTTTGATACATAAATTAATTGCTGACATGTCACTACATGGTTTTTAATCAGAAAATGTTGGATTTGAAATGCTGAAACAAGTATCCACATTTCTCAAAGAGTCTCTGAAGAAGCACAAATTTATTGAATTCTTTTTCTTCTGTTCATATGAAAAAATAGCACTGAACAACTGCAGCTTACGGCTCCCACATTAAAGTTACACTCTGCTAAGTACAATAATTCATAAAATAAAGGTATCAAAAATAGGATTTCTGGTTGCATCTTTATTCTTCTGCAAATACAATATTTAATGCAAATACAATATATGGAAGATGATTTACCCTCCATTATTGCAATCATAATGCAAATGGAATACAATATTTCAGTGAATATCTATTTGTTCAGGTTAGCAAAAAAAAGGTCGATAATTATTTGAACATGGTAATAAAATGAAAAATGAAAGTGTTTTGTAATGGATTATTACATTTTATGACCATACATTTATTTTACATATTTCAAATAGTTTCACACAGTTCCTACTGTGTATAAGGAAAAAAACCTACGTTGGTACTAATTTTATGATGGAGTCAGGTGCAGACAATCAGCTTAACAAAACAACAAATAAATATGAATTTTCTTGCTTTTCACAGCTTTTTTAGGATACACTGAGTGGACAATTTAATGCAAGTACTGCTTGGGGTGAACTTCAGTGGAAAAAAAAAGGAGTTTTCACATGGGCTCAAATTCAAACTGATCCTGAATTTCAGTCCCTCTTAGTATGGATAAGCATTAAAACCAGAGACCACTGAATTAATATCAGTGTAAACACATGCTACAGCAATAAAACTGAACAAATTGTACCCTTGTATGGATATTGCTTTTGCCCAGTTAATAGAGCAATATCTAAAGCTTTGTGTCAAGCATAACAGACTAAGTGCAGAATAAATTGGTTGGTTGATACATCTTTGAGTCAGACTAGCCCATATACAGCTTTCCTGAGAGCTTGGAGCAACAGGAGAAACATCTCTCAGCCCATTCCCATGGAACACAGAGGTGGGAATTTCTCCCTCCATTGTGCACAAAGCTGGAGCGCTCCCAGAGCAAGTGGGGACTCGTGGCAATAATGGAACTAAGATCCAGGGTGAATGCAAACCCCTGCTGCAGCAACAGACAGTGCCATAGAATCACAGAATATCCTATGCTGGAAGGGGACCACAAGGATCATCCAGTCCAGCCTCTGGTACTGCATAGGGCAGCCCCAGGAACACCACTATGTGCCTGAGAGAGTTGTCCAAAAACTTCTTGGGCTGTGACCACCTCCCTAGGGAAAGGAGTCAAGGAATATCTATCCACAGCCTCTAAACTCTCCAGAAGGAGTCAGAGGAAGAAAATAGAAAACCAATGTATCAACTGTATCTGTAACTAGTAAATTAGTTTTTAAGAGAGTTAACAACTCAGCTCAGGTTTTGTGAGTGTTGTTGAACTATTTGGCCTTTTCCTAGGCATTTAGGGGAATAAAAAATAAGGAACATTGGAAAGATCTAGAATTGTGCTGTCACTTTAACTCTAAAGATACTTGTCATGTGTTTTTTAATCTTCGTTTTCATATAGGAGGTAAAAAAAGTAAAACCAGGTAAAATAACTAAAGGCCAGGGTGGATGGGGAATTGAGCAACCTGATCTAGTGGAAGTTGTCCCTGCCCATGGCAGGGTGTTGGAACGAGATAATCTCTAAGGTTCCTTCCAGCTTAAAGCTTTCTATGACTCTATAGTTTGTCATTCCTCTGAGAAACATAAAGTTGCACTGTTTAATTTTTCTAGTACCGTGCTCATTCTTTTTGGGTTTTGTTATCTCAGTTTGAATAAATGCTGATGGATGTCTTTCAGTTTTCTTCGAGTAAGTTACCTGACTTTAACTTTTCCTATAGCAATTTTCTCTTCATTCCTTTTGCACAAGTGTGAAAGAACAGCTGCTGCCTGACAGAATTATTTTAATTGTTTCCATGCTATAAAAATGTTAAAAGCAATTTTAATTTTAACAGTAAATAGGTTTTATTGCCGAGTTATACTTGTGCTTATAGTTATAAGATGGCAACGGGTGGTTAAAAGTATATTTGATTTTTTACTATTATTTCTCCTGTATCCACTGGATAATCAATGAAGTGATACTATTTTGCCCTCAGGAACAAAAAAAAAAAAAAAAAAAAAAAAAAAAAAAAAAAAAAAAGCTAATGGAAGCAATTAAAATATATGAATAATACTGACACCTCTTTATTATCTTTCAGGTGCACTCAGACTTGCCCAGCACATTAAGTGGTAATGATGCAGATACAGTTATTTTCCAGTTGACATGATTAGTTCGGTGGCACAGACACATTTATCTTGTGCTCTGAAGCCCTTCACATTAAGCTATTGGATTTGGGAAATAAAGTCAATAGATATATGAAATGACCTCATGCTAACATTGAAAGACATGGGTAAGAATGGTGTTTCCGTGCTCTACAACACTACTTAAAGTTATAGGAGTTGTTCTTGATTCTTTGTTGTGTTCCACAGACTCAGGAATTTCCAGCAAGAATAGTGTAAAGGATGGACATCTATGGTCACAGGCACATAGCATTAATTTTTGTGTGGTCTTTATGTGATCTTTGTGTTAACAATGTTTACATCCTAAAAATGTCTCTGTGCTTACAAGATATTCACTGTACATTGAAAGAAGATGCTCCTTAGTCTCTCTTGCATCTTGAGATGTTGATGTCTTTGGGGTTTTTTCAGCTCATACAGTATTTGTGCTGGCTGGAGAGGTGCTGCATAGTAAGCCTTTTCAAGGAATGTAAATGTTGTCAAGAATCTATTTGACTTCTGGACAGGATCTTTTAAAAATCAAATACATATCTGTGGTGCATATCTAAGAGCTATACTTACTGAAGTGTAGAAGAATTATGAAGTGTTGCAAGTCACAGTATTAATAATTATATTAATAACAATAAACTGAGAGTCTGAATAGAAATGAGAAATGGGCAAGAAACAGCATAATAGACTTGACTGAAAATGGTCTTGATGTTCCTCTCTTCTGTATAACTTTTAAGTCTGGAAAGCTCCTATGTGGAGTCTAGACTATTCACAAAATCACAGAATCAATCAGCTTGGAAAAAACCTCTGAGATCATTGAGTCCAACCTATGACCAAACACTACTGTGTCAACTAGATCATGGCACTGAGTGCCACATCTAGTCTTTCCTTAAACACCTCTGGGACCGAGCAGCCCATCCCAATATCTACTCAGAATTTCTGTGAAGAAATTTCTGTGAAGAAATTCTTTCTAATGTCCAACATAAACCTCCCTTGGTACAGCTTAAGACTATGTCCTCTTGTCCTGCCACCAATTTCTGGAAGAAAAGACTGACTCCCACCTGGCTACACCCTCCTTTCAGAGAGTCAGAGAGAGTAATAAGCGCACCCCTGAGCCTCATTTTCTCCAGGCTAAACACACTCAACTCCCTCAGCCCCTCCTCATGACACTTTTGCTCCAGATGCTTCACCAGCTTTGTTGCCCTTCTCTGAACTTCCTCCAGCACCTCAATGTCCTTCCTGAATTGAGGGGCCCAGAACTGGACACGACATTGGAGGTGTGGCCTCAGCAGTGCCCAGCACAGGGGATGGTCATTGCCCCGGTCCTGCTACCACTCCATTTCTGATACAAGCCAGGATATCCTTGGCCTTCTGCCCACCTGGGCTCATGTTCAGCAGGCTGTCAAACAGCACCCCGATATTCTTTTCTCCAGGGCAACTATCCAGCCACACTGCCCCAAATCTGTAGCTCTGCATGGGGTTATTCTGGCCAAAGTGTAGGACTCAACATTCAGTCTTGTTGAACCTCAGTCTGGTTGATTTACTAGAACTGTGGGCCTTGGCAGGGACCAAAATGCAGCCAATATTTCAAGCATTCATGATAAAGAACAACAAAAATTCAATAGTTCAGATATAGCTTAAACTCTATACCTAAGTTTATGTTGTTATATTGTTATATTGTAATATTGTACTGTTATATTGTAACAGTAACAAAATGAGAGACTGAAGAATCCCAAAGTACTGGGCATACATAAGATGCGTAGTGACGGGCCAAGGGCGAATGGCTTCCTGCTGAGAATAGGTTTAGATTAGATATTAGGAAAAAGTTCTTGACTGCAAGAATGATGAGGCCCTGGCACAGGTTGCCCAGAGAAGCTGTGGCTGCCCCATCCCTGGAAGTGTCCAAGGCCAGGTTGGACGGGGCTTGGAGCAATCTGGGAGAGTGGAATCCCCCATGGCAAGGGGGTTGAAACTGGATGGTCTTTAAGATCCCTTCCAACCCAAATCATTCTAGATTCTATGACTGGTAGAATGAAAAAAAAAAAAAAAAAAGCTAGTGTTGTTACTTAAGAAAAAGAATTACTAGCTTTTAAGGTTCCTTCTAGGATGATACATCTTGTCTTCATTATTTTCTGTGCACTTTAAGTACTTTTCCTATGGAGAAATGACACCCTCTTTCCAAGAGGTGACTGGAGCCTATTAATATGTACTGTGATTCTGTGTGCTGGAAGTCATTAAGGGCCCCTGCCTCTTAAAGGAAGCATCTGGATGATAGAATTGCTCCATCTAGTTTAGGTTTTGTGCTGTGCATTAGGAACAGGAACCCTTTTATACATTGGGTAACTGCCTGTATTTCTAAGCATTCATCAACTATCATCATGTAGTTTATTTTATTCACCTCATTAATATTACTTGCGGCACCTGCATAAAAGTGCTTTTGTTGTGCTCAAATATTTACTTTGTTAGCTTGATTGGCTTACATGTGCAACAGCTTACTCTTTGATGGTGCTGGAACACTGAGCCCCCTTCTGTGCCTTCCATGTGAGCAGTCAGTCAATCAATAAGAAGGCTTAGGGGTTTCCCCTTGTTTTGTAGTGCTTAAATACTACATTGCTTGGCAACTATTGCCCAGCAATTGGAGTTGGACAGAGGAATAGTGCATTTCTTGTTTTGAAAAATCGCAAAAGAGAAAGCTTCCTCCAAATGGTATCATCAATATACTTGACTTAAGAATAGGCTGACAATGTCGGTTTAGCAAAATCACACACTTTGTTTAGTCCATAAAAATGAACATTTATTAATCAGGGTGACCACTTAAAGCTGCACAAATGAACAATTCAAACTTTGTTAGGCAGCTGATCAGGTACATCTAGATGTCAGCAGCTTGGAACCATAGCTCTAGGAAACCTGAAAATTAAACAGAGAGTGTCTTAGAGCAAAAAAGTTCAACAAATGAAATGAATGTCATAGTTTAATTAAGACGGATAAGAATCATAGACAAATGGATAGCTTAAGGTTAAAAACTACCTGCTGGTTGCCTTTTTGATGCAGCATTCAGAGCTATAACCTCAGAAGATGTTTGGGAACTTCCCAAGACTGCACCTTCTGCTAAGGTATGTGTTCCTTTTAAAACATTTTTTCAGGAAAAAAAAACAAAACAAAACAAAACCAAAAACAATAAACCTTTTTTTTTTTATTATTTCAATAAGTGGCTTATGTAAATGCTTGGGAGGTGCAAGTGCTACTAGGATGCTTTTGTAGAAAATGTGATAAATAGGATACAATGATCTATACCATTTACTGAAAACTGAGCCCATCTCACTCTAGTCCCTGAATCATGTTTGGGTTTCTCCAGAAAAAAGATAATTGGAACAGGCCAAAATAATTTAAGGTAATGGGCTAACTGTTAACTGAAGTGCATGACTAAGGCTGGTGCTTAAAACATGACTTCAGCCCTTCTACCTTCTTTGAGGTACCTGAGAGCTCTGAATAATCTCTGGGGTAAACACAAAACCGAAACTAACAGAAAAAAATACAACAACAGCAACAACAACAAATCAATCAACCAGACAACTAAATGAAAGAAAAAAGAAAAAAAACAAAACACACTCAACAAAAAACAAACAAACAAAAAACCAACAACAAAAAAAAACAAACAAAAGTTCCACTTCAAGTTCTGAGGTCGTAGTTGAACATAATATTAGAGACCATGATTATGAATTCCTATGTCCTTTTGTGAGTGCTTTTTTTGGTGCAAATGTTGGAGTGAGATGGATTTGATCCCCTGACACATAACTTAAAACCTTGTAACTTAAAAATTTGAAGTAGACAGAAGAAGAAACACAGTTAAAAGTCACCTCTAATAAAGGCGTTTACCACTTACCTGAATGTTTAGCTCTGTTTTTCCTTTCAATAACCAAACCGTCAGTGAAGCCGTCCACTCAAACAGCTTAGGCAAGATTTATGCAAGGTGTCAATTTTTGTGCAGTTGTTATAGCTGGCAAATAAAAATGGGATTCCTTGTAACTGAAAAGGATGGCCGGGATTTTTAAAAAGCAAGACCGTAAATGTCAATAAACTGTATTTTTTTCCCTTTTCAGATGCTGTGTTTTGCTGACATTTAAGCCCCATGGTTTGCCATAAGAGGATTCACTTGCCTGAGCATAGACCTATGTGTTGTATAGGTTTATGTTTGAGCTTGTTACCTTAGCTAATTATGGGTGAAGGTGAGAAATAAGGAGCTCTGGAAGAAAATCAGTGTTTTACCCCAAATCTCAACCCTTGTTTTCTTTTATTTCTTTCCATCTTCCTGTGTCTTTATTCCTCTTAGCTCAAAGTCAGTGCTACATGTCACATGGTTGACTGAAAAGAGATCTCATTTCCCAGGGGAAGAGGAGGGGAAGGATAAACAGATATGGGGGATGGAAAAGGGAGAAAGTTTTCTAATAGATTCCTATATTTTCTTCCCTTTGCAGGGATTGAATATCTACTCTCTCCAAATTATAATCTGTCAAAGGAACGAGTCTCATTTTAAGAACAAATGTTTTAACTCATATTAATTTTTAGATAGCTATAACACTGGGCAAAGTATCACTTTGTCATCATTCTGTCTCTTTTCTCTATACATTATCTTTATTCCTTTCTGTTTATTGAAAGTGAGTATTTCATGTCTTACAAGTCAGTTACCAAAATCTGTGGAGACTCCAGACACCAGAGGAACCTTTTGTTCCAAAGGCTGAACAAAGCCAACCACTATAATCGCATTGCTCCCTGCCAAAGCTGTTGTGGCAACCTTCAGGAGAGGTTTCCTTGATGCACATCCAATTGCCTGGACAACTGCAGCAGTTGATTGCTCACTCAGGTGCAGGTTTAGGAAACTCCATAATTTACGGTAGCTGTCATAAGTTGTACCATCTTTTTCAAGCCTAACAATAATCTGGGATCCTATAACAGGACCGAAGGCTCAAGAGCACCAGAATTTTTTCATCTTGAGTTCATTTTTATGTGTGATTTCAAGCAAATGAGGAATGACTTTAAAAACAGGGAAAAAAATCCTTGGGTTTATGACAGAACACGAGCCTGCAGAGAATGGTGAGAGGGTGTTGTCAGGGCTATGAAAACATGGAAAGCCTCTTCCTAGCTTCCAAAAGGAAAAGAGATGGTCAGATTTTTAACTCTGCACTCTTATTTCCAAGTCCTTTCAACATAAATATATATTTTTTTATTAAATGACTGCACAAATATGTCACACTTATAAGATCCTGTAGGGAGTGCTGAATACAGTTGAGTGTTATTTGTCCCAGCAGGTGAAGTTAATGCTGAACTCTCATTCAGTCCAAACACTTTTCTTTCCAAACCCTCTGAATGTTCTCAGCAAGCAGAATGTGACAGTAGCTCCCAGTAGACCAGATGAGCTTCCTATACATGGGCCAAAACTTTCAGTTTCTCAAGTTTGCACTATTTGTGTAAGGCAAATGGACACATCTAATATTAAAGACATTCAAAACTGGTTGATCTTTTTATGCCAAACCCCTTCCAGTCTTTTAATGATTTTTTTTTCATTTAATTCCATTACTTTTCTCTTCCTTTTATGATATTGTATTATATTCCTTAGGAGTTTTAGCTTGATTTTACATGGTGTTAAAACCTAAAAGGAAATACCAAGTTATCTGTTGGCAGAAAAAAAAATAACTCAAATAAATTGTGACAATAGATGAAAAAAGGAAATAAATAAATATTCATGAGTATTTTAAAATCTGAATTCAGAAGAAATAAATATAGTACACCACTTTGGGGAAAATATGCAAATACTAAGGAAACAATTATTAATGTTCTGGTTATATATTCCTACTTTTGTGATTCTTTGTTTAAGAAGTTGCACTGAGTTTCTATTGCTCATGCATAATAAAATCCCACTTTTTAGAACATCTGGATTTTATTTTTTGAGAAAGAAAAAAACACAACCCATAATAGCAATTATGGAGAAATGTGGAAGCAGTCCACACATATCTGCTTAAAAATCAAGATATCACACTGAGAAATAAACTTGATGGTTATTTCTGACCCATCTGTTTCACATAATTGGGTAATAACATATGCATTTTGCTTCTGAAAGAATTCCCCTGGGAGTACTTCATCTGCCTCAAATGACCATCCACAGCCCACGCTCACCCTGCAGCAGTTTGGTGGGGCACACGTGCTGTCCTTCTGACTGAGGTAAAATGAGGCTGCCCATGTCTTTGAGTTGAAGGAGAAAAAAAAAACTCTCAGAGTTGTAGGTGTGATAAGGCAGAAGCTCCAAGGCAATGGAGCTCTTGTGCCACATGAAAGAGCAGGGTGAAATCTGGACTCTAATTGGGGAAGGCACTGTGGGTGTCTAGATAGTGAGCTTTATTTCTAAGCAGAAGTAGATGCACAGATAAGTTCTTTATTTTGTCCTATACGTCTGTTTTTATGTGGTTTTGTGACACAATACTGGATTTATCCAAACCAACCACATCAACAGCTTATATAATCTAGAGAAGATGTGACAAACAAATAAATATAAATGTGTGTGTGTTTGTCACAAAAAGAGAGAGGTAAGTCCATTTTCATAGTTAGCTAGTTCTTAGAATAAGAGAATTTGTGGACTCCTCATTCCTGGAAGTGTTCAAGACCAGATTGGATGGGGCTCTGAGTGACGACCCAATGGCAGGTTACCTGTCCATGAAAGCAGAGTTGAAACTAGGTGGTCTTTAACATCCCCTCCAACCCCAACTATTCTGTGATTCCATGATTTTGTGAAATGAGAGGAGAAAAAATTATGGTGTTTCTCATAAATATGGATTTCTCTCTGAATAATTATCTTGAGCAGGGAGGATGGCAAGAATCATGTTTATGGCACTTCATGCTCATACTCAAATGAGCTCTTCTAAAGAAATATTGCAAGTCTATTTATTCTCTACTTGTCTGTAGCATCTGATAAATACACTGAAAGGTGTCAGTGGATGTGTACAATCGAAGGCAAAGCTGTTAGAAGAACATGAATTTTCAAATACTGTTCCACTTCTTGCTTTCTGACTTCCTATTCTCAATTTCACGACAGAAACATCTCTTCACCTGGTCAAGGGCGGGAATTTTAGTGCCTTCCACAGAATCCTTTTTCTGAAAAAATATTGGTACATGCCTGTGTGCTTTCAAAAGCAGATATGAAGACATGAATTTTTAAAGGTAGTAAATATTGTAAGATGTTAATAACGCTTAGAGTGATCTTACTTTACAAAACATGATAGGGTTTTTTTGAAGACATTTTTCAAGGTTTTTGATAGCCTGTGAAGTTCAGCCCTACAACATGAGCATAAGGTTTGATTTTGATCAAGAAATTTTGCACTTAAAGCACATCTGAGAGAAAAACTTGCTTTGTTATCATAAAATCATACAGTCACAGAATGGTTTGAGCTGCAAGAGATCCTAAGGAACATTTAGTTCCAGCCCCTCTGCCATGGACAGGGACACCTTTGTTGATAACATTTAGGCAAAATACTTTGACAAAAGAGAGATTATTCCCAGTTCATATCCATGTAGCTGTACACTTCTGTCAGTCTTTCTTTAAGACCTGAGGGCAGAATGCTCTGCAATCTTTTTTTTTCTCATAAGTCCTTGTAATATGATTAATCTGAATAATCTACATCTACAGATTATCTTAAATTAAAAAATAAAAATCATAGTTACTGCATAGTCAGCATGTTTTCTTCTTTATTTTGGATGCCCTCACGATGTTTAGCTAGTCCTTCAGTAACAATATGAGATGGAAATTCATCTGCACATGGAGTTCACAGCCACCTGTCCAAAGCAAGGTGTTTGATACCAGCAGATAGCAGTCATTAAACATGAAGTGAACTCCCTGTAGACGTAACACACATTTCAGAAATCAGGGACTTGATGGAGCATATTTCCAAAGTAGTCTCTTTTTCATACAGTGAAGTCTAATACGAGTTGTCATGTTATATTCAGCAATCTAGGTGATTTGCAAAGGCATTTTGTTGTGGAAAGGCAACAGAATCTTTTTTTTTTTTTTTTTTTTAAATGTTTAATCTGTACTGCTTTGCTTTCCCCAGTAATGAATGAGGTCTTGGAAAAACATTGCTAAGTTGATGTGATGATTGATGGCCAAGTAAGATAATAGAGTCAGAATGAAATTGAAGAGAAGTTTCATCATTCCTCTATCCTCATGAAAAACCACACTTTGAGAGTTTGCCACTAGAGCTTACATTCCATTTATTGTAATATAAATATTATATTGCTGAAGCGATTGCTATTAGAAAAGCGATTTTCATCAACAAAAAGATGATCAGCACAACCCTTTTGGCCCGAGTCTATTAGAAAGTGAGAGCACTAAATTTAAGTGAAGATATTTATTTAAAGGTAGAAAATTTCATGTAATAACCCCTAGAATCCTTTTCACTGTGGGAAATGGCTGGTGAGGAGGTGTTTGTGAAAATGCATGCAAAGCAAACTAGCGAGCACGTAGATGTTTTTAAAACTCTCACTCTGCTGTGCTGACACCCATCGTAAAGTTCAAAGATATATTAAAATAGGACACAATGTTGACATATTTGACCCCAGACCAGGAAATAGAGGAGGCTCCAGTATTACTGTATGTTTCTTGTGAAGCCAGCTGAACCTTCTGTTTGCTCACCAGCCAGCAAATGTGCAGCAAATAGAGAGTGAAGATTCATGCTGTTGGTACAGGTGTTGCACAGACTCTCGTGAGGAGTGTTTTCTAAAAACAATAATTTATTGGGATCTTAGCACAAAGTAGTGCTGAGTATCCAGTCTTTCCAATGGGGTGGTCAGTCCCTGTCCAGACAGTCATTGGAGTATTTTTTTGCAAGAATCCTTGCAACAGCACCTTCATCTAGATCAGGACCAGTACCAGTTTTTCCTAACCACCTTTTTGTTCCACTAGACACTGATGCTTCACCTCCCAGTTATGCCATTTACAAACACCTTTGTTGTGGATTCTGTGGCTTTGGAAGAATCACAGAGCTGTAGAATAGACTGGGTTTTAAGGGACCTTAAAGCTCATCTAGTTCTATCCTCTGCCATGGGCAGAGACACTTTCCACTGTCCCAGGTTACTCCAATCCCCGTCCAACCTGGCCCAGAACATTTCCACAGGTTTTCTGGGCAAGCAGAGCCAGGGCCTCACTACTCTCACAGGGAAGGAACTATGAGAAACCTGCTGAAATTTCAGACTGTAAGAAAGTAAATGATGCAGCAGCTTCCCTTACTGGTGTTCATAGGTTGTGTGCAAACAAGGCTGGTAAAGAGAATTAAAGAGAAATGTATCAGCAGGTGCAAGAAAATCTTTTCAGAGATTCTGAGCTGCAAGAGGAACAGCACCTGATGGCGTTCATTTGAAAAAAATGCATATTTTTAGAAATACTTCAGGATTTTCAGATCAGCTCTGAATAAGATATTCCTGTGCTAGATGTCTCACTGAGGGAAGCTTTAAAATCCCTGAGCTCTACAATTAGCTTTTGGAGGACTGCAGAGGTCAGAATGGTTAGAAGAGATTAGGATTGTCCCTCTATCATGAAAGACATTCACACAAGAATATTTTTATAAACCATTTCAAGCCTTGCTAACCGACAGTGAGGACCTACTTCAAGTATTCCAGAAACAACTTCTAGGGAATATGAGCCAAACAATGCTGAATGTTTTTATCTCCTCAAAATGTACATTCAAAATAGGCCCTATACAAACCTTATGAGTACTTTGGTTGCTTTAGAAAATGATATAGAGGTGAATTTTAATTTTAAAGGTATTTGAACATTTTAATGTGCTGCTACTTATGCACTTGGTTAGAAGTAGTTGTGATTAAATGACAGTGTTTGATACAACTTCCTTTACCCCAGTTAGAATTGATAATATCTGACATTTCAGAATATTTTCTGTTGCTGGAGTCAATCTTCTTTTGCTTTGGTTTGAATTTATTATGCTATTTATTAAAATAATAACATAGATATGTCAGTTGTACAGCTGAAGTTTGTTTATGTATTTTTCTCTTTTACCTTAACTCCAGTATTTCTTTTGACTGCCTTACTCTATTTTACAGGAATATAATTAACAATATGAGCTAACCAACTAATCTGCTAAACAGTTCTATTTACCTTAGAGTACTGAATTAAAAATTCTACATAATCAGCTGGGATCAAAGCAAAGGAGCATCCCAAGCTCTTCCTGGGACTTGTTTTAGTTTAGGTGAGATTTGAACCAGTCCAGAACTTTCAGTAGGGTATTAGTTCCTATCACTGGCTCCCATTTAAATCACTGATTCTGCTGGCTACATAATTTCAAATGCAGAAAAAGATTTAGGACAGGAACCTGAATTTAGTCTTACTTCTCCTGCCAAGAGGACATCAACATGAAATTATCTCTTGTCTCTCTAGTTGTTAGTTTCTTCT
Source organism: Pyrocephalus nanus (assembly GCA_038380795.1). Lineage (NCBI taxonomy): Eukaryota > Metazoa > Chordata > Aves > Passeriformes > Tyrannidae > Pyrocephalus > Pyrocephalus nanus. Next base: position 3,828,353 of record CM076263.1, on the reverse strand, counting down.
AAAAGTTTCCAAAGTAAAGCTTATAAAAAAAAGAGTCTTCAAATTAACTTTTTTCCCCCTAAGATTAGGAAATAATAGTCCAGGGAGAAGAGAGAAAAAGTTGAAAATATACCCATGACGTACATTCTGAATTATTTATCTCACAAAGAACAAACCAAACCAAAGCAATCAAACAAAACAAAACAAAACAAAACAAAAAAAAAAAAAAAAAAAACCAACCAAACAAAAGCAAAACAAACAAACAAAAAGCCTAAAACATATAAGTATTGGGAAAACACAATTTTCCTTCACCATTAAAGAGCAAACTTAACATGGATGTTATTACTGTTTTAACTTTGGAAACTTCTTTGTTTGCTGGAGGAGTGTACTGAAGCTGTGGAATAGGAATCGATCCAGGAAGATGTGGATACTGTTGAGACATCAGACATGCTCTGCAGACCACACAGGGAACTTTCACAAAGGATTTCAGGTTCCTCTCTGTGAATAAGGGAGCTGTAACTGTCTGTCTTTAGATGAAGTGTCAAAAATTTACCCTATGTTTTAATGGGAGTTCCTGGTGTATCATATAAGAAAGTCAGCTAGAGGGTAACCTGATAAGCTATCTTGCATATCCCTTGTAATAGGGATGTAAGATAATAAAACGTGGATGTATGACAACTAATTAGAGAATTCCCTTGCTGAACAGCTTATCTCTTTATGTTCAGTATCCCCATGCTTCACTCAAATTGTGTATCTTTTTGCTCTCCAAGATAACGAATACGACACAAAACCCCCCTCACAAACTGTTACTTTGACAGTTGCAAAGTTTGAAAAAGAGCTGATTTATTGCCTACTGGCTTCTCGTTTCTGAGACTGTGTGTAAAATCATTCACTGAGTCTAAACAAACTCAGCTCTTGGTTGAACACGGGAACATGTGATCTGTGTAACTGCATCTCAGCATGAGCGTTTGGGATGTGCTGTGAATTGCACCATTATCCAAAATAAACATCTGGCTCTATTAGGAGTTAAGAAAGGGGACTGATAACAAGCCTCTTCTCCCTAGGATAATAAACATCTATTGACTTAGCCAGTAATAATTCAGAAAAGCTAAATGGATTCTTGCTATTCACTCAAGACTTGTTTAATGGTAACAACTGAAGATTAGTTTCTAGTCCAAATTACTGCTAATTGAATCTTGTTCTCTGTGTTTGTTTCTAGCTTTATTTGACTCTTCAGGATTATCTGCAGCTCTGTAAATGTTTTGCATTAATTTTCAGCAGAGTCTCAATAAAATTTGTTGTGTTTCTCAAATCCTTTTCCATTACCTATATATACTCCATTTTTTATTCACTGATACTTTAATGAAACTGCATTAGGGTGGAAATATCAACATTTCTGACACACAAACTTGACGGACATAGACTGACTCTAATTTGAAGTCAGATGCCTGATGCAAAGACATACATTTCCTGCAGTTAGTCCTGCTGCAGACTAATATCTATTCTTTCATTCCTCAGACATGCAGAACCAGTGCAAAAGTAGCAGTCTCCTGTTCAAATAATGAACAGAAGAACTGTACAGCTCCAACAGTCTCAAATGACATAGGATACAAACCAGACAGCCCCAGCTAACAAGGGGAAGGAAAAAAAAAAAGTAAAATAATCCACAGGTCTTCTTGATAATGCAAGATGATGATGCAAACTGGCATAGAACTAAAGGGTAGCTTAGGTCAGTTAATGTCTTAAGGTGACTCCTACTGCTGTCCATAAACAAATAAAACACATAAGTACAAAAGTGATTGTAGTCTCTTCTATTCTCAACAATCAGGATTTCAAATCTCCCAAATCACTCTTTATATTCCTTGTTATGGAACTTGCCCACGTGCCCTTTCCAACTTAACATTTTGACTGTTTCGCAGCTGCTCTGTTACATCAGTAATTTCCAGGATAGAACATGAAGCAGTAATTCTCTTCCATTTCATGGAAACTTATCAAGTCTCACTCAAACACAATGCAGAGGGATGATGTAATTCGCTGCCCTAGAATTCATGTCATACTCACTGAAAGCTTTTAGCATTGTAGATGTGCAGGCTTTCATTATAGATTTGGGTCATGCTACTCAGGCCTCCTGCTCATCTCCTCAGCTCATCTTTGTGCAGAATATGCTTAAGTGCATTACTGTATTTCTCTGTATAGAATTTGATTTCAGTGACGGAGTTTGCTCCTTGGCCTGCAGTTGCATCTTTCTGTTGGATCAGAATGATGGAGAGAAAGTTAAACTACTTAAAACAATGGAAGTTAACCCATTCATTGACTCTAGAATCGTTTGCGTGTCCTACTATCTCCAGGTGCCTTTCACACTTGGAGTGATGGTTTGTTAGTGAGCCATGAGAATGGGGGAGAGGGGAAAGGGTACAGAAAATAGTCTACAGTTTCAAATTGTAGTTTGAACTTGACCGTTCTACTGACTGTGAAATGACAAGAGGATAGACTGCCTTCTTGTTCCCCCTTTCCCCCCCCAGATAAGGAAACTAAGCCAAGAGCCTTGTCTGATTTTCTTACTTCTAAGAATAATTAGTCCGATTTTATGTGGAAAGATGGTTACACAGGATGGGAGAACATCCAATGCTAAATCAAAATGGGACAATAGGAATAGCATGTTAAATTAATAAAAAAAACACAGCTTGTCAAGGCCTTGGTAACTGTTGATAATTTTTGATATATTAAAGTGACCATGTGATACCCTGAACAGAGTAAACAACATTTATCAGCTTTTAATTGGTAGCCTGACATTAGTTTATTAATTTCCAGTGGTGCAAACTACTTTAATTCAGAAAGAGAATAAAGAAAGTGGGTAAAATAACCAGAGTGCATTTAATGTATGATACAATGGTCCTACAGATACAGACACTGTGCTTTTTCTCTGCCACTAGCTTTGTCCTTGAAGCTTAAATTCAATTATACAGATCTTCACAGGAAAAAATCTTGAGGGCAAAGAAAGGCAAACCCTGCAATATGACCTTCTAAGAGATGAGGAGATTTCTACTATCTTCTATCAGGAAACACCCAAGGCCGAATTAACATCTGGCTGAGTTTGGGCAGCTAGATCCATCCACAATTATGTGGTCTTCCTAAACTGCCTGTTCAGGCTTGCACTGATAGAGACAAGAAAGAGGTGAGAAAAATTATTCATTATAGTCTCTTGCTTTTCTCTGCTCACTACAATAGAAACCAAAATGATGCCTTTGAAATAATGGCTGAATTTTCAGTCACTAAAGGAGAGATGATTCCTACTAATGTGAATTCCTTTATGTGAAGAAAATCTGAGCTCTGTTGTTCTAGGGTGGAGTTTTCCCCAGGACAGAAAATGACAAAATCTCAAAGCTGAGAGTAGACATGTTGAGTATATCTCAGTAACACAGAGCAAGAGCTGTCACAACTACCAAATTCTGTAGCAATAAATGGCCACCAGACTACTTTCCTAAATAGGATGTTTTTGAAATATCATATTCCTATTAAAACTCCAAGAGATTTTTCAGTTGCATTTCACGATACTGGGGAAAAAAAAGAAAGACAGGACTTCAGGATGTGTTCCATCAGAGCTTGTGACCTACTTCCATATTGACAGAACTGCCAGTTTGAACTGCCTTGCTGGAAATATCCCAGCCAATCCCACCAGGAAGAAAAAGCAGAATAATTTCAAGCTAAGAATAAAAAATAAAGATAGAATAGTTGGGGAAAAGAAATTCTGAAGGTGGACTAACTGCTTGTCTTCACATAAAATGTTCCAGCAAAAAAAACAGTTACTGATTCTATGTTCATATCCAGAACAAAATCTAAGGACCTGTGCTTTATGAGAGGTCATATTATACTTAATTTTGGAACTTAAATGTATGAATTTGTATGAAATTCTTATTATTTCATTAAGCTTTCAGTCATTCTATGTATTGGAGGTTTTTTAGCTTCTCAGAAAAAGCTACTTTTTCACTTATAATTAAAATTATATATTTAATTTTCTATGTAAAACTTTCTGTTTATATATATAAAGTTTTCTGTATTACAAAAATAATTACACAACATGATTGAAAAATTAGTTTTACTGCAGTTATAAACAAAAAAGAAAAACAACTCCATGTAATCATGTTATAGGTAATGTTTTTAGCCTAGCTTAGTGACTAGCATTAATATGCAATCCCTCTTATATTTGTTTCCTTCATCAGAGTCTAGGAGAAACAATTTCTTATAAAAAATAGGATGCAACCAACCCCAAGGAAATTTCTTTGTTTGTTTTTAATTTAAGTTTCATATTAATTACAAAAACAGCATGAAGTAAATGAGACTCAAATGTCTCGTTTTCATTTCTGGCTTTTTTTTTTTTTTTTTTTTTTTTTTTTTTGTTGGCTTGTTCTTTTCATTTCTTCAGTGATCTGGTTTTCCATATTTCTGGGAGACTGTTGTGACTGCATTTGCTCCACTGGATCCTCTCCCTTGCTCCACGGTGACTAAAAACACAGCTAGAACTACAGAAATGAGAATGGGTACCGATCCCAGGTGCAAGAATATGTAATACTGACCCATGGGAAGTACTGAAGTAAGGATTACACATATTTTTTCTAGTTCTGCCTCTAATTTAACCTCCAGCATTTTTCAGCTTTAGACAAAAGAAAATTATAAGAGCCTCTGTGAAGTCTAAGTGATTAATGACCTTAATCTCTTTGAGATGCTCAGATAAACTGTGCTTAGAAGGCTAAACAACCCAAAGGTAGTAGCAATACTGGCAGTATATCTCATTAATATCTCAGCAGCATTAATTTAAATGGTATTTATTATGATTGCCTTAGCCTGGAATACTGTTTCATTCTTACAAACCTCAGCCTTTGCTATGGACAGATGCTTTTGCAATTAATATAAGTTGTAATTAACACAAGCTGCCTTGACCTTCTCCTCTAAGCAAGCTCTGTATTAACAGGTAAATCTAGCTGGTTTCAGCAGACAACTCTACAGCTGGCACATTGTCTCTTCCCCAAGGACATATGTAAATCCAGAAATGCAAGAAAATCCTTTTTTTTTTTTTCCTTTACACTGCTGTGATTCAGAGTTGAATACATTGACCTTTTTCGCCTGCATAAACTTGCAGTAGCAAGACACTGAGACAAGCCAGACACCCATTCACTCATCCAGTAAATATTATTGAGGGGAGAAGAGTGCAGATCACTCAAAAATACAGCAGCCAGAAGTTCAAGTAAAATGTTTGTGGGGTGTCTACCTCTTTATTTAGGTGTACCTGTATTTCACTTTTAGAAGATGCTGTTTTTTTCACCAGTTCCAAGCAAAATTGGATGGTAACTCCTCTTGGTCTGTTGGCTGTGGTTTTCCCACTGCAGCCTGGTGTGTGGTTTGTCTCATTCATAACTAAAATGTGCTGTTGTCTTGCAAGTGTGTTGGCACCCACTGTTACTCTTTTCAGCAGAGTTGCCTGTTTGTTTCTGGCCTGCACCAATCACAGGCAGGTTTGTTCTGTCCTGAAGCAGATCTTTGCACTTTTCCTTGCTGAACTTCAAGAGTTCTCTAGTGATCTAATCTATAAGTTCAGCAAGGTCTTACTGAAATGGAGGTCTGCTGTTCATTTAGCATCTCCTTCTCCCAGAGATGTGAATCATTCAGAAATTTGCTGAGGAATCACACTTCCTCAACACTGAGGCAGCTCATGAAGATATTGAACAGTATTGGCCTACATATCGATGTCTGTCATGCTCCACTTGTTACCAGCTGCCAAACAGTCTTGGAGCCATTGATCAGCACTGGGTGAGAACAGCAGTCTGGGCAATTGTCAGCTCATCACAGAGTCTGGACAGCATGTGCTTCTTCAGCTTATCAATGAGGCTGGGGTGGGAGAGTTTTGTGTAAAGTTTTAGTAAAGTAATGATTTGTCTCATCCCCTCTACTTTACCCTCATCCATGAAGATGGTCACAGTCTTTAGGTCTGCCGTGCTCAGCACAGGAAAGATCTGAACACTTCAGAGGGGGTCAAGAGGAGGCCACAAAGATGCTCAGAGGTCTGGACCACCCCTGCCATGGAGACAAGTTGGGAGAGTTGTGCTTGTGTAGTTTTTCATCCTGGAGAAGGGAAAGCTCCCGGCGAAGCTTGCAGCAGCCTTTCAGTACTTAAAGGGGACTTAAAATGATTTTGTCATTGAAAGAAATCAGATTGGTCAAACATAATTTACTTTTGTTAAAACTATTACCATTCCCCCTCTTTTTCTTGGAGGACTTGCTTCATGAGTTTCTTGGAGACCAAGATGAGAATATTACATCTATAGTTACACAAAATCATCTCTAGCCCCCTCAGAAGGTAGGTTCAACACTTGCCTTTGTCCAGTCTTCAGGTATTTCCTTTGACTTCCAAGACCTTTGAAAGATTGAGTAGAGTGGTCTTATAGGGGCATCTGAATTGCAAAGTTAGTTTTAGTCTATTTGGGCACTGGTCATTCTGATTTCATCCTCTACTGCCCAATCGATGAGTTATGCTCTTGCTTTATGTTCTTGTTTCCACCTCCATTTTACTTTTAGGTAATTAGCTTAGCCAAACAGGGTTCTGTGAATATTTTTGGTCTTCAAGAAGAACAAGGTGTTTTTTTTTCCTTGACTACAAAGCCTATTAAACCAAAACCTGTTATCCTGAGGTCTGGTGTTCTCAGTTCTCTAGTTTTCCTCTAGAGCTGAACTCTGTGACACCACAAACCCTGCAGCCCTGACTGCCACTTGTGACTGCACTCTCCATGTTCCTCCTCTGTTTGTTAGGAACAGGAAAAAATTTTGGATCAATTTTTAGTCTAAAATCTCTGCTTTTTACCAAGACTATTAACCTCCTCCTGACTCATCCCTATACACCTCCAACTGCCTTTTTCCTTCCTAGTAAACACAAATACGTAATGAGTTTGTTATAAAGAAAAAAAAGTGAGAGCAAAGAGGGAAAGATAATATTTCAAATAATTCTGCCTTTTTTTCCCCCTGATATTAATGGATTATCCGGGCACATCTATTTACTTCAAAGTCCTCATTAATTAAAGGACCTAATGCTCTCCCACTAATTGGTCTTCTCCATAAATTCACAAATCAGTGTTAATTTTCCTGTTTTCCCTCACAGTAAGAAAATGAAGGCCTTGTGACTTTGCATTATCCTTTTAAAAAGATAGTGTCCAATGATCGGTTTCCTGAAGACTTACACAGGGGTTGTGCTAGCACTGGTCCATTGAGAAACCCTGTCTTTCATGTTCTCATGTGCCTGCAGACCCCTGGGGGTTGCGAGAGTGCAGCTCTGCTTAGATGTCAACTTCAGAGCTCCATGGGCCTCCAGACTAGAGAAATCTAGGAGTTCATGTTTGTACAATGGCTCTATGACATTAATAATGTTACCTTTCCAATATAATACATTTATAAAGCCATTATTTTTGTTTCTGTTATTCTTCATCCCATTCCAATTGCTGTGTTTGAATATTGCTACTCAAACATTTATTCCCAAGCCTTCAGTTCTCTGCTTTCTTGGTTTGACAAAATGTGGGAAATCTGCTCAGACACTGAGATTACAGAGTAAATTAAAATATTTGTCTTCAAATGTTATTGATTGAGCAACTGTTAGATGGCTACAGTGAAGAATCATTTTTGCTAGTTTGCACTGTTTTGGCTCAGTGAGATTAGAATGAGATTAGGGGCAAAGGGAAACAGATTACAAGAAACTAAGTGAAAAAATGGAAATTGGCACATTCCAAACAGGTGTTTATAAAGCTGCATGGTGATTCATAAACATTCTGTTCTGGACAAAGTAGTCAGTCTGAGGGAAATGCCCTCTGTAGAACAACTTTACTTTGTGAAGTCCTGTTGTTTTTGGTTTGTTTTTTTTTTTTTTAAGAAATACCTATATTTTTATATTAAAAAGTTTGCATTGCAAACTTTCACACATGACCATTACGACAGCTTGATACAGCTGAAATACAATAGAAGATGGTGCTTGTTAATACCAGTATCATTTTTTTAATGCTTTCTTCATACTGTTGTTAAAAAACCTTCACCAGAAAGAAATAAAAATAAAAAAGAGCTGTGTGATGCTGATGTACTCTTACAAGGACTTCTGCTCACAAGACCTATTCAAAATGCTTTCTTTTTAAAGGAGGGGAGCGATTATCCAAAAACACTTTTTAAGAGGCCCGCAGATACTCAGATAATCCATCCTGCCTTCTTATGTATTTAGCCCAAGGAATTAGTGTTCCTGATCCCTGAAGCATGGCTGTGTTGTCTGCCTGAGCTGCAGTTTATCTTTTAAATTTGCTTTAAAGACACAAACCATCCACCACATACCTACATCAGTTGTTAAAATGATTAATCCCCCACAGGTTTCAGACGTAGGGAATTCTAAAGGGATTAATCACTGCATCCTTCTCCCTGCTTTGCTTGAGAAGGAGGTGAAGGTAGATTATTATATGCAAAGGAGATTAAAATGAAGTTGAAACTTCCCACAGCTTTTGTTAAGAAAAACTGGAAAAAAATGTCAGACTAGTGTTAGGGAGGAAAAGATTTAATGATGTTCAGAAAACAGAATCAGGGGGTGAAATGTGCTGGAGGAAGCAGTGATACATCGCCTTGATACAATCTCAAGCCCTTGACAACCTTAAGGAAGGAGTTTTGCCACCATCTATTGGTGAGTGAGAGGAAGAGGCAGAGCCAGCAAACGTGTTTGTTTCCTTCCTTCTCACACAAACCCAGTAATTTTACTATTTCCTAAATTCTTACATGTTTTGGCTGCAGGTTAGGGAACGATTGATCTGCCCCTTATGTGACAAAGAGTCACATGTGTCTTTTGTACAGCCAGAGCCAAGATTCGCCCGAATCAATACACCTGTTTTAGAATGAGTAACAGGAAGGCAGAGGAAAATGACAAAGGACTTCGACCTCATTAGGGCTTGTTTCACAGGGAATGCCTGAGTTGTAAATACACACTGCCTTCCCACCCAGAGGAAGGAGGGGCAGTTGATCTCTCACCTGAGCTCTCTTTTGAGCTGTCAGTTGGCTTAATCTGCTCGTGATGAGCTGCAGCATTTCCTTACCTGAAACAATCGCTTTGGAGGTATATAAGGTCTCTGCATAACACTGCAAGTAATGATTTGAATTGGAAGGGACCTTAAAGATCATCCAGTGCCAACCTCCCTGCCATGGGCAGGGACACCTTCCACCAGACCAGGTTGCTCAAAGCCCCATCAAACCTGGCCCTGAACACTTCCAGGGATGGGGTAGCCACAGCTTCTCTGGGCAACCTGTGCCAGTCAAGAGTTTTTTCCCAGTGTCCCATCTAACCCTGTCCACTGTCAGTGTGAAGCCTTCACTCCTCGTCCTGTCACTCCAGGTGCTTGTATAAAGCTCTCTTTAGGCACAAGAAAAGGACTCTCAGGTCTCCCTGAAGTCTTCTTTTCTGCAGGCTGAAGAACCCCAGCACTCTCAGCCCATCCATCTGTACGTCCCTACAAAAAGAGGTACTTAACAGGGTCACATCAGTACAATCATACCTGAAAATTATGTTCTAAGTCAGGTTGAAAAAGAAATCAATAGCAATAAAATCCTCTAATGCTCTCTAAATCTCAAGAGAATTAAATTAATTTAGAGGATTGGAGCTGTTCTTTCTATCAGGCACCATACTATTAGTATTTATTCCCTGTTAGATGAGAACGTGCTTTCAGAGCAGAAAAAAATTGTGTTACATGTATACTGTAAGAGCAGTTAACATATGCCATGGATGTACTGCTGCTTTCTCCTCTAGACAGTAGTTCAGCAAACAAAATCTATGTAATAAGTGCCTGGATAGCTTTTTAGATCACCAGCAGTTGCAGGAACAGATTCTCCATTCTAAGTCCCAGTGGTTTTTACTGGCTGCTTCATTTCACAATCCCGAATTAAGCATCTAAGTCCCTCTAAACCTTACTGAGCCCCAAAAAGTAGTGCTCATAGAATGCTGCATGAATTTGCCAGCTGCTGCTTGTGATAGAAGAGCTTTCCTCCCTTCTCTTATATTCTGTTCCCAAACTTTGTCTCTTAGGCTTACGGAGGGTAAAAAACCAAATTCAATAAAATGCAGCCCTTCAAATGCCTAACTCTGACACCTGGTCCCATGAGTGTACATATACATTTGTGGCTCAGTATACAGCAAAAAGAGGTTTTCATATAAATTTTAACATCTGCACTTGATAATGGTTAGACCACACTTGACACTATCCTGGCACATAGTAATAGGTTTTCTTCTCAGAGAAACAAAATTGAACCTTGTGCAACAGGGGCCACAGCAATGTTGGCATGGGAAAATAGATCTCTGTTAGGATACTGAAAAGGGGGAAAAAGCTTCCATGCAAAAGGATTCTCCATCCTACAGACATGATATAAAGAGATATAAAACTCCGTGCTTTTGTAAAGGACAATCATGAAAGGGATCAAAAGGAGTCCAAGCAGAAGCTGTGGGGTATCAGCCTTAGAACATCTGTAAATGCTTTTAAATTTTATTTTTCTAGGATACATTCTTATTCTGGTGTTATATTGTTCAATTCTTATTAGTTTCTACTCTTTTCCTCTTGATTACTTGAATATTCTCCTCTACTTCCACTTTTCTTTTAATTATTTTTATTTATTTTTTATTTTATTTTTTGTGCCCGCTAACATACAGAGGCAAGCAAAGGAGGTGTCTTCAAGTAGCAGCCAGATGACCTGTGGACAAAAAAATAACTGAGTTGCAGAAGGGCAGAGAAATTTGACAAAAGGAAAACCTGGGGACAACATAAGAAATCACTTCAAGGCAGTTACAGGCCACTGAGTTTTAAGTGATGGTTTTTCGTTATTAAATACATTTATTCTTAACTATTGTCCATGGATGCTATGGAGGCATCGGGGACAATGGTGAGCACAACACTGCTGCATCATCTGTAAGAGTCTTTGTGAGATGGTGGGAAGAGAAGCAGAGGCAGCTTTTCCCTCTTCTGATCATGAAATAGAAGAAAGATGTTCTGCTGTTTGCAGAAAGAAAAGGCACATGGAAGATTGTAGAAACATAGAATAGGTTGGATTCGGTGGGGTTGGACCTTTAGAGGTCATCCAGTCCAAACCCCCTCTGCTGTGAACAAAGACACCCTCTACCAGATCAGGTTGCTCATCCAACCTGACCTTGAATGTTTCCAGATCAGGTTCCAGCCACAGCTTCCTCTAGGCAACCTGTGCCAGTGTTTCACCACTTAAAAAGCACTTCTTGTGTGAAGGCAGTGAACATGCGTGTTTTCAAGCTGCTATATTAGCACTCACTCTTCTACACAATCAAAATGCTTACTCCCATCCAAATTTCAGCTGCAAATTGTGCAAAACTCTGCTCTTTTCCAGCCCACTCTCCATGGAGAACAGGAAACACTAACTCAGATTCCCAGGGCTGTCAGGGAGATTTGCCTCTTGGTCTTGCAAACACTGTGTGAGAACTTTGACTGTGGGGTTAATTTTAAGCAAATGGGAAAAAAGGAGGCTTCCACCTCCCCCAGTGTGTGGTGTGGACACAGTCTGGTTATGTGGATGGCACCAGGCTCCAGTAACTCCAGAAGTCAGGAATTCATTGTTTAGTGGCTCCTGATGGGACTTGGGTAGGAGCCAGGGTTTATTTGCTCAGTGCTGCCAGGGACAAGCAAATGGCCTTGAGAAAATCCAGCAGTGAAAATTTAAACTGCTCACTGCAGCTGCTGGGTGTACCTATGGGACCTCAAACCCCCATGGAGGCATATAAGTTCCTGACATCTCTTTTCGTACTTAGGCCTAAACAACTTTAATGGCCTGCTGGTGACTTTGCTGGTGCCATTAGATGCATCGTAAAATCAAAGAGCCAAACTCATTTAAATCAAGAGCCATACAGAGATTTTGTTGCTGGGAATGCCTCACAAAATGCAAAATTAAATGACAGGGAGCTTCAAGGGCCAGGCATACGTTAAAAAGAGCAGAGCTTCATGTGCTACTGTAAACAGAAGTTGTGACAAATACACTGAGGGGTGTTGATGTGCTCTGTTGGGCTGCACAGAAACAGAAGAGCTATCTGAGAGGAGAAGGATTGCACTCAAACAATTGCCCAGAAACAGAGGTGATGTACCTCTGCTGGACATCAAGGGACCCACCTGCTTATTCTCTTCTGCTCTGAATCTTTATTGATATAATTGCATTTAAAACTCTTAAGGGTGGCTCACAATGTGGGTTATATACTGGGCTACCTTGAGGCTGAAATGGAAAGACTTGAAGAAAGGAGTTTGATATTTAAACAGCACTTCAACACACTGCCTAAAACATGCTGGGTTTTTTAGGGTTTTATTAGGATTGACTTCTGGAAAGCCAAACAACCAATTTCCTGAGTGTTTTTCTATTTTTGAAAATCCATACAAACACAGTAGATAAACACTACAAAACTTAACTTTAAATGCATCTGAAAAATTGCTTTATACATCTTCTGTGGCGGTGTTAGCTCTTGTTGTAAGACACGTCCCACAATGTCAAAAGAGCCTGCGTGTATATCTTCATTAATCAGTTTTTTGGTCAGATTTTCCGCATCTCAATATTACCATTAAGTGAATTAATGAAGATCAGAGATAATGGAATATTTATGTAAATTATCTTAACTGCATATCTTCAACCTTTCCAAAGCTTCTGTCTTTATTATCATAATGCTCTTGACGTGTATCTCATGTGAAGGCTACATTAATTATTTCAGTTATGTTAATTCTAAATTATTCATGTCTGGGCTGGGAGTTTTTCAGTTGTTGTTTGGGGGTGTTTTTTTATGTTTTGAAACACATGAAATTAGCCCTATTTCTTAAAACTGCTGAAGTCTACCTAAACTCTTACTTGGGCTCACAAGCACAGATGGCTACAGTATTAAAAGCACTGTCACAGGGTATAAATTTTTAATAACCTTTGCTAACTTTAGCTGAATTTATTTGTGCATTTTCCTCTTCTCCCTGATCTATAAATTAAAAAAAAAAAAAAACAAAATAAAACAACAAAACACACAACCAAACACTGAAACCCGCATTACTCACATTTCCCTAACCCCCAATATAAAAAGGTAATTCCTGCCTTTTTTATTATCTTTTTAAACTTTTGATGTTTTTATGGGACTAGTATAGAAGAAACTGCATGTTAAAACTTTTTTTTTTTTTTTTTTTTTTTAATTATTATTCAAGTCAGTAAGGTGCAATGAAAACAACAGTTATGGAAAAGTCATTTACTGCCTCTGGGACTCAGTGTATTCTTCTAATTCCATGCCTGGGAGCAAGAATAGATCTTGAACCCTGGGGTTCAAGAGATTCAGCAAACTTTTTGTGTTTGCTTGCAGATGGAGCCTTGAGAGCATGGTGCAATGCTGCTGCACAGCAGATGTTGTGATCCCCGTGCTGGCAGGTATGTGAGACATCACCAGTGCCAGAACTAAATGCTGCTTTCCACATGCCTTTATTGATCCACGAAACAACCTTTTTGCAATGCTGCGTGGAAATGTGCAACTAAAAGCTCTCTTTTCCTTCACATTCTCCATCTTATTTTAAAAAAAATTCATTTTTAATCACCGGTATGTGTTCAGCAGTCAGACCTTAATAAAAGTATTTTATTCCAGATTAGTTGAAATGCAGAGGAGACTTCATGCCTGAGGTTTTGTCCTCCCCCCCACACAAGGTATGGCCCTCCTGTGCCTCTCCATAAAAATACACACAGAGAGACTGCGTCATGGGAAATCTAACGGCTGAGAATGTTGGTGAAAACCGAATGCAGGTGTCCATTCAGGATCTCTTGTTTGCAGATTATGAAAGACATGTACTTATAAGCACAAGAAAGACACATTAATCAAATGAGATTCCACAAAGCAAATAACCACCCACATCTACAGCTACTCAGATATGCCAAGCTGATAATGTTGCTAACCAGAAATCAGGAAAAGCTATAAAATAATCCTTAGGCTCTTCAACTGATGGGTAAAAGAAAAAGCAGATGAAGGACCACTTCAGTGTTTATGTGGAGTTGGTCTTTAAAAATGCAGCTTCTTCAATATGAAGAAAACCTAGAGAAGAGGAGTTAAAGGTTTAAATATCTGTGAATTGTTAATCTTCCCTTTTCTGCCTGCAGTTTTGTTTGGTGGGTTTTATATCTTTATGTTATTTGATTTGATTTTCCAAATATCTGAAATAAGACAAAAGAGAATATGCAGCTGATTGCAACATCTAAGAAAAGATCAGAGGACAGAGCTGAAAAGATAGTTTATTGTTCTTGCAATCAGCAAGATGATGATTAAAGGCACAAAGCACATCTTGCTGCTTTATTTTTTCCTTTGAGTTTGCATTTTCCACTGTGCAGCCACATTGTCAGTCGGATTAATTCTCAGCCAGAAAGTGAATTCAGCAAGGTAATTTTTCGTTAAAGCAAGGAACTGGTGTGGCTTATTACATGCACATTCAGATAGAACCCTAGAATGGTTTGAGTTGGAAGGGATCTTAAAGACTGTCTTGTTCCATCACCCTGCTGTGGGCAGGGACAACTTCCACTAGACCAAGTTCCTCAAAGCCCCATCTAACCTGGCCTTCAGCACTGGAGGAGCCCCACACAGACACAGGAGGAGGCAGAGTGAAAGGAGAGGAAGGGCCTTTTCTGCAGCAATCTGCAGTTACTTTCACTGACAGAAAGCTGGACTGTTATATGGTTGTTTTGGTTTGGGTTTTTTTTTAACCTAAAAGTGAAAGAGCTTAAAGACTCTTGTAGGTTTGGGAAAGGTATTTCACAATATAATATTGAGATAACCTTTTCAGCTGATGTCTGTTGAATTTCATTAAAATGCAATTCATTTAGTCTGCCTGCAGAACTTTTTGAAAAACCATCAGCACCACCACTGTTTCTTTGAATGTTTAATGTCCATATTTCATGTCCTTATTTAAGTAATTTTTTTTTCCTAAAACCCTTAGCAGTTATGTGACGCCTATTCTGAGTCTTCCCCAGTTTCTAGGATCACTTTAATGGAAAAAAAACCCCAAACAACAAGTATGTCTTATAAAAGTGGCTTAGCTCTTCTTCATAAGAAATAACCTGGCACGTGAACGGGGTGATAGGGAGCGGAAGATCACCAGAGTGCATCAAAGAATCTGTGAACATGGGACTAAATCCTGTAAATATTATTTATAAGGTCCTGCATCTCCTTTTCCACAAAGCTTAAGAGGAATCTTTCATGTTTGTGATGGAGAGTCGGATCTGAGAAACACATGAATGAATTTATGTCCTTACACTGGGGACTTTCAGGCTCTGGTTTTTATGTGCAGCTAGAACATCTGTGTGAAAAACATCACTGGGTTTTGCTAATGCATGCCACTTTATATATAGTTTCCAGTCCAGTGGTACAAGAGATCCCAGGAGCTACTGAAGAGTTTCTGTGAAAACACACTTTAATAGTTCTCCTCCTAAAACTTTACAGTTGAGACAGAATGGTAGAGGTGCTTGCAACAGAGGAAAGGGGCAGTGAGGTGAGATCTATTCTTGAACTATTAAATCTCTCACTGTTTCTTCTCATTTGCTGACATCTGTGAACTCTGGTAAGGGTCTTTTGTAGTGCTTGGTTTTAGCAACCACTGGGGACTTTTATAATAAATATTACATTAAGTGTTTCAAGTTATTTGGCATAATCTCTGAAATTCCTCTTCTTTCAGGTGCTGCACCATCTAGTATGCCCACTGATGCAGTTGTCACATATCTCTGTTCTGAGAAGCTGCCACAGAGGACCAGTGCCAGTCCTGGGAATGGATCCTGAGCTACAGATTAAAATACCTAAGGTTAGATCAGTAGCATACAGGAGGTTATTCAGGGAGACAAATGCAAGTATCTGCTCTAAGGAGATCTAGGTGCTTCTCCAGACTCGACTTCATTATCTATGTGTTAGATCAGATTGATTATCAAGAAACAAAGTATACCATAGAGCGTCACACCTCCAGATGTCAGTGCACAAGCCCGGGGGACTCCTGGAGGCTCTGAATAGAAGTGCTTATCCCTACCAGAGCTTTTTGTTGCAGCAAAGCACCTCAGATCTCACAGAAAACTTGCACTTAGGTATTGTTTTCTCACAAGGAGGGTATGTTCAACTCTTACTGAGTGTCTTGTTTTTCCCCCCTTTTCAGGTAACACCTTTCAAAAAATTTCCTGTGTACTTAACTTCATGCCATTCTGTCTGTTTCAGCAAACTTAAGCTTTTCAGCAGCAGAAATTATTTCAACAATTTACCACATTTTTAAGATCTAGGGACTGCTTGCATTAGACAGTCTTAGTTCAACATTGTTACCTAGCTCACTGAAGCGAGAATATATCCATTACAATCACATTTCCTGATCATTTTAAAGAGTAATGTGGGGAGTACAGAAACCACTCAGTTATTACCAGCAATTCCAATGTCCCTAATTTTCTTTGCTCGGTTTGCTATGGTCAGTGTCTGGAAAACAAGCATCATCTTCAGCCCTTAGTAGGGATTTTTTTTACAGTTGTTTTGGTTTTGTTTAGTTTTTGTTGGTTTTGTTGTTGTTGTTGTTTTTTTTTTGGTTTTTTTTGTTATACAAATAAATAAAGATTTTTTTTTTTTGTACAAGGAAGGAAAAAAACTAATGAAATTTAATTCTGACAAAAACAGGAAAATGGCTACGACTGTAGATAAAATTGTACACTTCTTATATTACAGTAAATATTATCTCAAATCTGTGATTGAAAACATATATGGAATGATCCTCACCAGTATCATCATGACTTAATCCTAGCATTACCTTATCCTTTTAATAATTGATGTTTTGCCTCAGTTTATACCACCAGGCATCAGACATCCCAGGTGATTTTTTAATATATATTTATGAAAAAAAGAAAAACTGCTGTAAAAGGCAACCTGCAAGGTCTTGTGTAGATCCCTAATCTTGAATTATCCCTGGAGGAAGTTCCTACCCACACATGACCTTCTGCTGACATCTGCACAGCTGTCCAGATAAATAAATCATCATGTTCATGAACAGGAGATGAAACGTCAAGAGCCTGAAAGGTAAGTGGCAGCCATGATCTACATCACCATTTCCTTCTTTTGTAAAACTTCCTTGTTGCAGAGGAAGGTTAGATGCCAGGAAGAAATTATTCTCTCCTCAAGCAGTAGTGGGGCCCCGGCACAGGTTTCCCAGAAAAGCCATGGATGTCCCATCCCTGGAAATGTTCAAGGCCAGGTTGAACGGGGCTTGGAGCAACCTAGTTTAGTGGGTGGCATTCCTGCCCATAGCAGGGGGATTGGAACAAGATGATAAATAAGGTCCTTTCCAACCCAAGCTGTTCTATGATTCTGTGATGGAAATGCAGAAGGAATGAGTAGGAGAGTGGCCATAGGAAAGAAGAACTTCTGGTGGCAGCAGTAAGAGGTGATGCATCCATCTGCATGCCAAAGTTGCTAGCTGTGGTTGCAGCCTCTCTGAAAATAGCTCTCTCACCAAAGAGGCAGTGTAATTTAGATGTAATGGAGTTATCTTATATTGCTATCTCTTGGCAGGTGTGCATAGTGTGGCAAAAGTTAATGATTTACACAAGACTTTTAGTAAAGTAGGCATTGTGACTGTGGATAAAGAAGGCTGTACATAGAAACAAAGACATCATGCCAGATTGCGGTAATAGGGAAAATGGGATTTCTAAAGTAAACAGAGAACATGTAAACAGCAGCAAGGAAAGCAAGAATGTAATTTATATTTAGAGCTCACCTAAATAAACGTTTAGGAGAAACAGAAAAGAATGAAACCTTTATCAGTGTTCTTTGGGAAAGCTTGGGTTAGAACAGACTTTGTTGTTAGAGGCAATGGACTGGACTGCTGAGAAAGGTATCTGGGTCCCATTAATGAGTTGAGATGAGAATTTCAAGGCATACCATGAACACTGGCATGCATTTGTAACTGGAAAATGTTGAAAACTCCTAGATGAAAAGAAAAACAAAACTGATGAAAGGTCTTTTCTTAAGTTTGGTTTATGGGAATGTCATTAAGTTAGTCAAACTCAAAAAAAAAGCCTGATTGAAATTCTAAAGGAAGCTGAATTGTTCTGGGAAAGGATGAAAGAGAAAGTAACCATTTTATGCAGCACTACTGGAAACATATAACCCATTGGAGAAAGATACATGGGATAACAAGGACCCCTCAGAAATCATATCTTAGACCACAAGCAACACCACAGCCAGCAAGAAAAATAGGGAGTCACTAAGAATAATGTGGGATTATGTGAAACAACCCAGCTCACTCATCCCTACACCACTCAGTTATGCAGTGAGCATTTCACATATATTTAAATAACGTAAATATTCACAAATCTAAATATTCTGAGCTGAGTAGGCAATTTAGCACTATTGATATGAAAGCGATGGTGATAAGCTCTCTTGGGGATGTGAGAGGAGAGAAAGCAATACTATCAAGTATTGTATCAGCTCAGAAGTAGTTTTTCATAGTGTGACAAGGACAAGCTGAAGTTTGGAGGAGAACTGTCATGTGTGGACTCTGGACCATATTACACCAACTCCCATTAATCCTTATGGGCCCTTGGAAGAAGAAAATAATAAATCTGTCAAGGAGTAGGTATTCTTACACTCATTGAAAGTTTCTCTGAGGAGATCAGTGGTGAAATGATGGTAAAAAAAAAAACAAACTAGTTCAGGAATATAATTCAGGAATTTACATGAAATTGTGGGAAGGACATTGAAAAGGAGCAACAAACCAAACTAATGGCAAATATATTTTCTTTGATTTCTGCTCAAGATGGGACAGTCCTTTCATATGCATAAAACAAAACTGTATGTCCCTGCTCTGTACTATTTCCATGTAAAAGTAAATTTCTTATATGTGAATTAGTGTTTCATTTGATTTAAGAAGAAAAGGAGGAGAATAAGAACAGAAGTAGACGTGATGGGAATGGTCAGGATGACAGTAGACTATATCTAATGTCTTTTGATTTCTGAAAATACTCCTAAGATCCATTATAGACTTGCCAGTATCATAATGTGAAGGGAGTCTCACGTTGCATATAAATGTTCACGCACTCTGAAGCCTGTGAATCCCAGAGAAATGTTACACAGTGCTACAGCATATGAATAGAAAGTTGACAACTTTCCAGGGTGCAAAGAAAACATAAACATCTAAATGCTTCTTGTCCTGCAGATCAGCTGCAGGCCTCTGAATTCTAAGCAGCAGGTGCAGGCACATTTTTTTTTGAGATTCCTGACAAACACAGCAATAAGTATACAACGTTAAGGTAGCATACTCTTTGGCACCTTTACAGCCAAAGTGGGTGTGCAGTCTGAGTGACAGCTTCAGAAAGGATGCTGAGATGCTGAGTAAGTTAAATGCATGCAAGTAGTCAAAAATGTGCTGCTGTAGCTCTAATACTGTGATGTAAGAGGAAAAAAACTTTCCAGATGAGACTTTACAATTGATGGGTAGGCTGAGCAAGGCTTATTTTCCATGAGACAACACAGCTGGCTGTTTGGAGCCAGGGAGGGATTCTTTTCATGCTGTGATATTTCTGTGGTTGTGTGAGAGTCAGGAGAGCAGGCAGAGCACAGCACAGATATCACCTTGCTGTCAATAAGGCATATCAGGGTGACATTTAGCAAGTGACACATCTCTCAGGTGTGAGACAGCCCTGGGTTTGCAGTCCTGGTGAGCAGTGCCTTCAGTGCCCCAACCATTCCTGTGCTAAGGGGTCCCTTTACCCTCAACTCCTCAACCTGTAGTTTCCACTCAGGTGGGTGTTGCCCTTTTCTTTCTGTCTCCTCATGTTTTGCATTGTAGTGTTGAAGTCTCCTGACTCTTTTCTTTGTAGTTTCTACTTTATAAGGTTAGAATCTACTAGGTAGCATGATTAATGTTGCATAAATTCCCACTAAATATTATCGAACAATATGCAGGCACAAAGCTTAACAAACAATCATGAAATTAATGAATGGTTTGGGTTCAAAGGGACCTTAAATGTCATCTAATTCCAACCTCTCTGCCATGGAGAGACATCTTACACTAGACCAGGCTGCTCATCATTATACAGTACCTGGACCTGTTCGAGTGTGACACAATTAGTGCTAATAACACCATAAGCAGGAACAGCTAACAAGCAGGTTCTGGTGGAAATTAGAGAGGTAAGGTAAGAAAAATATTTGGACTGACCAACTACCACACTGCAGAGGATAGCTGAAGGATGATGCTCATCTGAGGGCCCTCTCATTGATCTCACCAATTAAGTCTCACTCGCTGGTTCTTTCCCTAATTTTTTGTTCTCTTCATCCCCAAGGTCTTTTTAAAATCAAAATGCTCTCTCGGCTGTGGACCCCACAAACCTGTAGCAATTTTTGTTCTGCAACATGACACATTTATTAGAGCATGCCCGTCAAAACATATGGAAACAGTTTGATTGACAGCTGGGGGAGCATAGGAGATAAAGCTTCAGCACTGTGGCAACAAGGTATTAATTGTCAATGCAACACTGAATAGAATAGAAAGGCCATTTTGTTTTGAATTCTTTTTTTTTCTCTTTTTGCTCACACTTTTTGCTCTCAATTTCATATGACCACATACTCCAAGAACATAGATGATGCTGCTGATCTGATTGGAATTCTTACCATGGCATGGAAAATAAGGGACATAGCACATTTCTTCATATTTCTAGGTTCTTCTTCATTTGACATTCACCTGCCTATTTTGGATCAGCATTTTATGTCCTGAAGAAGCTGATAGAGAGTGTGATGTTTTATCTCTCCACCTTGTCACACTTCTGCAGGTCACTAGATTTATCCCATGGTGTTTTGTCTTTTTATCTTCATGCCTTATGGCTCAGTTCTTTATCTTCCCATCATCACTTCTTAAAGGCTTAAGATTTATTTCAGACTGTCTCACATTTCAGTCTGGGTGCAGGTAGTCCCTTGCTATTAGGCTGTCCATTTTGTCTCTACATGCTTCCCAATGAATGAACAGTGTAAAAAGGGATTTGAGAACTTCAGCCTTTGCAGAAGTCTCTCAGCAAAAGACACAAAATAAAATACAGTGAAGGAAGCAAAGGCATGAGCTTATCATGTTTGGGGTAAGCAGGTGGGGCTCAGATAATCATAAAATTCACATAAAGAAATAATAAAATTGTCATCAACAAGGGCAGAGGTCTCAGAAGGCAGCTCTTAGCCAGACACAGTGATAGAATAAGTGCAGAGAAATTACACACCCAGACATACAGAGACCACATTAAATGCAAGTATATGAAGAGTCTTTCTGTCATCAGCTGATTTGTTAAAGAAAACTCAGAAGAAGACAGGTCATGAGCAGTAAAAAATATTAATAAGACATTGACCAACCTACCAATTAAAAAAAATATTCTTAAAACGTTTGCTTTACCTCAAAACAGTTTTTCTAACTCTGAAGTTTTCATGCCGCAGCATTTCATGTCTTACTCCTATACATCACACCATTCCTTTTATCTTATTCCATTCTCCTGTAAGTAATAAACAACCCATTCTTACTTTTGGCTCTTATTTTTCCTGTACATTTTCTCCTTGATCTTCCCTTGAATTGATCTGATCATAGAAGAACTCTCCATACCACTTCTCTCTCCTGGTCTCAAAACATATTAATCTCCAAAGCTGAATAGAATCTCATTGATTACAATAGAGAAAGAATAAGAATTTAAGCCAATGTTTTATACAAAATTCTGACCTTATAAAGTATTTAACTAGCTAAGTATTGTTTTAAGGTCAAAAGGCAGCCACAGTTTTTCCATATTAACTATCTTCATCAATCTCCACAGTTCTTGCCTATGATTTCTTAATATTAATGGGCTGTTATTCTCACCCAGGTTAAAACAGGGAGTGTAGAATATATACCCTCATAATTGCCATTAGTCCTGATGAGCCTGATTCTTGTACAAATCTTCAAACACAAAGAAGAGCATATATCCTCCAGTCTGTAATAAGTCATGTGAAAGACCATTTGCAAGAATTAATGAACTGCATATCTCCTTTGTTTAAACCACTGCCAAATTAAAACTATATACAATGATTAAAAAAAACAAATCTTGTTCAATTTCCATTACCTATTCCAGGTTTAGAATTTTGCTGGCCAATTGATTACTGGAATAAGAAGGAATATCTTGCAGAAGCTAGATCAGGGATGTAACCTTTATGTTATTTACCTTTATTTATTTTTATTTTTATTTTTTTTTTATAATCACAACAACTCCAGTTACCTTTATGCATTTTAAAACAGTATGGTTTGTTATCTAGTTTTATTTTCTGCATTGATGTATTTCACTTTCTGCATACTTGACCTACTTTGCGGAGGTCAAGTCTCTAATGATGCAGAGGGTTATGTCTGACATTAAGATTATGAGAATACTACTCTCAGTCTTTGGGAAGAATGAAAAGGATAAAAGCAAAACCCTGGGTTTCTAAAAATACTCTTAGAGGTCTAAAGTAATAAAATATCATAGCTTTCACTTATTTCTCACAAAGACAAAAATGTAAGTATTATTTTTTGCTAGAAATAGAAAAGTGGAACAAAGAAAGATTTTACTGTCAGGTGTTGTCCTTGGGTCCAGCCACTGACCTTGTTCCAACTGGATGTGAATACAAGAACATTTGCAAGGCTTTCTCCTGTGCTACTACTAAATGATGAGAGGTAATTATGAGAAGCATCTGGGAATTACCTAGTATTAAAAAAATAGATTAGCACGCATGATCAGAATCTTAATACATTCATTTCCTATCTATTTTTCTTTATATGCTTTGGAATATTAAGAGGGAAATTAGTAAGTGAATGGGGAGGTATTTTATATTGGTTTTGCTGGCTGTGGATTTTATTAACAACACCCCTCTCTTTATCTTATATTGTTTTTATGCGAGAAAGGAAAACTAAATTGAACAAATTGGATAGGAGGGATATCAAAATGGCTAAACTTTAGATAGGGGCATATTTTGGTACCATATGGGGTATCATATGGGCAGCATGGGGGCATATAGGTGTGGGAAGGGGAAAAAAGGAATAATGTTAAGAAGTAGGAACTGAGGCACAATATAAAAGGTACAAGACTTGTTCTTTGGTTTTGGATCCAGAGTTCATTGCCAGGGTAAGCAGCAGTCAGATGTGGATAAAACCTGAAAGGGAGAGAAAGATAAAGCAGAGAGATACATGGGTGCACTGGATGATATTTGAGCAGGTAGGAAAGGACAGATCTGATACTTCTAATGACTGTGCAAAGGACATTAACTCTTGTAGAGCTAAAGAGAGAGGTTCAGCAGGTCAGCTGGAGAGGGTCCCTACCGAACATGGGAAACACCTTCAAAGAGGATGGGGGAGTGCAGAATGATCATAATGTGCTCATCTACCTGAACATCTACTACATAATAGCAGGGTATCTCCCTCTGATGTGCCCCTTTGCAAATAATGGATCAAGAGAAACACAATTTGAATAACTATTACCCAAGTTTCTCTCTAGCAAACTGTGAGGGAGAATTTTGGAAAACGTTCTTCCGACAGAGGGTGGTTGGGCACTGAACAGGCTCCCCAGGGCAGTGGTCACAGCACCAAGCCTAACAGAGCTCAAGGAGTGCTTGGACAACACTCCCAGGCACGTGGTCTGATCCTTGAGGCTGTCCTCTGCAGGGCCATGAGTTGGATTTGATGATCCTCGTGGGTCCTTTCCAACTCAGGATATTCTTTGATTTTATGAAAATTTGTCCATCAAAAGGGTTGCAAAGCCTTGAAGCAGGCTGCCCAAGGAAGTGGTGGAATCAGCATCCCTAAAAATGTTCAAAGGGCATGTGGATTTGGCACTTGGGGTTATGGTTTAGTGGTGAACACGATGATGCTGGGTTTTTGGTTGCACTTGATGTTCTTAGAGGGCTTCTACAATCCTAATGATTCTATAATTCAACGAATCTAAGCAGGTCATGTATTAAAATTTCAGGACTAGTGAGCTGGCTGAGTATTATTTTTTAGTGTTGCTGATTTCTCAAAGACAACATAAAAAAATTAATACAATGGGGAGGAAGGGACAATAGTCACACTTATTGCACTTTATTTTAATCTATAAATAATATAAATAAATAATAAATCATACCTACAATCAGATCTAAAATCCAGATTTTCTAAGAAGCAAGAATTAGAACATCTCCTATGCTTCTTTTCTCCAGTCATTAGGTTTCTGACTGAGGCAGACAAAATATTTCTACCTAAAATATAAATACAATAACTGTATCTTAGAAAGGCAGCAATACTTATTTTGTTTCCAACAAAGAAGGAGTTTCTCTAACTTTTTAAAAATAGAACATTGTAAAGGAAGACAGGAGAAGTCAGTACTTTGTGTCATCACAAGAAAACTTCATGCCAAAGGCTTAACAGTGAATTGATTTTATATTTTATTCTAGAGTAAAACAAAACTGTGGATAAAACTTAATTAAAAGTCTTTATAAAATGTGTCCCAAGGTTGCTTGGACTTCTTTTTTTTTTTATAACCAAATTTTAGTCTTCATGACTGAATAAGCAACGATGTAATTTAAAATGTTCAGGGAAGGTAGAATTGGATGAGCACTGTGATTATGAAGGAAATATATGCTAGGGGAATTTCTGAGTTCTCCTTGAATTGCTTCATCACGCTATTCAGGGCTTTCTTCCTCTACTTTGTGCATGTCTTTGGTTCATAATACACACAGTTTTGTTAACTCTTATGCACTTCAAATTCTGCTGCTCGACCATAGTGAGAAAACCTATTAACAGACTTCTTGCTAACAGAAGGGAGCTGTATTCATAGGGATAATCAATGAGTATATTCCCTGTGAGAAAAGCTTCTCATTTAACTTTCAAATAGGTGGCATGTAATTTGACAGGTTCATTTGGCATGAATTTGGAAAGGATTTCTCACGTTGTCCAAGATTTAAAGGATGTTCTGAGAATGTATTTTCAGAAAAGCTTTTTTTTAATACTAAATCTTCAAGCCTGTGTAACATCTCCTAGAATAATATCTTTACTATTAAGAGTAGATCAGTGATGTAAATTGTTTTAAATTTGAATACACTTTAGGACAATGTTGGGGCACTTAAGACACTACAGCTATTCTTCCAAAGCACTGGATTAATGCAACTGATTAGGTAGACCACAGTAATGGAAATTTGGACTGCAAAAAAGACCCCACAGAATCTACCCTTTTGTTGAGGTGGCTTCTATGTGCCAGGCACAATCTACCCATTGAAATTTCCTGAACTGATAGAACTAATAGCCCCAAAGCTTCTAAATGAAATCCAGGCAAATTTACTTTATATAAGTACAAAAGGCTTTCTAATATCCTCAGTCAGGTGTGTGGAAGAGAAAAAAAAAAAAAAAAGATCTGTACATTTCCCTCTTTGCCAAACAAGTAATGTGCTTCCACATTAGCAAGAAAAGTATATAATGTCCTCCCTAAAGAAATTTAATTGTTCTTCCAGCCATTTATATTTAAACCCTGTATGAAAGACCAATTAGATTTCGATCTCTGTTGCTGTGACAAAGTCAGTTGGATTACAGCAACTGATACCAAGGCCTGCACCAAGGTTCAAGGATGCAATGCCTGAGAGCAGCAATAGCTGCATCAGTAGTTCAGTGATGTCAATGTTTTTCTGGATTCTGGAAACCCTGAATACACGAAACCTCAAAAAAAATCCCAAATGCAGCTACTCTTTTCTGGCTCGTTCTTTAGCTTTTCATTTTTAGTAAATTCCATTGACCAGCTGGTCGATCATGACTGAAGACGTTACTTGTGTGTTGTTTTCAGGAGTTTTATAGGTTTAAACATTTATCTAATATCAGATATCAGACCCACAATTAAAAATAAGAAGAAAAAATAAAAAGGTTGCTTTCATACTTATAGCCTATGTAATGATATACTGTGCTTTATGAATTTAAATTATCATCAGAGTTTTGTCTGCTTGTTTCTGCTTTAAAAAAAATTGATTTCAGAGAATTTATAAAATACACAGTAAGAAAAAAAAAGTTATTTTTAGTATTGATGTTGTTGAGGTTGATGTTTGTAATGTTGAAATGTCTACTTTTGGGCTACGCAAGTTCCACATTGTCACTGCATGTGTACATGTAATTTTCTGTGATTGCAGAGGAAGTGAGAATTTTGTTTCTGTAGGACCCCACAGAACCCATATTTGATTGTGGTTGTATTGTTTCTAGGGATGCTGGTATCTCAAGAGTAAGAAATAGTTAATAATTTACTCAGAGAGTTGCAGAGAATGAGAAAGGGGATGCCTATCAGCAAAAGAAGGCCTCATAGCTCAAAGGAGCTCAAAGGAGCGATGAACAAGGGACCACCTGAGCTTTTATTTCACAGTCTGAGGTCTTCCTGTTGAGTTGTGGGCTCCTGATGTGTCTCTTGTCACTTGCTGGTATCACTGACTCAAGTAACCCACCAACTCAAAAGAGAAGGATTGAATATGCAACCTAATTAGCATGAGAAGCAAGAGAATAATTTAACCAACAGAAGACAGAATAATAACTAAGAAGGGAAGTGGCAACTTGGAGCCAATGAACTGTGATTTATTTGTTTGCTAAAAGCTCTATATAGTGTAAGATTTTGAGAATCAATGTGTTTGATTTGTGGAAAAACTTCCATCTTGCATCCTGCACAGAATAAACATCTCCTTTCTAAACTGGACCCTGTGTCTGTTTAGATAGTCCCTAAACTGGCAACAGCAGGAGCCCAGATTAGGAAATTATAAATGTCTGTACCTCAATGAAGTGTGCTGAGTTATCGGTTCAGTGGAGGTATGTTTTGAGAATGCAACATCCATCTAAAAATTTAGGGTGTTTGACATTTCTGAACTGTGCAAACTCTTTTTTTGTTGAGACCTCTGCAGTCTCCATGTGAGAGTCCACAGGGCATGACACCCAGAGAGATCAGCAGATTGTTGGTCTCCTTTTTTATTGTTCCAGAAAGTATCAAAACTCCACAAGGAACTTACCATAACGTCATGCATTTAAAAAGTAGTGCAAATTTAAAGATGGGCATCAACAGAAGGAAATTTTTGATCCTGGAGACCAGATACTGCACACATTTCAAGGGATTTTTACTTTGGAATAACCATAGTCCAATGAAGGGACCTGACTCTCCATGTGCAGCTGAAAAGAGCTAAGTCAGCACATCTTTTTCACAGGTTAAATTACTTCCCATAAAAAAAAAAACAAACAAACTAATTTACCCACAACCTCAGTGTATCCTCCCAAAGTCTTCACCCTCCCAAATATTCTTTCAAGTTTTTGTGTTAACCAACAAGTAAGGGCAAAATCACTTCTTGCCTTTTACCAGCTGATCACCCAGGCTCTTTCAGAATGAGCTTTGTCTTCTCTTTTCGCTTGTCTGATAACTTGTTCTGCTGTGTATAGTCCATAGGAATGAAGTACCCCTTAGTACAGGCAGTCTCTGGCTTCTTTTATCCATATGGGGTTTTATTTAAAGTGTACCCATATGGAAGGTATAAGCTCTGAACATGACTCAACTGCATGTCAGAAGGAGACCATGAATGAACATATCATGATCTTATTACCATGAAAAGAAAATACATTTACGTGACCAGGGCCTTTTGTCTGGAAAATTGAGGAATCTGTTGTCATTCACCCATCTCAGAGTCTAGCCCCACCTAAAGAGAAAAAACTCACTGCTATTAGAATTTTAACAGCTCTAAAGTTGTCAAAATCTAAACTTTGAAGCAACAAAAATTCAGAATATCATCATGTATCTTGAGACCGTGCCAAGTTTCAGTGCACACATCTCTGTTTCAGAGCGCAATAAAGTAACTTGAAATGAGTTTATTATATTACAGGAGGGAGCCATCTTTCCAGTGTTTCCACCTGCAATAGGAATAATAGGCAATTAATATTTTATAAAACCTTGTGGAGCATGTAGAGCAGCAATTACTGTATCTATGAATATGTATGATAGCAATTTCAACATAGCTGTATACATGAAAGACTTGATCAAGATATATTAGGTTAGGAATGAGATGGGATACAAGGCCTTTGAAAACTAAATTTCATGGCATTTTCGAAGGAAATATTCATTCAACTGTATATATAAGGTATGATAATAGAATTTTCATGATCATATCATCTGGAAAAGAAAACACTTGGGAATTTTCTATGAGACATTATTTGGTTAAGGATTTTTAAGACAAAAAGATCAGAACACATGGACATATTTCAAAAATAGTGATGTGATTTTTTATTAATATTATTGTTGTTGTTATTATTTTTGTCTTTTTTTTAATGTTCTGATGACAGATGGTAATTGCTTCTGTCCAGTAATTCCTCATTCCAGTGGTATTCACTAAAATTACATCAGCAATAAAGGGAATAAATACAATAAAACTCTTTTCTCAAGATCCTTGCAAGACGGTAACAAAGTCCTATTAGGTAGGGAACAGAAGATGAAATCTCCCATCCCAATATATTATGACTGTGCTCGTGGGCAATTCTTACCCTGGTGGTGATGGGTCCCCTCCCACTAGAACTTTAAACATGGCTAATATCTTATCTTGTGCTAAGCACAAACACTGCATGCCCCAGCACAAAACAAACCATGAGCAGAAAAACGTGCTGGAGCTGTATCTCCTGCACACACCTGTGAGATCTCCAACAGCTAGAAATCATCAGGGCTGCCAACATGCATTCTTACACTGAACTGCTCTGGCTGTTTCTACCTATGCCATCTGTCTCAAACCACTGAAACCAATCACTTGTACCGCTTTTTAGCTACCATTTGCGGGGTTCAAGCATGTCACAGGTTTCTCCAAGTGTGAATACAAGCATCTAATTTGCTGTCTGCAGTATTCGGTGATATCTTACAAGCCTGTCTCTGTGTTGCCACAGAGAAGGGAAAGGAGTAATTAAGGATTAAAGGATGCTCAGGTGGTGTCATGGTTTAAGCCCAGCTGGCAACTAAGTGCCACACAGCTGTTCACCCACCCCCTCTTTCCCCTCACCCCAGTGGAATCAAAAGCAAAACTTCTAGGTTGAAATAAGAACAGCTTAATAATTGAAAACAAAGTAAAATACAATAACAATAGTAAATAATAATGGTGATAAGAATGAGGGGGAAAAAAGCCAAACAAGTGATGCACAATACCATTGCTCACCACTTGCTGACCAATGCCAGAACCTGTTCCTGAACCTGAATCTGCTACTCAGTTCCAGTCTCAGTGGAATTGCCTATCTGGCATCACTCTTTTTTTAACTTGTCCTGTAATTCTTCCTGAAGAGGGTGGAAGGGGTTGTGTCGCTTTCTGGGGAATGATGCCCGAGGAGTTGAAATAGCTCCTTCCCTTCACCATTATCTTGTTTCTGGAATGCCTCAGTGGATGCAGCTACTAGGATGGGACAGAACAATTAGGATTGTTATCCCTTGAGCAAGGTTAGGGAAATTAATGCCAGGTTGGATGGGTGGGCAGCAAGAACACCATCACAGATGGTCAAAAGGGTTAGGCCTGAGGATGCTTTCATGTTTGGGTTAATTATTGTTGCACATAAGCAGCAGTTTAGAGCACAGCAAAGGTGCCAGTTTTATGGGATTTCTTTGGCCACAAACTGGAGTTTGGAAATTTGTCATAGGCTTTGTATTTTTACCTCAATTTTACAGGCATGTAAAAGTTTGCGGTTTTTTTGAGCAGTTTTGCAGGAGTTTAGCCTAGAGATGTAGGAAATGCTTGGCATTTTAGTTTTTCTTTTTGTGCTGACTACAGGCTGAATTTGCCTATGCCTTTACTAAACTGCATTAGTCTTTCATATTACCAGGAGGACCAGAACCTCTGTAGTTTCCCTGGTCTCACACCCAAATTAAGGTATGACATACCTGAGAGATGCCCTTGGACTTGGGAAATGAGAATAACTGCTGGCTCCCATCATACAGGTATATCAACAACCCACACCAGCTGTGACTTACAGAAGTGACCTTGAGCCTGGCTGGTATTCCCTGAGGATGTGACTGTTGTCTCTTCTGTGTCAGTGCATGAAGACAGCCAAAGTTCCATTCATTTCTAGTCCCTCTTGGCTCCTGGGTGTTTGTTCTCTACACTTAAGGAGAAAGCATTTATTTCTTTGTATTTCTATGCATTGAGGATTTTTCAGCTCCTTTAGGGCTATCAGGAGGCAGTCAGGGTAGTGTTCCCAGCAGAACTAACCTACTACAAATGTAGCCTAGGACCCTACAGCATTTAACCCACCATGCTGTGGTATGGCAGGTTTGTGAGGGTGGGGAGGCCCTGGCACAGGTTGCCCAGAGAAGCTGTGGCTGCCCCATTCCTTGGAATGTCCAAGGCCAAGTTGGACGGGGCTTGAAGCAAGCTGGTCTAGTGGAGGGTGTCCCTGCCCATGGCAGGGGGTTGGAATTAAATGTTCTTTAAGTCCCCTCCAACCCAAACCATCCTAAGATTCTCTGATTCTCCATTTGATCTCCACAGCATGACAAAATACAAGAGGCTGCAGCATCATCTTAACCAGCAAAGTCATCAAGGGGGGAATAATACCACATTTAATTTACCTCATCAGGATGACCATGACTTTATTTTAAGACAAGGTTTTTTCAGGTTTTATCTGAAACCACCAAAAAAAAGAAAACACTGGAATCAGGCTCAGGATTAGAATCATATGATTGTTAATGAAAAATACATACTGAGCTAACAAGCTTGTGCAAATTAAGTTTTTTTTTTCCTTTCCTTCTTAACACAGGCCATAATATTCTATTTCATAAAGTGACTCTATCAGAATATTAATTTTTTCCATTAGCAGGATTAGATTAGGTCTTAATATTAAACTATGTACGTCAGTCCAATTAAACAAGATACGTTCCCTAGCCCTGCTACCATCCTGGTATTATTCCAGCTAAATACCTTTTTCTTACATTCAACAGGGATTTGAGCAAGACACAGCTCTGAATATTAGGAGCTGTCCTGGGTAACTGTTGGTAATGAAGAGCAACAACTGGGAGGCAAATCCCCGCAGTCAAAGCAGCTTAAACAAAAATAACATTTTTATTTTTTATGGAGCAAATTACATGAAATGCCAAGCGTATGGATTTAATGAATATGACTTTATAAAACCATAAACAAGACTGGGTTTATATTTCTTTTTCCTATCTTTTTACAGCACAGCGGAAACAAATTAAATTTGCTCTGAGATGTTCTACTCATAACTATCATCTGTGTTGTAAACATCTTACCCGTAATCAGAAATTCAATATTGCCGACCACAAAGCCCACTGAGGTGTTAAGCTGGAAGGTAGGAGGAAAGCAGGGTGAGCTTTTTCTTTAGAAAACATATGGGTTTTTTTCCCAATTGAAAAGCCTTAAATGAGATTTGGTTAGTGAATGACTGGAAAACGATGCTTAATGTTGAATTAGAAAATTGTCTTATCAGAGTCATGATAACTCTGCAGCCCAGGGGTGGATACTCAATTTTGTGTTTTAGCTCAGACACTGGATTTTTATTCTTTATACTATTTTATATTAGTTAAGCATACATTAGCACGAGTGGCCAAGCAAGAATACTGTGCTTACACAGGATTACTCAGTAAAATACCTATCAATGTATTAGAAGCATTTTGGGGCAATACACTGAAACCTTTAGAGAGGGGCTGAACCAAACATGGTTCCAAAGCATGTTAATGCTAGCTGCTACTAATCTAACAAAACAGATGCAAGTTCCTGTCTGTCTATTATCCAGGTATATTGGTAAAGGGAATGGAATGGGATAATCACCATGTTCTGAAAGCATTAAAAAAAAAAAAAAAAAAAAAAGGCTGATGCTGTAGCCATGAGTTTTCCCCTTCCGAGGAGCCTCTCATGGTACTTACATATAACATATATGTTTTGGTGTAAGTCAAGTTTTATGCAGTGTTGTTCTGTAATTTTCATTTCTGAGGCTGTTCAGGCCATGAAGGATGGAAGATGATGGAGGTTGTGGTGCAGGGCTGTGAACAGGTCAGGAGCTGGTTTAACAGAGCATGAAATACAAACAAAAAATTACAGTCAGGTACCTTAATGCCCAACATTAGAACTCCAAAGCATATCATAGTGTTTGTCAGCCAAATAGTGGCTACAGGTCCCTTTTTTTATTTGTACATCTGACTGTTATTACCATATTTGTTACATGTAAGAAGTATGAGGTACCTTGAAAGAAGAAAACTCCTCAGCTGCTAAAGCCTCAACCACAATGTGGAAAGCAACAATGAAATGTTTGTTCTCCGGTGACACAAAGTCACATTCTTAGCCACAAAAAACAAACAAACAAACAAACAAACAAACAAACTGATTTACAACCTTCAAAAACATATTGTGAATATGTATCAGTGAATATAATAGACTTTGTGGTCTGTCACAAAGGTTATGCAGGTTGTTATTTTGCCTTTGATAAAGAGCTATAGGTCTTTGGAAGTGAAGTAAACATTTGGAAGCAGCAAGAGGATTTACATTGCCTCCCTTCTCCCTCTCAACAATAACTAGATGTTGTCTTTTAACAAGGATGGCCAAGGGGCAGTATTGGTGCTGTGACACACATCAGTTGTGTCCCTCAAGGAATATGCTGATTTACTAAGCTGACAAGGAACAGGAGTCCATTCTGTTTGGCACTGGTAAAGTGCTAAGTCACATTCATAGAATTACTGGAGGTTTAAAGGAGTACAGGGTAATGAAACTAGGCTCAGGTTCTTTGCAGATTCCCTCTACCCAAAGCAGTTTTAAATCAAACTCTCTGCTGCAATATATTTCCAGAGAGTTGTTGTTAATTTACAGGCAGCAGAGGTCCCAGGTTACAATTTTATTTTGAATTTTGCTATATTGAAATCCGGGCCAGTATATTTTCTGTTTACTTCAGTGAAGTCAGTATTCCCCTTTAAAAGTCTGATCTTGTGAGCACTTGAGGAATCCAGTGCTCTTAAATAATGACAATTATAACATTACAATTGCAGTGAGAATTTTGTATAACTTGGCAGCTAAAATACGAAAAATCTTTGTACATATTTTTAAATCTCATAATTTAAAAACTTTATAGCCAAGACTCATACTTTTTCAATGTTTTGACTGCTGATATTAAGCAATGTAACCACAGAGTACTGGAATAGATCAGTTGCCTAAAACATATTAATGTAATAAGCAATCAGCTCGAAATTGTTTGAAATAAACATGTCTACTTACTTAAGTAAAGTCAGTTCATTTTCCTTCCTTTTGGTATGACTTACACCCTTTCCCAAGCACTTTCATCTTTTAGCATAATTAAAAACCACTAAACACTACTTCAGTTCATCATCCCCAACATCACTAATGGATCCTTCCTGCTCTCAGTGATCTGACGATTGCGGATAATATTTCTCTGCAGAAAAGTCATTCGTATCAGAAACACATCCCAGAGTAAATTTAATTTGTAACTTATGTGCTGTAAATATAAACACTGCACTGAAAAGGTTTGTGTTGTTTATGCTTTTATGTAGACATATTCATTAAACCTGTATTTTCTACGGTTTATGACATTCATTCAAAACCGAAATGTCACACAGTCAGTTTGGTCTATATGACTATAGAGACTTGCTTGCTGATTTTCCTTTTCATTATTACCCATTACCCTGATGTCTCTACTCCATCATGCTTGCTAAAAGTATATCACACTTACTGGTTACAGCTTCTTGCATCCTGTGCCTTTACTGGAAGGGAATATCTTGCTCCTACAGGAAAGACATTTTATGGTGCTTCTGGGAGGCAGCCAGGAACAACTGGTATGTATGAACCAGCTTATCAAATAAGATGCAGCTTCTCTCTTTTGTTGTTCAGCTGTTAAAGGTGTGCCTGAGTAGCAAGAGACATTTCTCTTTGGGTACAGGAAAAAGTACAGATGCATATTGAGGAGTGGCTCTGTGTAATCTTGAGGCTGAACTTTGCCCTTGAACTATAGTCCAACTGTGATGAATAGTTTTCCTCTGCCTGGAAAGGATAGAGTGATTCCTAAAACATCAGGGAGCTTGCAGGGCCAAGTCCTTTGTCATGTTCTCCATGACAGAGACAGCTCTGTGCATCTTGATGGCTTCTGTTATTTTGGAAGGGAGCTGAGACATTCACATCAGTACCCTTAGGGGGTCTCAAAGTAGTTACAAAGCTTTTATTGAGCTTTCTTTTTACTGTCTTGTTTCAAGAAAGAATCCACAGCACTTTCCAGCACTGGCAGTGGGCCTTCTACTGACAGCACTGCACTGACCATTTTTTGCTTTCACCCACACAAGGGGATTTCAGGGATGGTCAGGACCTGCTCTTGGGTGAACATCTCTGATATGATGCCTTGAGGAAAGACATAGTCTGCAAAGATCAAGAAAGAGGAAAAGAGGAAGAATGAAATCCAACAGATAGGCACTGGCCTGAGATGTGGGGATCCAAAATTCAATATACAGACAAGAATAGGAAAAAGCAGAGACTGGGATCCAAAGCTGGGAAAGTCTTGCCCAAACAGCACTGAAAAAAAACAGAGAAAATCAGCCTTCTTCTTTGTCCTCCAATAATCAATACTAGTACTTCTACTGCTTTTATTCTTTAAATTATTATTATATTATTATTAAATATTAGTAATTGATCCTTGAAAATTCAGCATACAATAGAGTTGAATGAAATGATGAACCTCCTGATGAACTACTTACATCAATGGGCATGAGAATTGGGAATAGCTGGTTTTGTGTCTTCTACTAAAACTTCAGCTTTTTGTTCCTATCAGCTCACTGTTCCAGCAATCTCATTTCACTTTGATGTGATTTTTCATTTATAGGTGTTTAATCCAATGCTCTCAGAATTTTTAACAGCACTCAGTAATTAGGAAGAGAAATAAAAGTGTAAATCAGAAGCAGCTACAAGCAGTGTTAATCATCTACATCCTGATTCCTTACTGCAGGAGAAGTGTTACAGCTGATGTTAGAAGACAAGTGAAAGACAAGGATAAGGATGGGATTTGGGGCTGGACTCAGGGTATGACCCACAGCATCTACAGAAATAAAGAAACTCCTTAAGAAACTCGTGGCTGCCTAAATCACCCCGGGCTGTGTTTCTCATACAGAGTTTAGGAAGTAATCCAGGCATCAAATTTTGTAAAATATTTGCCTAGTTTTCAATTCAAATTCCACATTTATTATTTATCGTTTGGTGCTCAGATTCATATTCAGACAGAGGCACTGTTTGTACTTTCTGGGTGAGTTATAATTCCTGTTGAAGTTCACGGAAAATCTCCCACAGATGTTGACAGGAAGCAAAGTTTCACCTCTCATTTGAAAAGAAGATTTAAAAAATAATTGCTTCCAAGTGTTTTATGACAGTAAGTAATTATATCACATAGGCATAGCATTTGCTTATATCTCCAGAAATACCTTAGTGGGCTTTTGTTGTTAAAACTGTGGGTTTGGTATAGATTTTAATTGTGTTAAATCAAATTCCTGTGTTATATGAAACTTGCTGTGTTTAATCAGAGAACAATTACTATACGAAAATACTTTCATTCATCATATATTGCTAAAAGTCAACAAAGTGATGAGTTATAGAAAGATAGTTAAGACGAGTTTAAATTGCCTTACAAAGAGATACAGATAATATATGATCCGTTTTTGAACACTTCAGTACAAGAAATACATTGTCAAACTGCAGAGAATCTGGCAAATCCAACAACACACTTTGGGTGCAGAGCATGAGCCCTGTGAGAAGTTGAGGTAACTGAGCTTTTCCAGCCAGCAACAGAGACAGCTTAGTGGGGACCTGACAATATCCTTCCTATAGCTTCAAGGAACTTCTGAGTGGGTGGAGTGTGTTTAGTGAAGTTAGTGCCAGGAGGACAGAAGAAAACAGCTGTAAATGGGAATGAGGATGGTTAAAATTTGACATAAAGGATTATTTCTCAGCACAAGGATGGTCAGGCATTAGAATGGGTTGCACAAATTGGCTACGAAATCTTTCCCCTAGGAAGAAAATGAACTGGTGAAAGCCAAGAGGAACCTTGTTTGAATTCAGGGAAGTCCTGCCTTGAGCAGAAAACTGGAATAGAAACCTGCTAAGGTCCTTTCAAACATAAATTGTTCTATGATATTTGCCTGAAAAATAACAGACTACTAGAATTGACAAGAAATGTTCTACTTCTGTTTATGACTCTTTCTCAAAATTTTCAGCTACATTTCCTTTCTACAATCTCTGACTACTGAGGAAAGGGATAAAAGTGATGAATTAAACTTATTCTAGGGTGGATCCATCATTGATGGTGATTTGGTGTGATGAAACCCTGGAGAGTTGTCATTCTATAGAAGCATGACTTTGTCAAGGTTCTAACATCCTACCAGCAGATATGAATGTAGATTTCCTCAGTTTCCTGAGTTCTTCATGATGAAACTCACATTTGCTGGGACATTTTCAGAACCAAATAGCATACTGTAGTTTTCTGACATAAATATATTATTTTTTAGTTATAAGTTAAGCAGTTATGATGTTGAATTTATTTATGAATTATTACATGCATTAAATAGTTTTTAAGGTCCCTTTCAACCAAAGCCCTTTTATGATTCAAAGATTCTTTTGTTCATGGCTTATTTCACCAGCTCCAGAAGAAATATTCTGACTTCAGTACTAAGTGTTGATTAATTTGGGTATTCTCATTGAGTTAATAAAGTCAGAACTTTGCAGTGCTACCAAGAGCATCTGTTACTATGTATAAAACTGAATTTTCTTTCCTTTTCATTCTCTCGTACATTTCAGCAGCTAATAAAAAAGGGAAAGAAAAAAGTTAATTAAATTCAGTTGGAGTGTGTCAAGCATTGTCAAGATTTCAATGGCTACTTTAATCAAAAGTAAAACCCATGTTGGTTAGGTTGGGTAGTAATTAAAAGTCTTTAAAAAAAAGAGTTTTGATAAGGAAAACTGTACTGCATTACTAAATCTTCATCAATTTGTCAAGTAAAAAATGTCAAACCTGATGAATATACCTAATTGACATTAGCACTAACTTAAAGTAGAACATCAGAGAAAATAAGTGGAAATTTAACCACCATTTCCTCTTCTTTCTTTGATGCTTTGATAGATGGATAAAGCAGCTTTAGGTAAGGCCACTTATAATGTCTCCTGGTAGGGAATTTTGAATTTCACTGTGCAGAATAACAGTCATTAAGGCACAAGATTCTTACTCATTTGTTTTTCTGTACCACTAATTAGGATATCTATCTCTTCTTTAGCACTTTGCAACACATCTTGATTTGTTATGTCTTTTTATTATTAGCACCCAGTTAACAGATAAGAAAACTGAGGTGGACCAGAATTATGTGACTTGTCCAAGGTCTCACATGTCACTGGCCAAACCATGTAAAGACTTTGGAACTGCTAAGTCATAGCTCTGTGCTCTGGTCTCTTTACGTGCTGCTGCTAATGCTGTCTAACATTACCTTGTCCAATACTATTTCACAATGACCGATCTTAGTAAAACATTTGCTTCCAAATAACATCCCTTATAAAGCAGATGTATCACCTGCATGGACAGAAAAGGATCAGTAAATGGAACTAATTAAAAAAAAAATTAGTTCTAATCCTCACTGAAGTAGATTATAAAACAAAATTAAAACATTACTTTGAAACGACCTGCCATTCCACAGGGATCATCAATTGGTATTTGTTTTTTCGAGGGAAACATAGGGTGACTAAGTGTGGATGTCTTCAAAACAGTGAATTTTAGAAGTAAAGCTCTAAATTAAGATAAGTAATAGAAGAAAGTTAATAACCAACAACTCAGTGGTATGAATTACTTGAAATTTTCAGTTGTATTTATTATTGATGATATACCACCAGTTTCTTGAGCCATCTGACCTTCTGTAAAGGCTGGGTCATTTAGGTTGCAATTCTAGGCATCCAAAATAAACTGATCACACTGGAATTGAAGGTTGGATTTGTTACTATGAGATAAAGAAAGAATCCACCTCCATTAAGCAATAATACAGATTTACAAAAATGCAATCAGTTATAGAAAGATAATACAGTGAGAGCACTTAGGAGAAGTGACTCTTTTTTTAAGTATACATGAGTCACTGAGCTAGTCACTGAACAGTGAGTAGTCACTTAACTACCTTACACCATCAGTTTGGTTTTCCAAGGAGCTCCAGTCACATATTTAACAGCTCTAAGGTCACTGAGTCCAACCATTAACCCAGAACAGCCAAGTCCACCAGTAAACCATGTCCTCTGGTGCCATGTCTACACGGTTTATAAATCCCCCCAGGGAAGGGGATTCCACCACTTCCCTGTTCCAGCCTTTGATAGCCCTTCCCCCACTCCCCCCCATATCCATTCTGAGCTTTCCCTGCAGCAACTTGAGGTGAATTTCAGCACTACCTAGCTGAATTAGGTCACTCTAGAAGGAACTTCTTTGGTACTTTATTTCTACACATTCACCTCTCTGTTGTGAGATTGACTAATCCCTTTCTTATTTACCAAAATAATACTAATACTACTACTAATAATAAAAATAATAATAATAAACAAAACAAAACAAAAAAATCAACCAACCAACAAAACCAAACCCCTCCCAAAAACAAACAAACAAAACCCCACCAAACAAAACACAAACAAACAAACAAAACAACAACCAACCAACCAAACAAACAAACAAAAATAAAAAGCTAAGATCACAGTCATAATCTCCAATGACTGTCTGAGGATGTTTTGAGTTTTTTTCTGTGGTAGCAGTTCAAGAAGCCTGTGGTTATGTCATCACAGCCACAGGAATATATTTTTGTAAAAAAAACCAAGAATCCTATGGAAAATAAAGGCAGTAAGCCTGGACACTGCAGCATAATGTCCACAGGAACCTTGTTGGAGCATTTGGACACTGATGCAGCACTGTCAGTGACTGGCAGGATGCTGTGAGTGGTGACCAGGATGGAATAGCAGAACCCTGTCAGGGTGTGGTGAAGGGTGAATTTAAGATGCTGTGATGTTAACTGAGTAATGATAGCTGTGTCAAAGAATAAGACTCCGTGAACCTGCACTGATGAGGAAGATGATTAGGTGACCTCTGGCTCCTGGAAGGAAACTCTTGATCCCCAAAAATTGCTAGCAAAGATCTTCAGTGCTGCAGATATTGTAGCAGAGATATGCCACTCTCCTAGGTTTTGTCTAGGCGTGTAGCCCAGAAGAACTTCCTTGTGGATTTATATTCTGTGGCTTTCAAGTCGTGATGTAAGCAGCATATAGGTATCAAGTGTCTACAGTGGACACAGGCAGAGGGATAGGCAAGAACATGAAAAAAAAGAGATGGGGAAAGAAAAGCAAACAGGAGGAAATGGTTGCTGAATTTTAAGGTTCATTTCAGTGTTAACTTGTACAGCTCAATACCAGGAGGAAAAGCAAAAGTATTCAGCAAACTCAAGCAGAAAAGTAGATCAAATCTTGAGTCAGATTGATAATACCTCAGTGACCGTATTTCAAAGGGATTTAGATGGCTATACCCTACATTACAAGAAAAGCGTGATAACCATGCAAGTAAATGTTAATTTCCATGGAAATTACAACAATAAAGCACTTTGAGGTACTATCTTTCATGTAACAGAGGTCCCAGGGTACTTTGCTATTCAAAACAATTTAAAACAGCGACAGACAACATTTTCCGTATTTGATTTAAAATCAGCAATGAAAAAAACAGCTTTTGCATTTCTAAACATGATAAACACTTTACATTCAGAGACAAAACCTTTTCTATTGTGACTCTGACTCCACCAATCACCTGAACTCTGTACTTTCAGTCTGCCACTCTAATTGCTAATGCTGTTGGACGGACCTTCCATCTGTTACTGAACACCAACCACCCCTCAGGCAACAGCTTTACAGAACTGAAAAGCTACAAAATGGTACTTAAAGTTCACCCTTCCTTTGTGTCTAGGTCTGCTGGTGGAGAAGCAAATGTCTTCCAAAACAACACTTTAACTGCAAATGGCACCAGAATATTGCCTTGGGAATATCAGTCTTCATTCTGCAACACTCCAGAACCCAGCTCCCAGGAATGATCATTTGTTCTGCATTATTCTCAGATTAATTGCCTCTACTGTTAAAAGGTCTACAGGTCTGCACTGGAATGATTT
Organism: Pyrocephalus nanus; assembly: GCA_038380795.1. Lineage (NCBI taxonomy): Eukaryota > Metazoa > Chordata > Aves > Passeriformes > Tyrannidae > Pyrocephalus > Pyrocephalus nanus. Next base: position 3,788,165 of record CM076263.1, on the reverse strand, counting down.
TTTGCAGGCTTGGCCACAGTAGACCCAGGCTCTAGCAAATACATTTTAATTTCTCATCCACTTAAAAAGTTTAACATCTTTTCTGTCTTTTATTTACATATGTTCAGATTGGATTTTTTCTTTCATGCTGAAATTTTCATGATTCCAGAGAGGTGACTTTGAAGGGCTGAGGAACATCTAGATGCTCTTTTGTGCTTTTTTTTCCCCCATTACACTGATGTCACGTTTTATTAGCTGCAGTTCTTCAAGTTTTTTTCATTACATTGATGTCACATTTTATTAACAGCAGATCTTCTCTAAACCCCTTTGCACACTAAGTTTGTTCTAAATGTAAATCCTCCTTAAATGCTCTGGAATTAATTCTTATTAAGTTTTATCCAAATTTAGAATGAAAAAAAAATTAGGTAACCTGATGGAATGTTCTTGAAAGAGATTACTTAATATTAATTGGCATTTACTTGCATATCAGTGTTTAAAGGGCTTTGCCTATTTTCGAGTTAGTTTTCTGTTTGCCATGCAAAGGCATTCATTGAGTCTAGAAATTAATTGGAATTTGAGAATTATAATGGAGATTACATGGCTAATTCTTGCAAAGTCTGCACTTGTAAAGAAGATGCTTTTATTTTTACAGATGAGCTAAACCAACATGGTTCAATTGTTGGCACTAGGGCTGGGTGTAATTCACAATTCATTTTCATTTGGCCTTCTATCGTGTTTTTGAAGGACATCATATTGTTGCTTAACAGCTGACAATCTTCTACAGAACATATCATCTTGAGTGCAATCACACAACATATACAGAATCATGAAGGGATCAGACCCAGCCAGCATGGATTTAGAAAGGCAGGTCCTTCCTGACTAACCTGATTTCCTTTTATGACCAGTTGACTGCCTAGTGGATAAGGGAAATGTTGTGAATGTAGTCTACTGGGAATTCAGTAAAGCCTTTGATAGAATCTCCTGAAGCATTGTCCTGGAAAAGCTGCAGCCCAGGCCTTGGATAGATGCACTCTCGGCTGGGTTAGGAACAGGCTGATGGCTGGGCCTAGAGAGTGGTGGGGAATGGTGCCACAGCCAGCTGGCAAAGATGATCATTTGTGGTGTAGCCCCAGGGCTCCTTATTGGAGCCAGTCCCGTTTAATATCATTACTGATGATCTGGATGAAAGCATGGACAAAATAACTTGAGTGGGAGTGTTGACCTGCTGGAGGGCAGGAAGACTCTGCAGAGGGATCTGGGCAGGCTGGATCAGTGGGCCAAGGCCAGTCATGTGAGGTTTGACAATGCTGAGTGCCGCGTCCTGAACTTAGGTCACAACAACCCTTGCAGCTCCAGGCTGCAGAGTATCTGGAAAGGGAAAGGATCGGTGGGTTGCTGGTGACACCAGGGGGGACACAACCCAGCTGTGCCCAGGGGGGCAGGAGGGCAATGGCCCCGGGGCTGTCCCAGCCGTGGGGTGGCAGCAGGGCCAGGGCAGTGCCCGTCCCTGTGCTGGCCCTGCTGAGGCACCTCCAGTGCTGGGGCAGTTCTGGGCCCTCAGACAGGAGAGACCCTGAGGGGCTGGAGCGTGTGCAGGGAAGGGAACGGAGCTGGGGAAGGGGCTGGAGCAGCAGGAGTGGCTGAGGGAGCTGGGGGGGCTCATCCTGGAGAGAAGGAGGCTCAGGGGGGACCTTCTGGCTCTGCAACTCCCTGACAGAAAGGGGGAGTCAAGGGGGAATCAGGCTCTGCTCCCAGGGAACGAGGGACAGCACAAGAGGAAGTGGCCTGAAGCTGCACCACGGGAGGCTTAGGTTGGACACTGGAAGGGATTTCTTCACAGAAATGATTGTTAAGCATTGCAATGGGCTGCCCAGGGAGGTGCTGGAGTCACCATCTTTGGGGTGTTCAAAAAAAAAAAAAAATAGATGTGGGACTTATTGCCATGGCTTAGCTGACAGGGTGGACTTGATGATCTTGGAGGTCTTTTCCAAGCTAAAAGGTTCTGTGACTGTCTGTTATAAGCTCCAACTTTATATCTGAGCTTTAAAAACTGGTGTAGAGTACATTTCTTCTAACATAAGAATTAGGTTATTGGGGTTAATTTCCCCATGTGCATCACTTTATATTTCTTTCAAACATACATTTTCATCTATTCTGCTGCTGATTCTTGCATGCTGCCATAATTCTTCAGTTAGTCTTCATCTTCCCTACAGGTAAATACGATAGTACCAATACCAAAATGTGATATTATACTATTTATTGAGTTTTCTAGGCTATTTTTAAATGCGTTGAGAAAATGAGTCCTAGTACTGATATCTGCAGAAATGCAAAGATGTCCCCCCAGAGCTGTGAAAATTCTTTGCTTCTGCTTTCCAATTCTGATCTTTCAACCATATTTTAATGAGTGTTAGGACTCTACTAAGTTACTACCTCTACTAAGTTATTAACCTGGTTTTCTTTAACACTTTTATTGTGACGAATTTTGGCAAAAACTTCTTGAAAAGCCAATCAGACTGTATTAACCAGCCCAGTTCTCCTTCTTCATGAGGTTTTAAATTATTGCTTTCATGAGGTACAATGATCTCAAGCTCTGAAAAAGCTACCTGTCAAATGGAGCCATAAAAATAATGAAATACTTCATCATTTTTGAAACTATTCCACTATTTAGGCATTTTGCTTGAAATTTTTTTGGGCATCAGTTTTTCATCTGTCTGGGATGGAGAAAACTTGCTCAAATAAAAGATGAGAGACTTCAGGAAAGCAGTTGTAGAAGAAACAAAGTACTTTAATAAACTGGTAACTTAGAAGAACTTTTATGAAACCTACAACCTAGAGACTTTTTTTAAAATAAAGTAATTTGAATATTTCATGGAATATGTAAGGAGAGTAATTTTACAAATGTAACAAAAAGAAAAGATGCTTAAAGACTTAAAGATGCTAAGAAAAATTTAGCAGAATACTATCATGTTTTAACCAATGATAGATTTTTCCCAAATATTTTTTTTTTAATTTGGTAGTAATTAAAGGGTTTTTTTTAATTTGGTAGTAATTAAAGGGGTTTTTTGAGCAAGAAAGGGAAGAACATAGGAGGAACATGAGTAAAATGAGGAACACTGTTTCAAAGCAAAAAATATTCTATTATCTGATTACTAATATAACTCTGCTTTTTAAAAAATGTGTCAAGTGGTATTTAATTTTCTAACTTTTTCTAATTTACATGCCCTGAACAGATCTAAGCCATTGCATTTTGATCTGTGACCAGGTGTAGGTGTGGAAGTGAATTCCAGGTATAACTTCTCATCTCTAGTTGTGGGATTTACAAGTTTTCTAGCACTTTTCTAGAAATTCATGCTAATTCCTTTGGAAAGCAGATCCAGAGGGTCTGAAGCCCTTCTGCTCTGGAGACAGGATGAGGGAGCTGGGGGTTTTCAACCTGGAGAAGAGAAAGCTTCAGAAAGATTTTAAAGCCCCTTCCAGTGCCTAAAGGAGCTCCAAGAGAGCTGGAGAGGGACTTTGGACAAGGGATGGAGGGACAGAACAAGAAGTACCGGTTTCAACTTATGTAGGGTAAGGTTAGATGTTAGGAAGAAATTATTGTCTGTGAGGACGGTGAGACCCTGGCACAGGTTTCCCAGAGAAGCTGTGGCTGCCCCATCCCTGGAAGTGTTCAAGGCCAGGTTGGACGGTGCTTGGAGCAACTTTAGAAAGAAATTGATCACAGCTGTTCTGAATGGACTACGTTGAAAAAGTCCCCATTTACTATAAGCAGAAGTGTGGAGTGACAAAGTCAGGTGCAGTTGTCTCTTTTTAGCATGGTCACTAACTTGAAAAGTACGAATTATGCCTTTGCATGAAAAGTTGAGCACACCAGGTTACATTGCAGTATAGGCAGACAGAGACAGCCAGCTGATCCTCAGTTCCTCTTCCAGATGAGTTACTACCATGTCTAGTAGTCTGTTTGCTTCTGGGCACATTTCCCAAGGGTCCTTTGAGCACATGATGTTCACATACTGTAAAGGAGGAGAAAGGATTTAAGAAGCTTGTGAAAGTCAAAAGGCCACTCCTGTCACACAGTTGTTGTCTAGCATCTTTTGTCCACCTATTTTAGTCAGTGTGAAGTAATTAATATATGCCAAAGACCTCTGTAATGGGTAAGGTTTAAGGGTATTAACTGGCAGACTTCCTATATTATGAATTCTACATGTTTATTTTAACATTTTCAAAATATTTTATTTTAAAAAAACTTTAATGGTAATTATTTTTGTCCACAAGAAAAATTAATTAATGTAATGAAAAATTGTAGGATAGGAAACACATGCTAAACACAAGAAAGGATAAGTTATTTTGAATTTTCGAGTCTGGAGATTGATACTGAAATTGGTGTTTCTCTTATCAACTTGTCAGTGAAACTTTTATTTCACAGAGCTGAAGGATGTCAGTTTTACTATAAACCCTAGTAGCACTCCTTATCACTTCAGATGGATTTGTTCTTGCCATGCTAACTGGTGCTTCAGTATTTCTAGCACCCTTGGTTTAGCTCAAATCAAGAGTCCTGGCCGAGAGTCTTAGAACAGACCACAGGGCAGCAAATTGACCACTGAGTAATTTTTTACACTGTCTGTAAAGGAGCTGTGGAATTGAGCTTGTTATTGAAGATATTGCAAGATTTTTATCTACCTTTATTTTTTGCCTCCTTGCATTCAGCACAGTTTTGCCCAGACCCTCAAACTAAACATACAATTAAATGTGCTTGTATTTCTATGAGGCCTTGAGTCTATTCTGTTGACATTAGATACTTAATTCTTATGCTTCTATTTCAAGCTATTAAGGGTGAAAAGTCTGTCACTTCACAGAGCTGAAAAATTAGTTCATTCCTGGCTGGAAAGAGCAGGCTGATAAGTAGGGTTGAGTTTTTGATCAGAATAGGAGGTAACAAAGAATAAATATCTTTGCTTTTCAAACCAACATCAGAATCAAATAATCCAGAAACATCATCATGAAATGATAGAAAATTCCAAGGGATGGGGGAAAGAAGAAGAGAAGCAAATTTCACCAATTTAACAGGTAAAATCTCTGCAGTAAATCTTGGCATAGTATCATTGGAAACAACTTAGAAATGTTTTAAAAAAGGAGATTGTAAAAAAAAAAATACAACAAAGTACAGTATTGGATCAAAATCATCGTGTTTGTCTGGCAGACATTGGCTGTTTTTCAAAAAGTACTGTGTTGACACTCCATTTTTGTGCTTTTATTCTCACAAACTGTTGCTGAAATGGTCTGTATATACCGATATATCATTCCAGCTCTCTGCATTTGCCTACCAGCTTCATTTCAGAGTGCCTGAATTACTATTTCAAGCACTGCCTATAAAACTCCCAAGGAATTTACAGATAAAAGTGAGCAAAAGATCATCCGCCAAGTATAATAGAACTGAAGTGATGTGTAACAAATTCACTTGCATGGAAATCACATTTCAGAAAGGACTTCAGATTTGGTTTTGAGTGTACAGAATAATTCCATAAAGGCAAAAGAACCATTTAAAAGCAATCAAAACATTGTGCTTGGCTTCAACTATAACAATGCAAAGTTTTATCATGAGATAAAGGTAAAAAACTGTAAATGCCTGGAGACTCTGTCCCCTCCTGATAAACAAAGGTCTGGCCTCAGGTAGCCAGTGTCACTTCTCAGCTGCTCTACAGCAACATGATATTCCTGGGCATGATGCCTTCACTGTTTAGGAAAAGCCAATTAGTACCAAATACTGGAGCAAAATGAGTCTCTCCACTGCATATGCTGCTTTCCCCTCGGGGAAGAGAATGAAAGAGAAACAATGTGTGACAGTACAGTCATGTTGCTTAATGCAGTCCTGGAAGGAAACCAGCTATTGTTGTGAGCAGACTTGTTTAAAGCCTCTGAGGAACAGAATAGGGTGTTTCACTCCAAAAACTGAGACAAAGGGATGTGTGAAATCCGGCTTCTGTTTGGTTTTGTTTCTGTTGTTGTTGTTTGGTGGTAGGTGTTTGTTGCGTTTGTTGTGTATCTTTTTGGTGTGAAATCAGAATAATTTCATTAAATACATTGCATGAAGGAAATCCCTAAATACTGATTCACATGAGCAAGCAGATATAATGAGTAGGGGATTTTCATGTGAAATAAATGGTGTCATCCAGAACAAAATTAGCTCTAGTTTTCTTCCTGACAGAAGTTGGTTCCAATTAGGTTTTTCTATGATAATTAGCAGCCTACAGTGGTTGTAGCTGCAGGCTTGTGAAAGAAACAAAACTGATGCTAAGAAAAAAGTGTAACTTAGTGTCATAATCTAAGTCCTCAAAATGGAGCCTGCCTACCTACTTTTGAAAGTGTTCCATCCCTGGAAGTGTCCAAGGCCAGGCTGATGGGGCTCTGATCAACCTGGTCTAGTGGAAGGTGTCCCTGCCCACAGCAGGGAGGTTGGCACTGGATGATCTTTAAGGTCCCTTCCAACCCAAACCATCCTTTTGAACAGTCGTGGTGATGATTATCTGTCAACATTCAATGGCAAAACTCCCACTTCCTTCGCTTGGTGGGATTAGTGCCACTGCTTTAACCCTCAAGGGACATACACATAAAATCCTACTGGACCAGTCTTATAAGATCTCTGCAGAACAGGCACTCCCTTAGTAGGGAGCAAATTCAGAGCTGTGCCATCTCCACATCACTACTTAGAAAGTACTGGCTTGCAGTGAGTGCTCCTGATGAAAAGAGACATTCTGTGAGTTTATGATTCTATGATTTTATGATTCTATGATTCTACAAGAAGAGCAAAGGACTTTGCAGGTGAAGGAAAGTATAATTGAAAATCTGAGAATCATGAAATGGTTTGGGTTGGAATGGCCCTAAAGCTCATTTAGTTCCAACGCTGCTGCCATGGGCAAGGACACCTTCCGCTATTCCAGGTTGCTCCAAGCCCTGTCCTACTTTGTTTTAAACACTTCCAGGGATGAGGCAGCCACAGTTTCTCTGTGCAGCCTGTTGCAGGGCCTCATCAACCTCACAGTCAAGACTTTCTTCTCAATATCTAATCTAATACTATCTTTTTGCAGTCTGAAGACATTCTCCCTTGTCCTATTACTCCTTTTTTTTTTCTTGAAAAGTGCCTTTCCAGCTCTCTTCGAGTCCCTTTGGGTACTGAAAGGGTCTCTAAGGTCTCCCTGGAGCCCTATTTTCTCCAGGCTGAACACCCTCAGCTGTCCCAGCCTGGCTCCAGAGAAGAGGTGCTCCAACCTTTGTGCCTCCCTCTGGACTCAGTCCAAGACATTGATGTCCTTCCTGTGCTGGGAACCCCAGAGCTGGATGCAGTTCTCTAGCTGTGGTCTTACAGTGTGGAAGGGGAGAATCTCTTCCCGTGATCTACTGGCCACTCTTTTTTTTACGTTTATTTATATATTACATATATTATTTTATACCTCTCTATATAACATTCTTCTGAGCAGCGTGATAGTGTAACTGTGTTGTTCCTGGTCCTGCAGAGCTCGAGGAAGCACTGATCTCTGCAGATCAGCTCCAGGGGAGACGACAAGCCCAGAGGGTGCTGTCACCATCCCCACCGCTCGCTGTTCCCTCTGCCCTTTGGCTGCAAGCCTGGACATGGAGGGAAGGGAGTGAATTGGTTTGGCATCCATTAAGAACGGTGAATTTTTGGCGTTTATTTCTGGGTGTAAAAGTGGATCTATGTTGGTATACAGCTCCCTCGCCCCGAGGGAAGGAGAGTGAGCGTGCGGGGCCAGCCGCAGAGGATGCAGCAGATGCTCGGTGCCATCTAGTGGGATGAAGCGCAGTGAACATCAGGAAAGCTTAACAAAAAAGTGCCTAATCTCACAGGTTATTTCATGGGCTTCCGCACCCGATGATTTATATTTCTCTGCAAGGCAGAAAGCCGTGCTCCTGGATGCATAAATACATACTCATAACACGCACGCCAGCACAGGAAGGTTTAGTGCCACAGCACTAAAGAGCTGGTTTTCTCACAGAGAGCATCCACTGCCTCTTATCTTGGAGCTCCAGCTCTAAAGTATATGGTTCTGCAACGACAGGCAGTGGTGAGCAGCATGGATTTCCACCCGCTATGCCTTTTCTGTTTTCTGGGAACTAAGATTGAAAAAAAAAAAAAAGGAAAGAATGAAAGAGAATGAAATTATTCATGTGGCTATGAGGAAAGACTGAGAGAATTGGGACTGTTCAGCCTGGAGAAGAGAAGGCTCTGGAGTGGACTTTTTGTAGCCTTTCAGTACCTAGATGGGCTACAGGAAACCAGAGAGAGACTTTTGACCAGGGCATGAAGTGATAGGAGAAGGGGGAGTGCCTTTGAACTGACAGAGAGAGGTTTAGATCAGCTATTAGGAAGAAATTCTTGCCTAGGAGGGTGGTGAGGCCCTGGCACAGGTTTCCCAGTGAAGATGTGTCTGCCCCATCCCTGGAAGCGTTCAAGGCCAGGTTGGACAGGTCTTGGAGCAACCTGGGATAGTGGAAGGAGTCTTTGCCAGTGGCACAGGCTGGAACGAGATGGGCTTTAAGTTCCCTTCTAACCCAAAGCTAGCCCAAGCACTGTAGAGCACTAATTTATAAAACATTGAAGAATCTGAGTTTGCAATTCCTTTCCTGTTTGAAAAGATGACAGGGTAAAGTGTGAGGAAACCAGAAACACTGTTTAGCTGATATGGTTGCTGAAGATCTTTGGAAGAGTCAACATATGTACTCAGTATTTGCCTGGCCAACATAGCATACTGAAGTTAGGTATGTCCCTTTCTAAATAATTTCTGAAATTACTATAGGAATTCACAGGTCTACTTAACCAAAAGTAAAAAGGCAAAGTTCTTTCTGCTTTCTTTCTAAAACTGAAGGGATTCTTTCCCATGTTTGTCTTAGCCTAACGTGTAAGAAACTGAATATGTGTCATTTCCAGGAATGTCACTTGTGGGAAAAAAAGTATGACAAAATGCATACTAAGACATCACTCTTGCACCATGGTTTATGAATTTTATATCTTGTTTTCCAAATTTCTAATTCAATATGTTTTAGTATGACTTATTTCCACCACATTTACATCAGTCCTGCTTATATAGGATTACAAGTTCACTTTGTAGTTCCTTAAAAGCTAAAAGCAACTTTAGGAACAAACTATAACAGACCCACTTTACCAAATATTTTACCGTTTTTTTTTTTTCTTAAATCAATAATAAGATTACTATAAATATTCCAATTTTAGAAAAGATTATTTACATTCCTAACCCAAAATAATTTATTTTCCTTTGGCTTGCTCCCAGCAACATGACTTTCCTGAAAGGAATAATCTTACTTCCTGCCATCAGACCTCTCTTACTCACTGTCTATCTGCTTCTGCTGGAACCCTATTTCTGATCAATCTGGCAGAAACCTATTTCAGAAAAATAGTCTCAGATGTGGTCAAATTGTGAGATTGACCAAGATGCTCAAAAGGCCACAAAGAAGTGCTCCCTTTTTTTTTTTTCTTTTTTTTTTTTTTCCATTAACAGTTCAAAAAATCTGAACCATCTTAACAGGCTTAGCATAAGACTTTTGAGACTTGGTGAGCATCTTTTCTGTACCTCAGAAATCTAAAGGGTTTGCTCACTGCTCAGACTGTTCTCAACAACAAAAACAAAACAAAACAAAACAAAAACAAAAAAAAAAAAAAAAAAAAAAACAAAACAAAAAAGAAAAACATGAACAACCAAACCAAACCAACCCCTCAAAACAAACAACCAAAACCAACAAAAACAAGCAAAACACACACAAACCGAAACAAACAAAATACCAACCAAACAAAAAAAACCCACACAACACCTGTAATTGAGGATCTGGAATTCAGCTAAAGGCAATTAGAGAAATTAAGTCAGCTGACAAAGCAAATGGAACTATGTTGGGGAACATAGTCTAGCAATAGACTCTTCATCTCCAATTCGAGGCAGTAATTCTATTAAAAAAAAAAAAAAAAAAAAAAAAAAAGTTTTTCCTGTCATCTACGGTCAAACAGCTGAAATTCCCAAAAGTGGGTGTCGTGTCCCAGGCAGTGATACAGACCGTCAGAAGTGCCCAGACCTGGCTGCCAGGGCTGTGCCTGACAGCTCCTGCTGGCTCACACAGCTCTCTCTTTGTTTAGCAGCCTCTGCTCTGAGAATTTTGTTTCTGTGCATCTCACCTTTGTGTTCAGGGAGTTAATTAAGGAGTCTGGGTCTGGCTTAGCACCACTGATGAGGATTGAGTTCGTGAATCTTCTCCAGAATAGCAGTGGGAGCCCCAGGGCAGGAAGAGATAGATCTGTGTGCCAGAACTTCTGCCTGTCATCTTCATGTGTTTTTTTTGGGTTTTTTTTGAGAACAGTTTGATCAATAAGCGAATGAATAACACTGGGACTCTTTTGCTGTTAAATCAGTGAAATCCAGCTTTATTACTTCCTCTTGCTCAGTCTCTGACCATAAGATATTTGTACCACTTGAGTAAAAGATGTTAGAGAGCTTCACCAAACTGTAAGTTTGTGGTAAGATGTAGCCTTGGTGGTAAGGTGGGCTCTTCTTCCTCCTACTGCAGATTTCAATCCTTTTTTCAAATTAAATTCACTATAAGACTTAAAATAAATGGAAAAAAAACAAAACAACAAACCAACAAACCAACCAAAAGCCAGCCTCCCAAAACAAAAAAACAACAACATCAACAAAGAAAACAAAACCAAAACCAAAAACCCAAATCAACATATAAACAAACAATCCCTTAAAACTCCAAAACAAAACCTCATTCACTGTATTTTGAATATCTGATCATGGTGATAGACCAGGGCACATGATGATGTCAACTCAGATTTTTTCTGTTTATTTACAGAGATTATAGGTAGAATTATTAACAAATAGCTCTTTTGTATAATCAGGGATCTTTTTGAAACATTGGTATAACTCATGTTGCAGATAGATCTTAAGGACCTTTAAAAAGCTATTTTAATTCAGTAGGTTATTCTGAACTTTACGAGGAGTCTCTGCTAGCAGAGTCTTGTCTTTCAGCATATTTTTTTTTTTAATCTGGTTTTCAGAATAGTTTTCAGCTTTTTGTATGCTGAATGCTCCTAAATATCTCTCCACAGACACCAGGATAAATTCCTGTATACCTGCTATATCATTTGAAGTTCGTTTGCAATTGGAGTGATGGAACGAACGCCCGGTCCAAGCAGGGTGCACAATTTTCTGTGGAATAATGCCATGTGTGGGAATTATAGCTATTCATCACGGTCCTGGATGCTTTATAACGAAGCGTTGTAGTCCCTCTCTTCACAAACCTGCAGCTACGTAAGAGCCCATTAGCACCTTCAGGATGAAAGGTCTGACTTGTCTGTGCCATGAGATCGAGTGCAAGGAGAAGGATTTACTTCTGCTCACACCGAGGACGATGGCAAAGACCAGTGCTAAGGCAGGTGCTTTTATCTCTGAGCTTATAAATAAAGGGAGGTGCAGATAAAAGACGAGGACATCCAGCATGGCAAAAGGGACTGCAAAAGACGCTGTGAATAAAAAGAGAAGGGGGAAAAAAAAAATCCTCCCGAGCATGTGTCAGCTCTGCCTGCAGGTGGCTGCACATCTCATCCAAACCTGCGGGTGTTCCCCTCAGAACTCCGACACTCACAGCCTTTCCTAAGGGCCTCAGCCTTAATCAGAGCAGGAGGGAAAAAAATGCGAGATGAGTATCACTACTTATCGAACGCTGCCAGAGGAATAAAAATAAAGCCAGTTCATTTAAAAGGGAGGTATAAAATAGAGTGCACATGATACCCACCATCTGTCCACAAATTAGGAGGACAAAAGTTTTATTGCTGAAAGCAAGCACTTTTTTTTTTGTTTGTTTGTTTGTTTGGTTGGTTGGTTTTTGTTTTTTTTTTTTTTTTCTAGACCATTATTACCACGAAATAAAAACATGGAAATGCGTATTTTGGTGGTTACAATTTTTTGGGAAATAAACATCTGCTCTGCTGAATTCTTTCAGGCAAAAAATTATTTATTTATTTTTTTAACTTTGAAAAGAACGCCCATTTTGCTTTGACATGTGTATGGTTATAAAACATTCCATTTATCAGTTGAAATTATGCTGTCTCAGAAATTGCATTTCTACTTTTAGTTCATTTCCATGAAGTTTGAAAGCTTTATTCAGAATAAAATGGTAAAAAAGTAGTAATTTATGACTTTGTGACCAAAAACAAAAGGATCATCTCTGATGGAGTATGTAACTTGCTGTGCCTCATTTTAACACATTTGCTTCCTCTTTCACAAAAGAAAAAAAAAAAGGAAAATCACAATTACTTTTCAAAATAAACCAGGAGACACATAATAAACCCAAAACTTTCAGAGACCACATGTGTAAAACCTGACTTCTCACATAATTCAGGTCACAGACTTTCTCCTAATGATTTGTACTATAAAGAAATAATTTTCATACCCATAGACTTACAGAATCGTAGAATCATTAAGCTGGAAAAGATCATTGAGTACAACATATTGCAGTGTCCTCATTAGCATTTCAGTCCATGACACTCAGACATCCTTATTCACACAGGAAGAGAGCCAGTGAACCTCTAAATCACAGCACACCTTTGCATGATAGATAAATATGATGGATAACATGGAAAAGAAAGTATAAACCTCTGCTAACTCCCACTCCAAAAATCATATGTCCAAGTTGTACAATACAATGAAAAACCTGAAAGATTCCAACAGTTAACTAGGAAAATGAATAGGACACATTTCTATCATCTTGTGAACTCATGTGCAGATCTCAGTGAAAGACAGAATAAACCTTTCTGGACAATCACAGAGGAGGAGGTTTGGGAGACAGAACAAGCTCTCAAAAACTGCCTTTGAAAGATGGAAAAAGAAGAAATCACCCCACATAAAATCTCATTTTAATTTTTTTATTTTTCATCACTGGGTAGTAAATGTTTATAACATAAGAGAAGAATGAGCTACAAGAGTGCTATTAAGTTGTTTTCTTCTAAAGCATCAGAGTCCATAGAGAATCCATAGGATTTAATTAATTAAAGCTTTATATAGCTTCACAATATAATATGCCAGAGAAGTGTTGCTTAACCTATCTCCAAAGCTATCCAAATCCAGACTTTCAGACTGCACTTTTTCAGCTCTCATTTTAATAAAAATATGGAGGAAAAACATCATTGAGGCTTTGACAAACATCTGTTTCTGTCCTGCCACCCACACAACTTCCCAGACACAGAAAATCTCTTTTAACCCTGCAAGTCCAAAAAAAAAAAAAAAAAGAGGAAAACCAACATTCAGACTTTTGCTAGGAACATTCAATCCTGCTCTTGCTGTGTCCTATTTATCAGGGCTTCTGATACAGGGAGTTTTCATAACAATAAATGCATCCCATATGCTTCAAAACCCTTCCTAATACCAAAAAGTGCAGTCAACTTCTGCAGCTGCTGCTGCCTTCAATTACATCTCTACCTTTGGGATCTGAAGTCGAGGGAGGTCTTCTCTTTGACTTGAGCAAACTCCAGAACATGCTCTTGCAGGAGCAGTTTTTTTACATATTTGTGTCCTGTATGAGAAGAGGATATGATTTAGGCTTCAGTGTGTTGTGTCAACCGGAGTCACACAAGAAATTCTCCCAGGTGGTCTCCAGAGAGAGACCACTGTGCTGTGTGAGAGACCACTGTGCTGTGTGGAAACCCCCTGTGGTTCACTCACAGAATCACAGAATGGTTTGGGATGAAAGGGACCTTAAAGATCATCTCATTCCAACTCCCTGCCGTGAGCAGGGACACCTTTCATTAGACCACATTTCTCCAAGCCCCATCCAACCTGGCCTTGAACATTTCCAACAGTAGGAAGTTCACAACATTGCCTACGACTAGTTCAGAATAGCCAGGTTTGGTGAACTTTTTTCTTCTTTTCTGAGACCTTATTAATATATTCCTTTATTGAAATATTTCATTAACTTCTTGAACTTTCTACCAGGAGTAAGGACTAACGGAGACTTTTAGTCTTCTCTCCTCTGCCCTGCCCTTTCTCTGTATAGTGGAAGGGAATCATCTTTACAGACCCCTTCTGAATTTGAGGAGTAACAGGAAAAGGGTCTTGAGTTGGACCCGAGACAAGGAATGTTTATGCAGGGTGAAATAGTGGGAATGAAAAAACTACTTCCATTTGAAATGAAAGCATCTGTTAATTCCTTCATTTAGTGTATGTATGACTGTTTCTGGCTTTGTAGAAGAAGTGTGATCATTGTTCTTTATCACTTTTATAACAATTTCTAACAGTTCATCAGTAGAATTCCTTAGGAGCTGAGATAAAGTAATTCAACAATTTAAAACATATAGAAATAGATGTAATTAAATGACATATGGAAGGGTATTTTCATTATTTTTGACCCTTTATATCTCTGTATTTCAGTTAATTGAAATAATAGTGGCACTCAAATACGAACAATAAGTTCTAACAGATAATACCATCTCAATTTTTGTTCTTTTTTTAGGGATTTTAGGCTTCTTTTTTTTTTTTCCCTGCAGTAAGAAAAGACAAAAATAAAACTCAGAATGTATGAAAAAGAGAAATGCAGAGAAAGACCTTCTTTAGCAGCAAACCACATGATAAGAAGTAAATAGTCATTTAAAATTAAATACTTTGTAAAAGTGCTATATAAAACAGTGGTTGTATAAAGGCAATCGTTAAATTTTTCAATTTATTGATTTTGCTGCTTTGTGATGTTATGGTTATGTATGTAGAGACATATCATTTGTGAGGAGTGGGAAAGTTGTGACCTTTACTGCAAAGTGTCCTTGGCATGAAGAAGAGGAGCTCTCACAAACACAGACTGGCTTAGGAGGGTCCCGTGGGGAAAAATGGAGAAGGGGGAGAAAGAAAGACTTGCAGAAAGCATTAGGAAAGAAGGGATGTCGACAGCCTCAAGTGGGGACCTGCACTGGGACACAGGTGAGTTCTGGGACGTGGGTGAGCTCAGTATCCTCTGAGTTAAGTTGCTGAAGGGGAAACTGAAATACTTTTGACTGTGATAAAAATCTGTGATGCATCAGTAACATCCAAGGATAAATAGGCTGAGAGGATCTCCACATGTCTTGGCTCTGTTTTGTCTGTTTGTTGCAACAGAGTAGCAAGGAGGTTGAGATCTTCAGGGAGTTTCGTAATAAAAGGAAATATGAGAAATTTAGAAACATAGCATAATTCTTTAAGGATTCAGGGAATAGAAGAATAGGTTATCATAGTCCTTAGTTAGTAAATTGTTGCAGATGAAAGAACCATATCAAAATACAGATCAGAGATTAAAAAAAAATAAGCTGTTTTCCATTCTCAGAGGAAGTGAGAGGGACTGCTGCAATTCACAAGACAGAGGCCTTGAAGCCAGATTCTGCCTCCATCACCACTAGGGAACTATCCTGGTATTCAGCCCACTAAAATGTTGATAAAATGTTTGGTTAAGAAGGCCACCTCATCAAAATGATAATACCTCTTCCCCTGATAGAAGGTACACAAAGAAAATGCTAACTGCAAGCTGCTGTTGTACCGACAGGGAAAAAAAAAAAAAAAGAAAAAGAAAAAGAAAAAGAAAAAAAAAAAAAAAACCAACCAGTTTTTGGGTCCAAAGGGTGGCTTTGATTTAGAGATTGGTCAAAGTATTGAGCTAGAGTTTGAGGATTCTTTTTTTTTTTTAATAAACCAGAATCATATGTTCACTCTCACCACTTATGGCACACCAGTAGCACCAACCTCTCTCTTTAATTCATGGATTCCCATTTTAACTCATAATGTGTCTCCAATCCTAAGATGCACAGAGGTCAACCTGAACTCTCTATCCCTCTTATCTTTTGATTACCTACATTCCCCTGCCTTCTTTAAACCATTGCTCGGATATGATAAATAACAGCTCTCCATACCTATAAACTTTTGACTCTAAGAACACTGCATCTGGGTCTGTTTAGTAGCATTGCTTCTCTGGTTGTAAGGTCTGCTAATAATTTGGACCAGGAATGTAAGCAGATAGACAAGGGAGGTTATATTTTGTCTGTAAAGCTTACATACATAGGGTAAAACATATTGAGAACATAGAACTTTGGGGAATAAAATGAGTCTGAGATAAAAACCAAATGTTTCATAGTTGTAGTCTCCTGTGTGCTATCAGCCCTATTCACTGGCTGGGGATTCAAAAGGCAGATTGAGGTTTGGACCACTTTGCCACTGGGCATTTACAGACCATTTAATCTGAAGTGTCTTAGATTTCTAGTTGAAGAGACTGCAAACTTTGGAAATAACAGTGTTATCTCAGTGCACACAGCTTCAGTCTTCTCCTACTGTGTTTTATCCTGGGATTGAACCCTGGCCTCCTGAAATGTTCTCAAAGGTCAGGGTACAGCAGTCATTTTGTGGTGAGTCCTCTGAGGTTACAAATGCTGGCCATGCCAGGCAATTTCAGCTGTATTCGTTCACACAGTGTCAATACAAGTCCCAAAACATCCATCGGTGGAAAAGTCAGTTTTGTCAAGATCAAAAATTATCTCTGCAACAAAATTCCTTAGAGTATTCTTACAAAGAGAAAAGATTGAGGTTTAAGTCACTGTTTCCAATCTGAACAAGTTCAGGTAGGCATGAAATGTTTCTCTTCTCTTTTTGCTGAAGAGAAAAAGAAAATTCTGTGGACTAGAATCTCATCATTTCACAGAACAGAAATTTCCTTTTTTTCTGGCAGACCTGCTAATAGCTTTCTTTCACACTGGACTGCTGGCAGTCAACAGTGGCCATTAAATCACAATTAGAGCAGACACAATCTCAGAATCCTATAAAAAACCCAAAAAAACCCAAACCAAAACAAACAAACAAAAAACCTTTTTATTTTCTTTTTAAATGCTCCCTAATCTCAGAAAAAAAAAAAAAAAAAAAAATAGAAGGAACAGCTTTCAGCTTTTAATTTATTATCTCTCCGGAAGAGCAAAATAGTTAGCATCACCAGATAACAACCCATAATTTCTAAACAACAATCACATAATAATTCAGCATGGAAAATAATTTGAAATGTGATCCACAGATCACCGTTCTCATCTTTCCAAGGCAATTTGGAAATATACCAAAACTTTTCTATTTGTTTGTTTTCTAAATCACAGTCTATTTGCAAGTCTGATGACACAAGATGTTTTGTGCTTTGTTTCCAAATGATCATATTTTATAATTCTTTAATTGGACACCAAATAATTTCGTTTGGTTTTGGTTTTGTTTTTGTTTTTTCATAAGGAGCACAGTGTCTTTGGACTTGATGAAAATTGAATTAGGGTTGACAGCCCTAGTCTAAGGGGTAAACCCAGTTTTGAGACTTCTTCCTTGTGCTTAAAGGAAGACAGCTTTTAAGGCAAAATGGAATACTGTTCTTCTGTGGTGTTGCATAATGGATGGGTAAAAAATCAGAGTCTATAGTTTGGGACAGACATCAAACTGTAGGCAACCATTAGCTCCCCTGTGAAAAAAATTCTCCCTGAGTTTTCCCACCCAGCCATGCATGGCAGAAGAGTTGCTTTCTTTGATAAGCAAATATTAAGTTGATCTTGAAATGTTTGAATATCACTATATCAGAGCAGGGATTCAAAACAACCATGACAATTAAATCACTAGTAACTGGGTGTTCTTCTTTCTGCTGGTGACCTTTTCAAAGTTACCTTACCTGTTTTTCTATTTGTTCCCCTTTTCACACTTCCTTTATTAGGATGGTGAGTCCCTGGCACACGTTGCCCAGAGATGTTGTGGCTGTCTCATCCCTGGAATGCTCAAAACCAGAATTCATGGGGCTTGGAGCAAACTGGGATAGTGGAAGGTGTGCCTGCCCATGGTCAGGGATGGAATGAGATGAGCTTTAAGGTTCCTTCTGGCCCAAACCATTCTGTGATGCTATGAATTATGATCTCTGTAAGGCATGGTTGACTTTAATATCCACATGCTGGGAGACAGTTTTAGTGAGGAATGGAATACTACAAAAATTAAGTGCCAGGAAAGTAAGATATTTGCAAAGAAGATGAGGGCAAGAGAGCTTTAACAATATTGGGAATGAGAAGAAAATGCCTAGCCCTGACATACTGCAGACAAGTAAACAACAGTATTTTGAGAGTGTTTTTCTTATATCTACAGGAGTGAAGGCACTGACAAACTAAAATACATCTGTACCTCTAAACCCCATGGTAACTGAAGAGAGCCTTTGATATTTGCCCAAGGCCCCAGGTATGTCATGTGCTCTGTGTGACATCCCTCTGTGTTGCCTATGGTTACTGAGGATGAAGATTAGCAGAAGACTGAAGAAGGTCAGTGTGTGTGACTTATTTTATTTAGGTTGAAATAAAAGAGAAGAGTTTTGTCCTAAATGCAGAAAGACTCAGAATGGGAAAAACAGAATTTTAAGGAAAGTTTTTGCAGTGAAGATCATGGTAGGATGTGGTGTCACCTACATTAAGATGCAAAAGTTAAAAAGAAGAGATATTTCCATAGAGAACTAGGGGAGATTTATGGAGA
Source organism: Pyrocephalus nanus (assembly GCA_038380795.1). NCBI lineage: Eukaryota > Metazoa > Chordata > Aves > Passeriformes > Tyrannidae > Pyrocephalus > Pyrocephalus nanus. The sequence goes on along the minus strand of CM076263.1, from coordinate 3,769,632 downwards.
ATGAGAGGAAGAATATCAAAGGGAAAAAATGTTCTAGAAACTAAACAGACAAGGAAGGCTACACAATAATGCAAGGAATGGTGAAACTCAGAGAGAATTTAACTGCCAACATCAAAAGCAGCACTGAAACAGATAAAGGTGGAATGAAGACTCTCAGGTCTGACCCGGGCTCCTGGAGAGTGTGTCAGTATTGTCTGTGAAAGTACAAAAAGTATCACAGCGAAAAGTCTGCAGTTTTGTTCAGACCTCAAACACCACTGTTGCTCTGCAGTATATAACAGCTCTGTGTGAAAAATGTCTTCCTAAAGAAGACAGTGTTAAAATTAGAAGACAAACTGATGCTGAACCAAATTCAGGAGTTTCTGATGCAAACAGCTGGATTACCAATTATTATTTAGTTAGCTTGATCAGACCACATTAATCATTGTAGGCTGTTTAATATGAAATAAATATAATCTTTCAATTACTGGCACCAAAATATGAAAAGATGCAGTGTACTTGGATATAGCAACAAACATAAACCTGTATATAAATTATATCTGCTTTAAGAAATGAAAGATTCTTACCTAAAACTCTGAGCCAGCAGACAGGAATGCTGTGTAACAGCTGTACAACAGCTTACAGCAGGATTGCTCTACAGCTGTGGTGGTTTTAAGAAACAAGGGGTGCAAGGATTTTGGAAGGGGATACTATTTTTTTTATTAGACCAGCGTATGTACTCAGAGGGGAAAAAAGGCAAGTTTTAATTGTGCAAGACCTTCTTTATGCATGAGGAGTCTGAATGACAGTTGGCTTGTTTTGTTTTAATAGCTAAATAAGGAATTGAAAAAGGTTTAAGAGTTTACCATAAAGACATTTAACAGGTTCTGAGAAAAATCCAGCACATGCCAGGTGTTCGAGATTTCTGCTCTTCATTTTTTTTTTTTTGTTCAGGAAACCCAAACCAAATATTTGCACTATGAGATTTGTTTTCCCAAGTGCAGTCTACACTTTTGCCAACAGATGGAAGTAGAGTCAAGGAAATAGTGGGCTCCTGGTGTTAGCATACTGTTCCGGCACTAAGATGTACTTCACAGCAGTGCAAAAAGAAGATAAAATAGTATTTTCGAGATGCGGCAGAGATATATCCTTAAGAAATTCTTAAAATCCTGTATATATGTTATTCACGGAATGTGATTTTTTTTTTTTTTAATATTGTTGTAATTTAAAAATGAGTTCTTGTTTTTTTTGTGTCTAACAACTGTAATTATTTTTGGGCTGCATAGTGAAAAGCAGACCTTGCTCCTAAAAGCAATTAAATCCAAAATGGTAAAATAGGAGAAAAAGGAGGAGAAGGGAGAGAATTTTATCCATAGTGTAAGTGTGGGGAAGACAGACGTCAATCAGAGAAAACATGCAAATCAATACTTTATATATATCTTCAACATAGTCAGGTTTTTGACCTAAACTTCCTGAATCGTGTCCCATGTTGTCACCCTTCCCCGGTCACCATATTGGTCAGTGTTAAGGAAGAAGAAACCTCAGAACTCGCCAACTCCAAAGAAAAAGATCATTCACTGGCACAGAAGAGCCACCAAGGTCGTCAAATCTGACTTCCTCTTGCAACGACCATGCAGGAAGTGGCCTTGAATTAAAAGCTTTTAAATATGGTAAAATGAACCATCTATATACTTTTTAGGTGAATACACCTGCTGCTACATCTCTTTGAGTGATGATTACTGCCTAGCCCAAATCAAAGTTTGGGAAAACGTATGGTTATAAATAGCTTCTATTATGAGAAGACTGATTGTGAGCTCTGATGCATCTTTAAAGACAAATAGATGTTTTGGTTAAGCACTGAGTAGAACATCATAGCCTTCAACACACTCAATAGACTTCAATACATAATTAAATACAGATTTAATTGCCCTACTTTTTAGTTCTTGGGTCAATGTCTAATCCCACTTCCAGCATATATCCTAAGGTTTGAAACACTCTCCTATGGTGCCTGCATTTCCCTGTTGACCACAAAGAAAGAGTAGTCAGATGCACACCTAATTAAGCATCCCAGATATCTGGCAGGGCGGGACTGGGTCACAAGGTTTCACTCTTGACTGGAGAATTGATACAGAATATATCAAAATGTATCTGGGGAGTAATATTTTTTTTTTCTTTGCAGAAGCTGGAGAGCTTGAAAGCCCCTTGTATAGTTAATTTTGTCTAAACAGAGGCTTCTGTGCCTAAATATGAGCAAAAAAGTACAAATTTCAGGCCTGTGTGATCTGATGCACTCTTAACTGTTAAATACTTTAGTGAAGTTGTATGTCACCATCACGGGCCACTGCTCTTTTTTGCTCCTGTCTTTGAGCAAGAATGTCAGTGATTTCTCCTTCCTTCTCAGAATGGATACACCAACTCTTAACTTTCATTCCCAGAAAAAAAAAAAGTCTGCAATTATTAACATGAAAATCAATTTTTATTAGCAACTACTGAAATTATATTCCTATTTTATTAGCACGTAATTTTATGAATATGTCAGGGGAAAAAAAAAAAAAAAAACAACAAAAAAAACCCACAACCTTCTTTCAGTTAATGGTTTCTGTTCTGTGTGCCTGTAATATAAAACTTCCAAATCTCATTAGCAGAACCAGGCATTAAAATGCACAATGTTAATAAAGAACAACGGAAAACTGCTGATACAGTAAGTTTGAGGTAAAAATGTGGCAAGTTTTATAATCACAGTGGAAAGTTGAGTACTGAGGGTGTACACTATTACCTTAACTAATGTGGAAGATACCTTGGCAGATTAAATAGTATAGGAATAGACTTTTTGTTCTGCGAGTTGAGGAAATCCAGCAATTTGGTGGATCCCACTTTGAGACTGAGATTGATTAAACTTTTGCACAAGTCCACATCTCAGGTGTGGCCTTTAGATTGACAGAGAGGATCCTGTCAATCCTTTAAGCATATTTTTAGTTTTCCCAAGTTATGTAGGATATTAGGTATAAGATACTTTGTTCCACGGATGGATTTGTAATCCAAGATTTATCTGGTAATCAGGGGGATTTAACCTCTCTTCAAAAGCTGAAGGCCACAAGCAAAGCTAGTTAATCTGTTTATACAAATATATATTAACCATATGCACAGCTCTTTGGATTGCTTCCCATACTATTCCCTGGGTACCAGGAAGGCAAACAGTTTTGATAGGATTACTAAGAGAGGACATAAATAGAAATTGGGCTGGAAATTAGCTTATGTAGTTGGACAAATAAAAGCAGATAAAAAGTAAACAAATAAAAGTGGATCTAAACACCTAGATATCTACATGTGAGTTTGCTACCAGAAATCATACTTTAGCCAATACAGGCAGCTCATACAGGGTTTCAGAAGCTAGTTTTAGGTACCTGGGTACATCTCTCTGCCCTCAAGTGGGCTGGGCAGCCCTCAGGGCGCCACTGAAATGTGTTGACCAGGTTGTTGTTGACTGGAAGATGTTGCACCTCTGCAGCTGACCCCACAGTCAGAGGTCAGGCTCCCAGACCAGATATTCTGACACCATCTGATTTCTTCCAGCTAGAAACAAGCAGACAGAGCCTATCACAGAGACAAAGATGGCAGGAATAAGGAAGAACACCACACTCTTCCAGTCTGAAAACAGATTTGGCTCAAGACAATCCTGGTTTACTATATGCTTATATTTTGTCAAAGACTTACTTTTCCATTTGAATATTCAGTACAAGAGAAGTTTTCTACATCACTTCATGTGAGATGTAAAATAACAGGGAGCAGTTCCACAAGTGATGACTCATCATAGCCTGTATGATATTGTTGGCCATTTGGAAATAGCAATTGTCATCACTATACCACAATTTATGCTAAGCCTTATGCAAACTCCAGCATAGAGTTGATAAAATCATTGAGTGATGAGCCCTTTGAGATACTGCTGAGCCAAGGCTAATAAATAGACCCCAGTGAGAATCTTACATCTGATCCCTTTTTATTCCATTGAGACCGTATCTTACAATGCTGTGTGTGGCAGTATTTCAGTTGTAATTAAACAGGAACTGATATATTATTTCCTTCAGTGAAGTACAGAACCACTTCTTACTAGGGCTGCTAATTAGGCAGAAAGGAAGGCATCATGAAAAAATAATGGCCACTTTGCTAGTCCCTAGAGTTTCTTGGGCTGGGGAGGGGGAGCAGGAGATTGCAAACACAGTTAAGATATTTCATTTATTCTGAACAGGACAATAGAAATGTGTAATGGTCCACATTTTTGAAGATAATGGCATATCACTCACATGCCTTTCACTTGAAGTAGAGGTCTTCTGGATTTCAAAGTACCTTTAGAAATCTACCTGATAAATCTACCTATTTTCTCTTATGTCTGGCAAAGCAAATGATGATGAGTTTCCAAAATAGAGGCTGTTGTGGTATGTAAACAAAACCTGTGAGAAACCTTTTTATACTGATCAAACTACTATTACTTTCATAATCATGTTATTTAGCAGAGTCTTAGTTCAGAATATAAGCCTTCAGCTCATATAGTCATACAGTCATATACTCATATACTGCCTTCAGCTCTCCCATCCTACATCTTACTCTGAACAGTCTTTTTCTGATTCATGGGTTAAAAGTTTGTTGCCAGGTGAAATGATGGCTTGATTGAGTCTGCTGAAGTGGGATTATCCCTGCTGGAGTTACACAAAGGACAGATGAAGGCAATAATATTTTAAACCGGCATTGCAAAATTTTCTGGGTTTACCTGACAGGACCCTGTGTTTCACAGAATCAAAGAATGTTTTGGGTTGGAAGCAGCCTTAAAGACCATCTTGTCCCATCCCCTGCCATGGGCAGTGACACCTTCCACTAGATCAGGTTGCTCCAAGCCTCACCCAACCTGGCCTTGAGCACTTCAAGGATAGGGCAGCCAGAGTTTCTCTGGGCAACACATGTTTGTCTCCCTCTCTGTAGCTATTCCAAACCCACCTAAACATAATCCTGTGCAAGCTTCTCCAGGTGAACCTGCTGTAGCAGAGGAACTGGACTAGATGACCTCCAAAATTTCCTTCCAGTACCAGCTGTTCCATGGTTCTGTGGTTCTATATCATCTTCTGCATGACAAAACTGTGGACCTCCATTAGGTTTGGGAACCACCTCTGGAACCAAAAACCTGATTGTGAAAGCTAAACATACGAATGCTATGAAACCAACAGCTCAGAGGTGAAAATGGAATCAACTGGGAAACTGATGTGTGGGCTACATGATCTGAAACCTTGGCCTACAGAGTTCCTGAAAATGCTCCTCCTGGCCCAAGATATCTGAGGTTTCTTTGTAAAATACAGCATTTACCCACTCAATGAAGAGAAGCCCCAGTGGAATAGAGCACAGTAGCTATTTTAGCATCACAGTTATACTGATACAAGAATGAAAGAGGGGCAGAAAGAGAATAACAGAGTAGCTTTTTATATCCTGAAAAATCCCAGGTTAATTTGACTTTCCTTACCCTCCCTACTCACTCTTGCAAGAAATACCTAGAAAATAAATTCTTTCCTGTGAAAGAGGACAGATCTTCCATGGTGACAAGCAGCTGGAACCTTAGTTTTGTGCACCAGCTGGAAAAACATTTCTAACTATTACTAAATACTTTATTTTTTCTTTTCCTTCTGACTCTTTGCTTGAGTTTTCCTTCCTCTATGCCCTTGCATTCCCTAGAGGTTGCCACGTGCTCTGAATCACTGTCTCTCATCAAATGAATGTTTTATTATCTTACCCCTTAGTCTGCTATTTTGACAATTTTCTTTTCTTGTAATTTTTTCTTTTTCTTTTTTTTCCTTGTTTTGTGTTGTTTGTTTCTATGAACAAATCGATAGTAACTGTACTCCTTCCAACAGGAATCAACAACTGGTGCCACAAGCACTAAGAAGAACTATTAAAGCTTCTCAGTTGTTGGGACTTTTCCCTTTCATGCTTTCTGTTTTTAAATATACAATGAAGAGGTTATTTATTATTTACCGTATGATTTGTTTTATTATCTTTCATTACTCCAATGATGGTAGACATAGGCTGCTATGCTGGGAAGTTCCAGCATCTTCCTGGAGTTCCTACCCTTTTACCATGTATTATAAATCAGATAATGAATTACTAAAGAACCAATTTGTATTTTCCTGAACAAGTTAGACACTGGCTACTCTGCTGACATTCTTAATGTTCTCTTTAAAGACCGAAATGCTGACATGGCCAGGAAAGCTTTTCAATAATTCTACAGCATGCAAACTATGCAAAGAGTGACCTCCAGGTCTTAGATAAGCTCAGCGTGGCTCCTGCAGTCAGACAGAAGATGAAACCTTTTTGGCTCATCTGCCTTCAAAACCCACAAGATTCACATTTTAATAGTTATATTTTATTTATAGAGCAGCTGCCTACGGGGCTAACCCTGGATATATTGGACACTTGGTATAAGAATTTTTTAATCTTTTTTTTCTTTTTTCACTTCAGCAGGCTTTCAGTCTTCCTTTGCTTGACCCCTCAATTTTTTTTTTCCCTCAGTACCCTCCTCTCCATCCCATTTTCTATAGTCCAGCATCCTCACAACCCTTATCCTAATTTCAGGAAAGAAAGGATTTTTTTAAAATACTGAGTTTCAACAGGGCAGTAATTATGAGAAATGCTCAAAGTTAAAGGGATGGATCTCCTTTCCCAAACCATCTGCCTTTAAGGAACAAACTCAGGGCTCCAGATCCCAGTGCTCGAAGTGCTCTTTGGCATGCACCGTGTCTCTGGGGAAATGTAGTCTGTGGTAAACACACACCCCTGGACTCACCACACTTCACTTCCAATGCCTCACTGAAGCATGTGGATGCCCTAAGCTTCTTCTCTTATCAGCAGTGAAAATACAGATATTTGCTCAGAACATTTTATTCAATCCTAAATTCTGATTCAATTCCCATAACATCTCTTCAGTTCATTAGCAGTAGATACTGTCCAGAATGGTCAAAGTTCTCTCTGAGTTTTCTTCTAAGGGTAGGATGAACCTGCTTTCCAAGGATCATTTCTATCCTAGCCATCTGGGGAGAACTTCAATTGCCATTTCACTGTCCAGGAAAAAGAAACCTACACTGCAACATTTCCTTTGCATTTGGTAGCTAGCAGCAACAGAAAGGAAAAAGAAAAAAAAAAAATCTTCTGAATCTTCCACTATATTTAGCTATTTTTGTTCCACAGTAATATTATTCATAAGACTTTCTTAAATTGGAAATTAATAAGAAAATAATACATTACACTCCTTCTGTCACAGAGATGTGTGAAGGGCTTGGTGAAACACCCCCAGCATTCGCCTGAAAACCTCACAATTTAGTGCACTTCATTTTAACACCAATTCTCTCAAGAAATTCTTGCTGCAATTAATTCAAGCCATCTAAATTTAAAGCATACTAATTAGGCAGCCATCAAAAGAGAGAGTCTACCCTTCCAGGAAATTGCAGCCTTAAATATAACTATCATAATTTAACTATCTGGGCTTTAAAGGGAAGAAAGTTATTTTGAGGCAGAAGCTTTCTGAGCTGTGCAGGTATATGAGCTCGGGCACTCACCTTTAAACAGGATAAAACTCTGTAACAGTCTGAGTGAATAATGTGGTTTCTGTTACGTTGTTACCTTGCTACAACTAAAAATTTTAGGTAGTGTTCTAAAAGGCTCAGAACTGACAGAACAACATGCCTTTTCTTGCACAGAGCTCATGAACTGAAAAGCATTGAGTTAGACTGGATGTCTCAAATCTAAAAAAAAAGATCAAATGTAAGGGCTAAAGGATAACTACAGTTTCTGTCTAGAACTCGCAGAAATTATGATGTGCACCCAAATGACTTAATAAATGTTTGCAGCACTGCACATGGCCTACGAGCCCCAAGAAGTCAATTTCAGAAGTCTTTGTAAGATCTCCTGTTTCAAGTTCTTTGACAAAAAGAACCTCATAAAACACAGTTTAGTTGCAAGTTACCACAAAAAAAATTCTAATTGCTTTTCTGGTTATTTACTTTTTTATCCACTCACGGACTAAAATAAAACCTGTGAGGATTTAAACTGGATCTGGTGAGGTTGCAGGCTTTCCCTTACCCTGTAACCTGATGAGGCAAAATGCCAGCTGGAGGTTTTGCTCTACGAACTTCTTCAAAACTGGAACTTTTTCAAGCTGCTTGTCCAACAGCTATGTGGAAATGATCTCTTTCCTCCTCCTCCTCTTTGAGCAGTTCTTAGAAATGAATGTAAAAGAAATAATTTGTACGAAAATGTACTTTTTTTTTTCCTTGTCCTCTCTCCATCTCTCCTTTTCATCTCCCTCAAATACAGTCAATTTTTTAGAAACATGTGCAGAGCTCCACAGTCCCTTAATGTCAGCTGCTTGGTAAGACAAACTCGGTTCATTTAAGAACTTGAATTGGAGGATGAGATACTGCCCTTTTCTCCTCTCCCAGTACCACAGTCATGCCACAATGAGATGAGTGAATATGGTCAGCATGACACAAAGAAAACAACATTCAGAGACTCTTTCATTCAAATTAAGTTTGGAATTGAATTAGCTGACAGAGCAGATAACATACAGTTATAAAGATACAATTGACCTGCACCCTAACAAAGGGATATCAATTTGGATGGATATGTGATTTATGACCTAATCTCCTCAAGTATTTTTCTCTTCCTACCACTCCCACAAAAATCTACATCAATCCATTCCAGTGTTAGTCAATCTAATGTGCATCAAGTTTGAGAGGGCAGGTATGAGTCTAATTTATTTCCCGATGGACAATACCACTGGAGTTGTCAGATTAATGTCAACCTAAAAGAGATACAAGAAAATATCATTTTTAATGGCTTATTTTCTTCTGCTAATCCTTTCAAGCTTTGGAAGGCTGGAAACTTGCAAGTCTTTATTCTTATTAATAATAACTATTTAGTACTTTTCTATTTGGGGAAACACGTGGGTGTTTTTTCAACTTTACCTAAAAATGTTCAGTGGCAGATCTGAACAATGGTTACATTGGATCTTTAGCTGGATATACATAACATTAACATTTTTTTTTTTTTTTTAACATTCTGATTGAATGAGAGGAACCATTTGTAGATGCCAGTTGAATGTTCAGTCTGATTGTGTATGCATGCTGCAGGTAAGCACCTCTTCTGATGCAGTTTTCAATTTCAAAAGGTGAGGAAAGAAAAAAAAAAGGTCATTTTAAGTCTTTTTCACATCACAAAATCCATCAGAAACACAAGTAGGACTGGTGTCTCTGGTCTTCTGTTTTGAAGTATTACATGCCTAAAGTGATGTTCATAGTTATATCTCTGAAATATTTTGAACCTCAGCAAAATAGAAGAGTCATACTTCTGCAAACAACTCATGAGTCTGAAATATTTCTTGAGCATTCTGGGTTTTCCTGAATAATTTGTGATAGGGACAATCAACAAATTCCTGGGAGTCCTTTGAAAAAAAAATTTAAATCCAGGTGTTCTAATTTGATCTCAAGTGACAATATTTGTGCAATTTCCTGATGATTTGCCCTATAATTTTTATACAATAAGAACTTTTTGAACTACATGTTTAAAGCAAAACAACCACTAAACAGCTCATTTTCCACCTGAAGATTTTCTTTTAATCTTTCCTCCTTTCCTTGAAGGAATCTAATAATTTTAAAACTATCTCAAACACTGAAAAAGAAAAAAAATCATACCATTTTTGTGCTAAGACAATTATTGTATGCAATAATGCCATATGTAAAGACGTAGTTTTGACAGGAAACTTTTCTATAGGCACTTTTGTAATCTGTGAATATTTTTTATGTTTGCTTTTTTTTTGTCTAATCATTATCCTGTTTACATTATCCTGTATCCAGCTTTGCTATAAGATTTCCCTTTAGTCCAGATCTAGGAATTAGCAGACAGGCATTCAGTGAAGCAGAGCTGTATCAAGCTTTCAACTGCCACAGATCATTAGGTAACATGGCTAAAGATTAGATGATTGTAATAATATATATCCAGTGGCAAAGTCATGAGCCAATGGTCTAAAATCATTAATGAAACTCACATTGAAACAAGTTATTATTCATGCAAATAATCTGCTAGGTGATGATGGCAAATATGTGTAATATCTCACATGAGGAAAATCTAAGCATATCCCATCACAGCTGTCAGAATAGAAATTTGGAATCTAATCATGCCATTGCTTTTTTACTTCTATTCCTTTTTTTTTTTTCAGCATTATTTTGGCATTTTCTGTAGTTAGTCTCTGTTGGATCACCTGTTGTTCTTTTCAGTGATACAGCTGCTTTATACCTCAGTGAAGGAACCCATATGCTGTTTAATCTGCTACTCCCTCCTATGGTTCTGTCTAAATTCTTATTTCAGAGTGTCAGGAGTCTTATGCCCTGATCCCCAGTAGGCAAGATGATCTCAGTGCAAATTTTGGGAGAGTATGAGCTAGGTTTGGGAGTTGCAGGTTTGATTCTTGAGATGCCCATCTTGACTGGCAAGAAAGTAATGCTAAAAAAAAAAAAAACAAAACAGAAAAACAAAAACAACAACAAAAAAGGCTTGCTTCTAAATGTTTATCTAACTTATGAGCAAGAAACAAATAACAACAATCTTGCCATCTGCTTCATACATTTTAAAGAAATGATTTTTAGAAAAAGGAAAAATTATCAAGGATGGAGAAATGTAACCTTTGAGGATTAAAACTCACTCTGTAAAACCTAGAGACTAAATCTAGTGTGAAATGATTGATCCTTAGTTTTATATTTCAAATAGTTCAAGAACAATATTAATCAAGTTCTTACTACAGATATTCCAGTAGTGTCAAGTTTCTTATAATATAGCATATAAGAAAGTTTAGATAAGACTATGATACTGGAAGGTAAATACAGTTTAATGGATTTGTTCACTTCCCTGTTAATTACCATCAACATTTTAAAATATATAATTTTTTTTAAGGAATGTAAATACTTATTTGGTAACAAATTATATAATCAAATTTTTTTTTATTAAAAAATATGAAATAGTTCTACACTGTATATTTCTAAATAAAAATAAGCAATTTAAACATTAGTTCAATCAGGAAAGAAAAACTTTATAATCTGATGCATGTAACCAAACATTCCCTAATGAAATTATTACAGATTTTGTTTATGACAACAATTTTTAGAATATTTTAAAAACAACACAGAAAATTAATTATTCAAGGAAATAATTTTATCCATTTGAACAATAAAATCAAAACAAGGTGACTAAGAAAAGGTAGAAGAAAACTCATAGGAAATAATGTTAAGGTGTTATAGATTTTTCTTTCAACTTTTCAAAGTGTTTAAATTGAAAAATAAATTATGTTTCCTTTCAATATATAAATTATTTTTAAGAGTTTCTCAAAACAGATTTTTTCTTTCACCTTAATCAACATATCAGTTGAAAAGGTTATTGACAAACAGGTTCTGGCTTCAAGTAATTGATGAACTACTGAAAAAAAATCCCTTCAAGTATAATACTTTCTTTGAAAGAATGTACAATAGTTCACCTACAAAGTTGGAGACAACAATTAAATAAATAATATTAGAATTTGAATTTTTTTTTAATATATTAAGCCAGAAGAAGGATATCTGTGTATGCCTTATGGAATATTATAGATCAACCTTTGTCTTTGGATTTGTAAAGCCAACAGTGCTACTGTGCTCACAGCTCAATTAATCACCCAGGGCACCAGAAGACTCAGTGGTCAGCTCCCCTTTTCTTTACTAGTCATGTACATAGCCTGTTAGCTAGAATATTTTATTACCTGTAAACCATCAATATATTCATTGAGGGCATTTTTTTGTCAATTAGATTCAAATTCCAAAATCAAATTTCAATGTTTTGGTTTTTTTTCCATTGGAAGCTAAACCCAGCCACAGAAGCTTTCTAATTTATATCAAAACAGTGTTTCAGCCTAGTTCTGATGGAAGATTTGCAACAAGCTCTCTTGCCGAAGTCCCAGTGGGGTACATGTGGCCAATACAGTATTACAGAGATGTGAAAGAAGCGTGATGTGCCTTCTAATTCTGCTGTCTCTGAAAATGAAACAAAGGTGTTATTGAAGCATTTCATCTACTACATGCATATATTTGTGAAGGACAAAAGAAGTACTAACGGAGAAAAAAAGGACATGGATGTTTCAGGAGCAAATTACATGGGACTGTAAAAGGAAGAAGGCATTGTGAAAATACACAAAGAGTATCCAACAAACCTGGTGAGATTTACTTTTGGCAAAAAACAGGTAGATTGTTTGAAATAGCATTTAAAAGAAAAGGTGGGGAGAGGTGAAAGTAACATTATTTCACATTTTTTGTTTACATTCGATATTTTGATGACACCTAAGACTTGCCTAATGATTGCTGATACTTACACAGGACATGTCACTGGGTTATAGTTATCTCCATAAACACTACAGCTTCCTAAGCCTCCTTTCAATGGAAAGTGGTCTTTAGAGCAGTAGAAGGTACTTCAACCTCAAAATCTGTGCAGCTTTGGCCTGAAAAGGATAAAGTGTGAGACTGTTATAAGGACAAAAGTAGGAGAAAGGTTCCTCCAACACAGCCTGATGTTCCTGACATCGAGATTCTCCAAGACTACAGAAATAAAATAAAATAAATAAATAAATACATTAAAAATTTAAATATATAGATATATACTCAGGCAAATTTTGAAGTCAATCATTAACTATTTACATTAGTCTCACCTACGTAATTATACATATGATAACCTGGAGAGGCCAGATTTGCTTTTCGGACTACAATGATTTGTCACTAATTAAACTTATATGCAGAAATATCCTTTCTCATTTGAATTTTAATGACTGACCCAAGGATGGACAGAGAAACTCCTGTTGTGGCAAACCAAGGTAGAGCAGCTTATGCAGTTTTTTGTCTACTTTGCTCATCATTGCTCTAAAGCTGTTACTGCTCCCAGAGCTGGAGCGTGGTAGCACAACGTACAAATATCCTTATTCTGCTCCAGTGGAATGTCAGATAGACCAGTTTAAATCAGCAGCCTCCCTGATTTAAAGGTCTATTAGGCTGACTGACCCCACTGAAACTGATTAGAAGGAATCTTTTGAGCTGTTTCTGTGACTCAGCTAGGGAGATAGTAACGAACTAATGGTGGTCAACAGCAGCCTTAAATCTCAACAGCTGTTTTTGCAGGGATTGTGTATTTATGCCCCAATTTCCTGGTGTTGGATATATTTGTAATGTGTCTCAAGATAAGTTTATCTCTGTCTTTACTATCTAACATATGTTATTATAAACATCACATCAATTAATATTTATTTGTGCTTCTATACACAATGTTTTATAAAGACTCATAATCAGGCCAAAATTAAACCCTCCCACATATAGATTACCGGGATATGTTCCTAGTCTGCATGGTCTATAGCAAATAAACAGCTTAAAATATTAGCAGGTATCCCAGTAAATCTTTTATCAAAGGGCAGGACACTTCATTTTAAATTTCCTAAAATTCAGCTTTATCACTGAATAACTTGCAATATATCCATTATCTTCAGATTAAAGCTAAAAGCTTTTGATATGACAAGCAGGCAATTCATCCTGTTTATCATCTGACAGCTAATTCCCTTCTCCTCATGCTGCAATAGTGGAGTACAAGTGTTCATTTTGTCACACTAGCTTTACCCTGCCTGAATTTCTTTCCTTAATGCATGTTTGTATTAATCTCCAGATTGTCTTCAAAGTGAGAAGGTGGATTATGTCCCTGCCAAAATTTTAGCACTTCTAAATAATTGATATAATCTCACTGGAGCTCAGAGAGAATTCTTAACCATTCCATCAATCTATTTTAGACAGTGAGCACAGACTGGTGGAGGTGGGGGAAACAGAGATGAAAGGTAATTACTTTTAGCAATAAAATGTCTAGCTAGAATTTCCATCCTTTAAATTTATAAATCTTCATTTGGGTATAACTGCCTATGTAGACGAACAGTCCAGTTGCCCTGAGTGTTGCATTTACATTTACTCTATTTCTACCTCCTCCTTCAAATCTGCCCAGACCTCACATAGAAATGGTGAAAAGCAGATGTACATTGTCCTCTGCAGCTGTAAACTCATTAGCTAAATGATATTTTTATTTGTGGATTACAGGACTTCTTCTTTAAAGTTAATGGGCACTAATGGGTCCTCAACTAAAACTGAGGCTAAAGGTGAGAGAACCAGAATTTATTTATTCATACTGGGTTGGGTTTTTTATTTATTTATTATTTTGTCATGGAAAAATGAAATGAAAAGGAAGTCCTTAAAGAGAGGAGTTGTTTTTCTTACTATAATGAAATTCAGGTGCTAAAGAATTCTTGTTACTTTTATAATTTATTTAAATACCTGTGACTCAGCTACTTAGTAATTTAACAATATTATTTCCACCAGTCCACCAGCTACATATCATCCAGGCTGAATTCACAGATTTTGGTACAACTCTAATAGGAGGAGTAATGTCATAGTGAAATGCACAGGGAAGGATTATGGTGTGGGAGACAACAGTGTTTGTTCTTGAAAGTGGCTCAAACCTGATTGACACTAGTTTGAGTTTACTTTTGGGCTTCCTCCCTAAAATTCTGCAAGTTCAACATTTACTGAGTAGTGACAGAGTTCAAATTAGAATTTGAATTTTAAAAAACATTGCCAGGATGCAGCAGTGAGACCATCCTTGAGAGTTCCTGGGGATGCCCTCCACACTGTTGCTGTGGATCACTTTGTCCTAGGAGTAATTGATCTATATAGAGGTATTTTATCTTTTAGAAGTCCGAGTGCAGCTCCTCCCAACAAAGCAGGTCCCAGAGGAGAGCTTTTCAAACAGTAAAATTTTTTTTTTTTTTGGTGAAATTCTCAAATACTCTTATAAATATGGAACCTAAATGACTTATGAAAGAAACCGGTGAGGCAGTGGCACAGGCTGTCCAGAGAAGCTGTGGCAGCCGTGTCTCTGGAAGTGTTGAAGACTGGATGGGAACTGGAGCAAGCTGTGGAAGTGGAAGTGGAAAGAGTCCTGCCATGACATGAGAGAGATGGTCTTTAAAGGTCCCCCCCAACACAAACTATTCTGTGATTCTCTAATTCTCTGGTATGGGCCACCTGCACCTACTTTATTCAGTGAGGTGTACTGAATAAAGATCAGCTCTCAAATCAAAGCCTGTGGGACAACAATAACTACCAAAGGATGAAAATTATGTGGAGCATGAGAAGCTTTCAACTTCTAAATGTCATTATATGGCAAATAATTCTGAGGCTGAGGTACAGCAGAAATCTTTCAAAATAAACAGGCAACCCTATGGTTTTCTAGAAGTAACAGATGTGCAAGAACACGTGTTAGTGGCCTGTTGAGTAAGTACATACCTGTCTTCACTTCAGGACTTGCTGCAAAACCAAAGCAAGTCCCAGAATCAATTACCCTACTCTGATGCATGAGGAGGCATTTGAGGGGACTGTGCTCATTATCTCTGATACTTAGAGCTACTGAGGTTTTGCAGGATGAAAGGAAATGGCCTCAAGCTTCACCAGGGGAGGATTAAGTTGGATATCAGGAAAAATTACTTCACCAAAAGGGTTGTCAAGCCTTGGCACAGGCTGCCCAGGGCAGTGGAGGAGTCACCATCCCCTTCAAAAGGCGTGTGTGGCACTTTGGGATATGGTTTTTAACAGGTGGACGCAATGACCCTAGAGGTATTTTTCCACCTGTAATGATTGCATGCTTCCATGATTCTGCTAGAGTAAACTGCCCTGGCTTCAGGCATTCCCGAGGTGTCTGAAACAGAGATCCAAGGTTTTAGTCTGCGTACCTCTCACAAATCCTTCGAGTCATTTCCATCCTGAAGGACATCTTCTCCCTATTTTCTTCTCGTTAAAGTCCTACTTATAAGAAAAGATGGTCAGTTCCTTTTTGAAGGTTTTATTTTTAATGCCCTGTTATTTCATCTGAGTGTAACAATGGAGGATGATTGAAGAGCTGAGATCCAAAGACTCTTCAATTTTACAAATTGGTTTAATTTGATGAAGAAGGAATGCTACATTTTGTTAAATTATATTATGATAAAGAGGAGCTGGTAGCTTCTCAGCATGAATCTGAAAGCAAATTATTTCCACAAAAAAAGGACGATGTATTTAACCAGACAAGTAATTATGTTGTGGTGCTACTATCTCCCCTGCTTCAGATTAGAAAAAGAATTCAATTATCACTCCATTAGATCAAAAAATAATTTTAGTGATACATTCAAATTGAATTCATTTATTCCTAAGCATGCTCTGGATTAACCTTCATGCATTTTGCTGATTAGAATCTTCAGTCAATACTGTTATTCAAAAATCTACATTAACTTGCTACAATTTTTATTTTATGTTAACATATTCTTTTATTGATTTTTCAGATGCATTTTATTATAAATCATATTTAATTTTCTAGATCAGATAAGTGGGTTTCTCTCACAGTTTAATAAAATTTGGGGTTTTCCATTATCTTACCTTCCTAGCCCACTTTCCAAGTAATAATTATATTTCCATGCCCCTCTTAAGATGTTGTAGAGGTGTAAGTTCAGAGGTGGAGAAACAGTCTTCCAAATCAAAAGGGAAATCACATCCTTGTTTTATAAATCTATGACTTTCTTGACTTTTGCATTTTACATTTTAGGCAATATTTTAATGATGCCCTGTCTGCTACATTCAGCCTCACAACCTGATGCAGCAGTCTGTAGCTCCATGTAAAGATAAAACTGCAAAAAAGGAGAAATAAGAGCAAGGTCGTGTCACAAGTGACTGCATTTGGTTCTATACAGACTGTTTGTGGGTATAAGAGTCTGCCCCTGAGAGGTTTCCACACTGCCCACAGAGCCATTTGGATTCTTTCTTAGGAAATCAGTCCTGACAATTTTTTCCCCACAAAATCATGACGTGTAGCACTTTATTACATGCAACATCCCTGATGTTCCAAAAATTTTAAGTAAACCATTGCATTGACAGGCCGAGGAGCTTGTCCAGACCTTTCAGAACTTTTAAAGATAAGCTTTTTGACTTTTTTTTTTTTTAAAGATAAATATGATAGATGATAAAGTCCTCCATCTTGGGCTCAGTGCTCACAAAATGATAGCTTTCCATTCTCAGAGAAGTAAGGAGAGAGGTCGGCAAAACTGCCACCCTGGACTTCTGGAGGGCAGACTTTTTAAGCTCTTCAGGAGCCTGGCTGAGAGAGTCCTGGGGGGCTAAAGGGTCCAGGAAAGCTGCACGTTCTTCAAGAAAGAAATATTAAAGATACAGCATCAGGAAGTCTCCATGTGCTAAAAGGTTATCAAGTGGGGAACATTTGAGAGTCTGAATAGACAGTTCTGGCTGGAACTCAGGAAAAAAAGGAGGATATCACCTCTGGAAGAAGGGTCAGGCAACAAAGGAGGACAATGGGGATCTGGTGAGGTTGTTCAGGGAGGAAATTAGAAGGGCTAAAGTCTAGCTGGAACTTGGGAAGAAAATTCTTCACCAAAAATGATTGTGTCTTCACCAAAAAGGATTGTGAAGGACTGGAAGAGGCTGTCCAGGGCAATGGTGGAGTCACCATTCCTGCAGGTATAAGACTTGTATGTGTGACACTTGAGAACGTGGGTTAGTGGTGGGATTGAAAGTGCTGGGATAACAGCTGGACTCTTTAAGTTATTTTCCAACCTAAAGAATTCTCTGATTCTATGATAATATTCTCACCTCCGTAGAGGAGCTTAATGTGTTTCACCAAACTTATATGAGAGAGTGTAAAATCTTACGCATTTTTAATTACAGAATAGATATGGGTACTAAAGAGTTCAGCAAGAATTACAAATTTAATTTTCTACACTTTTTAAAGGTTAGATATGGTGACAAGTCCCAAGATTACTTTAAAGTCTTTCTGAGTTACTTTACCAGCATGCACTGAAATTTTTTCCTGTGGTGTTTTAAATTACCTAACCCATTTTCTGCAGTTCAAAAATCAATATAACTTGGAAGCTATGACTGTTTTCCATTTTGCTTCCTTGTTGCCATTTGTTATCTTTCATTTCTATTTATTTCATTCTTTACCACAGAACTAGGAGTGCAATAGAGTTTTAGCATAATTATTGACTTCTTTGATAGATGAATTATGACTATTTTCCTAACTATAACATTGAAACCCCTTAGTTAATTAGTGTTAATTTATTTGCCCATCCAATTAAAGTCCTCCTCTATTGTATTCATAATTTCTTTCTGATTTAGACTAATGGCCTATTAGAAAGAAATGGTACTAAATACTATTCAGCATTTATTTTCTCAGTTTAAAGTCTTTAGAAAAAAGCCCACACTTAATGTTGATTTCTATCTGAAAGAGAAAAGTATTTTTTTTTTTTTTAACAGAAGTGCCTTTGCCAATTATAGTCTTAGAATTTGGAAGCAATTTTTCTGTTCATAACAGAAACCTTAGCCTTTGCCTCTTATATTCAATACTGTGTAATTCAATATTACCTGTGCTTTTAAGAAAATTCTCCTCTTTTTTTTTCTAGCTCTACTCCATGGCCTAAAAGCCATCTTTACTAAAAGCCTCTTTTAAGTTCAATCAGATCACAGAGGCAGGGGAGTTCCCTGAGGTGTCACTCACAAACCATCTACCAACTTTATACTTTCTGTTTCTGTAACAGTCCAAGTGCAATATGCCACTCAGACAAACCATACCAACATGTCCAAAATGACAATTTTATCAGTGTAGTCTCTTCAATAACCCTTCTAGCTCAGGCTCCTTAAAAAAAAATTTTTTTCCCCTCCACATTTTGCTCATTTACTTTTATTTACTCCATAATCTACTATTCTCCTGAATTTAATTTTACTAGTACCCTTCCTTCATATTCCTGGTTTGGCAAGCTTCTTATATCTTCATATGGGGAGAAGAATTTTCCTGTGTGCATACAAGCTATTTTTGCCTAATAGCTGTCAAGTTCAAATTTTTTGCTGTAACTTGGCATTGACATAGTTCAACTGCAAAATTTTACATCTCACCCAGACCTTATATACAATGTTAAATAATCCCTAGAAGGCCAGAAGGACTTTTCTAGTCTCTGCCCAAGTCCTTGAAGCCTACTGCAATGTATGGATATATTCACAGTATGATGATATGAATTACAAGGCTTCAGATTTACAAATTTCCATTTAAAAACAAAGGAAAACAAACAGTTATTCAGCTACATATGGAACAGGTTGCCCAGAGAAGCTATGGATGCCCCATGCCTGGGATGTTCAAGGAAGGTTGGACAGGGCTTGGAGCAACCTGGTCTAGTGCAAGGTTTCCCTGCCCACGGCAGGGAGATCGGAACGAGATCGTCTTTAAGGTCCCTTCCAACACAAATCGTTCTGTGACTCTATGATTCTATAATGTTTAAAACTCTCAAGGCACTAAAACTTGTTTCCAAGCCACATATTTTCTCCCCTGCATGACCACTAGATTTTTGTTTTGTATCTCATAAATCTCTGACTTGTCACTTTAAAGAAAACTTTCTATACATACAAGAGATCACAACAATTTTTCCTTTAGTCTTTGTCTTGCCTTCCAGCTGCTAAGTCCAGCATGAAACAGGAGAAAACAACCTCTTAAACTTCCTCTTTTTGTTTCCTGGTCACCTATGTCATGTGCTGCTTTAGCAGGGGATTTATTTGAAACTAACTTTTGATTTTACTGTCTTATCTACCTTCAGTGTTTGAGTACTTTTATTTGTATATGAACATCTTGAGGCTAAATCATGTCAATAATGGGTGACTTATGGATGAGAAAATCACAGCTTTATTTTGTCTTTTTCTATCAGGCTGGAGGCACAGGTGATCACTCCATCATTTGGGAAAAATAACAAAATAAAAAAAACAACAAAACACAGACAGGGTACACATTAGTTAGAAAAGTCTTCTCAAGCCATTAGGGATCCATTGAATCATGGATGGTCTGGTTTTGAGGGGACCTTAAAGATGATCTGGTTCCAACCCCCCTGCCATGGTCAGGAACACCTTCCACTGGACCAGGTTTCTCCAAGCCCCATCCAATTTGGCCTTAAGCACTTCCAGGGATGGGGCAGCCACAGCTTCCCTGGGAAATCTGTGCCAAGGCCTCACTGCCCTCACAGCCAAGAATTTATTCCTAATACTTAATCTAAATCTACCTTCCTACAGCTTAGAGCCATTCCCTCTTATCCTATTGCTCCATGCCCTTGTAAAAAGTTCCTCCCCAGCTTTCTTGTAGGTTCCCTTGAGGTATTGGCAGGTGCTGTAAAGTCTCCCTGAGCTATCAGACAAAAAAAACCAGCAGCAGAAAGACTTCCAGTAGAGAAAGAAATACAAAGGGAAAGATGAGTAGTGAGTGGGGTGATGTCATGAGGGACGGGGGAGAAGCTTCTGTCCCTGCTCCCAGTGCAATACAGCTACTTCATTAGCTAGAGCTTGCTGAGAGTCACATTTAAAGGGTTGCCACTTGGAAGCTACAAGCAGAGCATGTTTCTTGATATGAGGCTGTGGAGAAACGTGCTCAAAGCTTATTATTTTTAGTGTACACACAGACAACAGGGAGAGGCAGTGCAGGAACCACAGGAGTGGGAGGGGAGGCTCAGCTGAATATCATCACAAATCCAACAGAATGCTCTGTTGGTTTCCTTCCCACAATTTGGAGGGTTTGACTTCATGTCCTCAAGAGGCAATGAGTCAGGGGACCAAGCAAACTGATGGGCTCTTGTTCTAAGAAAAGCACAGTTTTCATCCATGGACACCTGAAAGCCTTTCTGAACTATTCAAAATATTTTGGACATTTTTGTCCAAGAGCACATATTAAATAAAATGTGAATGAGTACCTGCATGTAGTAGACAGACAGTCCTTCTCAGTTCTTTGAATTATTCACAATATTTTCCCTTACAGGACTCATGATTTTTTCTTTCTTTCTTTTTTTTCTGTGTTTTTTTTTTTGTGTTTTTTTTTGTTTTTTTTTTTTTTTTAATAGTAATCTATTTTATAGTTTTCCATTTTACAGGGTGGTGTTCTTTCATTTACTGGGTTCTGGTTTATCCTTTTTAGGACAAGCATGATGTCTTGGGTAGTTTGTTTGCTTGTGGGGTCTTTTTTGTTTTGTTTGCTTTGGGTTGGGTTTTAGTTTAGGATTTTGTCTGTTTCTTTATTTTTGTTCTGTTATTTCTTTTTAGTTCAAGACCTACCACAATACCATTATTCTTGCATTCTTGTAGAGCATGCTGACAACACAACATTGGCATCAGCACCGTGAAGAATATAGAGAACACAACAGAGGTATTGCCATTATCCTTAGTAATTAAGTATCTTAATATTTGCATTTCAGAGTGGTTGTTGTTGGTTTTTTATTTTCCAAACAGGGAACATGCTCAGATCTCTTTCTTCAGACAAGTATCTGAGCCTGAAACGCTGCAATTTATTTGAAAGAAGGAGGAAAATTGTAACCATCGAGTTCAGCTTACACACAAAAAGGGAAGAATTTTGCATTCATTGAGCTAAGCACTCTGCACTGCACTGTTTCATTTTAATCTAATGCCATTCCACCTCCTCTTTCTTTTGTCCTGGCAGAGTCAATTACAACCACAGATTGCTACATGGAATTGCAGCACTAGGGAAACTGTTAGCACCTAGATGCTCTGGCACAAGATCACACTAAACAGCTTATTAAGATTCAGCCATCAGCTCTGATGAGCTACATGCAGCAAAGGGCTGGGATTTACTTCCAACTCATTTAATTACAGAAATCAATGAATTCACAGAGCAAAGCCATGAACAGGAAGATCAACTCGACTTGGCCACCATTTCATTTGAGATCTCAAGACATTACAAGGCAGTACCAAGAATCTGTTAAATTTTGAGGGTTGGAATAAATGACACAATGGTAACAAAATTACACATACCTTTACCCTTATGTCAAAGTATTTTCAGTATTTTACAAATAAGATAAATAAAATTGAACAAAATATGTCTCATAAATAAGAGACTACATTATAAATAATGGTACTAGTGTATTTATCATATAAAGCAAGGGACTATCCTATAAATAAGGGCACTAGGATTCACTGGCAGGAAAATATTAAAGAATTCTACATAACTGAAAATCTACTTGGTTGTACTGAAGAGAGCCTTTTTCTTTACATTTGAATAGCTACCTAACCACTGTTTTAGATCCAACTCCTTTAAAACAGGTAAAGAGAATGGTTAATCAAAGTATCTTACCTGGCAAAGCAATGACAAGAATCTGGTCTAACCGGTTTTGGTGATGGCTTTATAAGCAGTTAGGGCTTTTAAATTTCATAAAAATATACAAAGCTGAGGTAACCACAAGATATTTCCCTCAGAGCACACAAACTTGGAAGGGGATGAAAGGCTGCTATATAGTATATTGCATTTTTTGTAGGATCATGCAGTGCATCACTGGCTATCCCCTGTGAAAGCATGGCATTTGTCACATGGTTTCGCAATTTTTTCATTAAACTTTAATATGTCATATGCATTGCTTTCCTGGTATGCCATCACTGTGGGATGATAACTACAAAACCAAATACTAAACAAAGCTTTGGAGACAGCAAGCCCTCAGGAAAGCAAAACAAGAGCAAAGGAAAACATGAGCAGGTACAACAGAACATGAAGGAGAATAAGGACAAATTAGAGAATAGAAGTAACCACACTTAAAAAATGCAAACAGAAGTCCAAGATATGCTAATCAAAAAAAATGTCCTATTATGCAAATGTAACAGTAATTGCTGAGCATATGTATTTGAATCTCAGAAGGAGAGAAAAAATATGTAACAGCTACTGGTGCCATATTGTAGTACATTTGAGTAATTTAGGATATTGATTTATATTTCTCTTGGAGGTTCCTTCCTCTCACTGCCTTCCCACGAAGAACATCCCTACTGCACACAAACAAAAAGCTCCAAAACACTTTGCCCAAGGTTAATAGTTTTGTGTTAAAACTTTTTGCAAAGATTTAACAAATAGTTGCTGAGCTCTGAGATAAGTGGAATTAAAGCATCAGGGCAGAATTGGAAAGAAGATGGTCTGAGTGAAATGAAGAAACTGAAAAGACAGTGATTAACAAAAAGGTTATAATAGAAGCTAAATTATATAGCTGGGTAAAGAACCATAATCAGACAAAGATTCAGCTCTTTGAGAAGGTATGGATTCCATGCCATGAGGTAGGAGTGTTTCAATCAACTCAGCATCATAGTGAGAAAAAAAAAATAAAAGCAGTTTGGTTTTGTTTGGGGTTTTTTGTTTGTTTGTTTATTTAGGGGTTTGGTTTTCTTTTTTTAATTTGTGGTTTGATTTGTTAGGGGGTTTTTATGGTTTTTTTTGTTATTTTGTTTTGTTTTGTTTTGTTTGGGGTTTTTTTTTCTGTATTTTTTGCTTGGTAGGTTAGTTGCTTGGTTATTTTGTTGTTGTTGGTTTTTTTTGTGGGGGCTTGTTTTGTTTTTTTAGGAATAGGAAACCATTGATGATAAGATTAGCTCTGTGAAGGCAATACCTACAGTCCATGTCACTGCTTGTGTAAAGTTTGAACCTTATTTCTTCTAAGAAAAAGAATTTCTTTTTTCCCTCTGGTGCAATGTTACTATGCGGGTGAGTCAACATTATCTCTGCAGGCAGGGGGGACGAAGATGTAGTCCTTGCCCTCATCATCTGAGATTCCAGGCTTACTGAACTCACTCAGAGGAATTCTTGGCTGAAAAAAGGGTTAACTGCTGGGATCACGTTTCCTACGCTAAATTCCAGCGCAGCCCAAATACTAAAACAAGATTGGTATGTTTTTCTTCTGCCTGCAGTACAGCACAGAACATATGGGACCATCAAAAGTTTACAGTTTTGGGACAAAAATGGCAGGTAGCTTGTAGAGGATGAATCACACTGGAAAAATACGTAACTTGAACCTCATAATGAGAAATGAGAAGTTGTGGTGACGTCTAACAGAAAATCTGTCACTGTGATTCAAAAGTCTTTTACAGAGACAAGGGAAAAAGAAATATTTATTTTCCTATAAAAGATTTTGCCGGAGATACCTAAAAGATTGATACTGCTCTGCAACACCTGTGGTGATGGAGCTCCGGACTGAGACACTACCATTCAGCTGCCTGCATGTGAAGGGGGTGAGAGAAACACTGGATATCCTACACCTCAAGTATTTCATGTGAGCACATGTCAAGAGACCATATATGAAACTGAGTTTATTTCTGTGAAAATTTTCACAGTAGCTGAAGTCTGAAATGCAAGCCTGACAGCTGGCCCTGCTCCTGTGGTGTGAATGACCAAACCACTAGCTGCTGTGGTTTTCAGGGAGTAAAGTAGATTCGAGCTTCCCCCTGTGTATTCTGCATTTAAATTCTGGTCATGGACTAAGGCAGAAAAATAAAAACAGATAATGCTGTTTAGCGAATGTATTCTGTTTAGGAGGACACCAATATGATCACACAGACAGTGTAAAATAATCAAATAGAAAAACTTCTCTTTAGAATTATTTCAAGTGTTTCCTTAAAAAAAAACCCAAAAAACCAAAAACCAACCAACCAAACAAAAAAACACACACCAACCAAAGAAGAATAACAACCAAAAAAACCCCCAAACCAAGCAAACAAAAAAACCCCCACAACCAACCACAAAACCTCAAGGGATGATGGGAAAGAATTTCCCTGGAACTTATAGGGGGGGAAAAAAAAAAAAAAAAAAGACAAAAATCCAAAGACTGAATTCAACAGGTATGTCAATCAAGTCATTGTCACTGTTTAATCCTTTAAAGTGATTATCCTCAGGTTACCTGGTTATCTCTCATCCAGCTGTCATGTCACACACTCAGGAGTGAGGAGATATCTCAAACAATGACTTCAAAGTCTTTGGTTATTTTTCTTTAAGAAAGTAGAATATTGCTAAACTATTTTCCATCAGTCCATGCCCTGATTACCTATCCCAGCATCCAGACAGATGTAATGCCCTATTTGTTTTATTTGCTGAAGACAATATTACAGAAGTTCACTCTTGCAGTTATAATTTTGTTTCTGATGTAACTAAATTTTTCTGATGTTTTCTTATTGTTTTTCACTGTGATGTAATGGCACTTCTGCAGATATTCACACCTACCTTCTCCACTCATTTGCCAATTCACTGTGTGATCTTTCTGAGCACAGCGTGAAAAAGCATTTAAGTGTGCACACCTACAAATGGTTTATTTAAAAATGAAGTCTACAAACGATATTTACAAATTCTGGCCAAGATTTTCTGTGGTTTCACTTGGATGAAAAGTACAAAACATGCAAGGGGATTTACTGGAAGAGGTGAAGGACCTTGTTGTAAACCTGAGAGATACCAAGCTGAGAACACTAATCACCAGAAACACTGGCTTAAGCTCTAAAGGATCCCTATTTCTATGATTCTAATATGAAGTGGTATCTCCTAAAGCCACAGAACTGCATAAAAGAGTGACACCGAGTTTTCAAAAGATGGCACCTTTTCAGCTCTTACAAGAAAAATGTGCCAGAAATAAAACTAAAGGTGGAAATTTGAGCCAGCAAAACCCTCGAAACTCTGTCTCTCTCTGGGAGGAATGTGTGATCTACTCTGCTCTAGAACTTATTCTCCTCTAGATCTTACTCTTCTCCAAGAATTAGTCATGTGAGGACTGACTGGGGGACTGGGGTTGTTTAGCCTGGAGAAAAGGAAGCTCAGGGGGAACCTTATTGTTCTGTGCAACTGCCCAGTGGGATGTTTTAGCACGGTGAGGTGCAGGCTCTGCTCCCAGGGAAAAAGTGACAAGCCAACAGGGAGTGGCCCAAAGATGTGCCAGGGGAGGTTCAGGTTGGACATTTGGAAGAATTTCTTCATGGAAAAGGTGGTTTAATGTTGGTTTGGTTGACAAGGTGGTGAATGGTCAAAGGTTGAGCTCAATGATCTTGGGGGCCTTTCCAGCCTTAATGATTCTGTGACTCCATCTCTTCAGGCACGGAGATGCACCCACCAGAAACCTTCCTTTAGGAGAAAGATCTGGATCTGCTCCCATGACTGCTGCAAATTCAAGTTCTTTGTATATGCACATCTACAGGAAAAGATAATAGCCTTTGCCTAGAGAGCAGTATGGGTCAGAGGGACATAAGAAAACAGACAGAAAAAAAAAAAAAAAAAGAATTGTACCTGTCTATTTGATGTTCTGGAGAAATTTGGCAAAAGAAGTGACTAGTTTTCCCAAATGAGACAGGAGATCTGGGAACTGCTCTTAAATGCAGTGGATGGCTTCATTCCATTTCAATCTCTTTCAAGTTAGCCAAACAACCTGAAAAACACTTATCCAGATACCAGTACAGAGATAGGACTCCTGTAATACTGGAAAGCATATTATCTTAAAAAAACCAAAACCACCACCAGCAAAAACAATAAAGAGGAGGAAACTGGCTCTCACCTGAAGAGAGATCATGCTCTAAAGAACAAAAAATGCTCCTGAGAACAATCCAAAAACCTAAACTAGTTGGTGCTTTTCAGGCCAGAGTGCTCCCCCATGATGAGCTGGGACCATACCCTCTCAGGTCTCACTGTCTTCCTTACACCCCTGATGATACAACTACTTGGTGAGCATATTCAGGGAAAATATTCAGCCAATTCCTTCATAACTCTGTTTTTTTGGGTTTTGTTTTGGTTTTTTAGAACTCTGCAAAATTTTCTCTCAGTCTGCAAAAATAAAATCTAGAATGGAAGAATGCATACTACAACTTTTCAGGTCTTTGTGGTTCTTTGGTCAGAATCATCTCTGCTAAGCCTCAAGCTTTGTTTGAAATAAAATATAGTGGATAATATTTTTTTTATTATTTTTAAATATGCAACTGCAGTCTCTGGTGAGATTGCCAAAATTCAAATCTCAGCATGCCCTCTCTTTAATTATTGTGTATGGTTAAAGCTCCTTCAACTTGCCCAAAGACTGGCTTTGAACACTGTTTTCACTCACTTCTAACTTCCACTTTACGATAACATGAAGTTTTCCTCAGAGGGCCTAGACAGGGTAAGAAGTGCAGATCATTATCTGTGGTCTACACAGTGCAACTTCACAGCTTTGTGGATCTGTTCTCCATTCTGAGCTGCAGCTCTAAAGGATTGTGGACAACTAAAAGAAGGTGTGTTTTTTTTCCCCTCACTAAGCTTTTGGAGTAGGAGCACTTAAAATTCATGTGCTTTGAATTCCCAGAAAAAGATGTCAATCCAAAAATCCTTTGATCAGCACATTATGTTCTGCTGGTGAGATAATCAAGGTTAGAGCAACTGCTTATTACCTAGCACAGAAAGCAAAGTCATCTCACCTTTCTACTAATTAAATCCTAGTTGAATGCAATTTGAATAGTTTTGAAAAATAAATAAGATCATTGAGGGCAGATTGAGTTCTAAAAGATGCATTGAAGAGTAGGCAGGACAGCAAGCAGAATGTTATAATCAAAGGCCATTTGCTCACAGGACCCTTTTAAGACATTTTTAGGCTGAAATGTCATCATAAATTTTAAAAAATTAAAAAGCAGCCCCATAGAACTTGCAGGGAAATGATGATACAACATCAAAAAATTAATGTTCCACAGGTGAGCCTTTTGAAAGTGTGATTAAAATTGTAACGTGGGAGAGAAATATTAAAAAAAAAAAAGCAGTGACACTTCCAGGTAGGAAAATGTACGTGAGAAATGGAATCTGATTCACACAGGTGACAGTGATCAACATGCAAGAAAAATACTTTCTCACTACTCAGGTGCATCCACAGGTCAGTTTTAGCCCTTATTCACTGCTAGCTGCCCACAGAAGCACAGATAACAGAACTGGAGAGGAATTCAGAGCCAGGTGATCTTTGCCTACCACAACTGTACCTGAGGGATGTTTTTTTTGGACAAAGATACGCCTAAGGGATTTTTAAAAACCTCCAAAAATGGGGCATCTGCAACCTCTCTGTGCTTCCTTAACAATTCTTACGCTAGGAATTTTCCCTTAATTTCCATCTTAAATCTTTACTGCAATTTAAACCCATTACTGCTTGCCTTAGCCCCGGTGGACATGAAAAACACTTTATTCATTTCCTTTCTGCAGTCATTTTTTACACATTTGAAGATACTTATGTGTCTCCTCACTGTTCCCTCCTCTAGACTAAACAAATTCCATCATGCTGAATATTCAAGACCTCAGTGGCTATTTACAAAGTGCTCATATATCAGGGCACAGCAGACCTGAATGGCAGCCTGAACTCCTTGATAAGTGACAGCTCTACTCATCTGTCCCAGGGGAACAGTTTAGATTGAAGAAAAAAGGAATGTGAATGAACCTGAGGTATTTTATGAGTGAGTTCAGATGCATGCTGTGTGTTCCTCCCAAAGATGTAAATGGATATTATGGAACTAACCAGCCTTCTCTAGAAGAAGAAAAGAAGAAAGAAAAGCCAGAGGGAGGTAGTAGCTTTCCAGGAAGGGGTGGGAAGATCGTCTGGACTTTAAAAAGAGTCATTTTGCTCCTACTAAGTCTGCTTAAGAGGTAAGGAGCTGAAGAGTATCATAGTGTGCCTTGGAACCTCAGCCTTCCATCTACATCACATGAGGGTTCATCTCTGAAAGCTCTGTTGAGGTCATATAAGTCATCTAATGGTCATAATGTGCCCCTGCAATTGATGGACTAGCAGAAAGATAAATGAAGTTTAGGCTTAGGATTTCAGGGCAGACATTGATACCCAGGAAATTCCACCTCAACATGAGGAAAAACTTCTTTCTTGTGTAGTGACTGAACACTGGAACAGGTTGCCCAGGGAAGGTTTGGAATCTCCCTCACTGGAGATGGTCCAGAACCATCTGGATACAACCCTGTGCCACATGCTCTGGGATAAGGCTCAGCCAGATGACCCACTGTAATGTGGTCTTCCAGTCTTACCCTGTGGGCTCTGGCTACACTTAATAACTGCTCCATTACCCATTCTGTGATCCTATGATTTCTTCAGAGCTGTGTCAACAGCAGACTGAGCACCAGCTTCACAAACTGCCAGAGGGCTTACCACTCACCTCTCTCCTCTTTTTGTGTTAAGTCCTTTTGTTTTTCTTTTTTTTCTTTTTATTTTTTTTTTTTAATATCTTGGCTAATACAGACATATGGAACTGGGCACAGATAAAGAAAAGAAAATCCACAGGCAATTTTTCCCCCCTGTGGAGAGTGAGCCCCACTTGACAGATGCTAATTATATCACTCAGAGTTATACTAGAAGGTGCTCAGATCCTGAAGAGATGGGAATGGTTATATAAATATAGTAGGTCTTAGATCTCATTATGCAGTAGCTCTGGATTTGAATAAAACCTAGACTGACTGTCAATGATGCTGTTGTAACTGAGTGGTCTGAAAAGGGAGAAAGATACAGTGTTTCCTTCCCACATCTCATCTTTGAAAGGATTCTTCCAGATGGATAATTCTGATAGATTTATGGGGAATTTGCCTTAATTCTGCACTGCTTTTCTCCCGTTTCTAAACTCAGCACCTGAATATTTTCCAGAAATATTAAGCAACATGACTAAGCAGCTGTCAGGTGTTTGCTCTCTCATCTTCCCAAGGGCAGAAGTAGGAGTGTGTGTGTAAGCGGAAGCAGATGGCAGAGTAAGCATATTCTGTATACATGGATGTGGTGAGTGCACTAATATTGTTTAAATACCAAATCCTCAACAGCTTTTCTTTAAATAGCAGCGTATCAAGCTAGTGGGGCTGAAAGTCATGGGAATGTGTTGAGGGAGAAAGCTGTGTAGGAGAGGGCATGAGAGAGAGAGAGATGTGCAGCTCTGCAACCAAAAGGCACCACTGGATTAATTCTCTAATCTGCAAACAGAGTATTGATTGGGTACTATTAGAAGACAAAAAATAAAACTGCAGTGTAGTTTGGTTGCTTTTGTAGAACTAAAAGGGAAAATCTGCCAGCTGAGAAAGGTGTGCCCAGAGTGATGGTGAGAGGGGCAGAAGGAAGCCCTGTATGGGGAATGCTGATTTGGACCTGAGAGAGACCAGGAGCTTACAGGAAGGCACTGCTGACTGACCTTGAGATGTGGACACTGCATACTTGTTCTTTTTATCACACCTTGAGAGCCAAAGTCTACCAGCTTGCCTGCCCTTAACACTGAAAAGCAGATATTTCTCAGGAACAGAGGCAGCTTTTGAGGCCAGCAGGACATGCATGAGCAGCTCTGAGAGCACAGAGTGGCCGAGTGGCAGCCACTTGATTGCCCTGATGCCTGGCAGGGAAGGGGACAGAGCCCTGGGATCTGACAGCTCCAGCTGAGGCTTTTTCACAAGAGATTGGAAGCAAGGCAGCATCCCTGAAGTAGCCTTACCATGGTGAGGGTAACTTTAAATGGTTATTGTAATTCATGAAAGCAGTAAGTAGGTCATTGTATCTTATCCAATTTCCTCCCTCATTTTGTTTTCTTCCCTCTCTTTAGGAAACCACACTTCCTTACACACTTGATTGCTTGTTTGCAAATGGGAAGCGCTTTTTACGGAGCACCCAGATGGTACAACATGCTTGTCATTATTGTCCAAACATGAGCAGTTTGCATGGAGGCTCAAGGCAGTGCTTATTAATGAACCTTAAAAACAATGAAACCTACCAATGAAAGACTAGGAAAAGGTTATAAATACATCCCTTTGTAAGTACTTCTATCACTGCAGAAGACCTGATGTTGCAAATGTCAGGTGCTGGTTGATGTGCTATGGGAGAGATATGAAAACTCAAGATAGGATATCAAGTTATTATGAAAAATTGTTTTTCCTCTCTGGACTTCATATTTTAATGCTTTTGTTTTGTCTTGTTTTGTTTTGTTGTTGTTGTTTTTGAGGAAGATAGTGAATTTCTTTTCATCACAAAATATAGTCCAGGTCTGGATTACTTTTATGTAATATAAGTGCTAAATGTCACCTTTCTCTTTTTTAGTCTTACTGCAAAACCCAAGGGAAGCTCTTACAAAAGCCTGCAAGGAGGCAGGGGAGAAGAGTAAGAAATTGTAGACCAATATTAACAATTGTAGAAAGTGGAAAAGCATTTTGAAAAGATTCAATTAGGATAAAGGACTGCTCATTCACTCAGGGAATTTAAAGTCTCAGCAAACACAGGAACAAGAAGAGTCTAGCAATGGCAAAGGCTCTAGAATTAAGAAAGGAGGGAAAAGAACAAAAGCTCAAGTGATATTCCTTGTGAGGATAAAGATACAATTTCTGTTTTTTTCATGTATAAATTCTTCTGGCAGAACCAATGGGTTTATGGGGTATTCTATTTTAAAAATACTTTCCCCACGTTGCAAATAATCTAAAACTCTTGAGTCTATATAATAACTCAAACACATAATATCAGGAGCTTACATTTTTTTCTATATATCATTTTCCATATATTATCTATGTCTGTTAAATCAAAGGGGTCAAAATCAAGGAATTTCAAGGGATGAGCCATATTCATACTTTTAGACTGGTCCATGAGAAATTTCACTGTAAGAGCATCCATAAAATTCAGCTCTATCCTCTCCTATACTAAAGATTATAGGTATCAAGCGTTCATGAAAGACTGATCACATCATCAACTTTTTTAGTCTAGGGTTTAAATCTCTTTCCCTGTGTGCAAAACCACAGCTAGAACCACTATTAATGAGACGTGTCAAACTGCAGACAAATTAAACTTACATGTCCTCACTTGAAAATGTCATTGCAGGCAAAACAATGGCAGGTTGAAGACAAATTTCAATTTTATTGCACCCTCTCTAAGGTAACTTTGAAGTGAGAGCCCAATTCAGATTCTTTCAGAAGCGACAGAAATGCAGCAAGGTCTGAATGATCTGAAGGTGACATCATATAAGCCATGGTTCAGTGAGACATTGGAGCATGTGTCTAATTTCTGTGGGAATGTCCAAATGCCTAAAACACAGAGGATCTGCATTTCAAATCAAAGTGTCTGCTCCTCAGATTAGAGGTAGACATGCATCCACGTGTCTTGCTGAATCAGAGCCAAGCCTTAGGCTGAACCCTGCAGTCCCTCTGGCTCATTTGAAAGATGACCTTACAAAATTCATTATTTGAAAATAAGCTCTATTTTTCTAGTGATTGTTTGTTCTCTTTTCCTCCTGTGACTATATGTTGTCTCTGGGGCTGCATGACCATGTCTCTCCCAGATTCCCTTCCCACAGGTTTGCTCCACAAGGTGGCAAAATGTAATAAAGCGCATCCTTGCCTCTTTGCCCTGCAGTTCACCTTAAATAAAAAAAAAAAAAAAAAATTAAAAAAAAAATTCCAAACTAGATTTGATTCCCCTATCAATGGAGGCTTAAAACAGAGGAGAAACAGGGACTGCTCTGAATACTTTTTATGTGCTTGCTGTTGCCAGGGAAACCATTCCCCTGGCATCCCAGCGCTGAGCATATCTTGCACTTCTAGCATTCCAGTTCTCAGAAAATTAAGACTGTATCATGTTATCATGGTGTGGAGAAACTATTAGGAAATCAGGACAAACACTGCTTAAATTAATACTCCCAACTTCCAAAAATAAAACATTTATTGCGATCAGATTTAAAATGTTCTGCCTTTTTTTTTTTTTTTTTTTTTTAGGATTCAGCCTCATACTGAAATAGATTAAGGTGCAAGGACAGACCCTGGTTCATGCTAAATATGCTGGTATTTAGCAGTTATTTTCTCCACTGTAACACAAAATTAGCTGTGGAGTGTGTGACAGACAAAGAAGACTATGAATAGCTGTGATTTCTTGTATCATGCCATAATAAATATGATGATCATATAGAGTTTTTATGTATGGGCAAACACATTAGGACAAATTTATCCCTTATGTGTATCTATTGATTTTGCTGGATCATCCAGGAACAAATTTACCATGGTGTTTCATGCCCAGACCTTTGATCCTCTAGGAGTTATTTATGAAGCAGAGAGCAAACAAAGTTTTCCAGAGGGACCCAGACATATGATCAAATATCAAATGAAAATCCCATATTCTGTGTCCACACAGGCTGGAATTCATTTAGGTATAATCCTAGGTAACAGTGGTAACATCACTATAAGGAAACATTGTCTCAAGTCTAAGAGAAATAAAATTTGGAACCCATCACTAGATGTTTTAGGTACAAACATATTTAACCAGTAGTCCTTTATTAACCTAGGCACCATCTACTCAGTGGTCAATAGGGAACAAATTTTCTTTCACTTAACTGTGCCCAATCCCTCACTTCCTAGGAGTATCAAAAGGCACTGGCAAGAACATAAGCAATGGGGCAGTTGCAGAGAATGAATAAGAATCTTTCTTCTAGATCTTTAAGTTCTGGGAAGTGACTGGGTCTGCCAAGTACCCCCAGTAAGAGGAAAGTTGCTTTTACTTCTGTGCCAGCTGGTCACCACCTGCTGCCCAGGGATAAACCTCTGATGGGGTGTAATTGTCATTGTCTAGGCTTGAAGTTTCAAAGAAACATCTTCACGGAAACCTTTTCACCTGTTTATGAAGAGTACAAACACACTCTCTAAAATGGAATGAGAATGAGCAACAGGAAGGAGGAAAAGACACAAATGCAAGGCAGTTGGGATACCTAGGCTCTCACTTTGAGGATAAATCATTAGTTCTTGGGTACTTCAACTAGGGCCACGACAGGTGTCCAGACGGCTTTGTAGTAACATAAAATTATTTTAGAAAAATATTTGAGCTTGTCAATAATAATTTGAATCTCTCTATTTTTATAGTGTCAAGGACCAGAACAAAAGTAAAATATTTTGTTTAGTTTCAAGTGAAGGTAGTATCCATTGTTGGGCTATTCATGTCTGCTAGACCCACATGAATCCTACAATCCATGTTGTTAGGGTCCATACAAACATATTGTCATTAATTAATTTTTGTCATCGTTTTTTAAATGAACATCAAAAGCAGAATATGAGACAAGAAACAAGAAGATGAAATCTCCTGATTGAACCCAAAAAACAGATCAGGAGAGTTGCAGTTGGTATCTGGATTTCTTTACTACTACTAAAGTTCCCTTGAAATTTTAGTTCTTTGTTTCAGACAGCTGTATCAATTAGAGAAATTAAAAAAATGTTTTGGAAACACAATTTTTTTTCTAATCCAGCCTGAATAAATTAGCCAAACAATTTTATTTTTTTATTATTCTAGGTGCACACACACAGTCTTCAATTTCAAATTTACATTTGGCTTACATTTTCCCTGGCTAATTGTCCCTCAGGAAAAGAATAAATCTAAAAAACAATTGTCTTGTTATATGTGTGCAAAACTCATCTCAACCTTCTTTTTTAAACATCTGTTTCAGAATAGATATTTTTTTTCAGATTATTGTAAATGTTTCTTTGGCTACTTTCCAGCACACAAGATAAGTTAGTTTCTCAGTCTATTTTTGGAATTAAACTTCTTCAGAGCCAGTGATAACCAGTGATAAGCTTAAAAAGGGACACTTATTTTAGTTATCATTCTCTAATAGCAATTTGTCATCACAATTAAACAGAATCATCTGCAACTTTTCCTTTTCTTATTACTCTTTTCCATTCGTATCTCAGAGTATTTGAGAAGCTGACCCCAGACTCCCTAAGTATTGCCTGTAGATAATGTACACAAATAAAGACTGACCCTGTGTTAGAGCTTTTAGAAGAATAGATAAAGGATGTGAGAAAGTGAGACTTATTGTAGAGCTGGGGAATTGAAACACAGAGAAATCCCACGAAGACAGACATACAGGCTTCACTTGAGGCAAATGAATAATGGAATCACTAACTCTGTCCAAATAATAGCAGGGGGCATAGGGAGGTATCTCCAGCTGAGTGCAGTTCTGAGGAGAACAATTTTTTATTGAGGTGAGCATAATTAGGAGTGAATAAATGAATAATTGAACTGAATGTCCAGAAAGAACTCTTAACAATGCTTGCTCTGTGGGGACACAGAATATTTTCCTCAGGGGATTGACAGGAGATCTGGTACTTGAAACATTCCAAACCAGACTGGATGAAGAATTGAAAAGTTTACAGTCTGTCCCAGGAAGAAGTGCTCTGTAAGTGCCTTTAGTGTAGGTTTTACCTTCTTTCCATTCTGTAATACTGTGATTTATGACAACATTCAAATCTCTATTAGAATTAGAATTACTACTTTAGGGTCTGGCTTCTCATCAATATATGGGGATTTATAGACCTTATTTCAAATAAAGTTAATGCTAGTTGCCTCTGTAAATCCTTTCTGGGTGATGTGAGGCTAGACCACCTAGAATAAATAAAAAAAAGGTGAGATTATTTACCTAATATATCCAAAGAACTCCTCTGGCACACATAGTAATTTAAAATCTGCATCTGATTTACCTGATAAAGGATAACAGCTTCTCTGGTGCTGTTAAGGCCTGCAGGAGAAATAATTATACAGGTACTTATATTAACTTAAGGAAAAGTGCATATTATTTAACTATTCCTTTGTTGTGCAGCTACAAAAATTGCTGATGAATGCCCAAGGCTGAGTTTTGTTCTACGATATGAATGGGCAGAACCTGTTAAACAAAGAGAAACGATGCATGTGCATCCAAAGCCAGAAGTATTTAAGCATACCTGGAAAAAACTTTAAATCTTTTAGTGATATAGAAACCAAGATCTTTATGGCCTGAGGAGCATATTTCCAGCCAAGTGGGGTTTTCAGAATTGCAGCTTGTAGTGTAGCAGTCTACAGCAGTCCTAAGTCTTATTTTAAATTTCCATGATCTTGGATCCTCGCTGTTATGAGGCATTTATAATGCATCTTCCTGGTTCACGTTTGTTAATTTAAACCTGCTCAAGATAGGAGATGCAACTCAGGGCCCTGAGTTTATGCCTGAACCTTGAAAGAGTTATATAAAATAACATTCCTATAACCTCTTATTTTCACTAAAGTCGAGGAGTAGGGCTGATGGAAATAGTCCTCACTGGAGTCTCACCTCACTTGGAGCCAGGAACCACTGCTGAGTCCCACAGCCTTACTTACTAAACTCTTTGCAACCAAAGACTTGTACCAAGCTGTAAATTATACAGTTCATTTTTAACTACAGGTTTTTTTGCTTTCTCAACATCCTTTTTGACAAGTGACTTTCTTAGGTATCATGTAGAGAGGCACAACTGAGAAGTATAGAGAATTAACTCAATTTAGTAGAAGGAATTCAAAGTTAACCAGAGAGATTTATGAACGTTCTCATTTTAAAATGAAGTTCATATTCAAAAAAGTGAGGCTTTTTGAACTGTTGTCACTTTAGTTCTTCATGTAGAGTTTTGATCAGCTTCACTTAGAAATATTTCAATTTGTCTTTCCTTATTATTTATCTTTACCTTTCCATGTGGTGAACAGACAGACTCTCAGAACAGTCTTGTTTGAAGTAGCAATAGAGATATTCCTTCTCCAAGACTGACATATTATTTCTCATATCAGTTTTGCATGTTACATTGATTATTATGGCACAAAACTATTGAAGCAAAAGGCAATTTTGTTACTAAGGTATTATCTTGAGGATCAAGACCTGTGAGTTTTTAGGATATAGAGCAACAATTCTTCCTTTATTTTTTTCTTTTTATTATTTTTTGGGGGCATTAGTCACCCCTCACTCAACCTCTGTTTGATTTTTTTTAAAACAAAGATGGGGCTTCATGACTTGTAGCAGTGAGTTTAGATATTATTGTGACAGAAATAAAACTTCAGATGACTGCCAGACAGGTTTCACAGCTCTGCTTTAAACAGGAGAAATAGACATTTCTGTGGAAATGTGGAAACATTTCTGTGGGTGCCATTGTGGCCAGTCTTAAATGTCTGTTGAGGTCACCAGGAGCAGGATCTGGCAGGTGGGTCTCTTTCCTTCTCATCTGTTTAGGAGAAAATCTAAGATTCACACTTGGTGGCAGTATTTGGCAGAAAATCTGGAGGAAGTCCATAAGCATCATCCAGGATCCAAATGCAGGTCTGGGTTCATGTTTATTGGGCTGAAAGATTCAGTCTGAATTTGTGGATCATCCTTGTGTGTGATAATCAAAGCTATTTCAACGTCTGCAGAAGTAATTTATGCGACCATTAAAATAAAAAGGAGAGAGAAGCTTTCCAGGCAGACCCCCACTGCCATAAGGAATTCTTGCTTCATGCAACTTTCCCATCCGGATTGCCGGAGTGCACGAACAAACAGACTTTGGGGAGGGAAGGGGGGGGGGGGATTGTTTGCTGAGCCCCCACTGCTGCTGCTGAAGCTGCTGCTGCCGCCCAGCAGGGCCTGTGACACCACTCTCTTGTTGCTATCTGTGTTTGCCATGTTTATCTAACACAGAGCAGAGGCACCGGTGCATTGCAGAGAGCAGGGCTCTTGTAAAGGAGATTGTAGATAACCAGATGTCACTGGTGGTAGGGCTGTCAAGCAGCTGTGAGTGTTTGTGTGCACTTGTGTGTGTGTGCTGTGCAGAGAGCAGCTAGAAGGCTACAGAGCAGGTATTTGTTCTCTCAGGTCACGATTCTCGTATCACACGTGTTTTACCTAAGCCAGACATACTGTGGAGGTTTTTTGCAAATAGTCACGTAAGATAAGAAGGTTTGGATATCCTCCATGTTAGACTGCAGCTGACTCAAGGTTCTGAAGGCTGGTCTTGAAAAAATACCTTTGCAATGTCAGGATCTCGGTGGTGTCCATAGTTTGCACCTAAGGCTTTGGCTCTACTTCCACCTCTAACACCGGAGACTGTTGGTATCTGTTAGCATCTTATCTACTTACTGTCTGCTTATCAGGGCACAGCTGTGAACTCTGGCACTGGGGTGACCCTTGCTCACTTTCAGCAGTGTTGAACTGTTTAATGCAATAAATTATTTGTTAGTTTACTCAAAGGAAGCCGCCTGTAATGCTACTTTTATCCCCGTTTCAGCTCTCTATTTATAAGCATTCAGGCTTTCACCCTGCCAGTAATACTGCTTATAAACTTACATGTATGGGAAATATATCAAATGGAGATGAAGTAATTTCACTATACCCCAAAATACCATAAAACTAGCACAGAGGTTTCTAGTCCCAGAAGATGGATAGATGTGATATGTTCTTGGAAAGTTATCGCTCTAGTTTTCTCACCTCGTAACTGGTTTTGAAGGAAAATCTGAAATACTGGAAATCTTCATGCTGATAAGGTGGAAGAATATAGGTTGAATCAATCAACATATTTTGTTTCCATAACTTAAGATGTGATTGTTTGAGGTTTGGGCCCTCTGACTTTTCCAATTATTTAAGGTAATAAACTAAAATTTTTAAACGCTAAAGTCATTCTGCCACTCTGAGAACACTGTACAGACATAAAACATCCTGTGCATTATATAACATGTATATTCTGCAAGTCTCTAAAGGTAGGTGTAGAACACCCTGAAAACCCTTTTTTTCTTCTGTGTTATTGAAGAAACAAACAAACAAACAAACAAACAAATAAATAAATAAATTTAGTCCTACAGCGGAGATATTTAAATCTTCTTCTTCCAGGTTGGAAAACTGACAACAATCATCTAGAACAGAAAAATTATCTCTGGACATGATTGACTAAGGTATCATGCATCATGTATGAATAAAACTTGTCTACATATACAAAGTCTCAGCTGATGCTGTCCTGAATGGGAACAAACAAGACATTGGGATTTTTCTACCCAGAGTATGAGTAAGAAGGGAGCTGGAACTAGATGAGCAACTTAAACATTTCTATGATTCTGTCATTAATCTGTGGTGGGATTGCAGGCACAGGAGAATCCAGCTGGCAAATCCAGCAGGTCTCCAGTGAGAAGAAAAATAATGTCTGAAGAAATGGCAGCACAATATCAGTTATGTCCTGTGAAAAATAAGGCATTTATGAGAGTTTGATGGCTAACTGGGAAATTCAAAGGACAGAGTTGTCTCTGCATGCTGAAAGTGCATCCTTTAAAGAGACAAATAATTGCCCACAGGATCAGACATCTGAGCGTTCTTGTGGTTTAAGAACTCACTACATGTCAGTAGTAAATGTCTGATTGCTTAATCTTAGTTTATGCAAAATATGAAGTAATTTTGCATAGCTTAATGCATCACCAAAGATGATTAAGACGAATCGCACTGCCTTGTACTTGCCAAGTACAGGCAGAGACAGCTACAGGAAAACATTTGCTGTGGGTACCCAATTAAGCCATGATTCGATATCTGAGCCCTAGGAACCTCTGAGAATCCCTAAGAAGAAACAGAGTTGTGAAGGTATCTGGGAATCTTGAGATGAAGATAAGCTCTTCCAAAAACGCTTTCCCTAAGGGCAAAGTCACTACCCAGATTTCCTTGTCTGGACGAGAGCTAGATGGCCGGTGAGTCAATTTTTGGGCACAAACCAACATTCCTGAGGACTAGGCAGTGTGACCACGTTGGGTTCCTTCTGGGAAGACAATTTGGGGTTGCCGAGGGCACAACAAGAAAACAGTAATCATCTTTGTTCTTGTGGAACCTGGCAGACATTCCAATTAAGGGAAAAATAGCATTGGACAGGGATAACTGTATCTTGATAGGCTCAAACTGCATACATTTCCATTTAAAAAAAAAAAAAAAAATTGATCCTAGATCTTAACCTCTCTGAAAATCCAGAAAGAAAATATGGGATCCCAGGATAATTCAGGAAGCATACATTATGTGGATTCTCAAAAAGTTTTAATAAGATCCTTTTTGAGAACAGTTCAGAAAAATAACTGTGCTAAGCGACAGCACAGGATTGTAGATTAAAATTCAGTAAATATTAATTAGAATAAACACAATTACACATACATCTGTGAACAGAGGGAAATGAGCAAGACAAAGTCAATTAAATGTAAATTTAAATTTAATTGAAATTCTAGATAGTAGAGATATTTTTGTGAGCTGCTGAGGAATCCCTGAGCACTTTCAATTCCTGATTGACATCCCTTGCCAAACTAATGCAAACTAATGGATGTTTTTGTGTGTGAAAAAGGAGATTAGTATGCTCTGTACCTTCTTCTGGCACAGTGTCCTTTTCCCATGCTATAATTATCCTGCAGAGGGTCATCACCATATATTTAGGGTATTAAAGATTAGGTTTCTACATGAGAAAAAGTAGATACAAATATTTTCCTAGATATTTTCTTGTATTATTTTTGAAATTCAGCCTAATGTTTACTTGAACCCATTGGAAAAACAAATAAAATCATTCCAGATAGGAGAGTCAATGAAAAACCTATATTTATTATTTTTATTTATTTCATTGACAAAAAAAACCCCAATTTATTTTTATTAAAAAATATTCCAGACAAAAAACCAGAAACCTTTCCCATAAAAAATAAATCCATGAATTCTATTCTATGTAGAAATTTATGTCCAAAAGGAATTTAAAAAAACCCTCAAAATAAACAAAGATCTATATTTCTTTAGTGATATTAAAACACTACAGGACAAAAGATACCCAGTGTTATATGCAACAGTCACATGGTTTTTCCATACCCATTTAAAAAAGCTCACTTAGTTTGTATTTTTGTTTGAAAATATTTGGTATTTAGCAAAAGCCTAATATTGGTATCATAGTTTTCCTCACATATTGCAATATTAATAAGTAGTGTGGAGGACACTGGAACTTTTCAGTGGATTTCAACATATTGTGGAGGTATGGCTGCCTAATGACAGATGGAATTCAATTGGGATACAAGCGAGGTTATCCTTGCAGACAGAAGTGCTCTAAACTTCTCATATGTTTCTCAAGCTGCAGGATTCTCTGAGGATCTAAAACATTTGGAAACTTGTGGAATGTTTGACTAAGATATCTGTTCATTATTTGGCAGCCACAGTAAAAGCAAATATGATTTTCGGTAGCACGGAAGCAGGAAAAAAAAATGGATTGAAAAAGTTTATGCAAGATATGATGCCTACCACGTTGGGAATAATCACCTTCACTGGGAACAGGTGTGACTCCTGGTTGATTTATTCCCACAGCAGTAACTGAGGCTAACTGCATACCCATGGTAAGAAAGACCATCCAACAGTGAAGAGTAAAGGTGTTTTTTTCAAGTTATCAAGGAAATTTCATACTGCAAGACCTATGAAATATTGTAAAGAACAATCTGAAGTTAATGGAAGACTGCATACCAACAAAATAATATTTATTCATTTTGCTCTTTAAAAGCTCTTGCCTTGAAGTACCAACATATGAAGTTCATAGAAAGCTTTGGGCTGAAAGGAACATTAAAGATCATCCAGTCCCACCCCCTGCCATGGGCAGGGTCACCTTCCAATAGACCAGATTGCTTCAAGTCCTGTCCAGCCTGGCCTTGAACACTTCCAGGGATGAAAACAGGGAAGAAAAAAAACAGGGAAGAAAACACTTCCAGCCACAGTTTCTCTGGGCAGCCTGTGTCAACACCTCACCCCCCTATTCCCCCTTATAGTAAAGAATTTCTTCCTAATATTTATTCTAAATCTTCTTCAGCTTAAGGCCATTCCCCCTTGTCATATCACAAGCCCTTGTGAAAAGTCACTCCCCATTAGGACTGAATAAGGTGAAACACCAACAGAAAACCCAACTTACCCACTGGGTTTTCCTGCTCCAGGAAGCCTTAATGTCAAACATCGTAAGAAGAGGTTTTAAAAGAAAGATAAATCAGTCATTCAGCAACAGTAAGTATCATTTGTAAGTGCAGACAAAATGACAATGCAAAATGCCTGACTTCAAAACATATCTGATAGATTCATTGCAAAATAATAAAGAGATCCCAATCCCAAGGCTCCCTCTGTGATCAGTGGAGAGTCATGCAGGTCATGACTGACAGGACCCAACTCAAATGTACCAATGAGGTCCCCTGGGAAGCCTGTTTCCCACTCCTATTAACTACAGAGAGAGCCTGAGGAAGTGTGCCTTCTATTTTAAGGACTGAATTGCAGCCCAAAAGTCAGACAGCATGAGTGCACTCCTCATGGACACTGCCCAGGCAGTAATTCTCACTGTACAGCACTGCATAACACGGTGGAATGAATTCATCAGGTAAAAGATTGCAAATACACTGTATTAAGAGTAAAGAGAACTGGGTGCACAGTTTTTTGAATTTGAGGTTTTTGTCTATATGTATTCTCAAGACAACATGAAACACTGGAAGCACCATTCTGATATTATCAGACAAGTAAAATAGCAGTGTTCATAGGCCTTTTGAATTGAATGAATTCTTCTTTTTATTTTAGTAAGGAGATTTATAGTAGTAACTCATAGTAAATATGATAATTTTATCTTCCTTTAACCATATAAACCAATTAAATTACTGTAATATTTGGGAATGATTTAATATAAAATAAGCTTACAGGAGTATGAATTTGAATGACAAGCTTGCTGTCCATGACAAGGTTTCTTAGAAGAAAAGGACACAGCAATAAACTGTTCAGTTTTCTATCTTGTGCTTTGTTCTCATAACCATCCACCTCAACAAAACACAGATAAAATTATCTTTTCACTGTTCAGTGAGACATGTTTTTAAAAATGGAATAGAGGAGTATCATATTTCAATTTAACCAGAAAAAAATTAAATTAAAATATTATATTGAGATCTATCTTGTCTATCGTTGAAGTAAAGGACAAACTTTTACTTAGGTCAATAGAAACAGAGCTGGGAAAGACTGCCATACACTGCCATGATAGATCAGTACAACTGATCTCTCTAATAAAGCCTGGCTGAGAGGTCACAAGGGCATTTTGTCTCCTTTTCCACACCCTTTCTTTCGTATGATTCCAGGATGAAAAATAATTTCCTTAACTTCCACTTGGTATTGAATAACCTCTGCTTGAAGTTAACACTAGACTAACACTGTGAGAAGCAATAATATTTTTGCAAGTGATAGGATGAATACAGT
This sequence comes from Pyrocephalus nanus, assembly GCA_038380795.1. Classification (NCBI taxonomy): domain Eukaryota; kingdom Metazoa; phylum Chordata; class Aves; order Passeriformes; family Tyrannidae; genus Pyrocephalus; species Pyrocephalus nanus. The sequence continues at coordinate 3,726,724 of CM076263.1, read as the reverse complement.
CTGATTTCTCAGTCTTTCATGTCATCCCACTTTAGCATTGGTGTCCAAGAAAGTGTCAGACTTTCAAAACATCTTTCTTGTACATAGAATCACATAACTAAAAAAACAATCAACATGGAACAAAACTTACTAATAAGTGAGTCTATCCTGTAGGTACTTACTTATGCAAAACCAATTTTAACCAGTATTTGTACTCACTGAATTGGTAGATGATGTAGACAGTGACAGGAAAATGCAATTCATCATATCATAAAGGAATTATTATCGATGTTTTATTATCAATGCTTTATTGCCTATATTTGAAGTCTCTCCCTGGTGTGCAGTGGAGTGTATGTATCGTGTCCAGACTTTACCTCCATTGTGGCACTTCAAGTAACAGAATTCTTTATGAAGGCACCTACGTTACCACACCTCTTCTGCTGGGAGTAATTTCTGCCATGATCCATATGTGTGGGACTTTAGTAAATGACATATGACTTCAGCATCAGCCACCATAACTAAGATTTAGGTCACTTCTAAATGCGCTTCTTCTTGTATTTGCTGATGATCTAGACTTAGTCCAGTGGTCAAAATGTGTGGTAAGAACAACAACAAAAAAACCCCCAAACCAAACCAAAACAAAAACAAAACCTAGAGGGTAATTAAAGGGTATAAGAAAATCTCCACTGTATAATATGGACAAAACACTAGAATAGGATTCACATGGTTTAGGTCTGATTCCCTGTCCTACCACAGAATTCTTGCAGAACATGAGAAATGGGTGAATCACTATTGGACAAGGGGGAAAGGCATTAAACTGAAAGAGGGCAGGTTTGGATTAGATGTTAGAAAGAAGTTCTTGACTGTGAGGATAATGAGACTCTGGCACAGGTTGCCCAGAGAAGTTGTGGCTGCCCCATCCCTGGAAGTGTTCAAGTGGACAGGGCTAGGAACAACCTGGTCTAATGGAAGGTGTGCCTGCCCATGGCAGGGAGGTTGGAACAAGATAGTCTTTAAGGTCCCAAACCCTCCTATAATTCTATTTTTCAATGAACATGTAAAATGCAGACTTTACATTCCTTCTGCCTCCCTTGTCATATACATTTTAATTAACATTTCTCATAAGCAGAAAACATTTCTTCTGGTGTTGCTAAACATACAGCTACAAAAGGTAACTGTAAATGCCAGACTGCAGCATTGCAGAGGTATATCAAACTTTAGACTTTTTTCAGGTAGTTGAATTGCCAGCTACACCTTCAATCTTCCCTTCTTTCATGACACTCACACCGTCTGTGAGACAGAGAATGTATCCTGTCGTGCAGCTTCTCTCTGACTTGGGTTTCATTTCTATGTTAAGTCATTTGAAGATAGAGCTGCTTTTTAGTCCGCTGAGAAACAGAATCCAAACTTCACAGCAGTCTTTCAACGTGATGTGCTGGTGATATATATTAAAGTTAGGTTATGTTGCTGGAAGAACTGCAAGTTGCAAGAAGAGCTCTGCCGTGAAAATACTCTTAGGTGGGCTGCCAAACACCCTTTAATTGCACTGTCAGTCTAGTAAGTTATTAAAACAAGCAGAAGTAAGTTCAGGTCCACAGAGCATTTGTTCTGTTCCAATATTTCAGGTTGATTTCTGGAAGCTATGGAGACATTTGTAAGCTACTACACATCTCTGCACGCTGGTTTGCTTCCATTTGCACTTTAAAAAGCTGCTATATGAATAGATAACAGCTTTCCAAGCTGAAAATTAGTGTGAACCATTCTAAAAGTTCACAGGGGGTGTAATTTTATTTCCTCCCATTCATCAAGTTTGCTAGTGTCAGTGGCTCACCTTGTTCATCATTCATCTGTAAAATTATATTAAAATAGCATGAAGAGCTGGAATGTAAAACTGTGCAATCCAGGAAATTCACAAGTGCTGTGGTTTCTTCCTTGGCTCAACCTCATCAGCTGGTGTTGCTTTGGGGTACAAAGTTTTGCCAAGAAGCTTCAAACAGGACACGTCTCTACTTACAGTGTGCTTTGTTATATAAAAAACAGAATTATCAAGGGAAAATAAAGTCTTAAGGGAAGAGGTTAAAGCTAGAGCTGAAGTATTCTGGCCAGCCACTGTAATATTATCAGCCTTCTTAAATGACAAAGGGTTGGATAAAGGTGGTCAAATCACAAGGAAAATTATCATAGAGTCATAGAATCATAAAACAGTTTGGTTGGAAGGGACCTTAAAAATCATCTGGTTCCAACACAACTGACACAGTCAGGGACACCTTCCACTAGCCCAGGTTGCTCCAAGCCCTGTCCAACCTGGCCTTGAGCATTTCCAGCCATGGGGCAGCCACGACTTTTCTGGATAGGGGTAATGACAAAGACCACTGGTACCATGGCTCCATTGTTTCATGCTATAGCAGTATACCAGATGAACTCATTCACTCATAACAAGCAATTAGCTGGAGCTCTGAATGTTGATGATGATTCTGCCTCCCTAGGGACAGCTGGGAGCCCTTCACTCTGTGGTCCTGTAGTTTCCACAAAATGAACCAAGCAGACCTAGCTCTAAAAAACTGTTAGATTTCCCTTAATGAATATCATGAAATAATAAGTATTCTGACCATTTCACAGAATCATGGAACTTTTAAGGTTGGAAAAGACCTCTAAGATGGAGTCCAACTGTTAATCCAGCACTGTCAAGTCCACCACAAAACCATGTCTCTTGATGTTTTGGGTGAAGGTAATCAGTGCAGCGAAGGCAAAGACAAGTTTTTTCCCCTTAACTTCAGTGTTCCCAGAACACTTTATCCTTACACCATGGAGGTATCACAGAGCAGCACTGGCAGTGGTCTCTTTATGTTCAGTACCCCTTATGTTCAGTCAATACTACAAGAGGCTGTCCTGTTCTCAGCACAACCTGATTCCTCATCCAAAGTCTGTAGTTTCCTGCTGACAACCCACAAATGGCAGCTTCACTCCATTCTGGAGGGCAGCGAGAGGAAGAGAGAAAAAGGAAATATCATGCTGCTCATCAATGCTTTGCTAAGCAAAGACTTCTCAAGACAGCACTATTTCAGGTGGTGCAAAGTGAAGGAGTGGGAGGACAGACCTCAGCAGAGGAACAGGGCCACAAAATCAGAACAGAACTATGCAAAGCTGGGCATAAAACTGGTTTCATGGGCAATATTATAACACAGTGTTAAATCAGAGCAATGTCTAATAATTTTGAGTCACAGTGTTGCTGCAGTGCAGACATGTCTCACCTGGCTTACCCTGTTTCTGTTCCTACCATCCTTTTTTAGGCAGGAACACTCTCACTCTTTATATGTTGTTATAGCCCCAGGCCCACTCTGGTTTATATTGAATTTAGTCTAGGTAAAATGAAGGAATTTAGCTGTTTAATTGCGTTTTTTAAAAAATACAACCAAAAAATATATAAGTACATAGTGAAACTACAGAACATTTCACAGACAACATAGTACTAGTCCCTTGAGACAGGCAGGCATATTTCCCTCAGGGATAGTTCCTAAACTCTTCAAGATGAAAATAATAATAGTAAAATGATATAGTACAGACTGGACACTGTTAACATTGGCATACACAGTGAATAAAATTATTATAAAACTCAGGAGACAAGTCTTAATATTAGAGAAAATGCCTGCTAGAGGAAAGGTCTGCCATAAAAATAGCAAGAACTGGTGCTCTTGGAAGTTTAGATTATTCCTGAACCTATTCTAGTCATTGCTGTACACATGGGACATCATGGGTTAAGCCAACAATGATGTATTTAAGAATCTCAGTACAACTTCTTACAGAGGAGTTGCATGTCCTTATGTGAGGGGATGAATTTGTCCCTTGATTTTGAGGAATTGGCTTGAAGCTAAATAAGTTTCAGAATTAGTCACACATTTTCAGATCACCATGGCTCCTACATCAGAACAAGTTCAGTTGCCCCTGGAGGTGAGGATGTAGGAAGTAAATTAAAGCAATCTTTTGCCATTAAGCTAGTGTGTACATTGAGATTAATTGCTGGTGCCAGAAGGGCTTTGCTGTGAGGATGCTCTCAGCAGGGCTGCAGTCCTAACCCGTGGCTGTTGCTATAGGGAAAAAAAAAAAAAACAAAACAAAACAAGAAAAACCTTCCAGAAAAGGGGTGCAGTGGCACCAAAAAGGAGAAACACTCCTCAGTGCAGTTTAAATTAATGCTAACTAAAATAAGGAATAGGTAGCAAGAGGGAGATGGCAGTGTTAATCAGCATAATGTAAGGCAGGGGACTGGAAACCCTCCACCAGGATCTGAGCCTGTACAGCTCGGTTTGTTTACAACAAACAAAATCTTCTCAGCTACTGTTACTGTAGCCATGGCAACAGTATTGAGGTTACATCTATCAACAAAGAGAGCAAAACAAAGATAAGGCTGGTGTTTAATAAAGATGAGCCATGATAATTATACACCAGGCAAAAGACCGCTGCAAAACAAATAGCCTGTGCCCCCAGTGCATGTGACATCACCTCTGCAACAATGGAAATTGGATAAACTTGTGACACTAGTGCCACCATTTCACTAATAGGTGGTCAAAAGGACTGAGCATACTCCCACTCACTTTAAATATTACACAGAGATGCAAACTTCCTGCCCAGTTATTTATTCCTTATATAAGAATCGTGGTTCGGGTGTGACAGTGACATCTGAGGTTGTGTCAGACAGCATGAGAGAAAAGAGTATTGCTGAGGCTCCCAAGCACAATTTATCCAACTAAAACAAAAAATATGTTATAAAGAAATATCATTTATATGCGTTGGAATATACACCAAATGCTACTGAGTTTTATCTGCGTATCTGCTCACTGTGTTCCCTCTACTTCCTTTCACATTTTGCAATTAGCATGACATGTCCATGTGGTCCTTTGTGATTCGGTTTCTTGGCAAAGAAGTCGTCCTGTCCTCAGGGTGAGAGACTGAACAGTGAGAGTCTTCAGATGCTCTCTACCCACTCCCCATTCCACGGCTACAGACCTTCATAAGTTGTGTTCCAGAAATGGAAACAGGAGTAGGAGATGAAAGGATGTATGATGGGTGACCTAGGAAGTCTTTATTCCAGTTAATCACATCTGACATATTGGTCCCCTCCTAATCTGAGGGGACTCTTTGGGAATGGCTGAAGATAAATTTTCAGAGGACATTTTGTCACAGGACTTCTGTTGACTCATACAACGGGTGAACCCCCCCCCCCCCACACACACAATTCAAATAATTTGAGTAAAAGAGCAAAGTTCTTTCAAACTGTAGTGTTTAATGGAGCTCTAGTCAGCTATGCCAAAAATCTGGCCCATCATTTGGCCTCTTGGCCTCTGGGAAACTCTCAAAAAGGACAAGAGTCCCTTTTGGTCCCAGGCCATATCTGACAATCCCAAGCAGATGTTCAGGATGTCAGAGGATATATTAGATGTAATTTAGATATAGTCACCTATATTTAGAGAAATGAATTGCTGTCTCAACAGCTATCAACTTGCTTTAAATTATACAGTATGGGATTTTTTTTTAAGATAGATTATTTAAGCTCACTTGGCTTTAATCATCTAAGAGCTAGGAACTCAGTGTAAGAGATTAGTTGACTCGTCTGCTTGTTTAGCAGTCACAGAGAGACTGGCACCAGCAAAAACCAGTTCATCACATCTAAAGATAGATGTCGAATATGAGTCACTCTCTGGAGGTTTTCTGCTGAACAGAGAGAAGGACTAAATGACTAACTTAGTACAAGTAGATATCTCTTAGGTGGCCAAGCTAAAATGAGATAAATTTAAAGATCATTTGTAACTTCTTGTAACAATTCCTTAGTTTTATAGGAATGGATATATTATTTTAAAATAGTTGGAGTGATCATCTGGGATTGTTTTCCTTATGTGCTTTTGTATATCAGCAAAAATTAAGGTGATATTGTTAAACAAAGGAGGAGAAGTGATCTTTCTCTGATCTTGAGGTCAAGTGATAAAGTTTGCCTGAGGCCATTAACAGAGTATTTTTCTTTGCATCTGATCTGTGACCTGTATAGGACTATCATGCTCCTTACATACATTTCTATTTTGCATGATGTTTCTCAAAATATTTGACAATTTAAGGTTCAATTGCAGATGATTAGAGAGCCTTACATAGCATGAAACTTAAAGGTTTTGTTGCTTGCCCTTTGGTGTGGCATGAAGGAATGAATGGTGCTCTCAGAAAATAAATAATTTTAGAACTGTTGGAGAGACAAATGACAAATATGTCTATGCCTTATCCATACAACCCATTAGAACTGATCTTAAAGTATTTGTCCCCATAAATTGTCTCAAATAATATTAGGTGTCATAGCCAAGAAAACTACCAGGGTGTGTGCAGGTGATATAAATAAACAATGCAGAATTCCAGTATAGACATCGCCAAAGCAACTATTAACTTCAATGGCACAGCAATTTTTCCTCCACTTTAGGTTTTCTGTAGGCTTCAACGAATCTGGGCAAAGTCATGTAGGCTAAAACTATTTAAATTATGTGTGTGCATCTATAGGTGTGTTCCTAAGGGCGAAAAATATGTGTGGCAATGTATTTTTTTAGTGCAAGTACCTGACAGAAAATATATGTAGGAAAAAGGTCAGCAAAGAGCAGTTAAAAAGGCAATAAGGGGGAAAAAAAAGGTATTTTGAAACTATGTGATGATGTGCAGTGTATCAAGGTTTTGTTAAACAGATAAAATGCCTTTACCATTCAAATCTCACTTAGCAGAAACCCAAATTTACCTATTGAAATAGGTAAATGTGAAATTCTTACAGTGGCTTCAGGCATAATCTCCCTACTCTTCGGGAACTGCATCCAAACTACACCTCTGGAAAGGTGGAGACTGGTGGAATGATTACTGTACTCTTGTCTTTCTGGGTATGTGAAATAATGCAAGTCTCCAACATACAGACCCCCAAAATAGGATGATAATGTAACATAAATTGCCAGTTGCAGAATTTATTTTGCCTTTGTCCTGGAGGATTTCCCAATGAAGAATTTCAGAGGTGCCTATTCTTCTCCATTAATTGAGCAGAAGCCTGTGTACTTATTTTAGGAGTGTTGTTTCTTTTGGCCCATAATTGAAGTCTCTGTTTTGTGCCTGAGGTCAGCAAAATAAATCCTTCCCAATGCTTTATATGCATTTGGGTTTTTTTGGAATTTTTTACACCTAGTGTTTCAAGAAAATTTAAATCAACACACAGCAATTTATGGCAAAATTTATTTCTGACTGATCACTGTTAGGGCTGTGGACATGAATTTCCTGCTTCCTCTCTCTGCGCCCCAATAACTTGTGTCTAACACTTCCCATGGAGCATTCCAAGCTGGAATAGTTTGTGGCTAATTCTTTTTTCTTTCCTGAATTGAGAATTCCCAAGCATCTCAAAAAATTTTGTTGAATATTTTGATTTCTAGTCTAATCACTGAATCAGGAGGTTGTTGATTTTTCACAATGTGCTCTCCTCCACGTATTTCTCTGAAGCAGAAACATTTTTTTAAACTTTAGGCAACAAAATGCTCCCTCCATACATGCATTCCTTGAGACAATTTTATTCCAGGCGGTGTCTTCACAAAATAAGTTTGTCCCCTAAGTGTATATAAACCCAGTGCAAATAATTTTCAAAAGTGAGTTTGAATTGAAGTAGGTACTGAGAAAAAGGAAAATGAGCTTTTGCTGAGACTAAGAAGACACATGCAGTTTTGATACTGGCCTTGAACCTGGAACAGCTAATTTAATTACTGACCGTGCTACAGACTACCTGTCTTTGACAAAGCAATTTATCCCTGTGTTCCAACACTAAACTAAAGCTGGAGTGTGTTGTCATTCAAGTTTTTTTCTCTCTCTTCTTTTTTTTTTTTTTTTTTTTTTTTAATGTTGTAGGCTTGCAAGTGAAAGAAAGCTTGTTATTAACTCTGCCTACTAAACATACAATATGCCATAATATCAGTAAAAGCATTAATGAAGGACACGTGAGCTAAACGGATTTGCCACATGGATAAATGGGGGTTTTATGGACTGGATTCAAGGTGAAACCCTCCCTGTTTTCTGTGTCACCATAGGATGCCTATAACCCTGTGCTGCACCCTCTTCATGCCAATATTTCAGATAGTCTTAACCAAAAAGTGTTAACAATGTCCAGATCTTGTAAAAGACGGAGAAAACAACCTCTGCAGCTGCTCTCTGGCCCCAGAGACGCTGGAAGGTGAGGCAGCAACCCAGGGGACATCAAAGCAGGTCACTCTCTGAAACTGCTCTTTTAGCTGACTCCTGCCTTGGATTTTGGGCCTCTTCCCTCACATGCTGGTGGAATGGAGAGTTCAACCCAAATCATAGGTGCAAATGCAAGGATGCAGCTTGCCCTAAATTTAAGGGGCAATATACAATCTATAGTGTACATGTGTCTACATATAGTCTAAATGCAGCCAATATCTGTCTAAGCTTCTATTTTAACCTGTGTCACTAACTTTATGCGCTGTAACAGGAGCTTAGGCAACTGACTCGTGTACAGACCCATATAGCTGAGAAATAATCGAAGGGTAGGCTGAGCCCTATTCACTGTGCCAGAGGAATGCCTGAGGCAAAAATGAAAATAACTTCAGAGTTTATTAGACATCAGTGTAGGTCTTGATCTGCAGGATGTAAGGGTGAGGTTAGGTTATGAAGAAAAATCATGAGACCTGCACTGCTCTGCTCCATTATTGCCCTCAACTGGCACTGTGTTTTGGCAGTGTTCAGACCCAGAAGGGATCAAAATCCCCTGCAATATGTACCAAAAATCTCTAGCAGATATACCTGTTTATACTAACTAGAAAATACTTCGGCTTTCTGTTAAGGCTTTACATCACAGAATCACAGAATCATGGAATTGTTTGGGTTTGAGAGGACCTCACTGATCATCTGGTTCCATTCCCTGACATGGGCAGGGACACCTTTCGCTAGGCCAGGTTGCTCTAAGCCCCGTCCAACCTGGCCTTGGACACTTCCAGGGATGGGACAGCCACAGCTTCTCTGGGCAACCTGTGCCAGGGCATCACCAGCCTCAAAGACAAGAATTTCTTCCTAATATCCAATGTAAACCTGCCCTTATTCAGTTTAAAGCCATTTCCCCTTGTCTTATCACCACATGCTCTTGTCAGAGTATCTTTAGAAATCATCAGGCTAGGAGTCAGGCTTTCATGCATCTCTTCACCAAACTGACAAACCAATAGATAAGGGATGGTAAAAACCTAGAAAACTTGCTGAAGTCCTTTTCAGTCTGTGGGTACCTCCTGCCCTCCAGATTGCCCTTAACTTGCCTCCAAAGTGTTGGTGTTTGGGTTCAGAGAGGTACCTCGGACTGCCTTACCAGATGGTCAGGAAAAAAAAGTCTCTAAATGAGTAATGGAAAATCTAGGCTGAAACCAGGGGCGGTGAGATCTATTAGACTGTAGACTGATCTCTAGAGAGAAACAGTGGAAACTGTTGCATGACTCATTTCAAAGTGGACTGAAAAAAGTACTGGAAAATATACCTCAGGGAGTAATCTTGCATTGGATGAGGGATAATGTAAGTGATTTACACTAACAGGTCTTTTCCATCTTTAATTTTGATGAATCTATGATCCCAAGAAAAAAAAAAAAAAGGAAAAAAAAAAAAAAAAAAAACAACCAGGCTTATTCCCTCAGTTTTATATACCACAATCTGGAAGAGAATATGACAGAAGTGTTTGGGGATGTGATCTTTCATACAGCCCTGGTAAATGCCAGAAATCAAGCTGCCAGCACACAATACCATTTTGTCACTGTCAATGATCCACACAATAAGATAGATGAGAAATTTGTGATGCTGGGTCTGTTCGAGGAGAGTATTTTGCTTTTCTTCCCCCTTATTAAGGGAAAGCTCAGGCCATGTGACCCATGCAAAACCTCTGCAATAAATACAGAAAATTCATTCCCATTACTTCCATTTCACCATACATTGCTCTTTCTAATTTCTCTGGCCCACAGACTGTTTGTTAATGTGATGTTGTCTGCTTTGTCTGCAAGAACATTAAAAGGTACTTTGACTCATTGTTTTTGCCTTAAGTGAGCACTTTCGCTACCCCTTTCATAAAAGACAGGAATCACCATCTGCGGGTTTTGTGGGTTTTCTTTCTTTTTTTTTTTTTTTTAAACAAACAAATCAGGCTAAATCACTGGAGAGCTGCATTATTCTGAACAATTTATGAGACAGTCTGCCTCACTGTATTTCCCTGTAGAAGGGATTGGGCTGATTTTATAAATGATTTATTATTGTTTTCTTCTGTAGGCACCAATAGACTAGACAGAAAAATCAAAGTAAATTGAGTGCAAAATAATCCATTTTCTTCCTTTACAGTGGGATTACACACACATCCATAGGTATACACTAAATTTTGCTAAGATCTGAAAGCGAGTGGTTAATGAAAGAGAGGCTAAAAAAATACCAACATAAAAATGTGTGATGGACTAACATTAGTGGTGGATATAAAATAGTGGCAAGCAGGAAAATTTACAGCTGCCTGTGGAGAGAAACCAGCTTGTTTACTCAGTGGCTCAAGAGCTGATTAGGTCCAGGTGGTTTTTCTTCTCTTTCTTTTTTTTTTTTTTTTTTTTTGTTTCCCCCTTGGAAATTCTTTCCTGACTGTTGGAGGAGTTGCAGCAGGTAGTAAATTCTGATTGACTTTTGATTTGACTGCATGTTAATATTTGTATTTAATTTCAACCAGGAAGTAAAACAGAACAAAACAAATCCCCCACATTCAAAGGGGTAAAGCCCAAAATCAGTCAGGCCAGTGCAGACATGTAATGTTTACAAGTACTTGCCATTCATAAGTCAAACTGATCAACAAGGATTTTTTTTACCCAATTGCGATTTTGTCAGACACACTGAGAAAGGTGAATAATCATTTGACTGTTAGTCCATGAGTTCCTATCCTAAATCCATTATAATTTAGTAGGTCCTAAACTAACTTTTTAGCTAGTTTAGTCATATCTAGGAGACCTATAGACGCACTTTTAATATAAGGATGTCACTTTGTAATGCTGTTTACAAATGACAAATATTTTAATATGAATTTTAAATGAAGATGTCAGTTAAGTTATATTTATATTGCATTGTCACACTCTGTTGAAAATACTTTGCCAGAACAACACAACCTAATGACAAGCCATTTTTTTTGCCCCCAATTATAGAGAACAATGTCAACTTGCTAATAGAGCATCATGTCTATGTCGACTGATCAGAAATGTTCTGTTAAATGTACCATTTTGTCTGTACTCCCAGTGAGCAAGAAACCACAAACTCATTTTAATTTTACAGAGACAAATTAAAAGAGTCAAGCATCTTCATTACGGTGCAGCTGTCGTAAAAACTGAGATAGAAAACAGAAGTGAAAGTATCTTCAAATCACATCCACATTGGCATCTCACAACTGCAGCCTGATTGTATTGTTAATTAATTCTCTAAATGCACAATAAGCCAAAGAGACAATTTATAAAGCATACTTGTCATTTAATTAGTAAATTAACTTTTTATCTCCAACGCTTTTTCATTTAATTAGTGGATACTGAAGGCCAAGATAACACCAGCTGGAGTTTCTAGAAAGAAAAAATAATTTCATTTATCTAGTCAACAACTTTTAGCAGAGTGGTCTGTGAGTTATCATCTGTCTGGTTATTTATGCTTTGCCATAATAAAGCAGAATGTGGAAATAAAATTTCTAAGATGAGTTAATATTGTAATTCGCAAGATCAAGTTTGTAATTATTCATGTCTTCAGTTTTTCTTAATTATACTCGACTTTTGTACTGCCATGTTACTCACATGAAGTCAATTAAATGTACAAGTGTTTCTTGGACCAGACCCTCTGTATAAATTAAGGAGAATTGGAAATGGCTCTCTGAGAAGTGACTTGTTACAAGATGCTCTGTTCTGAGCACATATGGAAATGAAATGAAAATAGAAATGACTAGCTCAAGACACTGTAAATCTTAAATGGTTCTTCATTTTGTACAGACTTCTTTAAATACAGCCAAGTGTCTAAGGGACACTCTACCTAAAGCTTTAAATGACACAGAAATATTAGATGCTAGATAGATCTCTTTCTCATACCAGGATCAGGAATAAGTTTATGTTTTCATGATTCTCAGCCTTGACCAGAAGTTATAGTTTTTTTTCCTTTGAAAAAGCTCACTGTGTTTCATACTTCTTTCTTTAAAAACCTTCCAGGGATGGAAATGGAGGCAATTCCCTCATATGAAGAGTCCACAGAGCACTCTCCTAGGAAATGAGCAGTTTTCTCCACAGGCTGAAATGATGAAAAATTGTCTCCCATTCAGCAAAAGCTTTGCTTAGTCACAAGGGGAGGCATATCTAGATAAAACTGAGGGATGAGAAATCCTCCATGTTTCTTTTGTTGGGCTTGTGCCAAGTTTTCAGAATTTCATGCTTGCTCAGAAGCACATACATTTTATTAAAGTATCTGTTCAAGGTTCTAAGCATTTCTGGATGCTGTTCTTAGTTGTTTTCACTGGTGTGAAGTGAAGATGATATCATTTTCCTATCTCACTGGGTGTTTGAAGTATTCTGGAGTGATGATAGCCACAGAGCATATCCTTTTTACCATGCATACCAGGTAAAATTCACTGAAAGATCTTATATTCCATAGGTAAAGTATTTAAATGGTGTTTCTTGTTCTTCTGAGTCTCTTTTTGTGTTCTGAAACAAATAATATGTCTATACTAGCAGTATTTTCTAGGAGCTTTTGTTTGACAGGAATCTGCAGCTTCTGACTAGTTGACTTTAAAAGTTGATTTTCCCAGCCATGATTCACAGCTTAAGTTAAAACAAACAAACCAAAAAAAAAAAAACAAAAAAAAAAACAAACCAAACCAAACCAAAAAAAAAAACACCCTCACATTGTCAAAGGAATAGATTCTAAATCATTCAAAAATATGAGAAAGAAAATGTAAGTTGTGTAGCAGAGACACACTGCCATTTTAAACTAATTCATTGCTTGTATTTCAACAATATAGAGGCTTTGGTATATGGTGTCATGGCCGTTGTGTTATTTTAAAGCAGATTCTTTCCCTTATAGGGGAAGGATCATGATGATCTATTCTTTAACAGATATTGACAAAGTCAAGGATTCCTGCTCCTTAAAGTCAAAATTGCCCTAAGAGGAAAATCATCTATAAGATATTCAAGTCAAACAAAAAGAAAAATAAATATTTACAACCCTAAGGCAATCAGACAAAATTGCACATCAGATTGATTGGCCCAATTCTACACGGAGAGAGAATACTCTCAAAAAATGCTGTAAGTCAGTCCATATTAGTGTTTTAAATCTGGTGAAGAACTGATATTTGAAATACATTCTTCTCTACACATACACGCAGCCTGTTTTCAGAGAATATTTAAGAATTACTGCAACTGACATACTCTCAAGAAGGCAAAAAATCAGAGGCTTGAGTTCAGATATGCCTTCTAGTTATTTTATTATTCTGGTAAGATATGCATCTTATAAGATACAGTTTCTGAGAGGCAAGTTTTCATCTCACCCAACCCCTATACAAAAGCTGGAGGGACTGTAAAGGGTGAAACCTGACACAGAATTGTTGAGATGTTTTGAGGTATCTTACTTCTGCATATTCTGATGGAATCATGCTGATTGTACTATACATATTATTTTCATTTTTACCTGTTTAATTATTATTATTATTATTATTATCATCATCATCATCATCATTGTTATTATTAAATTTTGGCCTGAAGGCTGCTCAGCAGTAATATAAAGTAATTCAAGTCTATAATTTTGGTCAGCTGTGGTAATTTTTGGTACTTGTGACTGAGAAAGTCTGCTGCACATTATGAATGAATGTCGGAGAGTTAATATTTACCACAGTGGTACCCAAGACCCTACCACAAGACAGGTGGCAGCCCATGTGAGTGTGATATAGAGTTTTAAAATGGTTTGTGTTCAGAGGAACCTTAAATATCATCTTGTTTCAACCCCTGTGCCATGGACAGGGGCACTTTCCACTGAGACCAGGTTGCTGAGATCATTTCATTACACCCTACCAGTGCAGTGATTCACCTGAGATGGGGGAAGCAGCGCTTTCAATACCAAAGCAAAAGATGGTTCAAAAAGGTGCAAAGACAGAACTGATTTCTTGGCAGTTCAGGAAACCAACATCCCCCTCTCCCCTGACTTTCCCTTCTCTGAAAGTGAAGGATTAGCAGGAAGTTCCTGAGGCAGGAAGAGTGGAGCCAGAAGGGAGGTGTGAGAAGAGAGCGGGATTTAGTTCTGTTCTCACCGAGGAGTACGTGAGGAAGGTGTGAGTGGTGACAACTACTTTTAGCATGGCCTTTTCCTGCACACCGTGAGCCTTCCACGGCAGCTCAATCATCCTGGAAGATCTCCAGGGAAGGCAGAACTTTCCTGGTATTTTGTTGGGGTCACTCCCTGCTCGGACTGGGGACGGGAGGAGAATGGAAGGGTGGGAGGGTGAGCCCTAAGGGTTATTTTGAAGCTTTCACATTTTCAGAGGTATGCTGGAAAGTCAGAAAACGTTGGGAAAGAAATTGTAAAAAAAAACACCCAGAAAACAAAAAATGTGCCTGAATTTGATAGATATAAGAGGTTCTTTAATTTATCCAAGGGAAATTTTAAAGAGAAAGATTTAATGTGACCTGTAGATGCAAACATGTATAAAAAACTATGAAAAGTGAATCTTTCATATGAATACCTAACACTTGAATTTCTATCAGATGAGATAAAAGTAAGATGGCCTTTTTTTATAACCTGAAGGAAGATTACTGTTAGAAAACAATACCTGTAGATGTGTGTTGGTTTCTCCACTGCTTATCTTTAAATCACCATCTTGAAGGGCAAAGTTTTGGACATGTTTCACAGAGTAGATTTTTTTGGCAATGTAAATGTATTTATTTCTTTAGAGCAATGAGTTACATTTTTTGAAACATGCAAGTTCATCTATAACCAGAATGAAATATTTTCCCATCAGATATGCCCACTGGTTGAGGAAGCTCCTGAATTCATGCCTGAGAAAGATGGGAGGAAACACTGCTCCACACAATGCCTTAGATGGTCCAGCAAGATCAAGTGTTCTGTCTCCCCCATTGCAGTGCACACCGTGTGCATCCAAATCCCCTTATGTACAAAAAGTATAACACTCTTTGAGAATCCAAGTGATTTTGTTACTCCATGGGTATTTATATCCCTCAACCCGCTGCTTTAAATACAGTTTATATGTTGAAAAGATTTTATGGGGCCTCTGAAAGCTTTTGAGATTCCAAGACTTAGAATTATACAACCGTGAATGTTTAGGATAAAACCCCTATTTATGAGTTACTATCAGATGTTGTGTGAAGGTATTTGTTTTAAAACTCTGATTCTGTAAGTGCGTAATTACAACATTATTTGTTTATGTATTTGCTTTATTTCTTAATATACACCCAGATGGTGGTTTCTTGAAATCATGTTTGATATAACTAAGGATTATTAATTTGTCTAATTTCTGTATTTTGTTTTATCTCCCTTTTTGTGTATGTTGAAAAAAAAATCTCTTCCATTGATAGTTGTTCTAGAATGAATTATCTTAAAAATTACAGAATTTCCCATTCAAAGATTTTCATGTGGATTTTAAACCTAAAGGACTGTTCTGGTTTACTCTACCAGTCTCACTCTCTGTAAGATTTAAACCAGTACATATTATAAATTACAATCATGTAGGTATTGACAACTCCTTCTCTTCCAAATAATTTTGACTGGAGAAGGAAATCAGTATAGTGTTTATAAAAAAACTGTAAAAGAACTACTTCTGCATGAAAAACTGTTTGACCATGGTTTCAGAACTGGTTAACATATAATAATGAAGATTCTCTTTCAACTAATATCTAAGCAAAAATTTCCATAATCTTAGAAATTATGGAAATAAGTGAGTTAGCTCCCAAATACATAATCATATTTCCATGAGTTACTCTTAAAATCCAAAAGCTAGAAACTGGATTTATGATCCAGTTTATGTCTGAATATGTCATAGACTTGCAGTTAGGGAATTAAACCAAAACCAGTTTGAATGCCAGAATCTATGTACAGAAAGAACGTGGAATTATTTTGCCTAAATCCAAAGCAATGCATCTGGGCACGTCTACTCAAATATAAAATTCTTTTTGAAAGCTTCACATGAAGCCTTTTAATTTGTAACTAGATGAGGAATCAATAGTAAGAAAAAGGTCCACTGAGCACCGGATCCAGATTCCACTTAGCTGAGACTTTTTGGTCCAATGTTTGTTTTGAACAGCAGGCCAGAAAAATAAAATAAAAAAAAAAAAAAAATTAAAAAAAAATGCATTACTCAAGAAGAGTTTATACCTTGATGTTTAGGGCATGTTTGAGGTAGAGGACAGCTGTGGTTTAGAATTTTCCCTTATAGAGACACAGTTGCTGACCCTCACTATGGAACTATTGATTAAAAAAGGACATGGTATAACGTTTTGTTGACTATCCTTCAAACACCAAAGATGGATGTGCAACCCTTGGAAAAAGGGGTCTTTCTGCCCATTTTCAAAAGAGAGTTCTGAACTCTGGAGAGCAAGTGGACAAAGCTAAATTTTGCATTAAAAATTCACTCACCTTACTCTTTTTGATTAGTTATCTGACTGGAGTTGTTTTGGGCCCCTTCCTTTATCTCTCCCTTTGCTCTATGTGCCTTGTTGGAAATGCTGGGTTCCACTCTAGGGGATGCCTTCAACACACACCATGTAGCTTTTAGACTAGAAAGGCCTTTCTGAATGACATGGGGAAGGATCTTGAGTGAGATTTTATGAAGGAATATGTATGGCATGTTGCTGAATAAATTTAATCCTGAGGTACATCAGGTATGTATGCAAAACCAGGTAACAATAGGACATCCTAAATACAGGACCTGCTGTATAATTAGAAGCAAAAGAACTGCTGATAATGAAAGCTATTATGCAAGCTTAGTAAAAGTAGGAGAATAGACCTGACAGAAACCTGCCTATTCGTTTTTTTCATTGTCATTCTTCTCTGTGCTAAAATCACATTATATTCATTCCAAGATTCCTATACTCTTATTTTCTTACGTTTTTTAACTGCTCAGAATTTCAGTTTTTCTTTATTTACCCACTATTTGGCTTAATCCAGGCTAATTATCACATAAAGGGCAGCAGGATTCTCAAACCAGTAGCTGCTAATCTCATTAAACAGGGCTCTGGTTTTTCAGCACTTTTTCTTAGCACACAGAATGAAACACTACTTGATGATTCAAATGGTAACTCTATAAGAAAAACAACAGCTGAAGTGCTACATTTTCGGATGCAGTTCTGGAGAATCTGCTTTATTTGAGCAGTTGACAGAGACAATATGGTTTCCATAAACAAATACCTTCCACCTCCAGTAACCAGAAGTCCAAGTAATGCATATATTTCTATCTCCAGGAGAGCAATCTTGATCTCATGGTGGTTGCAAATATTGGATTCCTCTTTTCAGGGTAATGATACTTCCCATCCTGTGATCCTTACAGCTCAAAGGTTCCCCAAAGCACTGTGTGGCTCACATGCATCCTAAACTACTATTATTTAATAACCTTGCAGGAAGAACAGGAAGGCAGCTGTCAGCTACATTTCACTAAAAGGAAAGAGGATGACTGTTTCACATAAAATGGTCAACTCTAATGAAAAAGACCACTTTTGGTACTTGAAGTCACATATGCTGCCTAGGTAATGGGATAAGGAGACTGAACAATTGTTATGAATCTCTGTTATTAATCCAGTTCTCAGTATCACAAAATAGATGTTCACATTATTAAGCAGATAAGTGCCAACAAAAGTGACCTGTTCAACCAAGGATCTGTTCAGACTGCAGATCCCTCCTGGGAACCAGCAGTTCCTGAACTCAATTATATAAGTAAAAGTTGCCGAACATTTGATACATTTTTTAAGAGCTCTTGGTACAGATGAACTATGGATCACTGATGAATTAAATAATAGAGCACAGCAAAGTGGAGTATTCCTGGGCCTTGACATCCCTGGGCCTGCTGGGACTGCATTTGTTTATGGACCCAAAAGTAGTATTTTGTGACTCCTCTCATGTGACCTATTCAGCTACCAAGCTACCCTACCAAAAAGGTTTTGTTTTTTTTTTTTTTACTTCAGTAGAGAGGAATTTCCCTCTATGACTCATTTAATTGCTATTAGATATATCTGTTTGTCACTAATGGTTTATGATGGCTCCATCCAGAGAAAACGTTCTTGATTGATCAAAGATATAATTCTTCTTATGACTACTCCATCTGCACATGAATATTATATCAGCCCATTCCCCAAACTCTATCATGTTCAAATTCTTTTCTATTTCTTCACTGACTGATATGAGAGAAGAGGAAAATATTTAAAAAAACCACAACTTTTGTACTAACAGGCAATGTCTGGTTTCCATTTTTCCTGCATTTTTTCCTGCGAAAAAGATTATTTCATTAAAATCATTTTCTCACAGTAACAACCTACAATTTATTCAAGAACAACAGTAATTCAGTGTGTTACAATCCTGTCAGTTGGGCTCTCTGATTCAAGGTTTATACAAGAAATAATTTCCTGTGCAAACAAATTACAACAAAAAGCAAGACAAAAACTGAAAGGACCCACAGAGAGTTCCTGTGAGGTCAGAAGTAGATGTTAGCAGCATTTCACAGTATGTTCTGATTATGCTTAGTTGGAAGGGACCCACAAGGATCATAAAGTCCAACTCTTAGCCCTGCACAGGACCATCCCCAAGAGTCACATCATGTGCCTGAGAGTATCACCCCAACACTCCTTGGGCTCTGTCAGGCTTGGGGCCGTGACCACTGCCCTGGGGAGCCTGTTCAGTGCCCAACCACTCTCTGGGGAAAGAAACTTTTCCCAACACTCAACTCGTACCTCCCCTGACACAAACTCAGGCCATTCCCTCGGGTCCTGTCACTGGTCCCCATAGAGCAGAGCTCAGTGCCTGCCCCTCCTCTTCCCCTCCCAGGGAAGTTGTAGCTGCAATGAGGTCTCCTCCAGCTGAATACACCGAGTGCCCTCAGCCGCTCCTCACACGGCTTCCCCTCAAGGCCATTCACCATCTCCACTGCCCTCCTTTGGACACTCTCTGATGGCTCAATATCCTCCTTACACTGTGGTGTCCAAACTGCCCCAATATTCCAGGTGAGGACACTCCAGGTCAGAGTAGAGCGGGATAATCCCTTCCGTGGCCCAGATGGTGATGCTGTGCCTGATGCCCCCAGGACAGGGTTGTTCCTCCTGGCTGCCAGGGCACTGCTGACTTATGGCCAACGGGCCGCCCACCAGGACCTCCAGAACACTTTTCCTATACTACTTTCCAACGCCTCATTCCCCAGTCTGTCCGCACATCCAGGGATGCCCCATGCCAGAGGCAGAATCCTGCACTTCCCATTACTGAGCTAAACTGAGATTTCCTAAGCTTTAGTCCTGTTTCTGCACAGTGCAACCAACCCTACTCTATACAAAGCTTATAGGAAAGATTTCTGTTTCAAACAAAGTAGAACACTTTAACAATGTCCTGACGTTCATGGGTGCTGGCTAACAGATGGTTGTCATCTGTGAAAGTCCAGACACTCTTGCATACATCTATGCCAACTGTAAGTATGAGAAAATTTGGTTTTTTTGGTGTTTCTCTCTATGTACACAATAATTTACAGTAAATGAAGGTAGTGTGTTTGCTCAGAAATCTGGGCTAAATTATCCCTTGTGAATAGTCACACCATATTTAAATTTAGACACCTCTCTGCTGCATGGTCCTAGTGCATGCTGCTTATGAAGTTCCTTGAGATTCCTTTCAGTGAAAAATCCCACATAGAGTCAAATATTATGATATTGTCCCTTAGTTTACATATTTTACTTTTTCAGAAGATTTTCTCCCAGAATAGTCTGTGCACTAACAGGTAAATGAATGTTTAGTGGTCTTCTCCAAGTAGTGATTAATCTTTTCTAGAAGTGAGCTTCCTTGGCCCCAGTGATACAGCCGACCTGACCTGACCTGTTGATTACCTGTAAGTGTGATATCAGCAGCAGCAAAGGAAGACAAAACATGGTTTGTGTTTAAATACACAAACAAATAAGACAACCTGAGTTCTGCTGCTCTTTGTTCCTTTACCAGAGGAAGGTACTTGGAATATTTCTACATTGTTCTGAAGAAAGAAAGTAGTTACACGACGCTCTCCTTGCCTTGAATATAAAAATACATGCTCTTCAAAAAACTCTTATCCACCTCTATGCATGCCTTTGCTACAGGAGATCTGTACTGTCTTTCAAGAAACAGATGGAGAGAGCTGAGGCTGAGAATTTAATTCCATAGGAACAAATGAATGAAGGTATATTGTGTTCTAAAATGATAACCAAGGCATGAGGTTTTCTGCTGTTCAGTGGGAATGGAAAGGTATCAGATAGCGCTGAGTAGGTCAAAATGTCTAGTGGCTGCTCTGTGTTTTCCTGCCTTCTATACCATAAATGTAGTGAGAATTCTCCCAAAAACCTAAATAAATAGTTCTGTAAAAGGGGGTTAAATATAAATTTCTAAATACAGGTGGAAATGCTCAAGCACACAAATAAAGATCAGGGAATAGCTGGAGGGGAATTATCTCTGCTTAAATGGATGTGAGAGCTATGAAGGATAACAAAAATTTCTTGATATTTTCAATGTGACATATGATTTTGCAAGATATAAAAACAACATCTTCTGTAATATAAGTAATTATTCTGATCTACTCTATGTTGCTGGAGTATTGAACTGAAATATTTGATGCAGCATTGGACTCTACACATCAAGAGGAACATGAATGGTCCACAGAATATCAGCAAGCAAGATCCAGGGTCTGAAGAACATGGTCTGAGTCTCCTGATGGTGTGTAGCTTTCCTAGTGGGTATCACTGACAAATGCTATGAGATCTGATCCACTGAGCTCTCCAGTTCCAGACTCTGTGGTCTGCTGTCAAGTGCACTTTATATCTCTTCAATTTCTTTATGCATATGCAGATAATCTCCCTTTGCTTTTTTGGTAATAGCTATGCTAATGCTCTTCCAAGGTGTGTCTTGCATTTCTTTTGCATTCAGGAACATCTTGACTACCCTTATTTTAAAGCTTCATTATCAAGTTTACCAATATGCCTTGCAGATTTCAGAGTTAATGTGCACATCAACAGCACAGTCATTTTAATTTGGTGATGCAGATGAAATCTCTACTTGGCTAAAGGTTTTAGCTTCTCAAAGAAGGAAAGGGGAGAATGGGAGACTTACACATTATCTGTGATTGTGATATTTTTCAAAAACAACAGATGTTTTCCTGTTTTCTTGCAGGGACTGATTAACAAAACTATTTACAAAAAAAAATGTGTTTAGAAAATTCTCAGTAGGAGCAATTACTTCTTTCTTTTAAATTTCAGTTTCTTTAATTGACTTTGTTTTTATCCTGAATTTGCAACGTAAGTTAACACAAAGAGACTGTGAAAATCAAACTTTGTTAACATAGAATATCAGAAATATTTAACCCACACGAAAAAATTATTTGTTTACCCTTCTCAATTCATAATTATTCAAGACTTCAAGGTCCTTCCTCACAGCCTGAGGTTAGAAAGAACAAGAGAAAAAGGGAGGAGAGGAGGAAAAAGTTGGAATTTGTTCATAGAGCTCAAAATAAATTTTCCACCAAGTTTTCATGTAGCTATCCTGTAGTACCTCAACTAGCCTTCAAGTATCTTTCTTGATGAGAAAGAGGTATCTGAAATATGAAAATTAACAGATCTGAAATAAATCCATGCCAATAGGTATTGTTAATTTCCCATGATTTATTAAAAGTAAAGCCAAGAAAGAAGACCTCCAAATTTAGAGCACTTAATAAAAGGTATCAGGTTTGGTCCTTTGCCTGAGACCTTGCAAGGCTGCCCTTGAATAGGATGTTACTACAAAAGGAAACAGATCTGGGCTTCCTGAGTCTCCAGAGAATACATAATCTATTATAAAATTTAACCAGCTATGAAGCCAAGATTTATGTAAAGTTAAAATACGTATTCTCATTTTATATATCACTATAGAAATACTCAAGATATACGCAAAGACTTTAAGATTTCACGTGTTCCTTTCTAATGCAAATGTTGTAGTTATCCTTGTGAAAGCGAATTTTATGGTACGTGAACATGAATAGACTGACTTGACTTGGCTAAAAATTCTTGGCACTGAGCCTTGTTCATCACACATCATCTGAGGAGTATGGCTCTGTTAACCTCATTGCTCAACATCCTTTTTTTTTTTTTCATGTATAATTTAAAAGAATTATATGAAAAAGGAGAAACTGGTTAAGTATGATTTTGTTTCCAACTTTCACAGAAATAAAAAAAAAAAAAAGGGGAGCCTAGAAAGCAAAGTACTTGATCATATTTTCCCCTTGGAAATAAAACTTTATTAATATTAATATAATATCTTCTTGTTATCTCTTTTCTAAAATGTTGCCCCTTAGGTATATATCAGAAGCTTTGCAGCTTGTCAGTTAAATCTGAATATCTCGGCTGGTTTCCCATTGGGTTGCTCATATAAATTATTATTTTATAACTCTATGTGTATATATTTATGTAGGGTTGTGTGTGCATGCTCTTTTTTATTACAAAACCTTTAACTTGCAATAAATAAACATATACATTAATAGCTTATAAGGCCTGTGGTAATTTTTTTCTGTATATGTTTTAATCTTGCATGCTGACACATCAATCCCTCAGTAACTGTCTTGCATGTTGGATTCTCATGTGCTTTCTAAGAGGCAAGGTTAAAATTCCCTTCCTCTTACAGACCAGGAGCACATTTCTCTATTAATAATTCCCTTGAAGACAGTAAAAATTTAGAGTATGTCTATAATATCCATTGCTGCATTTTTTGCCCACATAAGTGGAGTTCACTGAAAACTTTAAATGAAAACTGTTGAAATTTGATGATCTGATAATTCCTTTTTTGTTTGTTTGTTTGTTTCTTTTTCTTGGAGAAAAGAAAAAGATTTCTGCAGGAAAAGTGCCAACTTCATAAGAAGAAAAACATATAACTTACCTTCTAAAGTAAAAAAAAAAAAAAAAAAATTCTAAGCAGAACTGTCTATAGAAAAAGATGAAAGATGTTATTTTTAGATTTCCATGCAAAACCTTCCATAAGATAATAACATGTGCTGTCATGAGGTGTTTCACAAATCTGTAAGATTTTGGATGTGGTAAAGCCTTTTTGTTCAGAAAATGACTGTAATATCAGTGTTTTCTTATTTACATTGTGCTATAATTTGTAGAATAAATAATTCATTATAAAGACATTAATGAGCAATTTTAGCACTGTATTTTTATATTTTTTTCTTCTCTAGATCCTTGAGGCTTTAATGTATCGTAATCTGGGTAATGATCAAACTTTTAATATCAGTAAGTAGGAGAAATAATAATCATCCAAATCTACGGTAGAAGCAGGGACTTATGACTTAATTTGATTCTTCAAGAGGAATCTTCAGAATGTTTCCTTTGGTTGCAGGGAGCCAGGACACAGAGGAGGAAAGCTTCAATAAAATATTAGTTTCCCCACACTGGGAGGATTCCACACAGACTGGGTGCTGGCAGAGCAGTCCTCAACTACATGTTATGTATATTATACTTTTTATGGTAAGATCTTCTACTACTGTCATGGTACATGAGGACACTTGACTTGTAATTTCTGCAAAGCACACAAAGGAATTCATGTAACCTATGCCATTTCTTCCATTCCAGGATCAAAAATTTGCCTTGGTGTTGTGTGTGTAAAGCTTCCCACCAGGCTACGTCTAACCCTTGTGGATGGGTTTTCCCCTATATTCACATAAAACCTGCATTAAGCTTGACATTTAGTGAGAAGTATAAGCGGAAATTAACCTTAAGGCTCTAATTGAGTAGGAAAGTAATTCTGTAATAAAATCTAAAACACATCTTGATTGTAATCAAGAAGGGGGAGGAGGGCGAAGGTACCATTTAGTATTTAATAATAAGTAGCACGTACAGCTTTAGGTATGCAATTTCCTTGGGTGGCATTAAAATGAAATGCAAAGCGTATAAAAACAAAAAATCTATTCAAGTGCCTTATGGAATCATAAATTGCAATGACATTACAACGAGAACAACATGATTTGCCCAGTCAAAAGCAATTATGTTAGGGTAAAGGGGAAAAACAAGAAAGCTGTGGTCATCATAAACATTGTCAGCCCAAATCTGCATCTCTGTGCCTTCTAAGCCAAGTTGCTTTACTATTTTATTTGCATCTCAAAAGAAATTATTCTTTTTTCCTTGATGAAATGGGCCTACCATGTCTGAAAAAATGAGCTTTCTGTCCAGTTCATCTTTTTAACTGTTCATGCTGAACAGTTTTTTTTTTTTCCCCTTCTATTTTATCCCTGAAATGCTCCTGTTGATTACTATATATCATACTGTAGGCATAGGAGCAATTGCATAATGAACTGATATAATCTAATGAGCACGTTAACCTTCAAGCCAATCAAAAGGCTTATTTGTCTTTTATGCATGTCAAATGTGCTTGCACTGAGTTTCCTCCAGAGTTGTACTTTTGATGTGCGTTGTGCTTTAATTGAACCTGTAATTAACAGGACAAGACTTCTTTTCCCTTTCAACACAATCGCTCCTGTAAGTCACAGACTTGAAGGGTGCTGCACACCTTTAATTGGCAATCTCTGAAACTTCAGGGTGCTCAGCACTTCACAGAAGTGCTCAGCACCTTGAAGCCACTAATAAATAACAAAGGGTTACAGCAGATGAAAAAAGTCAAACACTCTGTCGTTTTGATCACAACGTGAAGACAAGAGAGGTGAGATACCAAGTTAAGAGCACGTCCCAGGCTTTCTGGGTGCAAACTTGTCAGGTTTTTGCTTCCATACTTATTATGGGAATTAACCAGGGCTAGTGCATGATGTCATCCCTCCAAAAATTACCACCCACCAAGGAACATGAGTCCTTCCAACTACCTTCCAACACGGAGTGACACTGTGTTGTTTTGGAGGCACTGTAGTGCAGTGACCAGGACAACAGCCCAGGTGCCAGAATATCTGGGCTCTTCCTTCCCTGGGTTGTTAATAACTTTGTCTGTGACTTAGGGCAAGGCTCAGGACCGATTGCCATGCTTTCCACACAGTGAGACTGCAGGCATCATGGATGGAAATGAGACAAGTTTATGGGGGCTACAGGGACTACTGCTATAGAACTGTTGAAACACAGCAAATAGGTTCCTGGTACGAGCTGGTAACTATCCACTATCCTTTTTTTTTTTTTTTTTTTTTTTTTTTTTTTTTTTTTTTCTAGATATACATAATAATGAGTTTACCTGAGGGTCACCTGTGCTGAAGTCTCAATCTGTTCATGTTAAAACCACATCTTCCACTACAGAATTGCTGTAAAACTGATGTTACCAAAATTGGAATATATACAGAGATTATACATAGGTTGTATGCTGGATAAAAATAAGTACAACTGTTTGTGAATAAGAAGATTTCTTAACAGGTGTTGTTCTTAAATATCAAAAACAGTCTCATTCACTGTTAGTAATTGCTAAATAAAAGGGTGATGTATTGAAAGAAGATCATTCTGTGTTAAAGATGCTGCCAACCACTAGAGGGATATTTGAAAGGGTAAGAAAATAACAGTTATCAGACTCCTCTCTTGTGGAGGCCTCTCCATGTGTTGCCCTAATGCTGTGTTATATATCGCAAAGATTTTCCTCAGAAGTACTAAGAGTCCTGGCCTTGTCGTTTCTCCATCACAACCTGGACATGACCTTTGCAAGATTCACAGAATACAGATGTGACTCTTGCCCCTCCTTTTTTAAAATACAGTGTATTGCACCACGGACAGAAAACCAAACAAACATAAGAAAGAACCCATATCCAAACAAACTGTGGCATTTTTTTAGGCTTGTAGTGCTAGGGAAAAAACAAACAAACAGACAAACAAACAAATAAAAAAGCAAAAAGAAAACCCAAACCAAACCAAAAAAACCTCACTGAAAAATAAATTTGCAGGATATGCTGGTTAACTTGGGGCTTACAGGGGGCCCTTGGAGAGTATTCATGGGTACTTTAGATGGAGAACAGAACTAATATCCTATTGTTTTGAACTCTGCATCTCTATCTGTCACTGCCATGCTGTAGTCTCCTCAGGAAACTCATGTCATCTTCATATTTTTTAGTTTATTTTAGTTTTCTCAAGGAATCAAAGATTATAATATATAATTTATAGAGATCTTAAAAGGCCTCTACACATAATGGAAATATATGGATAAATTTTGATCCCATGATTCTGGGATGAAAAATTAACCTTACTCTGGAAATCATGAATCTGTTATAATTAACATGAATAAATTTGATGTTGATTTTAACATTTCTTTTGCAAACATAACCATATATTAATTTTCTTCAAAAGCGTGGTTTCAAGAATGAAAAAAAGTTTATCTCTCCACTGAAACTTCAATAAAAACAGAAAGAGAAGAAGATAAAAAGGAATTCTAGTTAATATCATCTCAGAGAAAAGCTTATATGCATAATAAAAATGTAAGACTCAAAAAAAATTTAAAAAAAAAGGTGTTGAATGTGACAGTTTTGGAGGGACATTATTATGACTTTTGAATACCTGAATTTGGCAGAGAGGTGACCACCCCCAACTGCCCCTGCAAGTTTCACATCTAAGATAAATAGAAGAGAGAGCCTGTTCCTCTGGTGCCTCAATGGTCTGAGCTGCTGGGGGAAAGCTGGATTCATGCTGTTGTTGTGATGTGATATCTGTGGAATGTAAAGAAACTCACATCCTGAAGCAGATTGAATCATGGAATCATAGACACATAGAATCACACAACTGTTAAGGTTGGAAAGGGCGTCTGAGATCATCAAGTTCAACCATTAACCCAGCCAGGTCCACCACTAACCCATGTGCCCAAGAGCAATGCACACATTTTATGAACACCTCCAGGGGGACTCCACCATTGCCCTGGGCAATCTCTTCCAGTGAGGAAATTTTTCACAATATCCAGTATAAACCTCCCCTGGTGAAACTTCAGGCCATTTTCTCTGATCCTATCCCTTGTCACCTGTGAGAAAAGAGTGACCCCTACCCACGGCAAAGAAGTTTGAACGAGACAGTCTTTGAGCTCCCTCCCAAACCAAAGCATTCTGTGACACTTTTTTCTCTCCCAGGGCAACTTTAAGCTGTGTTCACCAATTTCTCATTGGATGGGGCTATCACTGACCATCACCAAGGGCCTGTGAGTACTCACGTGTTCTGTCTTTCCTCTGAGAGACAGTTGCCACACACTGCTGTGTTCCTGAGATGTTTTTTGCTAATCATAGGAGTCAATCAGCATGTTTCAAACGTTTCTTAGTAGTTACTAGAGGGAAACTGTGAAAGTACACATTTGGCCTTGAAAACAATATTTCAGGGGCCAGAAGGCATTTAATTCACATCATATTGCAAGGGCACCACATGTTTTGACAGGCCCTGAGAGAGGTAATTCAATGAGCATCACTTTAATGATATATGATTTAGACAGCTATTTTTTCCTTTTGTCCTCTCTGTGACCCTGCTGCTTTCTCCTTTCTTTTCAGTGCTGCCACAGACTCACTGTCACAAAGATGTCAAATCCGTAACCAATTGTGTCCTTGCTCAGAAAATAATACGCAAAAGACAGAATTAAACGTGCAGATTGCTGCACAGTTTGCAAATCAAGGCAAAGGAAATTAATTAAATTCCCTAATTCTACTGCTTGTCCAAGGCATAGGTTAGACATGAAGGGCCAGGTTTATCCCTGCCAAAAGCCCATCAAAATCAAGGGAGTTTAATAGGAAGAAATTTTTCTCAGTACAAGCAGATGTTTAAGAGGGTGGAATAATTTGTTTTATCACTTAAAATTGGTTCAAACAGTGAAACGGGTGGACAGGTAGATCATGTATATAAATGTAAGAAGAAATGCTATTTCCCCTTATTATTCTTGCCTTACCTCACTGCTGAAAGCCAGAATGGCAATGTGAAAAGCACTGTGCAAGGACGGAACAAAAAGGTACCTTCCTGTCCTAGAAAACTTCAATTCTAAGTAGTATTTAGATAAATTTAGATAAATTACATAAATTTGTTTTTATTTATCTGAAATTCAAACAACTGAGGTTCTCTCTCCCAACATGTGATGTCATTCAAGGCATAAAAATTTGAAGAGGTGAAAAAATGTAATTTTGAATCCTTTCCAGAAGAACTGTGGACTCTCTGTTGAAACAATTAGGTTTCCTGTACTCTCACAGCTAAGGTTTGATCCATAAGGTGTTACTCAACCTAAATAAATATGCTGAATTGTTTGTCAGAGTGCAGGTTGGTCAGGATCCATCACATTCATAATAAGGTGCAGAGAATCAACGTTCATATGAAAGCAGATCAATAGGCACAGGAATGCCATACTAAATAATATCATTATTATTTTCTGGACTCCTGGAATGGACAGGCTGCAAGACACCTAGTGCATCTGCTGAAAAACTACAGTGGAGGACCTTAGAGATTATATATGCAGGATTCTGACTGATTTTTTTCCTTCTTCCCACAAATATTTATTGAATGGAGTGCTTATGCAGCCTTACATTTTTCTGCATTCCAGCTGAAGAGAGTATTTGGGTAATTTCATGTTATTTTCATCTTAACAGTGTATGTGTCTCCACGACCTAAGTTACACATTTCTCACCAGGTACTGGATGAAGACTTTTGACAAAATAGAGTTGAGATTGAGTTTCGGGGTTTTTTGTTTAGGTTTTTGTTTGGGTTTTTTTTATGCATTTTGTTGTTGTTGTGTTTGTTGGTTTGGTTTGGGGGATTATTTGTTTGTTGAGAGGGTTCTTGGGTTGGGTTGGGTTTTTTTGTAATTTCTCTACATATCCCACTTACTTTAGCACTTTATCTCTGTAGCACACAGAAAATCATCTGAGTGATGCTTGAACATTTATGAGTTGATTTTTTTTTATTATTTTTTTAACCTCATCAATTGAGCAAATAGATTTTTTGAGTTCATATTGGCTTGGTTGGCACACATAGGTGTTAGTGAAACTAAATGCAGCAACCAGTGAAAAGAGAATCATAGAATACATTGAGTTGGAAGGGACCCATCATGATAAGCTTGACGGAGGACACGCAAGAAAATGGAGTTAGTAGTTATTCATATTACACATCTGTGCTTCCAATACTTGGCCAAATCTAGCTCTCAAAATGTTTCCATCTCTGTATGGCCAGTGCTAGTCCTGTAATCAAAGATGACAAGAGCTGCAGTAGAATAATTGAATGGTTTGGATTGGGGGAGACCTTAAAAACCATCTCATTCCAGCCCCACAGCCATGAGCAGGGACACTAGATCAGGTCGCTCAAAGTCCCATCCAACCTTGCCTTGAACACTTTCAGGAAGGGGCATCCATGGGCAGGAAAAAGTCTTTTTGGAAGACAGAAATGCCCCTGTGGAAAATTTCGGTGATTGCACAGAAAGAGCTCAGCCAAGCTTTACTGACCAAGAGGGTAACAACATGACTTACAGCTAGGACCAATGTTTCAATGCTTGGCAGAACTTTCAAAATTTGGCTTTTTGTATCAATAGGTCACACATTAATTTCTTTGTCCTCTTTCCTGGTTAGAGCAGATTGCAGATTGCAACAGTTGTCAGCTTTGACTATATAAATTCAACTGTCTTAATGCTTATTCAGATGGTTATCAAGAAAGATGGTGTAAAATTTAGTTAGTTTTCTCACATTGAAAGTGCTCTGGGCAATTCAGAGAGGGTTTTAAAAATCACCCCCATCAGCTTCATGGAGCAAATAAGTAACAGAGAGGAAAGAACTGAGTTCTGAATATATCAAGAACATAGGCTTTGGAATGGAGGGAAGCAGCTGTCATTCATGACATGGGATTTGCCCACAGGAAAGGGTGTGGGAATGTTCCTTTGCACACTCTTGGGCAATTAGAGATGAAGGAGGAGGCAGAGACCGCTTGAAAATGTTTATCTTCTGAAGATGGAGACCAATGACTTTTGCCCTTCTGCACACTTTTTTCCACTGAAAGCAACAGAAGTTGTATCAGTGTTCTGTTAAATACCCTTTTGCAACTGTGTTGCTATCAGAATGTTTCCTCAGGAGAAAAAAAAAAAAAGAAGAAAATTAAGGACAATTAATATCTCTATAAAATTTTAAGTATTATCCTTATTTACTGTGCTTCTGCATGTAGCCTTCTCAGCCTTGATTAAAATTTTAAATCTTTTTTTCCCTGATACTCATAACTTCACTGACCTCTAAAAATATGATACACTAATCCACATTTAAAATAAGCTTTCAAGTGTCTGGGGAGTACTGGGACATTATATCCAGGCACTTCTGCTAGTCCAGATTATGACTTTGATGGCATCAAGGCAATTAATAGTTTCAATATCTAGATACAAAACGCTCTTGCCCTGAGTATCAGTTCATGGGATAATCACTGTAGGGACCCATAAAACCTTATTGTTTGTAGAAGTCAAATTAATGATGCAAAAGGCACTGGCACGTGTGTTTGCATCACTGTTGGTATAATTCAGTACAGCTGGACTAAGATCAAGTCAAAGGTACCTCATATCTAATTCTGGCAAGGATGGTGTTTTTTATTAACATCTGTTTTTGTTTAGGAGAGGAATAAATATTTAAATGGCAGGGCCAATATGTCAAAATTTTCTTCCTTTTCCCCCACTGTTTTAAACAAACACATGTGATTTCCTTTTTTTTTTTTTTTTTTCAAGTTCTGTTTAGAGGGTAGTAGGTAGATTTCTGGTCTAAAAATTTAATCTAAGAAATTACTCCATGTTTTTTTGACACACAAAACCAGACCAAAAAAAAAAAAAAAAAAAAAAAAAAAAAAGACAAAGTAAGAATTTTATCATGTTTACAAAAAAATAATTGAAAAATGTGACTCTTAGTGTCACTACTTGCACTGTTATTATATCTCTATAGAGGACAGTGGTCAGATGGAGGTGTATGTTGGGTACCGCACAACTCTAAATTGAGGCATAGTCTTGGTCTCAAAGGATTTTCTGTCTAAAGAAAGAAGACAGGTTGTAGAAACAGGGAGGTGATTTAAATATAATTTTGCAGCTGTAGGGAGGAGAAAAAAACTGCAATAGAAAAGAAAGGTTTCAATAGTAATGTATTTCTGACTTTATAATGACCTAAAAAAATCATAACACTAATTTAAAATTAATTTCGAATGCCATGAGATTTTGATGATTTGATTATGTTCTCTTCTTTTTTTTGGTTTTGTTTTGTTTTGTTTATTGTGTCTTTGTTCAAGGGAATACTGGAAAAGTCTGACTGACATTTTCAGTTCCACAGATATTTCTGAATTAATCAGAGTGAAATCCCCACTGAATGTAAACACTTACAAGAATATCAAATACCCATCAGAAACTGCAGTCAAATTTTGGCTTTGAATTGGTAGATCTTGATATTTTCTTTTTTTTTTTTTCAGGAAACAAAGCACTACAATTTTTGCTGTATTTGTCTTTTTACGTTTTCAGCCTACTACAGACTTCCTTCTCAGTTCTTTTTAGTTGCATTTGTAATATTAACAGGTCACAAAAATTTTGAAAATGTCATCTAGGTACCTGCCAGGACTTCAGTGCAGCACTATTAATTAGTAGCAACCTAAGCAAATTTAGGATGTTGAGTCACTGAGCAATCTGAAGACTTACATGCTGCCTACAGTGAAGAAAATTACACCAGGCAGAGGCTCTTATTGTTCTTATGACCGTGAATTATGTAAAAGTCAAGAGTGCATTCGAGGCTAAGCAGGATGGGGCTTTCAATGCTCCTAAATCAAAATAAAAATGATTCACATGTTTATGAAGGGAATAATAGAAGTGATTCACTTGTCTGCAATAACCGGGAGCGAGACTTGGTGACCCATGTTCCCTTCAGTCCTGCGCTGATGTGATTTGGAAAGCAAGAGTGAATTGAACTTTTGTCTCCTATGCTGCTGGGGAATGTGCTAAGCCTCGAGGTGCTGGGTAAAAGTTGGGAAAAAAACCACCTCATCCTCTTATTTCACTGCCATAGAAAGAGTGATATTCACCTTCTCCACTGTCCTATTTCTACTCTATTTATACCTGTATAGGGTGAGACTAAAATCTCCATCTCCTCTCCTCTCCTCTCCTCTCCTCTCCTCTCCTCTCCTCTCCTCTCCTCTCCTCTCCTCTCCTCTCCTCTCCTCTCCTCTCCTCTCCTCTCCTCTCCTCTCCTCTCCTCTCCTCTCCTCTCCTCTCCTCTCCTCTCCCTTCCAGTAAAGATATATTTTTAACAGTTAAAGGAAAATAAAAGTCTGTTTGTTGACTTTTCATCTACATGGCAGACCTAAGTGAAACACTCTTCATTTGCACTTTGTCAGAGGATAGATGGGAAGTGCCATCTGTAATATAATAACTGTGACCGAAGTGATGCTGTCTTGAAACTTTGCAGCATATTCCTACAAAATGATTTTTCCTCCCGTTTTTTCTAAGTAGCAGAAAAAAAAAAAAAACCTTTATAGAAAAAAAAAAGAAATTTAAAAAAAAATCAAGGCAAAGTATTTTCCAATTTACTGTATTTGAAAAAAACCCAAAACATTTTGTTTCAAAATTGAAATGGAAAGGAAATCCTTTTTCAAGAAGAAGGGAATATTTTATTTAATTGAGCACTTCTTCATATTCTCACTTCTTTAAAACCAAGAGATGTGTGCAGTAAAATCTGTAATTAAGAATCTACACTTGTATGCTCTGAGTATGAGCTTACATACGTATTATGTATGTAAGCAAATCACATGACCATACAAAAAAATGGGTAATTTTCTGCCACACTAGCCATTTTTAGGAATTGCACTATTAATTGTATAGTGTTTTCATAGAAGTTTAAAACATATGAGTTTATACTGCTATGTGGTCTGTAGAAGACCCCTGAAAATTAAGGTCCTACTTATGTCTAAGGGAGTGTGTTTACATGTTACAAAATATGTAAAAATGTTTTTCTTTGCTTAAAAATTTTGAAGAAAGAACATAATTTAAATCTTTAACCATGAAAACCTTAGAGTTCTAAAGAGACTCATTGTTATTCACTCCAAATCTTGAGTTTCAGAATGAGAATTAACCACTTACTGAAAGTATGACTGTCCATAAATAAAAGATTGTCTCTTCCTTGAATATTATTGACTTTTAAAACAAATTTGTAGAACCTAGATTCCCTCCCTCCACAGGTTTTCTTTTCAGAATGACAAGAGAAAGTGGCAGGCAGAAGTAGATCCACAGTGGAAGACACTCCTAAAATAAATCCCAGGTTTCATTATTTCATGGTTTGTCCCTCAGCCAGTACTAGTTGATGTTATAGAATCAAAATAAATGGAACTATGTCAGTTTCCATCATCAAAAGATCTGGTCCAACTTCTCTTCACATCTTCACTCTGTTCTCCTGGATTGCAAAACCTTCTTTTATCAGCCATAAAAGCCACAGTGCTGGCAGTACTGCAGGGTACTGTTGTGTTAGAAGTCATCAGAGCTGTGGATTTTTACGGAAATATGGTCCTTCAGGTGGAATGCAGTCTCACTCACAAGAGAATAACCTTCAATGAATGCATTGAAGCTGCTGCAGACTCACGGCAAAGTTGCCAAAGTGACCTCTGAGCCAGGAGCATGTGTCTGGGTAGGGGAACTGCAATAATCCACGTTGTGTAAATAGCTACAGAACTGCTGTGATTTACCTTTGGTGTTCATCTTCCCCCCTGCTTACAGTCAAAGCTGGGGTTTAAAAAAGCAGCAGAAGACCCTTACTCAAGGTTTTTAATAGCAGACAACACACATCACTAGCAACTGCCCTCCAGGGAGCAGTGGTATTCTTACAGAGGACTAAAGTACATCTTCTTCTCCAGTTACAATCCATAACTTCTTTCTGCTTCCGCAGAAAGATTGTCTCGGGGGAAATAGATAACATTTACCATATGCAGTGGGCAACTAAAAACGAAGAAAAGCTTTGAGTGAGGGTCTTTAGTCAGTATTTCAGATAATTATGTGTATTTAATAGAGCCTGCCAAAAGCAAAATTTTCCTTCTGATATTCAGCACAATCTAGCTCTCCTTAACTACAGCCCATCTGAGAATTAGGCATTCTTATATAAACTTATAGAGGACCTAAATATATATAATAGGAGTTCACTTTTCCCCTTAATAGATAGTAAATGAAAGATGAATTGAAAAGAGAGAAAAAAAGAGCATTTTCCAACCACAAAGGCTTAATTATTATGCCATTATTGTGCGCTGAGACCATGAAAGCTCCCATGTTTTATCTCATCAACAAAAAGATGCATTAGCCTTTTGATTGCAGAATAAAGACACTGCAATATTGTGAAGGGTTTCTGACTTACTGTGAGTTACCAGGAAGCTGGAATGCATCTATCAAATGCTATCTCTGATCATGGAATCTAAACTTATGCCATTTATTTATCCGTATTGTTGTATATAAGCTAAGGATGAGTAAGTGTTATTTGCTCTGCACAGCCCCATGGTGGGATACCCAAGGTAATAATTTGGACAGTCAGTGTTCTCCTGGGAGTTATTTCTGTAAGCCAAATAGCAGTTCATGTAAGGTAAATTGTTCCTCTTCACTTTGTGCTGAGTTAGAAAGTTGTCATTTCAGAAGACAGTGCCATAAAATTTAAATATCGTGGGCTTCCTTGGCCTTGTGATTCATGAGGCAAATAATAGCGCTGTCGGAGGATGCAGCAAGGCCGTGCAGCCTGGCAGCATGGAAAAGAATGTAAATAAGAGGTGAACATCCAATCATATGTGAAGGCTAGTGGTAAATATAGATAATAGAGCTAAGAATAGTGTTGGTATGTAAGATTCTACAGGACAGTGTGTGAGTGCAGCTGTGTAAAGACAAGATGTAAGATGCTGCATGAAGAGAATAAAAACTGAATTTAGGCCATCATCATCTAGTGCCCAGTTTTATATTTATGGCTGTATTTAATACGACATAGCACCATTAAAAAAAAGAGTGAAGTAGTTTTTACACCATTCAAATGCAAAATCTGGGATTAGGAATATCTGAAATATCACCATGAAACATCAGTGGAAATATCCGACTTTGGATGATGGAAGATGGAGGGACCAGAAATGGGCACATTGTTACTGCCTGTCTCAGCATTACAGAAGCTCTTTGAGAGATTAACACAGCAAGAGATGATGTGACAGTATGGGACAAGCTGGTGTGTTCCTTCTAAATTTTGAGTATACCATGAATAATCGGGGACAGCTACTCTGCAGTTGCCTATAGCAGTATGCAAAGCAGGCATTTCATCAGGCTAAAACCTTTATACCGAGGTCACCATGTAAACAGTTAATGAAGCAGAAACACTCCAGGGATTCATTGACTGTGCACATTTAGATGTGTTCTGTATAACTGTTCAATTGGCAGCAGTGAAATTACCTCACTGATGCTTTAAAGAAACTGTGGACACACTACTCCTCCAGCATTAAATGGGGTGTTCATAATTAATTTCTTATTTTCTAAGCCAGTGTAACAGTTTGAGTATAACTTTTATTTAGCATTACAAAGTTAAAATGGGAGAAAAGAGCCTAGAGGTCATAAACTACTTCACACAATTTAGAGTGCAGTAAGGAGTTATTGCTGCACTAGTGCCTGTTAATGCATCTGCAATTTTCCATCGGGTTAACTTTTTTGTCATAGGAATTGCCTTGTAACCAGTTACCACAAAATCCTACATCACTGTGATACAACTTAACACAAAGATAGTTTGAGATGTAATTCATGAGCCTGTAAATGAGTGTTGCCTTGCAGTGTTCTGCAAAGTCCCCAAGTATTACTGGAGCTGGCACAGCATTCTGTGAGTCAAGAGAACGATGTCCCATCCATAACACTGCTTTAAACATGTTAGTATTTCCTGGGATGTCAAAGCCTGATAAATCCTCTATCACATCTCCTCAAAAAAAAAAAAAAAAAAAAAAAAAAAGGAGACCTGACAAATGGAGCCCTACAATGGACAGCTAGAGGGTAAAATAGTTAAAGCCTTCCTGGTACTGATTTGTATGATGCAAATGGCTCTGTGAACCCTCAGGTTGGCAATGAACTGCTTGGCTTGCCTTCACCATCTTCTCTCTGTTACAGAAACAGAAACACACATCCCTTAAGAGAAGTTCTTTGGGAATAAATGCCAGATGTGGAGAATTTAGAACCAGGAGGAACTATTACAACTTCTGTGTAACAAGCCATCAGGTTTTTACAAAGTGTCAAGCTCTTAACTTGGCTGTGCTAAAAACACACATTATGCATGTAATTCATCTTCCAGCACAGAGCTGTTTCAGTGCCTTTCTCACTTCTATGGCTCTTCCTAGGAACATACCTAGGGATCAATCCTCACAATTTAGATTCATCTACCAGATTCCTCCTGGAGGCTGGAATGTTTTGTGCCTGTTCTCCTTCATTCATGTTTGCTCCTTGAATGTACATTATTGTATCAGCAGCTTCTTTGGGCCGATTCCCATTTCAGTGACAGTAAAAGTCTTGATGTGCTCTTTCATGAGTAAATGACAGCTCCTCATCCATGGCATATGTGTATTTTTCACTTAAAAAGTTTTTAAAAAGCCATAAAAAGCAAACAACTAAAAGCATTCTTTATGTTTAGGCCACTCAAGCATTGCCTTTGAAATCTGTGATATGTGTACAAACAGGTAAAGCTTCCTGCACCCTTGGAGACACTAGTAAAGGATGATATCCCCATGACTTGGTAAAGACTTCCATTTGATGAAGTACTGAGTAGTTTTTAGTGGAATGGAAACCCTAATGATAAATACATAGCTAGCAACTTGTTTAAAGAATCCTTCTATTCCAGTTTTCCTCTACATGATGACCTTTCTCCATGTGCTGTACAACCGCTACTCTACCATAAGAGATGCTTCAAGAAATGGCAAATCCTCTTTTAGTAAGATTAAGTCAATAGCCGGGTAATGAATGTTCTAAATATCCATCTAATAGACTGCACTTCATACAAAATTGGGTAATATTCTTCACCGAGGTGTACTGACTCTGTACATACTGACACTATATTAGTTAAAGGAAACTTAAACATAGATTGTGAACCAATTTTTTATGGAAATTGAAGTGATTTTATAATGATAGTTTAATATGTATGCTTATATTGATATTTACACGTATATAAGTGCAAATATGTACATACACACCATATCCATATTGCTAAGATTTAAAATATGATACAGAAAAAAATCATCCAAGACATAAGTGTCTTATGAACACTCCGAGCCAAGGGGTAGAAGATTCGTTCAGGTCTAGCTAATCAGCATCTTGCTATCCAGCTAGTGCCATAAGAGAAGTCTGTCTCATCTGTTGGTTTTCAACAACGGGAAGGTTTTGATGCATCTGTCACACAATTCCTCCCATTTCTATTTGGAGAAATCTGCAATCTGTTCCATTAATAAAATGTCTCAAGTCGTTTCCTCTTTCCATGCAGCTCTAAACCCACTTGACAGGTGGATATTTTGACCTGTACATGGTGCAAAGCATTGAGTCATTTTAGTAAGTGTATGTCTCCACAAAGAAAAGAAAGATAGACACTAATTAAAACCTGGATAAGTCATCTGGAAGACTGGTAGCACACTCTGGCATTTGTTAATACAATACAAAAGTCACTAATTATAGTAGTATTATTAGTACCGTTGAATTTATAACAGCCTGTCAGAAGAGCCATTATAAACCACTATATTCAGGTGTTCATAGAGACAACCATAAAAATTAAAATAAAGCTGGAATTTGGCATGCATGATCTTGGTTTGGAGTGCTTTTTCCCTTTAACAAAGAGGGCAGAGGGTGCTTGTGGCTGCACTTATTTACACCCAACTTTTGTGTTTTAAAAGCCTTCCTTTCAAAACCACTTACAAATAAAGTCGTTGTTTTATTCATAAAATAAATACTTTGGGATTAAAAAATGCCAGTTTAAATCCTCTTTCATCTGTTTGCTGTAGTCTTAGCTATATATCTTCTGTTTTGGCCACATACTTAAATATGTGTATCCCAAGAGCTGGGGAGTTCAATAGAAATAGTCAGCTGAGAAAGGTACCAATATGAATACTTTTGTGCATCTGGTTAATAATTTGTCAGTCCTTCAGGTCCACTTATGAGACTGAGGGAAAAAAATAACGTCTCCTTTCCTTGGCTCCTTTTTGTCCTTGTGCTCTGTCAGCTACTAGGAGTTGTTCTTTGCTGATGTTTATATAGTGCTTGTTGCAGTGGGATTTCAAACCTCAGTCAGATAAAGCACAATGGGAATGCAAATACCACATAACAGAATGTTTGCAAACATTCCTGGTAGTGGTGGCTTTTTTCAGTGTTTTACAGGAAATCAATTACTCCTTTATATCTGTTAAAATGGGCCAATTCAACAACAGCTGGCAAAATTAGAGATCCCAGCCCTTAATTTCTCCTGCCATGTTAGTTCATAGACTTAATGAAAGAAAAATGTTTATATGTTATACTTATACCTACATTAGAATGATTAGATCCCATAAATTATGCAGGACATCATTAATAAATTTCATTATGCATCAGATTACAATGTCCTCATTCCAACAGCAGTCTCTGATTAATTACACAGCAATCACCACAGAGCTGACATAGCTAGAGATGGGGGATTACCCTGTGTGCCCCTTGGTGCAAGCAGTCATTAATGTGATGGCACAAGGATTTGGGATAACAAATCACCCCTGGCTAGAACAGACCCGAACTCATTAAAGTTTAAAAGTTGTATGCATTTAATCTTTATTTTAAAAAGTAAACACAGTGGGGATTTGCCTGATAATAGTACCTTGGGCTTTCCTTTATCCAAATAAATCTGCTTGTGGCAACAATGCAAGAAAATAATAAGACAATAAGATGCATCAGGTGACTATAAAACACTTGACTTCAGGACATTTTCTTCAACATTTTCTTCTCTTATTACTTTTCTTCCCTCCTTCCTTCTCTTCATACAAATACAGAGAAAAATTGTCATAGATAAGTCCACGATCCAAAAGTCAGGTGAGTCTGGGCCAGGTGGGTTGTGCCTGAGCCATCTTTGTTATCCACATCACTTTCAGCCTCTTGGTTCTTAGCCTAAATGACATAGACTGCCTTGTATCCATGTGATCCCTAGGCTATGTTCTCTCGGTCATGTTTTGTTTCATGCCTGCATTTGCCATCCAAGGGAGCTAACTGGTTCACTCTAGACCAAAGCCAGTCTGAATTTATTTAGGGAACACATTGGGGTATGGGAAATCAAGTGTCTTCTCCACTGGGCTTGTGGAACACTACTGTGAAACTCAAAGGACTGAGTAATTTTTATGTTCGTGGTGAAAGCATGAAGTGAAAGAAGGAAGTAAATAAGTATGGAGTAGACAAGAAATTTCTGGGGAAAAAAAAAAAAAGGTTTATCCTGCCAATGCTCAGACTCACAGCTGAATAACCTAAATGAGGATATCACTCAGTGATAACTGTTTGCATGGGGAATGGAGACTGAAAGATATCTCTGCAAGGCAGCTTAATTCTAAGGAGAAGTAAATTATACCCTGGGAATACTTATTTCATAGAATCATAGAAGAGTTTGGATTGGAAATGACCCTGAAGCTCATCCAGTGCCAACCCCTCTTCCATGGGCACGGACAATTCCACTAGACATATTGCTCAGAAGTCCATCCAGTCCAAGTCCATCCTGACCTTGAACCCTCCCAGGGATGAGGCATTGACTGATTCTCTGGGTAACCTTTTCCAGGGCCTCATCACCTTCACAGCTGAGAACTTCTTCCTAAAATCTAATCTAAATCTCTTCCATTTTAGTTTAAAACCATTTCCTTTGTCCTATCACCATTGCTCATGTAAAAAGTCATTCTCCACCCTTTTCATAAGCCTCCTTCAGGCACTGGAAGGGGCTCTCATCAGGTTTCCCTGGAGCCTTCTCTTCTCCAGGCTGAACACCCGAAGCTCTCTCAGCCTGCCTCCAATAGCAGAGGTGCTCCATCCCTTGGAATATCTCTGTGGCCTCCTCTGGGTTTGCTCCAGGAAGTCAAAGTCTTTTTTTGAGCAGAGGACTCCACACCTAGTCATTTTGCTGCATAACTAAATGCTGCATTAGCAGTGAGTTAAGTGGGATAATTTAAGGATTAGTGATTGAATATCCTTTTATCTTCCCAGTTCAGTAAGCATCTGCCTAAGCCACTCTTCTACTATGCTATCAAAAACTGCTAGGCCTATTTCTGCAAACAGTCTCTTTCTCTGCAGTCAACAGGTAGTATCAAGGTTTTTCCATTATAGCTCATCTGTGGAGAAGATGGGTTTACACATACCTCCTACCTTACTGCAGTAATTAGACCTCAAGGATAAATAAGAACCTTACCTATATTTGACCACTAATACAACTTGTATCAGTGTTAAAATTTCTGGGACCCTACTCTGTTATATTTGAAAAGACAGCAAAGGCAGGTAATGATCCTGCATTAGAAAAAAGTATCAATTCAGTCTTTGTCCTGTGCAAAGTCTCACCATCTCCAGTGATACTCAGCTGAGATGCCCTGGGTTTTCTCACCTAAATTCCCCAGGAAAGAAAAATGCCACATCAAACTTAAACTAGACACTGAGGTTGAAATTGCCAAGGAAACAGACATATTTCAAAATGCTGAAATGTTGCCAGGACATTTACTCCAATACATCTCTTTCTTGAAAGACTTTTTTTTTACATAACCCTTTACGGTCCAGAAGATTTGTCTCCCCGCAGCTTCTGCCTTTCTGCTTCCTTCAGAAGCAGTGAATGAATACAATTCCCAAAGAAACATAAGAACCTGTGGGCAGTAACTGTATTCTTTCAGTGCCCTGTGTAATGTATGCAACAAACTGAACGAGGAAACACATCTTTAAATGTGCTGGGGTGTTAGCAGCTGCTATTAGCTGGAACATCAAGAAGCCTGTGCTAAACATTCACTGGACACTGAGCTTCTCATATTTATTCTCTGTGTTTTTTAAGAGAAGTCCCCCTGAAACTCAGGGTGTTCATGTTCTTGGCCTGATGTTTTGTTTTGCTTTTGGTTTTGTTTTCTCTTTAGCTATTGATATTTGTGCCCTTTAAACATGCCTCAAATATTTTAAAGGTTTGAGATGGGACTGAATCAGGAAGAGAAGTTTTTTAAGAGTTTATTGAAATACATAAAACTCCATCTCAAAAATAAATTAATTTTTAAACTCTTGGTGTGGACACAGAGATAATCTGAGGGAGCATCTGGTTTATAATCCCTCAGGCATTCTGTGGCAAGAGGAGAGTGTGAGCCTGGTCTCGCTCAATCAGCTTTCCACCCATTAGGTACAAGAAGCCAAGGTGTCCTTTAGTGTGCTAGAAAAATGCCCATGTTATAAATATAAGTTGTACAGTACATATTTTCAAATTGTTTACTCCATAAAACACAGAAAATCACACAACTTTGTATTCATAGCCCTTTATCAGGTTACAGAGTAGTCAGTAGCATGGACACTCTTTCCTGTACAGATTTGGTAGAAAGCAGAGTCATACACAAATAAAGCAGAGAAGAAACAAGCCTAAAGAGCCTCAGGATGAAACCATCCTGTGCTACTAGTAATTTTTGTCAAGGATAACAGAGTTGTTGAAAAATAAGGATAAAAAACTTCCTTGCCCAACACACCATCTTGCTGCTGCTTAATCCATCCTTAATTTCATCTTCATACTTTTTTTAAACTCACAGATTCTCTCTGAGGTAGGGCTTTCCAAATATCTAGGGAACCTGAAGTTGCTGAACACCATTTCCCAACACAGAGCAGCTCTGAGTGTCCTTCCTCTGAGGAGAGTCATGCTCTGCAAACTCCATACTTTTGTCTGTCCATGATCATGTAATATCCATGGCTGCTTTCTCCACAGTATCTTGAGGGAAGCAGGCTTTCTTCCGTCCTGCTGGATACTGACACTGAGTGAAGGGAAAAAAATTACCTTGTTATTTCCAACAGTGATGCTGCCGGCCTTGTGGACTGTTACAGTATTTGTAGTTTAATGACAATTATGTTTCTCAGACAAACAGCCTCACTATCTCTATTGCTATATTCCCCCCACTGAAAGAGCCCTCAAGCAAGCTTGATACCTGAATTTTCATATCTCCACTGGGCAGATGTAATTGCTGACTTCACCACATGCCTCTGTCTTGCTGTGTCTGTTAAGATTTCAGATATATATCTTGAATAAGTTTCTCCTCACTGCCTTCACTTCCTACTCCAGCTTTCAAGCCTATATAAAACACCCTTTCAGATCCTTTTTTTTTTTTAATTCATTTTTGACAGTTCCTGTCTTCTGAGCATTTTTATTATGTCTCCTATAAATTGGCCTCTCTACAAAATAATGAGCAAGACCATAGTCCTTGCAAAAGGAAATGCAGTAGTGCCCCTGCACTTACAGGAATGGATACAACCACTGTGGGAGCACTTTGAACTCATTCATAAATTGAAATTTGTCCTTTGATAGTTAGATGTGGTCACTAGGAGAAAAAATTTC
The DNA here is from genome assembly GCA_038380795.1 of Pyrocephalus nanus. Lineage (NCBI taxonomy): Eukaryota > Metazoa > Chordata > Aves > Passeriformes > Tyrannidae > Pyrocephalus > Pyrocephalus nanus. Next base: position 3,684,024 of record CM076263.1, on the reverse strand, counting down.
AAAAGCAAAAGGTGACCTGAGAACACGACAGCTTTTATGTTTTGGGATGAGAAAGCCCAAAGGAAGAACCAAAATGGCCCAACAGTGACAGCATTACTCAGGCCTGCAGTTGGTTCCTTTCTCTATTCAAACAGCTCTGATCATGTCAAGCAGGTCACCTCATTAATCTGTACGTACCTATATTCATTTTTCTTTCCTTTATAGAGGTAAAGAAAGCATTAGGCTTGCTCAAAAAAAAAAAAAAATGTATCCCCTTGCTGATGGTTCAAAATCTTTTCTAGACTAGGTCTTAGCTTTTAGTTCTTCAAGCTCAGGAATAACAGCACTTTCTTGTTTCTCAGGGGTGTTGTGGAGATAAATACATTAAAGATCATGAGCTGCTCACCTCACAGACAAGTATTTTAGGCAGTGCCCACAGAATTCCCAAATGTTTGCTTTCTTAAGATCTGTGAATTACTCCTCCCAAAGCTTCCTGCTGTATGTGGTCTTAACATTTGTCCCTGTGCAAATGATATGGGAGTAGAAGACTCTTTGTTGGATGGCCCAGTATTTTGCACCATCCCCCTGAGGATACTCTCAGTGTCCATGGCACTGTATGATACAAAAGTGCAGGAAAAGCAATGATAAAGAAAGCATACCCATGAGAACAGGGATTATCTCTGCTTCTTACTTGGAAAAGCTAACATATTCCTCCAGAGAAGCAATCTAGGATTGAAAAATATTTGTGTTATGCAAGCTTGGAAGGATCAGAGATGACATCTTCATTGCTTTGATTTTCATTAGCTGCAGGTCATTAAGCAGGCATTTGTGGGCGTAATTCTGTGTGTATAAAACGACTGAAATATTTATTACAAACCAAATGAATGAAAATAGACTCCAGTCATTTCTGCATGTGATATTTTGAAGTATAAAGGTGACACAAGGCACCTTCTCCCATTACCATATTGATGTGCACCAGTACTTATTTCTAGGCCAAGTAAGTCTCATGACAAAGTTGTTTTTTTTTTTATCTCTGGTGATGCAAGAAACATTCCAAAGAGCAGTTACTGGAAACTTCAGCCAAGTAATGGTAAGGTATACCAACCAATCCAATCAGTCTCTGAGGCATTAATGAATACATATGCAATCCAGATTCAATTTTCTTACGTGCTTACACTACAGCTGCAAACTAAATAACCCTCTATCCATGGAATGAGCCTCCCAGAGAAGCTGTGGCTGCTCCATTCCTGGAAGTGTTCAAGGCCAGGTTGTCTGGGAATTGGAGCAACCTTGCCTGGTGGGAATTGCCCCTGCCTATGGAAGGAGTTTGGAACTAGATATTCTTTGAGGTTGCTTCCAACCCAAACCATTCTACTATTCTATGATAATTTCTTTCCACATGACTTGCCTCTGTCAGTCCAAGAGTAAGCAAAGGAAAAGAAGAATCTACAGTGCTTATATATTTAGTATTAGCACTACAACTTCCAGCATGCATTAGTAGGACCAAGAATAACTTATAAGGTGGTGGGGCATTAAGAAAAAAACAGAAAGTCAAAAAAACCTCATGCAAACAGCATGTTTATGACAATCAGTTTTCACCCAGAGTAGCACATGGAAAAGAGAGAAATGATGATGCCTACTGAGAGCTATAGACCTTACACAGCAAAGTTAGATCCAGTTTGCAGAGCTGTCAGTCTGGCAGCAGTAGCAGAAGTTTGTCATGAGGAAGGGAGTGGTGCAAATAATGATCTTGTGGGTCTCTATACTGAGGCAGACACAAGCTTTTTGGGCCAATTTTTTTTTCTAAATAAGCTGCTGAATTTGGAAAGTTAAACCTCTATTTAAGAAATTAGATAAAGTCCTAAGCTTTCACTAATCCTGATCATGTACAGAATGACTTCAGTGGGAAATGCCTCTGTGTATGGCCACATAAATCAGAGGAGTTTTGGTGCAAGGATGCCAAAACATGCTAAAAATGGGAAAAAGAAGAAACTTTTTTATTTATTCAACTTCAAATAACAATTAAAAAATATTTAATTCTCAGCATGCTGTAATCTATTCAAAGGCAGACTTGAAGTAGATGAGCTTGAACAATATAGATTGTACTCATTCAAATCTTGGAACTGTGTATCCAAGACCAATATTATTGTAATATTCCAATCTAATAGGCCTTCTATAGTCAAAAATTATGATCTTAACTCAGTTTAGTTACAATTCATAGATTAATTTTTATGAAAGGAGGGAAAGGGAAAATAATATGCCTTACAAGTCTTTATTCTTTAATGTTTTAAATAAAAGAATATGGAAGAAACCAAACAATTCCTTCTTGGGCTGATGGGAAAAGAAAAAAAGTATAGAACACTCTACCTCACAATAATACTCCAAGTCCAGACCAAACCAAAATATAATCTTAATTAGAAAAGAAAAGACAAATGAGCAGGGGAAAAAAAAAAAAAATCATGTTCCCAGAAAGTATTGTGTTAGGAAAACATGAGGAAGAAAATGACATATATTTCCATACTGCACAGTGCATGGTTGTGATTTTGCTGTGAGGCATAAAGGACTTGGAGCCTACACAAAACGTGTAAGGACATCAAAGCATATTTTAGCATCCAAATCAGAAGTGATCCCTCTCATGTCAGCTGGCATTTGAGTAAGCATCATCAAGCCAAGGAGTTGAAAAGAAGAGCAGCAGTGGCAGGAAGAGTTTTCTAGTCATTCCTAGTGGAATATAACATGCTGTTCTAGCTGGGGTGCTGGCCAAGCACAGGCATTTTTCCCTTGCAAGAAATATTTCCTGTCTATTCCTTCTGAATTAAAAAATGAAACCTCATGTAAATAATTTTGCTTTACACAACAGAAGTGCCAAAACTGTAATTAGAAATTGTGCCTTAGTTCCAGTTGCAAATATATCGAAGACTCCAAAGTTTACACTGTTGAAACAACTGGAGTGTGGTAACATCAAAAAAAAAAAGTGGATGCTGCACCCTGGAATGTGTTTAGTGGTACCTCTACCTGCAGCCTGTCCATAGAGTCTCTTTTTGGAGACCAGTCTCCCAAATACTTTAGATGAAGTTGGCTATATTTATTTAAGGATGATGCAAACAACAGAAATCTATTGGCAGTTTACTACCAGATGAAGGACTCTGTCTTGGTATTATAGTCTTATTTGATATGAATTTCTATAAATAATTAACCAGCACTGTGCATGGATGACTAAGCATGATAATAGAGATGTTTCCTTTTGAGGTTAGGATTATACCCTTTGTAATACCAAATAAACCAGGCAGCTTGCAGGAACAGGTTGCTTCCTTCTGAATTGGACTGGAAATGTTCACAAATCATATTCTGCTAACCAAGACCCTCAGGGCAAAGAATGGAAAAGAGCTGTGGTTTCCAGGGGAAGAAAAGACAAGAATGCTCAGCCTGTGTTTTTAGGACTGGTTATCAGCACAGCATGTAAATATTTTAAAACTAAACTGGATGCCCAATCTGGATTGTTCCTGTAATCTGCAGGTAAACACTGTATTCACTATGATTTATAAAAAAAGAAGTTTAAAAGAAGATTGTGAGACAGAGCCAAAATCTGCCTTGCATTATGTACAGCTCAGCCGGATGGGATTGCATGACACTTGTACAAAAGAAACCAGTCTGGAAGGGAGGATTTCCTGCAGTAGTTCATATTAAAAATATACCAGCTCTGATTTGTGAAACACAGATAGAGCAGAGACCTCAAACCAGGCTCTGTGAGTTATTCCTGTGCCTCTATCAGTCCAGCTGTGCCCGTCTCTGCTTCCCTTTGGCTCTGTCACTTGGTGCTGCATGTCCAGCACAAACAGCTGCAGACGAAACATTTACCACTCTGTAGAAGGCAGGAACACTTTGCACCACTTTGAAAATTGTGTTTTGTTAGTGTTTTTATCTCACTGCACTGATTTACAAGTTTTTGGATTTGAACTTTCTGAGCTGACCTTCTGGCCCTGGTCAGAGCATGTGTGCACTCAGGAGCATGCACACGTGTGTGTTGCCACGTGTGATGGCTTCTTTCTTTGTCAGAAGAAAAGGCATTGAATCAATAGCATTTAATGGGATGAATTAACAGTTCCATGGGCAGTTACCAAAGCACAAGTTTTCACTTAAGTAGGCCTTGCCTCTTTCAAAAAGAAAGTAAAGATATGAACAATCCCTTTGGTATTATCATTACATCAAATGTCATATTAATTTAACAGGTTCAGCAGCTGTTGAAAATTAGTTTAATGCTTCTCGTGCAGGAAAAAATGAGACAATAATGCAGATTTTGTGTGGCAGCCAACTTATCCCAGGTATTGAGAGGCTTTTCCAAAGCCAGGTATGCCTCCTCAAGTCTCTGCACCACCTCCACAGTGGGTTTGAGACTCCTGAGAGCTGCTTCAGATTTAATTTTGTGGCTTCACTCTCTGTACAAAGCTCAGTATGTTGTCAATCCCTCATGCTTTGTGCACATAAAGGATGAGGTCTTTGATAGGGCTTATGTGTTCAAGTTTTGTCCAGGCTATAAGGAGGTGCCTTGTGCTTCTCTGCAGAAAGCTCTGCTGATAAATGAAAGCTATCCAGATTTCCCTCTCTTTATTTGATGATCAAAATGTCAGTGTTTTCTTCACTGACACTCAGGAATTATGTAAGTTAGCATGAATTCCCTCTGATCAACACCTCTGTCCACAGTCTTACTTCATTAATTGGAAGACCAGGTTGTTTTCCAACTTACTTGAGTTTCTGTGGTGCAGCTCATAATGGTAGTTTTTCATGCATTACATGGACAGTGATTCTTCACCATTTCGCAGAATTATAAAAGATACACAGCTTTAACTTCCTTTTCTTTAAGGATTCTTTCCCTTGCGGCTTTTTTCCTTTTTCATTCATACCCTTTACCTGGGCTATTTGCAACAATCACCCAGCACACCTTTTTATAATCAAGAACTGTAATTCATCTTTATCCTTGATGCTTCTCCATTGCTTATGGATATTCTGTTTGACACCAAGGCAACAGGTCAAATGTATCTCCCCCAAGGGCTTTCACTTTGTCTGTTCTTAAGAACATCCAAAACCACAGACAGAGTAGTAGCCTGTACCCAGTTTCTCTGTATCCTGCACAAAATGCTGAAATTCTTCCAATCATATTTTCTTCTCTAAATGGCTACACAATCATCAAAATTACAGGATTTCTTTTTCCTACTGAAAAAAAAAAAAAAAAAATCAACCTTCTCTTTTTCAAGCTAAAGAAACTTTTCTCTATGTTTCCCATTCCAGTAATTTTTTCTAAGTTCAGATCATTTTTTCATCTTATCAAGATCAGCTCGAATTCTCTTCTCATCGTATAGAGCAGCTTTATATTTCTCCACAGAGCTTCTTGTACCACCTATATGAGCATTCATCACTGAAGTAATTCATAATAAACTTGAACAGTCTCTTGGAAGAGACTCCAATTAGGCTCCTAGATGCAATGTCTTCACAGTCTGGCACTACTCTACTGATAGATGAACATAAAAATAGGACTTTTTAAGAACAGCTGTGCAGCTAAACTATACTTGAAATGTTCTTATTTGCTCATGAGAATGTTACAAGGGATCAAGTCTAAATACATATTAAAATCAATGTGCCTTATATCTATAACTTTGTCAACCTATAAAATATGTACTATAAGGGGGAGAAGATCATTTGATGTTTTACCAAATCTGTTACCATTGCTGTGTCCTTACTTCACAGGAATATAAAAACTTTTTTATTTTGAAAATTTTTCCACAGTTTCTTAGACAAACCAATGTTAATATTCTCTGTAAACCCCTTTATATTCCTTTCAAAGGTGCTTGTGAAGTTTGGCTTCCTTTAGTCATCTAGACCTCCCTTTTTCTATAACTTATTACAAATTGCTGGTTTGACTGCAGAGGTTGTTCTGGCTGGTGTAGAAATTAAGGTAGTGGACCATATTATTGCATTCAGACCTGAATATCAAGCTAAAAAAAAAAAAATTGACCATTTTTTGTCATTTTACCTAATAATGTGCATGACATTTGTTGTGGATGTAGCAAATATCACCCTGTTCTTCAGAAGGAATTGCATTCCTGAAGAGGGTAGCTAAAGTTGCCAATGCAACTTTTAAAGCTGCATTTTCTTGATGAGACCTGTAGTCACTTGTCTTTCACAAAGGATTTTTAGAAAAATGTTATTAAGCAGCTGAACTGACTTTCACATTATGGCACAGCAGAAAAATTGCACTTTGTTTACAATATTTCTCATTGCACTTGATATTTTATCCACTGTTGACAAGACAACAAAGTATTTCTATGTCTGTAACTCAGCTTCCCTGTTGGGGAAAGAAAAAGTAAATTCTCTGCTATTTCAGCACTTACTGCTAAATGATCCTAAGTGGCACATGCCCAGAGGGGTTTCTGAGTGACAATGTTCAGAAGTGCTGTTCCTATGAATTTGCCTCTTGGAGCAAAATTTCCAGTTCCAGGTTAGATGTGTAAATCTCCAACCAATAAATTACCTGCTGAACCCAACATTTCCCTCCTTGCAACTGTCACCCACATCATTGCATGCCAGGTCCCAATTCTCCCTGTGCTCTTGATCACTTTCTTGCCTGTAAACTTATCCAGTTTCAGCAAACATCAGCTTAGCTTCAAAAAAGTGCAAGCCCTCTGAACTGGCTGTTGGAAGGTCTCAGAGGTATTACTAGTCATATACAGAGCAGCCAAATTTTCAAGGTTCAATTGTCAACAAGGTCTAATTTCCTGAGAAAACAATGTTAATGTGTTATTTTGCAGTTTATAATGAACTGATTTGAATACATTTATAGAGCTTCTTGTTTTTCTCTTTCCTCTAATTTCTGTCCCACTGTCTGTCTATGGTTAAATATCAAGATTTTTGTTCCACAGATCTCCCTGCCTTGAATCTTAAAATGAATCAAAGCAAGGCTGTAAATAAAAGAATAATAAATAAATACAGCCATTTATAAAGATGTAGGCCTAGTAATCCGCTAGGAGATAGTCTGCAAATGTCTGCCAGATGAAATGAATAGTCTATGATAATCCTTTCTAGTTATTAAAAGAGATTTCATCTAGTTATTTATTTTTCTCCAGGGTAAATGAACCATTATAAGGGCAACTTGTTTTTGTGGTTTAATGTTTTCATCATTGATGTTGCTTAAAACCTGAAACCATTATGATGACTCACATGCTCTCAGACTTCAGAGACAAATGTATGCTACGTGTCCTAAAACTTTGTACATATCAGTCTCTCATCATCCTAAATTGGACACGTCATAAAAAAGGCTCCACAAACCACCACAAGAGAAAAAAAAAAAAAAAAAAAAAAGGTCCTTTATGACTCTAGCAGTTGAATTTATAAGTTCAATACCTAAAATGCTTTGTAGTGATAAAATTGTTCTTTTATAGGCCTGGCAAACCCTGTTAAGGAGAACATGCACAGGAATATTGTCTTACTGTGGAAGGATTTGGGTTTCTCTCTCTGCATTGAGAAGCTTGCCCAACCACTAGTTTTCTGTGAAATTATTGAGGTGTTTTGTGAAATAGTCTATTGGCTAAGCCCAGTGCTTTCTTTTTTTCTCTTTTTTTTCTTTTGTTTTGTTTGTTTAGTTGGTTGGTTTGTTGGTTGTTTTTTTTGGTGGGTTTTTTTTTTTGTTTGTTTGTTTATTTTTTTTTCTGTTGCAGTGAAGTGTTTTCAAATAAACTTCCTGTTTCAGAGCTTGGATATGGAATTCCTGACCTTATAGATCAAGAATAACAAAATCATCAGGCAAAACAATAGTAGAACAGCTGGCTAAGAAACTTCAGGAAGACGTTCACAGATGTTTATGTGGTTGACTTCAAGAATTTCAGGATAGTCATATGTATGAATGGTACAATTTGTAGTAACCAAACCAGAAGCCTAAAAATAAGCAAGTCATCTTCACTCACTCACTCACTCACTCACTCACTCACTCACTCACTCACTCACTCACCGACACATACATATACACATTACACATACAGTTGTTCTGCTCCTTCATTTTCAGCACATTGGTTGAAAATCTAGATGGCTTATGTGACTAGCAGGCAGCAGGCCATTTTTTTTTCAGTGAGCAACTGTGTTTTGTACAGAAATGCTGATGGTTTATCTACGTATTCGCCACAAATTACCTAGTTTCAGATGAAAAAAAAAAAATCAAAAATCATAGAGCTGCTGGAGATCTAAGTGCTCATGTCTAATACAATGGTGCAGTGAAAAGATTTCCTGCACCAATGTCTCACTTGCTTCAGTGTAGGTCCTGCCTACCCTTATCCCTAATTCAGGCAAAAAGATATAGAATCGCAGAATTATTAAGGCTGGAAAGACCTCCAACATCATCAAGTCCACCCCTCCACCGATACCACCATGCCCACTAAACCAGAGCACAAGGTGCTGTGCCTGGTCTTGAACACACCCAGGAGTGGTGACTCCACCACTTCCCTGGGGAGCCTCTCTCCACGCTTAACCTCTCTTTCAGTGAAGAAAGTTTTCTTAATATCTAATCTAAACCTCCCCTGGTGCAGTTTAAGGAAAGACCAACCCCCATCAAACCCCCCCAACCCCAATTCAGGCAATTGTGGAGACTGAGAAGGTCCTCCTTGAACATCCTTTTCTCCCAGAACCCTTAACTGCCCCTCACAGAATTTTTCCCCGGATCCTACTACCACCCTCTATCCTTCCTCTGGTTTCTGTGCTAGCTTGCCTCTGACTGGAAATGGGAAAGATTTTGTGACCATTTGTCACCCTGTTATGCTGAGCTGCTCTATAGACATTGAGCACCATCACTGCCATCTCAGATGTCACTTCATGCTGAGCAGTAGGGAAGACAACTAGATGGGTTTAATTAATTATTTTACTGTTGAAAATAAAACAGCAAGAGTGTTAATGCTAATCTGCTAGCATCCTGAGCAAAGGAAGAAATATTATGGTCTGAAAAAAAGAAAGTAATCTTTGGTTTTCAGTGTAATAATATCCTTTGTTTGAAACAGCAGTTGGGAAACCTTTTGAAAATAACCTCCTCAGTCTCCAAATGTGCACACCAGACATAAGGATTGTCACTTTCTTTTGTAGGAAACTGAAAACTATTGATAAAAGTGGTATGTGAGAGGTTTATTATCTTTATTTTGCTCTGATTTCAATCATGTGATCTTTTTCTTATTAAAGTTTTTAATACATGAATGTTACACCCACTACTGATAACGCTGCTATAATTGGAAGAACTGTGGACATCTGTAGTGAACTGCTGTACCGTTTTAAATCTACAAGAGATTTTTATATGACTCTAAATGAAGGCAGGCTATCTTTCTTGCTTCATGCCAATCATGCAATGTATTTACTTTAGGATTATTAGGTGTAGGGTAATGCCTGGAGGCTGTGAGCACATTTAAACATCTACTTAGTGACACTCTGGTAAGATTATGAAGGAAAGATTAATAAGAGAACAAACAGGCTCAGTGGAACAGAAATACTGAAATCTTTCATCCAATCCATGTTTTATACACAAAAGAATGTACTCTGCTTCCTTTTCCCTTGTTTCAGAGGTTATCATCAAGCATGTCATATTGCCATTTGGCTAATAAATTCTACATCAAATTTGTCACCTTTAAGATGAGAGAATGAAAATGGGAAAAAAAAAAAAAAAGAAATTCCTACTAATGTTAATCTTTGAAAAGGTTTTTTGGTTTTGTTCTCCCCACACACTCACACATTTTAATGTAAGACCTAAATTAACCAGCCCTAGTCTTTTCAAATGCTGCAAATGAAAATTGAAATGTAAAAAGTAGTCACTTTTGTGATCTTCTGTATTTGCCTTCAGTCAAAGGAGAAGAGTAGATGTTCCCCATAAGGGAATGTACCTTGCAGATACGTTTTTGGCAGGTTAATTCACCCAAATCCCTTCTCCTGTAAGGACAAGTGGTTTAATGGGCTGTTCAGTTTAGCTCCAGTGGTGTAATTAGCAGGGGTAAAACAAAGACAGTGAATGAATACAAATACCAAATTCCTCCCCCTCTTTGAGGAAGACTTACTCCCTAGGGGCAGGTATGCCTTACATGGAAGCACAAGAAAAGACACTTCAGAGGCACAAAACACCTGTAAAACTGCTGAGTTCAGCCCCTGGAGGGCTCCTGCAGAGGAGGGTCCCTGAGCAGCATCATGCACTCACAGCAGTCTCTATGCCAGCTGTTCCCAGTTCTCCCATCCATCCACAGCACAGCACCTGCTGGAAAGCCTGGCTTTTCTTAAATCCTGGTGTACCTGCACCACCAGGAGGGGATTGCAGCAGCCAATGGCAAGCCACAGTGTCTTGAAAAGAGCTATACCTTATTCTAGGGGTATGATGGTTGCTATGCAAAGCAGGACACGCCGGTAATGGAGCAGAGGGAGCTCTTGCTGTCACTGTCTAAGCAAAGTGACAGATTTTTTTTTTTCCTTTTTTTTCTCTGTGTCTGTTCAGTGGCCTGTAAGCCAAATCAGAAAGCTCGCACATCATCTTACGTGGTTTGTGGAAATCAAGCAGAATCACATTTGTTGTCAGTTAAATAAAAAGGTAAGGTTTTCATGCACACACCCCCCCACCCGTCCTACTCCGTCAACACACAGAACACTGCATCATTTATGTTTCAAAACTAACAATCCTGGATGTTTTCCTGTTGAGACCCTGTTTTTCAGAACCTCAAATCCTTATTTACTCAAAATGATAGGATTAAATTTATTTCAGATGGCATAATATTAATCTTTGTAGTCTGCTTTAAAGCCATAGCTCTAGGGCTAATTACTGTGTTTTAGAAAAGTGGCCTAATTTTTTTCGCCCACTCTCTGCTACCTTCTCCTCTTGGACTCAAGCTCCTTGATCCTCTGCTCTGTATTTTGAGATCTTCTTATGTATTTATCTTCCTGTCAAGGGCTGAGGGTTGTCTCCAAACTGATGTTTTAGCACAAAAGTCTCTTCAGTGTCTGGATTACCCCCACACGCTGACAGATGAATTAGAGAAGCAAAGAGAAAGGAGTTTGGCACATAGCATGAGAACAAGAGTTTACCAATTGCCATGCAGCTGTAGTGGATTTCCTTTGTTGTGCCGCAGGGCCTCAGTAGATGTTTAGGAAGAATGACATTTCCTGACTTTTTAGTTTTTGAAAGCCTGCCTTGACTTGGCAGCTCTTGACTTCCAGGCAACTTTGGTGGCATCTTTCCTCTCCCTTCAGCTTTTCAGAATGTTTTCTGTGTTTTTGAAGAGCTTTTTCCATAGCTGCATTGAGACATTTGTCCTGAATTCTTTCTCCACTCACTCCTCTCCCACTTGTATCTCTCCTGCTTATGAATAGAACTCTTTTTATCTTGGTCTTTAGGCTTTTGCCTTATAAAAGTCTTCCTCCTTTCTCACTTGCTGTGAGCACACCATACTCTTTCTTCCCACCAAGAAGGAAAATGCCATTGATTTGGCCTATATTTTGGTCCTTTTGAATGGGTTTTTTTCTCCAAACAGTGCTTGAAACACTCACAGAGATGTTCATCATTTTGCATCTTAAAATACAAGGTGACAAAGATGGGGAGCATACAGAGCAGAACAGAGATCACACCTGTCATGAGGCTAAGGCATGGTCATGGTAGGTCCCCAGGTATTAGATCTTCAGGTATTTTGAGGAACAAAGTACAAACACCCCTGGTCTGGGCTTAACTGACACAAAAAAATAGAAGTATAAGCTCAAGAAGAAACTGAAAAATGTAATTATCAATGAGAATAGAGTGAAAAACAATGTGTTAGATAGAAGTGAGAAACCCACCTAGAGCTACAGGAAAAAAACTCAGCACAACTTAGTTGAAGTTTGGATTTTGAAGATAAATATATTAAATTAAATTAAGAATACGAATAATATGAAAAGGCAAAGTGGAAACTTCTTAGATGAAGTCATTTAAACTAGCTGCAAATCTGTGTTAGAGCAATCAGGAATCAGCACAAGAAGAATGATAACAAAATATCATGCACTTCTTTTCCTTCAGGTTCTTCACCATAAAACAGGTAAAATGTAGGGCCAATTAGAATATAATCTGAAGTACTATGGAAATTTTAAATTTTTTGGAAGGCACTGAAGGAAGTGTGGGGAACAAAAGGATTTTTCCTCACTAAGTATTGTGTAAGATATGGGTCTGCCAAAGAATCAAACCTCCATGGAATAATGTAAGAAAAATGCCTGTGAATTATAAAGTCCATAAACCACTGTGAAATAAAATATACTGGGCTTTAGCTTCAGTATTTCAGTCCTGGGCCAGAATATTCTGGTTTTCAACAAACGGCTGGAAGATTTCAATTCTTATGAGTTCATAAAGTTTCCTGTTTGCTATTTTGTTTTAGTATTAAACATTTCCACAAAGCAGAATCCTCTTAAAAAAGGAAGACAAACTTTACAAACACCTTTATAACTCTACTGCCTTCAGCCATGGTAAACTCTTTTTTAGCTTCTGTATCCTGTAGTTTTGTTTTTCATTTGTTCACTTGGCAGGTTCTGGTTGCTTTTGTTTTGCCTTCTTATCTGTTCTTTTCTTTTCTTTTTTTTTTTTTTTTTGTTTTCCTGTGAGGGTGTTGTAGTTGTTGATGCATCTCTCTTCATAGGCCTTGTTTACATTTATCTCAAAACTGAACACCAGAAACTGCGTGCTTATGGCATACACATATATGTATACACACAGACATACACACACACTGTCTCTCACACACACTTATGTATGTATTTTTATACAAACCCATGTATTTATATGCACATATTTCAGCTAATGGTGCTCAATCTGTTCCAGGGATGAATACGTTCAAATGTTTATTCTGCTGGTATTGAAGAAGACTGGCTTTTTTAACAACAAAACTATTGTAAATGTCTTAAAATTAAACAACAAGCTTCAGGCAAAAAGATGTATGTTCAGCAAAAAGCTATTACTTACGAGACCATATGTGCCAGAAGGCAAATACTCCCAATGTTCAAAGACAGAATGGAGGAGACAACGTATTCCAGCTCTGAGCCCTTTTAACGCATCACCCTTACACACACAATAAAGATTTTTGGATGAAGCTGACTGCTTTTTTTCTACCAGAGTAATCAAGCCCTACATCATTAACCTTTCTGTTTGCCTGGCAGATAATCTGGGAGAGTAGCAAGTGACTACTCCTCCGGGCTTTGGAGGCAAGCCAACACAATTACTCTCACCCTGTTCTTTGAGGTGGCAGCTGCAGAGAGATCAGGATGTAGAAAACAACCATGAAATCAAAGGGTTACAGACTTTGGAGCCAACTCTTCATTCATCTGCCTATCAGACAGAGCTCCTAACTTGGATGACAAAACCTCACAGCTCACCGTCCATGCTGAACAGTTACAAACCATCAGTCAAGCAAAGAATGCCCTCACAAAGGTCTAATGTTAGCCCTACTGTCCTCCCACCTGTCTTTATTTTCTGGTGGTGGTGGTTGTGGCAGTAGTATGAATATGTAACAGAGCCAAAAGTATGCTGTCTTGCAGATTCTGTTCTACTAATATGTCTAGTTGGATAGTGTTATTGTATAAAGTCTACTGACATTCTGCCAAATGCCAGCTTAGATTTTTGGAAATGGTTTGTGCTCAGAAATTTTCATACACAGACTAAAAACGCTTCCCCACTGAAATGCTTTCCCTGCTAGATAGTGAATATGGCAGCTCTTTTGTGTCGGTGATGAACGTAGTTAAGGAGAAGGTGATTACCTGTGAAAGACAGGTAGTGAGACGAGGTGACACCTTAGTCATTGTCCAGGATCTGCAGCTTCACAGGAGATGAATAATTTCATTATATGAAGGCTGTGATATCTTCAAAGGAGTTGCTGAAGCATTTGGTAAGAGACAGAATAAATAAATGTATAAAAGGAGAGAGGAATACAGAAAGGTGAAGTAATTTATCCAAGTCATGCTAATTGTGTTGGGCAGAGAAAAGATCCCAGACTCTGCATCCTCAGCCTGTATCCCAGTTGCTAAGCAACTGTCCTGAATATGAGGGTGCCCAAAGCACAGTATATCAGATGCTATAACATTGGCTCTCTGACACCTTCTGCTTTGATTCACACTGTATCTGAGGTCTAATAAAGAAAAGAAATGGGCCTCCTTTTCTGTCTGTGACTTCAGCTCTTTTGTATTTCGTCTAATAAATGAAACCCCCAAATTAGGGGGCCAGTTGTACTGTGATCTTGCTTATCAGTAGATGTAAAAGAGCAGCTCCAGTGGGTGAGCAGAGCAACCTCAGGTCTGAGGGATTGCATAGAGGTCTCTGTCTCACATCTTAAGGAGGGCAAAAAGGGGGATTAGGCTTCTAGCTTTAAACTAGATAACCATAGGCATAACATTACATGAGATTTATCTTGTCTTTGCTGTCTTAAAATGCTGCTGGAATACATATTTCATCATAGTAAAAGGTGGCTGAAATAATTAATATCTAGGAAACAATAACTGGGAATTTTCTGTGGACAGAAGTGGATTTTTGGAATTACCAGGCCAGTGTCTGGAATCCTTCAGTGAGAGTGCAATTACATGGCACATCTGCTATGGCCAGCTTCTGGATGACTTTCAGTTGGCAATGTGGAGGCATCCATCAACCCGCAAATATAGCTCGTAGGCCTAAAATGACAGCCCTGCCTTGCCTGAAAGGCATCAAGACCAGGGAGCTGATCTCCACTATGAATTCCACATAAATCTGTGAGGGAGCCAAAGAATTGATGATGAAAGTGCTGAAGGGCAAAGAGTGAAGTGGTCTGGGTTGCCCTGCTCACAGTAAACATTTGTCAAATGGCTTTTGTTTGCATAGTTGCCATGTGCTTCACTCCTAAAGCAGGAACCTCAGAGCTTTACAGGGCACCATGCTTGCACAATGGGGTCAAGTTAGACAGTGAGGCTGGAATTCACCAGAGCAGAACATCTGCTGAAGAACTGAAGGTGAGAAATAAGGAATTCTAGAGAGAAGGTCTGTCAAAGTCCAGCTGAACTCTGATCTGTATAAATCTAAACCATTTCATGTATTTTTCACAACTACCAGAACTTATGGGTGTCTAAACTCCTTAGGCATTTTCCTACTCAGTCTAACCCCATATTTCCACATACACATCTCTGTACACTATCACAAGGACCACTAGGGAAACTGTAGTGGTAGAACAAGGGGGAATGGATCCAAACTGAAAGATTTAGGTTAGATGTTAAGAGGAGAATCTTGGCTATGAAGATGGTGAGGCCCCGGCACAGGTTGCTCAGGGAATCTGTGGCTGCCCCATCCCTGGAAAATCCAGGGCCAGGCTGGATGGAGATTGGAGCAACCTGGGATAGTGGAAGGTGTCTCTGACCATGGCAGGGGGATGGAACAAGATGATCTCTAAGGTCCCTTCCAACCCAAATCATTCTATGATTTTGAGAAATAAATGTGTACCTTCCACCAAAAGTTCTCTGGGGGAGGGGAGAGGATAATGCCATACATATTGGACTCAATCCAAGACTGATGGTCCAGCTGAGACTAAGTAAATTGAATGGAGTTGATGATCTTAGAGGTGTTTTCCAACCTTATTGACTCTATGGTTCTATGACTTTAATTCTGAATGTTTCTCCTTGCTCTGGGAGATATGATTATACACATGTAGAGACAAATACATAGAGATAGTACTTTATTCATATATATATAAAAATACACTATTAACAGAAAGTTGAAAAGAAAATACAGATATTATATCCATAGAGTTGAAACTGAAATCCTTCCCTACCTCTTCACTAATGCTCTAACAAGCTGTAGCCAGGTTTTTACTTGGCTGCCCTTCTGTGGGTCTCTGTACTATTGCATTTCTCGATACAACAGTGACTCAGCCTCAGTACAGTGGACAGGCATCACCAATACCTTTGTGCAGAAATCTCTGAGGCAGTGCAGGCTCAGCAGAGCCCAGAAGGTACATTGGCCTCTTCCTGGGATGATGGCACGGTTGTTTTTGATGGATACCAGGGTTCTGCATGGAAAGAGAAAGGCAGACAGATTAGCACTTGGCTTATCATCAGAGATCTCACTTTGTATTTTGGCAGCATATGGGCAGCTCTGTTAGGTAGGTGCCCTGGATCACAGCTATCCAGGACGAGGTAGACAGACCAAAGGGCATGCTAGCATTTCAGCTAAGATTTGTTGCATTCTGTGACACAGATTTCCTCTCTGTGTTGTCTAAAAAGTCTTCTGCACCTACTGTGAGAGTTTAGTTATAAGATTAGTTAAGGACACCTAAGTATCTGACTAACCTATGGTCTCTATCTACTGGAACATTTAAGTATAAACTCCACGGCTTTCTCAGAGATGAGATCATGAAGACACTAGTGGTTTGACGCAAGATTATTCACCCTTTGTCGTGAAAGAAGCTCACCAGATACTGAGCAATTCCATTTACTTTTAATCTGCTTACGTACTTGACCTTCACTATGAAAGAGGTAATTGTCAGCTTCAGTGAAGCTACAACACTTTCATCAAGGAGAAATCCATCTGTGTGCTATAAATGTATCTTACAAAACAAAATAAAAAACACAAAGAAAAACTCAGAAAACAAGAACCTATAATTCAGTATTTAAAATCTCATTTTGTAGAACTAAATCTATAAATAAACAATTATGAGTGAGTCGTATTATCACTGAAATTTCAAACAGTGCTAAAGTGGGTCTTTTTGTTATTGTTTGGATCTGTTTTTAAAGACTTGTCTTCTCTGCTGTTTGTTGTTTTCCACTGTCTGCTGTTTCCATCATGATGCAGCAACAACATAACAATGTTGGCTGAAAGCCAGCTGGAGAATAGACTGAGCCTTCAATGGATTTTTGATGCATGAATATTTTGAGGGGGCATATAAATGATGTTTGTGCTTCTCACAGTGTGAAAGAACAACACTGCCAGGTTTCTTTGATCTACTGGAAACAGGCTATCATAATACAGAAATAGCTGAAATAAGTACATTCAGGTAGCTTCTTTCTACTTAACTGTGCATCATTTGCTTCTGTTCTCACAAAGGAGGTTTTCATTCAGCTGGGGCAAAGTGCACACAGTTATTGATGGTTCAAGTATTTATTCTTTAAAATGACAGTTCTGAAAACATATTTCTCTCGCCACACAGAGAGTGGGAGGGCAGTGGAAAGGAGCAGATAATTGAGGGAGCTGGAAGTGAAATTATGTTCATGTCTGTCAGATGCCATTTCCATTTTAATGACTGTAAAGAGGAGTGTCAGAGAGCTGCCAGACAGCAGAGGTTTGGGTCACCACTCGTAGTGTCAGATGTTGGGGTACTCTGGGTTGGCATTTGTGATTGAAGGAAGGAATATATCTCCTTTGCTCCTTTCCTGGGATGGACTGATACTGCTTCAAGTTTCTGATGTTTCACAACCTGAGGCTTCAATGAGGTGGAAGCCGTGTTGTGTTTGACAGCCTACAAACACAAAGGCATTCATCATAGCTCCACTCCATAACCCTGCAGCCTGAAAGATAAATATTGATGATTTGGTGAAGCAAACAGTCCAGGAGACGGGGAGGACAAGTAATAACAGGCTGTGTCAGTGTAGGCAGCCTGGCTCTGTGTGTAGTTTAGAGAAATGCACATGTTGCCATCATGGGTCAGATCTTTAATCCATCTATCCCAGTGTCATGTCTCCTTGACTTGTCAGCATCATGTCTTAAAGAATTTGGGACAGTAAACAATAGGGGATCACATGGATCCTTAGTGTCCCCATTAAATGGTCTTGCTGATGCCTGTATGACAATCAGTGTCTGAAGGGCAGCTCAGGAGCACATTTGCCTGTACATCTACATCTGCCCAGGTATGTGGCAGCACAGGCTGCTGAATGTCTGGAAACAATTATTTAGTGCACAGATAAAATAAGATTCTGAGTGCAGAACACAAAGATTGGTGATCAATACACAAAATCTTCTAATATGGAAATCATATTGTGTGAACTAACTCTAACATGAGTAGCTTAGTCCTCAGGGTCCCTTTCCTCCGAAGTGAGATTTGGGCACAAAACTAGAAGAGCTCTTCAAAGGAAAGTTTAAGAAATTCGTGTTTTTTGATTTTTTTTTTGGTTGGTTGGTTGGTTGGGGTTTTTTTTAATTAAAAAAAAAAAAAAAAGAAGAAAGAAAAAAAAAAAAAAAAAAAAGAAAGACCTTTCAAATGCTTACCAACAAGTATTTGGCCCTTTGATTTCAACTCAAGAAATTCTTGCTGCCTATTTAAATGTTTACTTGAAGTGTCCTTTAGTTATCATTTCTATGTCTCAGAAGGTTCCCTGACTTAATCACTCATTGTAGAAAAAAAAAGAGCTCTATTGCCTTTTATCTATTTTGAACTTGCTAGTCTCCTTAATTATATTGCACATTCTCTTGTCCTGCCACAAGCTGAGGAGAAGAGAAGCACCTAATCTATCTTCCCTAAGTCATTCATTTTTATCCTTTCATTATGTCCTTTTGTCCCTCTCCTTTCTAAGGTAACTTTTCCCAATCTTTTCAATCATCCTACATAACAGATATTTTTCTTTTTCTTCTCCTCCCCACTCCCCAAAGGATCACTTTCATTTATCAATTTTTCCCTTATTTTTTATTATTTTGTTTTTACAGAAGTGTAATAATACTTCACAAATTTTTCCAGATGAGACCACATTTTGATTTATAGTTTGGCTGTGTAGTATTTACTGCATCAATCCCCATCTCAGTTCTTATGAAGCCTCACATCTTGTTTGAATTTTTTTTTTCCTAAAACTACAGCTGCATATGGTATAGAAATCTGTCTTCATTGATACCCAGATTCCTTTCCTGGGCTGAGACAGTGAATGTATACCCCTGTCAGATGTACAAGCAGTTTAATTTATTTTTTTCCCTGCAGTATGCCTTACTTTGCATTTACTGGCATTGAACTTCATTTGCCCTCACATGGTTTAGCTGAGTCTCTTTGAAGTTCCTCACGGATCTCTCTGGGCCGTACTAGCTAAATAACTTTGTGTCATCTGCAAGTTTTGCTAACCTCAGTATTACCCTCTTTCAAGATCATTAATACAGATTTCAAACACAAGATCTAATGCAGAACAATGAGGCGAGGCATCCCACTGTTCACCTTGTGCCACTGACTATTTATTCCTTCCCTTTGTTTCCCATCTTTCACCGATTTTCAGCCCATGTTTGATGCACTCCATGAACACATCAAATAAGTGAAACCATAAGCGTGGTTAAGCATCAGCATGCTCAGTTTTTCTCACTGCTTTGAATACAATTTGTGTGGCAAATATATGTGTTTCTATCCCTTTATTCAATAAATCCCCTTGTATTTATTTATTACTTTCAAACAGCTCTAGAAATCCCTTTGGTAAGCCTAGACTTTGCAAATGTCTGAGAAATAAAACACTTGTAGTTAGGTTTATAGGCCAAGATTTTTAGAAATGTTCAGATAGCTACTAATGGATGGACTGTGCCATTTTTATGTAGTTAAGTATGAGGGGAATATACACAAAGATATTTCACCTTTTCCTTTTGTGAGGACATTACACAATATCTCTAGAAACAAGGGTGCATATGAAACTGCCTTTTTTTTGCATGAAGTATTAACCATTAACCTTTATTTTGGTCCTTATCTTACGAGAAGATAAGGAGAATATTTTGGAGCTTTTAGAAGGGTGTCCCTCTCCATCTGTGCAATATGTTCTGTTCATTCTCTGCTGACGTTCATGCTCTCGGTGTCAGTGTTGATCTGACAACTGCTGGCTAGTGGAGACAATGTTATGCTGGGAGCCCACATCAGACACCTACTTAGCTGGAGGACTCTCTGAGCTTGTTCCTTTGTTTTCTCACTCTTCAGCAGTTGAATTGTGGAATCGTTAAGGTCAGAAAAAAGCCTCCAAGATCATCGAGTCCAACCTTTGAAAGGTGAGAGCCCTGACCTTGGTGGCTTGATTGTGAAAATACACAAATATTGGAGATGGGCCCTGTGTCCCAACATTTCATTATCCTCTGGTTGATCACCTTTGTGCTGCTACACTGTCTGAAAGCTCTTTCCACAACTTTATTGTGTAAATAGAGCTCATAAAAGTGACTTCTACACTGTGGATACTCCCCATAATGAAGATGAAATTTTTTTTCAAACACTTTGCAATATGAGCTTAAAAATGAGCTGGTTCTGCAAGTAATCTTTCCAGTTAACTAATCTGCCATAATATCAAGAGAAAGGGAATATAAATGATGTATGAGCACAGTCAAACCAAATGTACTTGGGAGAAACGCTCATATAAAATGTTTAGGTATGTTCAAGCACCTCTGCTCAGGAGGCTTTGCAACATCCTGAGAAAAAAGAGACGTATCAGAGTTTCAGGGATCAGAGAGCTGACACTGATTTATCCTACTTCCTCTTCTTATCTTGGAAATCTTGTTTTACACTAGCATTTGACAATCCAAAATCATTAAGGGATTGAGCTCCTCTGACATTCCCTGGGAATGTGGCTTCTCAAGCAATGACATCTTGATTCCCAACCATTCATTAACAGAGAGCTTAATTTTTAGATTCCTATTCACTGTGGCAACATCCATGTGAGTGGATTTTGTATGGGGGAGGAGAAGTGTTGATAAGTCAATTGGGGCAATCTGTTAGGAAGTAGTGGCATCACTATCCCTGGAAGTGTTCAAAAAAGCTGTAGATATGGTGCTCAGGGACATAGTTTAGCAGTGAACATGTCAGTGTTAACTTAATGGTTCGACTCAATTATCTTACAGGTCTGTTTGAAACTTGATAGTTCTGTGATTCTGAAATGCTGAGGAATATCCCTCTCATTAAAAGATTTTTCCATCTTAACTTTGTCAGTAAAGGGGAATTTACTTCCATTTGGGATGTTCAAACATAAGCCCTCTGTATATTCTTTATGAAAACAAACAGACATGCTCAGGCAAAAGGTTTTGTTGTTTGTGTGGGGATTTTTAATTTTTTATTTTTTTTAAAAAAGTTGGAATGAAGGGAATTAACTGTGTTTTTATAACTTAGGTCTTAGATCTACCTTCCAGCATGTAGGGCATCTGAGTTCAGTTCTCCTGTGCCTGAGGAAATTCAAAAGTACACAGCTTACCTCCTGAACCAGAAAAATGTCAATAGCAGTGATTCAGGAATACTCATTTGAAAATATCCAATATGTCCATGGTGTCAGACTTAGCTAAAAAAAAAAAAATCAAACAAACAAAAAACCACCACAAACAAAAACAAACAAACAAACAAACAGGAGAATTATTTTAAATCTGATTTAGAGTAGGCAGGATGAGCTTTCATTGACAGATCTCCTCATTTATCTGAGTGCATGGAGGGTTTTTCTCATATTTGTTGAAGGAAAGGAGTGTCTCTGGTTCCTTTCTATTTGGGTTGACTTCTTTCAACTGATCTTCCAGAGGAGGAGGTTACCTGTTTAGTTAATTGTCAATAAGGGTAGGTAATTTCTGATTTTTTCATTCATATTTCCCACTAGAAAGTTTGGGGGACTCCTACATAAGCTTGATGCCTTCCCTAAAGCTAGTTATATTCATTTAACCCCCTGTGTCTTCTGTAGGAAACTTAAGCACTCTAAGCCTGAAGAATTATAAAGATTTCTCTAAAATTCAGGAAACAAAATGTGATTGGAACTTTGGAAACTTTACACTGTGTTCCCAAGTCACAAGTTCAATCACAGAGTGATATAGAGACTTCTGAGACCCAAATGAGTTCTAGGAATATGTGCTTGTCACTTTTCTTGAAATTTATGAGACACTAATAGTATATCTCCATTCAGATTTTGTTGAGAGTCTACTTTAGAGGAAAATCTGGTTGCCCCCAGTTATTCCAGAGCACAGAGAGATTTCAAAACTTTTCAATTCAGGCAAAACTAAGAGAAGCTCTTCAGAAATACACTTGATGTACTGCAGAACCTGCTGAGTCCCAGTTCATAGGTCTAGACTAAAGATAATCTGAGAAAAAATCCTTTTAAAATGTAAAATGGCCTTCAAGAGCAGCTGTTTCACTCTGCAGAGCTGATCCTGTTGCACCATACTCATTGCTTGTATAGAAATAATGTTGAATTAAAATGGGTACCTGAGTTTATGTGAAGTATACTCAATTGTTCTGATCTTGCTAAAGCACAGCAATTTTCTTCATTCAAGAAGTGAATGAGAGTGACTTTTGCAGAGAAAATTTGATTGCACATCACTTGATTGTAAAAGAAAAAATGTTCCTTGTACAACCTAGAATGTAAAATCTATTTAGCCTCTTTATTGGGGAAAAAAATAAATAAGTGAAATAAAATAATTGGGTTTTTTTCTATAGGTCAAGAGTCACTTAAAGAATGAACGGAATCAATAAGATTCACAAAACTGGAATAATTCATACTTGGCAAGCTTCACAAATACTCTTTTTTCTTCAAATACTCTTTTCATCACAGACCTCTTTCCCAAGCCACAATCCTCAAATTAAGAAGTCTAATAAAACATATGTAGTCACATCTCTTTTCTCTTTTAGGAGTGAAACAAACCTCTGTGGGATTTTTTTTTTTTTTCCTTTTAGAGAAAGAGAAGTTAGACTGAACTAATCAGCATAAATAGTACGGGGAACATTATGAGTCATGATGAGGAAATTCTGCTTCATCTTGATTTAAAAAGAAATAAAAAATGAGGATTTTTAAAATTACTGAAAGAAAAGGAAGATTAACTGTGCTCTGAATGCAAGAGCTTTCCAGGAGACCAAATAAGTCTTCTATAAACTGATTTGCCTTTCTGACTGCGATTTAGTAGAGTGACACCTAATTTGTTCTGAGAGTCATTGATGCCTCCAACACAATGGAGGATGACAGCTTGCATAACCTCTCTTTCAGCTCTCATCTCATTTATTCCGTTTGAAGTCGAGTTCCGACAAGAGAGAGGCACAGAATTAATATTACCTTAGATCAGCTCAGTCTCCAGAGGGAGCAGCAAAAGCTTTTCTGGAAACAATAAACCCTTTAAACATGACAGGAGGAATAGGACCTTAGGAGGTATCTGAAAGTATCCATTATTAAAGGAAGGAAAAATACATATATCTATGTGGGTCACTTTGATTGTGATTTTTTTTCCTTTTTTTTTTTTTTACCTTAACAGCAGAAGATGAGCAACTGCCAGTCTTACAAACAAATTTAAAAATGTTGGATAGTTTGTAGTTAACATCTATATTATACACACACACACACACACACACACACACACACACACATACATATGTTTTCTCTTTTGTTATTGTAACAGAGTCCCTAGCCATGGATGGTATTTGTTTTGACTTTGAAATTCCCTGCTTGTTTGATCTGGTTCCTTTCCAATTTAAGATAAAAAATCAGGAAGGGAAATTCCCATCACATCTGATAGTTTATAAGGTCAAATTTAATTACTGCAATTTGCATTTAAAATTAACGTAGCACTTTTAAAGTGAATCAGAGGAAGCCAAAGAGATTATTTGTGCAGACAGCTTTGTAGAAGAGAAAAAAAAATAAAGATGCACGACAATGTCTTTATAACTGTGTACACTTTAATCTATCTACAGAACATCAGCATGAATAAAACTGGCACAATTCCATTCAAGTAATAAAGCTACAGTGAATTATGCCATCTAGCAGTCAGTCCTTATATATATGTATACATATATATGTGTGTGTATGTATGTATATTTTATATATGTATATGTATATATATTTGTATTTGTATATGTAAATACATATGTAAAATATATATATATGTAATATCTATATTATATGTGTGTGTGTCTGTGTCTGTGAGCATGACTGACAAATTAGATACTTGAGGTGAAAGTATATATATCTAAAGACTAGAAATGGTGCTGTTTATCTGAAATTTTCACATCAAGCTACAACTGAAGAAATTAAAAAAACAGCCTGAGGTTTTAACAACTAAGAGTGAACAGTATTAAAACAAGGGCTATCCATTAGTAAATTACCTACCCAGTGGATAAGCCTTGCAGCATTTTCTTTTTGTGAATTCTCAGTGGACTTCAGATTTCTATCAGCAGACATCCAATTTACATGTGAATCGTGATTTCATCATATCATATCCTGTCATTCCACTAGGAATAATTTCCTGTCATTCCACTGTGAATCATTTCAGGAAAGTACAGATGACTTAATAATTTACAATTAAATAGTTCATGTCATGCTGGAGCAAACCATGTGAAAAGAATCAGTGTATTTGCCACACAAATGCAAATACCTCTGGGAGCTGCAGGGTGGAGCAGAAGAGAAAGGAAGGGAGGAGAAAGAGCAGAAGAAAAGGCAGCACTTTAATGATGGACAGGGGAATGGCTACATGTGGAAGGACAGTGGAATAGGAGACTAGTTTTAACAGAAGTCATAAAGGTAGATGTAAATGAGGATGTTAAGTAGGTTGGAGAGAAGGTAGCCCAAATACCACTTGGATGGGAAGGGTGATGTAAACCTTTCCTGTTCTGCTGAATACAGAACACTTAACAACGTCAAGGGACCAGCTTTAGGTCTGAGATTATACTTGCCTTCTCACTGAACAATTTACTGAATGAAAATAATTTCTCTTCCTCCCCAATCCCTTCTCCTTCATCTCCCCACCCCCGTTCTTTAAATGTTTTTTGGTGGTTTTTTATTTTGTTTGTTTTAATAGTCTTTGAATTTCAGCATTTTGTTAGAAGTTCAATATCATTTGTCAGCAGCTTTGATTGGTTCTACATATGGCTTTGTGCTAATCTATTCACTTTGGCTGTGCCTTTTATCTTATTCGTGATGTGTGGCCAGCTCCAGTGCACTCCCCTCTGACTGGAAGAGCAGAGAGAGGAAATATATTCTTGTGGTCTTTGATTTGATACTATTAGTTCTCTTTTCTGGATGAGATGCATCTTCCCTAACTTTAGACAGTTACAATACAGATGTCTCCATCTGAGATACTCACCACTGTCTCTCTTTATGGTCTAAAAAAAAAAGAAAAAAAGTGTTTTAAAGCCAGAGCATTCTGTCTTACATTAAGTACTTCTATGAAAGATGAGATTCATTTCAATCTAAAACTACCTATTTCATTGAATCCTAGAATCATAGAAGGACTTGGGTTGGAAGAGATCTTAAACACCACTAGTTCTAACCCCTTGCCGTGGGCAGGGACAACTTCCACTAGACCAGATTGCTCCAAGCCCTGTCCAACCTAGCCTTGGACACTTCCAGGGATGGGGCAGCCATAGCTTCTCTGGGCAAACTGTGCCAGGGCCTCATTACCCTCATGGCAAAAATGTTATATTTATTCTAAATATACCTTTTCTTTCTATAAATTTCTTCCTATAGTCTTTAAAAATTAAACAAACCAAACTAAACAAACAAACAAGCTATACTAAAAGCCCAGATGGAAACATTTACAAGTTGGATGTTCCAAAGTAGACACAATTAATACTATATGTCAAGTCAGCTTATTTTGGTAATGAAGATAAAGGGATGGATGCTGGAAAGGGTTTTTGAACACAAAGATGAATATATCTCTATAAACAAAGTAAACAGACAAAAGGTGACCTTCTAACCGAGATCTAAAATAAAATCACTTACCTTCTAGACAAACATCCCTTGGGAAAACATTCTACCATGGTGAGTCATCATGAAGAAGGGCAAAACTTAGAACACAAGGGCAGAGCAAGACAGACAGAAAAAATTAGTCCTTTGATGGAACATAGCAGTCAGGGGAAGTTAATTCCTTTCATTCCATCAATTTACTTATATACAATTAGGGCAAGGCAAAGGGTATTGTACATCTCTACAACCATACCTTAAATTTGTTCTTTAAAAAACCTTTGAGTCTAAAAGTAGAAATTGTGAAGAGTCAATGAAAAATGAAAGGTTTCACTAGAATAATCTTTGTTGTAAGGTTTGTCACCAGCTTGTGAGGAAACTTCGGCAATTCTATGTATTAATTCTCAATAAATTTTAACAGTAAAAATCATATTAAAAAATGATGCCTGGTTAGATATTTTTCTGAAGGCAGGGTAAACTGAGTAGTAGAAAGGTGAATTAACTCCCATGGGAGGTAACTTCCAGTTTACTCCATGTAAAGCCCGAAAATGGTCAAACAAGTTACATCAATAAAAGAAACTCCCATATTCAGTTGAATTAATACCAAAGATCACAAACTAATCTACAAATTAATTCTCATTATATCACCCCGAGACATAATTGATAAAAGCTATTTAATCTGTGGGTGGACTTGTAGCCCAGAACAAAACAAATAAGAGCAAAATAAAAGCCCTGGCTCTCATGGCTGTACTTCAGAGGAGTACATACAGTGAATCCAAGTTACATTCTGTAAGTCTTTCATCTAGCTTCCCTCCAGAGAGTGAGATTGAAAAAGTAATGATAGAAACTGTCTTTATAACAGTAACACTGTGGTTATAGCAGCCCTCCAGGACTGGGAAAGCTATATTCAATTCCTCCCTGTAGGAATTTAGTTTATTTTCCCTCCTTACATCTAAAGAATCTTGAAAATTTTTTGTGCCGAATGACAAAGCTTCAACAGGGCACCAGGAATGTGCTACTGCCCTCCTCAATTCATAATAGGGCACCATCCTATGTGTTATGTTACAAATGGGGGTAGAAGCATAATCTGCTCTGCAATAATTTTAATTTTATAGGCATGAATTAAGGATTAATTAATTGGGCTCAACAAAAAAGAATAAAAATTAATGAATGGGTATGTCCTTGAATGTCCAGCTACAAACAGTCTCTAGTGCTTGCTTTGATTTTTTGTCTTGCCCAGCTGATAAAAAATAATGTTTATTCTGTTTATTATCAGGCTCTCCCAGGAAGATGGAGATGACTTTTGAAACATTATAAGAAAAAAAGGAAATCAAAATTGGGCCACCTACCTTTTAAGGTTTTCTTAAATCACCAAAATTTGATATGAATGTCATAAAAAGGCATCTAATGCCTTGCGAAAAAAAAAAAATATACAGTGGT
The DNA here is from genome assembly GCA_038380795.1 of Pyrocephalus nanus. Classification (NCBI taxonomy): domain Eukaryota; kingdom Metazoa; phylum Chordata; class Aves; order Passeriformes; family Tyrannidae; genus Pyrocephalus; species Pyrocephalus nanus. The sequence continues at coordinate 3,657,006 of CM076263.1, read as the reverse complement.
TGTAAATAAATGTGTTACAGAGGGATATTTGGGACTGTAATCATGATGTGCTATGATGCATCCCAAACCCTGAGCAAAGTGAATAAGATTCAGAAAAGAATATAGCCTGGAATGTGTATTCTTGTCTCTTATGCTTTTCAACCAATCATGTTGGATGCTTTTGAAATGAAGCAGATCCACATGCACTGTGCAGGGAGCATCAGCACCTGGCATGGGACCCCAGGTTTTACTGCTGTTATAGGATCTGCCTACAAGATCTGCAGGCCCTTTCATGCCTCTTGCCTGGCATTTAGGCAGTCCTACTGCCAAAACATTTCCCCCATTCCCATACATATATTTTTACCACACAGTGAGAGGGAATTGGTATGATCTGTATTTGCAAATGCAAATGTCACTTCCCCCATGACAAAGGGAGATGTATGAGAAACTTCTGCCTCAGGTTCAGAATCGTTACTGTATTATCTGTGGTGTGGGATCTCTGATGTATCTGTATTACTAAGGGTTATCCTCAACACTGCTAGATAGAATGCTAACTCATTGCCACCACATGCTACATACAGGCTGCATAATTGTATTTCTTTCTCTTGGCAGAGCTTTGGACATGTTATTTGTCTTTGAAAATATAAGTAGTAATAATTATTAGCAGTATTTCACATCACTGTCCATTTCCCCATTATGGAATGAAATACTTCAGAGCATGAAGCCACATTAATTTTCATTAATGATGCCAATTAGCAAGTGGTTATAAACTTTTAATAATATTGTAGCTATATAAATCCTTATTGGGATATTTCATTAATTTTTATCAGCCACATAATCAGCTAAATAACTGAATTCTTCTGCTGTGGATTTGTCACTTCTGTCAGAAGTTCATTTGGGGTCTTAGTCAATTTTCTCCCAAACCAAAGAATTAATGACAATCTCAGCCTCTCCCACTTGACCTGAACTTTGTATGCCCTTCAGAAAATCCTGCCTCAAGCAATCCAGGAGTAGAAGACAACACTGCCTGGTAAGGCTGTTTCTGAACTCACCTCAATTTAGCTGTGTGGCATCTGCCATGGTTTTTATCTAGGCTCTCTTTATATCCATGCAGAAGTGATCCTCTCTTCTTTGTTAAATACTTGATTTTGGAATGAGGTGATCCGTATTTGGATAAACTGGAAATATTTGGGAAGAGGAGAGCAAATGGAAAGATTTGGTTCTGTTTCATTTTGGAATGCAGGAAAAGAAGGCTTTGTTTTACCTGCTTACGACCCAAAATACCCCTGGGTGGAACAGAATTCTTCAGTGACCTCAAATGGGGAGAATTGTTTCATTTTTTATATTTTTGCTTAAATATTTGTTTCATGATACAGAACAACCCACAAAAATAGTACTAATAATTAAAAAAGAAAAAATAAAAGGACATTCTGAAACCAAGAAGTTTGATTGTCTGGGTGATATGCTTCCTTACCTTGGATGTCCTGTCCTCTTGCATGCTCTGGACTTCCCCATTCAGCTTCCAGCTGTCACTTCATAAAGGTGCAGGTCTTCAGTGGGTCCTGGACTGCATCTCTCAGGCCCATGCAGATGTGCCAGATGCTCCAAAGTATTTTAGTGGATTTAGACATCTTTGTACATGTCTCTTATCTGTTGTGATGAAATAAAACATTTCAGTTCTCTCAATAAAAGAACATACTGTGGATTTCTTTGTGAATTTTCCTTTTTTTTTTTTTTTTTTTTTTTTTTTTTTTTTTTTTTGTCCAGATTTTGGTTTTCAGCTAGTCTAAATAAGACTTTTCTGAAGGAATTGGTGGGGAGTTTATCCCTGGGGTTTCACCTAGGTCTTGTGAGAAGAATGGGTTACACTGGAATGCCTCATTTAAGGTTTCTCTATTTAAAAATTTTATTAGTATTTTATTAGTAAAAATAAGAGAGAGGATAGGAATAAAACTTACCAGGATAACGACACAGAGGAAGACAGATTAGAAATTTGTTTCAGTGTCCTTATACCTTAATATCTATCAATCACAGTAATTTTACCAATACTTTTCTGTCGAAAGAAAACCCAGCAACAATTACGCATCAGTTAAAATTCCAGAGGGACAAGAGCAAAAGAACTTAAAGAAAGGAAGAAAAGGGTTCTGTAGAAGATGTCCAAGACCAAAGCTGGTGTTCAACCAATTCAAAAGACAACTCTGCTTTATCCAAGAGGCACTGAGACAGTAGGTTAGTAAGTGAGCAGAAATATTCATGTAAGAATAAGTGCAGAGAGACTTCTGGAAACATGCATTAAATGATGGATGTTCTCCTAAACTTCTCACACAGCATTGCCATATCCATGAAAATATGTCATAGACTAATCCTCTCACCACAGAAGGAGCACAAAGACGTAGTGTAACCTTTATTTTTAACCATGACCACATTTTGTCCATTATCTAGGTTTCCTCTTTAACCCTCCATGTAAGCCCCACATGCAGGCTTTGCATCCTGCCACCTTCAACTGAAAAAGCTAATTGTCAAAATTATTCAACTATTGACACTGTTCTGCATTCACTCAGCCCATTTAACACCTGTAATATGCTTTTACCTGGTGGTAGTGTGACTTCCTTGTTTGTTAATGGAATATACACCAGCTTCCAAACGCCTCTGGCTCAGCAGAGAGAAATGGAGCTTTCACAATTACCATGAATCAGTGCATCCAGCACTGTTCTGCTTGCCTCATTTTAACCCAATAGTAATTTTAATAATAGGGTTATGTCTGCCTCGAGCAATTGGAGAGGTCCCTGAGTTAGTGCTGATTGAGCTGATGTATCCACTCAGACGAGCAAAAAAGCCACACACAAATACCCTTTTATGCTCCCAAAGCAGGGCAGCTTCATTAGTTAGGGTTTCCATCAGAGTAGGGCTCTCTGGTGTGGCCACAGTGTGTTCAGCACCAAAGGTCACCCTGCCCGTACTGCCAAGCAAAGCTTCCGCTCAGGGGGGTTCCCTTAGACGCTGTACATTTGTGGTTACATTTCTGATTGGGTGTGAAGTACTAGATAGGGAGCTTCATCACCCCACTCTCTTTCCATGGGAGAGAGAAAAAGCAGTTTCCAGAGGCTGGGTCATATCTTGCATGGAGGACATCATCCTGGCGATGCTGAAGCGACTTTCTCTCTCCCTCTCTGCGATGGCAAAGGAAGTCTGGGAAGAACAGGAACCTAAATTGGTGTAAATAAGCCCAGTCAATAAAGACTGAAAGAGCTCTCAGACTGCTGTTGTTTTTTTATGCAACAAGAATATTTTCGTTTGCTTGTATTTGCTTGTGGGTCACCTGGATTTAATTTGAGTTCTTTGATATCCATTGAAAGAACATGTAAGATGCCTTTTTCTGCACGCTCACATCCTGCACCCGGGCAACTGCCTGTTTGTTTATCTTGTTGGGAACTTAATGACTATTTTTTTTAAGCACCATCAATTACCAATCGCAAACAAGCAGCACATAATTGCGCGTATTTTCGGATTGAGGCAGAAGCGCTTGTGCCAGTACCTGTTAGATTTGGTTGGACAAGGTCACACAGAGAGGAACATTAAGAAGCGGAGACAGAGATGTCAAAGCATTTCCAACGGCAACAGCGACCACCCCACTCATATCAACAGGGGGGAAATGGAAGCATAAACCAAATTGCATCCAAATGATTGCAATTGGAGCACATGTGTTATGGGAAAGGTTTGAAGTTAGCACATGTGCTGATATAGCAATATGACAATGAAGGGGGGGAGGGAAAATTCCAGCATTCAGTGTCTTTGCAGCACAGATGGCTGGGTTTGCTTTGCTGGCCTAGTTGTTCATTAAAATGAATCAGATGGATCTGGCTATCCCAAACTGTTAGTATATGTCTCTGCCTTATTATTCTGTGCTTTGCAACAATGATGATACTGTTCTGCCCATGGGCCAAATAATGCCTTGATATGGATCACACGATATACTGGTGGTGGGCTGTCTATGTCTGAACTAACAATCCACTCAGCAGTGAAACCTAGGAAAGAGTACAAAGCACCAACTGGATCACATCTGTGGTCTAACCATGTTTTACAAAATCACTCAGTAGGTACTACGCAGACTTTAAGCAACTACGTGTGATTAATTACTGCATCACAAATGACACCAGCTTTGGGGAATGTATTTGCCTCTCATGTTTGGACAGTGCTGTTGGTTTCTTTTTGTTTTGGTTATTTTTAGCCATTTTTAAGTTGGTTTTTTTTGTTACTTTTTTTTTTTTTTTTTAATGTGACAAAGGATCTGTATAATGCAAAGAACACCACAGCTTTCCTATCTTTTTTCCCCTCCTGTGTTTTTTTTTTGTGTGGTTTTTTTTTTTTTTCCCCTTCCGGAGAAGGAATAACACTTATGAAGAATGTGGTGATATATAACCCTGCTACACAGCCATAAAGTGTAAATTTCCAATATGAGATGCCTGTAGGGAGGGTAGATTTTCCTTCAGCCTCACAAGTCCCACTGATGTTAATAAAGGAGGCATGTCTACAACACCCCTCACTGAATAATTTACATCTGCACAGACAGAAAGTCAGAAGGCAAAGCTGGAGACACATCAGAAAGCTGGCTCTAAATCAAGTCAAAAGTTTGCCTGTGTTTGTGGGTGGTTTATTATTATAAAAGGAAAGCAGCACAAAGTGAAATTAAAGCTATCTGCTCAGCTTTGAGGGCTTCAGGATAGGGGGATGGTGTGGGGTTTAATGGGAGGGCTAGGAAACTAAAAGGTATGAGGACATGGCTGAAAGATAAAGAGAAGAAAATTAATTGTAAGGGCTAAATGAACATCAAAGATTGAAGTGAATTAAAACTCCAAGTTAAATTAGTTGGTTTGGATCTTCTTTCCTACAAATACATTATTTTTTAGTCAACAGAGAGCAAAAAAACCCAGGAAGGTTGTTTGAAATAACAGAGGTTTGAGAATCAAGTATTATTTTGAGTTAATGGCTGTGTTAGACCAGTTATTAGGACCAAGCTTTCAAAAAAATTCAAAATGCCCAGACACGGACAACCAGGAGCAACTACTTCCTTCCCAGGGAGTTTTTGGTGATCTGGTCATTCAAGCAACAGATGAAACCTGCAGTTTCTCAAAAGGGTTAGGAACCCATCCTTACAAAAAAGTTATTTCTCAGAATCTGAACAAATGCAGATCAAGAGCACTGACGAAAATCACAGAATCACAGAATCACAGAATGGGTAAGTTTGGAAGGGACCACAGTGGGTCACCTGGCTTTAATATTCTACTCAGGTAGGGTCATCCAGAGCACGTTGAACAGGGCTGTGTCCAGATGGTTCTGGAACATCTGCACTGAAGGAGACTCCACACTCTCTTTGGGCAATCTATTCCAGTGCTCAGTCACTGCACAGCAAAAAGTTTTTCCTCATGTTCAGGTGGAAATTCCTGGGCATCAGTTCCTGCCCCTTCCTCTTGTGCCATTGCTGGGCCCCATGGAGCAGATCCTGGTCCATTCTCTGCCCCCTCCCTGCAGACACTGACACACATGGATGAGGTCCCCTCTCAGGGTCTCCTCTCAAGGCTGAACAGGCCCAGCTCCCTCAGCCTTTCCTCATCAGAAAGAAGTTCCAGTCCCTTCATCACATGTGCCAACCCCACTGGACCTGCTTCAGGAGCTCCATGTCCCTCCTGTCCTGAGGAGCCCAGAACTGGACACAGTATTCCAGGAGAGGCCTCACCAAGGCTGAGGGGCAGGATCACCTCCCCAGTCTGCTGGCAATGATTTTCATAATGGAACCCAGGGTCCCACTGTCCTTCTTTGCCTCCAGGACACACTGATGGCTCAGGGACAGTGTTGTCCACCAGGATCCCCAGGTTCTTTTGGACAAAGCTTCTCTCCAAGTAGGTCACCCCCAGCCTGTGCTGCTGCCCAGGGTTATTCCTCCCCAGCTGCAGGACCCTGCACTTGCCCTTGCTGAATTTCAGAAGGTTCTTCTCTACCCATCTCTCCAACCTGTCAAGGTCCTTCTGAAGGGCTGCACAGCCCTCTGGGACAGGCAGGCCCAGTGAAAAACAAACTTTTGTCTGCTGTAGATCACTTGGGTATTCAAGGCAGTTACATCATAGATTCATAGAATGATAGTATGGTATAGTGTGGACCTCAAGGATCATCTAGTTCCACCCCCCTGCCATGGGCAGGGACACTTTCCAGTAGACCAAGTTGCTCAACTAGGCCTAGTTACTGGGTCAGACACCCTTTAGCCAGCTGAGGAGAGACAACAAGCCAGCAACCTTATTTTTTGACCCATCTTTGATATCTGTCCTTAAACACGACAAAACATTCTCCAGACCTATCTTTTTTTCACTGATTATAGAAAAAGTTTTGGATAGCTATCCAAAGCTTCAAATACCCTTGGTTAGAGAGTGAAGTCCCAAATTCTGAAATCCTGTTGCTGATAAACTACTGTGCAGAGTTTAGTTATATTTGGAGTTCTGGGACTTTGTGCTGTAGCCTTTCCTCGGTACTACTGTGTCCCTGAACTCATGGCAAAGCTGTCTGGTAAATACCAAGTGCCTTCCAGATGGGTTTCTGAGATACTGTTGGGGTGTTTGCTGCTGGAGAAATGTTCATGCAGACCTGAACTGGCCCATACGATCCTAAAATGGGTTTTTCACTCTGCATATCTCACTCCAGGACCGTCTCTAATGAAGGAAGAAACAATGACGTACACTTCCTCTAAGACCTTTTTTTTTCTCTACTCTGTCCCTATTACCCATCTTGCTCCAAAAACACTGTGTAGAATTTCCTTGGCCTTTAGTTTCTTCATGACTGATGGTGAGCTCTATTAATTCTATTTTCGTTCCACGCTAAGAAGTAAGAAAAAGTGCTTTACTCCAAACTGAAGTGACCACTGTGTTGCAAAGCTGACACATCCCACGTAGCTCTTCTGTGTTAAGCAGAATCATCTGTTTCTGAGTTCAGTAAGTCACAAAGTAATGCCAATTTTTTTAAGGTTCATTTTTTTTTTTAAATACTTTTTTTTTTCCTTTTTTTTTTTTTTTTTTTTTTTTTTTTTTTCTTTTCCCTAAGCTACCAAGCTTGGTGATAGCTTACTTGGAAAATGCACCATCTGAACAGATGGAGGAAAAATCTTTCACTGAAAATATATGCCTATTGCTTTAACTGATGTTTAAGATGTTTTTCACTAGGTAGGAACCTGCTGAATATTTAAAAGGGTTATTGTTCTGCCATTATCACTACACCACTGTGAAATTATAGAGTGATTTTGAATGAAAGAAAATAAACTTCACAGAAGTGTTGGGTGGATGTTTATGATAGCAAATTGTCTGACTGTTCTTAAACCAGCTGCTTTCAATAGGAAGTGGGCTGTCTTTGCTCCGTGCACTCCTCTTTGGTTTGGAGCCAAGAACTGGGGAAAAAGAAAGCGTCAGGAAAATGGGGAGAGGAAACTGAAGTTAAAAGAAAATTAAGACATTGTTTCACTATATCTCCCTGTTTCACTGTTTATTTGTATGTCAGTGTCAACTAAGTGTGTTTGTTTCCGAAGAGTAATAAGAAAAAGAATCAGTGGTAAGGAATTTATGAATGTTCTAAGTGTAATTTGTTTTATTTACAATCCTAGCGTGTAATGGTCAAACAGCAGGCAAGATCATCTATTCTTTTTGGAATCTTAATTCTGTGTTAAGTTCTTAGGAAACAATTTAATGTTCATAGATAAATCTAAGCAAGAGCCTAAGGAGGAGGGTAATCTTTCCTTATGTTTTTATGTCTTCTTGCCCCTTGATGTCCCTCTATGATATCTCTCCATAATTCTAACTCAGCAATATTAAACATTTCTTCCAGAGAATCATCAGTCTCTGGATTTTTCTTCAATCAAGAGCAGAAATTTTGAGGAGTCTATGAATACATGCCTCTTACCTAAGTTTAGGCATTTTCAGTGTCAATAACTACACCTGAGTTAATCACTCTAGATTGCCTCTACAGTTTATGGAGAAAAATAACTGCTTGTAGGAGCAATCTGTCTCAGTCTATTTAGTTGTCAGGACTGGGGGCTGAGTGAATAGAAAGCAGCTTTGCAGAAAAAATAGATGGGAATTCTGATGGTCGAGAGGTTGGACAGGAGTCCCAGGGGGAAGGTGGGCACCATCATCCTGGGTTATGTGAGCAGGAGATGATGAGGGGAACAGAACTTGGGAGATGAAGGAGGAGGTGGAAATTTGTTTCACTTTAAGAGAAGGCTAAGCTGGATCTTACTGCTGTCTGCAGTCACCTGATGGAAGGGAGCAGGGAAGGTGGAGTTAGACTTCTTGAAGGTGCACTGAGTAGGAGTGATGCAAGCGAGATGTGGGGAATTTTGGCTGGATATTTGGAAAAAAAATCTAGATTATGATGAGAGTGGTCAAGCAGCCTTAACAGATTGTCCAAAGAACAGACTGTGAAATCTCCTTTGATGGGAATACTCAAGGCTTGATTGAACAATGCACTGAGCAACCTCAAATTGGTTTGAGAGTTGGTTTGAACTAAAGACTTCCAGAAGTTCCTTCCATCATCTCTGAATCTCTGATTTGTACCCTATGAGATTTTATGAACTTTACAATTATAAAGAAAGCCAAAGGGCCATAAGAAAGTTACTCACTCCCATGTAAATCTCTCTATTTTATGTCTAAATTCCAGATCTTAACACTGGCTTTTGGGACCTCCTCCCTTTTTGTACTTTTAGAGCAAAAATTAATTACTCTTTTATCTCTACATGTATTGGTGTGCTACCTAATCATCTACCAGTGTACAGGATAATAGTATCAGTGCATCTATACCATGAAAGGCATCCTACTGGTTCTTGTTGTACTTAGAAGTCAAGCTAAACTACCTCAATAAGACTACAAATAGAGATGCTCTATTGTGGCTGAGAGGTGCGTATTTTTCTTTAGTCAAGAAAGAAACAAAAGACTTGAGGAAAGAAACAAAAGACTTGTTTCCCTGATATGGCCTCAAACCCCAAGAAAGAACATGTGCATGGAAAGAAACAATTCAGTCTCTCATTCTCCTGGTGGTGGAGAGACTAAGCTAAAACAAAGAAGGTAACTTCAATTTTATGTTACAAAGTTCATTTGCTTTTTCTTTCTCAGCTTTTGTTATTGAAGCGACAACCTAAATTACTGAAGTTTTGGGGAGACAATTCTAATTCAGGGGCACATTTTTTTCTGTGAAATTGTTTTCCAGTGAGTATAATGGCAATCTCTAAACTGAAAACATCTACAGCAAAATTCTGTCAGCTCTCAGGAATAGATTGGCACGGCTTGACTTGACTAGCAAGACCCCTGGGAATTGTTGTGCTGGAGTAACAGCATGGAGTCTGTACCCCAAAATCTCATTGTTTTCAGTATCTCGATCAAGGATGGTCAGAGAATAGTGGTCAGAGAGGTGGATGGTGGAGAATGGGTTTCACAAGCGGAGTGACTGTATATCAGAGTGAAGATATATCAGAATCTTCAGCCCGAAAATTGCCAGTTGAGAGGAACTAGCACAGAGGTCTGTAAAGCTGTGAGTGACATGGAAGAGTTAGTGTGGCAAGACCTCTACTGAATCTAATGCAAGCAGCATGGGTATCAAAGGAGGCTGACAGAGGGTAGGTTTTAAAGAAACAAGAGTGATTTCACCTCTGCACAACATGCATTTAAGATGCCGGGGGATGCCGTGGATGTTAAAAGTTGATACCAGCTCAAGGGGAGAGTGGGCTTCACAAAGAATTGCAAAAAAAATTTGGCTATTCTACACAAATAACTAGCTCAAGAATTCCAGGCACTGAAGTTTCTAACTTTCTTACAGAGTTTGACACATCGAGGAAAGTCTCAGTAGGAGCTTTCCTGGTGTTGTAGGCCCCATCTCTGAGTTTCTGATTTCCAGTAATTGTTGGTGACAACAGCAAGATGGACTGGAGTATTTATTCATACGACTGACAAGAGGTGCTTCAAAGAGAATACAGTAAGCTTCTGGAAGGCCAATATTTGCCTCAGAGGCAAATGATCTGGAGAAATCTTTGTCTTCATGCTTTTGAGATGTGGTGCCACCTTGAAACACAGCTGCAGCTTTTGAAAATTGATAATTTCAGTTATTTTAATATCAGACAACAGTGAGAAATATTTTCTTGGAAAGATATAACAATGTGTTCTCTTTCATTTTCTGGCTGCCATGGTTTCTTTCCATTTAATAAAACTATTAGAGTGAATAATCTTATTGGGAAATTAACATTAATAACAGAAAATATTTACAGATCACTCTGTAATCAATTCTTTACATAAATGATAAAAAAAGAATTCATTCTGTTGGTTATGGAAACAAAGTCAACAATATATCATCATACTACTGGGATTCAAAACACAGAATGAAAACAAAAATATCCCTAAAATTAAACATATAAATTCATATTCAGAACCCTCTGTGTATGCCCTAAAATTTGTCAGCAATACAGAGGTTCCCTGTGGAGTTGGCAATAGAATTCTGGAGACTGTTGTAGCACAGGTTTGAGTGGGCTCCTTCTTTTCTGAGCAGACTGTATTATTTCCACAGACAGTTTAGTGGATGGCGCTACTATAACAGATGCCCTGAAGCTTATACCTGTCTATAAAAGAGTTACATAATTTTTTGAGGAGCAATATTTTAAGGAAAACTCATTGATATTTGTATTCCCATCATGCCATTTTGTCTTCCACTTCATTATTGTTATTATTTAGGTATTTATTTGAGTATTTATAAATTTTTAAGGGCAGATTCTTTACTGTGAGGGTGCTGAGGCCCTGGCACAGGCTGCCCAGAGAAGCTGTGGCTGCCCCATCCCTGGAAGTGTTCAAGGCCTTGTTGGAAGGGGCTTGGAGCAACCTGGGATAGTGGAAGGTTCTGTTACTTATGGTTATTGTAAGAATAATAAAAAATGTAAAACATTCCTTTTCTTTCAGAGATTTAACTTAAAAAAAAAAAAAATTAAAATCCAGATCACATGCCTGTGTTAGTCACCTTAGGCTCCCTTTGCTGTCAGTTTGGGAACAGTCAGGCTAGGGAGCAATTCACCTCATCATCTCAGAACATCGAAAATAGATCAAATTAATCATTCTTTTCAAATACCCATTTCTCCCCATTGACTTTATTTGACTTTAGAAGTCAGGGTAACATCCTAAAACTGTGTGCTTTCAATCCCTTGTCACTTTGCTCAGAGTGAAACAACTTCACTTTGAAAATCTTATATTTAATTTACTCCCTATATTATTTTTTTCATGACTTTACCAATGGAAGAAAGAACATTAAATACTGAGGATAAAAAAATCCTCAATTGGATTGGAATTACTATGCTACAGTATTTTACCTTGTTTCAATAGTACAATAGTGATCTTTTGTCCTGACACACATGAGTAATTCAGAATGGGAAAGGACCACAGAAAAGGTAGATGCAGCAGAAGTTCTCTAAGAGCACATCAAGGTTAGAAGTAAAATAAATAAGGTCTTTAAATTTTCTATTCACACAAAAAGCTATTTCTTTGCCAGAAAATATTCTTTAACATCTGCCATCTGTTAGTTTTAATTTTTATTGATTTTGAATGAAAATGACACTTGCTGTAAAGGATTAAAGTTCAAATTTAGCAGTACGTAACAGACTAGACTTCTCACTGGTTCTCTAAAATGTGTCCTTTTTTCTTTCAATCCCTGGATGCAAATGTTTTAATGGACTTATTAAAGCAAAGTCAAACATTTCTAAGTAACGTTTTCATGAGTCAGAGGTGTTGAGTTCATGTCTGTGATTTTAACTTTAGCCAGAGAAGTAAGTGACCTGCACTTCTGAAAGTCAGGCTCTCAAGTCTGAATTTAATTTAGCCTTTGCAAAATAAATAGATGAATTGTTTTGGCATTTCATGAGCATTAAAACAAACAAACAAACAGATGCTGTTTTGAATAAAAAATAAATAAAACATAGACACTAAAGGAACCTTTTCACTGGGAATCACAAGTTCTTTTTTTTCTTTTCTTTTTTTTTTTTTTTTTTTGAATTCAGAAAAGCTATTTACTTTCAGACAGGGAGAGGGGAGACAAGGGTTTCCTGAAAAACTAAAGAAACAATCCCAAACTGGCATTTTCACAGCACAATTAACTACACTTAAAAAGAGGAAATAAAACTGCATGATACCAATTCCATTTCCTTCAACACTCTCACTCATCTGCTGACCACACAGGACTCCACGTCTGCTGTAAAAGCCATAACACTCACAGTACAAGCCAGAAGCTCAGCATAAAATATCCCAAAATGCTTGTTAAAGTTGGGCAAGGGGGAGCTCCAGCCTTCTGCTCTGGATTTTCTGACCCGAAAGTCAGTGTTGAGCAAGTCATTTCATTTCTTTACATTCCACTGATAAAATATTCAGTGGTTTGCAGAGGCCTAACTTTTAGATTGAATTAATATTTGTAGAAGATATTTCAAAGAAATTTCCTTGCAACTGCTGTTACATGATTTCTCAGTGTTATTGTCCCCGATAACGTATCCATTTAATAGCTGCTTTTCGTGTTACCTGTTCCACACATCCTGTTTTAAATTAAGCCTGTTTTTTAACATCCTCTGCACTTGCAACCCCAAAGAGCAGATCTGATCTTTCTAATTTCTTTTTAATAATAGAGGCTACTTGAAGGTATTGTTCTATAAATGGAAAGAGCTTTCAACATCCCAAGGTAGGTATTTTTGAGACAATGTTATCAAACTCCTGAAGATGAGAACTAGGTTCTCACTGAGATGAATATCTGACCTAAAATTCTGAGCATTTTATGTTTAATGATTTTCTGTCCATCTTTTTCCTAGAGCATCACAGTCATGGCACTTGGGTATGTCACACTCAAGCACAGATTTTTTTCTTCACAACCCTTCTGCGAAGAATGAACAAATATCTCTATTCTACAGCTGAATAAAATAATGTGGGCCAAATGACTTGTCTGTAGTCACGTTGGTCATACTCAGAAAGGACCAAAAAGGTCGAATCTATTGTTATGCATTGTAACCCAATGTGCCTAGTAGCCAACTAAATAAGAAAAGCAGATTTATATGAATACTCTTTCACAGTTTTTAAATTTATGATACCCCCAAAACACCTTTAATATCAAGATATAAATAATGTTCCAACACCAAGATGTTGGTTGGATGCTTTGAACTGTTATTGCTTGGCTGGAGGCACAATCCCATGCTGACTATGGACTGTGCTCTTACAAAATCTAACTTTGAGCACTAAAACATAACTAGTATAACGTGAATCAGTGCAGTGTGCCATGCCTTTGTCAGGGATGTATCAGATCTGACTGATAACATAATCACAGTGATAGATATTTCCTCAGCCTAGTTAACACAGGTAACTTTACAGAAATCATCTCTGCATTTTGGGGAAAGTTACAAAAAGAGTAGTGAGGTGTACCTGTGTTCACATGTATGAGGTTTATATTTGCAGACAGCTGACACATTTTGAGACACATTCAGCTGATACACTGGAGTCCTTCTTGACCTTCTTAACTTCCTTGAAAGCCTTTGAATATTTGTACAGAAGCACTAGAAGCATGAAAGTGTTCTCCAAAGTTGAAATATCACCCACCTAGTTGGAACTACTTAAAATCAAATGGTCTAAATGTGGTCTAAATGAACTCATAAGCTTCCTTCTTTACTCCTTTCTCGAGAGACATTTGTGCCATGTGAAGATCTGTCTGAGATAAACAGAATGAACCAACCTGTCAAGGTCTTATCCAAGATGGAAAGCTGTGTTCACCAAAATTCTGGATGTAAAAATTACAGACTATCTCCACTTTGGAGTGGCACTCCAAAGGCTCTCTGAAAATAAAGCCTTAAAAGTGCCTTGAAACTTGCAATCAACCCACTTGATAAAAATGACCCCTTCTAATAAATTCAGTTTTCAACAAGACATTCTTCTAGGCTCTTTGTCATTAGGAAATAGCACTCACAGGAAACCACATAGGCAACATTTTAATAAAGTATATTTAAAAGATCTAGTCAAGAATTTTGACCAAAAATTAATTCCAAAGCCAAGTAACAGCAAATCTGCTTGAGCATTTGCATTTTGACATAGGAAGGTTTTAAGAGGATGTAACTTCAGGATCATCTAATCTGTACAGAGGTAAATATAGACTGGGAAAAGGCTTTGGAGAGAGGGTGAAACAGGGCTTATTTGTTTTTTAAAACAGGTTTATTATCACTGAAAACTGATCACTTTGCATACTCTACAGGACCTTTTAAAATATTTAGTCCTAAAAGTTTACTCTTAAGCTGAAATCAATTTACAGGGTGGATAGCACACAAAAATAACCTCTCTCTGAAACACACAGTCTTTTAAATAACATCCTCTATGAGGCACTAAAGCTTTAATATCAACAATATCCCTGAAATGAGGGGAGTGAAAAAAAACAAAACATGAAGTGCAGAAACTGCTATCAATTCCATTCACAGTGGCAGAATGACTCTAATAGCTGAGATGTTTATGAGTCATAAATTACCATTTATAAATGCAGTGTTTAGCATTCATTTCAATGGACAACATATGGTAGCAACATTTCTAAATAGCTTGAACTGATAAATAGGCCAGTGAAGTGGCTCAATTTGTTAAAATGCTAACACATTAACTACTGCATGTGGTGGTGGCGGCATGTTTGCATCCCAAACACTGCCTGTCTGCTCGGGCCTTATGGAAATAGACACTTGCCTTGAATTTATGAACTGGCACAGTCAGTCTATTTTTCATAATGATTTATGAGGAATCACCGTTTGCAGGCTGGGTGATCCATCTATGACTGTGTTAGCCTCGGTCCTGCCACGTTATACAGCACGACCACATCCCACACGCTTTAGCCCCTGGTTCCCTCTCTTGAGAGACTGACTGATTTCTTAGGAATGTTTGGATCTTATATTTTGTCCTTTTAAAGGAGTTAGATAATGATTTGAACCTGATCATTACTATGGGGATATTGATTAACACAAGCAGATCAGCTGAAGATTTACCTGAGGTCATCTCTGCTCCTGTCAAAACTGTGCTATTTCATACATGTCATTTACAGTTGCTGCTTCTTTCACCTTATGTAATAACAAAACTAATTTTCAGTTTAAAAAATATGAAAATAAATCAGTTTTAGGTCTGAAGAAAATAGATATGCATTAGCAACTACAACATTACAGTAACATAAACTCTGACTAACCTTTATGAAGGCTTTGGATTATAATTGTTTGGGTATTTATTTCTACTCGTATGTAATTATCTTTCTTTGGTCCTGTCAATGATTTTTAAAAACAGTCTTGACATGTGTCAAAAGCCAAAGCACTCCCCTAAGCCTCCAAAATATAGTAAAGATTAGTGGGTTCAGAGGATTTAGCACAGCTGAAATTAAACAGGAAATTCAACAGTTATTTCTTTTTCCTCTTTTAGTTTTCTCTTTCTCTTTCTCTTTTTCTCTTTCTCTTTCTCTTTTGCTTTCTTTTTTTTCTCCTCTTCATCCTCTTCCCCTTCCTCTTTTTTCCTTTCTCTCATTCCTTTTTCTTTCTCTTCTTCCTTTTTTGTTTTTCTTTCTATCTATCTTCTTTTTTCATCACAACTTACAATCACCTTCACTTCATGGTAATTTTTTTTTAAAGAAAGAGGAAAGCCTTTCATAACTTCCTCTTCTCCTTGCTGGTCACAGAACTACAAATTCACAAGGCTGTTCCGTGATAGCCTAATAATGTTGTAATGCAGTTTATGAAATAAAAAAAAATACAGCAAAAGGGGTTTCTACATTCTGATTACATTATAAAGAATTTCTTGGGTGAGGGATTTAAAGAAAAGGGTACTTGAATTTGCTTTGGAAACAGATCATCACCTAAAACTAATGAGTGCCATCAAGCTGAAATGGATAGTGGAGACTGCTGCCTCCAAACTTGTTAGGGACAGATTAATCTAAAGTTTATTTATAAACCAGATCAGGTGAATTTCTCTTCATCAGCTATAAAGTGAGTCTAAAATTTAGGTCAAGCATCAACTAAGCACTTATTCATCCTTTCTTAATAAGGTTTTTATGTTGATAGAACTTTGTTTTGGGATGAGGATACTTTGACAACAACGGCAACTGCAGCAGTATTAATATGAATTATAATAATGACAATGATAATGAAGATAATGATGAAAAGAAAATTCGTCAGTGGTACTTACCTAGATATTAGAGGCAGTCTGGATTCTATTGTATTTAGGCACTGTATAAATTCTGGCAGTTTTTGAAACACGTACACAAACACACAAAGAAATGTGTGTTTGTTCTTCATGTTCCAGCATGGGAATAGAAGTGGAGTACATCCTTGCAATCCCTTGATAATTCCCTTTCCACTTAGATTTCTAATGGTAAAATTCTTGGTATCTAATTCTCAAGATGAGTCATTCAAAAGTCCTCCCTCTGTCCATCTCTACAGAGCATCCTTCAAAAAAAGAGGTGTTCTGGTAAACCTGTATTTTAAAATTCTTCCCAGAGTAAGCTGAAAGGCTAAGGTTTATTGAGTATTTACAGTGTCAAAACCTGCGAATATCTAAGGATTGGATGAGTTATTGATTTTGAATTTGCAACCATTTGAGAAGTAATACTGTGCAATAGTTTAAGGCAATAGCTTAAACAACTGTTCAATCTCAACTGTTAGAGAGAATAAAACAAGCACAATTCAACCTTTCACACTGAGATCAGTAAAGAAAGCAACAAAGATGTCTATTCTGCACTGCAAGCATCTGCAAACTGCTCCTTGTGTTTCTTCTTATGTTTAAAATAGTTTGTGTGGAATACGGAAATCCCAAGCTTTCATAAAAGGTTTAAAAGAGAAAAATAAATCAGCCAATATTTGAGGAAGAAAATTTCCATACAAGGAAGAGGATTCTGTGTCTGACTATCAAACATAATCTCAAACCCATCGATATATGACAAGGTGTTCCAAAGGAAATATTGTCTTTAAATAAAAGCTTCTTAACAGGCCAGATACCCTCGTTGGCTTCAGTTCTGAAGAAGCTGGGCAGCTCACCTCTATCTTCAAGCAAAGCCTCCCAGAGTAATAGCTGGTCAGGACTTGAAAAATCAGGCCCTGAAAACTGATCTAAAAGCTGTCAGACTGAAGGATTTGGAAGTTTACTTTTTATTTAAGGAATGTCCCTTCATATTACAGTTATATTTTTCCTTTATGGCTGGCATACAGACAAGACAGGATTGTCTCTGCTGATCACATATAGCTCAAGGTGGTATAGAGCTGAGCTCGATCCAAATGTCTGAGAGGGAGTAAATGACGGTGGAGAGGGGACTTTTTTCTCTTTTATACTTCATAGATTGCCCTATAGAGTCCTTTCACATTGCCTTAACAGCTTTGCAACTATACAGCTCATTAGTTCTTGCTATTTCTTAACGGAACAGCCGGGTAAAACATGTTTAATTTATGCCCAGCTTAGGACTGAAATACATTCTCCATAAAACTTTAAAAAGGAGAAAAATGTATAAAAAATGTTCCTTCCAGCATAACCATCACTAACAAATAATGAACTTGTTTATCATTGCTATTTTATGTCTGATACTTCAGGCATTTCAGAACTCTTTCCAGTCTATTATCTACTGCCCTTCAAACCCTTCATGTTGTTATCCTCTCTTTTATATCTGTAATAGGTTTTAAGACTCATAGTAATGAATGCAAATATATGACTGTTTTAGGGCAATAAAATTGTTCTTTAGCAGTTAACTACACTCTTTGCAACAGTGAAAAGCATTTTAAATTAGCAGTTGGAGAAAACTAGGACATTGGAACACAGAAACAATATAAGAGTGCAGCAATCTATTGGCTGTTACCTAATGGAAAAGTTAGTTCATTAATGCTCAAGTCAGCTGTTGATTACTAAGGGCTGCAATGTGAAGTTTGACTCCTGTCTAATGTGTTGTTGCTAGCTGAAATGGTTTTCTAGAGTTTTTGTCTAGAGTTACTCACAAGTTTTAAAGAAAGGAGAACAGAAATTGTGGAAGTTTTCCACTTTTATTTTTTTAATTGCCATTGAAATTGCTGCTTGTCTAGAAAATCAACAATTATTTCTGTTCAATTTCCCAAGAATCCTTATCTGTGGTAACAACTTGGTGATCCATGTGGATCCCTTCCATCTCAGGGTGTTTTATGTCTCAGTCCCATTCTAGGAAGCACCTGAGAAAGTGCCTATCTCTAAGCAAATATAGAGATAAACCAGATAAAACTACAGGCATTGTCTACCAGCTCCTTAGGGACAAGTAGTCCACCCACTAGGATAATAGTGTCATATAGCTGAAATCAGTCTTGTATTCTGGGGAAATGATGGGTGACCATGGCAAAGATATTTAAATCTACCCTACGGGTCACATTGCCCTCCAAGCTCAAATTATTCTGATCTGGTCTGTCCACGAGAAAAACAACCCCACAGTGCTGCAGGATGCAGGAGCTCTGTTTCAGGGCTGGCAGCCTCCTCAGAGCATCAGGATGTTGCTGTGCCCACGCTAATGAGCCCTGCTCTCACAAGCAGGCTGAGCTGGCAGTGGCTCGGATCGCTCTGCACTGCGCTTCACTGCAGTGACCAGACCTGCAGCCCCAGATCCTCAAAGGAACGGAACTCTGTGGGAATTAGAAACCTGCTCTAGGCATGCATAAGCTCCCTCCCCTAAATCAGGGATAATGGATAGCCCTTGTCAGCTGTGTGATGGCAAGAATAAGTGCATTAAAACTTTGGAGCTACTAAGTTACTATCACAGTGAGGTTATTTAGTTCTGCTTCTCTGATGGATGGATGAAGTTAAGCACATGCTTTAATTCCTTCCTTGGCCATAGTCAGTGCTATTGGAAACTCTCCTCACAGCTGATCTGTCAGCAGACTATCTGTTTCCTGAGTTGCAATGACCTATAATTTTGTTAGTGGGAAGATGCATATGAAGCAGCTTTTGCTTCATTTCCTTTTGAAGACACCACACTGATGGATGACTTAATTCAAAAACCAGTTTGTTCTTACGGAAGAACTCCACATTTAGGCTCCAAATCCTGCCACTTATGTCTGTTTAATATCTCCTAAGTGTGTCTTTGTTTTTCTATCTATCTCTATTGCTAGAAATAAAACTGGCTTAGTCATTGCTTCTATCGATTACTATCCTGCTTTCCTTGTTGATCTTTCAGTTCTTCCCCTCATCCTGCACAAAAACAATCATTCATCTTCCCCTGTTCTCGGCCTTAACTCTATGTAACAACACATCTATTCTGTGTACAGTTTCATTTGAAATGCTGCCTTTGGTGAAAAATATGTTTAACACTGAGACAGCTTCTCTGTAGGAATAAAGAGTCTTATTTATATATTTTTATTGAGAATATAGTTTTGTTCACAAACTTAACAAATAAGGGATGGAGGAGAAAAGTTGCAGCTTGGATGAGCAAATCTTTCCAAGACGGTTTAGCAGTTAAATATCTAAGAAAATTAAAATTTATAGATTCAGGCTTTTCAAAAACTGATTCATACAAAAATGTCAGCAAAAGTGAAACATTATTCATGCTATTTTTTTTTTTTTTTTTACATTTTTCAACCCTTTTATGGTAAAGTTCACAATTACTGTTTTTCAGAACAAAGTACAAAGGGAAGATTTTAGTTCTAACACCTCTTCAAAATTCAGAGTTGAATCTTGGGCGAGTTATTTGTATGAGCAATAACATCATTCAAAATTATGGAGGAAAACAGCCTCCAGAGAGTGATTGGTAAAAATGGGCATTTATTATTGCTCAGGTTAGGCTTATGTATTTCCTATGAATTAGAATTGGTTCTTAATGTTTGGGGTTTCTTTTTCCTTTTAAATTTTATCTGTGGATTTTACAGTTCCCTCAAAATCTTGATTGAGATGAAGTGTCATGGCAGAGAGAACTTCAGGAGCTAGATAAAATTCTCTGAAAATGGAGGTAATATTTGCCTTTAGACAATTCAGTGATGCTCTGGCATCTCTGAGACCTCAAGCTGCTCACTTTCAGCACTAAATGAAATGCAGGTAAGATGGAAAAATCATTTTGCCAGTAACTACACAATTCAGAAAACTAGACTGTGATCATTTCCATCATATTTTTAAGTCCTTAATCCAACTAAGCAAATCTGTGGACTCCAAGAAAGGACAAGAAGTGACTATTTCTCAGTCATGACACAACATCAGCAATTTTATTCCAAATTCAAAGGGTCTACTTTAGGTTTTCTTGGGTTCCATGTAGAAGGTAATATGCTCTTTGTGACTAGCTGAATTACCCATGGTATTACTTCATATGCAATGAGGTGGTTATAGCAATGGACAATTGAGCCTATTCAGACAGGTACTCCAAATAATAAGGTCTGTCATAATATAAACAACAGAGAAATTTAGTATTACAAATATTAACGCCTCCAGACCCCAGGTGGTTGCCACAAAACCCAGTTCCACCAGTTTTCTGCAGATCCGCGAAGCAAAGTGTGGCTACACAGACATTTTGCAGTGGAAATGCACAGAGCACCACTGCTGCTTTAAAACAGGGGAAGAAGACAGCCACCAGAAGCTCTGCATGGAGCCAGCTCAGGCACAGCAAGGACAGTGCTACGCTTGAGTACAAATATGATGTTAAACGCAAGTCACTACGCTGTGCCTCTGTACCAAACTCCCCAGAACTACTTAATTAAAGAGAAACATGCAGAGATATCCTGGTTCTGCATGGGGCCAGCTTGTGTCCTCCATGTTAATTAACTCAGGGTCTCAGCACCACGAGAAGGGGGTTATCTGGTCTTCAAATAGCCTTGGAAGCAATATGCTTTCACGTAGTGCTGTGCCAGAGCCAAAGCTCTGGTGGACCCAGCTGGTTGTCACCATTTCTGTCAGACATGAGCTGGCTCTGAAAGTGGCATTCATCTCACTTAATGTTAGATGTCTGCACTACAGACATCTACATCTTGATTAGTCACCCTTGTCTCCCTTTATAGTCAATGGAAAGAAACAAGCATGATTCACCCTATCCTAAAACAAGCATCTCAAATGTGGATGAATCATGCCTCAACAGTGCCTGTTTTGCTCAGGCAGTGAGAGGAAATGATGGAAACACAGGGCTGGTGTCAGGAAAGAAATGAGAGGTTAAAAGTTACTGATTGGCAGCACCTCAAGAGAAGGGTCCCTGTGGGACATAGATGTAAACAGAGACAAAACCCACACATAAACTACTTATGGCAACGTGACAACTGGTTTGGAAACCCAGCAACCAGGGCTTTATCTCCCAGTCGGGAGAAAAGATGGTCACATTGGTCTTAGTTTCAACACTAATGTTAAAAACCACTGTGTTTAATCAACGACCTGTATGCTTTTGCCTCCTCCTAAGCCAGGTCACTGTATATGTTACATCTCTCCAGTATCACAGCATTAGCTGAGCTAAGTAAGACAGAAAACTTCATTGATTGTATTGATCAACTTTAGTGCCACGTCTTGTTATTATATTTTTTTCTTTTCTTTCTGGTGATTTATCAAAAACAGTGAAGCTCAGTGGGATCAGTGTCCCATGGCTCCTATAATCTAGGCAACTTACTTCATCTCTCCACTCACTACTTTTACAGCCTCAAAAATATAACAATCCTCATTTCCTTTTTGTACAATAACTTCCCCTTAAAACAAATTTTAGAAGGGTATTATAAAATACTACATTGCAGATGGACTTTCTCCCCGGATAGTGACAGAGTGTAGTTTTTTTCCCCTCCAAATGTCAAAACTTATGTAATTAAATTTGGATGCTCACAGATTTCATGGTTTCGGGCAGTCTTTACTTCTGACTAATGTAGTATCTGCAAGAAGCTTGGGGAGTCCTGTGGTCTAAAATAACAAAAATCAATCTGAAATGAGAAACCACCTAAATGTGGCATTCTTCTACAGCTTGGAACATGAGCATTTAGTCAGGGATACACAATGTGGTGCCCTCATTTTCTCAAACTGGAGCTCTTTAAAGCTTGCATCCCCTGCCTTTGCTGTTGACATTCAAATTGACTTTTTGCATTTCATAATGGTAGTTCCTGACTTGCCTTTCACTTTATCTGCCAAACCCACTGCTGGGTCTTTCTCAGATGCACAAGAGTCAGGGATAAAACTGACTGAAAATGCATCACTTATTTCAGTCATTTTGTTAAAGTACACCCCAGTACCAGCAAAGTAAGAAACGAAATTATTAGAATTGAACTGCTGTCATCAATTGCTTTTTCATCAGTTGCTCAGTTTTCTGACAAGACCCAGTTCTTCTTAGCTTTCAGCCATTAAAACAGTAGTAATAATAATAATAACAATAATAATAAGGCATTCAGATAAATACAAGGCAGCAATTTGGACAAAAAGTACCATGTTATTGTCAGTGAAGACTATCATCTACATATAACACACCACAGAAATGTCTCCAACCCACTGAACCCACTGCTCCCAAACTACAGCATTGCCATGGTGTCTTGTCTGCATGCTCTCCAGTGTCCTTGTTTCTATAGAATTGGAAGGACTTATTTCAGGACCTGCTCCCTAAATTCCCTCCTGTCTCTTGGCTAAAGAATGAGACACTGAGCAAAGTTTTACTTGCAAGTGAGGAGGAAGAAAGGCTGTACTTTTAGAAGCAGATTTCTACCTTGAAGCTTCTAGAAAATGTTAT
Organism: Pyrocephalus nanus; assembly: GCA_038380795.1. Classification (NCBI taxonomy): domain Eukaryota; kingdom Metazoa; phylum Chordata; class Aves; order Passeriformes; family Tyrannidae; genus Pyrocephalus; species Pyrocephalus nanus. The sequence continues at coordinate 3,634,317 of CM076263.1, read as the reverse complement.
TGCTCTGAAGAAAAATTTGCTGGCATTTTAGTCCCTGGCTCTGCACGTCTACCAGTCTGCCGGACCAAATGAGTTCTTTGGGCACGAAACACTCCCTCTTGTGTAACTGGACAACGTTCAGCCTTCATGGCTCTACAACAAATAACAACAGGGAGATTTGGGAGCAGAAAATACACATATTCTATTTTTACAGATGAGCCAGGCCAAATTGTCCTGTTAACACCACCAGCCTGTATCCAAATAATCCCATTGACCTCAGCAGAGTGTAGCTAAGAGGAGAGCTCAGCCTCAGCACGTATCCCCCATGGCTGTACCACAGTATGTAATTATTGCTGTTTGTTATTTCTATTGCAGCAGAACCCACAGGATCAAATAAGGATCAGGATCCCAACTGTGCTGGGTGCAGTGCAAACATATAAGCAGTCATGGTGCCTGCACTGAAGAGCTTACAGCTGTGTCTCTTAGGAGAACATTTCTTCTTCTAATAGACTTCTCTATTAAGAACTGTTAATTGCTTAATTCAGCCTGATTTTTTTTTCTCCTCTGCTTAGTTTCTTCTATTTCTCCTGCTTAGCCCCTTTAGACTACCCTCAATAATTCTCCTTCCTTCACAGTACCAACAGCTTTCCATAGTGCAAGCAATTATCATTCCCACTCTTACTTCAGACACTTCTCTGCCAGTCACTTTCTGGTTTTCAGACAGGCTTTTTTTTTGCTGAAAAACAACCTTTTCCTTTCATTGTTTTTATTGCAACAATATCTTTGGATGATTATCATTCCATCATGGCTGAATGACACCACTTGTGTCTCCTCTTTGAGCTATGATGTCATGTTCCTGTGCAGGACTCCCCAAAATCACATTCACACTCTGTTGCTCCCTTTGTCTGTCTTTTACTACCAGAGAAATGGCTCATTGTCACCCTACAGGTTCCCTTCACTGTTATTGCAACCTAAATATCACTTCTTCCATTTACCAAATGCCTGTTTCAGATTACCTCTTTACACACCTCTCTCCAGAGGCATTAGATGATGGCTTTTTTCCACTGTTCCAGACTGAATCTCATTTCACTGTTTCCTGCTCATATTTCCAAAGTCTCTAAGTCCCTTTGTATAACTTCTCTGCTTTAATTTTCACACAGAAATCTCAGCAGACCTTTCCTGGAAGCCTGTCTCTGTGGCTTTCAGAGGCAAAATGTACCCGTGGCAGTGCAGTTACACCTTCAAAAGATCACAGGCTTGTAATGGAAGGTTTGACTCCCATAACTTACATGTAACTGCTCTTCTCCTTGGCTAGCACTGGGCTTTGACTCCACTGCTTTACTGGTACTGCAAAACCCTGCTCCTGTAAAGGGATTTTTTAGAAATACAATGCTCAGGTTGCTCATTTCTTATAAGTCACGCACAGTGCTGAAATAGTGGTCACACTAGTCTATGAATAGTTTATTATTCTGATAAAGTTCCCCATAAAAGCTTCTTAAGAGAAAGAATCCTCTTCCAGTGCAATTTTTTCTGGTCCCATATTAGCGCCCAGACTAGAACAGGGCAGGATAGGAACGGTGCTTCTTTTGCCTTCTCCCTGTGTATTTTTGAAAGGTTGGAAATTCATCAGACAACTTTAAACTTGTAGGTCATTAATCATATTTTATTGGACATCTCTGACCAATTGACTTTTAAAAGGGAAACGTGAGCCATCATATCTGGAGACAGGTGGTTAGACATGCCAAAGGAAATCTCTTGCACTACTGCCAGATGGAGAAAGAAGTTCTCTTACTTTTTCACTGTTAGTGCACTCTCTCCTCAAATGTACTTTTCATAACTTCAGACAACGTGCAGTCCTGGTCTCATGATATGAGAGATCATGAACTTTTCAGATGCCAGGCACCCTGTTTAGACAAGAAAGCTCTGCCAGTTTTCAGAGATAATATTGTTTTTTGCACCTTTTGATGATATCTGAATTTAACACAAGTGGACGTCACAGTAATTATGTTATTAACTGGGAGTTATTGTGACTAACCACCATTGATACTGTGTCTTTTTAATATCAAAATTCATTTGCTAACTGGGCTGATGTTGTTTTTTAGCCCTTTCATCTGAACAGTCAAAAACACTGGGGAAAAATACCTTTGGGAAATAGAGTCTCCTTTTGTCTTAGACTCTTGGAAAAGTTGGTTCACTTTAAAGGATCCTCATTCTGTAATTTAAGATTGTTGCCTGTATCTTATATGCAGGCCTTACCATCAGTACATTTAAAATTCTTGGGATTTACTTGGGATTAACTCCTTCCCATATGTGGTAAATCAGATTACCTCTTGTGTGCTGCGGTGTAAGATTATTACCACAGCATCAGAGAATTACAGAATGGCTTGGGTTGGGAGTTGCCTCCTGGCACTGGCAGGGACACCTTCCACTAGACCAGGTTGCTCAGACAGTGGATTGTGGCTCAGATATGTGTGCTGATAGTTAAGATACAGTAACTCAATCACGCTTTTCATTTCTTGGAGTTCTTTGGCCTCCAAAGCGCCTGCAAAAAATAGCGGAGAAAACCAAATGATGGAGATTAGGCAGAAAAATTTGTTTTAATGCATAGAAGTGGCAAGGGACTCTGCCAAGATATTTTTCCTGCTCTGCAACACCACTAGATAAACAAAAAACAGTGACTGAAGGTAAATCTCACCTCTCTTAAAACATATGAAGGTGGGATATCTGAATTCACTGCATTCTCCTTAACTAATTGCCATTCACTGGGGGCAATTAGACACTTTATTGTGAGGTTGTGCCATTTTGAGCAAATGAAATGGACTTGAAGGAATAGCTTAGGGGATGGGCTTCGTTTTTATTTCAAGTTAGTTGAGTCAAAGTGGTTCCCACTTTAGAAAGAAATGCTTGATCTTGGGCAGCTTTCTTGGCTTTTGGGCAAGGTAAACTAACTTCTCTGGGGTAGAGTAATAAATTCTTTATGTCATAAGGGCACTTTGTAATGATCAAAATTAAACAATACTAATAGTGATAGGATGTCTTCTTTTATCTCCATGCTCTTAAGCAGTTTTTAACATATCACTTCAAGAAAGGTGTGGTATAGGTATTCAGAAAAGATAAGCATGAAGAGAGGTCAGAAGAGGTCTGGGAAAATGGCCTAAGAAGAGAGATGGAATGGATTCAGATTGTTTAGTCTAGAGAAGATAGCCTAGGGGTGCTGCTGATAGTGGTTCCTCAGTCTTCAGACATAGAGGAAAAATCTACTCTTGCCATTCCTTACAGGTAGACCAACTAATAATTTAATCAAGAAGTTAAAACGAGAGTTAAAGAAACTTGTATCAATGAAGTCAAAAAAAGCAGTAGAAGGGACCACCTTGGAAATTTTGGAGCTTCCCAAACTAAAAATCTTGGACCAGGGTAAAAAGTGTTAAAGAAGGTTAAGAAGAGTGGGCTACTCAGACCTGAGGAGTGATATATAAATATTTCTACTTTGGCAGGGATGAAACTCAGAAGCCTTATACATATATAATCTTGTAAAAATGTCATGAAAATCAAGATAATTTACAAGGTAATAAATTATATATTGTGAATAACTCCTTAGATTTTGTCCCGAAGTTAACTGAACCTACATCTAGCCTTTTGCACTGTTCCGTAATCATAAATGTCTTTTTATTAATTACTTAGTTATTTAAATCCATACACATTAGACCTGACCACCCTGTGCAACAACACTTCTTTTGAGATTTTTTTTACCTTCTTTCCAGGTTTTGCATATCTTATGCTTCAGTAGGTGTTAACAGGTTTTTCATAAAAGGAAATACCAAAAAAAAAAAAAAAAAAAAAAAAGAATGCCAATACAGTAAATACACTTTCCTCTTGCTCAGAGATGCAATCCTCCTTGCTCTAGCCCAGTGCTATCACACTTCCCATCAGCCTTTTTTTTTTGTTTTGTTTTGTTTTTTTTTTTTTTTTGTTTGTTTTTTTTTTTTTTGGTTTGGTTTGGTTTTTTGGTTTTTTTTTGAAGGTGAAAACTGAAAGGGAGAAACAGCTGGCTGAGGAGCTGACAGAGAGCAACTGAAGCAACAGATCCCCCGACAAGTTGTTTCAAGTTCAAGGTCAATCAGATATTTTGCAGTCAAATAAGATTGTGAGTCCCTCTGTATAGCCGATCAAATTGCCCAGCTTTCTTATCTTCCCTCTGCCTCTGCTTTAAAAAGCTCGTCTGTGGCTACTGCAGTGATCCTTTCTAGATGAAAACTCTGGGGAAGAGTGTCCTTCATCACAATGTCTCAGGCTCATTTGTTTTGTCAACAAACCACAGTGTTTTTGAAGCCTCTCTGGGAACCACAGGGAAGATGCTACAGACACAATAATGTATTATCTGGGGAAGCATTTAAAGATAGCGAAGGAGTCAGATGTCACTGGAACATGTTGCTTCTTGTTTCTATGGTGAGGGTGAGCAAAAGGAAATAATCCATGAAAAACACACAGGTACACTCACTCTTTCCCTTTCATTATTCTATGCATCGGTTACTGCAAGGAGGGATTTAAAATAATTGTTTAAACTGTGCGAGTTCTAGAATGGCTTCCTGCTGACAAATAGTGTCATATTCTCACTGTCTCTCTGCCTGCATTTCTAAAGCTTATATTTGTGCAATATCTGTTTTGGCACCTGCATATTGACAGTAATGGAGAGTGATGGTTATCTGCAGAGGATGTGGAAGCAGTGCAATATTCCCCATCATTTCACAAGCCAAAGTAGACCAGACTTGAAATAGGCTAGTCAGTTCTGGGTGAAGGGGGAATGGCTACCTTTTTTCTCACTGCCTTTCTATGAGAGAGCTCTTCTCTGCTTCTCCTGATTTCTCAAAAGCTATAGCTCATTAATGGACACAGTAAGCCAAAGCATGTAGCAAAAATGCAGTTCTGTTGTGCCTTGTAGTATCTATCTGGTGTAAAATGTAAGCTTTTTAAGCAATGATGATGTTTTCTGATTTCTCCTGGACATTGAAACACCTCTTTTCTTTCCACTTGTGAAAATTCAAAACAACACTTCACTGAACCATGGAATGGTTTGGGTTGGAAGGGATGTTAAAAACCATCTCATTTCAACCCCTTGCCAAGGGCAGGGACACCTTCCACTATCCCAGGTTGCTCCAAGCCCTGTCCAACCTGGCCTTGAACACTTCCAGGGATGAGGCAACCACAGCTTCTCTGGGCAACCTGTGCCAGGGCCTCATCACACCCTAAGTAAAGAATTTCTTCCTAATGTCTAATCTAAATATCTCCTCTTTTAGATAAAAACCATTGCCTTGTCCTATCACTGTCTTTGTAATAACATCTGAATAGTACAAGAAAGACTTCCTCGAGGATAGTTTTAAAGGCAAAGAAAATCTTTCCAGAGGAATGATCCACATCATAGGAGGTAAAGTTTTATAGTCAGAGATTGCTTTTGTTAGTGAGGCAGATCACTAAACTAGCTAAAGTCACTAACACTCTCATAATTCAACAAGCTGAGCATGTGGTCTGTAAAAAATATTGTTGTAGTTTGATGTCTACTGTATTAAAACACTTCCCCCCCCTAATTCCATGTAGTTGTTCTGTTAACTGAATTTCACAATTAATTTTTTTTTTTTAATCTGTAACACAGATTTTTCTTGCCCTTCAGTCATACCCCGGATCATGTTCCATAAATCCAGTACTTTTATCTAGTTTACACTGCATAATGAAGGACAAACTACTCAAATTACTAAAGACATGATTTTTGATTATGTCAGAGCCAGTAACAGTCCCAGTGCTGACACTCACTCATGAGTGTTGATGTGGCAGAGATAAAATGAATGAAGAGAGGATTATTGTTAGTTTTTGCCCAAGAAGAAGAGATTATTTCTTTATATACACTGGGAAAAAAACACAAAACAGTGGAATCTATTCAACTCAGTCATTTAAAAATACACATATCAGAAGAAAACCACCCTAGCTTAGAATCTGGATGTGCCAGGAAATCATGTCCTCTTGTATTCTTTAGCAAATTTTATACAGTATGTGTTGTTACTTACTTTGTTTATAATGTTAATTATCATACAATCATGGAATGGTTTGGGTTGGAAGGCACCTTAAAGTTGTGTCAAACCCCCTGCCGTGGGTAGTGAAACCTTTCACTAGAACAGTTTTCTCAGAGCTCTATCCAACCTGAACTTGAACATTTCCATGAATGGAGCATCCACAGCTTCTCCAGGCAACCTATGCCAGGGCCTCACCATTATCACAGACAAGAATTTCTTCCTAATATCCAGTCTAAACCTACTCTCTGTCAGTTTGAAGCCCTTCCCCCTTGTCCTATCACTATATGTAGTGCAAATTACTTCTCAGCTGAAGTAAATTATTACACTATGTCCGATTCTCCTAATTTTGGAAAGTAATTCTAGTTGGATCAGAACTTTGAGTTCACCAGTCTCCCCACATGGGCTTGTCATCCAATATCCAATGCAGTTCAGTGTTCTGATCTTTACCTGTGGGATGCCTCAAGGTCTGGTCCACGTTACCTAAGAGCTGTGGTCAGTACTGCACAACCTCTCCCTTCAAGTACTAGTTTAAATAATGACCTCAGAAAAATCAGTACCCACCTCATTCCCTTCTACTTCAAGTGCAAAGACTGCGTCTTGGATCTTAGATTTACTGTGCTCTGAAAAGCGACGTAGAAGTGGATATATTTTTATCAAACAGAAATTAACAAAAAAATGCTAGAAGCTTTTTGCCTGACATGATGATAAAATAACTCGAAAAAATACATAAAGTCAGTTTTCTGTCTCAGGTACTACATGATGAACCAGAACAGAGTAAGAAGACTAGGGGCTAGTCAGAACAGAAATTAGATGAACGTCAAGAAGTTTGTTGGCTTCCCACCAGCGCAACCATTTCCATCTCACATTCATTAATCCTTCATGAGTCTCAAAAAAAAATGAGTTTATTAAATCAGGCGGAAGTCAAACCACCCATAGATTTTCATATGTTTGTGATTCAGTTCAGCCTTTTCACCCAGCTATGAAAAATGTAAATATGTTGTCATGTTTGTGTAGAAAATTTATGAACAAATAGAATTTGCTACTCCCTGGAAAACAGAGAGTTAATTTCATGAAAATCAAAGTTAATGTGCATTTCCACTCAGGGTAATAGAAATTATGAACTTATATAATATAAAAACATTTAAAATAAGTTGGCTGGCTGACTGGCTTGCAAGGGCTGAAGTGGAATTTTTCATTGTTTCAATGCTAAATATTAATTTAAACTAAAATTCCCATTGGATTTGTACTTGGTTATTGATAAAATTCTTATCAGTGCTAGGACACTGCAGGAGTTAGCCTTTTTTGACTTGTTTATGTACTCTAAATATAGCACTCATGCATCAAATAAGAAGTAGATTTATAAATAATTTATGTAAGATGAATAATGGATTCTTAGATGTCTTAATAAATGACTAATCAATCGTTATAGAATCCACAGGTCAAAGGTTACTTCTAAATATGGCAAACAAACTACATGAATAATAAGCTGTCCAGAAATCAACATCCTGGAAGATGCTGTAACTGTTTAGATAACCATTCATATGCATATAACTAGGCTTGATGAATAATACAATAAGAAACAAAATGTAAACCACAAAAATTTGTTGAGGATGTTCCTGCAAAAAATTCATCTTAATCTTCAACAGGTTTTAAAAACTTCCAAAAAACATTGTGTGCTTGAAAACTGCCAGTCAAGGTAGGGTTACAGTTCTCCCCAAAAGCAGGTTGCTGATTTTTAACTGATTTGTGGATGGTACAAATAATGTACAAATCTTTCATATGATTAGTATGTGATAAGCGTGGCAAGTGATGCAAGTTATTTTTGTACTGTTACTACTCAAGATTCCTTCAGAGATCTATGCATATATTTGTAAACAGGAAACCAAATTTCCTCATCAGCACTTCTTATGCTATATAAAACTTTTTATTTAGCATATATATAATTGGTTGATGCACAGACCTGGTTCTAATGGTCAACATGAAAGACTGCAGAAAACCAAAAAAACTTGTGATAAAGAGTGTTGTAGGATTTCAGCCTGACCCCAGGCTTGAATATCTTAGCAGTATCTTACATGACCATCCTGTAGAACAGCATGATCTTCAGTGTATTCCTGCCCAGCAGAGGAAAGAACAATTTTTACACCCTCTGGTGACCTTCAAAGCCTTGTCCCTGAGTGGCAGGTCATATATATTGCATAGCTTTGATTAACTACTCTTGAAGGTCTCATAAGAACCCAATAATGAAAAGAAAAGCCAGGCATAGGCAGCAAGTTATACAGTATTTAGGAAAATGGAAACCCTTAGATTATGGTTGGTTGATCATTTTTCTTCCTGAAAGAGTAAGAATAGATATAAGAATAAATTACTTTCATCGCATTTCCTAATGAAAGAATCAATTCATTGTACAGTCTTCTTTTTGTTTTTTCTTAAACCTTAAGCTGTTTTTGAGAGCCAAGAAGAAGAGAAGTCCATAAGGTTGTTTCAGCACATTAAATAATCCAAAGGAAAAACCTGAAAGACAACTGAATGTGTCAGCTAAACAGTTTAAGCTCTCCAGCTTCAGTCTCTATAGGCAGCAATTACATTTCGAAGGAAAATGTTTTACAGTTGTAATTACACATAATAGGAGGAATGTATTTTTTCCCTTTATCCTACTCCCATGGTGAGTCAATTTAATTTTTAAATACAAGAGACATAATTGATTTTAGCCCTAGATTAGTACTGAAAATGATCTATATGTGCTCTCACTAATGGAACAAGAGAATTGGCATTCCTTGGGGACCTTAACCCAACCCCGTTCATGGCAACAATTATTAGACCCTGACAGGTTAGCTACTAGGGAGAGGGGGGGCATAGAATACCCTGCTGATTAACAATCTAGTGAAATAATTAATGTTATGTTCTTCTCATTTAATTACGGATTATTCACAAATATATTATTATTAGAGACCACAAAGGGAAGTGACTGTGCAGAGTTTTAACTTCATCTATGCTGCCTAGAAGGCCCTTTATAAAGGGTTTAGGGAATCCTTTTGCTTTGATTTGCTTCTAAGCATATTTTAAACAAATGGGGAGCTTTTACAATTTCATTCAACACCCTCAGAAATAGAAAGTTTCACACTGATGTCAGTAGAATTAATTCAGGCTTAAATGTATGATATCAAGACTACATGTTTGCTCAATATGTTAGAGTAATGAGTGAACAATCAGAAACAATGCACCTTGTTCAGTTTCTAACACATTTTTTCTTCCTGTGTGTCATAATAGTTTATACCAATCAAAACATGTCCTATTACAGGTTGTTATTAATAAAAAGAATAGGCAACGGTCTTTACACTGCAAGTGTTTTTTTTTTTTTCATCTGCAATAACCTCAGTCACTTTAGATGTCAAGTAGTTTATTTTAAATTAAAAGAAAGTGAAGTGAATGGGAAAATGTTCATGGCATCTGAGAAATGCCAGCCCCTGTGGTTCACTGACCAGCCAGATTATTTACGGGTAATTTGACCCACCTTTAATTTTAAGTGACATACACACACGGGCATCTAGACTAAACTATCTCGATTTTATTAAAAAAAAAAAAATGTTTTGCTGAATATTTGCTGTGGAAAATAGAATCTCCTGAATTTCACCTGAGTTGCAGTTCTGTTAATCTCCAGTTGAGCGATTCCTGGGTTTCAGATTTACTTTATATTCTTCTCCAAATTTTCACAAGGATTTAGATGTGCCAAAGCTAGTAAGAAAAAACTGCCCAGAATTTCAGCCATGGCAGTTCAGAGTCAGACTCATTGCTGATAACACTTGGTATTTGTAGTGACATGCAATTGTGTTGTAGATCTTAATCATTTCCAGCATCCAGAAGTATAGAAAAAAGGGATTCTAAAGGTGCACTGCAGCCTTCCTAACTAAGCTGTTCAGTCAAGATGTTCTTGTCACTCTCATTCCTTGCCCTGCGGCACAGAATTATGTGTAGACAAATCCATGTAGAGTCCTGCTGACTCCAGGCTAGACAGGGCACTTTCTCAGCATGGAACTGCTTGAGCTTTTATGGAGAATGTTGGCACACTTATGGGCATTTGATGAGCAATACCAGTAATGGTGCAAATCTTCATTCCTTCAGAGGGTTAACACTTGTCATTCGGGAAAGATCACATTGTTGGCTACAACAAGTCAAGACAGCAAACTGACACATGAGAACCAGTGCTGAAGATGGCCTTGCTCATTGCAATGGAGGGTGGAGTAGAACACCTTTACAGGTCCCTTCCCAGACAAACCATTCAATGATTCTGTGATTTCATGAATACAGCAGCAAGTATTATCCTTCAGAGGTACTCTGCATCATCAGCGAGAACATGCATCTAAAGAAAGTGTGTTATGCTGGTGAAGGAGTAAACAAAACTGCTTTACAACCGAAACCACATCTAAGAAAACCCTCTGATTTGTCCTCAAGTGAAAACTCTGCAAGCAAGCACTGGAGTATGTGTTGCAAGCATATTATGAGGTTTCTGGCAGTCAAAAAAGGCTACACCGTGACATTCGCATTCAGCAATATTTTGCACATCTTCTATGACTTTACAATTGCAACTTTGTGCTGTGTCTAATAAAGGCCACTCTCTGTAAAACCAACATGAAAAATATGCTCTGTTCTGGGCTGGAATATGAACAACCTGGTTTCTAGACAGAAAGAGTCAAAGCACTGCTGTGACATGTGTGCAGCAGAAGTTTGGGAGTTAAAATAACAACAAGAGGCTAGTCCCATGGCACTGATCTAAGATATCTGCAATGAACTGCCCTCCTTGGTGTCTGTCTAGCTGTCCTTATCACTTCTGGTTTGCTGCAGGACTAGTGCAGCTTTGCTCATTTTGGACTGGACCAGATCACACCTGATCTCCTCAGAGCACAGGATGAACAGACAGATGAAAAATGTCCTCTTCAGAAGAGCCAGCAGTGTTGACAGTGGGCCACAGCTGTCTAGTATCACAGTTGTGTAAGACTACACAACATTGACAAGGGGTAGTTCAGTGGTACGGCCTTAAATCTGCTCGGCATTTTGAAGTCTGCTGAGGAATAGCCGCTGCTGACCTATTACACTCAGACTTTGTCCTCTCAACATGCATTCTAATTGGAGGCAAGCAGCTCCATAGCATCCATAGCAGCCAACATGTTCAACTCAGCAGGAGCCCACAGACACAGCAAACGTTAATTGATAGCACTGTGTCAGCTATTGGTAAAACCCAGCATCAGTCATGTGTAACTTTGCCACGAAAAACAGAAGGACAATGAGGGGTGTGCAAATGGCATTTCCCAGCTTGATCTGTAACATAGGAGGTTGGACATGGAATCAGTTAAGAGGAGAAATTTCCAAACCTCTATATATTACCTGAAGAAATGCGGGAGATTTTAAGCTGTAATTTATTTTGGGAAGGGAGAGATTGAATGTTTGTTTTTGTTTCTGCTTCTTTCTTCTTACGGAATTTCCATCTCTTGTTATACAGTGAGGTAGTTTCTTCTGTGAGACCACTCTGCTGATTCCCTTTCTCGGGGGTGCCAGGCAATGGGACAAGGGGCAAGAACACAGACTGATGAACCTGAAGTTCCACCTGAACATGAGGAAGAACTTTGTTGCTGTGCAGTGACCAAGCACTGAACAGGCTGTCCAGAGAGGGTGTGGAGTCTCCCTTACTGGAGATATTCCAGTCTGGACATAATCCTGTGTCATGTGCTCTGGGATGACCCTGCTTGGGCAGGGAGGTTGGACCAAATGACCCACTGTGGTTCTTTCCAGACTTGCCCATTCTGTGATTCTGTGATCATCTACCCCAAATTACCAAGTATTGAGTGTTTATCTCCTGACATTCACTTGCTTGTGATTTCATCTTGGACAAATGAAAGTATGACTCTCTGTCTGAATTGTTTCCTACTGGGGCACCCTTTCTGTTATCATGGGACATGAAATATTTGCCTTCTCAAATGGATTCACATATTGAGCCCTGTACACTCAAAGCAAATTTTCACTCAGAACTAAATCCTTCCTAACAGTAGAGATGGCAAAGAAGCAGCGCTGTTTAGTCTATTCCTAAATTTCCATTTGAACACATATCCTTACTGCCTTGCTCTCCAAATAAACCCAAGTTTTCTGTGGCACATTAAGGCTGACCAGCAGAGTGCAGCAATCATTTGGTAAGAAGCTTTTGCACATTATTCTTTCTATCTCTTGCCTGGACAAAGAGGAGGCCCCTGAAGGCAGATTTCAGGCCCAGATGTACACACATGCCTGTTACCATAAATAGAAATTCCTTAGTGAAGCAACTCCAAAATGCTGCTATGGAAAAGAAAAGAATTGCTCCTCGTACCTAATTGTGTGCTGATCAGTCTAAAACAGAAAAAAAAATGTGAGCAGCTGATCATGCAGAACCTGAGAAGACAGACAGTAATAGCAATTTTGCATATACAGGTAAGAGTGAAAAGGTCTAAATATCCTATTGTGGGGTCTGCATTAAGTGAACATTTTTCATCCATTTATTGATGAAGATGATGATGATGATGGTAATGATGGAGAACAACTTTTTACAGTTCCAACATGTAGAAACTCATATAAGATCAAGAAGGCTCTGCTGCTGGGATGATGTGGCACAGGATGGCTCTAGGCTGTTGCATTCCAAGTGAATTGGACACAGCAAAGGTAGATGAAAAAAAGGATGTTGAAAGGACTACCAGACCCATGATTCCAGACAATACATAGTAAACAGTAAGGATAAAGTAGGTTAAAATTAAGTGGGCTACTGTTTCGTTTTAAGGTGCATCAAAATGACTCTGTAAATAATTTATGCATGCTCATGCAGGCTACACGAAGACTGACAGTAGGTCCCATATATTTAACTCCCTCACTGTAAGAGATAACTGTCCTACCTTTTAAGAAATCATCGTGCAGTTTTTAAGCTGAAGCACAAAGCAGACCTATGGCAAAGTGACTGGTTTGAAGAGAGATTCAGATGAATGCATTCAGCATGATTTCCCAGAGGGCTTTTATGTATTGTGAGAAAGGAGGGATTCCCTCTGCCCAGTTCCACAGTCTTACCTAAAGCATCCTCCAAACTGGAGAGTACATAAGAGTGCCTTGGGCAGACCATAAAATTAAAAGTGCCATCTTCCCTCATATTTGTTTAATGATTTAGCTTGATGCAAGTTTAACAACCAGAAGGAATATAGATGAGCTTCTCAGAATATTGTGACAAAGCTGAAGCTATTTAGCAATTCCCAGTGCATCTCATAAATCAGTTTGTGTGGTATGCTGGATAAAAGGGTGGACAATATTTAGAACTTCCAGCTCTTAAAAGTCAGGGTTTGAAATATATGTAAGAAAAATAATTGTTTGGCATAAAAGATCTAGTGCAGATTGTGAAACCCAGGATTTATATTCTCAAATGTGGGTACTTATTATAGGCAAAGTTAACTGGTAGAGAAAGAAGCTCTCAGATCATAAAGCAGGAGGTGTGAGAGAAAGAGTTCAGGCCTCTAGGCTCTTTATTCACTCCTTCTCATTAAACTAGATTGCTCCCGTATACTTAGTGATGTAAATATCAGTTTATCAACTAAATTGGTAGCTGAATTTAGTCAGAGCCCTTCCAGAGATGTTTATATTCCAAATCCAAGTACTTGGACTGATGTTTATTCTTGTCCCCCTTATCCAACAACAGGTTTGTAATTTTTGTTCCTACTTCCCCATTACTTGATCCCAGATTCACAGGAGAGTTTCACAGCAGCCTTCCAGTAGCTGAATTAGGCTTACCAGGAAGCCAGAGATGAACTCTTTGTAAGGAACTGTAGTGATAGGACAAGGAGTAAAGGATTCAAACTGAAAGGGGGGAAGTTTAGGTTAAATACATGGAAGAAATTCTTTACTGTGAGGGTAGTGAGGCACTGGTACAGGCTGCCCCACCCCTGGTCAGGGCTAGGTTGGATGGGGCTTGCAGCAACTTGGTCTAATGGAAGGTGTCCCCACCCATGACAGAGGGTTGGAATGAGATGAGCTTTAGGGCCCCTTCCAACCCAAACCATTCTGTGATTCTATGATTCAGGAACCCCGGCTGTGAAAGAGTTTGATTTAGAGCTACCTATTTACTTGGGGCACTTACCTATTGAACACTACCTATTTATTTAGGATACAGAAGCCTCTATCTAAGATTCAGTGAAGCCCTACTGAATTGTGACCCATCAAGTGACTTTCAATTACTCTCTACCTGGAACTATTGGAAATATTTTGTGGTCATGTCACCTAACCTAGTGATTATCTGTTCAGTTGATTGCTAAGTAGAACTGCATTCTGTTCACTCATTGATGATTTTTAATTATAATCTGAACTCCGTCATGAGCTCTAATCAATAAAGTTCTGGGAAACCTCAGAAGCTGAAAGAGGGAGAAATAATCATTAGATGTTATTAAAGTGATGGCCAATAGAAGTACAATTCTTTGTACAATGGCCAACATTTCAAGTGCTTATTGATTTGCTTTTATAACAATTATATTACACTCAGGAAAGCTGGGAAATTAGAGGAGGAAGGAGGAAAATCAAGGAAAAATAAAGACAAACAAACCTATTATTCACATCTTAGAAGTCAAAGTGTGGAATATACCCATTTATATTCTTTAGAAAGAAGTCATGCTTTCTGAATGTATTTTCTTTAACCTTTCATGTTAATTTTTTTTTTTTTTTAATACTGTCATTGCCTAATGTGGGCTTAGGGAACATAATGCTATCCATACCACGATTTTCCTGTTCTATGCAACATGATAATTCTTCAGACAGCTTTAATATAAAAAAAAAAAAAAAGTTACCCATACATGATTTATAATAGTTGTAGAAGGTGAAGTAATTACGTTATCAGATATCCCTGATGTGTTTGAGCAATAAGGCAACTTCATAATAACGTATGACATCTTATAATTACCACAAGGCAATTGCACTCCTGAGGAAAGTAGGAGGCCAAAATACATGTCTTGCCTACACAATGCCCCCAAGGATGTTATTATCAGAATATAAATAAATAAATACAATGAAAAGAAGATGAAGGAGGAAGAAGCTGATACTGAATAATGTTGAGCTGTGTTATAATGTAATTCAAAATTTATAAGAAAGGGCAAAAGTGTATTTTCATGCTGGGATGTGATGTGACAGTTCAGAATATCTAAACAGCAATTTTGAATGAGCAGAGCTAATCACAGAAGTTGACCCATCTCCTTAGAAATCTCCTTGGCCAATCAAAGCCATTTGGTAAAAAAATCAGACTGGACTGAGAAAGACATTAACTATGCAACATGCTTTTATTGCTCACAAAGCAGTTGCAGCACATCTTTCTAGGTGATTTAGCACATTCATTACTCTTATTTCAGGGTCTTTCCCTCCTCCCAAATGTTCTTATAGACCTGTTAAATGGAATCCTAAGCACGGGGGGGGGGGCGGGAGGGGGGGGGGAGGTGTGGTGGTTTTTGTTTTTGTTTGCTTGTTTGTTTGTTGGGGTTTTGTTGTTGTTGTTGTTTTGGTTTGTTTTTGTTTTTTTGGGGGGGTTTTGTTGGTTTTTTTTTTTTGAAGCCCATCATTTCTGCAGCTCAGAAACCAACCATGTCCTGGACTACATCGAAAGCAGTGTGGGCAGCAGGTCAAGGCAGGGGATTCTGCTGTCTTTTCTGCTCGTGTGAGACCCAGCCTGGTCTGGTACATCCAGCTCTGGGGTCCCCAACATAAGGAGAATGTGGATCTGCTGAAGCAAGTCCAGAAGGGACCACAGAGATGCTCTGAGGTCTGGAGCACCTTTGCTCTGGAAACAGGTTGGGAGAGCTGAGTGTGTTCAGCCTGGAGAAGAGAAGGCTCCAGAGAGACTTTAGAGCCCCTTCCAGTGCCTAAAAGGGCTTCAAGAGAACTGGAGAGGGACTTTGGACAAGGAATACAGTGACAGCATAAGGGGGATAGTCTTTAAATTCAAAGAGGAATGGTTTATATTAGATACTGTGAAAAAATTCTTGGCTGTGAGAGTGGTGAGGTCCTGGCACAGGTTGCCCGAGAAGCTGTGGCTGCTCCGTCCCTGGAAGTGTCCAGGGGAAGGTTGGATGGGACTTGGAGCAACCTGGAATAGTGGAAGTTGTTCCTGCCTATGGCAAGAAGGCTTGAATGAGATGATCTTTAAGGTCCCTTCCAACCCAAACCACTCTGTGATTCTATGATCTGATAAACTAGCTGCAAGTTTTGTTTTCTTTTTCTTCCCAGAAAACAATGGAGGGGAAAACCTTTCTGTCATCAGAATCTTGCTTGTTATTAATTTCTGACTATTTGACTTCTTTTTGTGCAAATTATAATTAGACAAATCTCTAGTATCGGTTAAACTCAGAAGCCCCTTCTATTATCCTCCATTCGTTGTTTCTGAGACACTTTCTATTCCATGCAAGGCCTAAAAAAATTAAGCAGGTGACTAATCTGATAGGCAAGCATTAGGTAGAGTTTTGTGTTCATCAGATAAAGAAGGATTTTGAAATTTTGGAAAAGGTCCACTGGGGAATTAAAAAGGTCGAGGATCCTGGGTTACATGATCTACCCAGGGCCCTGGGCTCCTTTATTTTGGAGAAGAGGAGATTGAGAGGGGATCCAAAATCAGCCCATTTGGTGAAGTTTACAAGATGATGTTCCTGTACTCTTTCAAGGCAGAACAAACCATAAAATAAACACAGGTTATGGTGTGGGAAGGCAGTGTAGCGCTGCAACAGATTACACTGATCAATTCAAATATTCAAAGGATCCATTTTATTTTCCTCTCTTCTACCATCCTACATGTTCCTGGCTGAAATCAAAAGCACAGGACATGGAAGTCAATTTATGTGCCCTTTGCCACCCAAAAATCATGTGGTGGTGTTTTCTCAACTCTGAAAGAATATGTTTCCATTTCAGAATTAAACTGAAGTGCTTAATCAAGGAAAATCATGTCTCACCAGGAAGCTGGATATGGGTAAATAGGATGGAGGGAGCAGGGAGAATCCATACACCTGGCAGTGTATGTGGCTTAAACATTACCCAAATAATCAGTAAATCAAAGAGGCTTGTAGGCTATCCAGCATCAGGCAGAGCAGGCCATTAACTTGCTCGCAGTGACAAATGGGGATGGATGGATTTCAGCTTCAGGTTTCATTCCTGAGGAGCATTTCACGGTACTCCCCAGAGCTTCACAATGTGCTTTGTTTCCCATCAGAACTTCCCTGACAACTGCTACAAAAGCTATTTACACTTTGGGAGCTTTAAGGGGGAGGCAGTTTTGCCTGGTTTCTGCACAGCATCAGAACCTGTGGCACGGTACACAGCCAGTTATGGGTGTCACAGCAAGCTCCTGGGAATTTGTCTGAGAACACATGAAACCTGTTTTGTACCGAGACGATGGCAGTTGCGTAGTTTCTATTCCAGCAGTTCTCATTCCTTCTGCCTCTTTATTTTGTTTCTCATTCTTCTGTTTTCTCAGTTATCCTCTTTTTCTTTGCTCCTTTTTCTATGCCTCTTTTTTTTTCTCAAGTTCTCCCAACTTCTTCCTTTTCTTAAAATTTTCTTGTCAGAAAGCCTCACTACTCTCTATTATAAAAAAAATACATTTTCCAAAACAAAATTCTGTCTGGAAATACCAGCAAAATCCACCTAATGACTGCTAAGTGCAAACCACATTCAATTGCATAGAGTACCCTCTGACTTTAATTACCAGGTTCAACTAGTGGTATGATTCACCTTGTTAGTTAAAGTACATAAATTTAGAGATTGGCATGTAGATAACCCAGTATGACCTAAGTTGTACATTTCCATTACTAGCAAGGACATGATTCAGCAGCTTTAAGAAACTTTAGAAAAAAAAAAAAAAAATCTTTGAGATTACTAAGGCATCCTGGATGATCTCCAGCTGGCCAAAAGTATCCTGTAGATCCCATGAAAAGTCTGCCATGGATAATTCAGATGCCCAACAGGTTTTTCAGTGGCAGTCAGTGTTATGTGTAGGACAGAATCAAGCCCCAATACAGTAAGTGGAGTCCAGAGATCTAATTAACCTGACCTAAAGAAGACACCTGTGTTTAGTCAGCTGAATGACTTTAGGCTCCATGGACTGCACTGACTGGATTTCCAATGGCTACACTGAGAAGTGAAGCCAGAAACGTCTTTGTAAAAAACTATATTCAGCCTCCTAAATTTTGTGTCCTAGTTTTTCAGTTGAATCCCAACTTGTTTGCCTCCTAAAACCGAGATTAAAGTCCACCAGCTGTGTAGGTGCCACAAGGAAAGATGAATGAAGTAAAGGAGTTCTCTTACCTTTCCTTAATTTCTCCAACAAATTGGTAGACATGTACAAATAAACAATAGGGATTTTCATGTATGTGAATAAGAAATCCAGATTTCTTTTGACACCACTAATACTTGCAGGCCTCTGTTAAGCATTTATAACTATTAACTTACCAGTAATTTTTCACAATTCTAACACTCCCTTAGATTTTCACTGAGGAGTAGCAAAAGCAAAACCAAATAAAGAAACAAAATGTTAAACCCTGTGTTTAGTTTAAACTCTGTGCTTAGCTAAAATACATGGGTATTTTTGTTTTGTTGGGGTTTTTTTTTGCCATTACAGGGACATAAGTGTTTTTTTCAAAAGTAACATCTGCTTTTTCAGCTTTTCTAAATGGTATTGGTCTTCCATGTACACTTACACGTTTTTCCTTAATTAGAACTAGAACCTGTAGAAATACTGTAAGTATTTTTATTAGTTTGAGAAATACTTAATTTATGTACAATTTGTTCTGGTTCTATATTTTCTTCCTGATTTTTCTGGTTTCTTTGTCTTTCTCATTCTTGAAGTAATAGGATCTCAGTGCCACTTCACCAAAAAATATTTCATGTTGTCCTTCAGCTTCCTGCAAATTACAGCCAGAACACTCATACACAGAAAGTACAATTCAAACACTGGGCTGAATATATCTATTAACTGGCTTATGTGAAAAAAAATTTAGTTCTTTCAACTGACAAACATTGGGGGATGTGGAATTAACTAGTAAAAACACTGGTGATGTAACAAAAGGAAGACTGTAAGGACGTTCATAAGATTTAAAATGCTTCATCGTTAAAGAAAAAAATAAGGGTTGTCACAGTACACTCACGAAGAATGGATGCTGGATTGAATATCTGGTCAAAAAGTTATTTATCAAATCAAAACCAACATCTTAATGGGTAGAATGTTCTCATTAAACTCTAATAAAAGCCTCAATGATGATATAAAATCCATAACACTTTATTTTAATCCTACTAAATCCTGTCAGGAATTTTCATTATCAGTATCACACACCTCCCCCATAAGTATTTGAGAAGGAGCCAGAAGTTTCTATGGTTTGTATCTTTTTTTTTTTCCATTAAACTTTATTCTTACTGTTATATTAGAATAGCATTATACAAATAAAACATGTGATAAAAATCCCTTTTAAGAATGTTATGTTACTATTAAACATTGCATAAATTTAATATGAATTAGATTCTATTAAATTTAATAGGTTTTGAGTTATTGAGTTTAATTCATTTTCAATAAATTTCAATTAAGCCCAATTTGTTTCAATTTTTTATTAATTCCAGTCACTATCAATTATCTTCAATTAATTTCATCTACTTGTGCTACATTTTCAGGTAATTCTCCATTACTTTCAATTAGTTTCCATTAATTTCAAATGGGTTTTGTGTCTGTTAACTGATTTCATAAGAAACAAATTTCCTTCTTTAATGGGGGTCTGTAGTATTATTACTTGTCCTCATGCCATAAATGTGTAATTCAGGTCCAAATTCTCATGTCAGGATAGAGGCATAATCCCAAGAGTGTCAGTATAACACCAGTGAGCAAGAAAAGTCAGAAAAACCTCTTTTTTTTTTTTTTTTCCACCCTGAGAACTAAAGAATGCCTGGGAACTAAAATCAGTACAAATTTCACCTGAATCTAGCTTGAGGTCTGGATTTCACCCTAATCTTTCCCGATTGGTATACTATTTATCCTGCCTTAGTGCTCCTATTTCTCAATAATATTGTGAAATGAAAACGTAGTGGTCAGGAGAATTGGACTCCTCTCACCCTAAAATAGTGTGAGATCACCTGCATTGAGGAAAGTCCAGTGACTGTACAGATCTAAGCCATATTCAGTATATCAGCTATTTCTCCACTGATCACAATGAGAATCAAGACAATTGGTTTAGATGCAGACACTGAAAGAGTAGAAATGTGAAAGCAAGTAAGCTGATGATCAATTCAAACATATGTATTTTGTTGACTATCCTGTTTCACATGTAGGACAAATTAAGGGTAAAAGGAATCCTCTTCTATCTTTCTTCCAGTTCTATGCTCAGTTTAAGCTTGTGATAACTATAAATAAAACTTTCAGTATTCTAAGTATATAACTGTTTTGTGTATATAACAATTATTATAAGGGGAGAAAAGTAAAATAAAAAATTGGTATTCTATGAGAACATGGATGAAGAGATTTATAACAGAGTTTCACAGAACCATGGGGTCACAGCTTGTGTTAGAATGGATCTTAAAGGTCATCTTCAACTAGACTGAGTTGTTCAGAGCGCTGTTCAACCTGGCCTTCCACGTTTCCAGGGATGTGACATCCACAACCTCTCTGGGCAACCTGTGGCAGTGTGTCACCCCTCTCATTGTTAAAAAATATCTTCTTCCATCTAACCTTACTCTGCTCTCCTTTAGGATAAAACCATTACCCCTTGTTCTGTTGCAACAGAGTCTGACCCCACCTTCCTGCTGGTACAACTGTATTGATTTATTTATGGTCAAAGCATCAGTTACCTTCAAGTAAGTTCTACAAAATAAGACAATCGTCTTGCTACTGCCCCAAAATCACCCACAAGAAACTTCTGGTTTGCTATGTTAAAAAATAAAGTTAAATAACCACTTTAACATTTCTGCAGAATATATTTAATGAGAGAAACCGGAGGGTTTCATACCTTAGAAATTAAATTTTCATATCATTCAAAAGTGAGGAAAAATTGTAATATAGTTTATCACCTGGAATACATACCTATAAGCTCATCTCAGGTTGTGTCTTTTCTATCTATAAGCCACCTCTGCTGTAATATGTG
The DNA here is from genome assembly GCA_038380795.1 of Pyrocephalus nanus. Lineage (NCBI taxonomy): Eukaryota > Metazoa > Chordata > Aves > Passeriformes > Tyrannidae > Pyrocephalus > Pyrocephalus nanus. The sequence continues at coordinate 3,613,133 of CM076263.1, read as the reverse complement.
CCAGACACCAAACTCTGTGGTAAGAGCCAAGGTTGGTTGAAGACACTGGAGGCTTCACATTTTCCTTCACTGAACTCTTGGGAGATGGCCTGAAGCCCAAGCAGTCCAGGTTTTTTGGTGGTCAACCTTCTGTGTTTATTTTAGCCCACTATTATACATCCAGAAAGCCAAAAAACTCAAGAGGTCTGTTCAAGCACAAAGTGGCTGATCATATTTTACAGACTCAGTAACACGTATGCAGGGAAGGTTGGCTATTTATTCTCGCCAGACTCATTAACATCTGGAGCTAGGAAGAAATTTTGCTGTGCAGCCATACAATTACACAGTTTATTGTCACCGACATCAGTTCTCACCTCCTCTAAGAACACCATCAGCTACAGGTTTCCTGGTTTGGTGAACCACACCAAAGCAGTTCAACTTTTTTCATCCAGTGGAACCTGAAAAGGATGCACTAATGGAACTTTCTTTTCAGCAGCTGAAATTGTGAATGAAAGAAGAACTTGTCTGGATTTGTATATTCAACCGAGATAATAACATTTTTGTTTGTCCAGATCAAGGCTCAAAATAAATTGCCACGTGCAGATCAGCTAGGTAGAAATGTCTCAGCACCTCTTTTCTGAAAACTTCATGTGAGTGGTTCAATTTCATGACTATTTAAGAAAGCAGAGATGTCAAGGATGGAGAGGACTGCAAAATAATTACAGGTATATATTGGGAATTTGCCTTTCCTTGCAGATTAATTTATGACATTGGACTGCTGCTGTGAAATAGGAGAGTGAACCTGAAATCACAGGGAAGAATTATGCTTTTAAAGGCGTTTCTGCCAGAAATAAAATAAATCAAACTAAACAAATATGGAAAGATGTTCAATAAACATGAAATTGAAAAGAGGAAAGATAGCACATTATCCAGTGCTGTATCAGCTGACACTCAGGAAGCTGGTGGGTTTTACTGAATATACACTGCTTTGGAAAAATGTATATCCATTTGCATTATAAAAGCCCATTTACAAATGTACTTTGGGTTTAAAATCCCATATGTTGGCTGCCTTACTAATATTGGTTCAAGCAAATTAGGGCTTGGCTTCACTAAATGCACATATCTATTTCAGTTAGAGTGTTCTAACTTGGCAACAGATACTGTATTATTTATTCTGTGGCATAGATCAGGTTATATAAAATTAATGGTTGAACTTCATTCATATGGACTGAATTAAAATGCATTGGTCAGAATGGAAATGAAGGGAAGAGGAAAAAAAAGAGACCTGGGTTTGATTATATTTATGTCCGTTCCAGTATCAGCACAGCACAGTGATGAACAAGTGCTGGCTGCAGTTAATACATATTAATTCAAAAAAAAAAAAAAAAAAAAAAAAAAAAAAAAGCGCTGGCACAGTTTTTTGCTCATGGAGGTTTTAATTTACAACATATTGGCTTTTGCAGGTATCAATTTAATATTAATTTGTTTTAAAATGTCCAAAAATATTTATGGATTTTAAATATCACTGGTTTGCCTTGCTTTTAAGTATGCAAGTTTCAGGCAAATATTCTGAGTGCCCTAGAATATTCTGTATGCTGCTTCTGTCCACAGAAAACATCCATGTATTATCTTGTCCATGTACATGGTTCAGAAACCTTCTGCAATACTTCACTAACCAGATCTGCCCAGTAGTGACACTCTTTCCCTACAGACAACCCACCCCAGCCCATCCTTACCACCACAGCAGAGTTTGCCAGTCAGTCAGAGCTCTGGAGGGTTTGAGGACAGACAGGAATGTCTACAGAAATCAGTTTGTGTCATTGATAAATGTTCACCCCTTCCTATGGAAAGTCGTGGACAGGGATCAGTTATTGCACAGCTGTGCAGGGTCTGGGATTTACTGCAAATATTTGGAGCAACGCTGTGGTTCTTTGAGATGGTTATCAGCAACTGTGCTGCAAAGCATGAGGCGTGACATCCATCCTTTCAAGGACCAGGATGTACAGTCTGCACCCCTACAGGGTGCAGTAGAGCTGAGATTCTGCTGTCTTCCCTCAGACGGTGTAAGACCATAACGTGGCCATGTCTCACACCTTCTCATAACTGTTCTTTGTCCCTTTCTTTCCAGACCACATCTGTGTACATTTCCATTTGTGACCTGCTTTCAGCTTCATTCTGTTCAGCCACCCTGAATCACCTCTAAATCACCTTGTTCAAATACTCCCATTCCCGGAATACACTCAGGTTGTTTAATCTGTTGGCTTCACAGTTAAAGAACAACTCAGCAAGTGAAGAACAATTTGTTTTGGCCAAAGCTGGGAAAAGTAGGTGCAAAGCTTCCTTTTCAGTATATTCCCTTTACGTTCAGGATTACTGCTGCTACTCACAGGTCTAAAGAGAAGGTGATCCCCTGTCCTCCCTATGTGCACTGCGGGCACCCAAAACGTCTCAGACTCAACCAGGGTACAACTGCCCTTTATTTTGTGAGCTCTAGCTGCATCTTCAAAGAGTGACACACATGCTTACCTAGCTTCCCACCTCCTGGCTCTTGTGCCTGTATCAAACACAGATAAGCAAGTGCCTGCTGAGCTTAAAAAACAAAACAAAACAAAACAGAGCAAAACACACCCTCCAGACGATGGAAAGCACAACAGTCCATCTGCTGAATAAGCAACTGCTGGGATTCATCTAATGTTTGAGCTCATGATGATGACTTATTACTTGAAATCAAGAATTTTCTCCTCAGTTTCCAAAAACTCCATTTCACTTTATTTGTGTTATCAGAGAGATCACACAGGGGAGCTCCACTCCTCACAAAAGGGCAGAAGGAAACTCGTGAAAGCAGGAGACAGAGGTTTCTTGGAAACTGGTCCACGTTGTGATAGCTGCTTCTGGAACACATCAGTGTGGCTGTAAACCTCAGCACTTTCAGAACAAAATGTAAAACATTCTTCCATTGACCTCGCTTTCCCACAATAACACCACATAAAATAACAGAGAAAGGGAAAAAAAATACAGAAAGCTTTATGAGTGCACTTTAATAAATCAATAGGGAGTTTAGATACCACAGTGGTAGCTGCTGTATAAATACCCAGACAGGAAGATCCTGTCCTGGAAAATTAGAATAGGCAATTCCTGAACCTGTTATTGTCCAGTTTCACTTGAAGTAGGAGAAATTCAGTGTTATTTTTTCCCCACTGGTACAGAAAAGCCTGAAGTCTGACTGGTGTAAATAAATATACCTCTGTGTCACTGGTGTTAGCTATAGTACCCAAGGCATTGCCTGTGTGATCCAGACAGGGGAAGAACCAGCACTTGCTTGTATTTCCAATTATAAACAGATACGGAAAGAGAACAGCAGAGTTGAAATTATCTTTTATGTCTACATGTAAGTAAAGAGAACAGAGGAATAAAAGCAAGTGGTGGGAATAATAACCATGTATTACTTCTAAGTTTTACTGAACACTCAGAGATATTTTACACTCTTGAAATTTCCCTTCTTTCACTAATGGTTTTAATGTGTTACAGTATTATTTTGCATTATACTCTTCCTATATAGAGAGATTATTATGTATATAGCTATATTAACTGGTTATGGGCTAAGACCTAAGGACTGACCATCACAAAAGGTCAACAAAACCCAGCACAGCAAACACACTGCATTTCATCATGGCACGATGACCTCCTTTAACCTTGCAAAGGAAAGATGAAATGGATACAGACTCAGAAAAAACAGCCCTTCCCTGAAAAAAGGAACAGGGATTCCAAGGAAACAATATTTTAAGGAAAACAGTTGAAGAGAGGGAAATGCTGAATATGTGAAACATGGAGCGCAGAACAGTGTGGAGGAGATGGAGGTTACAAACAGGCAGGGCAGAGTGTTATTGGAAGGTCAAAAGCCAATTAAGAGCATGATGGATCAAGGACCAGGTTTCTTGCAACAAAGTGGATGATAATGCCAGGAAAGCACTGTAAAATAGAAGAGCAATAATAGTTTGTGTCTGGGGAAAGAAGCTGTGAAGAATTGAATGTAATTGAAAGTAGAGATACAGCTGCAATGGATGAAAGGGGGAAAGAGAAATGAAAATTAGAGAGAAGACCTCTAGGAATGGATTAACCAAAGTCCATCTTTGCAGACTGGAAGATGAAAGAACAGAAAAAGCTAGTCTGGGCCTTAATTGCCACTGTCATAGCTAATGAATTATTAACAAGTAAATTATGAAATTGAGTTAATTCTTTCTCTGTCTTAGATAGCTAACATTTCTGACAGTCACCAGTGAAATGCAAAGCTCTTTTTACATTTCCTTTCCCTTCCCTTATGCAATGGCTGACACACTGGTTGGATGGTTTCCTTTAGTTGTTAGAACTTTCTCTCATGGTTCTTTTTGGGTGGAATTCTCCCATGAAAAGCCTCCACATTATCAAATATTCTTGATAAACATGACATGATGACTTTCCACAACAATTGTTCCAGCACTTCCATGGGCCATCCCAAACTTAATGGTCACCATCGTTACCATGAGTTCATTTGAAACCAGTGTCCCAATCCAAGCTTAATGATGATTGAGACCCACAGACGACAGTGATGATTTTTTTTTTTCTTAGAGAAATTCCTATCCAGATTTTTCTGGAGCAAGGAAAGGACAGGTAACTTTTAAAACTTGCATCATGAGTTTATCTACAATTGCCAAAAAAGACAAATATCCTTGAAATTCAACCAGTCAGAACATTTTTCTAGCCTCAGCTATGGGCATTGCATGGCCCTCTGTCTTTTGAGTGATACCTCTAAATCATTTTCCAGCTAGAGGAGACAACAACAATTTCCTTATACCTCAGGGAAGAGACATAAATGGGTATCTACCAGGTTTTGAGGATAGAAGAGGTGAGGGAACAACAATTTCCTTCTTCCCCAGTTCTACTGCACAGTGAACAGAACAGTCTTGGGCACATGGTGTGATAAGTCCTAAGACTGAGAAATCTTTTCCCACGCCCTATATCTCCAGATATAATCTGGTTGATGGACCTGCAGGACATAAGGAAATGGATAATTATTTTTCTTTTCCTAAACAGAGGAGGAGAAAATAAAAAGGAAAAAAAAATACAAAACACATAATTCCTCCCCAATGATCTCATCAGAAATTTCAAAAAAAGGTAACTGTTTAACCTAAACACAGGAAACATTCAGCCAAAATGAACATCTTCAGTCTACAGCTAGTTTTTTTGTCATTTTAATCAAACCCTCTTTTCATTGGTGAGTTTTTTTAACAAAAGTTTACTGACTATTTTTGGCTAAGCTGCAGGGCTGTACATCCCTGCTGCTGTAAGCCTGGTATAGACAAAGGAGGTGCATGCACAGATGTCGTTTAACTGGTCCTTGGAGTGATGCAGGCAGAGAAGAAAATTCTACAGCACCTTCTACACAAAAGCAACCCAAATAGACTGCAAAAAAAAGCTGCTCAGCCAGATTTAGAGAACATGTAAAACCTGAGGATCTTCTGGTGGATGTATAAAAGTGGGCATAATTAACCCAGAGTAAGATCAGTACTTGTGGATCAGCTGCCACCAAAGAGAAGGATCAGAGGATCTGCTGCTGCTCTGTTTATCCTGCTGGGATCTGTTGCAGCTCACAAACACTGTGTGTTTTCTTCAAAAGAGGAGAACACACCCTGAAGCAGCCACTATCTGGTGATGTTGACCAGAAACAAAGCATTGCTGTTTGTCAGGTCCAACTGTTTTGCATTTTGCTTTTCCCTTTGCTGGTTTTGTGAGCAGCTGTTTGCTCTCCTCCCTGGTGTAAATTAGGAGTAGCTTCAGTCAACAAAGTGCCATTTCTGTGTCCATTATTTGGTAAAGATCTAATACATTCTTCCTCCTGGGAGAGCAAAATACAGCCAAGGGCATATGTCGGCCTTGTTTTCCTTGCTCTTACACCAGTGTGTGACTGTTAGCATAAGAGAATTCATTTTTTTTATGAGTAGCAAGGCTCATCTAGATGAAAATAAGGAAGAACCAGCCCTATGTGGTGTATCTTTTATGTAAGTACAGTAATGTGAAAGTAATGTGAGAAATAGAGTGGGCAGACATGTATTAAGGAGACCGGGATCTAGGAATACACTTCTTGAGTATCAGTGATACTATTGATATTGATCACAGTTATAGGGATTGCCTTATGCTGGGACTGAGGACTAAAATTCTGTGCCCAAGGCCAAGCAGAGCTGACTGTGTTCTCGGGCCCTCCTGCAAGTGGGATGATCACTGGGATGTCATTTTAGCCAACTTAAGTACTTACATCCTGAAGCCAAGGTAGAGTTTTCTCAGAAAACTGAAAGCAAACTGCAGTTCTGGTGTGAAAGTAATACCATATTAAACACTCCTACATGCTGCCAAAATGTAAAAGTATTGGAAGACTTGAAAAGTTTGGAGTTTGAAATTCATTCACACTTTAACTTATTTGGTGTCAAGGTATCAAGTCCACCCTGACTTTTATCAGCTGAAAAACAACATAACTTCAAAACTTTTCAGGGGCAACCAATTTCAGTCCAGTTTTAACACTCATTTATAGCTGTATGAGAGAGGTTATCTCATTCATTAGCAAGTATATGTAAATAAACAACTAATGGTAAAGCCATGAGATGAAAAGGCTACTGTTGACCAACTCAGCTAAATTTTTTTCTGTCCCTCACTGTTGAGGGGCAACAGAAGTCATAGAACCACAGAATCATTTGTGTTGAAAAAGACCTCTGAGACCATTTGATGCGAGGAGATATAAAAGCTGCGCCTGCAGAGAATACGTTGTCACAGAAAACTTCTCATCTTAGGAGTGGTTAAGAGGTAAGGAAAAAGGTAGTGGGAGCACATAATTTATTTTTGCAGTTGGGAGAGTCTAAAAGATGGTTTCCCCATGAGCCACACTGTGCCCGCTGTTCTTCACAGTATCCACATGTAATCTGAAAAGGGAACAACACTTGCAGGTGTTAAAAACTGTACAAGGCAGTCAAATCTAATACTGACTTCAAAGAGCCACAGAATTATCTTGCAGCACTGTCTAACTGGATAATAAAATGGCTGAGAAAATTTAATTTCTACAAATGCAAAGTAATGTACATGTGGAAAAATAACCCTGAGTATGCATATTCAGTGACGGCTCCAAACAAGATTTGTATCACTGTGCTTCATTCATGTATTCTGCACTGAATATGCTATCACATAGAGTTGAAAAGGATATAGCAGAACTGGAAGAGGTAGAGGGAAGGTGAAAAACACAATCAAAGGCATGAAACACACACTGAAAAATGAAAATAAACTGTTATGGTGAATACAACAAAGATCTATGGAATCATGAACGGTGTGAAAAAGTAAGGAGTGGAAATAATACACTTTTTCACAATACAGTATCTTGAAGACTCCCAAGGAAATGGTCAGATAGGAAATTTAAAAGGTGGGATGTTTTTATTGTTCCTTTTGTTATGCTTTTTGGTTTCATTAGTTTGTCTTCCTTGGTTTTATTTTGGTTTTGTTTCTTTTGCTTTCTGTTGTGCATTGAACTGTGAAACTCTGTCACATAATTTTCCATAAGTAAAAAATTATCCATAGGTTCAGAGAAGAGATTAGATATCCATGAAAGTCCACAGATCCAGCAGCTGTTCAACACAGCAGCCAATCTGTATTCTCCAGTTCAGCATTCCCAACAATACTCACTACTGGAAAGTTGTCCCAGGAGATCACAATGCCCTTTTCACACACCCCAGGCTTTTCTTACACTCTTCTGAGCATCTGCTGTAGGTAGTGGGGAAACAACATCCTGATAAATATCTTTCCTGACCTAGTATCTTACATCTCTATGTTGTGGGGTGAAAAATAACACAAAAATCCCTGACTAGGTTAGTAAAATTAGTATATTAATTTAATCTGGGTCCCACTGTGTCCCCTCTCACAGAAGTCATCTGGGCCTACCAAAATCCTGTGACCAATTGTAAATATAATTTGCATAAATGATCATACTCATTTGCATACAGTTGCTTCCTTTGCTTCCTTCCCTCGGGGACTGACAATCTGTTCCCACTGCAGTGAGTTTGGGATTGCCTTACACCTCTGAATTATATGATTTCGCTTCCCTTCCCTCTTATTTATTTCTCACATGATATCATACTTCTTTTCAGGCTGAGCTGAGTCCCCACCTTACCATAGTTCTGCCTTGCCTTATGTCTCTTCATTCATTCCAAGAAAATTCACTATTCTTTTTGATGGATATTCGAATAGTTCCTACAATGTGCAATCACATCAACAGAAAAGATTAAAAACTCTTTATCCCCTTGATATACATTAAGCTTGCTCTAACCTAAAACTGTAAAATACTTAGAGACAATGTGAGAAATTGTTTGGTATAAGGCAAATATCCTCTTACTTATTGTACCCCTTCATTTTTTGAATTGACCTAAATTGTAACTTTCAGGAAAATGAGATTGGCAGGCACTTTAGGTAATTTAAGTCACCTCTATCCCTCAAAAATCAAACTTCCCAATTCAGGCAGAACAAATGTGCAAACCAGACCCTGTATTTTATTTCCTTTTAGTCAGAAAAAAATTAAAAATAACAAATTTTTCTGGACAACTTAGCCTTTTTTTTTTTTTTTTTTTTTTTTTTTTAAATCCCAGTATTTAATTCAACTCTCAAATGAAAAAGAAAAAAACAAAGAATATTTTTATTATCATGAAACATACCTTTACTGCTCTGTTTTTCAGTGTCTGTAGACGGCTGAGGAAGATCAGCAAACAGATCTGTCTTTTTTTTCTGTCAAGATATGTCTGTTCTTTCCTCTGTGACTGCTGCTGTCTTCTGCTCAGTGTGACTTTAGGTCTGCAATAACAAGATTATAAATCTGATAACCCATAAAATGTGAATTTCAGACCAAAAACTCTAAGATTAAAGCTGCCCATGCTTCTTTGCTCCACAGAACTATCAAGAAGGATTCACCAGGATATAGGAATATCATGCCTCATCTAAAGATCAAAACATCTTGTCAGAGAAGACTGCTCTGGATCACTGCAGCTATTTCCTAGTCATCAAACACCTGTCATAGAGGAGGTAAAGTCATCTATAGGGGTGAATACAATTAAAGGTCCCTTCATCCACAGGAACACAACTTTCCTGGCCCCTTTCCTCATGTGAGAAGGTTAAGTAGTTCATGTGACTTTCATACACTGCTGAAATTTGTCTGAGGGATATTATGTGAGGTTGTAATTGAGGGATGAGCTTTTATTGAATAATTGGGTTTGTGTTCCCATCCACTCCCTCACAGTGATATCAGATGTGGGGATGTTGGGTTGATTTTTCATTGTTTCAGGGCATGTGCAAAAGTCTCCTGTGTGAGACATGTCTCTAAGAATAAGCACGTCGTGGAGCACACGCCCAGAACACCCCACACCCCGTGCAGGTATTCAAACACCGAGACATGCACTGGGCAGCCTGGGAAAACACATGCAAGAACAGAATGAAGCAGAATCCACTTCACAGGCAGCCAAGGTGAGGCACGAAGCCACTGGTCACACAGGTCTATGCAAATGTGTGGAGCAAATCCGATTTGGCTAATAGCCAGCTGTATATTTTAACCACCAGGCAACCCTTTCTCTCCCATTAGAGGGTACAGTCATCACCTCTGCAAAGCTAGAGTATCACTGAAAAGAGACCAGCTGAGCTTCCCTTCTGTTTCCCCGAGATGTGTGATGCTGTGAAAATACTACAGGCAGTGTGAGCTGGAGCACGAGCGCAGCCGTGGATTGAGGCACTCACTGCATTTGTGCCACCGCATAAAGGGGAAACCGGCAATGACAAATGGGCTCACTGTGTGCAGATCACTGTGGCAGAGGGAGAGAACATTAAAATGTGGTAGCACTCTGGCATGGCGTGGTCAGAGTGGGACAGTGTCTGGTCAGGTACAGCACCAGCCCCGTGAACCGCAGGCTCATTTTCAGGTCATCTCCAAGCTGTGCTGCATATCTTCCACAGGGTGTTATTAGTTCATGATAATCACACTCTCTGCAGTTCCTTTACTGCTATTATAAAAATGCTTTTATGTTGGGTAGATGTGTTATTTATTACGTGCTAGGAGGAAATGAAGTTGGTAGTTCTGAATGTTGAACAGCAGTTGAAGCTGAGCTGCACAGTTCCCGGTCCCAAAGAACTCTGTCTCCTGTTTCATAATAATAATAGTGATTTATCCCCTGTGCTGTTAAGCTATTTGAATGACTCCATGCAGATCTTGGGGCCCACATTTTATTCCTGTCATCTAAGCTGAAGCTGTAATATCAAGGACTGACTGTTTCTTTTTCTTTTTCTTTTTTTTTCTTTTTCTTTTTCTTTTTCTTTTTCTTTTTTCTTTTTCTTTTTCTTTTTCTTTTTCTTTTTCTTTTTTCTTTTTCTTTTTCTTTTTTCTTTTTCTTTTTCTTTTTCTTTTTCTTTTTTCTTTTTCTTTTTCTTTTTCTTTTTCTTTTTCTTTTTCTTTTTCTTTTTCTTTTTCTTTTTCTTTTTTCTTTTTCTTTTTCTTTTTTCTTTTTCTTTTTCTTTTTCTTTTTCTTTTTCTTTCAAATTTTCACTGAAAAAATAAAACAGAGATTATTAAATAATAATAATAGTAATAAATAACAACAACCCTTGCCTGTTATTAGACTTATATTAAGTATTCTCTACTATTTTATTTTGAAGTGTCCATAAATAATTCATATTGAAATTAAGAAAATATCAATAGGTAGATTAGTAAATAAATAAAAATTTGCCCCAGGTTCAAACTGAAAACTGTTAGTTATAGTGGCAACTACATTTGTGTGGCATTTTCTGCAACAGTGTTATTCCTTTCTGGTTTTTTCCTGACAGAAGATGACACTGATGAATACTATAAATTCCTCATGATTTTACAAGAAGTTTTTTAATTAATTTTTCTTAAACTGAAGAGGGTAAGCAAGCTTTGACGGGCCACTGTGTACATGTTTTCCAATGTCTGAAAACAAATTCTGTCTTCAACACTAATCCCTTTCTAAATCTTAAGATATAATAAAAAACAACAACAACAACCAAGGAAAACCTCAAAATAAAATAAAAAGAAGGTTGTTCTTCTCCTCATCCATTATTTAAAAAACCTGTTCTCACATTTGACTATCAATCAATCCCATGTACACCGGGTTTTAGGGCTTCAGCCTATCCTAACTTCAGAAGAAGGATTCAGTTCACTGGTTACAGATCTAAACAAATCAGTTTCTATGTACATAAATAAGTTCACTTTTCATTAAGCATGGGTTCCATTTGGTTACCCAGACTCCATGAGAAGGATCTCACAGGGATGACTGGAGATGGGAGTGGGACAATTTCCCCTTTTGTAAAGATTGTTTTCTCCATAGCAGAGGAATAGAGATTACCTCATTCTTTCAATGTATATGCCACCAGCCGTGCAATGAAATTCCTTAAATTATGATGAAATTGCTCATTTCCTGAAGTGAACACAACAAACTAACAGGCACAGTAATTTTTAGTAGATTTGGATTCAATTCAATTTTCCAGATGTTCGCTTGTAATCAGCCTAGGAGCTCAAATCTCAGAACGGTGCTATTCACACAACAGCTGTTGCAAATTTTTCTTTTGAATCACACCAATCTAAGAGTGGATTTGTTTACAGGCAGCCTCAGTGTTACATGAGGAACTGACTGATTACATAAAAAAGAAAAAAAAAAAACTCCAAAATGTTCCCTGACCATTTATGCAGTTTCGCTTTTATTATATTATAGTTCCATTTTAAAGTAATTTCTCTCTTGAATTAGTAAATTTAGTTTTTGTCATCAGTCAGTGAATTTTGTCCCTGAATTTAATTTTTTTTAAAAGCATTATTTTTGAGTCAGTTTCCTAACAAGGAGGTATTGAAAGGAAATAGCAGAGTAGTCGATGAAACTGCATTTGGAGTCCATTGTTATCAGTATTTGCATAAGCTATCCTGCTTCAAAGAATGTAAATAACAGACACTCAGTCCAGCAAAGATTAGTACAGCAGCCTGACCTTGTACAGTTCATGCCTTCAGTTATCATCCTATACAGAACTCAGTATCCTTTATTACAGTGGGAAAAATAAAAGAGAAAAAACATCCAAATCTTCTCTTGATTCCAGTGGCCAACTATTCTATCTGTGTCCTACCTTGTATTTATCTTTGATATATTGTAAATACAGGTTTTTTTCTTATGCTTGGATTACTGAAGTGGCCATCTAACCTTCCCTAGATCACTTGCTTCATGTAGGTGGAGAACAACACAATTTATGGGTGTTTATACACACAATTTATGTCCAATTTTATTGCCTAAGAGCAGTTCATCTGAAATCCATCTCAAAGGATTCAATGTAGAGAAAAGTAGCGTGACTTTTCTTGGGTTTAAACCTACCCTCTGCTTCCTGATTCATCTGCATCTGTGCCCTGACCATAGTAGGTGAAATCCTCAGCTTAAACTAGCATTGGACAGCCACATCTGGAGCAGATTATTTCCACCTGGGTTTGTATGACCAAAAACTTGCATCTTCTACCACTTTAACTCCCATCCTAGCCAGAAAACTATCTCATATAGATTTCAAAATCCAGTCTTTCATGCATGGGGAGAGGTACAACCTGAAGCAAACCTGTAGAAATGCTCCCATGCTGAGCAAGTACTTGAGAGGGGCTATTTAAACAGAACTTGTGAAAAAAAAAGGAGGGAAAATTAGTTTTACATGGGCAGATAGTGATAATACAAGAGGAAATGGTTTTAAACTAAAATAGGAGAGATTAGGATTAACTGTAAGGAAGGTCTTGGCTGTGAGGATGATGAGGCCCTGGCACAGGTTGCCCAGAGAAGCTGTGGCTGCCCCATCCCTGGAAGTGTCCAAGGCCAGGCTGGATGGGGCTTGGAGCAACCTGGGACAGTGGAAGGTGCTCCTGCCCAAGGCAAAGGGTGGAACAAGATGAACTTTAAGGCCCCTTTCAACCTGAATGATTCTGTGATTCTATGAAATATCATGCATGGAAATATGGAGATGAATGTAGGTGAGGCATGGATGTGATTGGGACGAAGCTCCAATTTGCAGGCATCTCACCACTGAAGATTTAAAATTAAAAGGCTAACTAAAGGTCTAGCTAAATGTAAGCTTTTTTGTGAAAGGTGGAGCAATGTGAAGTTTTTGGATGTACAAGGAAAATGCCGCTGTTAATGAAGTAATCCAAGCAATTATCCATGCAAATTCACTACTTAGGTACAAAATCTTTGTACTAGATAATAAAGATGATTTAGCGTCAAGTGTTCTTATATGAGATTAATGAAGCTAGGATGCATTTTTTTCAAGCTGCAAAGATGGTGTTTGACAACATGGTTTGTCTGGTGATATTCTAATGCAAGTGTCATACTGATTGATAGACAAAAGTAATTTAATTAGAATTTGAAGTGGGGAATCAAGGGGTTTATTGGAAAGGGTTTATGCAGAGAGAAAAGCTCAAGCGACCTGAATTATACAGTATCTTTAATTCATCATGCTCCCAAGCCAGAGGTGTAGGGAATATGGCAGAGAATTATTCAGATTTTTTTCAAAGTCCTTAATGTTTATACTGCTAAAAGACTGTACAATGTGTTAGCAAAGAAGGTTAAATTTGTACTGTGTGGGTTTTGCTTTGTCACTGTTGCTTCTTCTAATATATTTCCAGATTTTCATGTGACTGTTTAGAAGGGTAAATAAAATTGACCAATTCCATCTATTTATACAACACTTCTTTTCTCAGCCTTCAAAGCAGTGAGCACTCCGTTCTCCCAGTAGATCTAAACAGAATAATGCCTTTTCCAAAACAGTAGTTGGACTCTGCTTTGGTTTTTGGGTTTTCTTTCTAGGACATTTTCCTGTTTGACATGTTGAGTTGTGAAAAGGCTTACCTGTTGCCCATTTCCTTCTGCTGTGTGGAACTATCTACTCCTCTCTAGACCTTTTTTTTTGTTCTGTCCTTCAGACCCACTGTTGATATCGACAGCAAAGCTCTGTCCTGTAATATCAGAGCCACAGAAATTTGCTAAAGGAGAAAGACCTTCTACTTTTTGAATGGATGCTCCTGAATAATCCTCCCTCATAGGATCACACATACAAACATGTCACATGCGCATATATATGTGTTTAACTGAGAAAACTTTGCAGAATTAATCTGCAGCAGGTAGTAGCATTCCTCAATGTCCTCAAAAAGGGATTGAGACTAGAGAAGAAATATATTGCAATTAAATAAACCTAATTAATTTTCAGATTGAGAAGTCTTCACCATTGGGGATTTTGGTTGCTGTTGTTATTGTTTTAATTTTTAAAACATGCACGTGCATAGAAATAGATGGAGTCTACTTTAAAAAGCACTGGAGTAATTAAATGAGACTAACTTGATGAATGTTATCATATGCATCCTGATTGCCTCTGTACTGAAGTTCTGTCTTTTTTTCAATAACCTGGTAAGATAAAGTGATTTTAAACTGAGAATGACGCATTCAATTCATCAGGCAGCAACTGGAGAAATCCAGACTCATCCAACAGATAAAGAAAACTGTACAGCTTGTGCTATTCACGTGTTGAACACACATCACACTCCCTTCATTCAAGAAAAGTTGTCTGGAGACATCACTAAGTGAAGAAGTTTAGTTCCATTCAGATGTGATATGGATGACACACATACCCAGTTGTGGTTACTGGCCAGCACTAAATACAATTGTTGGGATGTGCCCATGCCTCTCAAGAACAGAGAAGTTTTCTGTCCTCTGCTCTTGTCCCTCCTTTACCCCCTCTTCTCTCAAGCCCTTTTTTCCCTACTAAATCTCTTCTTACGTTATCGTCACCAGTTTTCTTTACTTTTTCTTATGCCTTAAGTTAATCAAATTCTCTTTTTCCCCTATGTGCTCTACCAGGCAACATCCTTCCTAAAGAATTTTCCCACATTTTTTTTCATTTCCTTGCATCCCAACTCTGCAGCTTTTCTTCCCATTCCATATCCTCATCTTACTCACAGCCCCACTGCCTGTCTTGTACTTGGGTTTTTTAGGGGTTTTGGGTTTTGTTTTGGTTTGGTTTGGGTTTTTTTTTTTGCTGCAGAATGACCATTCTAGTAAAAGCAAATTATTATTTTCACAATTTGTATGTTTCTCAGTTAATTAATACAACTAAGTACAGAAGACTATGATCACAGTAAGTGTCTTCCCTTCTGATTGATTGTTGGAAATCAATGGAGCTTCCAAATTAATGGAATATTTCCCTGGAAGTGTTCAAAAAATATGTAGATGTGGCAACTGGAGACATGGTTTAGCGGTGGTCATGGCAGTGCTGCGTTAATGATTGGACTCAGTAATCTTGGAGGGCTTTTCTAACTTAAGAGTTTCTATGATTCTATAATTTTTTTTTACTAAATAAACTTGTATGAATGTTTTTTTATTGAGATTCAAAGACCCTTCTAATCATGAAGTTTCTAATCATTAAGTCAAGTCATCAACTAAGTAGGAAGAAATTCTTCCCTGTGAGGGTGGTGAGGGCCTGGCACAGGTTGCCCAGAGAAGCTGTGGATACTCCATCCCTGGAAGTGTCCAACACCAGGTTCAATGGGGCTTGGAGCAACCTGGGATAGTGGAAGGTGTCCCTGCCCATGGCAGGGAGTTGGAACGAGATTGTCTTTAAGATCTCCAACCCAAACCATTCTGTGGTTCTCCAGTTCTCTGACATAAACTCACTGAGGCTGCAAGTCCTGGGCAGTTCTTTCAATGCCTAAAACCCAATCAGGGTCATGTCCAAAATCCAAAAGGCTAAAATTCACCTCAGAATAGAAATCTTGCTAGTTCTGGTGTACCCTCATTTAAGATGACATGCACAAAACGATTATTTAGTCCATATGGTTGATATATGCAGTTACCAGCAACAGCAGCAACCAAGTGGTTAGTGGGTGTAATTTAAGGGCTGAACCGAAAAATCTCTGTCATGAATGAAAAAAAACCTCTTATGGACGTCAGCAGGTTTAGTGTTTTGTTTTTTTTTTTTTAATCAAATTAATATCCTGTTCGTTCATTAAAAAAAGGTGGCAAGAGTTTCAGGGTTCCTCATTGCATAGATTCACTCAAAAATCAGAGTTGACATATTTAATGAACAGTTCAAAATTTCAGTCTCCCTCCCTTCCCTAAATAACCATTAAATAATTCAGTGCCTCAGTCTCCCCTTGCAAAATAGGGATAGCAGCACATCCCTTACTAAGTAGGGAGAATGGAAGTTCCTAGAATAAATACAATTTTTTAAATGTTAATGAGGTCTAGGTAGGCATTTTGAGCCAGCCAAAACATTGTCCCCAGCTGTGAGGTCTAACCCTACATCCTTTAATGTTATCAACTTTTTTTTCAGGATTTTTTTACCAATAGAAACACAAATGACCACCAGAAATGCCTTGGAAAACTTATAATTTTCAAAGCTAGTGGTAAAAAAGAGAAATTAATCATAATGGTGTTCCAGAAAAGCCTTTTTTTTTTAATAGGAGTGTCTTTCATGAGAGCTCTGAGCAGAGGGGAGACATGCATAATATATTTCTCAGTATTAATAACTGCTTCTTCTGCTTGCACATAACAAAAGAGATTTTAATCACCGTGGCTATCTTTCTCTTTGAAATGAACATCTTATATTAATCTTTAGGCAAAATTGAACCAAATGAATGTAAAATCTAGAATATGAAAGTGCCATCAGAACTAGTATTGAAAACAATATATAACTTTGTTGAAACTATAATTTTAAAGTATCCAGTTGTTTATTTCTTTTTTTTTCTATGGGAGCTCCTTATTTTCTGTCTTGAGTAGCATTTCCCTAAATAAAACCTCACAGTGCAAAGTGCCATTATGATTTTCAGCATTCATTTCCAGAGGGGCTCCTGATAGTCCACAGCTATAACTATGATGAAAAGGAGCTGTGGACAGCCTGTTGCAGCAATGCCAACTCCTCATCTATCAACCCGGCAGATTATACGAGTAACTTCTCCTCAGAATGGAAACTCAGAGATACAATAATCGGCGAGATCTGGCATGCTGAGTGCCCACACGAATCCTTTGCCATAAAGGATGCCAAATTATTATTGCTTTGCAAAATCTACGGAACTGTAGTCGGCCAGGCTGAGACCAGGAAGAAAGGCGTTGGGGACTGACTGAATGTTTCAGCGATGGTCCCTTTTTTTAGAGCAATATATGCCATTATAGTGTATGTCTTGGAATTTCCTGCTAGTTTAATGTGATTTCGCAATGCAGGAGCTTCAGGGGCCAAACCAGGGTCATAAGGAACCATGTCCTTTCCACGTTGCTTTTTCTTCCCTTGATACAAGCTGATTATTGACAGTATCTGTGTGGTGGATGGATCAGGAAGCTGAGCTTTTCCCCCTCTGGTTCTGAAGGCAAATTTCCTGCTTTTGTTTTTTTGTTGTTTGTAGTATTGAAGATTTTTAATCCAGACATGTTTCTTCCTGCAATGTGAGAGTAAGAATAAGCAGCAGCCAAAAGCAGAAAGGAGCAGCTGTAACTCCTTAGTCTGGTATTCCCTACAGACATCTCTGATCAAAACCTTACAGAGTGTAGAATTTGGTAATCAACCCAAGATATGATTTATTCATTCACCCTTCAGTAATTCTGGAATACCAAGGACAAGTAGGATCTTAATTTAGAAATAGCTTTTAGGGTCCTAAATGGAGTGAGATGAGATGAATCTGGGCCTTTGTGGTTTGTGTTAGAGAGATCAAGGCTTCTCCAGCTACGCAAATTCTGGAACCAGGATCACAAAGACTGGACAGACCTAAATTAATCAGCAGTATAATAAAGATAAGAACATTCACACACTGGAAGTTTATAAGCTCTTCAGCTGACAATTTTTTTTCCACAGACAGTTAAATGCATACCATGTTACTTAGTTATTACTTGTAAGACATCTCGTCTTCACCCCCCTGTGGTATGCTCCTTGTTATAGGTGTGCTTTGTATTTTGTTCCAGTGTTCTTGAAAACATACAGATCTGCTTGAACTATCTGGACAAAACAAGTGAGGGATTGCAAAACTGCACACAAGGGTACTAAGCTCTGTTAAACCAGTTGTCTTACATATGAACTGCATTGTTGACCTTTGACATATTCTAAACCATTGCATGCCTCTAAGTACATGAACTGATACTAGAAGCAGGTTAGGTAATGGTCCAAGATTCAGTCCTGTCCCAATACTTACCTTTAATTTGTCTTACGATACTTTATATACTAAGGAAGAGGATATTGAGGGAAGACCTCATTGTGGTCCACAGTTTTTCACAATGGGAAATGGAGGGCAGGTGCCAATCTTCTCTCTGGTGGTCAGTGAAAGGACCCAAGGGAATGGCATGAAGCTGTTCTGGGGAGCTTTAGGGTGGATATCACCAGAAGCTTCTTCCCCCAGAGGGTGGTTGGGCACTGAACAGGCTCCCCAGGTCAGTGGTCCCAGCACCAAGGCTGCCAGAGCCCAGGGAACACTTGGACAAGGCTCTCAGGCACACATTGAGATTGCTGGGAGTGTCCTGTGCAGGTACATGAGTTGGACTCAATGATCCTTGTGGGCTCCTTCCAACTCGGGAAATTCTCTGATTCTCTAAAATTTCCTGAACGTTCCAACCCAGCCCTCTGTTTCAGCAGAAGGGATGTCAGCTGCCATGAGTGAATCTCAAAGCGACTGGCATTTTTTCGAGCCCCACAGTGCTGACCATCACTGCTGAGGGTTGCACCAGCTGGCATAAGCATGGCACCTACTGTCCTTAGAGGTATGACTACAACCTGCTGTGTTCTGTCTGTAAAACAGTGTTTAGACCAATAGCACATTCACTGACCCACGTTGCCCTTCATAAGGAGCAAAATATTGAGGCACTTCAGTCCCACGGTCTAACATTAGATACTAATATTTAAAATTCCCAGGTAAGGTTTTTGTTCACGGCCTGAAGTTGGGGTTTGAAATCCTTACAAACTCTCCCTCCGGGGAGGCTGTGTGGAGAGAGCCATCCTTTCAGCTCACCCTTGAATGCACTTTGAACAAGCAGCTGCTTTTACTGTAAGCATGTTATTAATGGTCTCTTTTCAAAAGCAGATATAGTACCCTGGAAAATGTTCTATTGATTTTTTTTCCCTTTCCCTGTCCCTGTTTCAATCACACTCGTTTGAATGGCTTTCGTTTTTAGCAACAACAAGAGATTTCTTCGAAGAAAAGTGGTGTCTAGGTGCAGCCTTAAATAAAATCACTGCTCAATTTAAGCTCTGAAAAATACTATTGATATTTTAATAGAAGATTGGAGAACCGATTGCTGGTTCAATAATATCTACAAGGAGTTTATACGTAGGAAACATGCACAAGAATCATTTTATTTCTTTTGCTGTTCGTGTTAACAGAAAACAGCAGCCTAAATCTTGCCTCACTGGATTATTACATGTCAAGGATCTCAGAAACATGGAAATATTTCATTCCAGTTTCCTAAGGAAGAAGTGTGCACTGAGATACCTATGTGGAGAGTGCAGAATATAGAAAAGCACATAATGTTGTACCATATATTTCTATATAATAAGATTCATGAAGAGAAATGTGCAAGTAATAAATTGTGCACAGCTGGAAATATGATTTGGCTTCTGACTTTGCTTACTGTTGTTATTAATTGCTTATATCACATAGAGTCAAACATATGTTTTCTTAACATTTTCTGGTGAGCAAAAAACAAAGCAATGGCCACTATTTTGGAAAGCTCTGAACTGAGAACACAAAAAACCACACTACATTAACATCCAGGAGTTTGAGAAAAAGTCCTCCCAAGGACATTTTAGTGCTGGCAACTGAAAAATTCAGCCTCTAAATAAGTGGTATAGATTTTCGGTGGGTAGAGAAAATGCCTACTAGAAGCTCTAAGATAGGAGCCAGAAGGACAGTTTCCACCTATTGACAGAGAAGCACAATTATGTTATGCTTAAAACTTATACAACGTTGCTCATAATGCCCGTTTGACCAATTCTTTGGTTCTGTGAAAGAGATCAGCTGTGTGTCACCCAAGACTAAAAACTGAGGTTCTTAGTTAGAAACCCAGACACAAATTTTGGTACAGGTAACTACTTTAAAATTCAGGCTTGACTTTCTAAACTGTTTTCAACCAAGAATATTGATTTCTCTTGTCAAGTGAAGAAAAAGCATCAACCAACTGGGAAAAACAAAAGAAAAAAAACAAAAACAAACAAACAAACAAAACAAACAAAACTCACCAAAACAAAACAAAACAAACAAAACAAACAAACAAAAAAAAAACAAAAACATGAAGTGTAGTCTTCGTGCTTTCAACCATTTGCCCATAAAGACTTAGATACTTATCTGATAGCTTCTTTAACAGGCTATGGTTACCCGTGAGAGCTTCGACAGGAGAGCTGTTACATTTTTATTTTAGCACTGTGTCCTACATAAAAGTTGGCAATAAGAGAAAGTACTCCATAGGATATGACTCCCTCATGGACTCTTCCTTTACACTCTGATATTTTTTACATGTCAACAATGCCCGAGTGAAGATATCTTCAAAAAAATATTAAAAAAAAAGGAAGACAAAGGAAGAGAAAAGAGGATAGCTGAAGGAAAATAAAATAAGTTCAGGCAGGGATCCTCTAATCATGGTAGTAATTCAGATGTTTCTTTTGGCTCTAACTAAGAGATCAGCTCACGAGAAATTGATTCTGAGGTAGTATGTAGATCAGGAAAGGAATGTGTGAGTTAGGTAGCCTGATGCAAGTATGAAAATTTGGTTCCTTAGCAACATTAACATTAGATTCCCTTTGTTTTGCCTTGACTGTGGTATTACCAATGCCATCACACCTCAGATTTGGTCCCCAACTCCACTTACTATAACAGGAGTATTTATATCAGTACCTGTACACTGCCCCTGCTCTCATCCACCTGCTGTCTCTCACAAAATTGGTGTTAAAGTCTGTGGCCTATATTAATAGTTCCCAATTACATACATTTTCTGTTCAAATGTGATCCTGCTCTGAGGTCTTTGAAAATATTCCCTTTCAGTTCTGCTTACATGTTGTAATATAAAGTTGAAAAAGGGAGGAAGTCAGCTTATATTCTTTGCTGCTTATCTTAATAGAATGTTTATTCTCCACATCAGTACAAAATCACTGGCTTGTGTTCAGCTTGTTGTCCTTAATGAACTCCTCGCATTGCCCTATATAACTTCTATCAGCCCCGTTTTTTCCACCTTATATCTGATTACGTCTCCCAAAATATATTACCTTGCACCTGTCTTCACCAAATTTCAATTTATTTCTCTTTCAAAACATTTTCCTATTATATACAGGTCAGTCTGCATAAAATTTATTTCCATCAAAATGCTTCAAGACTCTGTTGCCAATTTAATAATCCAAACCCTAATTCTGCACTTTACTACAACAGGCTCAATTTCCTCTGCTCCTTAAATCATGTTTAGTTGTTTCAAGGTGATATGACAGGAACTCTCCTGTCTCCTCAGAAAACAATGAATCAATGTATAGAGCAGAGCAGAAACACTTGCTGAGCCTCTACCATTCAGAATATATTTTGAAACTCTTGAATAAAGGATGGCAAGTTGCAGCTGCAAGGATCCATTTGAGAACTGGTGACACCGAGTGCCAAGTCTGTAGAGAGTTGCTGTCATTCCCTGTAGAATTCAAGATGACTATTTAGACACAGTATAGTAACTTCTTTCTTGCTTCTGACCAGATTTTTTTCCTACCTTTCAATGGCAAGTGAATTATTTTCCTGTTGACTAGGACTATTCCCTTTCCCCTGCAATTTCTTCCATATCATACAGTCTGTCTTTGCTGAAAACGGTGCTCAGCTCTTCAGAAACCAGGCTCTTCTTTAGTTTTTGTCTACAACTTTTAAGAAAAATATTAATCACCTTAGTCCTGCTTAGATTTCATTCACCTACCTGTTACAGACGATATGATCAACCATAAACTGATCAGTGAAAATGTAGTCTATGGGCAGACTAATTTAAATTTGAGCGGCTGTATTGACAACAGTGTAAGAGCCTTTCTTTACTTCACCTGAGCATCCATCTGAGCATTTCAAGTCAACAGTGGGTTTTTTTTTTTTTGTGATTGGACTCAGTGATCCTTCCTGATTTTGTCACCTGAGGAATCTATCACCTGAGCAGAGTATTGCACAGCTGCCTCCAATTTATGGTTCCATACCATCCTTGCTATAAATTCCCTACGTGTTCATTTAACTCTTTGCACCAGAAATTGAAATTGTAGCTCAATCCAGCTGGCACCATGATCACTGCCAGATAAGGGAAGGACAGGATGAAGTTCAGGAAAGGCTCCTGAGGGTTGGCCTTGCTTTGTTCACTATGAAAGAAGTTGAAGTAAATGACACAACAACCCTTTGGAAAGACTAGACAATTTCTGAGCTCTGAGAAAAATCAAATAGTGGACTCACTGAGGACTCACTCACATGAGTGGACTCATGATACATCACAGGGGTGAAGTGAGAGGTTACAGGAGCTGCTGAGGACCTGTCACTGCACAGATAGTAAAGAAAGGGTTGGAAGGCAAATATAAGATTTGTTTTACTTGCTTTTTAAGTCCCTGGTGAGAGATCTTTCATGTCAAAAGTAGTGTCAGCCACCACTGATTGCAATATGTGTCTTTTCAAATGTTAAGTGTGTTTAATTGCTGATAGATGGTCAGATTTATAGCCATTGGGCCAAAATTTGCTTTCATTAACATCCTCTGGAGTCTGGAGAAAGTACACCAGAGTCAATATAAATTCCTTCAACTTTACAAGAAATGTCTGTGAGGCATGTTTGGCTCACAAACAGTAATAGAGGGAGGACCAGAATCACTGTGTTTTCACATGTGTTTTCATCCTGAATTATATAAACAGATGAAATATTAAAATGTCTCATGGGATTAAAGCTTCTTAGAAATTATATGTGAAGTGATTCATTCCTGGTAGTTTTGATGTTAGCTCTCATACCTCGAAGCAGTTCTGTTCTTCATGGGAGTTGTACTCCAACAATTCAACATTTCACATACTGTGGTCCCCACCTGCACCATGCCTGTCTTTAGGTAGGCCCTCATTTTTATGCCTGATTAAAGCTGGAAAAGGGCAGGTCTGGGGACAAAAACCACTAGCAACCACAATTACCTATCTTCACTGGAGTTATGTGCTATTTATGCTGGATTACATTTAGGCTGGAGGAGTTTGTCAGTGGCATAGGAGCTTTTCTCTGGACCAAATCTTTTTGAAGGAATAATCCCAGTGGCTCAGCTCTACTTCCTTCCCTTTGTCCTTCCTGTGCTATCCTTTGTAAAGGGGACATGAACCATTCTGTGTTAGACAAGGGAGATTCTAACAAGGATGGCTGTTAGGATGACACTGAAAAGCTACAATATGGACAAATGACAGACCGGGACTGCAGTCTGAGCTGAGCTTATCAGCTCATCCTAGAGACAATTTCATTTTAATTGGGTGTGTGAGAACAGTCTCAAAGCTTATACATTTAATACTGGAGGAAGGGAAATCCTTTAATAATGGAAATTACAGCACTTACTAACTGAGCACATTACATGAAGAACAAGCTGAGAGGTCATTCTTACTCACCACCTTATAGTTTAATCCTCACATATGTAACTTGGCAATGCTGAGCTGAGATCAAGCTGGTTTCCAGGATGTCTGGTCCTTTACAAGTCGCCCTTGGAGGAATATTTCAAGCCCGTCAAGGAAAAATAGTGGTCAACTATTTCTGTGGGAAAAGTTCTCTCTCTAGTCAGCAACAAAACACGCCGTTAATTTAAGGTGAGCCAGGATTTCTCCTGCTAGCTTTTAAATCTCTGTAGACACTAGGTTTGTGTCTGTACCAACAGAGTACCTAGCTTTTGGGAACCAGGGGAACTGCTCATTTCCTTCAGGCACTCTTATCTGCTGCCAATGCTTTCCAGAATAACAAAGAACACAGAACAACGTGTGTTTTGCTTCTTTCCTGTCTCAATGGGGAAAAAAATTGGGTTTGTATATTTTTTTTTTCTTTAGTATCCATGTGCAACAACATGAAGTTTGATTTGTTTTGATCACTGCTGCATGTTACTGCCTTGGAAGTAACTCTTCTCTCTGGCTTTTGCAACCTGTGGGTGAAAATTAACAGTTTTATTGGTTAAGACTCTGAGGTAGGTTCACAGGCTGTGCAGGTAAGTTTGGTTCCCCTGAAGAGCAATAAAAAAATATGCCAATTTGTGCTACCTTTTATGATTTATTAATTTCTTCAGCTGAACTTCTTCACTGGTAGTGGTAAGTGGTAAAGAAGAGAAGCAAAGCAGCAGAAGGTGAGATACATTTTTTCAAGAGTCATACTTTTAGAAAGGACAGGTTGGTTGACCCTGTGTTCTCCTACAGTAACTTCTCTGAAAAAGTTACTACACTGCATTTTAAACAACAAAGTTAAGAACAGATTTCTCACAATAAGGGAAAAAAAGACTGACCCTGTGCAGGGCCAGATTTTCTGTCTGAACGCCAGAAAAATCTGATCCATGGTCATCATTAGAGGGGGAAACAGAAAAGTACACTAACCTGTGATCTTTTGGCAAATGTTGCTTACTTTTTTTTTCCACACTGAATTTCTGAAAAATTTCCCTGAAGTCAGTGTAGCTCTGGAAAATGGTATATATTGTATGTGAGTGAAATTATTGACTCTTTTAGTGAGGGTACCTAACACATGATTACTGAAGTAAAGCAAGAGATGGAAAATTGTGCACATGGAAGACATGTTTTTTGCCCAGTAAATATCACTGTGGCACAGTCAAAACTCATCCTTTCCCAATAAGAATAACTGATTTATCAGTTATTACCAGGAAGTAATTTGGTCCCTCCAGATTTTAGAAATGTGGAAAACGATATAGGTAAAACACCTTTTTTTGTGTTTTTCTTTCCTTCCTAGAAAAAGACCCAGACTCTATCGTACCACAAATGCATGTGACAAGTCTTCTCTTACAGAGACAAGCCTGAAATCAAGGTACATGGGAAGACCAACATTTCAGATATGACAACCCTCCTGTCTTAGAGGTAGAGTGAATTAATGACTCATCCAAAGGGCCTGCAGCATCTCTGTGAAGAACTCATATTATCAGAGCAATATCAAAGAGAATAAAACATAGCAAAAATAACATTATTTTTGTTTGATTGAGCCTGTCCTATAAATATGTTACTTGGGTGCAAAAACACTGTTTCACATCACAGAAGCTTGCTTTTTGTATCAAAATCAAAACTGGTCAGTTCCTCTTTCACCACTGTGAAGCTTTAAATAAAATAATTAATAAATAGATAGATAAATAAATATGGGATACAGATTTAATCATTGTTCTATTTTTCAGTGTCTCTTGATGTCAGGCCTAGGAATCTGTGATGTTTAACGGGGGACTGATTATATAAAGATATAAATATAATATTTTTTATATACTCTGCCTTAACGTTTTGTAAGTGTTCTGCTCTCTGATGTGCTGAGCAGTCAGTTTGGCCTCAGTTCATTGTTGCCATATGAACATACCCTTTCCTACTAGCTTTTTCTTTCACAGCTTGTCTACATGGAGAAGTTAGATTAGTGTATGAATTTACAACGCACTAGATACTGCATTTGGTTGAAGCATGGGCTACCCTGAACCCCATGAGCTGCAACTCTCTGTTCACTTTCCTGTCTTCCAGAAGAAGCCAAAATTAGAAATAACTGCAGGAAAACCACCCTGATTTGTGTTTGATCTTGCTCAAATATTCTATGGAATATGTCTTGAGATGCCACGTTGTTCCCCTTTCTTTAGAAAAATTACTTACAATTGTAAATGTCTGCTGAGGATTAAAGACTTGCAAATGACATTGAGAACAGTGGAGAAAAGGAACAAAAGCTCAGTTCTCACTTTCCACTCATGGAAAAAGTGATGATGGTTTAATTGTTCTGAGTCTGCATTGACTGTAGAAACTACATGGGCATAAATACAAAGATCCAGCAAGGACCTCTGGCATTTAAAGAAAGGATGATGTGCCAGGATTATGCACTGGAACCATCATATCTTGCATCTAACAGAGTCACATCTGAGTTTAGTGATGTGAACATCAGCAAAAAAGGGCCACTAGGAGAGTGGTAAACAAAATAGACTGGCATAAAACATTCTTCAGCTTCCACTCATTCTTCAATATGTGTGGCAATGACTATGTGCCCCATACAATTACTCTGAAAATTGCTAACCTTCTAATACCTGAAGGGAGCCTACAAGAATAATGGGGTGTGGCTATTTACAAGGGCATGTAGTGATAAAACAAGAGGGAACTGAAAGAGAGCAGGTTTAGATTAGATATTAGGAATAAGTTCTTTACTACAAGGGTGGTGAGGCCCTGGCCCAGGTTTCCCAGAGAAGCTGTGGCTGCCCCATCCCTAGAAGTGCTTAAGGCCAGGCTGGATGAACTGAGCAACCTGGTCTAGTGGAAGATATCCCTGCCCATGGCAGGGGGCTTGGAACAAGGTGAAATTTAAAATTAATTTTCCCTCGAGATTTTCTATGGTTCTATGGGAAACTGGATTTTCACTTAAGAAGCTTAAATAATTAAATGTGGGGGGGTTTAGTAGATTTCCAGTTTTCTAGATGATAGTTCAAAAGCCTATGAGTCCTATTTATGCTACAGTCCACCTATAAAAACCTAAGTAACCATGACTGAAGAATGAGTAGAATCTACAATTTTGCTCTGGTCTATTTATTAACCTCATTAAAACAATGGAAGTAAAAAAGACATTCAAACCTCTATTTGAACCTCACACAAATGGCAGAACCAACAATATTCCTTGAAGACCTTATTTTGCAAACTTCCAGACTGGATGCAAAAAGGTAGCTTAAATAAGATTAAATTAAAAATAAATAAATAAATAAAAAATAATAGAAATAAAAATCCCTCTGTAAATGGACTTGTTATATGCAAACCTCAGTTTTGCATTTCAATTATCACAAGCTGTCTGCCTGTTGAACCAGCGGTGTGATTTCAACCAGTCATGGATTTTCAGGGAAGGATTGAAAACAGATGGCCTCTTATACCTTTTTCATTATAACTTCCCTAAGTTTTCAGAAGTTTTTAGCTTTGCCTCCAGGTCATTCCCCTCTTCAGCCTTTGACTTCCAATCGTTGGAGAAAAAAAATGTCAATATTCTTTAAAATATCTGAGGCGCCTTATACCCCAGGAACTGGCAAAGCTTCTCATCCTTCAGAGATGAAGAAAGAGACAGCTGGAAAGAACTAGATGCTTTCTGACAAAGGGGGAATGGGGGAGGGGGGGGAGAAGGCGCTTCTGTACCAGAAACTGCTTATTGAGTAAAAAGAAAGGAACTCCCAAGGTAGGTTCTGTAAAACACAGGATACTGTGGCTGTGGTTAGATGGCTTCAGGCCAGGCAAAGAAAATATATGAGAGATGGGTTAATTCTGCTGCCGAAGATGGTAAAGCAGTGAGATGAGAATTATCTTCCCCACTAGTGGAGTGAACTCTCCCAGACACAAAAATCCTGGAGAGCTATCAGTGATAGCCACTGAAAAGTTGACTGTATCCAATCTGCTCAGACTCGAGAGCACTTAGCAGCAGCTGAAGGACATTACAGCCAATTGATTTCTCTAGTGTAGACAACACCTGAAAATAACCTTGGCCGTCTGGAGTGAGCGGTTTTTGTGTTTGTTAGTTTTGTCTTTAGTTACTGCCTCTTTTATATGCCTTTTGTGTATTGTTCACCTGAAAGTGGAGTACTTTCTTGCTTACACTGTCAGCCTTTTTTTCTTTCCAACCCATTACAGGGTCACCTGCAAAAAGCTTTGAAGGTTTGACTCACAGTCATGCAGCAAAATTTGTTTCAGGTGATAATATTTCCCAGTAGGAGAGTGTTTGGACTGTTGGAAAAGTAGTTTGTTATGAGAATATAAAACCAGTTTCCAGGATGAACAAGGGAATTGTTTTATTCCTTTGCAGTGCAGAGTTAGTGAGCAATAGCCTGAGGGGGTCAACTCTAAATCAGGCTGGATAATTCCTTGCTTTCATTTCGATATCCTTTTGCCTCCACACAGCCTAGCTCTACAAAATTATTTTCCTTATTGTATGTCTAGCTGGGGTTTGGAAAACTGAGATCAATATTGCAAGTGTGTGGTCTGAGTTACCACGTGATATGGGCATCTTACAGAACTCCAAGGGTGGGTCATACCTGGAGAGTACCTCCTCACTGAGCAGGTGAGGAGGACCTGGTCCAGGACCAGGTCAAAATGGAGTGACAAGCCTCCAAATGAGGGGCAGGGAATGGTGAATTCCCATATATCCTACAGGTGGATGTGATAAATCTGATCTCTAGGATGGTTCCTTTATACTGAACATCACGACCTCTGCAAGTATTGGGTTCTTCGTGAAGAATTTGCCAACCCATGCAAAATACTAATAAATAAGACTAGTGTTAATATTCTTTTTCTAGAAGCACATACTCAGGTAACTGCAGGTTTTTTTCTCTTCTTCTTCTAACATTAGAAATTTTACTTTCTTTTGTTTTTTTATAGCCTTGCCTGAAACAATAACTTTGTGATCTTACCTTTAAAACTTACCAACACCTACCTCTGCAAGCAGTAATTACAGTTCTACTGGCCTGTGGACAAGCAATGCACTGGGGCACCTGTGCAGATTCACTAATAACCCGTTTGCCTTCAAAGGTCAGGATTTCAGCTCTTGCAACCCTCAGTATTAAACGACTCTCCAACCAGGTAAAAACTTTTATAAATCATTGGAATTTATTTGGGATCAATACATGCAGTAAACTAGCTAGTGTCTCTGGCACTGTTGCCTGAAATTGAGTAATAGTTTAACAGATGAAATAATAGCTTGCCCTCGTGTCCCACCTGGCAGTTCCTTCAGACACGAGAAAACATCTGAAATATTGAACCCATTTTAAATATTTTTACACAATGGATTTTACCTCTTAAGTGTTGCTTGTGTTTAAGACAGAAATAGGAAAGAAGGTAGTAAAGCCTGGCATTGATGAGACAGCAAATGATATGACCTACAAATCAGCAGGAGAAACCTTCACTTCACCCAGCTTCAGATCGTATGGTACAGCTGTTTATAGCTGACCTAATCACCTCTTGTCTAAGCAGAAGTAAATGCAATGAAACCCATCCCATCCTAGTGTAGACCACCAAAAAGCCAAATTCAGGTTAATTAGACCCTAAAATTTTCCCTTGATACTTCACAAAATGTACTGAGTCTGAAAAGCTCATCCAGCTCCTAGTCTACCCTGCACACCTCTGCTGTGCAACCTTTTGTATCCTTTCAGCAGAGATTCACTGAGAAACTTCTCTCTTGCATTTGATTTTCCAGATTGGAAACTGGATCAGGTTTGGTGGCAGGACTTGTGACACTGTGGGGCCCAGGTAGGAGCAATCTGTTCCTGAAGGACTGACTCTGTGGAAGACACAGAGGACCAACACTGCAGTGATCTCTCCCTGCCCTTATCTCAGCTCATGAGCTGATCATTATATTTTCTCTTCCCTGTCCATTTGGAAAGGGGATTGATAGAGTAGCTTTGGTGGGCACCTGGTGTCCAGTCAGGGTCAAACCACAACAAGTCTTTGTGTAGGACATGGCTTACTTATTTCAGGATTAAATCCTTAAGATGATATTTTTTTGTGCCTGTCAAACAGCAACAGAGAAATCAGGGTTTGTTTGTTTCCTGGCTTCCCCAAAGAACTTTTTATTAGTTATCTTCCAACCTCTGACATTTGCATGAAAATTCTAGAAGGTCAAAGGTATTTTTATTTGGCATATAATTTTGTCATTGAATCTTTGGGTCAAATTTCTTAAATGGTTGCAAAACCAGTAGAAGTCTCCAATTCCAGCTCAACAAAAGTATAAAAGTGCCTAAAACACATGCTGTTGAGAAAGGTGTCATAAGCAGAGTGGATCATGACACGGATTACACTGGCATGTGACACAGTGCATTATCAAGTGTGTTTCTAAGGACTTGTCTCTGCAAGAAGCTGGTGGTCTAAGTGCTTGCGTACGGCTTTCAAGCAATTCTATTTTGGAATACACACAATGCTTGGAAAGATGGAAAGAATCTTACTAAATTTAAAATATATGAAAGTTAGGAATAAAGATACTTAACTATAAATATATATACATATAACTAGTTAACTAGTTTGCTTTGTTCCTTCTATCACTAGTAGTTGTGCTGGGTGGTATTCCTTCAGAGACACCTAAACTTTACTCCTGTCTTTGAGAAAGATAATCACTGTACAGCGCTGTGCCAAAAGAGTAATCATTAAGGCTGTGTGCAAATCTGCTGTTCATCAGAGACTCTGAACAGATAAGTGTGTTATGGACCAACAAAGATGAATGAAGAAAGGAAGGCCATATGATCTCAAAAGGACTTGAACCAGATGTTCCTTCTTCTGTCAAGTAAGAGTGATTTGTCATGAATGTGGAGTCTAGAAGTAAAGCAAAGCACCTTACTTCTATCAAGTTGTGTGATTTCTTCCAAGTATGGGAAGATATTTGGAAGATATTTGGCCTCATTCCTGTTTAAACCCATTAAGCATACCATTAAGTATGCCAACAGAACATTTACAAAGATAATTTTATAGTATATATTTTGCATGTTCCACATGAACTGATAGTGAAAATGGAGATTATGCTAGGGGATGGGAAATCCAGATTAAGATTTACAAGTAGATAATCTGGAGAGTGTGTGTGTGTGTGTATGTGTGTGTGTGTGAACATACATAAATATATGCACTGTAAACAAACCAATATACACATATAAATTGTAGATTGCCATAATCTATTGACATCAATTCTGCTCCTGAACTCTCCTATTGAGGATGCTGGTACATTTACATCTTTTTACTGACTAAACTCGCAATTTTTTTGTAGTTCTGAGTGATACCATGTAGATTATCAATTCAAGTGGATGTTGATACAGATTTCACTAATCTCCACTGCACCATTTAGATGTGACATTTTGAAGTGTATGCACCAATAGGCTCATTAAAGTCCAAGCCTATGTTTGTTAATCCTCTGGGCAGATGCAGCTATAATATCTTTTGTGGAACTGCAAAGGATATTTAATGTAATATCTATAGAATATGATCCATCTAAAACTTTTTTAGCTTTGTTCATCATTTCAAGAGGGAAAAATACTAATTAAATCTGACAGCATTTGCATATATCGTCTAGCAATTAGATGAAAGATAATTCTAGAGGGCAATAGCACAAATTATTAAAGAAATTTGAGAGCTATCTAGAGTAAACAGTCAGTATGATAAACAGCAACCATAACATTCAAAATTTTAATTTGCATATATAGATGGCTATAAAATAACTTCTTGTCAAAATTGGAGATCTAAATTAAGAAGCCTTTTATTCTTGGCTTGAGCCAAATCTTACAGAAATTGGTGGATTTTTTGTATTGATTATAATGAGGTTTGAATCAGGTTATAATAATTTTTTTCTCTGTAAATGTATAAAGTGAGTGAAAATATTGAGAGCCTCTCAGAATCCAGATCTAGAAGGGCCTTCAGTTTTCACATATCTAGAGCTGAAGAGAATTTCTCATTACTGCTTTTCCTCTAAACCCCTTTTCATCGAGGTGGTTAAAGCACAGCTGACAACCAATCTCTGAGAAAAGCACATCACAATTTCATGTTGGCTTGGGAGCCTATTCCTCACAAAAAGCTTCCTAATGGCAAAGCAGAAGAAGAATTGATAAATCGTCAGTGTACGGATCTCTGCTGTCCTCTGTGAAAGAAGAGTAATGTAGTGGCAGAAGCACTTTTACATGTGCACCATTTTTTTGCCTTGAAATCACCTAAGGTGTTAGGAATTCACCAAAGATCTAGGAGTGTCAAATTGCAATGTAATTTAACAAAGAAATAATGAAAATGCTGTTTTTTCCTCTTCATAAACAGTCTGGTGAAAGGTTCAGTATACTGGCAGTGCCTTTCTAGAACTGATCCCATAACTCATAGAATATAAACCATAGAAAATATACAGAAAGTGAACAAGAAAAGATCCTAGTTCAACAAGCTGCTTAGGCAGAAACCAGTTGCCAACAGGAGTAAGTAATAAATGCATAAACAAAATTACTAGAAAGAGGGGACTGAACTATCTCCCATTAGGGGGTAGTTCTGCTTAAAAGTTACTTAGTTAGGGAAATAATCCTGATGATGATTTTATTGTGAATACTGGGCCTGTTTTCCAAAAATTTGCCTAACCTAATTTTGTCCTCCACAACATCCTACACCACTGAATTCCTAAATACAGTTGCATCCTGTAAGAAGAAAAAAATTAAATGAAACAAAACGAAACCAAAAACATATCCCCCCAAAAGAAACAAAAAAACCCTTGTTTTTTGTTGCTTTACACTTAGTGTTATTTCATCATATTCTTTTGCTATAATAAACAGCATAAACTCATTCAGGATTTTGCTGCAGTTGTCAACAATCATTTCTGTTCAAGATTTTACTTTTTTTTAAAATCCCTTCAAATATCTCCTTTTGAAGAAGACAATTCCTGATCTCTGTAGTCTCTCCTCCCCACTGCTATTTTTTGACACAGACACAGCAGTGTATGTGTTTATGGTCGTTGAGAGATTTTCATTCAGGCTAAGTATTTTTTTTTAACCCCAAACGAGTATTTTGTTTCCTCTTTCTGTAATAAAGGGTTCTTTATTTTATTCCTCATCTAAACAGTTACAAGTGAAATATTAATTGCTGCAGGCATCCATTATTAGTCATTTAGTTTAAAGAGGTGTTCAGTAGATGGGCAGTCCAGTGATGTTCATTATTTTTGGGGGATGGTTGTTGTTGGTATTCTAAAACTTCCCTGAAGGCCAACTAGAGCAAGTTGCCTTGAGAATGACTGTTCAGTGAAAAGGATTGAGCACTGAAAGATGAAAAAACAAAAGTCAATATAGCCTTGCTCAAGATGATTCACCATTTCAGGTGAATGGTCAACAATATCACTAGTTACTAACCAGAATATTCATTGTAGGTTTCCTGAGATACACATACAGTTTGTTCCTTCAGAGAATAACAGATATTAGGTATTGATTAACTCTCTGAGTCTCTCCACTTGCCTATGTAGAATTATTCCCTGAAATATATTTCTTATAATAGGCATTTTCACCAATCCTGTTTGTCTGCCAGTGCCTGTGTGATGCTCCTCTTGGCTTCTAAGGCTGCCCAAAGCTTCAAAAGCAGGGTTGTGCAGTCGCAGGTGTATGGCAGCCATGTAGAGATGTTGCCTCATAAACAGAATTCAGAAAAATCTAATTGTTGTCTCACCTTGGACTTAGCTTTTATGAAAATTTTTCTGGACACAGTGAAGAATTTTTATTTCACTGACATCTTTAATTTCATGGCAAAAAAAACTTTCTTATATCAAGTTATCATTTCATCAAGGTTATTATTCATAAAGTTCCTGCAGCATTATTCGACCTATATAAAATACTGCTCTACCATAATTTTTTCAAAGGGAAGCAATATATCAGTGGCTAGCAGCAAATGCTGATGATCTTTAACTTTTTATAAATTAATACTGAATTTCTAATGTTCCATATGAAATAACATATGCAAGTTGTCTCACTTTCACTTCCAGTGGAAGATGTCCCTGCCCATGGCTGGGAGATTGTAACTAGATGACGTTGGAGGTTGCTTCAAACACAAACCATTCTGGGAGTGTGTGATTCTAATACATCTGGTACAAAGTTAGAATGACTGTTTCACAGGACACTGAAAGACTGTTTTTACCCTAAATCATGATAGAAACTCACGGTGCCTGGTGATGGGTGTAATTTTTCTAACCTTTTCCTACATTACTTCACAGTGGGTTTAGCAGCAAAACTAGACAGTAACTCCCATGTTGTGTTGTGAGGGTCCCCTCAGACACTGCAATTATATGACCTAGGAGTTGCTGCCATGGAGAGAAGAGATGATCTATCAGCGCTACTAAACTCTACTAAAGGTAGATTAATTTCAATTTTATTTTTTTATATAAGCATTTTACTCCTCTTCAGCCTTTGTAATTTCAATTCAGGCATACAGCACCTTCCAGGTGCTAAATGGGCTTCAAGAGAGCTGGAGAGGAGCTTTTAGCAAAGGCCTGGAGTAACATGATAAGGGGGAATGACTTCAAACTGACAAAAAGTAGGATTATATTGGATATTGGGAAGAAATTCTTGGTGTGAGAAATTCTTGGTGGTGAGACCCTGGAAGAGGTTGCCCAGAAACCCTGGCTGCCCCATCCCTGGAAGTGTTCAAGGCCAGGATGGATGGGGCTTGGAGCAACCAGGTCCAGTGGAAGGTGTCCCTGCCCATGGTAGGGGTGTTGGAGCAAAGTGGTCTTGAAGTTACCTTCCAACCCAAACTATTTAAAAAAAAAAAATTTATAAAATTAATAAAATTGAAGCTATTTCTTACCACTTTCCATAGGGAATATTGAACAAAATCGGATTCCTCATAAAAAATTCACCAGAACTGCAAAAACACAGAAAGGTAAGAGAAATAAAGACAGAAAAATCCTACTACATGTGTCAGGCCAGACAGTAAGACTTGCTTCTGTCTATCAGATACAGCAAGGTTTTGTCAGGGCTGAGGAGGAGGCAGGCTGTGCTGTTCATCACCTTCTAGGACTCAGAGATAATAGGCACGATTTGTCTGCTTTTACTTAGACTGCTACAAGTTAAGTGTTTAAGAGTCAGTGAGCGGATCCCTCAGGTCCATTTACATTCAGTGGAGGGAAACAGTCATGTTCAGAAAGCGATTCATCACGTCCCACAAGGTGAGGCATGAATCACCTGCTGGGCATGCCGATTTCTCCCCGTTCACTTCAAACCCAGCCTGGGGCAACTGGCTGAGACTCAGGATTTCTGATGCTCAGACAACCGAATTTAGGTGAGGAGAACCCCACCAGGGTAGACTACAGTGCCAGCAGTGTCTAAGACAGGCACCTGCAGCAGCCAGCCTGAACTGAGCCCACAGTCCCTAAAAAATGCTGCGCACGTCTGAGAATCTGTTTTGCCATTCCACAACATCTGAAGTTATAAACAGCCGCAGGTTTAAAACAAAACAAAACGAAACCCCACAAAAATCCCACAAACAAACAAAAACTCAACCAAACAAATAAAACTCTAAACTTGCTTCAACACTGTTTGGCTCCAAGGTTTTTGGAGAACCTGTTTTCCCATTTCACAGTCGACACATGAATCTCTATTATTTGGCTAAGTTTCTTTGAAACTACGTTCCTCAAAGTGAATTTCTAAAAACAAACAAACAAAAACCCACAAAACCAACCAAATAAACAAAAATCACAAATAAAATAAATAAAAAATAAAAATAAAAATAAAAACCCCCCTTGCATTTCTTATGACAGTAGAATGATACAAATTAGTAATAAAAAAATTATCTACTTTCAGTGTGCATGAAGATTTCTGTTTCCTAATCACTGGCATTTTTTTCATGTATGTGCATCACTATGGAAATCATCAAAGAATGAACAATTTTACATCTAAAAGGAAATTTTTCAGGAAAAAGATGAGTTTAAGAAAAATAAACAAACAAACAAACAAAACCAATGGGGTTTTGCTCAAAGGGATATTTTGTTTTTCTGTAGACCTTAAGGATTAATGAAGACATAATCAATGTTTACTTAGACATTCCGGTTACTACAGAGCATCTAATACTTGCAAATTCTGGTTTTAGAATATGATTATTGTGTTTTAGTGTAATTAGGAGTGTTTTAGAAGCACAGCACTTTCACTACCTCTTCATCTCTCTGATCACATAAGTGTATTTTGGGATGCCTGTCAAGAAAATTAGAGCACTGCATTTCAACAGCAGTAACCTTGTGAGCAAAAAAGCACTTATGAAAAGGCCCATGAAAAGGCCCATAAAAGACAACTTTTTAAGTACTCGAAGACAGTTAAAGAATTATGCTGATGCACCTGGAAGAGTTATAATGCCCATTACTTTGAGGAACTATTTATTTATCTGTATTTTTCTATATCCGTAAAGTCTTGGATTAAAATTTGATGTAATGAGAGAAGAATTGTAATTATTTTTAAAACATGTTCAAACAAAATGCTGCTTGTTTCAGTTTTAGGAGCTTTCATTCTGAAAGTTCTCAAGTTGCTGAAAGACTCAAGTAGTGTTTTGGTGGCTGCTTATATTGATGTTATGGTTTTAGTCTGAAGAAGTAAAGGTGTGTGATGGGGTCTCAGGCTTGTGTGGAGTTCAGGTCCCACCATCCTCAGTTGCAAAGGGCAAAAAGATTTTGTTGGAAAACAGCTAATGAATGGTTCTGTAGAACTCCACCTTGAGCTTTTATCATCCTGACTTCATGTTGGAACTTGTTTTCAATTTATTTTTTTCTGTTCCTTTGTTGGTACCACAATTACTGATTTTGGGTTCCATGC
This sequence comes from Pyrocephalus nanus, assembly GCA_038380795.1. Lineage (NCBI taxonomy): Eukaryota > Metazoa > Chordata > Aves > Passeriformes > Tyrannidae > Pyrocephalus > Pyrocephalus nanus. The sequence continues at coordinate 3,576,632 of CM076263.1, read as the reverse complement.
AAACTTAGCTTGTTTCAACAGGATTTATTGCCTGGGTCAGTGCCATCTTGCCACCCCTGGACAAACTCATGCATAAGAAGTGGGATTCAGGTACAGAAGCAGGAAACTATGTTTTATGTCTACACATAAAGAAAGCTACACCTCATTTCTGTGTCACACCCACCAGTCATATGTGATTCAGTTGATTAAATCCAGGTTTCAAATGTTATCTGAGATGTCTTATGGTATTCTAGACACCTGTAATGCATTGCCCTATATATCAAATGGCATTCATAGCTCATGGACTCCTAGGGTACTGTTTGGAGGTTATGTAAGACCTCCTAGAGCTTCTGAAATAGTTCAAGATGCCTTCCTGCATAAGCAACTCGGATGGTTCCTGGAGATTTGTGTAGCCCCACCAGGCTATCAACCAGCCACTACAGACAAAACTGATGCCTAAACACTAGTGGTCAGTGTTGTGTGACTCTTATCTCTGTGTGCTAGATCTCCATCAACTCTGTTTTTGAGAGTGGTCTTTTAGTGACTGAAGGGAGACAACAAGAAACACAGAGAGAGGCTATTTACAAGGGCAGTGACAGGATAAGGACAAATGGCTTCAAGCTGAGAGTGTGTTTAGGTTGGATATTAAGAAAATTAGGAGTAAGTTTAGACAGGATATTAAGAAAAAATTCTTGACTGTGAGGCTGGTGAGGCCCTGGCACAGCTATCCCAGAGAAGCTGAGGCTGCCCCATCTCTGGAAGTGTCCAAGGCCACGTTGGATCAACCTGGTCTAGTATAAGGTGTCCCTGCTCATGGCAAGGAACAAAGTGGTATTTAAGTCCCTTCCAATCCCTTCCAACCTAAGCCTTTCTATGATCCTATGAACTCTTAGTGATCAAGCATTTAATTAGGTGGCACACAAGCTTCAATCCCCTAAATTTCATTTCATAAATCCGGAACTGAAGCCTGTATCTTGAGCCTCTAGAGTTCTTTCTCGATTAGTCACTCAGTGTGATCACCAACAAGTTTGTGATCCCATGTGTAGCTCACCTCTGTGAAGGCAGCTAAGAACCTTCTGAGTGTGGGCAAGCTAGGGAAGCAAGGCCACTGTATTTACACAGCATTTTTACATCTTCACAAAAATCCTCAGTCTGACCCCATCTTCACAGAGACATCTCAGTTTCTGCTGCTACAGTCTGAATAATGCTTAGTGTGATACGAGCAACCAGGAGGTTCTTTTGAAGTTAATAAAATGTTAGTGTAGGGGTGTCAGATGAAATGTCCCTTCATATTTGAATTTATGTACCCGTGTTTCTCTCTAACCTCTGTTCTGTACATGTAGTGCTTTTTCATACCTGCTTGTTTGAGTCTGCTCAAGTTCCAGTAACAGGGTCATATTATTAATGAGAAGAAAGAAAACAAAAGACAGGAGTGACAAAAGGAGACAGATGGAGACTCAGAAAACAGTCTATAAAAACTTGGGATTTTTTTTTTCCCCTGAAAATCTAGGCCCAGGATCTAACATCAATTTTCTTTTATACTGCATTTATTATTTTTTTCTGGAAGTACCTGGAAATAAAATCCTATATATATGTAGTTCTTAAAATAGGGTTAGAGTTGTTGTTTTTAAAGAATGCTTTATACCTTCAAAGACTAGTCAAGTAAGAGCCATGCTTCCCCCCATGATTCATGGTTAATAGCATACTTCCTTTAGACAGCTTTATTTATCCTACAATAACATGAAAAATATGCCCGAACTGGCTTTATTTTTAGCCAGTTTTATGTTGGCATTTCTTTAACAGCACATAGAGGGAGGGGCACAGGGAGAGTCAATAAAGAAGAATGTGAAAATGTGTCCTTCTATAAAATCCAAGCCTGAAGTAGCAGTTGGACTTTGGCATATGTGTGGCCTATTATTGCCTTCTGTCGTAATCAGCCTTCTGGCAGAGCAATAACATCAAGGTGTTGTTTATACACTATAAAATGCTAAAATGGCATTGTAAAGATTAGCTGGAAGGTGAGGATTGTTTCAAGAGATTGAGGGGTGGGGTTTTTTTGTTTGGTTGGTTTTCTGGTTTGTTTGTGGGTTTTGTTGTTGTTGTTGTTGTTTTGTTTTGTTTGTTGTTGTTGTTGTTTGTTTGTTGTTGTTGTTTTGTTTGTTTGTGGATTGTATTTTCCTTTTCCTTTCTGTTCCTTTTACCAAGAAACATTGCACTTGAAAATTGCCTTCCTCCATAGTTTCAAGACTCTTTAATGGAAAAAACTGTTACCTGCAGAGAGGAAGCATGGTCCATGGCCTAAAGGGTCTAAGAAGAAAAAGACTTTGCTTGAGTCCTCAGTTCTGCCAAAAATACATCATTTTGTGGACCAGGTCCACATCACCCCAGTGTGCCCATGCCTCTTACTTACCCCATTCAATGTTTGACGCAGATGAGAGTTCAGGCACTGAGAGCTCCAACAGCATCATTAAATCCCTGCATTACAAAACAGTTAAAGGTAAGGAAATTAGTTTATGGTGTTTCTATTCTGGCCTGGTTTTATCTAAGGGACATCAACACAGGAACATCAAGTAGTGTCATCAGGGTTACCAGTTTAAATTTCCTAAACTGGGAGTGAGTTCAGTGTCTCTGAGTACCTCAGTCCCTTGTGTATTGAGGTACTTTGGAGAGACTCTTTACAACAAACTATCATGACTGGAAATGAGTGTATTCATAATTTCCTTGGAATAACAGAAATTCCCATGATTATAGGGACAAGAAAATCATTGCACATGAACGTGGAAGAGACATTTACTCTGGGCTCAATTCAGCTGCCCCAAAATTGGTTCTGTAACACCACCTGAGATAATGTAGGGAGTTGAGAACATCTTTGTAGAGCTCACAGGTACGATGCAGAAATTATTACCCTCTCGAAGTGACAGCTGGAAGGCTACCAACATATGGACACAAAATAAAATAACATTTAACATGTATGGATGAAGCTTCATGTTTCTTCACCAGCATTTCACACATAGACAATGCTGCCTTTGTCATCAAAAAGACTTCCTGGGCTGAAGAGATGGAGTTCATTTCAAACCCAGCATTAAAGTCTTTAAACTGACAGGTTGAAGGGTCTGACATACGTCTTCCAGAAAGCTTTACTAAAATCCAGAAATCTGTGGAAGAAATAGAGTTGAAAGTCATAATTTTGGATTTCTAAACTTTGATACTATTTTCCAAGCTCTCCTCAATATTTTGACTCCTCTGTAAAGAAATTCTTGGGTCCCAGCTGGCTTTTGAAGAGTAGCAGGGAGTGGAAATGTATTTAAAGCCTTAGTTTCTTTCCTGGAGAAGAAATTAGGGATAACTTTAAATTAACCTCACAGGAAAATAAGTTTTATTTATTTATAGTAATTGTCATTATTGCACTATTTTGTGCAGAACATGTCAGATGATTTGTAAAACTGGTTCCAAATTCTGGGTACTTTCTCTGTCTCTAAAAATCCCTAAGCTGTACTGAGATCTGGGCAGATGTATCAGCCAAGCACCCATTCATCACTTGTTCTGTTTCTTATATTCTCTCCCAAATCATCTTTTGCTGGTCACTTTCAGATGCAGGATATTGGGCTAAAATGAGTTTTGGTCTGTCCTAAAGATTATGTCCTTTTGTAATAAATAAATATTTCCATGACAGGAAGTTAATGTCTTCATTTTTACCACTTTCTTCTGATCAGGTTGGGAAGGAAGGTGGATATAGAGGAAAGACATGATTTGGAAGAAGTCTTAAGGGGTTGTTTAGCTAGGTCTAATTATTTCTATATCAATCAAGGCAGCTATTTTTCTAATCTGTTTGTGATAACTTTTAAAGATGAAGGACCACTGTGTCCCTGGTGTTCATTCTCCTAACAGCAGCAAACACTTTCCTCATCTCCAAATTATATTTCCTTTCCTACAATTTAAGGTGAGGCTGACTCTTCTATCATCAATAAACATGGAAAATGGCTTATTCTTTTTTTTTTTCAATTTCTATTCTTTTTCCCTCCACCCCCCAAATATTGGAAGGGTTTTACAATTATTTCTTGTTATTTCCTCTCTGAACCAACATCCTCATATGCATGGGTGTTGGAATCAGATAATCTTTAAGTTTCGCTCCAACCCAAACCATTCTATGATTCTGTGATTCTGATCAATCTTTTCTGATGATTTCTAGCTAAGGACATTCCTGTAGTTCTCTTCTTGATTTTCTCCTTTTGATCTACTCTTCAGTCAAAGTCTAAGGCTCCAGAATGGTGAAAGTACCATGCATCAAGGATTGTGACATTTGAAATTTTTAAGGCAAAAGACCACTGTTTGTGTGATGCTTGCCTCTCTTGAGCAGGTCTGACTGAGCCACTAATTTCCGCAGGACTCTTTCCTTCAGCAAAATCAACCCACGTTAATATTTCAGAGATATCCCAAATAAACATTAACCAGATCAAATAAATAGATTCTAAAACAAAACATCAAAGAAATTATCAGACACGATTTGTTTTATTATCACCATCATCACAGGGCAAGAGATTTCATTTCACACTTCTATCTTGCAAAAGGTGAATTATGTTTTGTGGCTTACATGTAGCCCAAACACAAGTACCAAGAGAGATGGCAGAATTTTAATTAAAATTGATAAAGCCTCTCTGAAAATTAGTCTGGGGAAAACACATCTTGTAGAATACAGAACTGCCAAGTTTTGGCTGGAGGCTGAAGCAGGGTTTGGAGTGTCTGGAAAGAAACTGTACTGGGCCAGTGGGAGACTGGGAGTAGAATCACACTGGTACAATCAGTTCTGATGAATGGAAAAGTGCTCAAGGAAAGAAAACAACTTTAATTACCAAAATGCCATCAAGTGCAAACAAAAAGGGATTGAAGACCTGTCCTCCCATGTCATCTCTAGAAGGTACAAAAATCCTTAGCTCATTTTGCATACATTTGATGATGGAAGATATCTCGTCTTCCTGTCCCTTCTCCCTTCTCAATTCTGGACTGCGTGTTCTCTAGAGCAGGAATAATTCCCTAATAATTAGTTTTTCCCTATTTCTCTAATATTCCATATGTAATAATAGTGTGGCCTAAACTGTAACCTGTGTCTACCTACTCAATGTCTTAATAACCTGTGAGGTTTGAATGTAGTGAAGAATAAGGTGGAGATGTAGCTGCTACTGCAGGGAGCAGTAATGCAAGGAGGTTATGTGGGAAGCTCTCACGCCATGGATTAATTTACTCAACCCTGGACATATCACAAGAGTCTGTCTGGAGTTTTTTTTCATCTCAGTGATTGTCTTGTCTCTTCTAACCCTCAGTGTTAGTTGTCCTCAAGATATTCCTCTGTCCTGAATATCCTTTAAACTTATAATCAACTTTTACCTGTGGAAAATGAAATTTTTGTTATCCTTTGAATGCAGAAACCTGAAAGATAGGAAGAAATCCGTAGCTGTATATGCAGTACCGCCTGATGATGTTCATCAAAGCTGGTCCCTAAGCTGTGTTATGCATCAGGAGATGTTTGGGGACTGCGGAGAGAAGCAAAGGGAGAGCTGTTTTGCCATTCCTGATGCCTCCCCTTCTCCACTCATGTCAAATATCCCTTTGGCAGAAGATCACAGCTGCTGTGCAGGAGCATAAAGCAGGAGTTGTGTGCAGGAGGCAGAAGATTGGCAGGCCAGAAGCATCAGCTGTGCTATAAAAATTATGCTAATATGCTAAAATTAAGTTTATTTGGAAATAACCGCTTCACGTTATGGAGGACTGAGCTTCTTGGACCCTTAGCATTTTGTTACGTGTGCCTCTTTCTCCCACCCAGCTCCATCTTGATGTGATTCCTCCAGCCTCCTGCCACAGACACCTGGAGCCAAGTGCAGAAAATGGTCTTTGTCTTAGCAGCATTCACCAGTTGGCAGAATAAAACTACCTACCCCATTAAAAGCCTGTCTCCTGTGCTGTCAGCTTTACAGAAACTTTAAATCCCAGTAAAATGAAACACTAACAGCTGCCTGTTATTGCATATTGTGTCCTGTATTATTCCGTCTGTGCTGTAGTGAAGTTTAGTGGGGAAAGGGAAAAAAAAAAATTGCACTTTCCCCCTTGCCAGAAGCAACATGTGCATCTGGAGAAATTTTCCCAGTGAGCAAAAATTGGATACAAAGCCATATTATGAGGAAATTGCATTTTATCTCTTGCTTCCCATTCTGCATGAGCAATTATTTTTGTGGATGTACGAGTTATTTGGTCTGTGTGTACTCCTGTCTTTGACTGTTGGTAACTTCAGACCAATGTGTGCTTTGCCCAGAATTTAACTGTAGACAAAGACTAGACATAAATAAATAAATAAATGAAAAAAACCCACATTCACCCAGAAAAAACTACACCACCACCAAGCAAAATAACCCCTTTTGTCATTGCATATGCAGTAGCTCTGCAGAGAATAGCCTGTTCTCTGTTGCCATCCAAAGAGACATTATTTTATTTGACACCTATGGAGCTGCACAAATGAGAGTCAGCAGGCAGCAAGCCGTCCTCTTGGAAAAAGAGTTGGCATCTCCCTCCCTGGCACATCTGGTGAGTTTGAATGGCATTCACTGGCATGGTTTTGCAAAATTAATTACATTCCAAAGCCTTGTCACAAACAATAAACCCTTGTGCCAAATGCTGATCTTTTGTTTTCTGCCAGATGTAATGTATCTGCTTCTCTTTATCAGGTTTAATCCTATTTGGCTTTGGCAGCGCAGTAAACAATGCTGTGGAAGTTGGAAATGAAAAGTGGAAGAATGTGGGAAGACACTGAACAGAAGAAACAGAGGTGCCACGTGGTTAAAACACTCGGTCTGGAACAGCTGGATAATGCGTTGGCATGGGACATAGCCATGGTGAGAAAGGCCTTTACTCCTTAACAAGCTTGCAATGAGCAACAATGTGGGGATAGATCCACAGTGAACTGTCAGAAATCCTGCTGAATGGGCTGGGTGTTGAGTGTCTTATTTTCCATGTCTAATTTTCTCAATGATTTCACAGTGTAATCTGGTGTAGAAAGAGCTCTCTCAGTGTTGTCTCACAAACTCAAGGAAGGATCAGTTCTTCTTAAGAAGAAATAAGGTGCAGGTAAGCTCCTGTCTTATTTTCCTTATTCTTTACTTATGATTAACAGACACAAAACTACCCCTTAGTAGAGGTGCCAGTGGCTCAGGCACTGGTCTCCAAGCACCACCAGGTCCTGACACCTTCTGTGCTGCTCACAGGCCAGATAGAATCAGGGGCTCACCTCCATCTCAAATCTGAGGTGTCTCATTTCCCCCCATATCAGAGCCTTATCGGAGCAAATATTGAAATTATTTGTTAAACCTAAGAGAGAACTGAATGGGCTCAAACCAACATTGATTCCACCTGCTTCTACCACCAGGCATGGTCTTGAAAAGATCTGTGATTCTACTGTGTAGGACTTCGCATTCCTTCCCTCTCAGTCAGCCTCATTTACCTCATTATACAGAATTACCCAAGTGCTTCTGCTTCTGTGCTAAATATTTTTTTTCAGTGGTGTATGTGGCTGCAAGCCTGTAAATCCCCTTCAGTCATTAAACTCCACCTCCTGCTGTCTTTACTTTTGCAATGGTTCAACTGGGTCTGAAATCAACAGCTCAGTTTCTCTTAAATTCCTTAAACTAAGCAAGCAGTGGTATGGTTGGCACTACTGGGAACACAAATATTGTCTGGGCTGTGACAGAGGACTACAAAGAAGTACCTTGGATTCCTTTCCTGGTAGGCTTTGTGGTCTCTAGTGATGCCTTTGTGACATGGAATTTTAATTTTTAAATATGTTTTTCAAAAGGAATAATTTCTAAATAGTTCAAGGTTAGCTGTTTCTGGCTGGTGTTAACTGGAAAGAAACCAAAAGAGTTTCAGTCACAGATGAGCTGGAACTGAAGTAACATTTACTGGTTCAATGGTCTTCCCTCCAAGTGTGTTGAAATCAAACCTGTAGGACTGAAAAAAGCAGACAGGAGAATGAATGAGGGAGCAGGAGACTGGATTTCAATTTGCCTAGTTATAATATTTCCTCTATTTCAGTTCAAGGGCATTAATAGCCTCCATTGCCTGGTGTATTTAGATCTATTTCCCCTCTTGCTCAAAGTTTTTCTTTCTGTAGAACTTCAAAGTATGGAAACCAGTTTGGACTTGTAGCTGTTATTCATCACCACAATTTTATCTTTATTTAAGCTTTAACAGGACATTTAGACATGAGAGCTCATTTCTTGAGATCTCTTCCTGTTCCCATGTGTGAGTTTCAGGGGTCAGTCACACCTTGGGTGACCACAATGGTTGTTGTTGGTAAGCCAACCAAGATCTCACACTGGGAACTACCCAGGTTGCTCAAGGGAAGAAACAGGGATGAATCAAACATCCCTGAGGGCCTCCACTGGAAATGTTTGTTGTCCAAAGGAAACTGCCAAACTAACAGATACCAGGAACTGGAAAGACAGGATCCAAGAAGAAGGCAGACTTCACTGGAAAGGAGGATCAGGCATTGGAACAGGTTGCCCAGGGCAGTGGTGGAATCACCATCCCTGAAAGTGTTACAAAAAAATGTGCATGTGGCGTTTGGGGATAGGGTTTAGTGGTCAACATGGTGCTTCGGGGCTGCCAGTTGGACTTGATGATTTCAGCACTTCTACTTGGTCTTTGCAGTTGCTCCTTTCTGGCTCCTTTCTCACTCTGTAGCCCACAGTGAAAACGACTTTGATATCTTTCCTATTTTCTGGGATTGCTCCTCCTTCCACTGACTTTTATGAGTTTTAGATAAAGAGGTTTTAGTGGTTTCGCAAAACCTCCTAGTGGCTACAGGGCTATTTGAAAGCCCAGTGCCTCCCTTTAGAGCCCTGTGATAACTCCATGTTCAGAAATAATGTGCACAGATAAAATTTTGGGGTTGTTCATGCTCCTTCTCTAACTGGCCCTTCATGAGAGAAGAGCAATCACAAATTTCTACAGGGAAGGATAGCCTTTTAAGTCTATATACTATATCGACGTGAGCGAGCTCATGGATTATCACTATTAGCAGTCTAAAACTTCCTCCTGAGGGTAAGCAGAGGAGCAGGATTGGTCTCTTGTCTCTGGTGATCAGTGACAGAACCTCAAAGAATAGCCTGAAGTTTTGTTAGAGGAGGTTTAGGTTGGATATTAGGAAAAAGCTGTTCCCACAGAGGGTGGCTGGGCCCTGAACAGACTCCCCAGGGCATGGGTCACAGCACCAAGGACTGCCAGAGTTCCAGGAGTGTTTGGACAAGGCTCTCAGGCACATGGAGGTGTTCTTGGGGTTGTCTCATGAAGGGCTGATCCTTGTGGATTCCTTTCAACTCAGGATATTGTGTTCTATTCTATCACCAGAACTGATAAAGTCTATGGTAATATGTATAATAATAACAATAAAGAGGACAACTTCAAAGTGAAACCCTATCCATCTTAATTTCTACTTCTACTAATGTTATTAAAAAGACATATGAGGAAGTTGCAACCTACTTTATGATTTTTTAATTTGATTTGTGTTAATATCTGTGTGCAACTGCCATCATCAATTTGCACGTGTGCAGTAACTCACAGCAGGGCATCCTAGAGAACATCAGGGGTCAGATCAGACCCACAGAAAACCAGACAAGAGAACTGCTTCCAGCAAGAGAAACATCTTCTGCACAATCTGAGGAGCTGTAACCCCAGTTCTTCACATTTCCACTTTTCCTAACAAAATCTGTTCCTAATTTATATTTTTAAATAACTGCGTCTGCACCCAGCTGAACTGTGGTCTTTTCCTTTTCATTGAGTATTCTCTGACATTGTCCAGGATGAGATAATTAAGAAAGTCCACAAGTGGTGATTACAAATAACTAATATATTCTTCCAGTGACTTTCTTCTGACTGTCATTCGTTTCATAGGCTTAGTTTACTCTCTGATCATCCTTATTTATCCAGCTGCATTTCCAGAAGGTATTGTCCTGGACAGCCTGTTAAAGTTGTCAGCTTTACAAGTTAATGAAGAACCAAATAGTCTTTCTTTTCCTTTTTTCCTTTTTTTTTTTTTTTTTTACCTTTCAACTGTATCAAATGTATCCTATTTTTGTATTAGAAAGAAAGTGTTCAGAATCATTCTATATATGTATCCAATTTGTTGCCTCTTCTTTATTTAAATTTTGACTCAAAATCCATTGAAGAGCATAAGAAGACAACTAAATCTCACGGAAGCCAGCAGATATTCATCCTCTGTAAACTGCAGTTTGCAGTGACCTGTATAACTCAGTGTATCAGTACTTGATTTCCCTGTTGCCACTTCCAGGCCTCTATATTTCACTCAGCATTGTTAGCTGTACAATTTTCTTGCAATAACTGAATACCTTTAGGAGGTGCATAGCACGGCACTTATGAGGTTTAAATATTTCTTCTTCCACTGCAGTAAAGTTAATTGCACTGGGGCTGTGCTTTGCCAGCACCAATTAACACAGAAGCTGAAACCGCAGCTTAACATTCTGGTCATGTGCATGGGTCTGATTTGTTGACACCTCAAGTACCTGCCCTCCCACATGCCTTGTTCCTTCCTGAGGCTTTGCAGAGGTTGTTGCCACACACCAGAGTTTTGTTTAATTGCTATGAAGTAAAAGCATTGCAGTGAAAGGAGGTTTTAGAGTTTCCGTGCACGTTTACAGTTGAAGAAGCTCCACCTAGTTCAATTATACTTGAGCCTCATAAGAGCCTTACCCCAATTCCCCAACTTCCATAAACCTGCAAGTATCCATTGCTCTGCCTAGCTGAAAATGTGCCAGGATTTCAGCATTTGCATGTGTATAATTAAAAGAAGATTTTAAGAAAATCATGCACCTCCCTATTATTTTAATATACAGCTTCTAAACAGGAGCCCAAAGGAAGTGTCATGAAGGAGAATGGAAGAGTGTTGGGATGTCTTAAGATTGATAGGTAAAGAGTAATCATTGGGTTATCAGCTCTGAAACAAAGAAATCCCTGAAGCAAACAGCACAGAAAAAACTAACAACATTATATCCAACTAGAGCAGCCATCAGAATCCACATCCTATTGGCACAGTTGGATTAGGAGGAGAAATGGACAATGCAATAGGTTACCTGTATTTGTTTACCAGAACATATGTTCTGCTTTCCTGAACAGAGCTGAAACCATCTGAGCACTCTTCATACTCACAGAACAGCAGGTGTTTCAGGCAACACCTGTATCTTTGCCTTCCAAACACGCTGGAGAAACTTCAGCAGTGTGTGCTGTATACAAGAGGTAGGGAACAGTTAAATAAAGAAAACTAGGGCTAGATTTTCAAGGGAGAATTAGATTTCATCACTACAATAACTAATTTTAAGCCACCTTGCATCCATTTGCAGGGACAGAAGTTCACCAAACTAATCTAACTCAACATTTGGTCAAGGCAGGATGCCTAGGCAACTACACAGAAGAATTATATTTTCCTGTATTCCAAAGTGGTATGTTCGTCCTTATGCCTTGATCCTTCCATGTTTTTACTTCTTCTGGAATGAAAAAAAAAAAAAAGACATACCTATGTTTTTTAAAAAAATCTGCATTATCACTCAAAAATAAAGACTTACATGTATATATTTTTATTATTCTTATTATTGTTACTTATGCAATAACTGCTACCTGTCAAAGCAGCTATAGTTCTAGTCTCGAAACCAAACATTGTCATTATCACACCACTTGCCCCTGGGGGAGTTTCACAGATTTTAAATCTTTCAACCTTTCCTTGTTGTTTAACTCATGTGTTCCAAAGTCCAATATTTATGAAATACCCACCACAGTCATCTTCAACTGTACCTGTTTAGCTCCTAAAGTGCTTAAGTCCTTAACTCCTTTAACTCCTTAGGTTCCTAATATTATGTATCTAATTTTCTTTGTATTCATCATCCACAGCAACTACCAGCTAAACATTGTCTCAGTATTGTATTTTTCTGAAGAATAGGCTGATGATGTACGCTACTTCTTAGAGCAAATTCGAATGGCATGAAGAAGAGGGAAATTTGACTACAAAGTCTTGGCTTAACCCATGAGAGCCTTCTTGAGGAAAAGGTGTTTAAACTGAATTAGCTCTGTGAAATAAAAACACAGCCTTAAATGGCTGGAGTTGATAAACAGTTGGGAATATGCAGGTCATTGAAAGGAAAAGTCAGCACTCAAATGTTGGTCTAATATCATGGAATCGAGTTGCTTGCTCTCATTTAAGTTTTTGCAAATATTCCCCAAAACTGCTATGTAAGCAGCAGCATATGGGGTAGCTTGGACACACCATGGAGACAAGTTCAGGATAATGCCAAGTAGGCAGTGGCAGAGTTTCAGTGGCATAAACAGGAGATAAAATATAGAACTGGGTCTTCTGAGCTCACGACAAGATGCAGTACTCATGTTTTCACTGAAGAAGCCGTGGTTTCTCTATTCACATCTGAAAAAAAAAAAAAAAAAAATGAAAGAAAAAAATTAGGCTGTAGAAAGAAAAGAATTCTCAGAACAGAGAAGGCATATGGGCTGTTGAGGACTTCTTCATGATTAATGACTACTGGACAGACCCAAAACCTGAAATGACCAGACAGACCAGTGTCCAGTAAGTGACAGACCATATAATTACCGAATTACAGAGCATAAAAACCACTGACTGCTTCTAATTATAATGTGAAAGGGCAACTTCACAGTTGTGCCACTTAGCAGTGCTGGGGAAAAGCAAAGAAAAATGTGTTAAAGGCCTAATGAGGTGTGTGGGTGGAAGTTACTGCCACAGTTTACAGCGGTTCAGGTTGTTAGTTCCTACCATGAGTCACTATCCAAGAGAAAGAGGGAAAGAGAGGGAGGAAGAGATGGGAGCAGAGTGTGGGAAGGCATTTTCTCACTGGGATAACTGCAAGTAAAGATTTCCTTTCCCTTACCTCTTCCTGAACAGATCAGACAATATATTTTAAAAGAGCCATTAAAGATTCCCAGACAGTTTCAGTAATTGATTCTGCATTTTTACAATGCAGGAGACATACTCGTTTATTTTAGGAGTCTAGGGAATTGTTCCCTTGAAGCCCTTGAAAAACAGCAGGGGAAAAAAGAGGTAGGGGCCTTAGTTTATCTACAGGAACAGACAACTCAGGGAAAGTACTGTGTAAAATGTTGGATGAAATTCCAACCCCAGTGATGAGCTCCCAGCATGCACTCAGATGGCACAGCCTTTCTTCTCTTGAGTGGCCCACTGCGTCCTCCACCTCACCACAGACCACACCATCTTGTCACACTGACATGGAAAACTGAGATGGTGAAGAGTTAACCACAGCACCAAGCTCATTTGACAGTCCTCAGTTTAAAAGAGAAATCACTGCTGAGCAGATTCACTGAGTTTTCCCAAAAGTATTTGCGGTTTACTCTGTAGGCAGTGGGGCTCTCAGCACTGCTTTTGCCCCTACCCTCAAGGGGTGCAGAGAGCAACAGCCTTACTGCAAGGGTGCTGCACAACCTGTGCAAAAATAGTAATAAAGAGCTATTTGGTGGTTTGTGATGACACCACAGTATCAGCTCCTTGAGACTCCCATAACTGTATGTTGGACGGGAGGAGGATGTCTTGCCTTTATTGTTGATCAGGGCTATTGCATAATTTCTGCTTCTTGGAACAAAATCACATTTTGGTTTGTTTCTGGTTTAGACTCAAAATTGTCAAGTTTCTGCAAGACGAGCCAATGATAGAAACAGCCAGACTGAAAAGAATTTAGGTGATATTTAAATACAACAACAATTCAAATGTCCCTTTCACAGCTGGCTTACACCTTCTGTAGCTGACCAGCTCCTTGTTCTGTTGATTCTTAGAGCCCATGCTGACCCCAAGGAAATCACTCTGTAGGTTTTTTAAAGGAAATTCAGGTGTTAAACTTTCCCTTCCACTACATCACTGAGCAACAGGGTCTCCAGTGCCATTCTCAAATCCATGTGTTCTCTATCCACATTGCAGATAGGAACTACAATATTCTCACCGCAGTTCCCTTAACAGATTCAGGCATGCTTCCACCACTTTACACCAAAGTTTCCCAAACACATGGTTACAATGGGCAAACTCTAGATCTCCTGCTCTCCACTGAACAGAGAAAACCACCAAACTCCCTGGGTCCCAGGTGGCTTGGAAGGGCTCACACAGGGAGCCTCCAGTGGCCAACACTTGCTTCAGGAATACTCATTTCATTTTATCTTGTGAATACTGAATGTACAATGCATTAAAAAAACCCCACCCAAACTATTTAATCAATCAGCTCCAAATCCTTCCCTTGAGCTGCAGCAGGAATCATGATATAAAGGAGATTTCAGGGGTTCACCAAAGATACTCAGCCCGGATTTGCCAGTGCCTCTGCCGTGCATCCCCACCAATCAACCATACCTCTATTTTCCGTGGACAAAACAGCTATTTTCCTTGTTAATACACAAACTCTACATTCCTTTCTTGCTAAAGTGACACAGCTTAATTCCTACACAAATAAGAGACTTTTTTGATCTAGAAAAATGAGATTTTTCAGTCAACAACAAGTCTTTCTGCACATATTAGTACACACTATATGCCATGGCATATCATTTTGCACACTACTGCTATCAATATGCCATGTAGTGACACCAAGAACAACACTGGAATTGCTGTTTACCTAAGAAGAAATCGTGTCAAAACAAAACAGACAGACAAAATATCAAGTGAAAAAGTAAATTAAAGTGAATTTCAAAAGCTCTTTCTGTAGGTTATTGTTTTCCTCACAGAAAACTCTTTCTTTGTGGAGACACTTTGAAATATTTGGTGAAATAACTGTGTTTGACAGAAAGCTATCAGGAAAAAATTATCTGAGTTTCTCTCAGCAAAAGAAGTCCATCTTGGCAGATAGGGGGGCTTAATTCTGGGCAAGGAGCAGAAACACTGCCCCAGGGTCAGATATCTCTGGAAGCCAGTTTGAGGATGCACAGAGAAGAGGAGGAATAAAGACTCACAGGACAGTCTCTAAATGTAATCCAGAGAAGCAAATGAGCTAAGGGCAATGTTTTGCCCACAGAGTAAATCCTTCAGATATCCCTGAACATGGGCTGGTTTTAGGCCCTGATGAAAAGTAGTCTGAGACACTTGTTTCTCTTGGCTTTGGTGGCAGAGGTTAGCCAGACACTTCTGCTTGTCATGACCTCCAATGGTCTGAGAAAAGTTTATTTCTTCTCCTGAGAAGAGGGTGCTTTGGAAACACTTTTTCGTAAATCCCAGTTTCAATTAAAGCAACTATATAAAATATTTTCTTTCTTTTCCTTTTCTGACTGACCTCCTCAAAGTACATGGGATTTTGACTCTTCACTATGCAGCTGGGTAAAATGATGTTTGAATTGCTTGAGTGTGTTTTCTGATGTGAGAGAAGGAATGTAAAGTTGTGTGAAAGTAGTCCTGAAGAGGCACATACTCTGTTCTGAAAATTTTTTGATGCAGGCAAGAATTTTGAGGTAAAGCAATGAAAAAGCAAAACCCATTACAGCTGCGAAGGAATTGTTTTGTCATGAAGCTCAAATTGCACAGGGATGCAGTATAAGTCACCCATTCCCCAGCCTATTTTCCTTTTAAATGTTGTGATCCCAGAAGGGGGCTGGTGTAGGGATTGGGGGTGGCTCTGCTGTCATGAAAACTGTTTTATTGGATAAAGGAAGAAATGTTTCATAATGAAGTGTCTTCAAGAGAAATTCTTCATACCCTTTGAACTACAGCGAGACACTATGTTTTATTTTCCAGCTGCATGTAGGATCAAATCTGGACTGACTTTTACTTCCATTGGAAGCTCTCTTGTTGAATATTTGAAAGGGTTTGTGTATGGCAATTCTCCACACTAGTACTTCACAGAAGAATACAAATATTTTCCTCAAATCAAAAATCCAGCTATTTTTTGGTGGTGGTGGTGGTGGTGGTGGTTGGCTGGTTTTGTTTGTTTGGGGTTTTTTTGGTTTTGTTTTTTGTTTATTTGGGGTTTTGTTTTGTTTTGTTTTGTTTTGTTCTCTTCAATAAAACTTCTGAAATTTCATTCTAACCACACAGGAATACATCACAATTTGCACTTTCTAGCACCTATTTTGTTTTGGTATAGTAGTCTTTGACATTTCCACATGACTGAAAAACTCACCACAGCTTTCATTGCCTAATAAAATGGCATCAGACTGAAATGGAAATCACACCACAATTATGAATATGGAGGACAAGTTGTTCCTTGACCATGAGCCAGAACAGGAACTGGGGTTGAAATTTAAAGCAATTCCTGAGTGTCAAGTTAGGGAAAATATTGCCTATTTAAGTCTGTTTATCTTCCTCTTGTAGATTAAAATTGTATGGGTGCCTTCGAGACAGGTTATTATCTTATTTGCTTTAAGCCACAGATAATAATTTTGACTAAAATGTGTGTGTACAAACTCTGGTCTGTATTAATTCCTCCTAACTCAGAGATACGACACATTCTTTCCAAAAATACAAGGCATATTCTTTGTGAGGCACCCACACATCTCATCTTTAACACATATATATTCATTGCACTAAAAATCAGATATTTTGTCCCCTGTGTGACAGAGCAAGCTCTAACAATCTTGCCAGAATAGATAAAATTAACTTTGCCACTTTCTTCATATTTATAGAGTTATGATGAAGCAGAAGATGCTCAAGAGTTTTTTGAGAAACCTTTTTTGTACTGTAGACAAAAGCGAATTTGTTGCTATTTTCTGTTTGTCTTCAGCACACATTATTGGACATTTATTTCTCTATCTGTATAAAACACTGGGCAATATCAGCCATAGATTATGGGCTCTTTAGCTTATTCCCCTTTAAAAAATCTGAGCTCTGGCTTCTCATCGGTCCTGTGTGCACAGGATAACTGACAAATTCTATTCATAAGGCATATTTAGACAGGAGGGAGCGTAATGTCATTTTTTCCTCTTTCATGCAACTTCTCCTATGTCTGTCAGGAAGCCATGGTCTAAAACATGGGTGTATCTGGGTTTATTACTACTGAGAAATGAAGCAGTGACTAGTTAACACTTAATTATTTTGGTGAGATGCAGCTTTAATTTCATTTGTGACATAAAAATGAGACCTGGAAAAATCTCACTGGACTATTCAGACACCTTTTTACTACAAGTAAGAAAAGAAAGGAACCAAAACAAACTACATGAAGTTTCCACAGGAAACAAAGAACAATCCAAAAGGCAGCAAGCCTGCCAGAAAAGACTCAAAACATTCGAAACAAAACAAAGATAAAACAAAAGGCAAAAATTCACTTAAAGGCAAGTGCGCCAATTAATGTCTAAGCAGTCATTCTCCTGAAGCATACCAAAAGCTTGATTAAAAGGAATGGGAAACACAAACCCCGGCACTGTAGGTGGTCTTGGACAAAACATACTTGAGTACTACTTATATCAAAGAATATATAAAACAGACCCAAACCCAAACATTTATTTTTAATAATATGCTTAGAAATAAAGATTTAAGTAAAATAGAGGAGGATAGTCTTGACTTTATTAGGCTTAGAAATGAAAAAAGCATCCTGTTACCACCTCTGTCAAACAGCCTTTGAGCTTGTGGATAAAAAACTTACCTCACTGTGCCTCAGTTTCCCATATTGCAAGCAGATAATATTGTTTTAAGAATCTGTTTTTTAAAAAAAGAATAATTTGGAGTGATAGATTTATTATTTTTTTTATGTGGCAGCCATAAAGTGCCAGGGACATTGAGGAATTTGATCATCGTCATCGCATCTATGCACTACCAAAATAATAATAAAAAAAATGCTCAAATTTCCTGTGTTCAAATCTGTACTGTCAATATAGACCATTCTGTTCCCTAAGGCAATGCATCACTTTTATCACCTCCAGGAGAAAATAGGGCTTCTGAAGAGTATTAGGCTTGCTAACCTTTTTTTTTTTTTTTTTCAGATTTCAAATACAATCAGGAGTACTATCATCAATTCTGCAAAAGCTTCAGCAAAGCTGGAAAAGAATGGTAGGAAAAAAAAACCAAACAAACACTTAAAACTTCTGAAGTTTATGAACTTGAAATAATGTCATCACCCGGTACAAACACACGCTTGCTCTACATAGACTGTTTCTCACAGCTCTTCGACAAATGTCATTTTGCATGTTGCCTGCATGTTTTCATAGATGATAATCCCCAACCTTTCCTAAGAGAGAAATCCCAACAGCACTCTGGCAAGATGCATTCTGTAACAGATACACCCACTCTTGCTTTCAGTTTCAGGCACAAATCCATCTCCTCCTTTTGGGGGTGCAATTCCTCCATCTTTCCACTATTTCTTTTCCACACATCCTCCTTTCCAAGAACACATTAGAAAATCAGGTGTACGTGTAAGATGAAAAGCAGAGCAAACTTGACTCAGTGTACTCACTCATGTTTGAGTTCCCAGCCTCCCTCTGGGTTATCAGTATCTCATCACAGATTCTGAGAATCATGTAATGGTTTGAGTTGGAAAGGACCCAAAAGATCATCTTGCTTTACCTCTCCTGCCATGGGCAAGGATGCAGTTTGCTTAGGACCCCTCCAGCTTGGCTTTGGACATTTCCAGGGATGGGGCATTCACTACTTCTCAGGGCAACCCGTTCCAGTGTTTCCACCCTAGGAGGAAAGAATTTCTCCATAACATCTAATCCAAACCCGCCCTCTTTCAGTTTAAAACTTGCCCTTTGTCCTGTCACCATCTGCCCATGGAAGAAGTCTCTCTACCTCCTTTTTATAAGCCCCATTTAGATACTGGAAGGCCACAACAAGGTCTCCCTGGAGCCTTCCCTTCTTCAGGCTGAACCATTCCAACTCGCAGCCTGTCCCCATAGCAGAGGTGCTCCAGCCCTCAAGAGTATGTGGCTCTTTGTGTCTTGCAGTTTTAGCAAGGTGTCAGTGATTGTCCCCCACCTTGGGGCAGCACCACATCCCTTTAGTTCAGTCTCTTGAGCTAAAGGAGCTGACAGTCTGGCTCTCCTCAGTTCACAGATGCAAAACTGTGATCTGTTCCTCTCCTGATGATCTTTGACATCAATATCCAGGACAGCTGTTTGCATTACTTTCTCTAGAATTACTGTTATAAAACCATACAATCACAGAATGTTATGAGTTGGAAGAGGCCTTGAAGACCACTGAGTCCCACTCTCCTGCCATGGGCAGGGACACCTTCCACTAGACCAGGTTTCTCAAAGCCTCGTCCAACCTGGCCTCGAACAAAGAAAAGCCTTATCCTTACTCAGGATTTTTGCGTGGACATAAATGCCTATCCTTGAAAAATAAGTTTGAGGTCAGATGCCAGAACAGAGAAAGATATTCACCTGCCAGCCCGAGACTGGCATTTTGCAACCTGGTCCTGGCCCAGATTGGCTTCTCTGTCTCCATGTGCTGTCACTGTATTGAAGCATCTTGATAGATGACTCTTGACCGCAGTGTAAATGCTCTGTATGGTCAGGATCAGGCTGCATAATGCTGATGATGTTAGCTTTAGGTCTGGATATTGAACCTCTCTTTCTGCATACAGTAGCTTCACAGGTCGAATTCCAGGTTCTGAACATGTCTCCATGTGTCCAGGGACTGAAATACACCCCTCGCACAGCATTAAATGCCTCATTCTACAAAAGGGGAATTTATCTCCTAAAATGCTGTGAAGTTTTTGAAAGTGTTGATTTGGGGTTCTGTTTTACAGACAAGATCTCTTTACAAATGCTGGGGAGGTATTTATACTTGAATTACAAATGTGCTGCTCTGGCTGAGTTGCCTAAGGTGTGTGGCTTTTTAAAAAGTAAATATTTTTTACTGAAATAAATGTAACAACCAAGATCATGAAATAGGAGGGGAGACCCTAATGATGCTTAAGAATTGATCTATTACTAATGGTAAGAGGTATGCAAACTTTTCCAGAAGTGTTTTCACTCAGACATGAATTACTGACACCTATGTGCAAGGTGAAAAAAACAGATGTGATAAACAATGAAACAACTATGATAAAGACACATTTTATTGTTCTTAATTTTATTGTTTGTTATTTTATTGCTTATTATTTGCCTGTTTATAAAGATAAAGGATATGGAGCAGTCTCTGTTACTGAACATCAGTAGAAATGAATCTGAGAAATAATTAAAAGTAATCTGTAGGAAACTGAGCTGAAACTGGGTCTCTGCAACCTACATTTAGCTCCATGCACTTCTTTTCTAAATTGAAAAGATATCCTTCGGGCATGAATCAGGGGGATGAATTGATAATTAAAATATAGAAACCCAAATTGGGGTCAAGGCTGCATTTCTGATAATTCTGCAAAAACGTAAATAGATACAATTCAGGTCTTTGCCTGCCTATCCACCAACATTTCCTCTTTAATATAAGATTGACGGAATACCCACCAAAGGTGGATTTAGAATCTAAAATATGTTAAAGAAAGTGTATTTCCATACAGTGCTCTGAAATTGCTGGCAATAATTCCCCAGTCTGTTATTAAAGCCAAGCCTTTCAGGGAACTACAAAGGGCCTGGCACGTGTTTAGATAAAATATTCAGAGCTCTGGAAGGGTCAAAGCTCTTGTGCTCCTTGGTAAGTACCAACTTTTAGCCACTGAGAACCAAGAAGAAACTTTTCCTGCCCTGCTGAGCATACTTTGCCTGGTTGCAAAGTCTCCGGCCTTTCAGAGCAGGTGGCTCTGGCCCCCTCCGGATGATCATACAGCTGCTGCTTCTGCTGTTCTTCAGTTTTATTGTCCTTGGAGAAGAAATTGTTTCTTGATGAGCTTCAGCCTTTTAGAACCGTGCATATAAAAATGCTTGGCTACAACATGTTGTTCTTTACTGCAGGAATTGTGCAGGCAAACAATCAGCTGGAGCACTGACGAGGTATTTTGCATGCATAATTAGATCACTTGCATGCACTTTGTATGCACAGTTCTATAGGCAGCTTGAAGCTGAGGCTGGCAACTGTGAGGAACCAGGTAACAACCATTTTGGTTGAGCTCCTCAGGGTCAGTATCATCCTCTCTCTGTTTCTGAAGACAAGATCAGTATCTGCTCATCCATCTTTTTAGAAAAGATCAATAAAGACACAGAGACACATCCAAGCTGACTTCCAGCTACATCCATGTATCTGGTACTTTTGTCTGATGGGGTCTGGGAGACTCTTAAATCAGGGACATTAATTAAACCTTTGAATTCTCAGATGTGACTGTGTTGTGCTCTGGCTAAGCCCAAGGGTTAAAGTGGACATTAAACTGTCTAACTAAAAACCTTTAAAGTATAACCTTTAGTGTAATGCCATGATATAGGCTGAACATATGTTCTGGACACTCGCAGCCCCAAAAAAAAGATTTGCTGTCCATAGAAAAGCTTGCACTTAGCTGTAGTGTTAAGATTTTCCAGTCTGTCTCAGTGGGAACTGGCCCTTTACACTTGGAAAATGTACATTTTTACGGCTGCTTTGCAAACAGCTACAGCACCTACTCTGTTTATTTGTTGTAGTCATTCCTTGCACTTTCTTCCCATCACTTTTTCCTTCTGATCTCTCAAGAAATGGCACATGTAGGCCGGGGGAAGCAATGCAGCCTCCAGGATTGGACACTAACTGGGTGAAGAGGAAATCTTGATTTTCTTCCAGGGCTTCTGTGTGTTATGAGTCACTTCACTTCATGCCTCTATTTCTAGCAGTGGATTAGATGATGTTATATCATTTTTAAAGCACTTTTGAGATGTCTTGGTGAAAAATGCTCTGTCAAAATTGGGTTATATTTTGCATCTGCAAGTCCTCAGTGTTGTAAGATACAAGTTAACTGTGTGGTGTGTTAGGCAAAAGCCATTCTCAGCTGTTCTCTTTCCTCTTGCATTAGGAAAAGAATTAAAACAATTAAAATCCCTTACTGAGAGGGACTATGTTAACAATGTTTAATTTCATTTCACATGCAAACTGTAGTTATGAGTCTAAGAATTTGTAATGAACCTTTAGAGGCCTGATACAAAACATGTTGAGATCAGTAAAAAGATTTCAATTATTTCAGTAGGTTTGGGATTAACAACTTTTTTTTTTTTTTTTTTAGGGGAGGAAATTGGGGTGCTGCATTGATTAAACTGTCTAAAGGAAGATAGATTCATACTAGAAATTATAAGATTACTTTGGAGCTTTGTCAACTGGACAACATCCTGCTACTTTACTTTCCATCCCTTTAAAAGAAAACATTTTAGGAGGATTAAGAATTTCTTCTTACAGATTAACAGACTGCAAAGGAGGAAAGAGGAAAAGTCTCTTTCTGTATATAATATGAAGTGTTTATGAATAAAATTGTATTAATAGCAAACAATATTTCCTTTCCTCAACAAAAGTGGTCAAGGAAGTGTAAAATGCTTAACTTTCTTCTCAACTTTTTTCTTAACTTTGAATTTTCTTAAAAATAATCAATCCATTCCATTCCACCTCACCCCCTATTCCCTCCAAGTAAACTCTGTGCTTATGATTTTCTTGGAACTCAGTTAGAAGTATAACTTAGTTACATTCAAAATTAAATTTCCATTTGCAGTCAAAAAAATTTTTTTTTTTTTTTTTACTAATATGTACTAATATTTTGGGGCAGTTTGGTCACGCTTATTCTCTTTCCTAATATCCCAAACCCACGGTGGCTGAAATATACATAACCTCTGCATGTGTGAGAATAAAATCTGTGGATGCAGATGGAGAAATATACCAAAACTCCCTGACATTTTTGCATATAAAATAACCGGTTCAACTCTCATTATTTATTAAAAGTCCGTATGAATTTTCCACAAAGATTATATTAAAAGTACATGTGTTCTTTGCATCAGAGAGTGACAACAAAAAGCTTGTGAGGGAGATGAAAGAGTTCCTTTGTCTAGTGTGTTTCTGTCATACGAGTATGTTTTCAGGTTTCTAATGACAATTCACTTTGGAGATAACGTGGATAACATCTGTTCAGAAGCTTTGTCAGTCACATGGGCAGTGGGGTTGATTGCAAACCCTCAGCAGGTTGCCAGAGATGGAGGTCCTTACGAACCTCAGGAAGTTCAGTGAGGCCAAGTGCACCTGGGTCTGGGCAATCCCAAAAAATATGTACAAGCTGGGCAGAGAATGGACTGGGAATAGCTCTGGGAAGAAGGACTTTGGCGTGATGGCAGACAAGAAGCTCCAAATGCCTTGGCCATGAGAACTGGCACCCAGAAACCTCCCTGCCCTGGGCTGATCCCACAGCATGGGCAGCAGGAGAGGGGGGGATTCTGCCCCTCTGCCCCTCAGGTGAGACCCCACCTGCAGAGCTGCCTCCAGCTCTGGCATTCCCAGCACACAAAAGGTGTGGACATGCTGGAGCAAGTCCAGAGAAGACCATGAAGCTGAAGCCCCTCTGCTCTGGAGACAGGCTGAGGGAGCTGCAGGTGTTCAGCCTAGAAGAGAGAGACCTTGTAGCACCTTCCAATGCCTAAAGGGGATGCAAGAAGAGCTGTGAGGGACTTCAGACAAGGACTTAGGGAGGCAGAATAAGGGGCAGCATCATCAGACTGAAAGAGGGCAGGGTTAGGTGAGACATCAGGAAGAAATTCTTTGCTCTGAGGCCCTGGCACAGGTTGCCCAGAGAAGCTGTGGCTGCCCCATTCCTGGAAGTGTTCAAGGCTGGGTTGGATGGGCTTTGAGCAATACGGTAATATGAGCATGCATCAGTATTTCTGTCCTTCTCTGAGCTGGTAGCCTCTCTCTCCTTGAGAAACACCTCATGAATTCAGCCACTGTGATGCTCTGCATCATTTTTTCCCTTGACACTCCCTGATCCTTTGGTTTCTTCTTTCCCTTCTCTCACAATCGGTGAAGGTCTCTTCCGTTTCTTTTATGCTTTTTTTTTTTCCCTACTCTCTTTATCAAAGCAAACCTGCAATCAAACAGTGAAAAGGTTTTCATTGCCTTGGTCCCCTATGTGATTTTTACAAAAATGTTCAGCTTCCCTATTTTTAACATAAATGATCTCATGACAAAGAATCCAAAGTCCAAGCTCTCTTATAAATAACATTTTAGCTCACAGATGTTTCTGGGATGTTGCCTTGTAATTTAATGGTGTTAAATAAGGATCACGACTCAACTTCCAAGTCTTTTAAAACATCCTTTTAGCATATTTTTATAATATTTTTCATAATACCCTTAGATGTGACTAAGAAACCAAGTGAGGTTAACTATCATACCATCTTGCAAAACACTTATACCCATAGCAATCAAACTGTGGTCTGTTATCCATCATTATCATAGTTGGTAGAAAATACAGATTTTATATCTGAAATTACATGCTCAGCTGTATTTTCTAACATGGTACTATTACGGGTAATGGGAATAGTAATCCAGAATCAGTAAGTAATTTTTTCAACATACAGAAACAAATCTATGCCAGCTGTCTACCACAGATCTAGTTTTACAAATATTTTCAATCTTTTAATGTCAGAAACTTATTCTTCCTTTCTTTTTCCTTTACCATAGCTTTTTCCATAACATTGTGATTCTAATAGGAATTTGGTTTACTGACTTTTTTCATCTGTATTTTCTCTCTTATCTGACTATAGCTTTGTTCTACCAGAATGTTCATCACATCAGGTTGGAAATTATATTTTGTATTTATCGGGCGTTCTTTCCCTGCACATTCAATATCACCAGGTTTCTCACCTCTGAATAAGCTCCACAAAATTGAGTAAAATCGTTCACATCATGAGGATTTTTGTGCAAGATCACAACATAAAAGTCATGTAATATCTGATGGTGGTTAAGGGAGTGCTCTGGTCATTTAATGTAGCTGTCTTGAAGAACAGTTAGTGTGTAGTATCTTCTGTGAGCGCAACTGATCTTCTCAACTGTTTCATGCATTGCTTCTGAAATCTTAATTTTTCAATATGCATGTGTGTGTCTGTGTGTACGTGTATACACTTTAGTCTTTTGGTACCTTCCTGAAACGAATTTGCTTTCAGAAAAAAAAAAAAAAAAAAGAAGCTCTGTCTTAAAAAAAACAAGCACTGATTTGAGATATTTGCTACCACACTATGATATTTCACATTGCTCGAAATTTATTTGCATTTTGGAAGATTTATCTTTGAATATTTTGCATTAATTCTGCCTCCATGTTTCCATCTGAAAAAATTGTATTTGTTCTGGCTACACTATGCATTTGTTGAAAGAGATTTTTTAAAATTTAAATCAGAAAGAGAAGACAAATGTTTTCTTCCTTTGGGAATATGATCTAAAATCTGATCTTAAATTAGAGATTGGGGATTTCACACCCTGAATAGGTGTATGTTTTATTTAGCAATTCTGAATACATTACAGATCTCAAAAGTTTCTTCAGTTTTTACATTCTCAAGAGAATATGACATTTCCTAATTTCAAACTTTTTCAAGGAGTGCTCTTAAATTTGTTTAAGACACTCAGGTAATCTTTTGGACTTCATCATCTAATTATAGGTTACTAAAGGCATCCAGTCCTTTAACCCAATGACTGCAAAAAACGATTTTGGAATTTTCAGTCAGAGTTTACAGTTATCAGTGTTAACAATCAACTGGGTTAATCAGCTCAAGATTAAAAAGATAAAAAGAGGAAGATGTTTTTGAAAGGAGATGTTTCCCTGAACAGTACTGCTTTACACAGACTTGAAGATTTTACTCTTAAAAAAAATTTTCCTGCAGAAACTTGGGATTTTGTCAAATCTGCCTGTCACACTTGCATGCTGCTTTTGTGGGGTGAAAGGTCTGCCTCTGAAACAAATGCTTGGAAATTCTGTAAACACATCAGACTGCTGCTTTGGGGGTTGGGGGGGTGCCTTTTGTGCAAAAATCTTTAGGTAACCAGAAGCCCCTATACAATGCAGAGGCTTGTCCTCTAACTGGAAAACAAAGATGCCCTTTCTAAAACTGTTGCAGAATGTACTGAGAGGTCATAAATAGATCCATAAATAGATCTGGAGATAAAGCAACTCCATTCTATTAATGCTAAAGTGTTGTTTGGTAGTTCTTTCTTTTACTACTAAAGCCACCACTCTGCAAAGCAAAGCTTTGATCACCTGTTCTTCTGACAGACTGTAGATTTTATTTTAGACATCATTCATTCTTGTGAATTTTGTAAACCAGAAATTGTATGTTTATGCAAAATAAATAAATATAGAAAAAAAGTAATTGCCTCGGTATTTACAAATTATCAGCTATTCAGGCAGAAATTGCATATTTCTTGTCATCATCATGTTGGTTTCATAGATAAAACCTTAAGAATTAACTTATGAAATTACTGTTTCTTATGTTGATATCCCTGTAAGGAGAATCACTTCTTAATAAAAGCACTGAATATGTATCTTATTTTAGGTTCTGGTATGAAATCCCCCATTAACGTTGGATAATCCTGAATCTGTAATATTTTTTCTTCTGAGAAGTCTTTTGTAAAGCTTAAATCATTAGTGCCTTTCTGTGTCTAGGTAATGCAAGAATTAGAAGAACATAATACTAATAAAGGTATTAGTCTTCTTACAAAATTTAAAAGCATTCTAGAAAGCACATTTTTACATTGGATTAAAGCAAATTCAGCTCCCCCTCTCCTCGTGGAAGGCCCATGTTCAAGAAAAATAGATTAATAATTGTTGATCCAAACTGTTTCTGCAGCCAGGGAAAATTGCCTGGAAAGAGAGACAGCAGGAAACAGTGTTTCCTGCACCACAACAAGCTTCAGACCAATTTGCCATTTTCCAGAGTGCCCTATCCAGCTTTACTATCAGGGTAATTAGGACATATAGACTTTCAGCTGAGATAATTCTGTAGGGCTCCAGTGAGCACTGAAATTTGGTGCTATGCCAGCTCACATCAACTTGAAGACACGGCCTGTAGGTGATAAATTGTTAGAGGCAACTTATTCCCATGGTACAAGGAGTTCTGGCCATTAGCAAAAACTTTACTGCTATTGAGTGGTATTATATTTCCAAAATTATATTTCTGTTACAAGATTAGTTATTGTAAATCATGTAAAACAACCATATAAATATGTCTGGAGTGGTGTGCTCTGGAAACCTAATCAATATGGTGTCACATTAAACAGTGAGGAACAGAGCAAAGGAAAAGACGAATAATTCTGTGTATGCACGTGGAGGTTGCCATAAAAAAACAATTGTAGGTATAAGATGGCAACATTTTTTCTTCCCAGATACCAAGGGGCTGTGCTGGTCGTGGATCTGGCCTAATTTCCATCCCTCTGCTTGGCTGCCAATTTGTTAGACCTCCTGCTGTTCCTACTCTGCAAGCCTACAAACTTCCTCATATTTATCAAAGGACATTTATGAGGGCCGTAGCTACTTTAGCTGTCTTTCAGCCAGCATCTCTCTGCAAACTGGTTGTTTTGTACCATCTGTAGACAAGGTTACAAGTCCTCTGCAGGTCAGTTTGTCCTACACCAGCACTGACTACTCAAAGCATGAGTTCGTGCTTAGTCAAATCTAGCAGGGAATTTTGATTTTTCAGATTTTTTTCTTTTTTTATGAGCTGAACTCAGGTTATTTCCGACTGCTGTTAGGATGTGGATAGTCCAAGGGAATTTGCAGGGGGAGTAATCAGAGTCACCGCCCCTCTTCTGTAGTTTCATTGGATATTTACAACCCCACGTTATGGAAGTATAGCAAAAAGGAAATCTCTAATCCCCCTTTAGTCATAAAATCACAGAATCATTTAGGTTGGAAAAGCTATCTAAGACCATTGGGCCCAACAATAAACCCCAGCAGCGTCAAGCTCACCATTAACCCGTGTACCCAACTGCCACACCTTCACATCTTTTAAATCCCTCCGAGGGTGAGGACTCCACCACTGCCCTGGGCAGCTGTGCCAGGGTATTACCACCCTTTCAGTGAAGAAATTTCTATTAATATTCAACCTAAACATACCCTGGCACAACCCAAGGCAATTTCTTCTTGTCCTATTTTTTATTACTTGGGAGCAGAGGCCAACACCCACCTGGCTCTACCCTCTTGCCAGGGAGTTTTACAGAGCAAGAAGGTCCTTCCTGAGCCTCCTTTTCTCCATGCTGACACCTCCCAGCCCCCTCCTTGTCAGACTTGTGCTCCAGACCTTTCACCAGGTCACCCATGTCACACACGTCCTGACCTCCACGGCTCCTTATCTAGCAGATCACATATTTCCGATATTTTAATTCTTCCCACCAACCCAGTAATTCCCCAGCTGTGTCATTTTCATGAAACCCACAGCTGTTGAGCATTGCTTTGGTAGGATCTATTTACCTGATTACCAGGGAGTCACAGCTTGGGATCACAGTTTCCCTGCTGACATGGGCAAGGTGGAATGAGCAACAGCCTGTAAGGAATCTGGACCCCAGAGTTTGTGTGAGACCCACTCAGATGAAAGTTTGGCCTGAATGCATTGTCTCAAATACTCGCTTGCTTGCTCCTCTGATGGCTTTGTGATTGTGAGGTCTCAGCTACCCTTCCCCACAGGGGTGGCCACTGATCCAGCGAGGCCAGGGAGAAATCCATGCTGATCCCTGCTGTTCCTCCAGTGATAGCTCACATATCCCTGGTCAGGTAGCTGGACAACACACACCATTTATCCCCACACATCTCCATGATCTTCCCCCAGTTTCTGGATGGGCTTTTTTTCAATATTTTTATTTTATTTTATTTTTTTGGCACCATCGCTTCTTTTCAAGCCCCCAGTTTTCCCAGTCTAAACAGCCTGTGTTGAAGAAGCACATCATATGAACAGACTCTAAACTGAATCTGTCATGGCATAAGTCTGTCTCATGTCTCCTTTTTTACTGGAGGATTCAAGAAGTGCCACTTCTGATTTGTCTAGGTGTTATCAAAATTTACAGCCAGCCTGTACCAGGTGTAGCTCTAAAGTACCAGTCTTCTGCCTGTGAATTCAAAAGCTATTTGAATTCTGTATTGCCCAGGAATGCATTCATGTGTGTGTGTATATATATACCTAATTACTTATCAACTGTATTCACAATGTAATTCCTTTTTTTTTTTTTTTAATCTATGACACCTGTCAATAGAAAAATATCAGAATTTCACATCACAGAGGGAAAAAAGGCCCCAGGAGAACAGAAGATTAAATGGTCAGTGTTATATATGAAGGAAAGTAAATTTAATAGAAATCTGAGATCACAAAGTTTCAGTTTTCCACTCTGGACCAGATATTAAAGGCAGATCATTAAACAAATGGAACAGTTTAAATCTCTGTAAAGGAAAACAAACCAAAAAGGAGACAAGTTTTAAAAGCTCATCCAGATGGCTCATGGGCTCTGGCCTGAGCCATATTATAACACTACTATCTAGACCCAGATCTGCAAAGGTGCTGTGTACCAGCAGCATCCCTGGGTGCTAATAAGACCATTTGCTAGTGCAGGGATAGGAATATGTGCATACTCACAGATTTGGACCGTATGCTCAAGTTCCTTTTGTTTTGCTTTGCTTTCCCCCAAAGAGCTCAATTTTTCCCTCTCTTGCACTCAGCCATTTTCACTGACATAAGTGGCTTATTGTCCTATCCGATCTCTCCTTCCAGTTTCAGAGCCTTTCTTCCTGAGGTGTCACA
Source organism: Pyrocephalus nanus (assembly GCA_038380795.1). Taxonomy (NCBI): domain Eukaryota; kingdom Metazoa; phylum Chordata; class Aves; order Passeriformes; family Tyrannidae; genus Pyrocephalus; species Pyrocephalus nanus. The sequence goes on along the minus strand of CM076263.1, from coordinate 3,547,025 downwards.
CAAATGCAAAGGTTATGTCCCCTCCCTAGGCAGAGAGGCACTAGAGATACTTGAGAACTGTCAACAGTTTCAATAGGAATCTTCTTTTCACAGTGAAGGGCCCTGCGTGTCAAAGCAAGCTGTTCAGCAGCTTGGATTCAGCCTACTTGATCCAGCCTGTTTACCTCTTAGGATCACTTGCAGGGTGGGTGTTTGCTCTGCACTTGGTGCTGGCCTCCACTTGAAGTGTTTCCAGTCTGGTAGTGCAGGTGTGTAATTCGTTTGATTGTTGCACCAAAGTGTTCAGTGTAAATGTGACTGATGATTCCCTCCTTCTCAGCACGGCTTATTTTGGTTTTTGCACCAGCAAACGATCATCTCCCACTAAGTGGGAGCCCAATTATTGTGGAAACCACCACACTCTCTAGCATAAAGAAGACAGACTTTTTCTCTTTTACACTCACGTTCTATCCAAAGGGTTTTAAACCCTGTTCTAGCACAAAAATATTCCCCGAGTGTGTGAATGGCTGTGTTCCATTTTAGGAACTCTGAGTGTAAATGTTTTTCTTAACCAATAATCCTCAACGAGATACAACAAGCAAAACTGCTATTGTTGAAGTATTAGACTATTTTGTGATCAAGTACTATTTCTTCAGCAATAAGTAACTACTTACACAAGAAGCCTAACTAAATAAATAAATTACGCCCTTTAAATTTTGCAATTGGAGTTGCTACAAAGCAATCTGCCTTGATTTTTAGTGATGTCACCCACTGTGGTACATTGTTGTTATACGAACATTTTGACTACTTACTTTATCACAATCTTAACACAGAATCATAAAATCATATAATTATTTACGTTGGAAGGGACATTTAAAGGCCATCTTCTCCAATTCCCTGCCATGACCACGGACATCTTAGATTAGATCAGTTTGCTCAGAGCCCCATCCAGCCTGATCTTGAATGTTTCAAGGGATGGATCATCCACCACCTCTCCATGAAACCTGCGCTAGTGCTTCACAACTCTTGTGATAAAAAATTTCTTCCCTATATCTAGTCTGATCAAGTCAGACAATGAAATTGTATGAGTCATCAGTTCAAGAAATGATTTTTGCTACTGGTAGATGATGGTGATAAGGTGGGGTTGTTGCTTTCCAGTGCTTCACATCATTTGATGGATTGTGTTTATCTCCTACTGTGCCACATACTTTTCCTCTTTATTGGTCAAGTCAGTTGAGTTTGCATTTATGTCCACATTACGAGTCAAATTTAAGTATCAAAAACATAGATATCACATGTGACCTCGGAAATGGGTGTCATTACTGTCACTGAAGACCTGAAGCTCAGCTCATTTGCCTCCTCTGTCCAGAACCATTTTAGATAACTTAAAATATCTAACCCAAAGGATGTTTTCATAGATTTGGTAGCTATAGCACAGGTTCAAGGGGACTAACCTATTCCTGTAACCATATTTTTTTTTTTTTTTAGCAGCAACACAGGGGTTGTGATCCACCTCTCATCTCTGTGCACAGTCCCATCCCTGGAAGGGTTTAAGGCCAGGTTGGATGGGGCTCTTGGCAACCTGGTCTTAGTGGAAGCTGTTCCTGACCATGGCAGGAGGGTTGGTCTTGAAAGTCCCCTCCAACCCAAATCATTCTAAGACTCTGTGTATTTATTTCACATGTGCTTTTGAAGCAAAACCTCTTCATTAATTGTGGGTACTTACATGGTTGCTCTTACAGTAGTGTAGTACATGCTCTCCTCCATCACAGTATGAGGAGGTAAGAAAGTATTAGATGAGAAGGATGAAAGTCAAATTCCCCTTCAAATGCCACTTGTCCTTCTCCTCCCCCTGAATTATACAGTGTCTAATTTAATTTTCTGTAGACCAGGATTTATATCATAGGGTAAGGTCCCAGTGTTCAATGTACAAATAAAAAGGAGAGTAAAGACACTTTAGATGGAGATTTAAGTCAGCCAGCAAGCAGAACAAAGAGTAGCCAAGAGCTTCCCAAGGGTGCTTCTACATATTGAGTAGGTAACAAGTCTCAAATTGTCCCTCTCAGAAGCTTTCCTCTATATTTGAAGACACTTCTGCTCAGGGGGAAGCTGCAGTTCAGAGGAAGCTGCTGTTCTGCAGAGGGATGCTTCTGATCCTTCCTTCAAACAATTGCACAAGATAGCTGTCTCCCCTTTCAAAGTATGTGGGGAGAAGGGAACAGAACAGCTTGTGAGTTAGAGACTCTTGAAGTGAGAAGGAGGAGTCCCAGACTCAGTCTCAACTTCTGCCCATTTCTATCCTGCCCTTGGAGATAGTTGTCCCTGCCATCTGCCAACTGCTCTGAGCAGAGATATTTTCCCCCCATCAAAATAGAAATTCTTGACCCAGAAGGAGCCTAAAGGTTAAGGTACTCTCCTTCGAGAGAAAAGACAAGTTTCTTATACTATATTCCAAGAAAGAGTGAGCATTTTATGTGTAACAGTCATGGGCTGAAGAAACAAGTTTGAGATAGTGCTACAAGGAGATTTTCAGACTGTTTCAATCCATGAAGCACTTAAAGACGTGCTTAGAAGAAAGTAAACTTGCTAGGATAAATAGCAAGTCTACCTAGAAGACCTCTAGATAATTAGTTGAGAGACTTGGGTCTGTCACTCACTCAGAATCCTTGGTAAAGAAGTTGATGGTGACATTCCTGCCTCAACTGTGTTCTGAAGAGAAGAGCAAACATAAAGCCAAGCCACACTGAGTCATAAACCATGAATTCACATAGTCAATCTGAAAAGTTGCTGGAATAGAGCACAAATAAGGCTCAATCCCCTATGCAAGAAGTCTCAGTAGGATTTCAAGCTGTTTTACTCCCTAGAAATATGTTTTCTGAACAGGAACAAGAGATGACTCAAGGCACATCCCTAAGCTCACACCAGAGCTGCCTCAAACAGAATATTTACAATATTTGGAATATTCAGTCCCAGTCAGCACAGTGGTTTTGTTGTTGCAGTACATGGTACCCTTCCTTCTGCCTAGAAACAGAATTCCTTAGTTGTGTTACATGCTCTATACTGATAACAGATGGTGGTAATTTTTTTCTGTAGCCTCAGTTGAATAGTCTTGTGTTTTGGAGAAGGAGTTTTGTAGTGTTATTTCTGCAAACCACAAAGTTGTGAGGTTTTGGTGTGCTTTTTTTTTTTTTTCCCCCCAAGCTGAATGGAAGATGTAGGTTTTCTGCCTAGGAAATTCTATGCTATTTTAATGTAGAACTCAATAAACCTTTACTGACAGCTATAATAATTATTTTTTAACTTCAACCATCATTTATTAACTGAATGGATCTGACCAGCTTAAATGACATTCTTTAGATATTTTTACATGTGTTCTAATCTCTTTTTTAATATGTATCCTAGGAGATAATGGTAGTCTATAAGATTTTCAAAAGTCAAATCATGTTATATATATCAAATGGGATGCGTTTATGGTAGATGGCATGACAGAAAATGAACCTTGTTAGAGCATCACGTTATGTAATTACAGTTTGAAATATTATTCCCCATAGATGATTAACCCACTTTTAAGGGGTGAAAGGTGTTATTAATTGACCCGTTCACTGAACTCTAGGAGGTGTTTGGGAACATGCATTTACCACAAATTATGATTCTACGTCATTAATCATCCAAGTCTCCTTCATGACTCAGTAGAAAAGGAAATCAAAAGGCAAAAGGCTAGAAGACAATTTTTTTTCTTTTTACAGGCCCACAGGTATACCACAATAAATAAAATTTTACAGGGCACAGCTCAAAAAGAAGTTACTCTCTCTGTGTTTCCTGTCAGATTTAGGCATTTCTCTCTTCCCACCTCTGTTGTCTTCACTGGAATTGCAGTTTCACACACTCCTTATGCTCTCCACCGACATTCTCTGTCCCCATTTCAGACCTCCACCTTCCTTTAACCCTTTTCGTCCTTCTCCATATTAAGTTTTCATTTCACTGCTCCCCCCCACCCCCCAGCACATACCCCATAAAGCTGACAGAGTGGCTGTACCTGGGGCACTGGGCTTTCCAGCAGGTTTCCTTTCACAGTTCTGGGTGTGCAAAGCAAAGTGGGGAAAGGGCAGAAGAGCAGAGAGAATACACGCACAGACAAGTGGATAGAAGTCTTTGTCAGCTCAAGAAGTTTGACACAGGGTGCCCATACGCTCTCGCTACCTTGTTAATGGGTATCTTTCCATGTGCACTTTCAGAAGCAAAGTGTAACCACTCAAATGTATAATAGATAAGGGAAAGACAGCAGACTGAAACTAATTGAGCTATTCCTCCAACAGAAATGCAAGAGAAGAGGTTATTAATATTCTTCCTAGAGGCTTTGGATGTGCTCCAGTATGTGATGAGAGATCTGCACCTGTATCCTTTGTGAATATTTAAGTATACCTTATTGTGGTGTCAGGACACAGACTTTTGTGCTGTTTGTTCTGCTAATGGGATTTAGCTTCATCAAGTAATGTTCAGCATGAGTTCTTCTAAAAGATTCCTGTATGGTTAAACTATGGTAACTCGAATGATGAGTTAAAGACTTGACTGAACACTGAGTGTTGCTTATGAAATAATCATGACTTTGAGATGATGGATAGACTTGATTCCCTGAATTTCCAGCTGAGATTTTCAGCAGGAGTTTCATTAGACAGGCATGGGTTGAGACTGTTGTAATCCAGATACAAATGAATTTGAAAAACTGTTCTAACTTAAAACTTTCAGATCTGAATAATTTAGATTGCCTGATTGCTCCCCAAACTAACATCTTCATTCCTGTTTTGATGGCAGAGAGGAGTGGAAGTCTCATATTGTTGTACTGAGTTTAAATAATTTCAAGAAACTTTCCCATCTAATCAGGGAAAATCAGATTCATACATTTTGAAGATGGACAAAACTGTATAATTTTGCTAGGGGAAATTGTGGTAGTCTGAAGACTGATTCTCTTCTCTAAACATAGCACAGGGGACTGATCTATGTAGACAGAATGTAAGAGAAGAGATGGTTCCTGAGCCCTCTTAATTTTTACAATACACTGAAGACATGCAGAAGGATTATTTGCCTGGATTTAGCCAATATTCTGAAGGTGGGGGAAAGCAAATTCAAGAACTGCTGAGGGCTCTGAATCTCAAATATTGCTTAAAAAATTGATAGAGCTTAAGACAGCTTTCTGTAGATTCTAAATTTTATTAACCTTGTTCCCAGACAGCTCAGAATGTAGAAGGCAACAGAGACTGCACAGCCCTGGCAGCTCCTCTTCCCTCCCCACCCCATTGAGACAAGTAATGATGAAGACTTGCAGAAGTCTTCTTTACCTGAAAATATTTGAAATTTCTTATTCTTTGGCTTACTCACAACAGCAGCCTGGAAAAGCTCTTTTAAAAGCCCAGGGGCTGAGGAAAGGTCTAGAAATTAAGTCATGAGGGAGCTGGGGTTGTTTAGCCTGGAGGAAAGGAGGCTCAGAGGGGACCTTTTCACTCCTTCTCATTGGAATAATTGATATAGTCGAGGGAAAGTGAGCCACTGCATAAGGGTTTTAATCTAAATTAATTCTCAGCAAAAGGGAAAAAAAAGTCTCTTATAACTAATGGCTGAAAATATAAGTGTCCTTCACCAATCAGTGAACTGGGGAAAAAGACAATGAAAATTTGTTTATTCTGCTTCTCACAGAGCAATATATTTCCTACTAATTTGAGCTGCTGCATTTAAAAAATACTTTAAAGTTAAAAAAATCCAGTTGATAATCCTGTGTAAACACTGCAACTCTTGTGCATTTTTCATGCATAAACAGCTGCAATATGTAGGTGTTATCACATAACTTAAAAGAAAAGCAAAATCTGCAGTTACAGGAGACTTTCATGGCTCATTTAAATGCTTAGTATCAAAACAAGCATCCTCAGAGCAATTAAGAAAAAGAATTTTTAACAGCTGTCATTACATAAAGTGTCAGTGAAATCCATATACTTGAAGGAGTGGATCCCTTTGTTAAACCAGAAACAGAAACAATCCAAGTTAACTCTGCATTCCACCTGGGATACTTGATGTGTGTTTGGTCTTGTGGGTCACTGGGATTGTCTGTCACTTCTCCTGCTGTTGCACCAAACACCTTGCCTTAGATTTCCCTTGTGCCAGGTGCTACTACTCAAAGTCCAAAATAAGAGAAATATGCTTGCTGCCAATAGAAATGGTAAACCAGATGATTAAATGGATGAAATTAGGAAAGAAAAGCAACAAAAACTCTTTCATCTGTGGTACAGGTTGTAACTACATTACTTAATAGTAGAACGTAATTAGGATTACTAGTACAGACATCAGGGTAGTTTTGCTTTCAGGCTTCCAAGTGCCACATATTATTACATTGCTCTTTATTACTCTTTAAAACTCAGCCTATAAATCTTAAGTAAACCACTATACTCCTCTGACTCTGGACTTGTTCTGCTCCAGGACATTTTTGCTGCAAATGTCATCTCATATTGTTAAACTCCACTGAGCATCCAGAAAAAAACAAACCAGAATAGTCCAGCAAATTGTTGGCCTATGTCTATACAAAATAGGTAGACTAGTGGTTCCCTCACCTGTGTTTGTAGTGCGAGATTGACAATCGCAGGTCTTAAATTTGTGCAAGAAAATCAGTAAAAGCAATGCCAGTTTAAGATATCATTATAGGAAGAGAAAGGAAGGATGGACTTCCTGCCATCATCATGAGACTTCCAAGGTGTAGCTTTACCACCCTAGAACTATTGACACAAATGCACCCCCAAAAATTAAACTTTGAGACCTGTTCTAAAAAGCATCAGCATACTTCCTGCTGAAAACCTTTTCTGAATAAATGCAACCATTTGCAAATCTGGGGGGATTTAAATTAAATTCTTAATGAAGTGACGAATTCGAAGATAAAATACATTGTATTTTGTCTTGATCAGACTCTGGTGACACAATTTAAACTAAGTATTTTCATCTGATAAGAAGTGCTGCTGGTATGGGAGATACAAAGGGAGCAAAATGTTTCTTTTCAGTAGTCTCTAGTCTTGTTTTCCTCAGAATTATTAGGGTTTCCCATGAGATAATAGTCTGTTTTATTTATTGAAAACTTATAAATTTTAATTTAAACTTACATTTAAAATTTTACTATAAACTTATATATTAATGTACTATTATTTACGATGCAGTGGGAAGAAAATAGAAGAATTTAAGAACCAGCTACCACCATACAAAATACACTATAGATAAATTGCTTGGTATCTAAATATGGATCATTGCTACACTCTGAATGGTATTGATTAGTGTTAGACACTAAACTAGACTAAGATGAATTAAAGAAATTGTATCCTTCTCATTTTGAAGCACCGCAATATCTTTTCTAAGTGCTGTGAGCATATCTTTGCACTGAACCTATACTTACTCTCATTATAAACCAACACCTATGGCTCTACAACAGAAATCAGGATGTTCAATATCTCCAACAGGTTTATCATAGGAACTAATAGCTCTGGCCATTTCTAATGAAATATACTAAGATACATTGCTTTTCAGGAGAGGGAAACACTCGTATGCACATTCACGTTCGTGTTCTCCATATTAAATGCACAGGGCTTTGAAGTGAAAGAATGATTAAAAATTGAGTGTTCAGAAACCCAGACTGCAAATTATTTCTCAGCTAGCCTGTTCTCCCTGTTTAACACATCCCTCTGAACAGCAAGTCCCCTGGAGCGATGCACGGGGAGAAAAGGAGGAAAAGGGAACAAGACTTTCCTTGCTGCACACTGATCCCAAAACTGTGGAGCAATCAGTTTGCCTAATGGTGGGGACCTTCACCTCGTGTGGCCACCCAGTGTGTGAAAGGGACATTGAAGAAGGGGTAGTTTCTAATGTAAACTCATTGAATGTACCTGCCAAATTTTTCAATAAACTTGTTATTATAAATTATCTCCATGTGCAGCAGGAAGCCTATTCACACCTAATCAACCCCACAAGAGGCTTCAATAAGAGCCATAAAAAGAGACTATAAGAACCTCTTTGCGGAGACCTTATTGTTTCCTAATTTTGATGTACTTGGCTCTTTCTCCACTCTCCCACTCACCAATCATTGAAATAGAGGTGTGTGGAGGTCCCAGCAACCACCTGACCTGTTCTTATCCACTTTGCCCCTTCATGAAGCTGCTCCCTTTCCTGTGATTTGTGTGGATCAATACAGCAGAAAGGTCAAAAAAGCACTAAACAGAGATGCCTATCAGGGAGACGTCAAAAGAAAAAGAAAGTTTGACAACATCAGGATCAATCAGGGGCTGCTCAGGAGAACTTGTCAGCTGTGATTAATGGAACGCTGTGCAGTTGCTGTCATTTGGAAAATGCTTTAGAAGTTTTGAGATCACTGCATGGAGAAATGGAGTTAAGCTCTTTTGTTATGTTGAAATTTAGGATTTGCTGGGTCCAGAGAGGGCCAGGCAAACTTTTTCTCAGCAAACAAAAAGCCTGGTGGTATCATGGCTGAGTAAAATTCCCCTCCCTGTGTTTGGGTAAGTGATGGGATCCACTTCAGGCAGCTCTGAGGAAGATCTGCTCTTCCTTCCCAGCCTCATGCCATGATTAACTGGTTGACTGGAAGAGTGATATTCATGAAGGAATGCTCTGAAATATGGGTACTGTGAAATGGAGAGGTAGCATTTCACAAGCAGAAGTATTGTTGTTGCTCCTTCCCTTAGTGGGGTATTTCCAAAGCCCAAAACCCACAGTGGACTCCGGTGCTGTGAGAGGGACTTCTGCAACTTCCAGCATCCTCAGAGGAGCACCTCAAGCACAGGTGAAGGTCATGGGAAGAGATGACTGACTCTAAGTTGGACTGTCCATAAATCATGCAGTGTGTCAACAAGACTGGCAGTTTTACCCTTGGTGTAGTATCATCCCTCAAACTGGAAGGGAGTTCTGTTGTAAAAGACAAGGAGAGATGTGTTACCAAGGTTCCTTTGGAAGCAGAGAGAGAAGGAGGGAGTGAGAAGAGTCGTGTCTCTTTTTTCAGAGCTTTTTTCAATTCTTCCCTATTCTTCTAAAGTTTTTTTTTTTTTTTTTGGTTGGTTGGTTTTGGTGTTTTGTTTTGGGTTTTTTTTTTTCCCCTAAGGAAGGGAGTACCCAGATTTTGTGCACGAAAAGTCTATGCCATGGTTGTCAAAAGAGACAGCCTGAAACTATCCACTGGCACCATCCCAGTGAACGTCTCCCCACTACTTATTCAGCAGTTGCGATTTAGGTCCCTTTGCTACCGTAAGAAAAATGCCTGGAAAACTCAGATCCCCTTTTCTATGGTAAATTATGGGTTTTAATTGAAAGTATTAATAGCTGAATTTTTCATATCAATCTGGGCAAATGTTTTACCTCTGCCATGCTCTCTAACCTATGCACAAGGATAAAACAACGTTACATAGATGTGAACAGACATTTATACTCCTGGATCTTCTAGTAATTGTCCTGGTTCTGAGACATGCAGAGATTGGGAGGTAGGGACACTGAGTGCTCTGTATCCAGCTAGTGTTCACATGATCTATAGTCTATAAACCCTGTAATTCTCATCCAAGTTTTTTTACAGCATATTTCAAATGTTTATTTCAAAGTGGTTTACTACAAATGATAACATAATGGTCCTCATTAAATAGTGGAAAAATGAGGAAAAAAATTCATGCTGACCCTACAGGATAACGGCAACCTCACAAGTCAACTCTTCTTGTCTTCAGGCCACATGCTTCTTATCAGCTAAAGATCTGTCCCAACCTGTAGCTCAATTCCCAGGCACTGTCTGCTGTAACACCTGCTTAATGCTTCTACATGGCTTTGTAAAACTTAGTTTTGGCACACTTTTGGTCAAAGTAATCCAGGTACAGAAATTAGTTCTTATCTGGCTTTTGGTTGTCTATTTATTTTAGTGTTACTTTGAATAAATTCCTGGGACTGAAAATGATGACTGTACTGGAATGTCCATTAATTAAGGTATATAATTTTGCAAGTATAGTTGCACTGCTCTTTGCTGCATAGGACAGAAGTTGTTTAGGCTGCTTGCTATAAAGTCAAGTCTCCAGAAGCAGAGTTTTCTGTAATCATGTGCTTTCCTCTCAATGAATTCATGCCTTGAGGTTGGAATGTGAAACCTTTAATACAGGCAGAAAGAGTTGATCCACATCAGAATTCCAGGTAACCTCAGCTGATCATCCTGAATATAACCATAGCATCTGTGATACATTCAACTACAGCTATACATATGTAGAATGCAAAAATTTTTTATAATGCATTCTGTAAAATACAAATATTCCCCCAACTAGATGTATAACAAAATTGAGATTCTGCTGAAGATGTGGGTGTCAGTATATCAGGTGCGTGAGATAAATGTCAGATTAGCTGACAGTTTCACGCAGTTTAACACATTTAATACACTAATTTAGATTTAATGTGCATATCAGAGAACTTTGCAATATTGGCACAGGAAATTGTTTGTCAGAAGAAGATGCACAGTATGCTTCTAACTAGCCACCAATCAAAGAAGCATAAAAGAAGCATTTTGAAAAGCAAGAGTCAAGAATGTTTTGATGTTTTTTTCTGAAATTAGCCTTTCCAATTCCGGCTAATTTTTTTTTATTTCTCTCACTAGTGCTGTAGGGTTGTAAAGCAAAACAATGCTGTAAGAACAAAAGTACTTTGCAGGTCTGTGAATTACATCCCTGCTCATAAGTGAGTCCCAGCTGTGCCACATTAGTGTACCCTGCTCAAGGAAACTGTGATGGGACCTTTTGCTTGATCCTGCTCTCAACAGTTACTGCTGACAGCAAATAGTCTAAGGCTGATGGTTTCAGCAATCACAGTAGAATCAATGGGGGAAATAAAATGCTGATTTAAGCATTGCCTACATTTGCTGTTATATGATAACTTTCTTTGATATTTTAGTGCCTTTGCCTATTCCCCACCTCACCAAACTCTCCTAGAAGTTGCACACAAGATGTTCCTCCCTCTTTGTCCATGGAGGGTTAGAGCTAGATGATCTTTAAAGTCCCTTCCAACCCAAACCATTCCATGATTGTATAATTCTATGCTCTGGTCAACAAAATTTATTTATGCCCATCATTACATTGTCTCATGATCATCCTCACTGCTGAGCCTGATCCCCAGCATTGCTGGAAAGAGTAACAGATTGGACTTGGCAGTAAATGGGGTGCTCAGGGGGTGCCAAAATAAGATCTCTGCCACAGGAACAAAGATGTCTCTGCCTGTTGCAATTTGTGCTTTCAGGTGTCCTCAAAAATACTTTCTTGCACGTGTCCTCACCTTCCCAGAGTCTCTCAGGTCCCCACAGGGGAACTATTAAAAGTCATATTACAGAATGGAACACTGACCATCAGCTCTTACCAGCTTCCTGATTTTGGCTTTCAGTCAACACTGGGGTCAATTATTCTCTTCTGTCACATGAGAGCCCAAAGCACTCACGTGCTGCAGGCAGTTCTCCCACTAGGCTGTCATCATATTTTGGGATGAGTCACTGAACTTTTATGGTTTTTTTTGTGCTCAGAACAAGAAAATGAACCTTGAGTTTGTCATAACATTTCAGATGCTGGCTGAAATGCTGGCTGTTTTGGGCGTAGACAACCTTTGTTTACAGCTTACCCAAATCCCTCCTATGAGACTTTGTTCTGTCCTCAAAAAGATCATTTTTTGAACAGAACTCCTTATGAAAATTACCAATTAATAGATAATTTGAAGTATCCATGCAAAGCCTCAGGATAGCTCAGTTATCCTAGAATTAGGTTTTAGGCTATAAATGTCATTGTAACCTATTTTTTTTTAATCTGAAATCTCCCAGCTCTTGAGCAGGAACAGGCAGGGCTGCTAGGCTTTTTGCTTTTCATTAGAGATTATTGTTGAAAGGACCACAGTCAGAACAGGTGTCCATCAAAGGTGGAAGCGTGGAAATAATGCACAGAAAGGTGTGGAGTCCACCCCAGGATCACACAGCAGAGCTGTGCAAGGGCCTGTAACAAGCTGCTGGACTCAAATGTTCTCTCTTCTACTAGCTTGTTCTGACTCTAAAATTTCCCCCTGCATCAGGCTCCGTAATTGTCACTTCTAACCTCGGGGTTCAGTCAAAATCAGCTTCCAAAGTCATTTGGATTTAATGAAGAGCTGATAGGAACATCATCACCTTTCTAATTGAGTGAAACTTCACCATTAAGCAGCATGGGGATTTAGGCTAAATCCTGGAAGTGACAAGAAAAACACAGAAAATCTAAAAGTTGCCCATTTCAATGGATTTGTTTCTAAAGAACCATCATTAATACGTTGACACCTATTTCACATCTTCTTTCCAGCTTTGGCAGCCTCTTGGCTTTCCTCATCAGAATTTCCTGCTTAAACCTACTCCAATTTCCTTTGAGGGAAACTCGTGTTACTTTGCCTCTCTAAAAGCATATGTGCATCCACTGGGAGAGGGGCTTGACAATAACACCACGCTACTTTTCCCCCTTTTCTAGTTAGTGTAAGGTTTCATAGGTTTCTGCTCATCGAGCTGGATCCACAGCAGGTGTAAACTTCATTCATGTCAATGTATCCATGATGGTCTGTGCCAACTGGAGATAAGGTTTCACTCAGTTTGGTGAGCGGATTTTTCCAAATGGGAATAGAAACGTTGAAAGCAAAATGAGCAAAACATCACTTGTCCTTTTTTTTTTGCGTTGGCTGTGCTTGGTTTTGTTTCATTTCACAAAGTCTATCAGACCTAAATGTCATCAGCTGTAGCTAAAACGTCCTCCAGAAAACACGATGACAAATTGTTAAAACAGAGCTAAAAGCCATCCCTATAATTGTGGTTACTCTTGAATTTAGCTCAGTTTTAATCCAACTGACTGATACATAAATTAGAATAACACAGATCCGGGAAGGAAAATGTGACAAATGGAGAAGTTTGCACAGTCTTCTTGCTGATGTGCAGCTTTGGGATGTTAGAGCACTTTTGCATGAAGAATGCACTGGTCAATGCAGTCATCTATGATATAAATAGGACACTGTATTGTCAAAACTGGATTGTTATCCCTTGTAGGGCTTCAGGCTGTTCTGTCCCCTAAAGAGGGAACAGCCACAAATGTCTTTAATATTTGGCTTTTTCCTTTCCACTTTCCTCTGTTTTGTCTATTTAGACTGGGGAGATGGAGAATCCTCTCTTGCAATACATGTGTGAGATCCTAATATTATTTCAAGGTCAGAAAAACAAAGCAGAATAAGGGGTTCCAAATAAAATTGTGACTCTAATCTGCCTTTCCCCCCGCCCCCCTGCATGTTGCTATAGATATTTCTTTTGCTGCTCACTGTTTGCTTTGCCTACAGATCTCAGAGCAGCTCCTCTGAATCTTTTCTTGACTGACTTAATCCCTGGTCTTGCTTCTCTGCAGCTTTCTTCTCTCTATTTTAAGTTAGGGGATGGAGGCGAAATGGGGGAGGGACAGGAAAACCATACAGTCTAGCTTCTGTAATGTTATGTTTTTACTGCTTGGAATGTATGATTCATGCACTTCCACATTTTGTCTTTTTTTCTTTTTTTTTTTTTTTTTTCCTAGAGAGACTAGTTTTAATGATCATAAATGACTGCAGCTAGGGAGGGAGCAGGGCCTTGCCAGCTCTCAGCATTCCCAGCCAAATCTCCCTCTGACTGTTTAGGTTTCTTTTCAGCTGTATAAAGTTCCTAGGTAGGGTGGAGGGAGGAAAACGGAGGCCCTAAAGTTCAGGTCCCTACATCAGTCTGGGGGAAGCTTTTTTTTTCCCTAGGTAAAATTGCCTTTCCCAGCAGTTTGCTTTGCCACCATCCATCATTAGACTAGTTTTATGGAATAGGAGAGTAAAATGGTTGTCTTACAAACTTCTAAGAAAATTCTGGTCTGGACCAATTGAGCTTTGCTCCAAATGAGCTAAATTTCATGAGTGACAGCTGCTTTTGTGGGATCTCCAACTCTGGCTATTCACAAAAAATAAGATGTTGAAAGTCATCCTAAGATTTCACTGAATCTCTTAATTTAGGATTTAACTTTCTTTACTTACCAAAAAGGAAGCACTGAGACCACCATCATTTTAAACAGCCTGAACTGACCTGATAAATAAACACAAATGTTTTGTGGTGCCTTTTTTCAGAGCAGGTACTCATGGTCACCCCACTCTGCTTGTCCTTTGTTCAGAATCACCCTTATGCCTGTAGCAGAGTCAGTACAAAGCTACTGGATTCAAAAAGGACAGAATGTCATCTATTTCCCTCCGAGTCTGCAGTTTTCTGAAAATTCTTTCCTTCTAACCATGCCTTAGAAACCCCCATGGGCAATTCATGTTACCTGCAGTTCTGCTTTGTGTCCTTTCTCCGATGGTCAGGAGTCTTGAAAGGATTTTGACATGCAACAGAAAAAGAAAAAAAAAAAAAAAAAAAAAAAAAAAAGACAGAGGAAGAAAAGATCAAGTGCCCTTTCTCTCAGGACTTCTTTTATCCTGATGCACTCACTTTCCAAAATGACATATGCTTTTATTTTCCTCAGGAAATGTAGTCTATCATCACTTTCTAAGTTTCATTTTTTTCCTACTTTCTTTAAGATGTCTTTTGCATTAAAATCATTAGAATTTGACTCTGTGGGCTTCTTGTTTAATATTTCCTGTGAACTCTCTTTTACAAAAAGTCACCTGGTATTAGATTTCTCCCTCTTTTCTCAGAGATTCATGTCCATGAAAATTCTTTTCCCTTCTTTTGCTGTTCTCTGGACCCCCCGACTGAAGTGGGATGGACCTGCAATGTGTCTGGGCACATGCTGTATGATGCTTTGGTCTAATTCCACTTGGGTCTTGCCAGGTGCATTCCCCTACTTACCACTCTAGCTGACCCTTTTAATTCCTCCAGTGTGCCAGATGTTCCCGGCATTGTGTTCTCCCTGGGTGGATTTTAAGGCAGAACTCTCCTTCCTCCCAGGCTCAGCCACAGCTGTGAGTTGATGGAGCTGCCTCTCCCCACTGCTGTGAGCTTTAATCGGGTTCTAAAGTTTCATTATCATAGTTATACATTCTGGAAGATATTTCACGGTCCCCAAGCCCCAGGCAAGTCCTAACAACCTTTTTTAATACTCTTTTCTTTTTTTTTTTTTTTCTTTCCTCGTTTTTTCTCCCTTTCTCTTTGATGCTGTTCTGCAGGTGCTTTAGCAAACACAAGGCTCCAAGGTCTGCATTTCCCAAGGCTGCTGCAGTTTTTAGCTCTCAGCCACCATTCCAGGAGCCACTCTCCTTTTCATGGCCGACAGCTGGTCTTTTTCAGGAATCGCTGGCTCACAGTCAGGGAACTCTGATCATATGCCTTGTAAGATTCTTAGTGGCTGACATCATTTGCCAAGTGCCAGCTTTCCTTCACAGATTTTTCTGGTCTTTCCAGCTCCACGGATACTTGGCTGCCAGGTACAACTCCCCATCATTAAAACGTAACTTTGGGCTCTCTCACCACAAAAGTGGGTACATGAGGATGTAGACGGAGAGTGCAGAAGAAAATGATTTGTATTTTAACTTGTGTGCAGATCATCCCTCTGAGATCTCCAGTAGCTCCTATATGTTATGCTAATGGCTGGGAGCATTAATGAATGCATGCTAGTTAGTGAAAATGCAGTGATGAGAACTGAACTGACTTTATAACTGCAATTATTGTCCATAATAATAAGTTTACAGTTACAGGAATACATTAGAAAGCGTGACTCAGAAGACAGAAGGAAACCATAAGTCCTGATTTATGTTGTATGGATTCTAAGAACACTGCCAAAGGACAGTAATTTTTGGCTCATTCTTGAATGTCACGATTTCACCTTGATGACCCTGTATTAGGCCAGAAGTTAAAGACTCTCACAATTGGAATCAGCAGCCTTTTAGCTGGGAAACAGAGGCCATTTAGCGTAGGCAGTGAAGAGCCATTGCTTCAAAGATATCCTAAATTTAGTCCTTGCTGCTGTGATGACTCATCCAGTCATATTGCATTGCAGGAAGTAATGAAAAAGCATCAGAATAATGCAAATTAGTTCACTACTCCTGTGGCATCTCTCTGACTCCACGGGGTTTTCCTAGCTTCTTGGCCTATAGACTCCAACCTTGACTTCTTTATGTTCTTACTGGTTTTTTATTTGCACCAAAGTATTCAGGAATGCTCACTCCAACATGAGTAGGTGGCCTTAGTACCTTCCCTAAGAGTCATCATTGTCTAAGCCCACAACTCAGTGTACATGACAAAAGGGGGATGCACAAGAAAAGGGTTCATGCTCACTTAATAGGACTTGAAGTTTAAAAAGGGGAGCATCAGCTTATTATGGTGGATAATGTTCCCCAAATCAGCTCTGACCAGAACTACAACTTCCATACCAAACCACGAAATGCCTTGTGGGCTCTGAAAATTCTCCAGCCATGTTCATGCACCACTGGACTAACTCTTGTCTTTATTATAAGTAACACAGCATGACATAACCATATTCAAGCTGCTCAGTTTGGTCAGTACTGTCTTGGGACCTCTAATAAGGCTTGGGGATCTCTGAAAAAGGCTCTGCCTTGTAGGAGTATAAGGAGTCAGACTGTGAGTAGACAGTTCACTTGCAGCAGCTGTTTCTTCCTGTTTCTTCCAGAATGTGCCAGTAGACTAATTACTGTTGCTAGAAAGCATGGAATTAATTTTATAAAATTACAGTCTTTTTTTTTTTTCCTCACCAGAATCAAAGTCATGAGAGTGTTATAATTTTCCAAATGATTTTGTTGGGGCTGAGAAGCATAGGGAAACCACCAGGACATGTAATAGGGTCAGTCTTGAACCTGCTGGTACCACTCAAGAGGAAGTTGAGTGATAAGCTGAGACCTCAGCTCTTACATGTTTTGGGTGGGGAGCGTTCTCCATCAATATTAGTTATCTAACTTAATTTTCTGATTCAGTAACCAAAGCTGCTTGTTTAAACAGTGACTATTTGAAAAGTCCATTTAGATAGAATCATAGAGTTGTACAATTGTTTGGGTTGGAAGGGACCTTAAAGATGATCTCCTTCCACTCCCTGCCATGGGCAGGGACACTTTCCACTAGACCAGGTTCCTCCCAGCCCTTTCCAGCCTGGCCTCAAACATTTCAAGGGTTGGGGCAGCCACAGCTTCTCTGGGCAAACCTGGGCCAGGGCCTCACAACCCTTGGAATACAGAATTTATTCTTAACATCTAACCTAAATCTCTTCTCTTTCAGTTTCGAACTGTTCTTCCTTGTGCTGTCACTATCTGCCCATGTAAAAGGTTCCTCTCCCTCTTTTTTATAAGTCCTGTTTAAGTACCAGAAGACTAGGTCTCCCTGGAGCCATCTCTTCTCCAAGCTGAGCTAAGACAGCTCCACTTCTATGCAGTAAAACACAAGGTTCACCAATTTATTTTAGTAGCAATCCATGAAGGAAGAACTGTGGTTTAGAAAACATGCCTCAGAATAATTACAAACGTAATTGCAACAAGTACAGGAATAATAATCATTCTTGAGAACAAAAATTTGACTACAATATTCTTATTTAAAAAAAAAAATAAGAAAAAGGAAAAAAATGTATGTAGCTTTAACCACATCCAAGAAAAAATTATACAGTGTTAAAGCTCCAACACATTCCAGTGCAAGTGCCTAAAAATAACATTCCTTTCCTGGAAAAGGAAACTGATGCCTGGGCATATGTGACCAGTTCTCACCCAAACATTACTAAAGACTCCTTAGGATAAAAATTCTGAGATTAGAGTAGCAAATTCAATTCTAACAACGCTGACATGAAATCTTCTGCTGTGTTGTCACCAAGAGGAAAATTCATTACAACATTTATTGCTATAGTTCAGGTTGAAGTCAGGGGTGCATGGCTGACCAGCTTTGAATGGGATGTCCTTGGTTAAATATGTTTATTTCCTGAATAATACAGATTGGGATTTATCAAAATTACTTGTTTCTGCCAAACCTCTAGTCCAATTTTGAATTAGAGTCATCATTTAATTCAGCTCAGTTCCTCACTGCATATTCCAGTTCAATGTTCAAAACCTCCAAGGACCAAGATCTTACAAACTCTTTGGGGCACTTCCAATGCTTTACTTTCCTTCTGCTGAGAAATATTCTATTTGCATCAAGCCAGGACCTTCCCAGTTTAGTTTACAGTCATTACTTTTAACCCACGCACCACACATCTCCATAAAGACCCTGATTCCATCTTGGTAAGTTCTTCTGTGGTTTTGGAATGAGTAGTTCGGAGTTGAAAGTGGTACACTTCTGCATAAAGCATTTAATAGTTTCAAAACAAAATGTTTTGATACTTGTGTTTCAAAATTGCGTATTATCACTAAACAGATGAAAAAAAAAAAAAAAAAGAGGGGAAATTATACAGTTTGAATAATGTTAAGTATTTAATTTAGACCAAAACTGAGTATTATGTTTTGCTATTTCTCTCTTGGGCACTAAATTCAAAAAGTATGTATTCACAAACCTTTAGATAAGCTCTATGTTTATGGTGATTTATGAACTGCTGGTGGAAAATTGGTAGAAGTTGTTTTCTGTTAGCTAAATAGAAAAATACAACCTTCAATCTACAACTATGAAGAGCTGTAATTTGGAAAACACAACATGTGATAGCAATGGATTAGGGTGCTATTCCATTCAGATGCATGACTTCAGTGTTTCTGTAAGCCACGTCCTTTTAATGCAGATTTAATAACTTCAGGCACCAGAAGGAACTGGGTTCTTTTCAAATGGAAGAACGCACAATGTTTCCATAACTGAACCTCTTAATTGCTGAAAAAGGAGCAAAGCCCTTTTCTTCTTTGGATTGGAAAGTGTTTTTATTTTATGTGTGTAATGACAGAATGTATAGACTTTGTGTCTGGGTGTAGGGATGGAAAGTAAATTCTAACGTACTCTGAAATTTATTACAGTGGCACTGTAGAGGTCCCTCCTTCCGTAGCATTGCAAAACTGTGCTTCCATTTCATTGCAGTCTTCCAAGGATAAAGGTAAAATATTTTTTTTTTCCTACAAATATATGTTTGGATTGTAAAGTGGTCCATAAAATGTTCATTTTTCAGAGCTGGAATTCTCTACTTTCAAAAATCTGCTAGCAATGACTTGCTGATCAGTTTTTTAGTATAATAATGTCAGAGGGAATATAGTACCACTGACTATGGAAAAAAGTGAAGCAAATAACACTGCCTTGATTTTCAAGAAATTCTTAGAAAGAATATAAATATTTTTCCCCCTTTGAGAGTTACACTCAGGGTTAATACTGGTGAGATCCACAGTCAACAAAGTGGAAGAAATGAAGTGACTAAATTGATTGAACTCAGAACAGCAGAGCTGCTGAACAACAGGAAAAAAAATAATCTTCAGTCTGGATGAACTCAAACAGAGAAGCTATGGAAGCAAAAAACTTTATTTCCACAATTAAGTGATGCCATGGACAGACACATGTTTGGATTGTGGTTATCACACGTATTTTTGATTTAGAATGGTGTTCCAGCAATATTTTTTGTCCAGTTCTTATCATGGCTGTTGGAGGTTGATGATGTTTCATGCAACCCAAAAATTAGACCTCGGATGACACATGGAAAGACGACTGTGGAAAGACTCTGTGGACACTCTGTTTTTTTACACTTTTCGTTATCATTTGCTACCACCCAGTGTTAAAGTAAGGAGACCAATAACAAGAGATCTTTGACTTGCCTCCTTTTGGCCATCATGATTTGCTTTCTCTTTATTCTCTCTTGTCTCAAAAGTGTCACACAGTTCCTGTGTCTTGTGTAGTTTGTCTGTGTCTCTGCTCTGTTGCTCAGCAGGCTGGAAGAAGGGATATGTTTGATTATCTACAACAGTAGAGCCCGATCCCCGGGCTGCAAAATCAAAAGTAAGTTGGTTTTCGTGCAACATGCAAGCTCTGAAGCCCTAAGTAGGTGTTACTTGGGTAGCACAGAAAACAGGGTGTTTTCCAACGCAGGAAGTGCCCAAAACATCGCTGTGTAGGGACAGCTGGCAAGATTATTCTCCTGGCCAGGTTTGTGTTTCCACTGATACCGCTCCAAGGAAGAAGAATCTGATGGCACTCCAGTGCCTTCTGCACAGCTGCTCTACAGGACCAGAGCTTTCTCCTGCCTACTGTGGGCAGCAGCCTGAAATGACTCACAGACTCCAGAAAACGAAGCCTTTTGATTGCTGCTGTGACACACAGGGAGATTCTAACATTTTCCTCATGTTTGGGTAAAAGGGGAAAATTCAACTCAAGTGCTTCTCACACCTGAAAGGTATATAATGACTCAGCTCAGCAAGACAGATTTCCTGCCACCTTCAGTCAATTCTCTAACATCTCTCCAGACTTTTAGGGTACTCAGAAGATGGTTCATCACAAAGTGAGGAGATTTGTAATGTCCTTTAGCTCTCCCATCATCATTTAGTGTCGTATATACCTTGTGTGCCATAAAAGCTACTCCCTTTTCTTGTCTCCAACACATCATCTAATCAGCTACCAACCCAGGAAATACTCACTCACATCCTCCCTCTATAAAAAAATGAACTTGGGTTCCAGAAAAATAAATAAAATTGTACACAACTTCAGCCAAACACTAATCCCCCACTAGATCTGAGTTTTTCATTTGGGGTAAATGTAGTATTTATTGAATGGCAGAGGGGCCGTGGCACTGCTGTCACAGGTGGGGTCAGTCTTGGTCAGGTGAAGGTGTTATATCCATCAGGCACTCAACAGCAGAATAAACAGGGAAAGGTGGAGGAAGGATGTGTGAACATCACGAGCATTGCTGGGATAACATGGCAGAAATAACCTCAGTTCATGGTTTTTTCATGAGATTTCTCTCCATGTCAGCCTCATGAAGTAAGGCATTTCTGTCCTTCAACTTTGCCAGCTCAATTGTAATTATTTAATCAGATAGGCTTTCCCTACATGCAATGAGGAGACAAGAAGACCTAGAGAACAACCTCTCCTATACAGAAATAAATATAGTAGATCAGTTCATGGAGATCTCCTGACTCCATGGACTGCAGAGGAAGCTTCAGTGATTGCTCAGTCAGATCAACTCACTTTTAGATAGATGACATTAAGACTAATTAAATTAAGACTATTCCTGTCCTCCTACTTTTTGCTCAGAAAGTGAGAATAGCACAGAGAAGAAATGAAGACATAAACACTTAAAATGAAGATAGGTATATAAGTAAGATCTACTATGCCTCTCCAATACTGGTCTATAAAGCAGGACACAACATAAGCACTGTTATTCACACTTTTTCTTCAGGGCAAGTGTACTGCTCACTCTCTCTTGTTTAAACGTTACAGCCACAAAAGGAGCTAATAAATTTCTGGCTGACAAGCCTGACAGAGCAATAAGTAAAAACAGGAAAGCATCTATTACATATTACCCTGAATTTATCAGCTCTCCCTTCAAAAGGGGAAATAACACAAGGCAAATTGTGGGAAGTTTTTTTATCTGCTAGAAAAATATGCCCTGTGCCCCAGTCAAAAAACAAGCTGTTGTGAAGTAACCACATTATTTAAAGATACAAGTCAAACAGGAAGAGGAAAACCAAACAAGCATGGCTTGAAAATTTCCCACAAGTGAGCTCTGACAGTCAGAACACCGTGATGGACTTGCTGACAGAGTTTGGGCTGGAGGGAAACCATAGGCACTCTTCTATGGCCAGAGGGCTGGGAAGGGGAATGAAAGGGACTCTCTTCTCATCTGAATATTTGTCTCTGGCTACAGGTTCCTGATGTTTGCTCTATTACTGTTTTTAAAGACAAATCAAAGTCAGCAACTGAGATTTCAGTCTTACCCTTCAAGACAAGGTCATTTCTAAATGTCAAGGTGTGTCTGAGATGGCACCAGATACTGATGCAGGAAACCACAGGCGGTATTTTTCTTGGTGTGGGCACAAATGTTTCAGCCACATTCCTTTGAAGCACATAGGTCCATGCGTAACTTTCAGCAAACGGGAATCTGAAACTGAACACCACGTGGGACTAATGGATATTTTAGTTTGGATGGATATTTCAGGTTTAGGTTCACTGTGAGCCTGACAGCTGGTGAGGTGGGTTATGCGGAAAACCTGTTGGCTGCAGCCATCAAGCCACACAACATGAACCTGCTCTCCGAGAAACACAGTGATGGAAAAGGGCCTGTGTAGCTGATCTGCCACTGGGATGGACTCACCTTTCACTCCGTAGTCTGTTTTCAGAGTGGCAACAGAGCTCATATTTGAAGTCACATTCCTTATTGCAGTGCTGAGGGTTATTTTTTTTTTTCCTTTTCAAAACCTAATGCTCAGAATAGAAACATTTATAAGCGTCAAGCTGACAAGCACTAGCACTCTGGATTTTTGTTTGCTTTCTCTTGCACAAAGACGCCACTTTGCAAATCCCCAAGATTTGCAAACGATCCCTGATGAATCATCCCTATCCAAAGAATGAGATGTTAAAACTGTTTTCTTCAGCAGCAGAGTTACCAGTTCACTTGCTACACATTTTCTTATATGCGCAAGTCTTTTCAAAGGATATATTCTAACGCATCTTATGTAAAATGAATTAAAATAACAACATGAATTTTATAGGATTTTAGGCCAAAAAGGCTATTATTATCATCAAGATCAACCTATGGCATACACTTACCTAATTACATTGATTTCTATATCATTCTATTCTATATTATACTCCATGATATTCTATAGCATGTTGTTCCATAGCATATAATATTCTATAGCATTACTCAGAGATCCCTGAATCAGATACAAGTTCTTCCCACCTGTGAAAAGGAAAACCCAAAAGGAAATCAGTAACTTGTCAGTAAGGTATTTCTTGTGTAAGAGAACTTGTTTGATTTTAGAGCATAAAATGAAAGGACATGAATTAATTCTTTGCAAGTGACACTGGTTCAATAATTCAGTCTAAACTCAATTCCAAACTGAATGTCAGATTCCAGTCAAAATTCCATTTTGAATCCCGATTTGATATTGTCATAATTTCAGTGTCCAGTCTACTGTGCTTTTCTTTGCTATGCAAGGTTATCATAACATTTATGGATTAATAAAAAAAGCCTTTTCAAATTACTTAAAGTCCCTCACTGTACACATCCTAGTTCTGTCATACAATGAATCTAAATCAAAACTTCAAACAGGTATTTGGCCCAGGAATCACAGTCTGTGTACAAAAATGAGAACTACATTATATTTTGAAAAATACACTGGAAATCTGAGTTTATTTTATAACTTACTTTGCCAGCAAATGATTTTATAAGTGTATTCCTTTCTAGGGAGCCCTTCTGTGCTCCTGAGCAGAAGTAAAGCCACCCAGCACAGAACAAAAGGTCATAAATTACTTTACTGACAATTCTCTTAGTGAATGTTTTCACATTTGTAGGGCTGCTCTGACAAGACATATAGCCATGTAGAACCAAATTAATACACAGGGAGGCTTTGTCATTAAAGAAATGCAAGCTGATTTCTTTTATTATGACTGTCAAGAGAGCTGCATTTGCAGTACAAACAGCTACAGTGTTCTCTGAGCTAATACTGCTGTGGCACACGGCTAACTCGTAGTAACCTGGATTCTGAAACTGGGGCAAAGACTTCATTGAAATCCTCAGGGAAGAAACTACTTCAAATCCAGGTGCTTAATGGCAGAACCACGTGTAAACTGATATGCATAACATACATTCATCCTGCTATTAAAGCAGCACATTAAAAGGAAAGGAATGAGGAAAAAATTTCAGAAGAAACCCCAAGTATTTTCAGCTTACTAACAAATCAAATACCATGCATGATGCTACATACGACCAGATTTTCACCTCTGAATATGAGCTGACACTAAAACATTTCTTGGAAGAGAAGCGAAACTCGGATCCCGGTGTTAAGGAGTCAGTATAAAACAAACAATCTGGCCCAGTACCTTTGCTCTGACCCAGGCTCAGGAAGAGATGTAAACACATGCTTCACTCTCCCTGGGTGTACTAAGTGCCCTTGCTGCATGTTTTTCTGCCAGCTGCTGGAGAGAAACACACAGGCAGAGAGTCAGACACCGCAGAATAATACGCCCAGAGCAGAGCCAGCTTCCCTGAGATCCCACGGGAAGAGAGTGGATGAATTCAGAGTTAAACACTGTAATACAGCAAGGTGCATCAGAAAGACCCGAATCAAGAAGTGCTGCAGTTCTGATTAATCCCGGCCTTGTGAAACTTGCCAAACTTTTCAGCAGCAGTGAAAAAGAGCACAAGAATTTATACAGTTGTTAATGCTGTTTGAATCCCAGTCTCTAAGCGATTCAGCTGGGATGAGCTCCTTTAACTGGTGCATATCTTTGATTCAGAAACTTTGGAGAAAAACTGTCAAGACAGATTTGATAACTAGAGATTAACTTAAATAAAGACTCTGCAGCCCCTGATTAGAGGTGAAGCTGTGTTCAGACCAAGCAAATCTCTAGTTTCTTTTTCAGTAGTTTCATTGCTTCCTTCTCCTTCTGAGGGAGGAAAAACAAGACAAAAATATTTTTTTTCATGGTATTTTGGCACTTCTGTTTCCTGTTGTGGCCAGAACCTAGAAGTTAAGAAACTTCTGACTGAAACAATTGAAGTAGCACTGGAAAATTCAAACAGGAAGCAAGATGTAATTTTTTAAACAGTGGGGACGATTAATCACTGGAACAGCTTTGCCAATGGATGTGGTGGATTTACCACTCATGCCAGTCCTTAAATCTAGTCTGTCTTTCCTTGTAAATGTGATTGCTCTAATTGAAGGTATTGGTTTTAACACAGGAAAGACTGGGTGAAATGTACTGTCTTCATGGATAGGGCACTCCTCTGAGAGAAAGAGCAAAGGACTCAAGTCTGTTTCAGGTCAGGTACAGGCAGGGACTGAAACAAGTTCAGTTGCTAAATGAACATCCTCATATGTGCCTAATTTATTAGATTTAAGGACAGATTTGTCTGGGTGTACAGGCTGGCACTTTGACTTCAGGATAGAGTAATGTTAGAAAATGCTGAGTAAAAACAGACTTTATTCTTCAGATCCACAGTAATCTGGAAGACTACCTGTCCTTAAGGTCAGTCTTAACTGGGCATGCATTGTGGCTAGTTTAGGCATGTCTTTGCTGTTCACCACAGCAACTTTCGTAGAACCATAGAAACATAAATTGGTTTGGGTAGAAGGGACCTTTACGACCCTCTCATTTGAACCCCCCTGCAATGGGCAGAGACACCTTCCACTAGACCAAGTTGATCAAAACATCATCCAGTCCGGTCCTCAACACTTGGAAGGATGGGACTTTTTTCTTCAGTACCTGATAAGAGGACCCTAACTTTCCAAGTCATGTTTGGATGCCTCATGAGGCATAGAGCCTTGGAAAACTGTTGTGGTTTTGAATTTTTAAGTCAAAAATCACTGGAAATATCCTTTTGCAGGTATTTAAAAGCCAATTACTTCAGCAGCAGTTAGATGTCTATACACCTTTATCACTCAGTCTTCAAGGCCCCAAAAATGCACCTGCTGGTCTACAAAATGCTGGCTTTTTATCTCACGATAACCTGATCTTTCTGTGTGGGGAGCAATCTGTTCTAGCTAAATATCTGCAAATGCACATAAGGGTTTGCATGAACTGAAAACCTGTAGCTAGTTCATTGTGAATCAAAGCAATGTTTGGACAGAAAGCCTTCCCAGGTGTTAAAGCTAGTTCCAGTAAGGAAATGTTCACCTGCATAAAAACACCTGCACACACAGTAATAGAGGAAGGAAAGACTTCTAGTTTCATTAGAAACAGAAATGCCTGTTTCTACTTTCAGGGAAAAAAAAAAAAGAAATTTGTGCTACTTTATGGAAACATCTGGGTGAAAGAGAACAGGAGGTGTCAACAGAAGTCAAAATAACAATTCATATTGCATAGTTTTGATGTGAATGTTTTTGACACATTTATCATACTTGCCATTCTGAGGGAGCAGGGTTAGATGTATGGCAGGTAAAAAAAAAAAAAAAAAGGAAGCAATGAGAAACCTCTCGTTTTAAAATGAGGCAGCCTCACTTAAAGAATCTAAATTGCATTTCTGAGCATTACAAATCAGCCGTAAATGCAATTTTATGGTTGTTCTAGGGAGAAAATGTGGGTGGAGCAGACAGTAAGAAGGGAGAAAATAGGCAAATTGAGAAATAAAGACACCAACTCGTTATAACAGGCGCTGAAGAGCTCTAATGTAAAAGTTTCCTCTGATCTCATTAATCTTGTAAAAAAAGGCCCAGCACTTATTTTCCATCAAGACTTTGCATCTGAATACTCTTTTTTCACCCTATCATCTTTGAAGCCCAACACTTTTGTGAACACTCGAACCAAAAATATGAGCCAAATATTTGCAGAAGATCTTTTTTTTTTTTTCAAAAAATTATTTGCATTCAAAATTGTATGGCACCTATCTCCACAGAGTCTAAGCATCTGCCTAAAAGCAGAAATAAGAGTACATGGGTGACACATGGGGAAGGTGATGCTTTCAGACATGACCAGTGGACAGTATCATAACCAACTGATATTCATCTGTATATCCTACGTTTAAAAACCCGTGATATTCTTCACTCCAGAATGACCCTGTTTGAGCAGGGAGGTTCAGCCAGCTGTCCCCATTTTGGTGCCTTCCAACCTTACCCACTGTGTGATTCTTCGACTCTTCACAGCTCAACATCTGACTTGAGTAAAAGCCAGGGATTCCACCTTCACTACAAAATAAATTAAAAAGAAAGTCTAAGAACCAAAGCCAACAGATAGCCCTCTTTTTTCTCAGCTTTGGACCCAGGCAATGAATTGCCTCCAAGAAAATTCTGCAAGACAGAGATATCCAAGCAGCAGTGGATGTGAGCCAGTCACTTTCATGTGGCCCCTGGGCCAGAAATTGGTCCTTAACTTCTTTTGTTCTGAGGTATAGACATATCAGTGACTCACTCAGCATCTTCACTAGCTACATTCTCTTGCATGCTTTTTTTTTCCTTTTTTTTTTTTTTTTTAAGTTTAGAACTGCCTTTTCATTAGCCAGAAGGAAAATTAGTTTCTATGAGATCTCCAAACAAGCTGAAGGTTAGCATGATAAAAAGGCTTTGTAAGAGCACTCCCTGAAAGGAGGCACAATAGAAGGAGGTAGAGGACTGAGTGGAGGAGTACAATGGTTAGTGTCAGAGATGGAAATGAGGAGACAGGGATACATAAAAGGACAGTAGAAAAAAAAATCAAACCTCTGACTCCAGAAACTATTCAGCAGTGGGTTTTTTTCTTGGGAATATAGCAAGGCCAGCATTTCATGTGGCATGTCTATATATTCTCCATCTGGATACTATTCTATGAAGAATGGGATTTATTATAATTTCACTTCATTAAGTTTATTTACTTCATTACTACAGTATCCAGTGAAGAGCAATATTTTCCTCCTGATCAAAGAAGAGGTTTAACTGTTGTTTTTTTCAAGTCATGTGAAAAATACTTCCCTCTTACCATACCTTCCCCTTTTTATTCCTTCTACCAAAACTGGGGGGGGAAGGGGAAAAAGGGGGACAGGAGGACGGGAATATGTAAACCTGGAAGGTGAAGAGATTTGTTTTGTTTTGTTTTTTTTTTTGTTTTTTTTTTTTTAATTTGTTTAATTTTAAAAATTATTTAAAGAAATGGACTTTAAATAAAATTCCTAACAAAGAGTTCTACTTAGCAAAAAATTACTTTTGTGATGTGGGAGCTTTTTGTCAGATTCCTCTCTCCCAGCTGATGTGCCTACAGTGAAGGTGCTCACATTCAAGTCATTCATCCCAGAGATGCAGTCCACGGAGCTTGTAGTGTCTTTCATGTGGCCAGTGTTGTATGTATTTAGTGAGACAAATAGTTATTTCATTGACCATACTGCCAAGCCTTCTGCCAAATAAAGTGCAACATAGGAGGGTTAAGCTCAGAGGGAAATAGCTACGTCTGACTTAGATATCTGAGCTACACTAGCTAAACTCCGCTCTAAGAGGAGTGAGAAAGATATCTGGAGTCCTATAATTCGAGGCTGGAAGGACCTAAGGAAAGGTGCACACCAGGGAAAGAAGTGCCCATCAGTGCCCAAAATGCTCCCCTGATGCCAAGGTACAGGTCTGACAGGTGCAGATTGTGTCCTGTGTGTCCTGTATGTTACTGGAGAAAAACACCCCATTCAAAAGTTTTTAACATCAGACATAAGAAGAAACAAGACTCTCAGACAACTCCACCCTGTTTCCTAAGAGGTAACAAAACAAGGGGGCACATTTTCACCTTCTGGCTTTCAAAATGTTGGTGCCTCTGTGTGTCTGGGATGTAATACAGATAAGATAGAAGGAAAATATTATTGTATTACACTCAAAAAAGAGTCCTAGAAATACTATTCATTAAGTAAATAGCAGTAAGCATTGCATTTAACTAAAGAAGAAATGGAAGTCTCACCTGTAGCTATTTAATTTCCAAGGTCAGCAGTTCTGTGGAAAATGTTGCAAATGCATGTGTGTGCATAAGTGGTTATATGTGTGTGTGTGTGTAATTAATATAATTATTAAATTAAATAGATAAACTATATAAATGCATATGGTACATATAATGATAATATATTATAAATATTATATTAGTATATGATTACTATGTGATATGGAAGTCTTCAAAATCAAGTTGCATGGGGCCCAGAGCAACCTGGTTTAGTGTAAGGTGTCCCTGTCCATGGAAAGGTGTTGGAACAAGTTGATCTTTAAGGTCCTTTCCAACCCAAAGCATCCAATGACTGCATGATTTTATGATTAGTATATAATATTAACAGTATGCAATACTAATAGCATATTAGCGTATTTCTTAATATATTGAAATATTTTAGCCACAGCTGCCTATTTTAAAGGCAAGGTTGGATTGCCAAACCTAAACAGACAGACAAGACCAAACACAATTTAAAACACTGAAATACAGAAGGTTCCTTCTTCTTATGATACTTGGGATACTTTCAACACTGGTTACGACCAAGTGAGCAAAAAGGTAATGAGTCTCATGATCTTTGTTTCCAAAAGAAGTCAAAGTTGTATTTTCCAGTGAAAGAAATGTAGAATACATGACAAATTGAATTTACAAATTAACAACAGGTTGCAGAATTGGAGTCTGGAGATATGTATTCCATCTCACAATGCGATGCAGGTCTATTTCTGTGCCACTTCATGTGTCACACCAATTCATATGGCTGTGGCCACCCTCCCTGAGCTCAGGGTGTCATCTGCGCTTTATCTCATGAACCTCTTTATCAGAGGAGAAAACAGACATCAGGCAGACATAAAACTTACTCTATAAATTATAAATAAGTGGGTCAATCCAAGAGGGAAAGATATTCCCAAAGTGGAAGTTTCTCTGTGAGATCAACATTGCATTTAAACACACAAATCTCTTAGGTGTTGGGATTTAATATTAGGGAAAATTTCCTCACTGAAAGTGTTGTCCAGCCCTAGCACAGGCTGCCCAGGGCAGTGGAGGAGTCATCATCCCTGGATGGATTTAAAAAAATGTGTCAACATGACACCTGGGGACCTGAGTTAGTGGTAGGCTTGGCTGTTCTGGGGCAATGGTTGGACTTGATCATTTAGGAGTCTTTAAGGTTGGAAAAAAAACAAGTCCAAGCATTTTTCTATCCAATTTGGTCCAATCTATGATTCTAAGACTCTTTCTTCAAATGAATTAAAGCTGAGATCCATCTAAGCTAGCTGCAGCCATCTAAGGTGAACTATCAGTGCCACATTAGCCAAGGTTTCCATCTGGCTCTCTGAGATATTCAAACCATTTCGAGTAGAACCACACAAGTGTATGCACATGACCTTCCTGCTTCTAGGTTAATGAAGAAATAATATGTAATGCCAGGGATTAAAGGTAAACATAGGTTCCTTGCAAGAGCCATTTCCTTGCTAAAAGAAAGTATTAGCAAACCTTTCTAACTTTGGATGAGAGAGAATCTTTATTAGAGACAAAAAAACCCAACCAAACAAGTGAGATATCATGCAGTTAGACAGCAAAGCGCTTTTTTTTTTTTTTTTTTTTTTCCATAATTATTTGTTTTACTGGTAAAAAACCTTCTTTCCAAGGAAACTCCATGCAGAGGTTAATGTTTCTTCTGGCCACCTTTGCTTTACAGCTTCAGTCTTAGGAACTTGTGCACACTTATGCGTGCAACAAACTAAGACACCTCTTGCATTATAACCTCCTCAGGGACAGCCAACTGGGAAAGACAAATTTAGCAGTGTACTTCTGGCTTTTTTATGTAGTGTAATGCCATTAAACTCGACATCATGTAGACAACAAACATTACAACAAAATACTGATGCTGTTTATTAGCTGCCTGACTATTTGGTTGGTTTTTTGTTGTTTTTTTTTAAGAGAGGAAGCACATGTCACATTTGTTTCAGACAACTGCATCGGGGTCCCACAGCTCTGATTAAATATGTATCCTTTGTTCAGCTGCATCAGAGTTGGTTTTTGGCCTACATACACATTTTGTTAATATTTTAAATAGGAAAAACAACAAAGAGAGGAGAAATTAACAGTTGCTGAACTTCTCCAATTACTGCTAATCACATTTACACCCTGGGGTTTGCAGAATTAGAAATCAATTGGTGGTTTCCCCTCTCTACAGCAGGCAGTAAATGTGACAATTTCAGGAAAGGACTAGAAGACAACTCAATTCAGCCTGGATACCCTTGTAAGTGTTCCCCAGAGAATTATTGCTTTGGTGTTTGATATGACACAAGGATTATACTGCATCATTTACTAAAATGATAAAGCCCTCTGTGCGACTGATACTGGAAAAAACGAGTTATAATTCCTTTTTTATATAAATATATTTATCTTCCCTTTCAAACATTTGGAAATGACACCCTAAGCAAAACTCTGCAGTGAAATCTTGCCGGATCATTTGATGCTGGATCACCTTTTCCTTTCAAGATTGTGTTATGTGAATTCTAAGAAAGAACTGCCCCAAACACGATTCTCTCTGATTTGTTTTGTGAGGGGTAGAGCACTTTTCCCAGCTTTTAATGGTGATTTAGCTGCACCATATTGGTAAGAGGGTTACTGTCAGTGTCAGTTAGTATGATCTTTAATTGAAGAGTTTCCTCTTAAGTGTTTAGATAAACTCAAATTGGCCATGTACGTGTTTTTGAACATCATAAATGATGAACCAGCAGGGTCAAGTGGTCCAAAGCTGCTTATGATTCTTTAATCTGGGAAAAGCCTTAGCAGGGGGCTGTCAAAGCACATTTTGCAATGAGTGCATGTAAACGTGCATGTCCTTACAAAGACATGACTGCAGAGCTAAGCTCATATCTGCTGTTTATAATTAAAGGTGGAAAGAAAGGAGATCACCTGAGCAAAAATCAGTACTCGAGAAAACAACCCTGTGGGTACAGTACAGAGAAAACAACCCTGTGGGTAGTTCTTTGAACAGTCTAGCAGGAGGTAGAAGAATAAGTTAATATATCTGGCATAAGGCGTTGGTATGGATCAAAATCCTTATCAAGCTGAGCCTTTTGATTTTTT
This sequence comes from Pyrocephalus nanus, assembly GCA_038380795.1. Classification (NCBI taxonomy): domain Eukaryota; kingdom Metazoa; phylum Chordata; class Aves; order Passeriformes; family Tyrannidae; genus Pyrocephalus; species Pyrocephalus nanus. Next base: position 3,515,437 of record CM076263.1, on the reverse strand, counting down.
TAAAATAGGGGTGAAAATCCTATGTTTTCTGAGAGAATATGCAGTTTGAAAGGGTTTTACAGATTTGAACTGTGTATGTGTTTTTACTCTTCACTGTAAATATAAATAATATAATAATAAATAATGATGAGGTGAAAAGAAAGGATTCTGAGTCAACCAAACCTTTTTATACTTGAAATTCAGTTCATGTTCACTCTGAATTTATGCAAAAAATAAAAAATAAAAAATAAAATTTAAAAAAAATTCTTTGTTCATTTGAGCATTTACTGTATTGCTCAACAATAAGACTTCAATGTAGGGTTTCTCTTACTCTATTCCATGAATAAATCTGTTGATAAAATTAAAGGGATTTGCTCAAAAATTATTTCATGAAGTATTTAGCCAGTTACATAGTTTTTCATACTATTTGTCAAAAAGTTGCTCACTGAGCAATAATGACATCTCCAATAAAATAACTTATAAGCTCTGCAGCTTAGGCAGCTCTTAACAGGATTGTTCTTATTTTGAAGGCCAAGATTTTATGAGACTGCTTTAGAGAAGTACAAACTAACCTTTTGTGACTTCAGAGAATTCAAGGGTCAATTTCAGAACAGCAAACGCTTTCACCAGACCTATTTCCTTGAATCAGTCGATTCCTTTTTTCTTCATACATTATGCAAAATGGTGGGTTTTTGGCCCTTAAGATCAAAATAAGAGGGTTGAAAAATAATGTGTCTTTTTTACTTTTTAATAGGAATTGAATAAACTGTCACTGAGTGCACTGAGAGATTCTCGTATTTAAGACTATGCATTGGATCCATGATGACATCTTAATGGCATGCATAGTTACATGAATTTTTTAAATCATGTGCAAAGAATAAATATATGTCAGAGAAATTACTGAGCATTTGAAAGTTAATAATTTGATTGAAAGTTCAGAGGTTTACTCAAATCTAACACGTAAGACAGTTTCTGTTTTGATTCTTAACAAGTCATCTCCATATGTCTCTTTTATACTCTCTGTGAGTCAGGCATGCCATCTAAAATACAGGTGTGAACCTATCTAAAGATACTAAAATTAAAACAACTGAAGGAGTAGTTGTAACTCTCTTCTGTAACAAAATGACGAGAAAATATGGATGTTTTGCAAAGCACATGTTTATGTCATCCCTCATTAGCTACATCCACGACTTTTGTTCTCAAAAGAAGTGGCACATTCTCCCTTAAAATTTGGGCCAATCTCTGTGAATACTTTGGCTATATTTGTTGAAATATTCCTGAACCTTTTTGAATCTCTCAGCAAATCTGACCTCATCATAAGACTTCCTATTCTTGGGAGGGGGGTTAGTTATTTTGAAGGCCACAGTTTGACATTTTTGCATGTTTAGAGTTCAGGATCCATGATATGATGTGACACATATAATTTATGCTGATCATCAATGTCTAGCTGCTTCAAATAGCAGCTAAACACCTAAACCCAGTGCTTTGCAAAACAAGTAAATACAGAAGATGTGTGGGAGAAACTTCTTCTTCCAGCAATATGTGACATGTTGCTGGGACTCTTCTCACCTAACTTTGGGTTCAGTAACTATTTATCTAATCCAGAGTTTGACACCTGGGCTTCCTCTGTCATCATGGAGGGGAAAAAACATTCAAAGTCACACAGGCACCTAGCTGGGATGGAATAAGATGCTCTATAAACATGTCATTTTTTATATAGGATGACTTTTTCCTTTGAATTTCATCTCTTATTAGTTTTGACCTTGGAAACATATCCTTCATCATGTCTGAGAGCAGTGAGACTTTTGGCTGCTCTTACCTAAGAACAGGAGCACTGGAGTAGGCAGCCAATTGTCAAGACAAATCCTTTGAACTCCTGGGTTTGATCCTGGAAACTGGCAGAAATCTGAATGAGCTCACAACCCCTGTGGGAGGAACACTCTTTTACAAAGCTTGGGCTGATGCCATTGAGGACCATGAATGTGATGACTGTGTTTTGTTAATGACCCTAGTATTCTCTCAGGAGCAATATTAGTGAGCATTATGAGTCAATGCTTTCTAGTAGTAGCCTTATTATTAATATTTGGAATTACCGGAATGAAACGGTCAAAAATTAAACATTCAGACAAGAAATTAGAAAGCTGGGAGGAAAAGTTTTAACTTAGAGTAAACTTTTATTTTCAGTCTCATTTGCATCAATACAAAGTGGTGTGTTGTCCACAATGTGTGTGTCTCTAATACACATAGTAATTTTCAGTTTATGAGGTTTTGTCCTTTACCAGAGCTGACACTTTGGTAGAACTCTCCTGTTTTTTCTTTTTTCTTTTTTTTTTTTTTAAGAAGTTCCAGAACAGCCAATAAATAAAACTAACCATTCTCCAGAGATCTTAAACTGGCAGATTTTACAGGCAGTAACTTCAACACACAATCAGAGGTAGGTCGCTGCATGGACTACCAGCAACCCCTCCTTTCAAATCCTTCGAGCCAAGTTTCCATGACTGTGGCACACAACCCTCTCCTCACCTTTTCAGCTTTTTCTAGTATTACCCACCTTGAGAGAGGGCTTGGAGGCACAGAGGGTGTGAAAGAACATTAAATGTTGTAATGAAACTCGAACATCTCTCCACCAGTGCCAACCTCACCAATCACATCCTTGGGGATAAAATAACTCCATGAATTGTTCCAGAACTGTCTGGGTGATTACAGATATATTTTAACTTTTCCAATTTGAATGCAGACAACTGCTGTGTTTGTTCTGCCTTGCATTAGTTAGATGACATGTTAAAAGATACAATCCATATCCTAATCATCTCATAGGCTGAAGAGATGAGTTACTTCCAGGATAGTTCACTACCTTGCCCTCTTCTTGCTAGTCAACCTCTATTCCTCTGGTAAACTGAAAACAGGTTGCTTACTTGGCTAAATCACTTTTAACTGCCTTCTACAATCACATCTTCAAGCCTGCCCCTTAAATATTATGAGCATGTCAGTGAGATAATGAGCACAGATTTCAGATTATCTGCATTTTCCAAGTGGAAGAACTGAGAGAGGAAAATGTTAAGGTTATGCTTTACCAAGCTTTAAAAGTCTCAGAGTTACATCCCTGAGTAATTTCATGCCACCGTTATGTTCATAAAGCAGCTGCAGAAGGTAACTATTCAGCCTACCCCATGGTGAGATCCCTCACTTTTATTAACTATAAAAAACTGTTTTTGTCAGAGTGTAAATACCCACCTATACTGTGTGTAGATAAAAATGTCATGAAAGCAGACATGTGACTAAAATGGTAACTTATATTCCTTGATAGCATTTCAAAGCAGTAATTCCCTAATCTAAAGTCTTTATGTCAAATTTTACCCATCACCATTATTTGGGTACCAAGGTACACTCCTGAAATACATCTTAAAGTGGGTGTAGCTTAATTCACTAAGATTAAGCCAAGTCAAGTTATAAAGCATGTGTGAGAGTTTTAGAAGTATTTATTATTATTATTATTATTATCCATTAGAAAGGAAAAGAAATATTGGTAGTGGCCTTCTAGAGGATGTGGAGGAAGCTAAATGCTTGAATGAAAACACCTGCACTATAAATGACAACATCACAACAAATGTCATGAAATTCACCTGCAGCAGAAAATTAAGCACATGCAGGACCACACTCTGCAAGGAAGGAGGATGTCATGAAGAGTTTCCATAGTTATTGTTAAGCTCTTTTACCCTTCAAACTAGGGAGACTACCACCTCTCTTTAAAAAATTGCCCAGTAATATTTAAATTTCCAACTTTTTTAGAGGAAATGCTTGGCACAGGTATTTGCAAATGGCCAACACCACATCAAGGGAAATTCTAGCAGTGTGCCAGTATAGATTTCACATGATTTATTCTGAATTATTGCTGACATATTAATGAGAAAGCAAAGTTAAAAGGCAAGTAGGATTTTGGAAGAATTCTAAGTATCTAAGAAATTATTCTTATATCTTTTCAGAATCAATTTAAATTCTTAAATTACATCTCTAACATAGAATTATATTTAGTGATATACTTCTAGGAGATGGGGAATTGATCACAAAGAAAATACACAATAAAATCTAGAATTGAAATCATATCTTTAAACATATTTTAAACATATTTTAAATCAAATTACTTCCCCTTAAATTCATTATCAGAACCAGAAATAAGTCGTGTTCAAGGCAGAACATACCATATGATGTTAACTTCTGGTCTGATAATCCATGAAAAGAAAAGAGTGAACAAAAATATACAAATTGGAGAACTGGTTACCTGAAAGTGAGTAGTGTGTGATGGATCAAACAACTAAAATTAAAAAGAAAATAAAAGAAGATAAAAGAAAAAAAATTGTAAAGCTGAGAAACTAATGGTTTCATATAGAAGGGAAAAAAGATTTTGACATTCAGGTGAAGAAACAAGCAATAAAATACCATTAGAAGTCGCTGTAAACATCCTCAGGGCTCGTCAAGTTTCTGGAGTAAGAGACTAGTACATAGGCAAGTAAATTGCATCACTGAGGAAAAAGACTGAAGGGAAAAAGAAGGGGGAAAATATGTGGACAATCACAGAATCAATAAGGTTGGAAAAGACTTCTGAGCTCATTGAGTCCAACCTGTGACCGACCACCAGCATGACAACCAGACCACGACTCCACCAACCCCCTGGACAGTCCATTCTAATGTCTAATAGTACTTTCTGTGAAGAAATTCCTCCTAATGGTCAACCTGAACCTCCCCCTGGAACAGCTTGAGGCTGTTTTCCTGTTCTGTTGCTACTTATTAGAAGCCACTGACTGCAATCCTTGATGGCAACATTAATTAAAAACAAGACGTCATTACTCTTTTGGAGGTTAAAATAGCTCATTCATACACTCACAATCTCAGTTTTCTAGGTTAACTGGTAAAAATGCTTTCTAAAACAATACCTTCAGAGTAAAAGATGTAAAATATTCACAAAACACTAGTAGAACTTCTCTTGGAGGTCCTGTCTTTTTAAAGGAAATGTAGATTGAAAAAAAGTCACAGGAGTCTTATATGAGGGCAAGAACTATGTCATGCATTAGAGACACAAATTAAAGCAGATCTGAGGAATGGTTGCTTGGGAATAAATTACAAGAGCAATGCTTTTCAATTAAATATCTATATGTCTTAACCCAGAAAGCATAGATCTCCCTCTGTTAAATCCAGAGAGTTTTGGATGGTATACTTTACCTCTTTTTCCAACTAATTCCCAAAAGAAGGAATGAGATAAAATACAATTCATGAGATAACTTGTCACAAATCGTTCATCCAAACCTGCTTAAGACTCTCTTAAATCAGTGCTGGAATTGTTTAGCTTGAGACCTGAATTTAGATGGCTTCCAAACTTCTCTAATGTTCAGCTTCACTAGAAACCAGGGGTGAAAATTAAAATGAACTGGCAATGGGAACTCCCATTTTTTTCCCCCTCAGCTCAATTCTCTGTTGGTCAACACATGTTCTGATTGCTTTGAATAAATAAAAAGAAAAACAGGTATCTGGAAAGCAGTTTGGTGAAGGTGAAACATAGAGGCAAACCATGCATGAGATCTTCAGGGGTGGAAATGACCAGAAGTGCCCCTCACCTTGAACCTTTATCAAAGTCTTATAATACTTGAAGGTGTAGGTAAAGGAGCTTCAAATGAGTCTACAGAGGAGGAAAGTATTGTTATCTAATGCACAGGAGACAAAGAAAATGAGAAAAAATAGGATGAGAGGAAAAGGCCTGGAGTTGTGCCGGGGAGGGATCTAGATTGAATATTAGGAAAAATTTCTTCACTGAAGAGGTAATCAAGCCTTGGAATAGGCTGCCCAGGACAGTGGTAGAATCACCATCCCTGGAAATGTTCAAAAAACACATAGAGGTGGCACTTGGAGACATTGGCTAGTTGTGGACCTGGCAGTTATTGGTTAGTGGTTGTACTTGAAGGTATTAGACATCTTTTTTAACCTTAATGATTCTATGTTTCTATGTCACTGTGGGGGAAAAAAACCCAAATCCATAAACAAAACAAACAAACAAACAAACAAACAAACAAAAAATAAAATAATTAACAGTAATCAAAATTGATATTTTAAAAATAATAATTACTAAAAAAATAACCTTCCTTTGAGTCAATTCAAATAAAAAAACAACCTAGATCTGGACTGCAGAGAGCAGAGATGTGTAGGTTAGATCCTTGGTGTCTTCACTCACTCCAGCAATATATATTCCATACATGAATGTTTTGCTAAGGGACAGAAGGGGTACTGCACTCACTGGCTGGTGCCTGGCTTACAATAGCTTTGAGGAAATTCTAAAAGTTTCCTTGAAAATTTATATTGGCTTCCAGATCTTGTAGCTCCTTTCCAGTTCCTTGTTTAAGGATTGTGCCAGAAAACCCACTGCACTGTCCCCTTCAGAAGCAGGTGCAACAGCCCGACAATAATCCAATAAAAATCCTATTAGCTGTGCCTCCATGACACTCCTGGTATCCATGGGACCCACAATACCTTTAATGCAGACAATAAATCCAGACCATTTCCTCCTTCAATTGCTCCCAATATGGCTCCACTTCCAGCACTGTTCAGCTAACCTTTTGTTGCCACATTTTCTCATGAATGCTGAATCACTCTCTAATCTTTACAGTGAGGCAAGTGGAGTCCCCACTAAAGTGAAACACATCACTCAGGGCACTGCATCCACTTGCATCTGTGTGGTTTATGACCAGCAGAGACTCAGTGCTGACTGTAAAAATACCAGTTCCATGTCTGCGAAATTTGGGGAAGGCTTCCAGGCAATTACTGCCTGACCAAAACACCCCAGTTTAACCCCAAGGTGGCCAGAGCAGGGAATACACTGGTGTGTTAAAACGGTGTCAGTCTGTGGATGGGAGGCATAAAGTGAGAGAAGGCAAAATGGTGTGAAACGGGTGCCAGGAGAACAGCTCAACCAAAAATGTAAATAAAAGCAAAGCAAGGACAAATGCATGGAGGAGGAGAATTGCCAGTAACTTGTCTTCTTGGACTCCTTAGGAGCTACAGAAGCTCGCAGAAGTTCACTGACTTACTGCTTTGTTAATCACAGAAGCTCAATCCAACCCACCAGCTGACCACTTGGGAGGGGATCTGGAGCACAAGTCTGATGAGGAGCAGCTGAGGGATCTTATAGGGGCTCAGACTGGAGTAAAAAGAGTCTCAGAGGGAACCTTCTCACTCCCTAAAACTCCTTGATAGGAGGGTGGAACCACAGGGGGAGATAGGTCTCTTCTTCCTAGTACCAAACAACAAGACAAAAGGAAATGGCCTCAAGTTGTGCCAGGGGAGGTTTAGATTGAATATGTTGAGTACTAGGAAAAGTTCCTTCACTGAAAGGGTGTTCAAGCATTGGAACAGTCTGCCCAGGGAAGTGCTGGAGCACCCATCCCTGGAGGGATTTAAAAGATGTGTAGATGTGGCATTTGGAGACGTGGGTTAGTGATGGGCTACGCAGTACTGGGGAAATGGTTGGACTAAATTATTTCAGAGAGTTCCAGCTTCAATAATTCTATGAATCTATGAGGCTGTAAGGCAGTGTGGCACTGCTAAATGAAAGAGGGATTTATCCTTTGAACCTACTCCTGCTAGAAGTTCAACTGTGCACTCCCCTGTGCATGGCAATGTAGCAATTCTCAAGGTAAAATTCACCTCTCTTTGCAAACAAATCCCCAGCAAGGAGTTCCCATGCACACCAAGAAGTTCCATACAACACTGGCTGCCCCCATTACTAAGTGCACAGGCTGTGTGCATGGCATCTGCATGGCCAGGTGGTTGATGGGAGGCAGAGCCTGGAGAACTCAGAGACCATTTTAGAGACTGCTCTTTCAGAGCAGCAAATTATTGCCTTCATCCTTGTGTATCCTGAGGTATCTGTAGCAGACACTAGAGCTGTTGGGGTGGAAAGTCAAGTTGCAGCTCAGTTATTTGCAGATTCCTCCCATTCCTTTAGAAAGTTTAAAGCAGAAAAGGTATTGTGAGAGTGGATTTGATGTCTGTGTTTATGTGAAAGCTTATCCTGTAGAAGAGACCGGTTTTAATATGTAGTTAAAAGAATCAGCAAGTGATTGTGCAGACTTGGCTAAAGGGTAGGAATATATTTAGACAGGCTATTTAAAATTCTGTGCACTTTATTGTGATTTAGACTGCCTCTTTAATTACTTTTTATGGCTGGCTGCTTAGAATTGCACATTGTTTATAGACCCATTTCCTTACAGGTTTTGTCATATGATCCAGTTTCGAGGGGAACTAAATAACTTTTGTGGCTCTTCTTTCAGTGGAGGCTCAGCAGCAGCAGCTCAGCATGACAACAGCCGCCTGCGAATGAAGAGAATATTCTCCTGGGGCAGAAGTATATTCCCCTAGGAACCTCCTGGGTTTAACAATACTTGTTATATATGGTCAGTGAAGTTGTCTCTGAATGTAGGCACATGAGCATTGAATTCTTGGGTAGTGCCATCACCTAAACCACCTAAAGAAGCACCTGCATCAAGAAGGTCTTAAGGCTTTTTGAAGATGAGTGGAGGGCTGGTCCTGTGGGCTGCTCCTGTTCTGTACTTGAACATAAACATGCCTACACAATGCAAAGAAGCTACACAACACAAATTGCAGCTTAGCGCAGAAAAACAAATTTTCCCGAGTTCAGAAACTCATTATTGGCATCTTCCAAGTCCATGTATAAAATGAAGCAACTCATTGGTTTAGTGAATCAAATTTAAAAAAAAAATAAAATAAAAAGGCATAAGAACTTATAATTTAAACTTACACAAGTCATTTGCAGAGCAGGTCAGAATTGGAGTCATGTGGAAAAACCTTAGCCCTATTTCTCTACTAAGTTCAGTGTACTCTTGTATGTCACTGCAGTGTTGACAGCAGTTCTTTGATGTACCACTTAAAGCAAGAATAACTAACAGAGTAGGTGCTGGCTAAGCATATAAAGGGACAGTCTCAAATGCAAAGACCTTTACAAACAGGGACAGCCAGAGGAGCAGAGGAGGAAGAGAGATGACAGCAGTGAAACTGGTGTAAGTAGATGCACAGTGCTCACATTGTTGAAGTGCTTTGTAGAAGTGCATTGTAGTGCATTGTAGAAGACATCTCTGTGTGTCAGAAGACCAGACCAGACATTCTTGGTCATTAAAAATATGATTCTCATAATGCCAGCAACCCTTTCAACAAATCCCTTCTAGGAGTGTGAGGGTCTCATCCCTCTCTTGTTAGAGAGTACTACCAAACTCTTCTCCTTATCTGTTATTCCTGTTGTTTCCAGTTAAAACTCATGTGGTCAGCTCATACACATTTCCTGTGTAACTGTTGTCCTTTCAGTTCTCATTCTTTGCTCCCAAGGGACTGCAGTCATTTCCCTGCTACCTTTGTTTTCACTGGGCTGAGCAACCCCATGAGATTTCATCACAATTCAGCAGTTCCTCTTTCTGAGAGTTCCTCTGGTCCCTTTGCTAGCCCTGAATGCCTCCTTTGAATCTCTTTTGGACTTGAATTGCCTTCTCTGGCCACAGATAATCAGAAACACATACCCCTCCAGTCCAAGCTACACAGACATCTTTAGTTTTGTGTAATCCTTAGCTTTTCTGGGATTTCTCTCAAATTTTAGGAAAGTGGTCTCCATCACCCTCTAGCTACAGCATGTGCTACATACATCAGGGAGGCAAGAAAATGAAGGACTTAATGTTGGAAGATAGTCTATATTGGGATGTCAAAAGTAGTTCCACCTTTTATACGTTTTATAGATAGAGTAATTATCTGCATCTAGATAAAATCTTTATCTAGATATAGATAAATATTTACATTTACATTAAATGTACCCATGATGATGAATTAGAGGAATGAAGCTCCTCTCCTCTGAGGAAAGGTTGAGAGCAGTGGGATTGCTCAGCCTAGAGAAAGGAAGGCTCCAGGGAGACCTTAGAGCCCCTTCCAGTGCCTAAAGAAGCTCTAAGAGAGCTGGGTAGTGACTTTGGACAAGGGATGGAGGGACAGGACAAGGGATAATGGCTTCAAACTGGAAGGATAGGATTACACATTAGGAATAAATCATTTATTAAGAGGGTGATGAGACACTGGCACAGGTTGCCCTGAAAAGCTGTGCATTTACCATCCCTGAAAGTGTCCAAGGCCAGGTTGGATGCGACTTTGGAGCAATCTGGTCTAGTGGAAGGTGTCCCTGCCCATGGCAGGAGATTGGAACAAGATTATCCATCTCTTCCAGCCCAAACACTTCCAGGATTCCACAATTCTTAGTGAAGCCCAGAAGCTAACTGAAGAGCTAAGATGCAAAATCCTCGTCCTGTCAGCTGGATGAGAGGTGTAATTGGACATCTTTATACTGAAAGAGTAAAGGATTCAGCCTTTCTTCCCTCTTTGCATGCGTGAATGTGTGTGTATGCACTCATGTGTCATTGATCTCTTACTGGAGAGTTACTGTGTGAAGTTGAGAAACTTGAGGATGAAAATTATTGATTTGTTGTAAAATAATATTACTTATCAAATGTGCAGAATGTGCATGTGTGCAAAACTTAATTCCTTTAATTTCTTCCTATCCTGCATAAAGATCAACACCACCATAATCCTGACATCTTTAATACAGTGTTTATCTAGTGCATATTTAAAAAAAAAAAAAAAAAAAAAAGGTGTTTGTTTATAAATCTTTGTTAAAGCTGTAACATAATAATGAAATATTGTTTCTGGAATTTTTATTCATGGTGTCATTGATCCTGATTACTTTGTAGGTTCATAATTCTTTCCTTTTCATAGCTGTCTTCTCTGAGTCCTGTCTTTTCCCTAACAGATATGCCAGAAATTAATATCCCCAGAAAGATATTTCTTCAAACACGCTGCCAAATATTCTTCAATACCTTTTTATTATTATTATTTTTATTACACATTCCTTTAGGCTTAATATAATCTTAGGTTTCACCATTTCCTCTGCCAAAGGTGCATTTTGTCACTAAACCCATCTCTCTGATGCAGTTCACATCTATCCAACAATTTCTGGCCTTCCAACAGCAAAATTTTTATGCTTTTCTGCTCTGCTTGCACTAAAATGCTATTTACCATGACAATTCTTGTCTATACATGAATGACAGAAAGATGAAAAATAATTAAATTAGTAAAAACAATCAAAAGATACAGGGGATCAAATATTTCTAAGAGCTGCATAAAAACAGTATGATAAAACCTAACCAGAGCAGGCCAGATGTTTAAATGTTCTACTGTCCTCAGGAAGTCTTGTAAGGGGAGATCAGGCTCCCTAAACTCCCTAGTTAATACCTTTTGTTGGCAACAAAATTACCAGCAAAATTATTAGAGATTGAGCTCTTGCTGAAAGAATGTGAACATATTTATTCAAAGAATGATAGAATGATAGAATGATAGAATCAACAAAGCTGAAAAAGCCCTCTAAGATCATTGAGTCTGACCATTAACCCAGCACTGCCAAGCCCACAATCAACCCATGTCCCCAAGTGCTGCGTCTGCACACCTTTTAATTCCTCCAGGGATGGTGATTTCACCACTGCCCTGAGCAGCCTGTGCTTGACAGCCCTTTCAGTGACGAATTTTTTCCTGATATCCAATCTAAACCTCCCATGGCACAGCTTGAGGCTGTTTCCTCTCATCCTGCCCCTCATTCCCTGGGAACAGAGCCCAATCACCCTGCTCCTGTCAGGGATTGCAGAGCCAGAAGGTCCCCCCTGAGCCTCCTTCTCTCCAGGATGAGCCCCCCCAGCTCCCTCAGCCGCTCCTGCTGCTCCAGCCCCTTCCCCAGCTCCGTTCCCTTCCCTGCACACGCTCCAGCCCCTCAGGGTCTCTCCTGTCTGAGGGCCCAGAACTGCCCCAGCACTGGAGGTGCCTCAGCAGGGCCAGCACAGGGACGGGCACTGCCCTGGCCCTGCTGCCACCCCACGGCTGGGACAGCCCCAGGGCCATTGACTCTCTTGGTGAAAATATCCCCAGAAAAGCTGTGTGCCTTCTAAACCAGGCTAATTATTTAAGGGTCTCACTTTAGATTGGTAAAAAAACCAACTATTTGGTACGCTGTCTTCTCTGATTGAGGATGTTAAACCACATAAAAGTAGTGAAAATAACTTCAGAGAGAAATGTTTTCCCTTTTATGTGCTCTGTATGTTTCTTCTGACCCTCTTCCTCAGTGAAATGCACTTTGGTCCCTTTAAGCACTTTATTATGGCCATTCCTATGCAACCACCTAAAAAATCTTAAAGTATATTTATATACACACATATATATAAAAGAATATAATATGAAATGCAAGAATAAATTTTCATAGCATACACATACCTATTTATCTGTGGCAACACTGGTAGTAGATGCTTAGGAAGATAATTTAGATCTGAGCAATGAGGTAATAGAATAGCATCCTTCTCTTGGTATAACCTTCCTGTTCCACCATCTAATGAACTTTCCAGGCAGCAGCCTGCTTCTCAATGACTGATTTTAATAATTGATATCTGACCTCCACAATATGTTCTGGCATAGAGTTAATAGTTTAACCACGCATTTTATTACAAAGTAATTAATCAGCAGATTTATATGAAAAACTTCTGCCTGAAAATTTTTTCCAATGCCCTCTGATAATTATTTCTTAACTGTGAAAAAAAGTAATCATTGTTTCCTATGTACTCTTCCCATAAAACACTCATTAGTTTATGGACATCAGTGACAACCCCTATCCACCCTGGCTCACTCATTTAGAAGTGGTTAGGACCACAGCCTAGCACCTTCTTTAAGTGGAAGTCAATCTGCATCACTGTACTCTCTGTACTATTCTCCCATATCCTTTCTGAGAATGATTTCAAATATAAACAATCCCTGAACCTATACAATAATTAATATTTCTGTTTGGTTTTAATTTGCAGTATTTTATTCACATTTTTTACCACTTTTGAACATGAGATGATATTAATAATGATGCTTAACACAGACTTCAAGATGTCTAAGCAGTACCTCAGCTTTGAGCTTTTACTGTGCATACTCTTTCCCCTCCGTACTCATATATTTGGAATTCATCAACAAATTGAGTGGTTCAGCTCGGCACATGACACACTGATTGTGGGGAGGAGACCTAGCCAAAATGCTTCTCAGTGACCAGAAATATTTCCACAGCTGAGCACAGCATTCCTCCTTGTCCTAGCTGACATGCTGCATAATTAGACAAAATGTAAACCCTATGGAGTTTTTCACATGTCAACGCATTCAAGCTGTTGTTGATCTTGTTAGCTTTTTTTCCCGAGGTTGTTATAATGTTGTGGTGGGGAGGAAATGTCCAACAGGACCAGAATTCTCCTTTTCATCCCATTGTTGAAACACCACCAAACAACCGTCTCTCTCCCTCTCTCTTTTTGGACAAAGACCAAAATCCGTGCTGACTCTTTTGATTAAGGTTTTATGATTGCTGTTCATTAGGAACAATTTTCAAGGTGTCTTTGAGACCTGCTGTGAGGTTCAGCACAATTCTGGGAAGATCTGTTCAGATTTTTTGTAGAAGGGGGAGAAGCCATGGAATCCCTTGGAGATTTTAATTTCATTAAAAGAGGGGGTACCATCTGAGTTCTGAGAGACTGTCTCCATCTCTCTCTTTCACATGACTTACAAGTCCAGGTGGAAGATCTAAACCATTTACTGTCCCTATAGGAACTCTATGTAACCACAACTGCTTTTGCCTTATCAGAAGCAGTAAGGTAAAGCTTTCTGAGCAATATGCTTAGACAGAGCTCGTAAAAGATGAGAAGATCACAATAGAAAAGTCAACTGAAGAGAAATAACTGCATGTTAAAAGGAATCCAATGAGATACTTTGATCTCTAGTTAATATACAAGCTGCAGAGTTATGCAGTGAGGATATTTTCCTCCATTGCATCAACTCTTTCTTCCAGAGGGTGAACTTGACAGAGTAATTCAAGCCTTCATCACCGACAGATTGGGTTATTCTCAGATTTACACTGCATTTACATTGATCACTATAAACATCACAGGAAAACACTGTCAAATCAATGCCGTGGTGAGATTCCTGCACCTTTACTGACGACATCTGTGGTACCAATATCTGTAGAATTTATCTGGGTTGCCACTGCAGGTGACTGAAATCTGACAACATTATCAATAGTTTTCAGGGGCAAATTCCTCTGACCACATTTAGGTGTTTTTTTCCTGATGAAGTCAATCATACCCTCAATTTCATATTGCTCCCAGAAGCCTAACTCAGGCACACATGCCACCTCAAGAAAGGTGGGAGAAACTGCAACCCTGCTCTCCAAACACAGGTCCACTTCCTGGATGACAACAGGATTTTGGAGACCTTGATGGAAGAGTGGAAAGTTCAAGTCTTTACCCTTTGAAGATGTGACACAGGAAGGGGTAGGCAGGGAGGATAACGAGGTTCATCTCCTCCTGTCACCATGACACACAGCATTTAATCAGCCCAGTAACAAGAAAATCACTGGCAACCTCCAATATTAAAAATAAACCACACTGAAATGTCCATTCACCCCATGGGTTTAATGTGTGGCTGAATGCAGACAGATGTTCACTGAGGAGCCAAGAACTCCTTTTGAGGAAGCCTTGATTTCCTAAAGTTGGCTATGGAAAGGTTTATTTAAACCACCAGCCAACAGTGGTAGTAGTTTAAAGTATTTGAACATACATGAGTATTTATAGGATTCCTCTAACAAATATAAACTATCAGATGATTTATACAACAAGTGGAAGCAGCCAGATGTATATTTCCTCTGTTTATCCAATTTAGTCATCGTTCCCTGAAATTTGTTAATAATAAAGTCCTATTCCTTCCCCTCTTCCCATGTGTCCCATTACTAACAAATAATGAGATTTTAATACTTTAATTAATAACTTCTGGTAAGTCATTTAACATAACATTAAATAGCATGAAGAGCTAATTAAGCTGCTCAGTGAAATTCCACTCTGGCAGATTCCACTCTAACCTGTTCATACAGAAGTCACACAGATTCTTAAGGAATAGCTAAACATCTTAAACATCTTCCCTTAAACAGCAGTCTTGTTCTGGTGTGAGTTTTGTTTTCTGTTTTTATCAGCAATACTGCAGTCATAAATAAAGCTCAATGAGCTCAAGAGAAAGCAACTGCTGAGAAAATTAACTTTTATGGAATGAAAATACAGCTCAAGATTTTACTTTAAAGTGTCTCAACTTCAGCTTCAGTTTTCTTTCACCAGGAAGTGAAATTTAGCAGCATCCTATGATGCTGAATTTAAAATAAACTCAATCTTTGAGCAAGTTTGAGAGCCAGAATCTCACAGCTTCAGGTTTATTAAGGTGCTTCTTTATCTCCTTTTGTCTTGACCCGATTTCTTTTTTTTCTAGATTCAAAACCAACATGCTCTGAAGGGAATCCTGCGCAATTCTTCCTCTTACCATACCAAAGCAATCCTTCCTGCTTCATGGCTTAAACTAATCTTTTAAGTACTTGGAGTTGAGGAGGAAATACTCCTCTGGGCTACTGCTGTCAGAACTACTAAATGCAGGTATCATTTTTTCCCTTTTTCTGAAATAATGTCACCTTGGTCACTCTGAAGGCAAGACCCCATGAGGAACAATCACCGTATTCTCTAGAGCTCCTTATATGTCTTGAGGACAAGAATAAGAAAATAATTCCTTCTTTAATTAATTAAATTGTATCTGAATGTTCCAGGTAGTGAGAGAAACTTTAATTTAACAGGGCTGGAAACCGAAAAAATTATGGCAACTGTAAGGGTTTCCCACTTCAGCCACATTCTGTTTTTTCTATAAGGACTTTATATTTATTTGGATGGGAATTCGTCCAATCTCTAACAGGTTCATTTCTTTAACATCAGCATTAAAGAGTGTGCCTGAACAAGATATACCGATCCAATAGCATCTTCCTAATTAGGGCTATCAAGCATTTTCAGTAAGATATCTGTCTTGGTTGCGAAGTTCACACTTGGCTACTTCAAAGATATTTGTCTTAGTCAGTTCTTGAGCCAACCCACAAGTAAATTTTGCCCAGATGTTAACAGTGTTCAAGATGTATAGGCTGGAATACATCTGATCAAATTTAGGCACTGAAAATTGAATTAATCACTTAATTTCATGCATCTACATTTACCATGGTCTCACTTCCTTCTCGATGAAGATCTTACCAGTAAAGATTTTAAGAGTTCATAATAAGGGAGACTTTACTGAGGCCTTTTAGTACTTAAAGATGGCCTATAAGAAGGATGAGGACAAACAATTTAACAAGGCCTCTTGCAACTGGACAAGGGGTGAAGCCTTTTAACTGAAAAAGGGTTAATTTAAATTAGATATAAGGAAGAAGATTTTTGCAATGAGGATGGTCAGGCCCTGGCACAGCTTGCCCTGAATCCCTGAAAGTGTCCAAAGCCAGGTTGGATGGGGCTTGGAGAGACCTGGTCTAGTGGAAGGTGTCCCTGCCTGTGGCAGGGGATTGGAACAAGATGATCCAACCCTCCCAGTCCAAACCCTTCCACAAGTCTGTGATCTGAGAAGGCATCTACTTCAAGGTGATTTGGATCACACCCTTTATTCTGCTGGCTATGAAATGAGCTATAAGTGGTTGTTTAGAGGTGTTTAATCAGATGGATGTCCCTGCTTCTTTGCAGGTATCAGACCAGGTATAGCTCCCATAGCCAATGGAGAGAAAGGGGAGCTTTGAAATGCTGTCATCAAATCCCAAAGGACATTTACAGTAGGTCAGATGGATCAGGCTTTACAATTTTTAGCTTGGCTAGCTAAAAAGGAGCTGGACAAAACCAGTTCAGTTACAACTTAGATGTCTAAAGGCAAAAGAAATGAGGGAGCAATGCTCCCTCCCCTTCTGGGGGAGCTCAAAAATACCCTCTTCTTTCTGCATTGGAGTATGAAAGACAGCTTGCTAAAGTACAAATCAGTACTTCTTAAGTTGAAAAGTGATACTTGTTTTTCTTTCCTCTAACATCTCTATGACTAAATATGTGCCTATAGATATGAAATATACAGCAATTTATAGGGCAGTAATACTCTGTGATTGCTCACTTTCAGTTTAAGATCATTTTGCTCATACTCATGACTGCAAAGAGGATGCTGCAGCAGTTACTTAGACCAGCTAAACAACACAGTTAAATGTAAAAAACGTCCACTGCCTTTGCAGTAACTCCTTCAACATCAGGGAACTTCTTGTTTTGTTCAGAACATCCACCAGCATTCAAGTGGAGCCAACCAGACCAGCATCATAGTCAATATAAGAACACAAATCACTCTCCCTCTCCTACAGTTGTCAGCATTATCAGCATAAGGAAATAGTAATACTGATATATAGAAATTCTCACACAGAGCAGTGTGGGACACTCACAGTTGTTATCGGTTACAAATCGTCTCACCTGCTCTTTGCACAAGTGGGTTTGGGGACATCCACCCATGGTATTTGAAACAGGTATTCATAACTTCTCTGCTCTGCAAGAATGGCGAATACATCTGAACAAGAGGTGGGACTTGAGTTTTTCCTTTGAATATGCTGTGCAGAAGCAAATGGGAGCTGCTTTGCAAACTCTTATCTTGCCTGTGTATTAGGACAAGGGTCTGGGAGTGACCTGCTGCCAATTGCACCCAACAGATCTTCTCATCCATAACCTTCTGTGACCCCATGATAAGAAGCAGATTGCTGCCCTATTTCCGGCAGATATATAGATATAGATATAGATATGGATATAGATATGTGTATATATACATTAATGTGGTTAAAAAAATAGGAGTTTTTCACCTGTAAATTCCAATTCCAACTCTGGGAAAAATTTGCATTACCTCTTTTCATGGTGTTGCTCTCCTCCCCCATTTTTCAAAAAACATAACTAGGAGAAAAGGGAAATGAAACTACTATTTCTACGTTTAAAAAAAAGTTGGATGATACATAGCTTTGTTACATAGGAGGTTGAAAAAGCAGATAGTTTAAGGTCTATTTTTGGTCTTAAAATCTGTTGTTTTCTGGTTCTGTCAGAACTGTAAATGAAAACTTGGATTCATTCTCACATTTTCTTGACTATTCAATTAACGCAGAATCTATTTTTTTTTTCTACATGGCATACTAAATCTCTTACATTTGGCTATTATTCTTTGTTACCACTACAATTTTATTTAATAATACTGACAGAATTACTATGCAATCAAAAGATGCTATGAAAGCAGCCAGGCCTGAGACCTTTATTTTCCTCTAATCCTCGTATTTCTGATATATCCAATTGCACTTTATGATACCAAAAATCTGAAGTCTGAAAAGTCTCTTGCCACAACCCTTAAAAAAATAACTTCATAGTAGAGCTCAAAAAAGGTGAGGAGGAAGCACAGCCAGAGAGTGGCAGGAACACTGACCTTGGGAAAAGATATATCAGTTTGATTGAAAACAGGCTTGGAAATTCTCCATGGACAGCTCCTCTCCCTCACCCCCAACCCCCTCCCCTTTTTTTTTTTTTCCTTTGGTGTATGTGATCAAATGAGTTGAGCACAGAAGAGAAAACTAAAATAGAAAAAGGCCTTTGCCCTTCCCATGGGGTGAGTCCCCAAATGTGTTGCACTCTTGACAGCCAAACATCTATGCTCAGTGGTACTTGTCATCACCGACCCTTAGAATTAGCTGGAAACATATCTCTCTGTTTTGACTTGAGCCTGATTGATCCCTCCACCCTTGCAAAGGCTGTGCTCCACTTCCTGGCACCACCAGACACATTGCAAATCATTACCACGGTAATTAGCGACCAGGTTCCCGGATATTAAGTGTGCTGTGGAGGAGGAGTCAGATACAAAGGGACAGGGGGAGTGCAAGGGGCAAGGAGAGCAAAGGTGAGACCAAAAGGGCTTGGAGCAGAAAATGTCTGAGGGAAGACCTCATCTGCAGCTTCCTCATGAGGGCAAGAGGAGGGGCAGGCACTGATCTCTTCTCTCTGGTGACCAGTGACAGGACCTAAGGGAACACCATGAAGCTGTGTTAGGGGAAGTTTAGGCTGGATATTAGGAAAAGTTTTTTCACCCAGAGGATGGTTGAGCACTGGAGGAAGAAAAATGGTCATAGCCCAAAGCTTACCAGAGTTCAAGAAGCATTTGGACAATGCTCTCAGGCACATGGTGTGATCCCTGGGGCTGTCCTGTGCAGGCCCATGAGCTGGACTCGATGATCCTCGTGGGTCCTTTTCAGCACAGGATATTCTATGCTGATAGGACTGCAACCTTTTGCTGAGTGAGTGCTAAATTTAACCTCACAGTATTATTGTGACATGTTTGTTTAGATTCTGCCCATTACCTAAAGGCACAGAGGAAAAGCTTCCTTTATGTCCTGCTCTGCACTGGTGCAGCCTCACCTTGAATACTGTGTGCAATATACACAATATAAGAAAGATATTAAACTACTGGGGAGTGTCCAAAGGAGGGCAGTGGAGATGGTGAAGGGCCTTGAGGGGAAGCCGTGTGAGGAGTGGCTGAGGGCACTGGGTGTGTTCAGCTGGAGGAGACTGAGGGGAGACCTCATTGCAGCTACAACTTCCCTGGGAGGGGCAGAAAGGGACAGGCACTGAGCTCTGCTCTGTGTGACCAGCAACAGGACTTGAGGAAATGGCCTGAGTTTGTGTCAGGGGAGGTTTAGGTTGGATCTCTGGAAAAGATTCTTCCCCCAGGGGATGGCTGGGCACTGAACAGGCTCCTCAGGTCCCAGCACCAAGGCTGACAGAGCCCAAGAAGTGTTTGAATGATGGTCTCAGGCACATGATGTGACTCTTGGGAATGGTCCTGTGCAGGGCTAAGGGTTGGACTCGATGATCCTTGTGAGTTCCTTCCAACTCAGAATGATCTCTGCAGCAAGAGGCAAGAGAGACTCCCTCTTGGGAAAATCATGGTCCATCTCACAGTGGTTTTTACCTCATAACCATTACAGGTTCAGAACATGCCAGCAGTGGTTGGCTTTCTCCTCTAATCACCATGCCACAAATCTATGCACCCTGCCCTACAGAATAAAGAGCGATTTGTTTGACAGTCCCTCCACCCTTCCTCTGCTGCCTGCCACCAGCCCAGGGAAGCTCCTCTATTCCTTATTGTCATTTACCTGGATGCTCCACAAGCAAGATTTCTTCAGGCTCCAGAAAGACTGAAAAACCCTTTTTATGGGTTAACTGTTGGACTTGGAGAGTTTTCCCAACCTAAACGATTCTGTGATTCTATATCCCATCTTCTCTTTTTCTTATCTAAAGAAAACCAGCGGGGACCAGACTGGAAACCAAAAGTCAAGGCAAGTCTTCTTCATCAAGGAGGAAAATCTTTATGTAAAGGCAGGATAATTAATAATTAGAAGAAGATTTTAGCTTAAGGATAGACTCTTGTTTTATCTTCTTGCAACCAGGAACAAAGGACTCTATTTTAAGAAAGAGCCAAGAGTTTTCAGTGTCTATTTACACTACTGATCTGCATCACTGAGCTCTCAAACCAGCAATAGCTCTTTAAACCCCTCTCCCAGCTGTTTCCCCGTGCCATCAATGGCTAAAAAACAGCCCTCTCCCCCTCACCACCTCAAACACCAAAGCTGCTTTCAGGGGGATTTTTAACCTCTTCTTTCAAGGTAGCATCACATCTGCAGTGGAAGACAAAAACCAGAGTCACACAGACCTGCTTGTGCATTTACAGCATGGTCTCAGAGATTCCCGAAACACTGTTATTGCCATATTTCACAGCACATTGTATCACCCTGACCGAGAAGCTCAGATATTCACCTTTGACCCAGGCCTGATAAGAGGCATAGACAGCATTCCTCTGATAGCTAAGGTAGAAGAGTTATGATGGCTCACTGAGAGCAAAAGAAGGGGTGGCCCCACTGTGATTTAGGATTTGTAAGCCCCTTATGATGAGTAGAATTCGCAGTGAAAGATGTTTTACCGTCAGGAGCTAAATCTTCCTGACAGTGCCAGCTTTGTGCAGCAGTGGAATGGGTTTCTTCAAGAATAAACCTAGCAGGATGTGTCCCCTTGGGATCCTGGGGAGCAAAATCAATGGCTAGCACAAGAGCTCTTAATTTACACACCAGGCAAGGGGCAGCAGCTGGAAGAAGAAAGATGATCTAAGCGTTGAGTTGCCTTTGTTTAACTGAAAAATATGGTATGCCCCTGATCCAGTTGAAATAGGACAATGTTTTTGGCTGGGATTCTTCACCCATGCCAGCGGAGTAGGCTGACACACTGAAGACTAATTTTAAATAGTGGAAGGGATTGTCATAAATAGAGTAAACAAGAGGTAATTAAAATTATATTTCACATGCTAGAGTAGTGGTGTGTTTCTGGGATCCATGCCTCTATATACAAGCATCTGTATTGTACCTACTCTTATCAACACACAGAAAACTTTCTTTATCCTTTCAAGAGTCACAAACCTTTCAAAGCCCTTGAGAAAACTCCTTTAGCTTTCTTAATATCCTTTACTATGACCCTAGAAACAGTGGGGTATTCAAATACCTGTGCCTCAGTTTCCCATTCTGCACAAAAATTTTTTGTTTGAGATTAGAATCACGGCTTTTGGGACAAGGACAGAGCAGTGGGTGTTACACACCTTGACTTGAGCAAAGATTTTGACACAGTCTCCCAGAATATACTTATAACCAAGTTGCCAAGTTATAAGCTGAATAAACATTCTATTACGTGTGGAAAATTGGCTGGATAGTACAGATTAACTGTGTCGCCAGGTTTTTAGTGTGATGGTCTGTGATAAAAAGTCCAACCAGTAGCCAGAATCCAGAGTTAAGGATTGCCAATGGGAGCAATATGCTACAAGCTCTTTATTGACAGCCTGGAAAAGGAGATGGGGTGCCTTATCAACAAATCTGTGGATGACAATGAGCTGTACTGGGAGACTGATATGCTAGAAGGAAAAATTTTTGTTCAGAGGGACTTCAACAGGCTGGAGAAACTGGCTGGAAGAAACTTTCCAAAGCTGAGCCCAGTATCTGGGATAAGCTGACCCCATGCAACAGGGCTGAGTGACCTTTCACATGGGCACATAGTGGAAAATGGGGAATGCTTTTAAACTACAACAGGAGAGATTTAGATTAGATGTCAGGAAGAAATTCTTCCCTGTGAGGGTGGTGAGGCCCTGGCACAGGTTGCCCAGAGAAGCTGTGGCCACTCCATCCCTGCAAGTGTTCAAGGCAGGGTTGGACAGAACAACCTGGGATAGTGGAAGGTGTCCCTGCCCATGGCAGGGGGGTGCAATGAGATGAGCTTTAAGGTCTCTTCCAATCCAAACCTTCCTACAATTCCATGAGTCTGGGGTACATGTTCCTCAGCAGTCCCTGCCAACCTGAACTATTCAGTGATCCAAATCACAAGTGACCTTTCAACCAGTAAGAAAAACCTGGCCAGGAGTGGACAACCTCTTCCCCCCTCCAGATGGCTGGATCTCATTTTACCAACTCAGCTCCCTGAATGGCTTCTGCTCTTTTGGAACACACAAGAATAATTATCTCCTCTGTACCACACAGCTAAAAGTAATAACAATTAAAGAGGATAAAGGGCTTTGAGTCCCAGGCAGGGTTTTCTCTGTGAGCACAATGTATAGCGTGTTATGAACCCCTGCGTTTTATCAGGAAACAGATTGTATCTGTGCAGTGGTTATTGTAACTGATGGGTGGTAATACCTAGTTCGCTGGGATTTAACCATATTGTGCGTGTAATTACATCTGTGACAATTTCCTGTCACAAGTGTAAGCCTTGCTGCCTTCAGAATGTGTGTGCCACGCTGGATGTCATGAATGGTTACAGCTGGTGGGCTGACACCTGAGTTTTCCGTGGTTTGTGCAGCAAGCCTGTCTTTAGAAAACACATATATTGCATGCATAATATAAAATGCAACATTTCTGAGTGCAGCCCCTCTCCCCAGCTCAGTGCCCAAAGCCTCAACCCAGCCCTGTTGTTTCAGCCGCACTCACAGTCCCCGAAGGCGCGGTGTGTGCTATCAGTGTGGTGTCTGTTTTCTACACAACTTGAGCTCCACTTTTATCTTTTCAGTTGCCACAGGCCACAGCCTGGTTTAAACCCTTCATATAGGTCATGTACTGGATAATAAACCCGCTCTTGCGGAAGAGCTGGGTCTCACTGTGCAAAGTCAGGCTGCAGCAGAATCAGGAGCCCAAGAGCATCCTCCCCCTCCTTCTGTATTTTACTTTTACCTATAGAAGGTAAGAATGTAACCTATGTAAACTAAAAGAGGTACTATTGTTATTACCCTCCACTTAAAAAAGGTATATATTTTTGGCTACCTAAAAAAAAAAGATTTTTTAAAGTTGTCAAAAATCTATTTAGGATAAAAAGTCAGAAGGAATAATTTTTAACTTCTTGAAATGAAAAACATTTACCTGACAGCAACAACTTCCACTGATGCCTTTAGACTTTGCCTGCTCAAAATTTTCCACCTCTGAAATATTTTTTTGTTTGTTTGTTTATTATGAAATTGCATTTTCCAGGGGACAAGATTTGGTTAAGAAATTGACTGAGAGCAGAAAAAAAGCAGGTAACAAGGAAATGGCCATGAAAAGGGTGAAATCATAAAGAATTTTTGTAGGAATGGAGGCTTTTTCTGCACAACTTGACCTATCAACTTAGGTAGACTCTGATAGGTATATATACCTTCTTCTCTTTTTTTATCTTTTCAACTTTTTTTCTATTTTTTATTTTTGGGTTTGGGTTTGTTTTTTTCTTCTTTCTATTTTTTTTTTTTTTTTTTTTTTGGTTGGTTGGTTGGTTGGTTGGTTTTGTTTGTTTGTTTGTTTTTAACAGCAGTCCACAATTTGAGTTTCAGATGTACAGTGGTTTCCTGGTCCTGACTCAGAAGATCAGGTTCACTTCTCATACTTGCACAAACCTGGCTGTGTGTTTGCGCAGCTGGGGACTGCCCCCCTCCCTGGCTCTGCACCACCATCCCCTTCTCACTGACATCAACAGCTCCCTCCTTTGCCTCCTCTGGGAGGTAAAGGTGTCCTTTGGTTCACCCAGAGGCAAAGCTTCTTACATTCAGACATCCAGACAAACAGCTCACAGGCTCACATAAATGTGTTTGTCTATTCAAGGCAGACCAGTCATTCCTCAGTAGGAATGCAGAATTTTATTCACAGGTTCTCTAATTACCAGAAAATTGTTGTTTCTTTATTAAAGCATTATCTTTTACTGATTTTATTTCATAAATAATCACGTCATTCAAATATAAAGATGAATCTGAGCCGTAGACCTCAGCTACCAGAGCAGATCTGAATCCCATAATCTGTTAAGTCTGATGTTTTCAGATTCTGCTTTTGTAATTCAAGCCACAGCAGATCCAAGTCCAGCACTATATATTAATCTGCACTTCTTCTGAGGTCACAAAAGAGATTTTTATAATCTAATAACTAATTCCAAAACCTGGAACAGACTAAGAGCTGGTTTTAAGTATAAAGTAGTCATTAAATGACAGTTCATTTTCTAAAGCACCAGTGACTTTAGGAAAACACTTGATGCAGAATACTAAATGCAGAATTTATTTAAAAACATAGAATACATTGCAAGCCAATAAATTAAGGTTCTCCATCTAGAGCTGCCCACATATTGAGGCTGGTTCTAACCCCCACTTAAAACAGTAATACTCCCTTCCCATTTGGCCAGTAGTACCAGGTTCACCTTTAAAAATAAAAGAGGTTTTACTGAAAACAAATTTATTTAAAAAAAAAAAAAAAAAAAAAAAGGGAAAAAAAAAGAAAAAGGGAAAAAACAAACCCATGACTGATTTCCTTACCAGACTGCCAGGAGGAGAACTAACCTCATCAGCTGCAGATATAGAACAGCCATCTGGTGTCAATGGCATTGCTGCAACAGTGCTTTGGGGTAAAGTACATTTCCATACCAGTCCAGGAGTCATATTTACCCTCTCAAGCTGTAAGCTGTACTCAAAATGTTCATATGGGAAAGCCATCTTTAAGCTTCCCTCAAAACATAGCTGTAAAAATGCTCTGTGTTGGTAGCCATCACTTATCTTCAGGAGTAGAACAAGAAAATATAAATATATATATATGTATACACACATATATATGTTTGTGTGTTCATACTTAAATGCCTATATGTGTAGGTATTTATATATATATATATATATATATATATATATATATATATATATATATATACCTCTGTGTGTGCATAGCTGACAAAACAATGAAAAACAAAGACTGAAAAACATAGACAAACTTCACTAACTTTTATTGGAAGTAGTGGCAGGAGTTATTGTTATTATTATGATGTTGAGGTGGTCCTATTCATGACTGTTTAGGGGGAAAAAAGGAAAAACAGTATAACAGTCTATTACAACCACATTTAATCAGCTTTCAACAAAATATGCCATGAACTGAAAAATTAAATTAAGATAAAATAACTCAAAATTACCTATGTCAGCTCCCCGTTCACCTGCCTTAAATGACTTGTAAACCCAAGAACTTGCAAGATCACAGCTTTACAGCAAACAAAAATTCTCCAGGCTAGAGCCTGGAGAAATTGTCCTGCCCTGTGTTCCTCAGACTACAGTATAGGGACTGCTGAGTGTCTGGAAGGTGTCAGAATGGGGCCTGTGAACTGTCTGCTAAAATCCTTGTAAGATCACACAGGAGCACAGTCCCAGGAAAGCAGGGGAGGGAGGAACACAAAACACAAACCAAACTAATACAAACAAAACCCTCCCACAAAGAAAATAAAAATAAACACACACAAAAAAAAACATGCAAACAAACAAAGAAATCCTATGAGAGCCCAAAATGCAGACAAACAAATAGCAATTTAATTTAAAAAAAAAAAAAAAAAAAAAAAGAAAGAAAGAGAGAAAAAAATGCCTCAGTACTTACAATGTCAGACTTCTTCCTAAAATGTTTGTGTCATAATGTCTGTTTCAGTAATGTTGCAAAAGATTATCCTTGGATAAACATTCTTTTTTTTTTTTTTTTTCTTTAATTTTGGTAATAAATTACACAGAGTACTTGATCTGGATTTTTGAAGTCTGGGAAATACTGATCTCTCCTGTCCTCAGACCAGCTTCTCTAATCATGAGACCCCACTTAGATCCACTCTTTCTTTCCACCATTCATGACCCCAGAATGCTTCTGGTCTCTCCTTCTACTATTACTTATCAGGGTTCACTCAAAATAAAGTTTCATCTCTCTTTCATGATCCTTGCCTCCAAAATTATACCATCTTGAGAAAAGAAAAAAAATATTGACTGGTTGGGGTTTTTTTCACCATCATAGTACTTTACCCTTTATAAATTAGAGGAAGCGTGAAAATTGTGATCCTTCACTAGGAAGCTTCAAAATAGCTGTAACCATGTAATTATTACTGTGAATGAAATGGAAACTACCAAATACAGCAACTGATTTGTGATACAGGATAAGTGCTTCCTGCTTTTCTCCCAAGCTCAGTACCCATGTAGAAGGGAGATACTGTAGCTGCAGGCATGAAAGCTTCCCAAAATAAATTCTAAGAGTGGTATGCAATGGGAAATATATTCTCTTTTCATTTTTGCTGCCTCCCAAAATGCCATTGGAAGAGGAGATGTGATTCTAAAATAATGATTTTCCTGGCAAAACCATGTTTTAAATAAATTATTAGATGCCAGTGAGGAAATATCACTTCACAGCTAGTAAATCAATGTCCTTTTGATTCAGGCTTCATTGAGGAAGGTCATGCAATGCTAAGGAACAGTAACTATGAGTATCTAATAAAAGTCACTGGTGTCTTGTTGGTTGACTTGGCAGCTATGGAAACACAGTGACCTTGCAGCAGAAAAGGTGAGAGCATGAAGTTGCAGCCCCACAAAGACTTAGCCATAGGTAGGTTTTCTCACATGAATGTTTCATTGTTGACTCAGCAGCGTTACTCACAGGGGCAACATTATTCATGTGCTTAATGACTGAAGAATCACATTTTCGTGCGCTCACTCACCCCTCTAACCAGCAGCTTGCTCCTTGGCCTGCAAAGCCTCTGCCCTTTCTTTTGTTCTGATTTCCAAGGGATAGAAAAATAGTGGTATTAAGTGGAAAAACTCCAGACACAACAGCCAAATTTAAAAGGACAATTGGCTACCAACTGTGAGCATGTTTTAGAGTGTAAATACCTAACTAACCTTGATGTGAAGTCTGAACCCGTGGAAAGCCAGTGGGCTCCCTAAGTGCCTGGCAGGCTGCAGGCTGTGAATAGATGGACTGCACTCATGGATGTGTCTATGCTGCTGTTTTCTCTGCATCAGGAATGCTGGGTAATTAATGGCATCCTCTTTGATGGCATCAGCGCTGAGAAGTGTTTGGAAAACCGTCACAACGTGGAGGCCACTGCTCCCTACCAAGGGAAGTTCGCTGCAATGGGATCTGCCTCAGTCAGTCTGTAGGAAGTTCCATCAAAAAAGGTGGTGAAATTATTGGGAAAATTCATGCTGATTTCCTTTGACTTTGGAGCAGGCTGTTAAAACGCCTTGGGGCTCAGAACAAGACTGTCAAGTGATATACTTCCAGCAGGTGCCATTAAAGCAGAGCAAATGCTGCTTGTTACCAAGAGCAGACACAAATCTTCCCACTGAATTTAACAGGCTTCAGATCAAAACCTTTCCACAGTGTTTTCCATTTCAGCTACAGGGAGATACTACAAATACAGTCCTATCCTGAGAGGTATGGAGAACCTATTTCTTCCCACCAATACAGATAAGACAGTGAAGCTTTGTTCCCCTCCTTCCTCTCAACAGGAAAAGTATGTGGAACAGTGCGAAAACGTTATCAGAGAGCACTTCTCCCACTATAAAGTGGTGTAATTCTCTTGGCTTCCATAAACTGAATGAAAGTTTGCACCAGGCAAGCTCTACTATTTAAGTCTACTTAACTGAAACAGCTCCTGCATCAAAAACAAAACAAAACAAAACAAAAAAAACAACAAACAAACCAAAAATCACACCACCTCATAATGAATATGTTCAATCCAAATTTCTGTGATGATGGGTATATATGTGTAAACCTTCCTCCATTTTCCACACAGATACACACTTAGTGTAAGCTATCCTTTTCTCCATGATATCTTGCGCACAGAAAATGCAAAGCTCAGGCATTAACAGTAATCATAAAAACACCAAACCCAACAATAATAATAATTATGGTACTGATTTGACATAATAGCAGCAATAACTGCTCTTGAAACCCTGTGAGTGTAAAAGTCCTGTTTGTTTTATGAGCCTGCACACAGTGCTAGTCTTAAAAATAAGAAATGTTCTTTCCAGCTCAGATTTCATAGAAAAAAAAATTACATCTTTAATTGAGATTTATGGCATTCAATAGGACTCAGCAAGGATAGAAAAACTGCTTCAGAGTGTAAAAAAATAACAGTTAAAAATGGGGAAATGTGATTAAGTGTCTTTAATTCCTACTGCCTCCTTTACGGGGTTTCCGATGGCCTCAGGCAGAAATAGGCACTTATTGTCTTTAAAACGGCATTATTCTTGGCATAAAATGTTTATGGATCAAGATGAAACTCGTTTTGAGAAATAATAACACTGGCATGAGTTGAAAGGACCTTGCCTTTGGAGGAGAAAAAAAATTAAACATATATTTAGTTTAATGGAAAAATGTACTTAAAGGGAAACACTTAAAAAAAAAAAAAAGGGAGTTTCATGATGAAAATATGATTTAAACATATAATACTTATGAGACCAGGGTGATTTGCATCTCAATAATGTGAAGTTAAATTTAAATCTCAGTTCAGCCTTAAAATGGAGATAATGATGACCCTTAAAGGAGAATGAGGCTTTGCAAGGAGCACCATTAACTATTTCTAGGCAACTGTGTTGCCTTGGGCAATGAAAAACTGGGAAAGGTAGAATCCTTTTAGGACTCACACTCCTAAGCACTTGGCATATATTTCTGCATATTTAACCACAGGAAGTAGTAACTACTGATAGTCAAACCCTGGTCTGAGTCTTTGCAATCATAGTCTTGATGGCACTGCAAGTCACAGCCAAAACCAGTCTGAAACATACGGTATTAAATACATGACACCCTCATTAAAGCTGTCCCATATCCCAGATCCATGTGCTAATTTGAGGCAGAGACCTGTGTGATCTAAGTTGGTTCTGCTGCCAGGAGGAGAAAATCACGTGAACCCGCATACTGTCACCTTTGTCAAAGTTTGTAGCTGGTCAGGGTTTTATAAGCTGGGCTTCCAGCCCAGCTTTGTCTCTTGTGAGAGGGAAAGAACAACAAGAACTAGTATTCTTGCTGGACCCTTGATCCTGCAGCACAAAATACCATGAAGAATGGCCTGCACTTGAGTATGATTGCTCACACAGCTGCATGCTCAGAGATCCGAACCTAAAACCTGGATTAAAATACAAACAGAGAACATGGTTCAACTTGACTGAACCAGGAGGACTGATGAGGTCCTGACAAATTCGTTTTGGTCCTGCTAAACCTTTGAAATGCAAGTAGTGTTGAGGTATCCTCAAACATCCTACCTTGCTTCAGCAACGTGGTTAGACCCCTTCAGCCCAGGATCTGTTAATGGGGTAAGATAGCAACCTCTTTGTGATTGGTTTTGGGGATTGGGTTATTGCTGTAATAGAGATGGAGCCTGAGGGAAATGCAGAAAAATAAAATAGCAGCAAGCAGCATATTTTTTTCCCATCTGGAAAAAGTGTGTTCCATTAAAATGTTTCATGCAAGTAGTTAACATCTAACTTCATTGAAATGACACTATAAGATCCTAAGGAATAAACTGAAATCTTTTATTGCCTCTTTTCCTAACCAATAAAGGTGAAATACACTGGATGCTCAATTACTTGCCCCAGGAAAGAGAGGCAGCCTGAACACTACTTTCTAGCTTAAGAATGAGACCCGAAAGACAGAAATCATATTCCCTGTGCAAATATCATGCCAAAGCCTTCAAAACCTCAGCTGAGACCTCAGCAAGGTTTCCAGGTCTCAAATTACCAGGATCCCAGCACAATTCACCACTACCTTGTCAGGGCTTTCCAAGATGGACTTGTTGAATGTGTTTCACCAGAGGGACAGTCGGTACTGAACCTCACACAAAAGTTCAGGGGTAGGGAGGCTCTGAAACTTCAGGTCACCTTTAATTTGAAGCTGCATGGACAGGGAGAAAAAATACTAAATTATTAAAAAATATATTAAAAAAAAATTGAAAGAAATTCTTTGGCACCAAGAGAATAGCCATTTAGACCAGTCACTTGGAAGGAGCAAAGATACCCATCTCAAAACAGTATTAGCATTTTGCACAAAGTGCTATTATTATTTTGATTTTATGGATTTTAAATTAAGGTTTCAACAACAATCAGCTTCTTAATAAATAAAAGTTTGGACAGGTACAACAATAACAAAACATAACTTGTGTTTAGTAAGTACAACTCATCTGAAGGATGATATACACAAGATCCATTTAAACCCCCATATCAGCATCAATGAATATTGATTTATTATTGCCTTTTACGGACAAGTAGGTCAAAGTTTTACTTGACTTTCAATCTTCTCTATCTAGGTGTCCAAATACTGACCTTAGTCTGAGTTGCAAAAATACCAAATTTTCATATAATCTCTGAGAGACTGTGCTGTTCAGCATCTAACTCTTAATAAGATGATAAATATTTCATATTTACCAAGAGGTGCTTATTTCCAGGGAATAAAAGTATGGGGAAGAAGGAAGGAGGTGGGGCATATTTTCTTCAGTTCTGTAACATCAGCCAAATTCTCATACAAATGGTAGATTAGATCTTGAATGTTGTATGATGAAGTCCAATTTCAGAAACAGATTTGAGAATTACAGAACGTCAGCATTTTTTTCTTTCAATAACTCTGCAAAAAAACCCATTTCAGACACTGATCCAAGGCCCTGTGGGCCTCGGCACTGCAAGAGGAAGATTAAATTAAGCTGTTTCATATCACAGAATGTTTGGGTTGGAAGGGACCTTAAATATTATCTGGTTCCAGTGCCGTGCCATGAACACCTTCCACTAGACCAGGTTGCTCCAAGGCCCATTGAACCTGGCCTTGGATACTCCAGGGATGGGGCAGCCACAGCTTCTCTGGGAAACCTGTGCCAGGGCCTCACCACCCTCACAGTAAAGAATTTCTTCCAAATATTCAATCTAAACC
Source organism: Pyrocephalus nanus (assembly GCA_038380795.1). Taxonomy (NCBI): domain Eukaryota; kingdom Metazoa; phylum Chordata; class Aves; order Passeriformes; family Tyrannidae; genus Pyrocephalus; species Pyrocephalus nanus. Next base: position 3,484,224 of record CM076263.1, on the reverse strand, counting down.
TACTCTCAGTTATCCCATTGGGTTATCCCAGTCAAATACCCCATTCAGTTTTTCCTGCTGTGTTTTATTCCTGCTTTTTCCTCCCTCTGTTTATGACTTAGAAATGTTTAAAGACTCTTTTAACCGGTCAATCTACGGAGCACGAGGGAGCCTTAAAAACAACAACAACAACCCCAAGCAAAAACCCAACCCAAACCAAAGAAAAACCAAAACAAAACCCACAAAGAAACACAAGCCCAGCAGCACAAGATCACTGCTCTGAGCTAAAAATACAAGGGGACTACAAAACAGCCCAATTCCTGCGCTTCTGTAATCACACATCTGAGGCAGATCATCAGCATTTTAAGGAGTGGGTGATGCTTGCAGCCTCTCAGTTGAGCATTGTAACATTAACTGACAGCTTGTGGGAATCAGGGCATTTTCCTTAGATATGTAAAAATAAAAGTCATGTAATAGTTACAAATTCCGCACTCCAGGGAAAGTGGGCGACATTAGTGAGGGATAATCATATGGCTGAGATTTGGAGATATGGATCTTCCCCTCTAGGCCATAAAACTCCCAGTAGCCTCTTTCCTGAGGGGAAAAAGCAGAGTCTAGAACTCAGGTGGGTGGTAATTTGTCAACTGTAACAAAAAAATAAAGCGTTATGGTCACTTTGAAGTATCTGCTCTGCCACCTCCTCCCTACTTCATAGAATCATAGAATAGTTTAGGTAGAAAGGGATCCTGAAGACCATCCAATTCCAGCCCTCTGCCATGGGCAGGGACACCTTCCACTATCCCAGGTCGCTCCAAGACCTGTCCAACCTGGTCTTGGACACTTCCAGGCATGGGGCAGTCATGGCTTCTCTGGGCAGTCTGTGCCAGGCCCTCACCACACTCATGGAAAGGAATCTTTTTTCCTAATATTAAATCAAAACTTACTTTCTCCAGTTGGAAGCCATTCCTCCTTGTCCTCTCACTGCTCTTGTAAATAGTCCCTATGCATCTTTCTTGTTGGATCCCTTCAGGTACTGAAAGGCTGCAATTAAGTCACCCTGAAGCCTTTTTTTTTCCAGGCTCAACAATCTCAGTTCTCTCAATCTTTCCTTGTAGGGGAAGTACTTCTGATAGGAAGGGAGGTTTAGAGAATAAAGAGTTTTTTAAACAAGATTTTAGTGATGGGCATTGAGAATGAAACTGGAAAGTCATTCTGGAGAAAAAGACCCATTGGAGAGGCTGGGCCAAATTTCTGAAAGTTCATGTGCTTTTGTACAAGTTCAGATAAGTCCGCATTTTGAAACCTATGATTTTATCCTATATAATTAAGCATTTTTGAAGCAGAACACTAGTGCACATTTATTTTGTTAGGGCTTTTTAGTGAATATCTTTACTGAAGCTGGCACTTAACGTCATCATTCTAATATGAATAATACAAATTTACACCACTTAGTTTTGAAACAAGATCATATTTATGTGTGGGGGATATTCAGCTAAATCCATGGATGATTTATAAGTTCATGTTTGTGTGAAAAGGGAAGTTTTGAGACCTTTCCAAAATAAGACTTTATTTTGGGTTCCTTTTTCTAACATATGGCTTCATCCAAACTTTGAAATACTAAGTATTTGTCATAACTACTTTCATATTTATTTATAGTACAATTTCCTTTAAATGTACCTTTTTGAGCAACTAACACTGTATTTATCAAAAGCTACTACTTGATTTTTTTTCTTTTTTCATCTTCTTATTATATTCACTTATACTTTCTCAAAGTGATCACCATTCTCAATACCTTCTAGGAAGGCATAAGTCTGCTTAAGAGGAAAAGCCACTCATACTTCATGCTAAGGTCTCAGCTGATGTTGTGACGAGGAGGTGCCTCAAGAAAAGCTGATGCTTTTTCCACATTTTTTTTTCCCAAGGAATCAAAGCCAAAAGTATGTCTCATAGAGACCACCATCATTTCATGGAGGTCTCTGCTGCCAGGTTCACTGTTTGAACTTGCCTATACATGATAAACTCTCAAAGGATTAGTGAGTGGAAGGATGTCTCAAGTCTCCCCCTAATTTTTAAATTATTGTTTAATGTCCAGAAGATATCCTACAGAACACGTCTTTATTGAGTGACTTAAATATTCTAATGATTTTCAGTGGTTTTTTTGCGATTAAGAAAAACAAAAAATTCTCTGCCCTTCTGACAGGGTTGATGAGTTGAATCTTTATTCTAAGAACGCTGGGGGGGGGGGGAAAGAAAATAAGCTACCAGTGTCCAAAAAGCAATTTATTTTTCAGCCCTTTAGTGCTAAAATAGCTTTCTAAAATATATGGTATATGCAAAATTGAAGAAGCTCCTTTCTTCCTAATAACTTTTTAGTATTACACTTCCACAACACAACTGTCTTGCAGAAGATTTTTATTTATTCTCTTGCCTTTCCTGACCTTCCTATTTAATAAATCAAATCAAAACAACTCTGCTTCAAAAAGACCACTCCAGAAATAGCCTCTATTTCCTGTATCTCCTTTTTTTTTTTTTCCCTAGCTTGCAAGATTCCCATGTGTCTTTTTTCTTTGCTTATAAAAGACAACCATGCTCCACTGGCACGCAAAAATAAAATAACAAATATACATAATTTAGAGTGATACTTACAGCTTTGTCTACTACCAGATGATTTTGTTGATAACTTTTCCTCTGCAATTCTTAAGAACTGGATTCTGTTTACAGGTGCAAACACCTAGAGATATATAGAGGGGAAAAAAAAAAGTCAATCACTTTAGAGAAACTGAAATTAAAGTATTCTAAAAACATGCTCTTAGCTAAGGAAAACTTGGATTTGTATGTCACAGGTAAAAGGATTTTGAGTGTTCCACCTTCAGAACTGAAGCAGAAAACACAAATAGCTTCTAACTTTGATTTTGCTAAAGTAGAAACTAAAATGGAAAAGAGGAAAATGGAAATCAAGAACTCGGTTGACCACATAAGGAGGAAACAGCAAGAGGTGAGAAGGTCTTCACAGAGGCTTTCTTGAAGCTGTTTTTCCCAGAGCCCCCCTGAAGATAGTGTCAAGAGAACTCTGGATTTCCCTCTGAGGGAAACTGTGCTAAGCACAGAACCCAGGGAGAGCCTGGGAGAGCAACCCCTTCTTTTCTGCAGTCACCTTCCCCACAGTTTTGTGACTTGAGGTAGAAAAGCTCTCTCTCATCCCACCATCCATCATCTCCCTGTTCTACCACCTACTTTGCTCAAGAAAAGCAAAGGGGAATCCCTTACCGATGCCATATGGCATGAGAAATATTCTGCAGGTATTCAGAGAAAAGAGTTGATGTTCAATTTCTCCCCTGAAAAGGTGTTTCTGTGTCACAGAGGAACCAAACAGCAGGATAGTCCCCTCTTTGTTTTTGCACTCACTTCCATGAAGCTTTAGCCCATCGAAAAGCAAACCTGCAAGATAAAGTCACAAATACTCACTGAAGGAAAAATTACATCCACAGAGGAGGCTGTTCATAGCATATCCCCCTCTCCTGGAACTGCCTTGTTTATCTGGGACTAGATTCAAGTCTTCTGAGGCACTGAAAATCCCAGAGAGCAGCCACCAACCCACATATGTGTATATTCCTACACATATACAGTCCTCCAAATTCACACTCTGTTGGTTAATTAATTGAGTAATGACATCAGGAAGCAGCAAGACAACCAGGTGACTAGTGTAAATAATAGAGACAGTGTGTGTTTGGGAGTCTCAGCAGTGAATGTCCTCCCCAGCCCTGTGTGAGCTATTCATTGCTTCATAGGTTGTTTTCAATAATGAATGGATGTGAGAATGTTGTGATTGGCTCACCAGCATTTCATGAACCAAAAAAGAGCAACCCACAAGCAAATAAACCATCCAGCTTAAATGATTCACTCTGATCTGTAATTTTATATGAGCAGCTTTAGGGAGCTGGGATCACACCTCTTTTGTATAAATAAATATCTTAGTACACGGCTACTTGGTTTGATTTATTTAAATATTAAGGGAAACATGGGAGAAAATTAGATGAAATAAGGAGATAAAGGAAAATGCATTAGGTGATTTACAGTAGCCAAAATTACACAGTTCTGCTCAACAAACACCCATACATCCAGTGCAATATGTTTCACCAGAAGGTCACTCCCAACACCCTGTTGAAGTGTCTCTGGCAGGCTGTGCTTCTCAGCCTGGCTGTAGTGCCCCAGTAAATGATGCCTGACATTTACATAGCACCTTTCACCTCCAAATCCCAAAGCACCTGACAGAGTGTTAAAACTGATTACAGGCTGTGGGCCAGGCTCTGCTCTCTGATGCACTGAGGCAGAGGGAAAGACCCTGCCTTGGTAGCCCTGGCTGCAACCTCAATTGTATTAGTGCAACTCCACTGACTTGGTCAATTGCATTAAAGGGTCACTTTGCCAGTCCATAAAATTCCACCAACTACAATACTTTTTGATTCTGCACGGTGAGAATGCATATTTCAAACAGACCACCCACATTTGTGGTTAGATCATGGCTAGGAGCCAGTGATGATTGTACTTCTGTAAGGACTCCGAGTAAATAGAATTGATCTGCTCAGCAACAAATCCAGTCTCTAGGCTATAAAAATCACTTGGCTTATGACTGGACCCTTACAAACATGGGTCCAGTTTAAACTCAGAAGATAAGGGCCTGTTATCCTAAAAACTGACCAGAGTCACTTCTCCCACCACTGCCAGTGGACATGAAGATTGTCAGGATCTGGTTCAGCTGTGTTTTCTTCATGGAGATGAAGCTGTAAGCATTACAGGACAAGAAGTAGTCCTATTGGTCTCTCTGAAAGATTTATGCTGTGCAGTCTTGCACACAACCTAATCTAGTCTGCAGAAGTACAGAATATGCTCGTTACAACTTAACAGGTCGCCCAAAAGCTGACCTTACACTTTAGCTGGAAAGACAAAGCATAAGGTTGTGTCAGAGCACCTGAGAGAAACAAGCATCCATCCAGGCAAAGAAAGATCACATCACGGGGAGTAGGATACCAGCAGCTGTGTGAATGAGAGTACAATCGTTTTGAATGAGTACTTGTAAACACTGATGTCTGGATTTTCCATCCTTCAACTCACTTGCAGGAGCAGTTCACCCACACTGCAGAGTGGGATCAATAGAATTTGTCCACCTGTATTATTTTCTTCCACTTAAATGACGTCTGGGTGGAAAACCTGGTCTAGTGATAGGTGTCCCTGCCCATGGCAGGGGTTTGGAACTAGATTATCCCTTCCAATCCAAACCATTCTATGAATCTGTGATTCTATGAGAACACACCTGATTGCTTGCACAGGACAAAACATATGTCACAAGAGGGTGACGAATTAGACTTAAACCGTTCTTCTAACTAGTCCAGCACAAAAAGTCCTATCAGGTAGTATTCTTCAAGGCTTGTTTCTGTTCACTACAAGTCCTCATCAGGATTGTATGTGAAAATACTTCCCTGTTAATATTCAACATACACATTAACTACTGCTAATCACCACTGCTCTACATGTGACAGCAACTGCTGTCTTTTGTTACTCTGATCACCAAGAGTTGAACAGTCCATTTGTAACCACGCTTGCTCACAACTTCTGAGCATCTTCAGACAGCTCTGGAGCTCAGGCTGAATTGGTCAGAAGTGTATTTTAATCACATTGCGTGCAATTCTTTTCCTAAGATGGGAAAAAACAAACAAATGAACCAACCACAAAAAAGACAAACAAAACAAAACAAAACAAAACAAAACAAAACACAAACAAACAAAAACCCCACACCAGTTTGGAAAAAAAAAAAAAAAAAAAAAGGCCGGGGGATCAACTCCAAATGGCAAAAGAACCTTAGCAGGTAAGGCCAGATGGCGCTTAAGCCTCTTTACATTGTTGCCTATTTACCCTCAGATGCTGCCACTTAACAACATTGATGGAGGAATAGGTAACAGAAGCAAGTGATTAATTAGGAGGTCAGAGGCCATTTCCACTTCATTGTTTTCATTTACCTGGGACAAGACCAAATCAAATAAGAGCTCCTAAAAGGAGACTTCCAAGGGAAGCTACTAATCACAATTCCTGTACTTGGTATTCACACAGTGCTCTTTTAAACTCTTTGAACATATTGCAACAAGCCAAGCAATCTATTGTAAAAACAGGGGCTCCTGGCTCGCTTTCCTGGGAGCTTTTACTCTTTGAATCGGAAAGACCTTATTGATTCTAGAGTCCCACAACTCTGGCAAGTGAAACAAGACAGATGTTGCCAGAATCTTGTGCATTATATTTGACAGAGGGGAAAGTTAGCCCAATTTCATGTGAACATGTACCCAGGAGTAAATTGGTTCATAGCAGATGCAACAGACAGTATCCTCTGTTCTAGTAACATCTTTCATCCTCTTAATGAAACATTGGATTTATAGTTTCCTCTTCTCTGTTTTGCAACAGATTGTCTTATAACCTTGAAAGTGTTGGTAAACCTGCCTGCAATATAGAAGCTTTATTCCCTCCCCCCCCCCCCCCCGCCTCAAGAATCTTGTCTTTGTTTTGTGGTATTTTGGGGGTTTTTTTGTGGGTGGTTTTTTTGTTTGTTTGTGTGGGGTTTTTTTGGTTGTTTTTGTTTGTTTGTTTGTTGGTTGGTTGGTTGGTTTTTTGTTTTACTTTTTCTTAAGATAGTTTCACTCAGAGCATGAAGTGGTCTCATTCCTCTAGTAACCCCATTACATTTAAAGGTATTAATGGAATACTACAATACCAGTGCTGGTGCTAGATGCTGAAATGGATGCAGCCATGAATCTAAAACTTCCCTTGAATGATTGGAAACTGCTGTACTACAAATGCACATTTCTACAGTGACTTCATGCCTATGGAAGGCCAAATAATAGGAATTCTGGGCTCAGACAGGCTTGGAAACACAAATCTTGATCCAAAACCAAGTTATGTGGTTTGGGACCACCTTTAGGTTTTATGAGAGTTGGGCACTGAAGGTGCCTCCTGCCAGAGTAAACACGGGAAGCAGTTGGGAAGGAGAGCAGAGCCAGTTTTGTTTGGGCTGGGCTGCAAACCCAGCTCAGGGCCAGGGTCACTGGGGAGCTGTTCAGCGTCTCATGCTGGGCAGGTGGGCAGTTCCATGTGATATCTCTGTGCAAGGATTGTGGAGCTTGCTCAGTCATGAGGTTCCAACCCACAAAAAGAGGCACTGAAAAAATGGGTTAAATGAACCGCAGGGTGTCAACCCTGCTCTGGAAGAGCTCAGGGCAATGCTGTTTCATTCATAAAGTGAGGCAGCTCTTTGCATGCACTGCTTGAACCTTCAAAATGCTGAACTGGGCACAGAAAGATGAATTACAGATGAGAAGAAGGCTTCTGTGGGCCAGGTAGGCTACAGGCTTATTTTCTGTCTCTGTCATAGATTTGCTATCGGATATAGATAAATCCAATAGAGATTACCTAGCTCTCTAAGACCCCATGTTTCATCTGGAAACAATACAGTTATCTGCATCTGTTTAAATATAAAAGCCAGGGTGCTCAGGTATTGTCACCAGAGAGCCCAGATAAGTCCCTCAGGCTCTGAGATTTGGATGCAAGTCTGACCACATGCTTTTCCAAACTTCAAGAGGCTTATGTCCCATCACAATTATATGGAGAAAACCACTCAGATTAACTTCCAATGAGAGGTCTTACATACTTCCAGCCCCCAAAAGCCGCCTTTAATAGCTTGGAATTTCCTTTTTTTATTATTTTTTTCCCCCTTTCCTTTGTTGTTCTCCTCTCTCACAAGTCACTCAGTAAATTAAATTTCAAATGATTCTGGATGGAATGAGTTGAGAGATTACCAATATAACAAACTAAATCAAGTTCAGGAGAATAACTATGCTGAGACAGACCCTTAGCATGGCCAAGCTGTCCTGAGGGTGAGGTGTGCCAAGGTGATTTGAAATGCAACCTGGACCACCAGTCCAGGAACTACCTCACTGGAGAAAAGCCCATGAGTCTTTTTTTTCATCTGGCCTGCTTATGCCCCATGCCTTTTCCATATATCTATCTGGTTCCACGCTATTACAGATAAGGAAAACCTGAACCATTTGGCACCCAGTCTTTTGGCAGCGACAGCACCAAAGAAACTATCACTGTTTTCACGACCTCGTGCTTTTTGGTGTCTGAAGAGGACTGGAAGTAATTCTAAAAGACAGTGAGGAAAAGCTTAATCAGATAATTGTGATAATGTTATCAGTCTCTAATTGGCTCCACAGAAGAAAATGTAATTATCCCACTAGCTGGTGAAAGGCTGAGGTTTCCAAGAAGCCTGGGTGTTTTAGACAACCTTGTCACAGGGGTGTCTGTGTTTTACACCCGGATATATCTGTCATTAGGTAAAGGGTAATGAAAGAGAGAGTGTGGAGAGAAGTTTGAGTGAAGTACAATGGCAGGGCTCCAGCCCACAGAACCATTCTGGCAATCCCTTCTCCCAAGTGTTAGCAGGAGAACTGGTCCTACTTTTAGCCTAGCAAATAAGCTTTGCTTGGCAGGAAAAATGAGATGTATAATTGGTGTCAGGTCTAGAAATTTTAGTAAAATTACACCGACTTACAGTTGTGCTAAACTTGTTCACAATGAACACTTCCACTTCCGAGGAGGGGAGGAGAGGGGAGGAGACACAAGTTCAGCCACCTGAGTTCATGTCTGTGAGGAGATGCTTTCTAGGGTAGGGAAATAAGGCCATGAGAAGAACAGGCTATGCTTCAATCTCATTTCTACCTTGAAAGGTCTTGTTTGACTGATAATGTCATTTTCAATCCTTCCAAAGAAAATGTAGGCTGGAACCGACATCATCTTGCCTGAGGGAGCTTTATAACACCTTCTTGGTTTTGCAGCACTCAGCAGTGCATAATGTGAAAACCGAATCAGATGAACACTTACCCATCATCAACAAAGCAGCAGGTCTTTCAGATCCACAAGGTGTGACCTGTGATGTTTTCCACACTTTTCTCACCCTGCTTCCACACCAGAGGCCAGCAGAAACCACGGAAAGAGAAGGCAAGACCCCACTCACACAATGGAATGCTTTCCTACACAGTGCCCCTGTTCATCACATGCAAAGCATGCTGCAGTCTGAGCTCTCCTCTTCCACAGCAATACTTCTCCTGTCATGGTCCTAGGGTGCTGTGGGTGCCACAGCTCTGCTTTTTCCATGACTTTTGGGTTTGGCAGATCCCTGAATTGTGTGTTTTGCCTGCAGCTGTAGCAATGCTTTGCGACACAGCAGCTCTGACTCCAAGTGATCACAGCTGGCTCATCTCTTTGAGCTGAATTGGTGAAAGACAGACTAAATGACAGGTTACTTCAATGCAGCTCTTAGCAAGAACTTATGGAGATTATTATGAAGGAGCTGGAAAGGCATCACTGGAATGTGCTTGTGGAACTGACAACTGAGCGATAGCTTTCTTTGATAACTTTTAATCACTGTGTTTTCTACTTATGCAAATTGCAATAATACCCTTGATGCTCTGGATTTCTATGGCGTTCAGGCTCGTGGCAATGACATGAAGATTCAGATCTGGATGCTCGTCCGCCACTCACTTGTGTCTGCATCAAAGATGTGCCACATTTGGTGGTGACACACATTGATTCGTGTGGTACATGTGTCACCAGAACACATGCATTCAGAAAGGAACATCTCACAAAATGCCACTTCGGGAGACTTCATCCTGGTTTCATCACACTTTAGGGTTTGCTTGCACTGCTAATTGCAGGTGAGCTGCCTCTGTGTGCCAAAGGAAGGAAAAAAAAAAAAAAAAAAAGGCACATGGGCCTAATTTTTCTTGTAGCAAGATTTCTGCTAGTGCTTTGCTGCAGAAAACAGGCAGAGCAAGGCTGCAGCACTCCACACAAGTATGGATTGTGTGTCCAGGCCGACATTTCAAAACCAAGCACGTTTTTAAACAAGGGAGCTTCACAAACTTTATCCTCACCAGGTGACACAACTGGCTTTGTATACCCAAATTACCATACTGATTTTCAAAAGAGGATAACAACTCCTAAGTCACTTTAGAAAGCTTTTAAAGTGACACCAAAGATCTCTGCACAGGCACAGGGCTTGCTGGATATCACGACCTGGAGCAATACCTTCTCATGAGTGACATGGAAATTGCCTATTTATTCCACTCTGGCTCCATCATAGAAGTAGTCTTTATATTACAGTCACTGGTGGTTTGTCCAGCTCAGCCTTCCACGGGTTTCTTTCAAAGATGATTTAATAGGCCTTTGGACCATAATGTTGTCGGCAGATGTGGTGCTATTAGATGATACTGCCACTAATTGAGACTTAATACACCCCCTTGCCCAAAAGAATGTATTGTGGGTAATTTTATCTCAATATTCAATCTAAACTTTCCGTCTCATTACTCCCAACCTTACCTACTTCAGCCACCCTAAGTGATCACTCCGCCTGTTTCCACCTATGATAAAGATGTGGGCAGTTATCATATTCTGCCTCCTGCTCCCCTGGATGTAATTAGGCCAAGGTATAAATTGAGCTGAGTGTAGGTCACAGGTTGGTCTAAAAAAGAAGGTCAAAAGGCGAAAGTGGAGCTCTATCAAGGTAGCACTAGTGATAAGCTCTTCTCTAAATAAAACTGAGCCCAGCACCTGTGTCCCAGTTTATTTTAATCTGCTCTGTTCTTTTTGTTTATGTGCCTCTTTTTTTTCCTGCTTATTGGAACTGATACTAGGGTGTGTATATCTGACACTGAGGATATCTGTCTGGCTCAGGCTTTGCAAGGTTTTGGGCAATGTGCTAAAAATTGAATTTTTCTGGCATGACACATGAGCTATCACTGTTAGTGTTGTTGCAGGGATGTCCTGAACTATTCCAGAAGGTTTTCATGGGGTGTTGCAGAAGGGCATAAGTCCTGGCATATCCTTCAGGACCCTGGAGATACCTCAGACACTCCTTGATATCAAGGAGCATTAGAAATCTATTTGTGGGTAACTGAATTGGGATCACTGTCATATTACTTTTACAACAGTAAAAGTGCAGTCTGTGCAAATGCTTTTGTTTTTTGGGGCTTTCTAATGTGTGAAGGATGGGATTGTTTTAACCAGATTTTTCATTCCATGGGAAATTCTGAAAAGGTCAGCTTCAAATCGGAACAAAATTGAAGACAAAAGAAAACAAACAAGCAACCAAACGAACCCACAAAACCAAAACAAATTTAAAAAAAAAAAAAAATTCTTCCTGGGGAGGAAATTTTTATTCTTATTAACTCTATTGAGTATAAAGCTACTGATAGGTGTAGAAAACAATGTACTTCACTCAAGAAAAACAATCAGGGTTCCAGAGAAAAAACACTGGACTAGGTCAAGTGCTTTTTTTGGTTTAATATATCACAGGTGGTCCTGTGAGAGCAAGAGTAAGTTTAAAAGAGGAGGAAGCACTAATAAAGCATTGCTAGATACTAGATGCAAGGCACCTGGAGAAAAGATGAGGCAGAAAGAGTATCCAGAATTCCAGACAAAGGATTCAGGGTTCATGGGGAGCCAGTGCCCAGGGTGTCAAGAGCAATTTTAGTAAATCTTTGCAGCTGGCACTATCCTTTTCTTCTTCTCATGAAGCTGCATCCCTTCCTAAGCCTGGGGTACAGACTGCTGTGACCAGCACAGTGTCACTCCTGAGAGGGGATGGGCTGCTGGTGCAGCTACATAATGGTCTGGGTAAAACACTCCTCTGTTTTATGTAGTAGACACTTTCCATCCCCATCAAGAGAGCCTTGGCACTGTCCATGTGTTGAAAGACGGTGCCCAAAGCACATCAGCCAAACCCCAGGAGAGGATACAGGCTTAGAAGCATCATAGATTGCACAGCAACAACACAACAGGCAACCCAGGACTCTTTTAAACTCACAAACACAGCAGGGGCAAAACCAATTTCAGCAGGGTTTTCCCCAGATGTGAATTTAGCAACAACACATCATTAAACACCCATGGACTGGGGTAATTGCTTGTCTTTATGTGTTGATGCACAGCAACAAATCTACAGCTACTTCAGTTTCCACAGCTGTGCTCATGAGCAGGATGGCAGAGGTGATGGGTATGGCTTTCTGCTCCAAATGTCTTGGCCTTCAATGTGGTAAAGAGTTGTGAGGAAGGAGGGGAGAGACTGGCACATGGCATGGAAATCATCCAGCTTCTCTGGACTCTGAACATCTGTTGAAAAACTCCAGCAAACATGGTTTTGTATTTGATTCATCAGAGAATCACAGAATTATTTGGGTTGGAAGGGACCTTAAAGCTCATCCAGTCCAACCCTCCCCATAGGCAGGGACACCTTCCACTAGACCAGGTTGCTCCAAGCCCCTTCCAACCTGGTCTTGGACATTTCCATTCACACTTATGGATAAATCATTTAGGATGTGGGATAACCTGCAGGCTGGACTGTCCAATACTCACCAGATCAGGGAATAATAATGTTCCATCTGCCTTTGTAACCTTAATCCTGCCCTTAAGAGGATAGCTGTCATTCCAGCAGCTTTCATCAAACAAATACATATTTTTATTGTAAATCCTTTTATGAGATTATTTTTCCCTGGCTAAAGGTCAGAGTATATTCTGACAGATACAGGATTGTGAGAAGCAAGGGTACAAGTAACAGATGCAGCAAATACCTAATCAGTAAATTAAGGATAAAAACAAATCTCTGGTCTTCTGTTGTGTGGGAATGATTCCTATCACAGTCAAAATCCACAACGGTCCCAATGGAATCAACAGAGAAATACTAACAACAAAAACAACAGAAATTACTAGAGAAGACTGATAAAATGGTACAAATTCTTGAAATCATAGTCCATTTGTCACGAACTTAGGACAGCCAGGAAGAAACTGCAGGCTTAAAACAAAGTACTTTTTCTTGAGGCATCTGCACTCATAGGAAATTCCACCCTTCCTCCCACAGGATCAGGCCGCACAGTGTCATGTGTTTGTCACTTCCAGGATGGATTACTGCAGCTCCTGGCATTTGGTGACGAACGAGGGAACAATGCAGAGAGTGCAGCCGATGCAAACCACTTCTCCCCACTTCCGGGCGGGCTGAAGGAACCCTGAACACGCTAAACCCGCGCACCGAATCTTCCTCTGCAGTTTTCAACACCGACTTAACGTCTTCATCCCTGTAACATCCTGGTGACACTTTGCAAAGTAGTATCTGTTTCCCTCTTATAAACCCCTTAACAACCCCAACCCCCCCCCCCCCCAGTAATATCTATCAAAACCATATTTGAATTCATATTTCATTCATTTAATTACTTTGATTTGTTTGGTCAGAAAATGTTTATGTCTTCAAGTCAAAGTCTCCTATTTTCACATTTCCTAGTTCCTACGTTTATCTAAAATTAAGAAATTATAACCAAAAAGAAATACAATTAATTCAGCCTACTCCTTGCCCCCATCACTCCCAGTCTACCATTTTGGTGGGAAAAAAAGCAATAAAAAGAATTAATAATACCTGAGTAACCTCAAAGAAAAACACTCATGTTATTTTGAGAGGTTTGGCTAGGAGATCAAGAAGTTGATTACTCACTAAGCTGTAATCCAAATGTAGAACACAAACAGCTCATAAAAACCAGATAGCTTAAAAACAAATTTCCAATTTTTTAACTTTTTGCAGAGTATACCCTTATAGAGGTCTCAGTCAGTAAAATAAAAAAAAAAAAAGGAGAGATAATAAAAAGAGGTTCTACTTTTTTTTCTTGCTACATCTCAGCTGTAAAATCCCTCTTATAAGGTGTGAAGGGAAAACCTATTATGAAATAAGAGATCTGCTTACCCCACTGTGTCTTCAGCTGCTCAGCAGATCACAAAGAATCTCAGTTTTGGGCTCTGCACTTAGATTAATTTCATTTAGGCTGCTGAATTTCCATTATCAATCTGCTCAAGGGAAGGAGACAACTGGAATTTAAGTTGTTACAACCCTGCATTTGATGTAAGGAAAACACATTTGTACATCTAGAATTAGTCCGTGTCTTCTCATCTTTGGATCTGGGTCTCTCGTACATTGCCCTGGAGATTGCTGAGCTCCTAGATGAGGAATAACTCCTCTTTTTCCTTGTAAGATCTCATTTTCTTGTGAGGAGCTCTGTCACTGGTGAAGTGACCACCACATCTGGTGGCCAACTACCCTGGCAAAAGTACATGACAGCAAATCCTGCTAAAAGAGACTTCAGAAAAACTGACCTCTTGGAAAAAAAAAAAATGATTGAGGATCTCTGAGGCAAACCCCAGAAAATTCAGCTTTCAGTCTGAGCAGAAAGCAAGCTGAGCAGTCAAGCAGCGAAAAGGATTTAAATTCACCACGGAGATGCCTTCAGGCCATACACTGCTGAATCCCCACCTGCTCTTTGCTTGCCATATTAGAGCAAGAAAGGACTTTTCGTTTGGTTGGTTTGGAGTTTTTTCACCTCTTGCTTGTGTCTGTCCAAGGGGTTTCCAAACTGTCCTCTCAGTTCTGGTGTTTTCTGCACAGGCTGCCCCGGCAGGCGCTGGAGCTGGTGCTGGTGACCATTTTCTTTTTCTCTGAGCCTCTTTCCCTCTGTTTTCCTATGAGTCCAACATACCTCATACCAGGCTCAGATGGAAACTGCTCCAGAGGTAAACTGATTCTGGGGGAAGCTGCTGGCTCATTAAGCAGTTTGTTGTGCTGAGAGCGTGACACTGCAACCCTGGAAGTGCCCCTGTCTGCCAGTAGCCTTTGCAGAAGGGTCACCACAGACACCTCCATCTCTAAGGAGGGTAAAACAAGCCTTTTTTTTTTTTTTTTTTTTTTTTTTTTCCCTGGCCCTCACTTACTCCTGAGGAGTCTGTCTGATGAGCACCCCTCCTGTGCTCCCTCCACGCCAAGGGCAGGTCTGTCACGCCTGGCTGGAAGCTCTTGGCACAGATCAGAACAGGTCATGCTCTTCGCTCTGGAGCTCAGGGCTGCAATTGCTCCTGTTTTAGCCAGGATGGTGCCTGACATGTGAATGCCCCAGCTCTCCACAGCCAAGGCACACAAAAAAAAAAACCCTGATGAAGGTTTCCTGGTCCTGGGGTTTGCCATCCATTGTAGATCAAAACATGGGGTTTATTTCTGCAAAAACCCCCAGCAGCACCATCCACTTCTGAGCTTTCTGAGAATCATGAGTTTATTTATGGCTGGGATGTGCCCTTGAGAAAGATTTCTAATGCTGAGTGCTGAGTAAGATAGATTTTTTTATTTATTTATTTATTTTTGTTTGTTTGTTTTTCCACAAGAAAGATTTTCACTGTTGCTGGGGAGGATGTTTCTTGAAAGGATTGTTGTGGTAAGAAATGGCTGCAGCTGGAGTTAGAGCACCTAAAAATAGCTATAATAGAAATAAATGAATACTATCACTCTAGCCATCTGACAAAGTAAGCTTAGGATAGAAGATCCAAGGATTTCACCTTAAACTCCCCTCTTCACCAGAGCACTGACCAAAGTCATGGACCTTACATGGGACACCATGTTGTTCTGTGGGTTCCTCATCTTCTCCCCACCAAAAGTTCTGAAAACTGAATGCTGCCCCAGCCAGACAGACCCGCCTGTTCAAGAGGCTCCATCAGGATCCCATTTGGCATACACTCTGATGAATTAGCACTTTCCTGTTCCTTTGGTCTCTGTGGGAATTGCGTTAAAACCTTTTCTGTGGCACATCCCCTGGCCCCATCCGCACACCTGATTAGACAAGCAGAGAGCATTTCAGATTCTTTAAGAGACACACACGAAATATATGAACTAGCCTAAAAGCATTTTGGAGACTGTACAGGCCTTAATATTGCATCTCATGGGCCAAGTTTTCTTTTTGACATATCTGGCCCTTCTTTTAAAATCCTTTGCCAAAAATTTTTATTCATCCAAAATACCTTCATGTCCTCAAGGCTGTATAATCAATATTGCCAGCTGCTACAGGGGTTAGTAGAAGATTATAGCTTCTGGAACTGTGCTGAAGTCCAAGGAGTCACTAGTAAAATAAGGTCTGATTTGATATAAACAAGGGTTCTGCCCTGGATTTGCCAGATTTGTTGAGATGAATCTTGTGATGTCTGTGCACAACTGTTTTAAGTGATCTCTGGATCATATTAATCGTATGTCATATGGACTTCTTCAAGGCACAAGACCCCTCACAGTGACCAAGGAGTCAATGCCACACACATCACCAGACAATAAAGCCCTTGTGACAACCACCCACTAAATTATTCTCCTATTCTCCTTCATGGCAGTGCTGACAAATGGTGAGTATCTCCAGGGAACGAGCTCTGCACCTTGCCTGACCCATCTGACGATCACAGGACTCAGAAAGTGTCATACAATAGGATCCTGACAAATAAAACCCAACCTGCAACTAAGGGCTGTAAGGAATCAGGCATGAAAGACTCAAGTGAAAGATTTCATCTGGCAGATCAAAAATGAGCACATGCCCCCTCCTGGAACAGGCCTATCTTCCCTCGTGCATTCACAGGCACATACAAGAATCTCTCTGTTGCATACCAAAAGCATGAAAAGCCATCACATAAAATGCTGCAATTTTATCAGCCATCCCCATACCTTTCAAACCACTTCATGTAGGAAACCAACTTTACACTGCACGAAGCTCCACCCATCCAGATGATGTTGTCATTTCCATGGTAACTAAAGTACCTCAAAGGCAAAAGAACAGATGGAGACTGGAGAAAAAAAAAATAATCTGAGGACCAAAAGTGAACATATGTGGTGCAAGAAAAAAAATATTAGCTGTGGGCAGCTATTAGGTTTATTATCACTTGCAAAAGGAGACCTCGATAAACTCAGTCATGGCTCTGCAGTGAGGAATGGCACAGTCACATCAGCTGTGTGACAATACCAACCTCACAGCAGCTCCTATTCTCCCTTTCCCTCACAGAAATTTCAAGTAATAATTGTCCTTGCTCCCTTAATGACTTGTTTTGGTTTAAGGACAAGAACAGCCAAAACAAGCAGAAAGAATGTAACTGGTCATATGGTTGGCTGCCCATTGCATGTCTTCAAGATCAAAGTCTCCAGGAGGGAGTGAGGGGTTGGCCCTCCCCAAGAAATCTGAAGTAGCCAAGGGAGCAAAACTGCACATATGCAACATGTAGCTCATTACCTCCCACTTACCTGTACTCTGGTTCCTGTATTTCAGATTTACACAAGGCACTATATGAAGGACGTGCCAGCAACTCCACAGCAATTTGGAACATCTCTAAAATAGGGTAAATAGTTATGACACAGTCTTTGCTTGACTTCCTCTGGAATTAATCCATCTTTGTGGATTGCTGTCAATCAGAAGGGAAGCTTGCAATTTACATAGGACAATTTGTTCTGTGTCAGCTTTCTAAGACTCTGAGCAAGGCAAGTGTAATTTGGGAACAGGAGCTGTGATGGAGAGAAAAAAAAAAAAAGAAAAAAATCTTATATTTTTAGCTTGCTCTCAGTATAAGTTTCCTGCTCTATATTATATAATTTATTTAAGATGCAGAGTTTTGTCAAATTGAAAAAAGTTAAAAATGTATCCTGTTTCCTAAACTTTTGACAACTTAAACTGGACAGAGATGGTGTAAATTTCAGAGCATGGACAGCTCATCCACGGACAGGGCAGAAGAGCCTGGGGCACAAGAAATGTGAATTTAAGCCCTTCTACCCAAGAATCCCATTGAGACCCAAGGTAAACTTTTTTTTTTTTTTTTTTTAATGCCTCACGTCCTTGTCTGTAAAATAGGATGGCTGGAATCTCCTCAAGTTCTGCAGATTGTGGGGATAAATGTTTTTCTAGGAGACTATGAGCTGCTCAGATCCTGCTGTAATCAAGGGCCAAATTAGGACCTGCGTTAGCTGCATTCTCCGACAGTTTTTTAATGACAGTGACTTTTTGTCACTCAGGCTGTTAAGTCTGCATTTCACTGCTAATGAACAACGGGACTGCACAAGCCTCTCTCAGTTTGCACATGATGCTGCATGAGCACAATATTGTGCAGCTGGAACAAGAAATGCTTCGTCAGTTGATATTTTAAAACACGACCAAAATAAAATCAAGGAAAAAAAAAAAAAAAACAAAGAAAAAGAAAAAAACAAACCCCGGCAATAAAAATGTATTTGTCTTTTAAATTCTAAGGATGCAAGCGATGCTTTTGGTGCAGATGATTTATTTATTTTCTGACTTCGCTTTTTTTTTTTTCTTCCCCCCCTCCCCCTCAAAGTTTAAATAAGTTTGTACAAAATGTTTGTGGTTTTAATCCCCCCTCCAAGCCCAGGCTTTGCCGAAGCCGCTCGCAGCCAGGTGTGCGACCTGCCGGCAGAGGGCAATGCTTCATGGCTATTCAACCAAAACCACCCAAAACTTCGCAATTGCAGAGGCTGGTGGGGAAAAGGGCAAGGAAACGAAGAGGCAGGGCAGTACTACAACCGTGAGGCAACTCCCACCCGCCACAGCCCCACGCATACACATAGTTTTGGTTTTGTTTTGTGGGGTTTTTTTTTTAATTTTTTTTCCCCCCCAAATTAAACTCTCTGATAAAGGAACTGCGATAAGAAAACATTGATAAACGACCGAGGCGTGAATTAAAAAGTTGTGCTGCACTTTCCCCAGAGCAGAGGGAATCAATCAGCCCTTGTTTTTGCAGACCTGGCATTTCTTGCCTGGTTTTCCCTTGGGATGGTGAGCAGGGATTCTCGGGCTGACTCTGGATGCTGCTCCCTGTGAGTCAGGGGATCTCTGCATCACCTGATGCCAAGGGTGGCTGTCACCATGGGGCTGCCAGGGATTGATAATGCACAGGGAAAAGGGAGAAAAGGCAAAATTGAGTATACTGAACCTCTGTTGTAGGGCTGGAACTGATAAATATAATCTGCTTTTTTCTGGATGTGCTACTGCTTCCCATGGTAGAGGCTAAAGCGCCCCACCAGCGCACTGACCAACCTGCTGCCATCAGCTGCCTGGCTGGGAACGGTCCTGTGCCTTAGATGAGATCCAACACAGATGACAGAGTCTTAATACCAGCAGTGATTCTTGCCAAATATTGCACTCTGGCCTTGTGGGATCTTGTTCTCACCGCGCGGGCTGGCAGAGGCTCGCTCAGGCACACGATGCCAAACTCCCCAAAGTATGTTTGCAAACTGTTATTCAGGCAGAGCCCCATGATGAAATGCGATACACCTTGTTCCTCGTGTTTCCACCTTCAAAAGTTTCAGGTGTCCCACAACAGTGATAAATAATTTAAGCACATAAAGGCATCCATGCGTCAAGTTTTGCAAAGCCCCAGGAGGAAAGGAATGGCGAAGGTGATTTACATTTCAGATAAAGAAGGTGTACAGACACCAAGAACTGGATATTCTCCACGTGTATATTATCCATGGATGGATATCCATATGGATATTATCCATTGCCATCTGAGGGATTTTACACATTACTAATAGCATGTGAACATGCTCATTTTTTTCCTCCAAATAATTTTCAAGGCCAACCTCAACTCACCTGTGAAATGAAAACCTCTGACTGCTAATGTTAGCTTGTGGTCTGTGTCTCCTGCTCTGTGACTGGCCCAAAAAAATCACACAGAGTAAAAGAAGACATTTTTTTGTTCTTTGAAAATTGCTGGTATGGTGTTTGTTGGGGTTTGTTGAGGGGAGGACAGTAGTACACAGTATATTTTAATAGAATCAAGGCCCTTCTGTGTTATTTCATCAGAAATAAAAATTGTTGCCCTCTCCGTGGGACTAGGAACACACTTGGACAAGATAAATCAAGCATTTTTGAGCCAATTAGTATTATCCACACCTAACAGAGCAGCCAAGTAAAACACAATGGCACAGCCATCCAAGAACTGCCAGCCGTGTCATACTTGGAGCACTGACCTGGAAGATGAGGTTTGGGTATATCTGCTCTGATTTAAACAGGTTGGAAATGATATCACACATTACTAGTGGGATCTAAGGCAAGGCTGTGTTCCTTTCTATACCAAGAAGTCCATCTTGGGTTGGAGAAATTTTCTGAGCGAAACCTAGCCAAGGCAAAAACCTCCAGTTTCAGAGGTACAACAGTTTCTTAGGAAAAGTCATTATATGTCCTCACTTTATGGCAGTGTTTTTTTCAGTCACTGGATGGCTGCTTTCACCTGGGAACAGCAAGAGTTTGCTTGGTGCTGTATGACACCTCTCATGAGAAATGCACTGTGTACACACAGCTGCCGGTCAAAGCTCGAGAGACATCTTCATGATTCTTCTCCAAACTGGCTTCCAAGGTTGCCAGTATGGAGAGAACCATGCATCTAATCTGCCTCCAGCCTGTCAGGGTCATCAGGACTTCAGTTTGGCTTAGGCTAAAGGATAGTTCTACTTCATTCAGTTAAACTTCTTTTCCAGAAAGGAATCCCAGGCCAAATTCGGATTTCAGATTATCCTGCACCTGGGCAATAGAACACTCAGCCCAAAAGTGGACCCCAAATCTTCAAGTGAAGTCTTTCAATTGCAATGTATGGACAGAGTTAGAAATTAGTTGTATTAGTGGATAAGAGTTGCTTATACTGTTATGCAGGAAATGCTGAAGGGAGGGCTGGTCCCAGCCCTGTTTCTTCGAGAAATTAATACCTAAGTCTGGTCCCTTGGCATCATTTAATTTTCTCAACCTACAAACATTTTTCCAGCTGTAATCAAATCTACTTCTGAAAGTTAAATATAATTCTTCAACCTTTGGCCTGAAAATCATTTTCTCCAGCCCTAATTTTTTTTCCCCTCTTTTCTGTATCCTCTTCAATTTTGTCACCATATTTTAAAATGTGGCTGTCAGACCCTCTCTAATTCAACTTACTAGTGCCATGCAACATAAGTCTCCTGGCTGCAGAACCAGGACTCACATCAACCCTTTCAGATTTGAGAGTCCAACTCAAAGCTGAAAATGCTGGGCTTGTCCAGGTTTTTGTTCTGTGTTTGCATGAAGCATCTTAATGCATTAAAATGCTTTTTGTTTGCCCAGGCCAGGCAGTATTTGTCACATGAGGATGCCCTGGACTCACATTCTTTGCTGTTTCACTGACCGTAATGTCATCTAAAAATGTCATCAGGAGTAGTTTTATATTTACTTCCAGATCACTGATGAATAGCATAAGAGGAAACCCTAGTAACACTCTTCTTTGACCATAATTCTGCATTGACAATTGCTTTCAGAGATCTGTCAGTTAGGCAGTTCTTAACTCATTTCATGTCTGCTCTTGTCCTGAACCCAATTACTTTTGCTTGCCTGAAACATATCTTCTAGGAAGCCATCCAGTCTCCAAGCTGAAAATGTCATGAGATGGTGATTTTTACCAATCGTCCTATTACATTTCTGGAATGATTAATTGCTGTGAACCTTGTACATCTTCATTGCAATGTGATATTTTCTCTGAATTCAACTTGTAGTAATCAATTCCTTTTATGACTTTCCCCAGATAGATTAAACAATTCTTTATACTCAGGATTCCCAAATAGGTCCAGTGTTTCCATTCACTCCCTATCCTAAATTACGTAGCTTTTCAATTACCTCCTGCCTGTCCTGAGCTTCACTGACTGATGTTACATTTCTGGTAATGTTTTGTGCTTCTTATTCATGTCACTGCTTCTGTGCTGGTTTACAAAGTCTCAGATATACATAAGTATGTACATTCAAGGATGTATGTACATATAGATGCAAACTTGTATGAAAACTCTGACGGAAATCCATCGTAAAGCAGTGATGCACATGAGAATCCAGGATAGGTTTTGACGTTTACTGGTAATTAGTCTCTTTGAAGTTATTTATGAGAGGAAAAAGATTTCATGCACTTACAAGATCAGAGCTACTTGTTTGCTCGGGAGAGACTGCAAAACATAATCACAAATGTAAGAGAAGTGACAAGCTGATGGGTGTTGGAAGAGCTACAGGAGGCAAATATTCAGAGGTTTTCAAAAGGACTCGTGTGTCTGAACAGCCTGACCAGAGGGCAGGTCCTGGTCTTCTTCTGGTGTGTCAGCAAGTGCTGCATCACTGAGCGCTACAACTTCAGTGTGCAGACAAATGTTTAGACACTGGCTCCATAGGGAGAAAGAGGCTAAGAAAGATCTGATAGATAAGAAAGCCTGGACTTAAACCTGAGCCTCCCCTGTGGTCATCTCCCACATTGTAACACAGTGTTGCTAAGCTATCAAGGTTTTCTTCTAATTGTCCCAGTTGAGAAATTGGAGACAAAATCCTCTTCTTTTGTTTTTGGACAGCAGCAAGCATGACACAATCATTATGACCATCAAGAAGACATTGAGACAGGGGTAGAAGTGCTCAGCTATCAAAATATTGTACAAGAGAAATGGTTTGCAGACCCTGTGGGTATACATGCCCTAAACTCATGGAGAATTAACCAAAACAGGGGGTTTATGTCTTCCAAAATTACTGTTGCACTTGGTTTCCAATCAATTTGCCCTGAATTTTGATTGTAGCCTGTTATTGTTCACACAACAATGTTGAAACTCAATTCCACATGTCAGAGTGATTTATAAAATAAAAGGGTAACTACAAAAATCACTGTTGTTTCTATTTTGGGGCAAATTTGTCCAAATAGTTGGACTTCCAATTCTGGAGAAACAAGCAAGCAAGCAAACAAACAAACAAACAAAAAAGGAGGATTGAAATATGTTCATATTTCCTTGCTTGTCTTGCTTAGTACGTGATGGCTCATTGCTTACCTGGTAGTGGGATGCAAAGAATTGCTAACTGTTGTAGGTCTGAAGTCTTATTTTTTTATGTGTACATATAAATAGATAAATGATGGATGACACACAGGTAGACAAATAGATAATTTCTACATAGAGCTGCTATATAAAGAAGTCTGCTAGACATCTGAGAAGCTAAAACACATACAGAAAATGGTCTAATTTAAGCGATTTAAACAATAGAAACTTCTAATGATCTGGTGGTATTTCTGAATCATATAAAGTTACCATTATTTTCCTGGGGGCCTTGCAAGTTCCTTTTTTTTTATCTTTCACATTGATTTAAAAATCACACAATAATTCTGCATAACTTTAATCCATACCTTGAACCTAGAAAGACTTGTATACATATTTAACTAGATTTGCTATTTATATAAAAATAACAGGCTCCTGGCCTTCGTTACAAAACATCTGCCTGTCTCATGCAGTCAAGGTTATGTGCAGACTGTAAAACACAAATAGGAAACTCATCTCAGGTCCACTAGAGGAACCAAACTAACTTTATGAATGCCATCATATTTTTTAAGTGAAAAGAACAAAGAGGAGGAAATTTCCTTCTTGAGATTATCCACTTATATTGTGTGAACTCCTTGACACAGAACCGAGTCAGAGGGAGGAGATCTTTTTAAAAGAGGAAAACATTTTCTAGATTTAGAAGACAAAACCAATAGGTATAAAACCTTTGATGTCAACCCTGATTCACAATGATTTATGCATGCATGTCCCACAAGGTGACCACTCAAAGGGATGGGTCTTTTTCTGCTTATGAAATTTATCCTGACAGAGTTTGATGTCTACAGTAACCAGGTGTGGGGTTTTTTTCTTGCAGTTATTCATAAGACAGGCCTAAAAATAACTTTAGGTCAATCAAAAACTTCCTTTAGCAAGATTGAGGCTTTTTAATTATTATTAATTTAAACTCTGTCATTCAGAGTGAGCATTAAATAAGTAATTATTTCTATTGCTTCCCAAACTGAACTCAGTTTGAAATCATTTACATGGGGTTGCTTGAAATACATTTGTGTATGTGTATGTATATGTATGCCCTCCAGAAGAAAAGTAATACAAGATAAAAAGAGCAAAGGCTCACAAAATACTTTTTATCCCAAACAGAATGAATGTAAACAAAATACTGTTTTCTAGGAAAGAAAATCAAAAGTGATATTTTTTTTATTTTTTTTTATTTTTTTTTAGTATTTGCTTACATAATTTGGTTTTCTACATTAATTCAATCAAGCCAACTATTTCATAGCCATGTGTCAGATTATTCCAAGGAGGAAGATGATGGTCAGTGGAGCTCTTTAACGCAGAGTTCACCTGCCAAAAGTTTTCAAAACCAGAATTCTTCACAGGAAATGTCAATGGCAGCTCTGCCAAGAAATATTGAAACGGTTTCTTTTTTGTTTCATTTGGATACAAAATGACAAAATGTAGCTCCAGTTGGGTGATTTAATTCAAAAAAACAAGCTTTCCTTCCATGTCAAAGCGCTGATTGGAAATGACAATTCTTGCTTGGTTTCAATCAGAAATGTCAACATTTTCAGTGGGACACTTCCTATTTGAAAGTTTTTGAGTTGCATATTTGTTTAGGATGGGGGTGGGGGTGTTCTGTTGGCCATCATTTGGAGAGCTTTTTGTGTATTTTATTGATCCGTTTTTTTCCTACTGATGGAGAGAAGCGTGAGGAAAGGACTCTGAGAGAAGGACGGGCACAGCCTGTTGCCTCTAAGCTCATCAGTTTGGGATTAGCAGGTATCCTGGCAGATGTCAGTTGTGTGGGGAGACACAAAAGAAAGTGATGCCTTGGTGTAGTTTTTATCTAGGAGCTTGTCCCGAAAAGCATAAAACAACCACACTGGGGCTGAGACCACATTCTCACCCATGTAAATGGTTCTGGTGAGGGTTTTTGAGGGCTACGCTGGTGTCTCCTGGGGCCCACAAATCTCTCCTACCCATCTTGTGTTAGACTGGGACCTGTGTTGTAGATCCATTGCTACACATTGCTCCTCCTAAGGAGACAAGCTGAGAGAGCTGGGGCTGTTCGGAATGCAGAGGAGAAGGCCCTGGGGAGACCCAAGAAGCCCTTAGAATACCTATAGAGGCTACAAGAGACCTGGAGAGGGACTTTGACAAGGGCCTTAAGTGACAGGACAAGGGGGAACGGTTTCAGGCTGAAAGACAGAAAGTTTAGACTCGATGTTGGGAAGAAATTCTTCCCTGTGTGTGTGGTGAGGCACTGTCACGGGTTGCCCAGAGCAGTTTTGGATGCCCCATCCCTGGAAGTGTTCAAGACCAGGCTGGATGGGGCTTGGAGCAACCTGGTCTAGTGGAAGGTGTCCCTACCCATGGCAGGAGGTTGGAACGAGGTTCCTCCTGACCCCCAAAATTCTATGATTCTATGACATAAGGAATAACAGCACATGAAAAAAACCTCCATAGCAGGTGAGGGTCAACCCAGTTGAACCCTGAATTGCACCAGCTGAACCCTGAATTGAGGTCACTCAGGATGATGGCCAGAAGCTACCATTTTTCCCAGAACACAGGGGAGAAGCTTGGTGTACTTTGGGCCTTCTACAACACTCTGGGACAGGGAACCCTGTGGCATCATCTCTGCAAGGGGTCAGACTTGCAGAGGAACTCTCCTGCAAAGTTACCTTCATCTGTAAGTACACTTCCACAGCTCCATCCCACAAGCCTTCCCTTTTCCAGGGGTTCCTCAACATCATCTCTGAGTGATTACTCAGTCAAGCCAACAATTTACTCTTGTGAGTAAAGGTTCGCCCAACTGGCAACCCTAAATGGCAGCATCATCCAGACTGCTGGCAGAGCAATGTTGGGAAACGAAAAGCCCAACAACTTGGATTTTGCACAGCTCCACTGACCCATAACTGAGTTTGTGCTGTATTTTGGGCACTGTTACTACTCCATAGTGAAAGGTGTGCCAGTGGTGGTTTTACTCCTTAAATTAGGTGCTGAGAATCCTTGCTTGTCTCCCCCAGCCCCACAGAGTGAATTCTCATTGTGGTCCGAACAGCAGTCACTGGACCCCAAAAATCTCCCACACAGGTCGTGAGCTCGCGGCGAAAAGCATATGGCGGGGTGGGGGGTGGGTGGGATGGCGTGGGAGAGACTGAGCTTGGAGTGGGATAAATGGGATAAATACCACTGCCCTGAATCTCACCTCCTCTGCCTTTTCTCCCCTGCCCCCATCAGTGCTGCTGTTGTGTCAGGTAGTGGCACTGTTGAGTACATTAACCCAGAGCTGAGCATTGCAGCCACACCGAGCGAGTGTCTGCGTGTGTGTGTGTGCGCGCCTGATCATTACCATTTATTCCCCACACTTCGCCCCCCACCTTCCAGCACCCACACACACACACACCCCTCGCCCCCCAAGTGCTGCAGGACTCCGGGAGCGAGCGATAGAAACAGAGAGGGAAGAGCGAGAGGCATCAGCCCCCCCAGATTTGCTTAACCAAATCACCGCCCCTTGCAGTGAGAGAGAGAGAGGGAGAGCGAAGGGGGGGGGGGGGGGGGGAAGGGGGGAAAGAACCAGACCAAAAAGACAAAATGAAAGACAGATAAAGGGAAAAATCCGGCGGGGGAGCAAAAAGCCGCCCCCCCAGGCGCACCCTTTGGCAGCGGGGAGGGGGATGAGCGTGTGTGTGTGCTGGGTGAGTGTGTGTGTGTACGCCGTGTGAGCGTGTGAGTGCGTGAGCACCGACCCCGGCCCCATCAGGAGAAGGGGGTGTTTTCCCTCCGCCTTCCCTTCGCCCTCCCCCGGCCCGGCGCGGGGCGGCGCGGGGGGAGCGCGGAGCGGAGCGGGGCGGCCGCAGCCCCGCAGCCCGCCGGAGCTCCGGCACCCGCTCCGGAGCCCAGGGAGCGCGGGGATAAAGGGAACAGCTTCCTCGCCGCCCAAGCAGCCCTTTTTCTCCTGGCGGGGCTTTAGTCTTTCTTCTTTCTTTTTTTTTTTTTTTTTTTTCCCTTTTTTTTTCCTTTTTTTTTTTTCTTTTCTTTTTTCTTTTTTTTTTTTTTTTTTTTTGAAACTCCTCGCCGGGAAAAGCAAAACCGAAAACGCTTCATCCCCCCCTTTACCTCGCCCCCCTGCAAAAGGCTCTCAAACAACCACCGACAGCAACCAGAAAGCAAAAGAGGCCCCCCTTCAAAAAAGGAAAAAAAAATAAAAAGAAGGAAAAGAAAAGAAAAACAGAGAGCGCGAGAGACAAGCTCCATCGATTTCAAATCCAGGATTTTATCCAGTGCATTGAGGGTTTTTTTTAATTTTTCTTCCCCTTCTTACCCCCTCCTTGCTTTCACCCCCCACCCCCAACCTCCCCCTTCTCCTCCTACACACCCCTTTTTTTTTTCCTTTTCATTTTATTTTGGATCCTGCTAAAATTAGCAGGGACTGCTCTGGGTGTTGCGTGTTAATTTGATTTACTCCGGGATTCCGGCTTTCCAAGACGCCATTTTCCCCCCTTTCTCGCTCTATCTCGTTCTATTTATCTCTCTCCCTCTCTATCATTTATCTCCCGAGCTGTCTCTCCGTCTGTCTGTCCGTCCATCTCCCTCTCCCCGGTGCCTTCCTCCTCCCCCCGCCCTCCTCCCTCTGCGCTCTGCGTGCGCTGCGCGGCCGGGCGCTCCCCTCATCCCCATCTGACAGATGAACACCGCCATGGGTTTGCCGCAACACAAGCAAAAGCACCTTTGGGGGCTGTGGCGAGGGATTGAAACCGGGATCTAAAAGAGAAGAGACAAGAAGGGGGGAAATCCGAGGAAGGAGGAGGAGGAAGAAAGAAGAAGAAGAGGAAGCTGCTAAGAAGCCCCCGCTGCCGTTTTGGGGATATGGGTTAGTAAAAGCGGAAAAAAAAAAAAAAAAAAAAAAAAAGGCAACAAAAATCCTGAGGCATCGAGGAAAGGTCTGTCTTGATGATCGGGATTGCAGGAGGGTCGTACTCCTCTCTCCTTTTCCTTCCACCCCCTCCCCCCCCACTTTTCTTTCCCCCCTCTGCATGCAAAAGTTAATGTCGTCCCTTTTTTTTTTTTTTTTTTTTTTTTTTTTTTTTTTTTTCGTGTTGTGACTTTGCAATGGCGCGGAAAAGGCTTTATTTGTTTTTTGGGTTTTTTTTTGGGGAGAGGGAGAGGGGAATATTCCTCCTAAACGTAGTGCACGCGAATCCTTCTCTCCCCTCCGACCCCTTCTCTCCCCACGCTTTGTGCCCGTTTGGGGGGGGTGTTTGTGTGTGGTTGCAGGAGGGGGGTGGTGGCGGTGTGTGTAAAACCGTGCTACTGGGAAGGGGTTGGAATTTTTTCTTTTTTTAAGAGTTTGCATAATGTATTTATTCCCCCTCTTGTGCCCCCCACCCCCCTCCTCCTTTTGTAGCCTATATGTGTTTATACGTGAAGGTGGCAGCTATGTGTGTGCCTGTGGAAACTGGGGGGACACACACACGACACCCCCCCCCCCCCCCCCCCGCTTCGTAAATTGCAGGTTAAGTGGAGCTAGAGAGCAGCGCTGTAACCTTACGGGGATTTTGTGTGTGCCAGTGTGTGTGTGCGGGGGGCTCCGCGGCGCTGCCCGGGGCGCTGGAGTGGGGGGCGCCGCTGCCCCGGGGTGGCCCCGGGCTGGTTTTGACATTGAAAAGGACACGCAGCCCCGAAAAGGGGGCGATTTGCGGGAACAACGATGTGGGCAGGGGAGTGGGGTTAGCAATTAGGAAAGCGGGCCCCCCTCCCCACCCCGCCGTGTAATACCGGTTCTTAATAAGCCGGTGATTGCCGCCCCCGGGACCCGCGGTGCCCCCTTTCCAACCCCCCCAACAACGGGTGGAAGTGGAGTTGAGCTGTGGACTCGCGGAATACCGCCGGAATTATCTGGGGGGAAGGTGGTGGTTTGGGGAAGAGGAGGGGGTAGAAGGCAGGCGGCAGCCGCGGGCGGCTATTGTCAACCCCAGCCCTGGCGCAAGGCTCCTGCCCAGCGCCGGGCACTCGCACTCACACCCCTTCCTCGCCGGGTTTTCCCGGCGGGCACTGGGAAATCGGGTCCCCCCCAGCTGCACCGCCCTTGTTTCCCCGCGTGTGAGTGTGTGTCAGCGTGTGTGTGTGTGATAGAGAGAGAGTGAGAGCGAGTGTGTCCCGCGTGTTTGCATCCCAACATCCCACCATCCCACCCGGGCACGGCGGTCCCCGCGCTGCCCCTGCCTGCTGTATTTATGTCTCCGAAAGGCAGTTGAGAGAAGGATTTCCGATTCGTTTCCGCTTCAAATAAACGGCCCCGATAATCCCGGGCCTGACGCCTGATGCTCAAAGGGCACTTGGCCGCCGGGAGCCCAACCCGGGGAGGCGGGGAAGGGGGGGGGACAGGGCACACCCGGCTCGGCCACCCCGCGGTGGGCAGGTCCCCCAGTCCTGGGGAGGGGTTGATGGAGGGGCTTCAAGCGTGGGGGATGCGCATGGGGGATGCACGGAGAGAGATGCGAGGGGAGCACCCACCCATTCTGGTACCGAGGGGTGGCGGTGTCCCCGCGGCTGCCGTGAGCCGGGCTAACCCAGCCGGGCTCTGGGAGGAGTAGGAGGATGGAGGGTGGAGGGTGGAGGGTGGAGGGTAGGGGAGCCTGGCAGCCTGTTCTCCCCTCATAGGGGAGGTGTTTCATTAGCCACTGGGCCCGCAGTGGCCCTGTTAGGCGGTAGAGGGGACCTGCCGTGTGTGCTTCCACATCAGTCTGTCACACGGCAAAGGATGAGTGAGGCGAGGGGAGCGCGGAACTGGCCAGTGCTCTGCTGTCAGAGGGAGAATCCGAGCCTCCTGGTATTGATGGAATTGTTCCAGGAGGGAAGGGTTGCTCGCAAATCCGGTCCTGGGTGGAATATTAAGGGTCCAAATGGGAACAATTACTGATTTGACAGCCCCTGCATCCAGGAGTAACTTGGTGCAGGCTACAGAAATGGTATAATCAGGTGTCTACTGACAGGCAGTGACAGTATGAACCTTGGGAAACAAGCGGACCTTTTATTGTAGACAGCAAAAAAAAAAAATATGCCTATCAGGGAATTGTAGAATTGTAGAATCACAGAATGATTTGGTTGGAAGGGACCTTAATATTCATTTTGTTACAGCTCCCCTGCCATTTCAATCCAACCCCCTGCCCCGCCAAGGCAGGGACACCTTCCACTGGACCAAGTTGCTCCAAGCCCCATCCAACCCAGCCTTGAATGCTTCCAGGAATGGGACATGTTCAAGGGGAAATGTGCAAGTGGCTGCTTCATGCACAGCTTTCTGCACTTCCTTGGCCTTTCCTGAGATTACTCCCCTCGTCAGAAGCTCCTTCCACTCAAAGGAGAAACTTTTTTTCATCTCCTTTTTTTTTTTTTTTTTTTCTGTAGACGAGAGGAGAAAAACCCCTCCGCACAATGGAGTTGTACTTTAATCTCTGCTCTTAGCTCAGAAAGGTTATGTAAAAAAAGGGGAGGCGGGGGGGGAAGCAGAAACACTCAGTGAATGGAGACTTCTCTTCCATCTCTTATTGGCTTCAACTTTTTTTTTTTTTTTTTTAACTTCTCAGACTCAAAGTTTTAATTGAAACCAGAAGTCTATTGAGAAGTAACTGAGCCAAGAAAACCTCTGTTTTCTCTGCAACTAGGGATGGGGAATAAATAATTTTTAGCTGATGTTATTTCAAGTTGTTTGAGCTTTTTGATTCCTGCCAAAAAGCCCAGCATAGATTATTAACACATTATCATTTTAGGAGGACGCACTCTTTGAAATGCAATAAAATGGTGTGTAAGGTTTGTGCAGAGCCATAAACTATGCTAGTTGTTGGCAAACAAGAGAAACAGTGGCCATGATTTACTATTAATAATGATCTTAACTGAGCTATTTAGTTCAATTTGATATTTACTGTGTTTCTCTACTGAGGTTGCTCAGTATTGTTTCCAGTGTACTTTGATTAAGTTGGGAACTGTTCTTGTTTAACAACCTCTATTGCCGTGTGCTTAATTAACTCAGGGAGTTAAATGCTTAAAAAGGTTCAACAATCATTTTTTGGCTTCTGATGGTGCCTAATCTCCTCTTATGCTTTTTTTTTGACCCATCCTTTGAGCTGCTTTTTCCCAGCACACACATCTCTTAGGTGCAAGTGCTAGCTTACCAACAGGACTCTTGTTTTCCATTACAAGATTTGTCTAATCCCAGTTTCAGTGACTTTTTTTTTTTTGCCCTCTCAGTAGGGCTCAATTGCTCACACATAATCTTTCCCTTCTGTTTTCTTTCCCCTTTGGACAACACCCTCCAGGACTGAAAAACTCTTGCCTTCTGCCCAGAGACTTGCAATTACACAGCAATTTTGACTCTTGACCCAACTAGTAGCAAGAAAGGCTATTGTCTAATGAACCACGTAAAAACAGTTCTGGGATCCAACAGATTGCTGTGATGGAAATGAAAGCTGTCCCAGTGAACTGATGACTGATTTGCTTAACCATATGCCTAGGAGGTTTTCCTTGCTCCCCATTAACCACCCATCTCTGGAGTATCTGTGATCTCTTGGTCTGTGATGATGCTGAAAGGCAGCAGTAATAACTGCCAAAATGTGCTCCATGGATGCACGTAGCCATGTTTAGAAAGTGGGGAATTTTATTTTTGCCCGCCATAACATGCAGGCACGCAGGGTTTTGGATGTGTAACTGCTGTGACTTCAGCGTGGTTTTGGTAATGAGACAAGGACAGCAAATTTGTGCATAAAAATCACAGAATCATAGACTCATGGAGTGGTTTCTGTTGGAAGGGACCTTAAAGCCCATTTAGTTTCAACTCCCTGCCAAAGGCAGGGACACCTTCCACTAGAACAGGCTGCTCCAAGACTTGTCCAACCTGGCCTTGAACGCTTCCAAGGATAGGGCAGCCACAATTTATCTGGGCAATCTGTTCCAGGGCCTCACCACCCTCACAGCCAAGATTTTTTTCCTAATATAGCTGACCTATAAAATAATAGGTGGTCAGATGAAATCCACAGTAAGATCAAGCCTCACTGCTGGGGAGCCCAGACACTCTCAGGGCAACACCAGTTCAAGGATTAGAGTTAGACCAAAGCCTAGTGAGAAAGGCAAGAGTTTGTGGGACAGTCTTAGTGGAGAAGGTGTGCAGTGTTTTGCTGCAGGGCTTGTGGTTTCTACTAGGACTGGTTTTGCTGCTATGGTAGGTGTTCTGTTCTCAGTGCTTTCTCTCTTACCAACTTGAGAAAAAAAAAAAAGAGTTTCCTTTCCCGTTATTCTTGTCGGGGAAATAAAATTACTTACATTTTTAGGAAATTGTCATCTTGATTAAAGATGGACTTTAAGATCCCTCAATTCCATGTTTTAGCCTGGGGGGACTGACAGATCTGAAAGCGATTTCCAAACTTTCAAGGTTGGGACTGCCCTGCCTTCTGACAAGGGCATGAAATCAGGTTCCAAGTGTGTGTGGTTAACAACACTTTGAGACTGTTTCTTTCTCCTTTTCCCAGTGTTAAGGCTTCACTTGATGTGGCTGCAAAAGCTCATTGCATTTTTGGACCTGTTTAACAGTTTGCTTTATGCTGGGACCAAGCATAGCTCTGCAACAGGCACCTGAATTCTGAATTCACATTTAAACAGTCGTACAGAGTACAAAGTGAGGATGATAAACAGCTGGAGGAGAAAAGGAAGACGAAATAATGTCTTAAATTGAATAAAAGCAGTCAGAGAAAAATTCACCCTGTCTTTCAGAGCTGAGGAAATGTGTGAAGGATGCAGTAGGTGCTAATTTCTGTTTATCAGCTCTTGAGAGAGTAAAAAGTTAGGGACTATTTTGCTTTTTTGGAGTTGGATTTACTTTGGAGGACACAATGTCCAAATGCAATGATGAGCTGTGGGATGACTGGGTATGAAAAGAAATCTTCTGACATTATTTCATTTAGGCTTTTGTCATCTTTTGTGTCTCTCTAAAAAACCAAGTAGAAACTCTGGAC
Organism: Pyrocephalus nanus; assembly: GCA_038380795.1. Taxonomy (NCBI): domain Eukaryota; kingdom Metazoa; phylum Chordata; class Aves; order Passeriformes; family Tyrannidae; genus Pyrocephalus; species Pyrocephalus nanus. The sequence continues at coordinate 3,451,503 of CM076263.1, read as the reverse complement.
ACCAAACACCCTGAGGATTCGATCAAAACTTTATTATGACCTTTACAGCTCTAGTTTACTTCCCAGTCCAGCTGAGGACTTTTGCAAGGTCTCAGGCCTCTGTAGCTCTGTGGTCCTTGCCCAGCTGTCTATCCTATGCCACTGCCAGTGTGTGACAATGACCCTGTTGACTTTGGATATGAAAGGGATTGTGGTGAGTCTGAAGCACAGGTGACCAAAGAAGAAGGTGGCTAGAGAAGAACGCAGTCATTGGTACTGCCCACAGATCCCTGGGTCAAGGTTTACTCTTGCTGATGAGCAGGGACACCCATGGGTCTCATGTACTTAGTCCATCCAGCACAGGGGTTTTGCAGGGAAAATAGGAGCTGTGTAGGTGGTAAGGATCAGCCTGAGTTGCCTTCTCGGGGTAGGACTGTTGAGTCTGAGGCACCTTTTTGAAAGCAAGTGCAAGGTTTGGAATAGCCATGCAGGAGGAGACTAATTTCCATGCAAATCTGCTCTGGAGAACACCAGAGCACTACATGGCCCAAGGCTTGGCTCTTTGATATATCAGGATGCAAATGCCTGGCAAAGTGAGGAGCTGGAATTGGCTAAATGTCATTGTGGGGTGACTTATTTGGCTCCTCTATGCATCAAAAGGAGTGAATTCCTGTTTCTGTAAGGGGTTGCAGTGCAGTCCTGAGCAGATAAAGGCTCTATGACTGTGGCATGAGAGCAAAGTTTCCTCTACTGTACTATGATATAACCTGTAACAGTGCTTGAGAAAGCTTTTCAGAAGAATGTGTGGTAGGCAAGCATGGGGTAACCCAGGACTCTCTCAAATACCTCAAAATTAGAGATGGGTTAAAGATCGGAAGCCTGAGGTTTTAAGTTACTTTGAAATTTTTGTTACCCTTAACCTTTAAAACTGAGAGATATATATGTATACAATGAATCACTCTGTTTCTGTCCTGGCATTTTAGCAGATGGAGAAGTTGGTTTTAAGATGGAAGGGAGAAAATGATGACACAAAAACCAGAGGTCAAGCTGCAAGGAGTTACAGGCACGTCTTTCCTCCATATGAGTCCACATATACTGAATATCCTACTGATGTGATTTCTAAGATCTGGACACTGGCCCAAATTCCCTCTGTGTTTCCAGACACAGCATACTCTGCAGTGATGCTGTGATCCATGCCTACCACCCCTCAAGGCTTCCTAAATTATTGGCTTTGGAGAATGCAGTGGGGTTTCCACCGAAACTCTTCTGAAATCCTGTTAGTTTGTTAGACAAGGAAATCCTTCCTGTAGTTTTGTTTGGTTGGTTGGTTTTGGTTTCTTTTTTTTTTTTTTTTCCTTTTCTCTTTAAAGCCTTCCTATGGAGCGCTACAGTGGGGATTCAATAGAATTCTGCAAGGGGAATAATTCTCTGCTGAATTCCTCAGTTTTTTTTTTTTTTTCAGAAGGGATCAGAGACATGAAGCTTAACTGGGGGAGTTTATAAAGTGTTTGAACAGGATTGTACACACGTAGAGTGTTGTAGCAGGCATCTAGGCAAAGTATTACTACACATATCCATTGTTCCTAAGGTTGAAAATCAGTTTAAAACATTAACCCATACATTCACATCCTTGCAATTTCCATAAAGCTTCACCTAACGGACTGAAAAATGTTACGTTATTTGTTTTATGGCAATTTTCTTCCTGAAAAATTGAGTAAATCTCTCCAGCTCTCAGTTGTTCCCCTTTTTTTCCCCAGTTTACTCAGAAAAAGTGAGAGTAGGGGAAGAACAGGAAAGACTTTCCCTTTTTGAATGATTCTAACCACACGCTTTTGAAGAGAACAGCAGTCTGTATTTTACAGATATAAGGCTTTTGTCATCTTTAGGGGCATGAGAGGGACAAAAATTGGAGGTTATGGTTTCTGATGCCATGACAGATTAGGTGCCATTGTAGGCACAGTCCAACAAATCCTGTTGGATAAGTGTCATAAATGGCTTTTTTTTGTTATTTAGATTTCTGTGTTACTGGAGATAGTCACAGGAACACGAGTCCTGCTCCTTCTCCCAACTCTATCAGAGTTGAAGACGCATCTGCTCTTAGAACATTCTGTCTTTAAAGTGTGACTTTGAGGCCAGAACATTTTTTTCACCCTTAGCTCAGTGAACAGACCCCCCAGGGCCCTTAAGGAAAACCTTTGAAAAAAAAAATAAGTGTGAGCAACAATTAAAATAACAATAAGCTGCAGTGTGGTCCTAGGTAGGAAATGAGAACCTATTCAAAATCACAACCAGCTCCAGCTGGAGAGCAGCAGCATGAATACCTCATTCAGGGATCTGTTGATCCATGAGAGCCTACACACCAAACTTTACTTGGCTGGGACCTAAGTGAAGGATTCAGATTAGGAGATGGAGATCCACAGGTCTTTGATGTAGAGAGGTGGGCAATCATGACTGACGTGACCTTGGACTTCCCCAAATTCTGACCTCATCCCAGTCTTTAATATCCTCCTGGAGTCAGCGGTGTTACAAGTATTATAAGTGACAGAATGAAAGGAAATGGCTTCAAGCTGCCCCTGGGGAAGTTTGGATTAGATACCAGGAATAAATTCTTTCCTGGGGGGTTGGTCAGACACTGGAAAAGGCTGCCCAGGGAAGTGCTAGAATCACCATCCTTGGAAGTGTTGAATAAACATGTGGATGCAGCTACTGGGGACACGATTCAGTGATGGGCTTGGCAGTGCTGGGTTAATGGTTGGAGTCGATGACCTCAGAGGGCTTTTCCAACCTTGATGATTCCATGACTCTAAGGGAATAACAATCCAAAGACTGGGCCCTGCTTGAATAGGGATGTGAGTGGTGAGTGTGGTGCTCCTGACCCTGTTTGCTGCCTCGGAGGGAGACCGATGTGTGCACAGAGCACAGCAAGGTAATTGAGCCGGAGAGGCCTTTCAGGCGTGCAGATACTCAGTGAGCTTTTATCTCCTTCTGACTCAACTTCACCCAGCATTTCTGTAACCACTTCCTCTTCAGCCCCATTAGAGGCAAAGGTACTCCTTTCCTTTGCCCACAGCAGCTGTCAGTTATCTTGCCTTTATTCTGGGCCTTGGGTCTCCCCACCAGCATGCTCCCACCTAATGGTTTTGTGCCTCTTGACTTCACTGTCCTGGCACCCTGGGCTGCTCTTTGCCCTGGTTGCATCCAGCCACATCCACTTGTGTCCTGTGCTGCTTTTGACTCCTGATTTTTCTTCTTCTCTACATGAGGATTTAAGGGGAATTTCATGTATTGCTGTCCCCGACACCCTCTCTTCCCTCAGAGCCAAAAGACTGATGCATTCTGTAGGATAAAACAGCCTCAATGCCTTCCTCTAAATACTCCAAATTATTGCCCTTCTCATATGCCCTTTAGACACAGCGTTTTCCTACAGTCCCCCCTTGATGCTGGGTACCTTATAGGGCCCCAAGGAAGACACCATTGCTTACTCAGCACAGAAACACACAGTGCAATCCTGGATGGACAAAATCCAACCTTTCTTACTCCTACCATCATTTGAAGCATTCAGAATTGAATAACATGGGGATGTGTTGTTTGTACAGACTCCAGACTGGGCACAGGATAGACCCTGGACTGAAGCCTTTTTGGTCCTCCTTGTGACATCACTTACGGCTCTGAGGAATGGATGCTGAGCCAAGACCTAGTGCATTCCCTATCAGATGTGTTGTTTGATTTTATTTATTTCTTTGTTTCTCCCAAAGGAAGGGAAAGCTGGTGTTTTTGGCACTTGTGCAAGCAAAAATGAAATAACAGAAGAGGGGGGAAAAAAAAAAGGGGGAGAAAGGAGAAGTCCCGTGGCAGCAACAGTAAATAAAAACAAGACTCTCATTAATGATTTATAAAGAGAAGTAATATTCCACACATTTCATGGTGCAGAGGGAAATGTTTGATCAGAGGGAGAAGGAGAGATTATTGCCCTGCCATGACAGTGTTAGAAGGAAGCTACTGTGTCTGATGGCAGCTCTCCAAGAGCAGAGTCAATCTAGGAAAGTTTGGTAACACAGATGAAGGAATTGTACAGGGTTTTACTTTCTGTGGCTGATCTCTGTGCCAACAACCTTTCCCTAAATACCCATAAAACTTTCCATTTGTAGCCTGGAGTAGCTGCCGCTACCTCCAGGATGGTGTGCTTGGCAAGAGCTGGCTGGAATGGAGTGAGCATTTAGGTCTCCTTCTGTGCATATTGACACATCCCCCCCTAAGAGTTTTATGGCTGTTGTCAATGGAGTAAGTTTTATCCTTGCAGTGGCACACACTAGTACATCCAGCAGAGTGCTTGGGGTGGTCTCTTGGGTCATTCAGGAGTCACCTTTGTCTATACATCATGCTGAGCACGATGATGCTTGGTCTGGAAGCTCTGCAACCTGGTGTTGACCTGACTTAGGCAAATTTCCTCGTTTGGGTTTTTGTGTTGTAATGAGCTGAAGCACAGCTGGCATCTCTTTCTGCTGTCTTGTGTCCCGGAGGCCTAATAACACACCAGCTCTTGATGTCATTAAGATCAAACACGGCTCCTTGATTTCCCAGAGAAGTTGTGAATGCCTGGAAGAGGTTGCATGGGGATCAGAGCAACCTGGTCTAGTGGAAGGTGTCCCTGCCCACAGCAGAGGGTTGTAACAAGATGATTGTTAAGGTCCCTTCCAACCCAAGCCATTTTTAGTTGTTTGTCTTGCAGGGCACAAGTAGGAGGAGGTTGGCCCTTTAGAGACCAGAAGTCTCTGTGTGGAGATGTTCACAGGTCTGATGACTGTGCTGCCTTCCCTAGCACCCAGACACAGCTCTAGATTGTGAGTGAGTAGGTTTACAAAACCTTGGCACACTTCTCAGGCAGGAGCTTGTTAAAGTTCTTGGGCAACGTGATGGGCATCTCTCCTCCTCGTGCAGATGGGTGCTTTGCTACGCTGGTTGTTGCCACAGCTGTACCTTGGGCAAGTATTGCTTTTATGGGCCTCGTGATTTATGGCTGTGTCAGTTGTTTAATCATTCAGCTGGCCCTCCTGTCAGCCCTGTATGATAGTTAGTTACTTACATAGAAAGGTGACTATCTGATCTAATTATAACGTCTCAAATCTAATTATGGAGCCAGATATGACTCCATAATATACTCTTAATGTCTCTATGTTGAGAAGACAGATACACATGTGTGTAATGCACACACTTACATGCCTCTGTAATTACGGATATGCTTGGACTCTCATTTATTTCTGTCTCTTTGTCTTGGGGAGGGTGCTTGCAGGTTCATCTGGCTGTGAGAGATTATTTGTTTTACCACATCTTTTTCCCTCCAGTGTGACCTTTTCTGGCTCCCTCTGCCAGGCTTGGGCACAGTGAGGCAGAGTCATCAGTCAGTGTTGCTTGGGAGGCGCAGAGGGCTGGTAGCACTTGGACTCAGGACAATCTGATGGAAACAGGTGAAGATTACATTTCTGCTGTTGTTCTGGCAACTGCCATTAACCCTTGCTCCTTGTTTTCACGTGGATAGACCACACCTGGCATGACTTCCCTTCAGAGAAAGTCCTAACATAATCCATGCAGAATCAGAGGCAGAGGTGGGAGGACTGGAACAAAAGCAAAGTTGGAGGCAGGAGTACAATGAAGAGAAGAATCAACTTTCTTCTTCTAATTCACCCAATTAATGAATCACATGCCTTAGTTAGTTATTTTTAAGAAATAATTTGTGGATTATAAGCATTCACATATGGTCATATAATTTGCAATTGTTATTAGTTGAGGATCCCATACTTTATTTGTTGCACACTCATATCAGTTTTATGTGTGTTTATATTCAGGTATATCTTTGAGATGGGATTCTAGCAGTGTGTTTAAAATTGTTGTGCAGCGGAGAGACAAATTTGCTCAGCACGGGAAATGGAGGCCAAGTAATACATCACAGAAGATGTGACGTCTGGGGGTTGGAAGTGCCTCTGGAGATCATCCAGCCCACCACACTGCTCAGCACAAGTTCACCTAGGGCAGGATGCTGAGGGTTGTGTCTGGTTGGGATTTATAATCACAGAAATACTTTCACCTGGAAGGGACACACAAGGATCATCAAGTCCAACTCCTGGCTCTGCACAGGACAACCCCAGTAATCCCACCATGTGCTTCACAGCGTTGTCCAAACACTTCCTCAGTTCAGGCAGGCTTGGTGCTGTGACCACTGCCCCGGGGTTCCAGTGCTCAACCATCCTCTGAGGGAAGACTCTTTTCTTAATAACCAACTTAAACATCCTCTGAGACATCACCAGACCATCTCTAACTCTTGATGAAGAGATGACATTTTGCTTGAAGGGGAAGTTCTTCTGCCTTATTTCTGTCCTGGTCAACACAAGGCAGGTGAAAGAGAGAGCATGTTTCCTATGTGATCTGTAGTGTGGACAGAAAATAACTGTCACAGGCATTGTTGGAGCTCCCTGTCAAAGCTGGGTTGTTCTTTCAGAGTATCATGGCCTCAGGAAGTACCTAAGGCTGTGGTCTGAAGATGTGATAAATCTAGCTCGAGGGCCTTGAGCAGTGGAATCTAGTACTCTACTGGTACATGATATTGATCCAGTATCAACTTATACTCCTGGTTAAAATTTGTTCCAAAAAAATTTCAATGATTTAATTTTATCCCAGAGGACTTGGTATTGTACCATACTGTGTCATTGGTCTGCACCATGCTGGCTTTCTGGCCCACAAGTTTTGCCCATACTCTGGAACAGCTTCTAAGTTGTCATGAAGAAAGTTTTAAGCCTGATATTACGCGCTTGCCCATTCTATAGAATTGTGATCAGGTGCCTGTTCCTAATCTCCATCAAAGTCATGCTGCTGGCTACCTGGCAGTGTGTGGACAGAGACCACAACCAAGCATGAAATCCTTATTTTTTTTTTTTGATTTGCAGAACAATATTGAGGAAGTAGTTTGGGGCATTTTTTATTCCTAGTGTGGGCTAACTGAATCCAATGCAGCTTGCCACATGCCACAGGCTGCTGGGTCTTTAGGTCCCTTGATGAATCCTGAAGTTTCAAAGACACTTCTCATAAAAGCAGGTTTTTGACCAAAACTTTCCCTTGGGTGTAATGTGGGTTGTCCACTGGCCTTTGCCCCAGAGGCAGCTGCATTTCAACAGTGGCACATATAATCATGGAAGCAACCTGGGAGCCTTGGGAATGAAAGGTGATATCTCATCATTAAATACTGTTGTGTAGTCTCCAGTGCTTTGTGGTGAATGGCTTTAGAAAGATTGAGTGTAAAGAGGCTTCCAGAATTTCTGATATTTTGCACAGATTAGGGATTTAAGTGTTTGTCCCACGGGAGAACATGAGATCCAAAGGCAATCTGATAGATGCAGGGCCAGAAAAGATGTGACCTCTACTTTGTATCCACCACAACACTCTCAGACTTGTGCCTCAGTTTTGACTCACTTGAACCTGTTCAGTAGATTTTTTTTTTTTCTTTTTCATCCTAGGTAATTTTATTCACAGACTCCAAAATGCAAGCCTCAGTACCTACAGTGGATTAAACTGGTATTAGCGTAGAAGAGATTTGGGCAGCACCTCTTAATATTGCTCCCAGCTCCCTGCTGGTGCTCCTGGTGCTTGAGCAGCTCAGAGGAAGAGCATAAACACTGGGCAGTTGAACCTGCCTTGCTTGCATGTCTTAAAACAATGTTTGCTTGTTACTAATGCAGTTGCTCTCACACTTAAAATCACACAGCCATTAAGGTTGGAAAAGACCTCCAAGATCATCGAGTCCAAGCTTAGAGCAAAAGCTGTGCCAAATATTATGTCCACTTTCATTTCATGGAGAATCCCAAACAGGTGGATTTCTCCTCACCTCCTGTGGGCTCTCACCTCTGTTTTTGTCCTCAGCAAATTTTCACTTTAATCACTTTATAGCCCTGGCATCTGAACACTTACAAGCATGAGCAGTTGCCTGAGGCAGGAGAAGGGAAGGTATTCAGAACCCTTAATGGAAGACATCCAGTATGACCCAAAGGAGCTGATAAGAAACCTGAGCACTGGTAGCAAGGCTGAGCAAGCAGGCGTTTGATTATTTCTCAGTACTTATCAGAGGAAGCGTGAATCTCTCCCTAATTAAGAGCTAATGCCAACTTCTGTGAAATTTGTTGTCATTCACCTGTGAATTATCCTCCTTAAATTTAACTTGACTGCAGGAAGCCTGCTAGCAGTAACACTTTCCTCTGTGAGCCTAATTTGGACACCTCTGTAGCTGCTTATTGAACAGGACTTGATGCTGCAGAGCACTGGAGCCCTGGAAGGGCAGTTTCCAGGTGGCAGCCCCCATGTCTTGGGTGTTTAAAATAGAAATAGAGCTTAAATAGTGTTTAAAACAGAAATAGAGATCTTCCAGCAGTAGGACAAGGGGAATGGCTTTATACCATCAGAGACCAGGTTCAGTTTGTATATTAGAAAGAAATTCTTCCCAATGACTGTGGTGAAGCCCTGGCACAGGCTGCCCAGAGAAGCTGTGGCTGCCCCATCCCTGGAAGTGTCCAAGGCCAGGCTGGACAGGGCTTGGAGCAACCTGGGATAGTGGAAGGTGTCTTTGCCTGTGGCATGGGGTGGAACTAGATGAGCTTTAAGGTCCCTTCCAACCCAAACCACTGTGATTCTGCTCACAGGCACCCTGGGGAGGGAAGGTAGGGAGGTTTCCAATAAAGGTTACACATTCAGAAGCCCGAAGTGCTGTTTCTGATTAGTCAAAGCACAGGTAGCCTGCCCAAACTAGAAAGACGAGTGTGATGTCCCTGCACCCAAATCATTTAACTATTAACCCTGGAGGAGAGTAAGAAGACACTTAAAACAATGACCCAGTTAATTCTGTGTGCAGCATTTGAGCACAGGGTTATTTGTTGCTACCTGCGGGTCTGGTGATATCATCATCTGCAAGCTCTTGGCAGAGCAGGAGGCCAGTATTTTTAAGTTGGATTTTAAGGTGGATTTGGCATGGATTCATCTGACACGGGTGTAATATTCATCTGTTGCTTGTTTATGCTGACCTGGAGGCACACGGCCAAGCTGGGATGAGTGTTTGGACGTTACGACCCAGAGTTTGGGTCCAAGGCCCACAACCAGACTCTGGTGCAGAAACCTGGGTTTTTATTCACCCTCCATAAAACATATTACCCAGTGACTCAAAACCTGAAAGTCCCTTCCCTGGCTGGGAGCCATGAGCTGTATTTCAGCTCCCGTTGAACACAAGGCACCAAATGGGTTGGTTCATTGCGCTGGTGTCTGTGGTGTGGTGGCCGCGGCCCCTTCCTCGCACCCTTGGTGGCTGCAGACTCATCGTGCTGAGTTAGGAGCTGCCTGCCAGAGCCTTCCCTTTCCAACCAGCAGCGGGAGAGGTTAAAAGCCTGTGGGCGGAGGCCGGCACAGAGTGCCCATTGTACATGCGTGCATACCAGAGCAGTAACTCTCTGGAATGCTGCACCACCGCCGAGCTTTTACCACCTTGTGTTTGTGTTGCAGCCCAGGAGTGTGTGTGTGTACACTGTGTCCCTCTCCAAGTAGATTAACAATGCAAAATGGCAGATAAATAAGACGGCTTTTTTTTTTCTTTTTTTTTTTTTTTTTTTTTGGGGGGGGGAGAGGGGGCAGGGCTTTTTTTTTTTTTTTTTTTTTTCTTTAATTGGACCGGTTGGAAGAGGAAGGTGGCAGCTCTGACTGCCATCACCTCCACGGGCACAAAAAGAGAGGCAAGGCAAGGTGCAAAGTCAGTAAAGTAGGTGGAGCAGTTCCCCTGCAACTGGGTGGCTTTAAGGTACTAATTGCGTTAGTAATTAGCGACTACCACACGGTAAACACTTGGGTTCAAAACTATGCAAGGACATTAACTAACCCACTGTAAAATGGGTTTGAAGGCGGTAACTGTGATCCTTGTTTCCCAGGTGGTGAAGTGGAGAGACTTGCTGACCTGAGGGTGAGTCAGGGCAGGTATGCAGGAGACCTTGGGTCTGTTAGTTCCTCAAGATCACCTTAAATGAGACCTGTGGCAGCAGCTGTGGGAAATGAATCTTTTCCCCCTGTTTCCAGGAGATGTGCATCTTAAGTACAAGTGTTTTGATGGTGTATTTCTATCTCTGAGCTACAGAAACAATTTCTAAGGCCAGATGGCAATTGAGGCTCTGATTTCTCCCTTTTTTTTTTTTTTTTTTTTTCCTCTTTCTGCTTGGGTTGTCAGCTTGTGCTATTTATGGGAACTTTATTTGAATTTGTGTCTGCTTGGACTTGGGTGGAGGTCATCTAATGATTTCATGGAGCTCTAGGATGCTTAGGACTTTTCATTAGTAGCCATATGTGCCCAGGTCAGACAAGTGACCCATGGCCACACTCCAGTGTAAATGTGGATCTATAACTAATAAAAGGTGCTTGTTATTGCTTCTTGTTGAATTTCAAGCTCTTGCAAGGGACCTTTAAAAAGCTGAAAGAAGCCAGTGATACAAGGATGTGTTTTCTCTGGATGAGCTGTGTTTTAGAGTAGTCTTCATTGACATTGCTATTCTGATTTGGTGATAGGTAGCACGATCATTATTGTTTCTCTTTTATATATTTCTGCTCAAAATGACCTAGGAAATCCCTGGCTGTGCTCAGATCTTGACTGTAGTTGGTTGAGTGTAGCAGAGCTAATCTAGCAGGGAGATGTTGCTGAAAGAGTCGATCTGCACCTCATGCACCTACTCCTGGCAGTGCCTTCTTGTTTCCTTCTCCATATGCCAGAAGTGTTACTCCTCTGATCCAGTGAGGAGCTGTTTCTCCTAAAGTAGCAGAAAATATATTTATTTCTCTCTGCTAATTTTGCAGGCTACACTTTTTTAGACTCCTCTGCTAATTCTGTAACCTAAACTCGCTTGCCATGATGGGTGTGTGTGGGGGGTGGCAATACTGGGGTTCTAGGGAGGGTGTGTGAAAGCACCCCAATACCTTTAAAAACAATGATAAGTGTTATTTTTAACGAGATGTTTGATATTAGCCTTTCTATGTCATTGGGTGACGCAAATTTTGCCTCAGCTGAACATTCACAAGCTTTTCCCCTTAACTTTAGCTGAGACTTTTTATAAGGTACCAAGTACGGGTGCTTCCATATCAGAGGGTTCCATCTCTGATGTTCTAAAGAAAGGCCAAATTTGCAAGGATGAGAGAGCATAGTCTGTGCATCAGCCAGCCCAAGGCTCTACCACAGAGCAGTGGTACCCAAGGGCATGAGGAACTCTGGAAAACCTTGAGAGCAGCTTTTCTTTATCACCCTGCAATGGATCCTCCTGCACCTCCAGCATCCCAGACTGCTTCTTGGGCTGCAGTCATCTGTAATGAATAATTGATCCAAAGCAGGGCCCTCCTCAGAACACCTGGCAGCCCAGGGCATCTCTCTGTCATATCTGGGAAATGGGGAAATAGAGAGTTTGGTGATTCAGAGGCCAGCACCATGTTTTCTGTGCTCTGATCAGTTGGTTATTGTTTAACCCAAGGCGAGTATCTGCCTCTAATTTTTTCCCCCTCTGAAAACCCTATGAGAGTTTTGAAGTAACGGGGAGGTTCATGGTTGTGGAGAACTGGCTGGCCCCTCCTTTAATTCCTAAGTTGAGTTGAAGATGTTGGCATTTGGAGAACAATTTTGGGTATTTGGGTTTGGGTTTTTTTGCCTTGGTTGCCATTTTGCTTCAAGGAAAGCCCTTGGGATGCTGCAGGGGGAAGCCTGAGTTTGCCCTGTCCCCTGTTTCATTGGATACGTGTGTATGTGTGCTAACTTTTAACTCTTTTTCTTCTTCTTTCTTTTGACAGTGGCAGATTTGGTCTCTTCTGAGCAACTTGCAGCCTCTGGGTGACCGGGACATTGAATTTGGTGGACAGTGACCATTCGCTCCCTGGGATCGCAGCTGCCCTTGCTTTCCTCACCCCATCCCGCACTCCCCTTCCCTCCGACAGAACTCCAGGGCATTGTGGTATTGCTATGGAGCCCAGGGAGACTTTGAGCAGCTCCCGGCAGAGAGGAGGCGAGGCAGACTTTCTGCCTGCTGCTGTCACCTCCACGAAGCCTCCTCCTGTCTCTGGCTGCACAGGGGAGACGATGCTGCCTGCGGCAGGCTCGGGGAAAGGGATCCCGGTGAGCAGTGAGAGGCTGGAGCCAGAGGAAGAGGATGAGTTGGGTTCCGGAAGAGACGTGGATTCCACTTCCAACGCGGACAGCGAGAAGTGGGTGGCGGGAGATGGCCTGGAGGAGCAGGAGTTTTCCATCAAGGAGGCAAACTTCACAGAGGGGAGTTTAAAGCTAAAGATCCAGACCACCAAGAGAGCAAAGAAGCCCCCAAAGAACTTGGAGAACTATATCTGCCCTCCCGAGATCAAAATCACCATCAAGCAGTCTGGGGAGCAGAAGCTTTCCAGAACTGGGAAAAATAGCAAAACAGCTAAAGAGGAGGACAGATCACACTCCAAAAAGAAGGTAAGCCCTATTGTTTCACAATATTTCCAGTTTCTTCTGGGAGCAGAGGGAGAAAGGGAGGAATAAACCTGCTCAAACAGCTCGTATCCAAGGCACAACCTTGGAAAGGTTTGGCCATGGAGGAGCACAGGGCGAGTGTCATCCTGCACCACCGCATATGCATCGGGAATGATCTTGAACTATCCTTCAGATGAAACAATTCAGAAGGGATCAAAAGTTCAACAGGGCCTCTTCTATTTTTGTGTGTAATTGAGTTTTAAGATTAATCATTACACAAGTGAGAAATGAAGGAGCCCACTTCTAAACTGCTTTGTGCCTGAGCGCTAATGTTCGAGCCTTTTGGCAGTTAAAGCATTCAACTGCATTTTTAAAATAGAGGTATGTGCACGGTGAACAATTGAATTCATTCCTGTATTCTGGGTGAAGGGCTCCATTATTCTTGATTACAGCATTGTGCGAGCGGCACTACAGTTATGCCACAGAAAATACTTCCATTATAAGTCTCATTTTCTTCCAGATGCTTATCATTTCCTTGAAATATCCTTCTGCAGAGAAATACTTGGTACTTTGTGTTTGGGAAAAAATGGATCTTTTTTTTTTTTTTTTTTTTCATTTAGTCAAGGATGGGAAAAGAAAGAAAATCCTTTCTTTGTATGAGCTGTTTTGTGGAGCACCCTTTTGTTTTGCTGTTGGCTTGGTTTTTCAGTAATGTCTCCTACACCTAGTTCTTAAAATGAATTTGAGTGTATTAAGCAACACTGTTCATGACTTTTTGGTAGTGGTGTTTTCTGCCCTAGTCATTCTAAAAAGAGTTTTGGTCAGGTCAAATACAAATACTTCACCTCTGGCTCCTTAGTAGCGTGTGGGCACCATGATGAGTTCAGACAGGATGCCAGATTTGATGAAAGACTCATGAGTATCTCCAAAACCTGGACAAATTCATCTGAGATATAGGCACCCACTGATTAGAGCTTGGGGCATGACTTGGTTTTCCGACTCATGAAGCTTTGATCACTCTTTCCCCATACATTATGCACTTGATGGATGCTCAGAGGCCTACGTGAAGCCTTGAGGAGGCTAATTGCCACCACCTCTCCCTGGAGAAATCCTCCTCAGCAGACTGACTTACACTAAAATTTTCATAACTCAAAATTACTTTTTGAAGCATCAACACTTTCCATTGACTCAAGGCAGAGCCCAGGGAGATTAACATCACTCAATCTTAGAGTACTTTTCTTACATGCTGAAGTGTGTGTGTAAGGGGAGATTTTTTTTTTTCTCAGAATCTTGCTAAATGGCATGTCCATTTCATGTCCATTCTATGGACATGAAAGGAGTACCTCTTTTTAGCACAGCAGAGGTCTGGCCCTATAACACACCAAGAAGGGATTTTCCCACCTATTGGGAAGGATGGGCTGTCTTGGCACCAAGCAATGTCTTATATCGACTTTTCTTTCCACCCTGAATGCTTGCAGAGTTCTCAGGGGAGGCAGAAGTTGTCTGAGACTATGCTTGCTGACAGCAAAGGTGTCACAAGCAATCCTTCCATGGTCACAGAGGGAGAAAAAAAAGAATTGCAAACCACTGCCTACCATGCAACAACTGTGAAGGAAATGACTGCATAGAAATCAGAGCTTTCATTTCTATTTATCACTCAGTCAGATGGGTATGGACGGTGTATTCTTTCCTGTGGGGGGGTCACTGGAAAAGGTTGAATAAATAAAGCTAAGTATAAGGAAGTTATGTGCAAGAAAAAACAAACAAAAAACCAAACAAGCCCAATGCGAACAATAACTAAAAATGCACCTTGTTAGCGTGTTTATGCTCAGGGTGAGACTTTAATTGCAGCAGGATAAGGAGTTTGAAAGAAGCAGACGTGGCTGCATCCAGCCTGCACCTGTGCTGTGAGGTCCGAGCTGGCTGGGGCTGTGTTCACACGCTGTGCTCAGGCTGGGAGCGCTCTGGGTCAGCACAGGTCTAATCTGGCCATTAAAATGAACAAAAAAAAAAAAAAAAAACCAAAAAAAAAAACCAAACAAAACCACCCTACCACCCAGCAGGTGGATGCTGTGAGCAGATGGGTGGAGGGCTGCTGCTCCGGTGCATCCATTAGCATAACACCCAACGGCTGCCGCGCGCGCGGCAGCTGCTGAGACACAGCTGCGGCAGAGAGATGTCCCCAGCAGGGATCTGGAAGACCCTGGTGCTCTGATCTCAAGGGGCTTGATGCCTGGAGACCTACAGCCTGCGTCACCGGGGTGGGAAATAACCTGCGTCCCTGCAGTCGGAGGGATTTTGCACGCGGCTGCCTCTCCGCTCGGGGGTTTCAGGACCAGGCCGTGAGCATCTCGTGTCAACGGGGTGATGAAAGGCACTGCAGGAAGGGAAGGCTGGCAATGAGTGGGAGAAAAGTTCCAGTGCTGGCAGCAGAAATTCTTCCGTGGCCAACGCGTGTGTCTTGTGGCAGGTACAGAAATCTTTGCGGGGAAGATAATTAGGAGGAAAGAGCAAGTTGGAACTCGCATGGAGATGCAGCTCTCTGGTCCAACCCTGCGTTTCCCTGGGAGAGCAGAGCACACAGGAGCCTTCCATGTGTACTTGCAGAACCACCAAGAGCTGAAGTAGTGGCTGGGGGGGAAAAAAAGTGATTGTCACGTTTAAATGATTCTGGCGGTTTTGAAATTTCAGCGTTTGGCTGTTTGATTGCCTGTTGCTTTAATCAGCACAAGCTCCAGAAAAGCAGCTACTGGCAGCAGCAGGAAGGAACAACACATTTAAACGAGTGGGCCAGACCTTCAGCTGGCATCACTCCACTGTCCTCCATGGATTTTTGCCAGGAGAGTTTGGCCCAACATACACATTTCCCTTGCACATGGGAGCAGCATCATTATTTGGGTTTACCACCTTGCTCATGGATTCAGGGAGTACACACAGGCCTCCCAGACTGAGCTGCCATTCTCATGTCTCTGGTGGGTGGGAGTGCTTGTCCTGAACCTCCTGGAGTAGCACCGGAATTTATTTTTCCTCCTGAGGAGGTGCAAACTCTATCAGGACTTGAAAAATCACTTTAGCTTGTTGCATAATTTTTCCAGCCACATCTCCAGTAGTCCCCAGTGCTTTGAAATACCACTTCAGCATTCTTGCAGGAGTTTCAATACACACAGCACAGAGGGCAAGTAATGAAAACATGGAAGCAATTTAAGTAACAGCATGTGGGTACACAAAGGACTGGTAATGCCAGCAATGTAAAAAGGGACTGTGAACTGGGGATATAGCATTTATTCAGTGGCCACTTAGGGAGGAAGAAGATATGCCTGCTCCTAAGCTTTACACTGCTCTGCTAATTAGGCAATAGGGGTTAGTGCCTGATTTCTAAAGCTGTGGTCCAGAGAGTGGCAGTGATTAGAAGGGGGCTCTGTGGAGAGTCATGATGCTCATGTGCTGAGGCCTAGGGTTTTTGCCTTTGATTCCAGCTGCTACACTATATTAAAAGACATAAACATGCATTAAATACTTTCCTCATGTTGCTTTTCCATGTGAGCAATCGCCCCAGGGATGTTATGTGATCCTGAATGGGAAGGGAGGGAATTCAGGAGAGGATCTTGCTGGGTGCGGTTGCTGATGCCCTGGAGTGGGGAGGGGATGAGAGAGCATCAGTGTTGGGAACCTCTGCTCTGCTGGCTTGAATGCTTGGCTGCTACCCAACAACTTTTGGGGTTTCTTTCAAGTCCTGACCATGCCAAGTTTCACATCAGCTTCCCCTGCTTGAAAATAAGAGCGAAGGTAGTTTCCTAACCCTTTTCCTGGGACTGCTCAGAAGCTGAATCGTGGCTTGGGCTGTTCCTGCGGCTGCTTGTGTGGCAACTGGAAAGTGCACAAATGTTCTGTGAGAGTCTTCTCTTATTTCAACCCTTTGGCACCTGGGGATGGAGCAGGCTGAACCGTTGCCACTTCTAAACCCACAAATAGCTCTATTGCATTTAGTCTGATTGGAGAGGGAGGGAAGAAAAAAAGCCAGGAGCCCAAAGGATGTCCTGCTGGCATGCTGGCAAGCCCTGCAGCTGCTGCTCATCACTAAAGGTGCCTTTTTCCTTTAGATAAGGAAACATGTTATCAGTCTAGAAGGATGCTGAAAGTGCGGCACCCAATGCAATGAAGCAATCCATCAGCATTTCCTGTCTGTCATGTAGCATTTAACAAGCCCCAGATGAGCAGTATTTCCCTGGTTTTGTTTTATTTCTTTTTTCACCCCTTCTCTGCATTTGCTCTTCTTTCTGTTCTCTTACATCTGCAAACACTTCATTTTTCACCTTTTTTTTTCCTTTAAGCATAGCCTGACAAAGTTTCTTTGGAGCTTTCATCATATCCGTAATGTCCTTCTTCAGGGGACGTAAACTTTTTTTTTTTTTTTTAAATTATTAATGTACTAGATTTTTTGAAGCTTGGGATGGGTGAATGCATTTTATTCAGATAAGCACAGCAGCAAGTGAATTGGAAGCAAAGCTTCCTTGTGTGCAAAGGAAACTCTATTTTTGGATTTTCTTGCAAGTTTTTTTTTTTTTTTTTTCCCTTTGAGTTTCTGTGGGTGATTTTGCCATTTCTCTGCAGGAAGGAGTTCTAACACTTCCAATTCATAGTCTTCCTTTCCTCTGCCCCACACATGCAACTTTCTGCTCCGGGGCTCACCTTTCCTTGAGGACTCTCTCATTCATGTGCTTTTGCCATTGCACCCCCTCCTTCTTCCAGGAGATCATAAGCACTTCCCCCCCTTCCCTTTCCCCCTTGTTTTTATTGCTGACTGCACATTGCACTTTCCCTCCAGGTCCTCGTGTGCATCCGCAGCTCTTGCTGGATTACCCCTGTGCCGGACTCCTCTCCCCGGTGATTTGTGTGTATGATCATCCAATTGCTCATCCTGCATGCTTATTCCTCTTTTGCTAAGGGCATCCCCCGTGTGAGATGTCTTCTGAGTCAGCTCTTCCTGTTGCGATCCCAAACGTGGCTCGGGGAGTTGACGTAAGTGCTGGCTCCCTGTGCTGCGTGAGGCTCAGCAAGGAGGAGGAGAAGGCACTTGTGTGTTGTCATACCCGATTGAAGTGGCAGGATTTGATTTACAGCTCCATTTTTTTTTTTTTTTTTTTTTTTTTTTTTTTTTTTTTTTTTTTTTCTTCCCCACAAAGGATGCAGCATCCGCAGCCCTTTCAGCCTGGACCTGTTTCTGCGCTGATTTGGTCCTTACTGTTACTCAGCAGACTCTTGAGGCTGTTCTAAATGGTGCTTGTGGCAGGTTATCTGAAGCTCACACCAGCAGAGTAGACCTCAGCCTCTTCCCAGATCATGGCACATCGGTAGAGCACCAGAAGTGCCAACACAGGGGAGTGTTCTTCGAGTCGCCTTTAGGGTGAAACAGGTTTTTGAGCAGCTGAGAGATCAACTCAGAGGTGCTCCAACAGGCACAAGGCTCCTGGCATTTTTACAGCCTTTCTACACAAGTGTAGGGGTGCAAAGCTACACCAACTCAGCTCTTCGATATTCATCCCAGGTTTCCTGTAGGCTAGCTTTTCTCTCTACCGCATTGTTGAAGGCACAAATGAAGCAGCTGCAGTTTGGTGCTCTCCACAGCTACCTTAGGCTCCCCTCCAAAAGAAAGCAGAAATTATTTTTTCTTTGTGAAGAAATTAATTTCTTTGCTCAAGAAACCAGTTTTTCTAGGAGCTGAGAATCACTTGGGTTCATCTGGGTCCTTGAAGGCACCTGAGGTTCCCAGACTGGGAGCTGAGTCTTCTTGATCCCCCACAGCCTCTGGAGGAGGCTGGTCCCTCCTGAAGCTGGTTCAGTACTCTTTCTGAAGAGCAGGGAGGGCTCGACCCCAGGTCTTAACCCTTCCTTCTCCTCCAAACTTACTGGAGAGGTGCCTGTCTTGCATCATGTCATGGATATCTTGTGACAGGAATAAGGCAGAGTGTCTTTTCCAGCTCGGTGCTCAGCCTGAGCCAGCTGATGCCCATCCCTCACTGTCTGCTCCCAGAGAATTGTGACTTTTTTTTGCATTTAGTCAAGTGTGTCTTAAAGAAGCGAACGTCTGGCAATGAAGGGATGGGCTGAGGAAGTGTAAGCAGGCTTTTTCTGCTGAACACTGAGTGCCAGACAAGGAAGACTTGGTGTATTTGATTAGCTGCCATATGACCAGGGCTTGGGGAAGCTGTCTGTGTTGAGGCCAGGCTTTGTTTTGCAGCAGTCTCTCCCTCCCACAGCTGAGTTTCGATGGGCCTCTGTGACATTTCCTTGTTTGCTTGCGCTGTGTCGCTCTCTTCAAACCGTGACAAAACATCTGTGGACCTGGTTTTGAGGTTGAGGAGGCGCTGCAGGGAAGCAACTGGTGAAGCAACTGGGACAAGTGCAGGAAGCTGGGGATCCAGCTGGAGGTCCTTAGTCCCAGCCACCTAACTGCAGGGGGAGACAGGTGCTGCTCCTGCAGCCTCGTAAACACTTGGCCAAGTCAGCACACGCGGGTTGTTTCGAAAGCACTGTGGCCTCCAGGCTAAGAGAGATGGAGATGTGATGTGCTGGCTTGTGCACCCGGGTCTGCAAACTGGTTGTGTCTTCATTTGCAGAGATTTTGGGATGCACAGCAGTGTCAGTCCTTCATGTACATGATCATGTTCTTCCAGCATCAGCTTTTGCGTGCAGCGCTTCCTTTCCTGCCCTTCCAGGCACACCCGACCACAGATATCTTCTGATTTGCCTCCAGATTTTTCATCTTAAATCCCTTTTTCACACATACACAGACATGCCCAGCCAGCACCCTCAGGTCAGATCTAATTCTTCAAATGCTTCATTCCCAGATGGGCTTCTTGTTGTCCCCATTCCTCTGCTCAGCCAGCATAACTGAGTGATGGACCCATCTGAGCTCATTTGAATGTAAAGTGTGGGTTCACCTGGTGCCCTCAGCTTGTCTTCTTTTTTGCTTTTTCTAAGAGCACTGAAACCTGTGAAAATTGGTTTCTGACCACTTTCCTGTTATGTGACTTCTCTGGTGTGTAGTGATAAGTGAACTTACTGGCCAAGCCCTCCTTGGGAGCCCCTCAGGGGTTCCTTTCTTCTGGCCCGTGAACAGTTTGAACAAACCTTTTTAGAATACTGTATCTCAAAGATTTCTGTTCTTCCATCAAATGTGATCAAAACTGGGCAAAAATATTCCAAAAACCTTGAGGAGAGGATCATGAAGTCAAGGAGTTTGTGTGTGCATTAACATGCACACAAACACAGTGTGAACCATGTTAGCCTTGTTTCCTTAGGAAACCGGTCTAAAAATATCCAGAATAAACATGCATTGTTTTGGTTTTTAATGCTGAGACTTTTCCAACTCTTGAACATTAAATTGATTCCATTTGATACGTGACACTCGAGGACAAGTCCAGTTAGCTGTGTTTTCATAAGAGCATTATTTTCCATTTCTTGCCATGACCTCTAACATGAATTAGACCAGTGGCTGTTGGCTTCTTCATTTCAGGACATGAAGTGCTATTTCTACATCGTGATTATATTTGGACTCTGAGCTGCAGGTGGTTGCTATCAGGAGAGGGATTCTCAAGCCATGGCACATGCACCAGTAGCATGACACTGCTTCCAAGTATGATGGACAGCAAACCCCACTTCTTCAGGGTGGTATAACACCAAACATCTTGATATTTTTTTTCTTTTTTTTTTTTTTTTTTTTTCTGGAGCTGTGGGCTAGCAGTGAAAAGGACAGCATAAGGGCTAAGGTGCCTTACTACAGGTTGCAGATGAGGTTATATGTCTGAGATGTGGCCTAGACTGTGGCCAAGACAGAATTGCTGAAGATGAGGACATGGCCATTCAAGTTAAGACAGTCACCTGCAGCCATGTTTGCAGAACTAAGTGGGTCTCTACCAGGTTCACTTTAAGGTGATGTCTCATGTTCCTATTGTACATCCATGTCTGCTGCTGGCACGTCCTGTACGAGGGCACCAGGAGATCCTGCCCTCCTGCTAGAATTTCCCAAGCTCTGTAGAGAGGAGGATAAATGGAACCATCTTGTCTCTTAGTACAGAATGTGAAATAGAATAATAAGATTAAGTAACTCACTCAAGGAACCTGTCGCAGGCCAGAGTAACACTCAGACCTTTTTCACTGAGCTGTGGTTGCTTAACCATGACACAACTGAGTCTCCCAGGGAGTGACCTGAACTCCAAGCATGGAGTGGAGAGCCCTTACGGAAGCCAATCCTCTTCCAGTTTTCATTTAAACTGGTCAATTTGTTTCAAAATTGTTAACTCTCTGCATCTTCACTGCTCACTTAAAAATAAAACTTAGTGAAGGGTTAGGGCTGTAAGCAGAAATGAGGGGGTGGAGTTTCGGGGCCAGCATGCAATCGGTTGACCTACATGCCCTTAATAATCCCTTCTGGTCCGTAAACCCTAAAATGTGGTAAGAGTCGAATGAGGAATATCTACTGGAGGACTCATTATCTCCTCATCAGTTTCCCATGGTTCTGCCTCACCTGGGTGGCGAGGTTTGTAAAGAGATGGTATCTTTTATTGACATCGGTGTTACAACAGCTCTACCACAATAAACTTGGGTGGTTCATTGAGGAATCTCAGTACTTTTCAGCATCCTAGCTTCATGTGAGCTGCTCTCCCTCCACATGGCTGAAAGATGAGAATCAGCCCTGAGGGGTTTTGTGGGTAATTTCCACTTGCCCAATGCTCTCCCTTTCGGAAGGAATGCGGTGACACCAGCAAATGAGCCAGAGGCCAGGGCCCCTCTCTCCTTGCTGATGACTCTGTCTGACAAGGAGAGGGCTGAGCAGTGGACATTCAATGTGTCACCACTGATCACACCCTCGCCTCACCGCAGGGCAGGTCACTGGGTCCCCACCTGGTGCTTCTGTGACTGTGCTTAGCAAACACTTCTCCCAGGAGGATGTGTAGGAAACAGTTTCCTCATACCTCGGAGGTAGAGCTTACACTGTAATTTCTAAATGGACTTTTATCAGTAGTCTCCCCTGCTCCTCAGTATGTGCTAGAACACTGTGCTGGCCTGGGTAGCTTCACCTAAACTTTACCTGCTGCATTCCCAGTGGGGTAATTTGATGAAAGTTCACCCTTAAGACTAAGTAGACATGAGGCAGGTATTTTTTTTCCACTGAGGAGCAGCAGCATTAAGAGGATCTCGATCATCCCTCACTTCTGCTTCCCAACAGAAGCTGCAGGGGCAGCCTCTACATTAGTCACCTGCCTAATGTGTATCAGCAAGGAGCTTGAAGGCACTTGTTTTATTGCATCTTCCACTAGGAACTGATGCTATTGGACTGGCAACATATTCTACTTCTTACATCCCACGTTATGTACAGGTTAGATGGGGATAATTAATTTGTCTTGTCCATTTTCTGACATTGTGTTCACCAGCACTCAGCTGGTGGAGCAGTCTTCTCAAAGACAGCCCCTCCTTTTCCATGGGATACTTTTCTTCAATAATTGATGTAATCATTAGGACAAATTCCCTCCAGCCTTTTCTCTCTCTGATCTTAATTCCATTGCATTACTTACAATTATATTCCTGATTTGAAGAGGGGGGTGGATGGGTGGGTGGGTGAGCAAGCCTGTTTCCCTTTGTGACCACGGCACAGGAGGAACTGGGAAGAGCGTGATGGGGAGGGATCGATCTGTCCTTAGGTCATTGACTCTGGGCGTGGGCAGGAGCTGCTATTAGTCACTGGGGGACAGTGACTGCCAACGTGCTTCATGGGAATTTGTGAAGCACAGGGCAGCTCTGCAGGAGGGTAGCACACCCTTTGCTGCTCCCTGTGCTTGAGTTGGCAGCTGTGGTGCATATAACCAAGTCATTCTTCATCCTCAGAGGCAACTTGGCTGCTTGGGATGCAGAGCCCTGGGGTCTGCTTGGGGCACCCTTGAAGAGAGTGGGAATTTGGCTGTTGATGTTTAGCTAGAGGGAAAAGGATATTTTAAGGAAAAGGGAGAGAAGCTTGTGATGGACAGCTAGGTCCTTAACCTGAGGCGTTTGAGTGTAATAAAAGGGCTGACAGTGACTTTCCTGTGGCTTTCTGCATCTGCAGGAGTTCATATTACTGATATTTATATGTAACAGTTTGGTAAACTAGGACTGTTGCTAATTGCTGTCTAAATAAGCCTTTCACTATTACATTGTGAATTCGGCTTCTGAATTTCACTTCCACCTGCTTAGATGCTGGTGTTGAGGATTGTCCTAAGGTGTTGAAAAGGTGGGAGATAGAAACCCTGTCTTTTTTTCAGTTTATTTGGCCTGACTTAATCTAATAAACTTAGCACGAGCCCATGGGGTACAGCAGCTGCGTGCTGGAGATAGAAGTTGCCTCAGTCCATCTTGGCCACATGGTTTAATAGGTCTATGAAATCCCTGGGTCAGAGGCCAGCCACCATGCCCATTTTTGTCACATCTCAGTGATGTGTATCCTGGCAGGTTTTTCTTTTTGTTCCCTCCCCGGCATGGAAAGAACCATCTGCCGGGTTGGCTTTCAGAAGAATTTTGAAAAATACCAATTTCCCTTTGTTGAGAGGGGAGAGGGAAGGGGGGGGGAGGGCACACAGGACAGAAGGGGGAAGGAGAGCCTGACCTAAAACCAAGCCAGTATTTTCAAGGATTTTAGAATAGCTCGTATTGTGTTTCCTACTCCCCAAGGAAGGGTTGTCCTCTTTCTTCTTTTCTCTTTGATTCGATTCCCTGCCACTCTGTGAGCAAGTCAGAAGCTGCAGCTGCTGCTGTCAGCTGGGAAGGGAGTCCCCTTGTTTAAAACCCATGTGTTAATCCCTGGTTAGAAAAAGTCGAAATGCTTTATGCTCCCCTTCTAGTCCGATTTTCTCCCTGCATTTTCCCTGCCTGCCTGTGGACTTGTGTGAAAACACAGATATAGGTAGACCCCAAAGAGACTCTTACAAGAAGCACAGGTAGCATGAAGGTCTGTAAACAGACAAACCTAAAGACTGGACAAGGCAACCAAATCTAGTTTTGAGAGTAGGGAAGGAGTCAGAAAGGGTATCAAGCATGTTGTGAGGTCTGGGGAAAAAATTATGGGGGCCTTTAGGAGTAAGAGGAGCTGTTTTTGTCATGGCTGCTGGACACAGATGGGTAGAAGTGTTTGCTCACAGGGGCTGTGCTTTGTTCCTAAGGAAAAGCCAGCAGCCCAGTGGGAGAGGAATTTAAACAGTGAGGTAAGGAGAAAGGAGGATTTGGGCTCTGCCAGATGGAGACAGCCACGCAGGCAGCACTGCAGAGGGTCTGATGGGTAAATAAGAGGCTCAAGGGGCTCAGAAAGTTTATCATCAGGTGTGATATCACAGCATTGAAGGGTGAATGTGAAGAGTGGCCTGAGGTTCAAATGGGAGAGGAGGAAAGAGTTTTGATTTTGACCATGATTTTTTCCTCAAAAATCCCCCTCCTGTCTTTCCTAGAAGAACAAGGAAATGAATCACCACAAAAATAGGGAGAAAGGAGCCAGAAGATGGATGGTACTTAAGGAAAATTGAAGGCAGTGTCCTGTAACTATTATCGGTCATAGAATGGTTTGGGTTGAAAGGGATCTTAAAGACCACCTGATTCCAAATCCCTTGCCATGGGAAGGGCATCTTTGGACTGCTTCCTATCTGAATAGTACAAAAGAACACAGATTTTCAGCACTTCCCTAAGGTTTTCAAGCAGAAAATGGAGCCAGGCAGAGGTGTCTCACCCAGGGCCACTGGAAAAGGCATCCCACCTTCCACTGCTCCAGCTGCAGCAAGGACCCCTGTGCCCACCCCATGGCTTGCTGGTTCCAACGCGCCCCCACCACCACTCAGTTCACCCCATCCACAGCCTGCCAGAACAAAAAAAAAACCAGGGTTCCTGCAGGTCTTTTTTCCTGCCATCCTTTCCCAGATGTGGTGGTGGGGTCAGGCCAGCGATGCCCACCCAGTGTGGCACGGGTTTTGGGTGCTCCCCGGTTTTGGGTGGGGGGAAGGAGCCAGCAGCCGCAGTCTGTACCTCACGCTGCCCCAGCCCCTTCCCCGCCGTGGCCCCTCGTTAATAAAGAGGTGTAATTGGGAGCCCTCCCTCCATCCCGTCTGGTGTGAGGCCATTTGTGTGCCGGAGGAGGAGGGGCAGACCCGGCACTGATGGGGGGAAGTGGCAGCGGGGGAGAGAGGGAGGGAAAGCTCCTTTGTTTGTTCAAGTAATTTAGGCCTCAGATGTTCTAAAAGAGAAAAGCAAAAGAAGCTTGATCAGCGCTGGTGAAGGTGTGCTCCGGGGACGGAGAAATATCCCTGATAGCAGAGGGAACAAAGTACAACAAAGAAGTGTGGGTTTAAGCATTCTGAGTTTGTTTCTTAAGTCTGTCAGGAGAGATGTGAATCTTGGACGAAACCCAACCAACAGCAAAAAAAAAAAAAAAAAAAAACCTGGAAAAACCCAAAGAACCCACCAACCAAACAAGAAAGAAACATTATTTTGCCCTTCACCAATATCTCTGCATCCTAGCACTGTGAGGGACTGAAGGGTGCCTGGATTCTCAGAGTCCTGGGTGTTGCTGCTGGTTGTTTGCTTTGTGTTTGCTCTGCTTAGCCAGGCTGAAGGGAGACATAGGAGAGCTTCAGGTTTTTGCAGCTAATGGATTTTGCTTCTGTTTCGTATGTGCTAGCACACTGCCCTTCGAGATGAGGTTTTCTACTTTATGTGCACTAACACATTGCCTTTGGTGTTTTGATCGCGTCTCTCCTGTATCCCCCCATTTCCCTCCAGCCCCATTAGACACCTCTTTTTTAAAAATGAGAATCAAAAATCAAGGAAAACAAGTGGCAAACATTCTTCTGTCCTTTTAGGTTTAGTAAAACTCACCTTCAAACCTCATCAAGAGGCATAAACTAAGGTGAAAATGTCTGTGTTGTGATGGGTGGGCTCTTCTGTTGAAACCCTTGTATTTCAACTGTGTGAAAGTTGCAGAAAAATGCACATGGGATAATTTAATTCTTTTTTTTTTCTTTTTTCTTTTTCTTTTTTTTTTTTTTTTTTAAGTTAGAGAATAGGGTAATGGTGTGAAAGAATGAATTAGTTATGGCAAATCTTATTAGTGTCTATTGTAAGCAGAGAAGCAGAGACATATGGGACCACTTGCAAAATTATTCCTTGTTTATTCAGCTTCCTAACCGAAGCAAATTTTTTTGCATAGTGTCATTTATTTGGCAACTGGAGGGGTGTGGAAGGTGTGTGTCTATGGAGCAAAAAGGGGGGAAGGGGCGACACAGTATTGGTATTCCATTAAAACTGATGCTCAGTGCTTTGTTTGTCAGGTTTTGGCAAGGCTTTTTGCTTTGAAAGCCTTTCAGAGAGGATCGAAGCAGATGGCAGGGAGATCCTGTTTGTGTTATTTTTGGACATTCCCATTGAAAGTCTCAGATTGTTGTCCTTTTCCCCCCTTCCCCCACTTGTGTATGTTTTTCTTTCTTCCTTCCTTTCCCCTTTCCTTCTTGAGAACATTTTTATTTTTTTAAAGCATGTATTATTAATCATACAACATCACCTAAAAGCTGAGTGTGTTTCTGATGAAACAAGCTGTGTCCAGTTTATTTCTGTCTGTCTAAAACTGGATAAAGTGATGGAGGAACTGTCTCCTGAAGTGGTACAAACAGCGTTAGGAGCTCGAGTTGGGTAGGGGTGGGAAGCCAGATTGATATTTTGGGGGGTTCAGCTCAATAGCAGCACATTACCCTCGTAGACCAGCAGCTGTATTAAGCCCAAGCAACAAGTTTTGACTGAGGGTCTTTGATAAAACAACTTTCGTGACTTGTATGGCATGGGCTCGTGACCTTTTTAAGCCCTTGTGGTGGAGAGGACCAGCTGAGGTTGACTGGAAAACTGAACTATGCCCTGACTCTTCGTGGTGCCCTTCCCATGTCACTGGTGAGGTCCCCTGGTCTTAGGCAGCCCGGAAGGCTTTTGTTCTGCCATCATCTGTGCCCGGATTGTGGTAGGAAGAGAGAATTTCATTGCCTTGCATTCCTGGTATAAACAGTTACCCCGAGCAGTAATTTAGCTTCGAATAACACCACTGGAAACGTCTGCAGTGCTTTTCATGTGGAAACCTTCACCGAAGCCCTTCACAACCTTTGTGCAGGCAATCCAGCAAAGCTGAGCCTGGTCCAATCAGTTAAAGCATTTGGCTAGCCCAGGTCTGTCAGCGAGGATGTGCAAGCACAAAGAGAATGGGAGGTCTTGGCTGCAGTCGGTATCCAAAAGTTCAGGTGATTCACCCGAAGCTCCTCCAGATGATTAAATCTCTTAAGCTGAGGTGGAAATCTCAAGGAAACAAGCTTTCTCATGCTCATTCTGACAGTGCTTATTCCCAGCTAGAAGCAGATATTTAAATCCTCAGATCTTTACATCAGATGATATTAGAGGCACTTTGGCACAGGAAAACAGTTTGCAAGAACATAAAGTTTTGGCCAAGAAAAATCAGCAAATGAACTTTAAAGGTTTCACTTTTACTACTCTTAACACTGTAAGACAGTTTGGTTCGGGTTTTGTTTGAGTTCAAGGTGATGATTCATGTTGGTTTTTAGACTGATTGAACCTGTATACCCACATCCTCAACCTTTTTTTTTTTTTTTATATAACTTTTGCACTGAGAGAATCCACTTCAGAAAGTCTCTTTTTGTTCTTAATTGAATGAATGCTCAGAAGTCTTTCATGTGCATTTTAGCACCTGAGTCTCAGTGCTATCGTTGCAAGGTGGTAGTGGATGACCCAGCATGTGAGAAGTGATGTCACTTGAGGTGCATTTTGCTGACTAAAATAAACTATGGAGGGGGAAAAAATATACCCAGACCAGGCCTTACCTTGCTCTCATTGTTATCACTTGCTAGATGATGAACATCCTCTTGGCAGGATTTTTGCTCTGTAGTGCTGACTTTTATGCCTGCCTTATTAAAGTTTGGCAAATCCTCCCTGTTACCTACTGGAGGAGCCTTCTGCTCAAAGGACCTTCCCCTGCTCCTGGGGTGACAGGGCTGCTCTGCCCAGTGAGGATTTCCCTTCGAGGCCTTCCAGGGATAAGGGCTTTCCTGGTCTGGCGCATTGAGAAAGGAGCCAAGCAACAGTCTCAGCCTAGACAAAAGGCAAACTCGACCTACTATTTATGTAGTTACTTAAACATGATTTAACCTAAATAATGCACACTGTGACTTGGCTGGGGGAGAAGGGGGGAGGGGAAGGAGAGGAGCTCATTTCTAATGAGCCAGGAGACAGCACAATTAATTACATATGAAGGACAGATAACTGACAGCAAACTGTCTACAGTAGAGGGAAACAAAATACCGATGTGAACAATTAAAGCGCCCATGTGACGGAAGGGTCAGCGATTTCTCATACAGCGGACGGCCGGGCACAGCCCCTGGAGAGCCACAGGGGATGCTCGGCTGAGTGGGGGGCCAGGTGGGCAGAGGCTTTGCAGACCTCCACCATCAAAGCCGGGCAGGCATTTTCTGAGGCTGACAGGCAGCGCTCTGGGCATTATTTTCATCACATGCGCTTCTGACAGCGGAAGCGTTAGCTGGTACTAATCTCGGCAACACGTGGGACGGGGAGGAGGGAGGGTGATGCAGAGGAGCAAAGGTTCCATGGGCAATTAGATACCTGCCTCAGGATGCTGCCAGCCACGCGAAGGAGAGCTGAGGCGACAGAGGCTGTCCTTCCCTTTTTTCCTTTAAAATTGTTGACTTTCCTCGCTGCCTTCCAGATGTGGAAGTGCAAATCCCAGCTGCTGATGGCTGAATTCTTTGAGCAGTGTGGCCAGAAGATTTGCATCTTCTCTACTCCCCCTCCCTAAACTGAAACGAAGTCTGGCATAACTTATCCCTCACAACACCCCTTTCATCCTCCCATCTCTGCCAGCCTGTCCTGCGGTCAGCCCTTGGCTGTAAAGGTTTGGAGGTAAAGGCCAATGGATTAGCCTGGGGAAGGGCAAAAGGTTAAATGAGCAGGGCTAGCAGCATGCAAAGGGCTAGGATTGAAATATTTGCTGAATGCTGACAGGCAGCAGAATAGAGGCAGACAAGTGGCAAATTCCTGTTTTCTCCTCTAATTGAGAAAATATTTTGGGTGTTATTCAGGCAGGCTGCAAATTGAGACTGGGAAAGTCAGCCAGCCGGGGAGGGGAAGCATGGGAGGCCTTCAGGGAAAACAGTATTCCCAGTAAACCTGTTTCCAAAAACTTTGCACTTACACTGATGGAAATCCCTGAAGCCTAGTGCTTGCGTTTTGCCTGGTCGTTTTTAGCATGCAACTGCAGAGTCAAAGTACTGCACCTCTGAACTCAGGATGTTTCACAAGCAGAGTCTGACCCATTCCTGATGTTTTTGCAGCCACAGAAGTCTTGCTTTCATAGAATCATAGAATGGTTTGGTTGGAAGAGACCTTCAAGATCACTTAGTTCTAATCCCCTGCCATGAGCAGGGACATTTCCACTGGACCACATTGCTCCAAGCAGCATCCAGCCTTGCTTTGCAGCTCCAGCTTGTTGCGTGGAGGTGCTACCTTGAAAAATCCGGGTGTTGTGAGGATCCATCTCTCATCTGCTAGACAGGAAATTAATGAGATTTGATGGTGTATTGATAAAACATGACAACTACTCAACTCTTGATTATGTCTGCGTGTAGTGTGGATAATACTCAGCTGTGTTTCAAGCCTGCGTAATGCAGGATGCCCGTGTACCTGGGCAGGGCTATTACAGTGATGGCAAAAGTGAAGGGAGAGAAATTGCTTGTCTGGTGCATCACAGGTCAGCTGCACTGATTTCTGCCTTGGCCCAACCCTCTGGCATCCCTTGCTTGCTCTTGGATGTGGGTGTGAAGCTCTGGTGACATTTGGGAGAAGGAAAATACAGGTTTATGTGACCAAGAGCAGTTAGCTGGCCTTTCACACCCTGACACCTTCCTCCAAGGGGTGATTTAGTCCTGCACATCCCCTCTGCCGTTCTGCCTCCCCCATCTCTGAGTGCCTCTTTCTAGAGCAGATAATGTTCTGAGAAGGTTTCGATTAACTATAATTTCCTTATTTCTTAGAAATATGGGGTTAATTAAGGAGAAAGGGAGAAAGATGTAAAAAGAAACAGTTCCTCAAGCCAAAAAGCAGCATGAGGGTCAGGAAATTTTATGTTCCCTTCCATATACTCTTGTCATAAAGCTTGGAGACCAGCTTATAAAATGTTTTCTGGAGAATGCCATAGCTGCAGTAGAGGAAGGTTTTGGCAGTGGTGTACCTTATTTGTGGCCAGAAAATCATATTGCATTTGGGCCCTTGAAGACTTAGTTGCTCCTTAAAGACACCCAAGAGGCAGTCAAGAGATTTTTAATAGTCAGTATGAGCTCGGTTAAAGCCTCACAGCATTTATCAGCGGGCCCAAATCTTTGTTGTTAAGCAGAGGGAAAGAAAGCCTGCCTGGCTTTGTGTATCAGCTTCAAGAGGTCTGCCAGGGTTCCCTTCTGCTGGCCCTGCACTACAGCTGTCCCTGGAAAGCAGTTGACAGGGCTGGGCAATACTCCTGCTGCTGGAGTAAGGCAAGACATGACTCTTTTCCTGTTTATGGCTATGAAGCAGTGGTGCATTAGTAGCTCAGCACTGCAGATTTATGCCTTGTTTCAGGAGGCCTGTGAGGGGAATGAGCAGCACAGTCACTGCCTTACAGTGAGGAAACTGAGGCACTAACGTGGAGCATGTCCAGAGATGGGCAGTGGAGCTGGGGAAAGGTCTGGAGCACAAATCTGATGGAGAGCCTGGAGGGGCTTATCCTGGAGAAAAGGAGGTTCAGAGGGGACCTTCTCACTCTCTCCAACTCCCTGACAGGAGGGTGGATTAGATGGGGCTCTGCTCCCAGGGGAACAAAAGACAGGACAAGGGGAAACAGCCTCGAGTTGCATCAGGGGAGGTGAAGGTTGGATATTAAGTTTTCCTATCAAAAGGGTTGTCCAGCCCTGGCAGAGGCTGCCCAGGCTAGTGGTGGATTCCCCATCCCTGGAGGGGATTTAAAAGATGTGTAGATGTGACACTTGGGGACATGGATTAGTGATGGGCTTGGCAGTGCTGGGGTAATGGTGAGACTTGATCTTAAAGGGCTTTTCCAACCTAAACGATTCCGTGATTCTGGGCCTCCCTCTGCATAATGATCCGTGTCAGCATGAGCTGAAAGTGAAGCCCCCGGCTCATTCAGTCATCAAACCATTCTCCTGCCTTTAAATCACTGGTCTGTCTTGACCTTCCCTTACCCCCCTCAGTCTCTGCCTGGGTTGCACAAGTGAGAACAAAGTGACACTTGTTTGCCTCCTCCAAAGAGCTCACTCAAGCAGGTGATTGTCTTGCCTCCTTTTGCAGTCCCAAAACAAAGTGTTGAAGTGTTGTCCTGGGATGTAAAACATCCCATATATTCCCCCAGGACTGGATTTTTGCTTTCTGAGTGCAAGTGGCATTGAAAGGAAAAGAGGTCAAAATTGCAGGATAAGGGGAATAATTCCCAGGTGCTGAAATTAGGAAAAAGATGTGAGCACTCATCGTGTGCACTCCTCACAGGGCAGGGAGGGAGGGAGCTCTAATAGCTCTAGTTGCAGTGTCTAAAGATCTGATCCTTCATTTGTAATCCTGCCAGAAAAAAAAAAAAAAAAAAGAAAAAAAAAAAGAAAAAGAAAAAAGAAACAACAAGCAAGAAGATGAGAAGTCAATCAAATTCACTTAAAACCTTGTCATTGTTTATTTGGTTTGGGGATGTTGAAAGGCCAGAGGATCTGAGGCCAACACAAAAACGTGTCTTGCAGGAAGGCCTATGGTTCTCAGCCATGAACCCCTGTTCACCCTCAAAAGGGAAGTTTCTCCCTCTGTATTCAGCAAGGGAGGCTTTGTTTTGTTTAATTATGAGTATTTTCAGCACATATGCTGCTGCATCGTGTTTGCGTGAAGGTTTGGGGTTTAAATTCCAAAGCGTTTTGGACCTCAAAACCCAGGAGTATCCAGCATGCAAGCCAAGGAATTGAAAACATGGATTACGTGCTTAAAATGTAAATATCAATCCACTAGACTTCCTCTGTTTTTATCTCCCTCCCTGTGAATAAGGGATATGACATCACAGGCCATCCTCTGTGAGAAAGGAGTCAGTTCCTAAGATCCACAAGGCACTTTAAAGGCCAAAGTGGTATCAAAGCATCATTTCATTTTATTTGGCCTTTACTGGCTTCTGGTCAAAATGAGAAAAACATGAAAAGATTTTGAGTCAGCGCTGCTTTTGTTTTTATGTTTAAGTTTGAAACCCTAAAAATGAAAAGACAGTGAGACAGGAAATATAAACTGAAACTGAAAAGGAGACTTGAAGAAGCCCAAGAGAAATGGAACTGAACTTTGCTGGTGTGTCTTC
Organism: Pyrocephalus nanus; assembly: GCA_038380795.1. Taxonomy (NCBI): domain Eukaryota; kingdom Metazoa; phylum Chordata; class Aves; order Passeriformes; family Tyrannidae; genus Pyrocephalus; species Pyrocephalus nanus. The sequence continues at coordinate 3,419,578 of CM076263.1, read as the reverse complement.
AGCTGTAACGATCTGAAGGCCGAGCTCACCCCAGAGTGGGAAATTGTACTTTTTCATGTAACAAAAAGAGAAGAGCTTCTCTCAGGGGACTGATGAGTCTGGTCGCCTCAAAAGTTTTAATTTCTAAAATAATATCCATAATATCCACCTCTTATAATAGACCAAATCTTAAATTTCACAATTTTCAAGCTAGTGCCTTATTTTCCAGGCGTTATCTGCTCAGGTGCTCAGGATTTTATACTGAGAAGAACCAGTTTCTGACCAGAAGTTTAGAAGTTTGCCCTGATTGCAAAACAGTTTTTTTTTTTTTTTTCTTCCTTCCTCCGTGCTTGTGGTTTCTGGTCCTCAGCGACTCATTTCCCTGGAAGAGGTTAAAGGAGCCTCCCTACAAGCCCCATGACACAGAGTTTCAGTGAAGTAGGGACCAAAACCAACTGTGTCTGAATAAATGTCTTGTTTGAGTGTTTGTAATCTGATTCAGCAGCCCAGACCTTGATTTTTATCTTCTCAGAGGAGTGGGTGGGAGGGATGGGTGATAACAGTTCAAAGCAAAGCAGTTCCTAGCATCTGAGGCTAAAAGAAGGCATGGCATTTTACAGTAAGGGCTATCCATACACTGATGTCATTAATTCAGCTGTTTGCCCTGTTGCTGTAACATTTTATGACTGGGATAGAGGCTCAGAACATTCACATTTCCTACAGGACACTTTACTCGTTTGGAATATTTTAAGAATTACAGATATATCTTATTCTTTCCTTACTAACTTTGCTTGTTAACACCTCAAGTGAATATGATGAGCAGGCTTAGGTGAAATTGAACATCAAATGTTAGAAAGGTGGTTAAGTGACATGGGTGAGAGTTGATAAGTTTGATAGGTTTGGTTGGAAAGGTCTCCCTCAGATTTTGAATTAAAAGAGAGTTGTCCCTGCCTTCCCCAAAAACATAATTCTCCTCTCAAAGAATGAAAATGTGCAGAAATTGTTTTTTTGGACTTCAGACATGCACAGAAGAACCTATATTGCCTTTTGGGAATTCAAATGAAAATAAACATGCTTCTTTTTTGGCCACATTTGGCTAGATCAGAGAGAGTACCGGGCGTTTATTTGTTTATTTATTTCTTAACTGACACCATTATTATAACCAGCCCAAACTGAAGATTTGTAAGCATTGCAAGTTCCTCCCACTGCTTTGGTTTAGGCCTTTGAAGCTCCAAGCAGGCCAGGGAGGAGGCTGGCTCTGGCTAGCAGGAGCTGTCTCTGCCACTGCTCTGTCCTGGCCCTGCTGCTCTGCCTGGGCTACCCCTGACCCCTGATGGGAATTGAGGGGTTTTTGGTTGTGTTTTATCTCATCTGTGGCAAACTAGGCAGCCTGGCCAGCAGCCTGGCTGTCTCTTCGTGCTCGCCACTGACTTGCATTTTACCATTCTGCTTCCTGTAATTTTGGGTCCAGCTCTCGCAGGAGCAGAAAGGCGTAGGTTTAGGTCCAGTCTTAAATAGTGGATTGCGGCCTGCTGTGACTCAAAGCCTTGGGTTTGTTTGTGGTTTTTTTTTGAACTTCAAAACCGGATGCTGAGACAGCTGATATGGGAAGCTGGGCGTGGCAAATGGCCTTAAAACACCCCTAAAACCGAGAACTTAGTAAGAACTTCCAGCCAAGAGAAGCCTGGAAGCCTTGTGCCAGCACCCAGAGGCTTCATGGCTGGGAGATGTGGGACTCTCAGGATAGAGGGGCTCAGGTTTTCATGGAGTCATAGAATATCCTGAGTTGGAAGGGATCCATAAGGACCATAGAGTCCAAGTCCTAGCCCTGCACAGGACAGCTGCAAGAAACCCACCGTGTGCCTGAGAGTCTTGTCCAAACGTTTGTTGAACTCTGACAGGCTTGGGGCCATGACCACTTCTGTGGGGAGCCACTTCAGTACCCAACCACCCTCTGGGTGAAGAAACTTTTCTTAATATCCAGCCAGAACTTCCCCTGACACAACCTCATGCTGTTCCCTGGGTTCCTGTCACTGGTCACCAGAGAGGCTTCAGACTGCTCTCACTTGTTTGACTCTTCATTTTGAGGATGTGGTTGCTCTTCCATGGCCAAAAGTGGCACCATACCACAGAAGCAGTCTCTGAGTGTGCTGCCCCTTTTGCCAGCGTGGCTAGGTGTGATACAGCACTGAGGAAGCTCCTCTTTAAAGGTGACAATTATTCCTTGGCCTTTGTGAGGCCAAGATGGGCAAATGCAAGTTCCACTAGTAATGATCTTGTAGCTTCTGGAGGTTAAATTATGCCAATCTAGATGGATTCAGAATACCTGGATTAATCCAATATTTGGATGGGAAAGCTTTGAAGGCATTAGGTTCTGTTGCATAAATCAAGGATTCACAGTTGAACACCTAAGGTGCTAGAATGCAAATGATCCTTATACTGGTTCGGAAAACTGTGTTTAGGCCCATTGAAGAAATCCTATAAGGAAAAGTTTTCTTCCACTAAACATGGGAGAAGTGAAAGAATCAGAGAGACTTAAAGTGATTATCAAAATACAAAAACCTCTCAGAGGGAAAGCAAGTCAAGGACCCCAAAATTTCTCAGTGTCACACCGGTAACATCATCATGAGAGGACATCATCTTCCCTTAGCACAACATGTAGATGCAGAGTATTTTGAAACCTTGCTACAGAGAGTGGAAAAAATGTGAAATTATATATTTCTGGAAGGGCTTGGTGCTCAAAAGCTCCAGTCAGAGAGGTGAAAGATGGTACCTGCTGCTCCTTGACCTGCTGCAAGTGGCATCCTGGCAGTGGTCACATTAGGGAATCTCCTGGGGCTTTCCCTTCCAGTTACAAAAAGGCCAGTGTCCTCATTCCCTTCACAGGATGAATTGGTTGGTTTTGTGGAAAACTGAGACCCCAGGGGGTCACAGTGTTCAGGAGACAGCTCAGATGCCATAAGCTCAGAGCTGATCAGTCCCAGCTCCCACATCTCTAAACAAAAGCACAAGAAGAACAACCCCTCCTCTTCCCAGTTTTCCATACTGTGTCCATTGACTTTATTGCAGTTCATTGTTATCCCTAACTAGAGAATTTTGATTTAATGGTGTATTGGACAGATTGTGGTTGACACAATTCTCCTTTCCTTCCATCTTATTTCCATCACATAATGTAATATGATCTTTAGCAAGTCCCTTTCTGTTTAAAGGAAAATCCAAACCGAGGAATCAGATTGATTGCTGTCTCCGTGTGCTTTTCTCTTCTCTGGAACACCTTCCCACTGTAGTAACATCAAATGTAAAGACTGGGGAACTTGACCTGACAGGTGCCAGCTCTTGGGAATACAAATGCTCAGCTGTAGGAAATATCTCTGTTGCAGCAGCACTGTGGAAGCAATTAGGTAGAGGATAATGGATGGGCTTCAGTGAGATAGGAGGGAATGACTCCACAGAGGTGCTTCATGGTGAGATCATAAACCACAACAGCAGAGCGTGGATGGGCTGGTGATGTCAGCCAAAACCTGTGGTGGGATTCGTCTCCTCACAGAGGACTTCTCGCTGGCTGTTGTTGTTGTTGCTGCTTTTAATGGTTTCCCAAATCCGGAGGCCCCGCTGCGGGGTGACTGCAGTGTTAAAGTTGGAAACACTGCCGTGTTTTGGTTTAGGTGAACTTCTGGTTTCTCTTTCCACTGTCACAAAGTGTTTTTCATTCGTAAACTATTTCTTCTTTTCTGAAGACTGCAAATGAGCTGCTTGGATGAGGAAGTATGAGGCACATGTTGGGATTCTTGGGGTTGTCCTGTGCAGGGTCAGGTGTTGGACTCCGTGATTCTTGTGTGTCCCTTCCCACTCAGAATATTCTATGATTCTATATGAGGGACCACAAGCCCAGCTGCTGGAAAACTCAATGCAGCCTTCCCTTTGGGGCACCCCTTATCACACGCTGTTGCTTACCTACATGAACAGATGCATGTGTAGAAAAATGGGGAGCCTGAGACAGACAGTGTTCAGGATGATCAGTGACTGCAAGCAGAGGAACAATCACGCATGAAAACATTCAGTCTCTTTAGATTTGCTCTGTTGTTGAGTCAGGCTACAGTGGAAAAACATAAGCTTGAATCAGAAGGTACTGCCTTCAGAAGGATCTGCTCCTCTGCTCTGTGTTTGGGAAGGAGTCAGGTGTAGGCACATGGCTAATGCAAGGGCTCTTTCCCTAATGGTCTGTGCAACAACACCTTTCCTTCTGGGAGGCATCTGGGACTTATCTGTGTCCTCACTCAAGCCCTGCTGCCTCGGAAAGAGGAGATCTGATCTTCCTTCCCGTCTGCCTCTCCCTGCAGGGGCTTCCCCTCCATGATCTGATGGAGCTCTAATGGTAATTATCGTTGTCTCGTGGCTCAGCAGTGTCGGCCTCGGGACGAACCCACCGTGTGGCTTTTGATACCCATCTCAGGGTGAGGCACGTGTGCCCCTGCACACGCCCCTGTGCTCCCCACGTTTTGCTCTCTGCAGGGAAACTCGAGATGAATCCTCCCTCTCCTCCTCAGAGGTAAATAAATGCAAAAGCCAGGTTGAGAGGACTGAGACGCGATTAAACTTCCTTCTGGCACGTGCACCCACCTCTGCACGTTGTCTCGTTGCAAGCTAAAAGAGAGAAAAAGCAGTAAAAAGGTATTGAAAAAAGTTTTCTTACTCTCTTTTCACTCTGCTGTGTAAATGGCTTAGTAGCTGTTTGTTTTGGAGAACTATTTTTCGGGTTAAATTTTTTTTTTTTTTGTCTTTAAGTTTTCATTTCAGCTTGAAAAACAAGCATAACTTCTGTTATATCCACAGCTCTGCTCCCAGACTTTCTCCCCACCCTTTAAAAGAAAAAAAAAATCTCTGATTTCTGCAATTTTCAGGGATGCAAAATTTTTTAGAGAAACAGCATAGAAATAATTATGTATTTCGGGATCATTCTATTTTTTTCCCTTCTGATTTCTTTACTGACACTTTATTTCTATCTTTCCTTCTGGTTTTGCAGCGTCTGGAGCTTGGGAAGTTAGGGCGCATCAAAACCTAATGCAACTTGCCCCTCTCCCAGTCACATCTCTCCTTGCTCTAGCCTGTGCTACTAAAAAAAAAAAAAAAAAGGATAGGGATTTGGAAAGTTAAGGAAAATCTTAGACCACCATCACAGTCGTCAGGTTTTGAAGAATCTGCATTTTTTACCCCAGCCTGGTTCAGGAGATGAGGATCTTTCTTTGCCTCCTCTGGCTGGAGGTTTTTCAGTGGGAATCTCCTTGCTGGAGTGTGGTGCCTCCTTGCCAGAGGAGCAGCACATGGGTTGATCTCTGGGAACAGGTTAAATAAACAGGACTGTGTTTGGGTTAATTGTCACTGGTTCTGCTGCTCTCCATTACTGATCTATCTGGGAGACTGGCCAAGGAGCAGATGTGAGAGACAGCATCATCACCTCCCTCCTTGTCCTCATTGTGTCTGGATTTATCCTTTTTCTTTTCCTTATCCCCCCTCACCCCTTTTTCTTTTCTTTTTTTTTTCTTTTCTTTTTCTTCCCTATTTTTTTTTTTCCCCTTTGGCTGAGCAAATAGGCCAGATGGCAGTGAGGGGAACAGACAACAAGTGAGCCATGGCATATGGGCAGCCTGTTTAATTTTGACTCCTGTTGGGAAGTGGCTTGCAGGGAGATAAGTTACAAAAGCAGAAGAGGAGGAGGAGGATTGTGTGTTGGAGGGGAGGGGCAGGAAGAAGGGGAGAGCCTTTTTGGGATGAAGCAGCCCAGCTGAGGGAGTCCGGGGCACAGGGGGCTGAAACCTTGGCTGCATTCCTGACACAAAGCAGTAAATTAGCTGTTTCCGTGTCAGGTTGTGCAGGAAGTCTTGTTGGCTGAACACAGGCAGGAAAGATGGAGATGTCTGCCTCCTCCAGGAGGAGGAGGAGGAGGAGAACATATCTCCAATTTCACCTTGCCTACCCTGCCCCAGGCAAGCTCCAGCCAGGTTTAGGAGTTGGGATGCTGAGACATTTGCTCAGCTGCACAAGAGGAGTCTTGTTGCCCTAGATGATTGTTTTCTGTGCGTATAAGATTGTGCATGTTTTGCTCCTGTGGGCATCAACGTGAGATCATCCACTATAGATGTCTTGGAAGCAAAAGAAATTACTTTTTAAGTTTTGAAACAAAACTGAGCAAAAGATTGACACAAAACAAACTGAAAGGCAGCTTAATAATAATGTAGTCGACAGTGATTCCCCTTCCCTTCCCTTTTGGGCTTCAGTTTTTCTCTCCCTCATTTTCCTTTTTGGATTCAATATGTTATCAGCTTCTTGCTATCTATTCACATCGTTCATACATTTTGGATTTTGCTGGCTGAGACCGAAGGGAGTCTTGCATTGAATGTGTCTCAATGATTTAGGAACAAAATTAAAGTTAATTGCACTAAATTATAGATATGTGAGGCTTGCTGGCTTTGTTTTGAGGAACTGGGACTTTGGGAGAGGGTGAGGGAGGGGTAGGTGTATTTTTCTTAGGTTCTATAATTGTGTTGCTTTTGCATCACAACCTCATCAAAATGTAGTTTAAAGTGGCTACACAATTTAGGAACTGGAGAAGTTTTATTCCCACTGATGCTCAGTGGATTTGGTGTTCCTTGGTACAGGCTCCCAACACCTTCACCCCAGGGGCATTTTTAAAAATCACTCATTTTGGCCAGCAACATACTAATTTTGTTGTGTTTTCTCCTCTTTGATGGGAATAAGCACCAAATCCCAGTACAATCATCACATGCATGGACCATTTGGAGCTCTGTGCATATTATCAGCATCTTGACTGGTGAAGTGGGACTCTATCTCAACGTGCCCATGGATGGGATTCATCTGTGAGCTCCATGCTTGTGCTTGGCAGGGTGGGAAAACTATACAAACCAATTAGCTCTGGAAATCCTGAGCCCTGTTGGCAGGATGCAGAGGATGATCCTGGACCACAGTTGCACTCTGCGCCTGCACAAAGCACTTTTTATATGACATTAATTCTGCAGAGAAGTTTTTATTCACCAGAGAGTCTGAAGAGAAATGATTATGCATTGCTGGCTTGGTGGAGCAGAATTTTAACTTCCAGCTCAGGCACTCCTCCACTGTTTAGTTTTAACATGAAATAGAAACACAAGCCTGTGATTTATTGGTGAAATATTTAAGATAGATTGTTAAATTATTCAAATAACACAGTTTAAAGCAGGCAAGGAAAAAAAAAAAAAAAAAAAAAAGAGGCAGTCCATCCAAAGAGCTCAGTTTTCCTGAATTTGAAATTGAAAAGCATACATTTGGACTCACTAGATATCTGAAACAAAAAGTGCTATTTCAGTGTGAAGACAGGCATATTTTAGAATGAAAATTTTCAACTCTTTTATCCTCCCCACAAACTTAGGCTTTAATCTTTCTGCAGCTGATCCCTGCAGATTCTGTTTCATCTGCAGTACTAGGAATTGTTGCAGCCTCCCTCATTTCCTGCCATTCATCTGGCACCTATTTGGGCAGTCACCCAGGCTGGCTGCAGTTTTCCTCTTTCTATGAAAACTAATGGAGAGGCTTTTTGTCTTACTGTTGATAAACAAGGTGTGGACTTCTCCAGTCTTCTTGCCTGGGGTTTTGGTATCACCTCGTCTTGCCGTTGGTGTTGTATCTTCCATCCCACTTTGGAAAAATGTATTGAATCTGCTATACTTGTCCTTGCCCAATTGCCTTCTGGCATCTGTGTAACATTATCACAAGGTAAAATTAGAGTTCTCTTCTCAGAGGAGGAGATAGGAATCATGCTTATGGCCTGTAAGGACCCCAGAGGCGTAGCAGTAATAGTGTAGATTAGTGAAATAAAGTGTGAATAAAGCATAAAGGTGTTTTTGGTTTTTTTTGGTGGAACCTTGATATTAATTTCATAGAATCACAGAACAATTTGAGTTGGAAGGGACATTAAAGGTCATCTTGTTCCAACTCCCTGCCATGAGCAGGGACACCTTCCACTAGACCAGGTTTCTCCAAGCCCCATCCAACCTGGCCTTGGACACTTCCAGGGATGGAACATACTCACTTTCTCTAACTTTTTCCCCCAACATTTGAGATAAAATACATGGGAATTGTGGCATCCTAAGGAACATGTACTGTTTGCCTAAGTTTCTCCAAGTTTGAGAGAACTTCCTAGCTTCCACAGCCATGTCTGTTGTGAATATAAGATCAATGTGACACACAAAAAGCAAAAGCGATTAGACTTTGACACATCTTCAGTGAAAACACTTGGGAAATGTGCATCAAGATCCTTTAATGGCTTTGAAAATTTCAGCTCTGTCTCTTCATTTACTCACATTTCAGCACAGAAAAAGGAGCATTTTTCAAGTCTGATCTTCTCTAGCGAGCCCTCAGTGCCATCTTAGGAGGAGAGAACTTTCAAAGTCTGAGTCTTTCAAAAATTTTTTTCTTCTGAAAAAGGGTTAGTTAGAACAGGCAAATCCTAACAGTACTTTTTTTTTTTTGCCATTCTGTTGTTGTTGTTGTTGTTTTGTGTTTTTTTTTTTGCATGTTTCTGTGTGTCTGCATTCTACTTTTCCACCTGCCTTCAAAGGAAAGCTGACAGAAAAGGATTTGCCTGGCCTTTTTGTTGCTGAAGTGGGAAGGGTTCCATTTTTGTGTAGTGCTGCAAGACAGACTCTGCAGGTGAAGTTACCCCAGCTGTGGGGGACAACTCCAGGACTGAAGATTGAAGCAGGGATATTTTTTTTTTGTTTGTTTTTCCTTTTCTCTTCTCTGTGGATTTGTTGTGCTGTGGGACCAGGTCCTCTATGGCACGCAGAAGTGGGGTTTATGGAGCAATCAACTCCATGAGCAGTAGCAGCAACCGCATAATGCTTCATCCTTTCGTAAAAGATTTTATGTGTGCGTGTGTGCGAGCTGAAAGTATGGCCGGGAGGGAAGGGGATGTGAAATGTTGGGCTTTTTTCTTTTTTTTTTTTCCTTGTCCTTTTTTTTTTTTTTTTTTTTTTTTTAACTTGGAAAGAGCCTGTCTGAGTTCCTTTATGCTTTTCAAGCTCAGGGATGAGAGGGAGCGAGCGTATGCGTGCGCGTCTGCGCCCATACAGTCCGCTCAAGTGGGAAAAAACCCCGTTTGCGGTTCACACAGGAGGAATTTCTGATGGGAGACAACAGCGCTAAGCAGAAAGGCACATCCTGATCTCTAGCAAGTGAGGGGCACGCCGGCGCACACACGCACACAACACATACTCTCCGGGCGCTCTGCATAATACGTGCAAAGCGCTGCCCTTTAATGAACGTAACCTATGGCGGCTGGGATGCAGCCGGCCAGACCTCGCCATTAATAAACTGGGAACATTCTTCTCCTTTTTTTTTTAGGCCCTTTCAATGCCAGCCCCGCGGTTTGATCTCCCTTGAATGCTGCTCCCCCTCATTTGGGGCTCCAATTCTGAGAAGATTTGGCGCATTGTTTGAGGTCGCAGGATGTCGGATTGATTTCGGAGCTTTTGTATTGACTCCGGGCTCCTGAATGAAGCTGTCATGTGTGTCTGTGGTTGGCTAGCAGGCTGTCCGGCTGCAAGCTGTGCCTTCCTTTGTTGTTTAGGCCTCATTGAGCTGAGGGAAGAGGCTCATTTCAGGGTGATTTACCACCACCCAAACACCAGCTGTCTGTTGTACTGCCGCTTGCCTCCACCTTGGATTCAGTTCTTGTTTCCCTGCATTTTCCCCCCTTCTCTCCCACTCTTCCACTATAGGCACTCGGGTACTGGTTTTTCAAAACGTGTGGATCACCCTGACAGAACAGCATAAAAAACATAATAAACACTGAATGTGTTGTTCTTCTTAATGGCATTTGTGCACCCTTGGGGATTTTGCACTGTGGCAGTGCTATACATAGAATCACAGAACAATATCTCGAGTTGGAAGGGACCCACAAGGATCATCGAGTCCAAGTTCTGGCCCTGCACAGGACAGCTCCAAGAGTCACACCGTGTGCCTGAGAGCCTTGTCCAAACACTCCTTGAACTCTGGCAGGCTTGGGGCTGTGACCAGTGCCCTGGGGTGGTTCCAGCACCAGGCCATCCTCTGTGTGTTTGTGCCAGCTCCCTGGGGAAGAGGCTACTTCCAGTATTTTCAGTGGCCGTTGCTCAGAACAGAGGAAGGCTGATGAAAACCGAGCAGGTCAGAGCCCTGCTGGACCTGTCAGACACTGCAAAGTGCACGACACGGTGCTGCTAAAGCTGAGCCCACCTCTCGAGCTGAGCTTTTCAGCCGCAGGCTTGGGAGAGCGGGAGGAGGATGGGATGCTCCCGTTAATCCCAGCCAGCTCCTCCAGAGCACAGAGCCTGGCAACTCCGTGGAGGCCAGCCGGTGCCATGTGCCTCTTGTCTGACTCCTTTAAACAGGGCTGGCAGCTCCGCCCGGGACGGCTCTGGGCGATGCTGCCGTGATTTGTGTGTGCCCCTGAGCCTCCCCCGGCGCCGCTGGCGTGAAGCGAGTTGTGACCGACCCTCATTTGACTTCTGGGTGACGCAGTTTGGTATTTCTCGACCACAGTCTGTCAAAATTGGCAACCGCTCAGCTCCTGTCACCTGTGCAGCTGAGATAATTAAGCCTGTTACTATTATTATGATTTTTTTTTTCTTCTTTTTCTGCAAACTTTGGCCAACTGCTGGAGCCTATGGTGCAAGGAGGTGGGTGAGGGCAGAGAGATCCCCCATAAGAGGTGGGATGACGTGACATATGTGCTTTGTCAAGGAGCCTTCTTGCTCTTTGCCTTGGGAAGAGTGGTGTCTGACAGTGGGTAGGAGCCAGCAGAAGGAAAAGTGAGCTTCCCTGCTGGAAAACCTTGTGCCTACCTGCTTCTAAACCACAGCATCTCATCAAAAGTAGGCAGTGCATCTGTGAGATTTCAACATAACTCTTCTTCTCCTCGAGGCCATTATTAAAAGGCCAGGAAACATGGAAATGGTGCTCAGACCAAGCATCTATAATACCCAGTGAGTTGAGGCTCCTCTCTTTGCAGCATTCTTCTCCCTCCCTTATGCTCATCAGGCGCTGCTGGACGAAGGCAGGGGGGATATATTAGGAGGCAACATCCACATCAGGATAGCCCCAGCGAGGAGCTTTAATTTCTTAACAAACTCCTTGGGCACCAGAAACTGTAAAATAACATACAGATAAACAAACAAAAACTCCCTAACCCTTAGCACCCTGGAGGGCTCTGTTTCAGATCACTGAATAAAAGCTGAAGCTGCATATGCATGTTTAATGTAACACAAGGCGTGTGCTGCGGAAAAGCATGCTTCCTTCTAATCTGGTTCCAGACAGAAGCATCCAAACAGAAGCCCCTTTCCCTATCCCCACTGAACTGCTTGGTGTATGTGAGGAAACCCCTGAATGACAAGGCCTCCATCTGCTCTGGAACAGAGTTGCGACTGGCTGCAAATGTTGTCCATATGCTTTTTTTTTTTTTTTCTCTTTTGCCTTTCAACTTAGCTGCCTAATGTTAGACACCTATCCCCAAATTAAGCATCTGCTCATAAGAAGCTTTCCTAAAATAAGGTGGAGGTAGCAGCTCATTCAGCCAGTGCACACTGGGAGAGGTGCATCTGCAGCTGGAAAAGGAGGTGAGATTATTCATCCAGTGCATTGCTTTCATTTGATTTTTTTTTTAGGGGATGGAAAAGTCCCTTTATTCTTGTACTGCCATAGAAAAAGAAAAAAAAAATCAAGTTTTGGGTTAATATTCCCCTTCTACTCCTGATTTCCCAGGTGCCTATGGGCAACATTTTGCGGTTTCTCTCTGGTAAATAAAACTGGTGATATTTCCACTTGGGCATGAGAACATGGCTGTGGTTTGCCATGAGGTCAGGTCATATTAGAGCCATGGAAGGGTCTAAAAATGGGAGTTTTTCCATGGCTTGTGGTTAAAAAAGACTTCAGTTTTCTTTTTCAACATGATGACTTTGCAGAGGATACTGGGACAACTTGACCATCAACAAGATCGATATGGATCCTAACCACAAATGTGTGGTACCCCAAGATATCCTGGCTGCACATCAGTTGCCTTTTAGGAAGTGTGTGGGTCTCTCTTAGTTTTTTTGTGGCTCCAACTTGTGTCATATAGTGTGAGATGTGTAGAAGGTGTTCTGTGGTTAGACAGATGAGTCTCTCCCTGTGCCTGAGTTTCATATCACTCTCATAATAATGTAATACACTTGCTTTAACTTCTAGTTTAATCACTTCCTTCTGGGCAATGGTTTTTGAATTTTACAATTTTAGAGATTATGGACTGATTTTTGAAGGACTGTAATAATGGGGCAAGAGCAAAATACCATTGATAGACTGGAGTCACAGGCAGAAGATGCCAACTGCATGTAGTCCCCTGAAAACCTCAGAGTTTGACAGGATGCTATCAGCAGACCAAATGAAACATTTTGTTAGGTATCAGATGAAGTACCAGTACTACCTTTTTCAGTGTCTTATTTTTTTTCCCATCTTCTCTTTTGGAAAAAAAAAAAAACAAAACACAAAAACTTCTGCACATTATCTGACCTTGGTGAGACTTGTGAGATGCTGAGGTCACCAAGTAAGATATCTCACCACACCTGGCAGGTTGCAGGCTCTCCCAAGGTGACCAAAAGTTTATCTGCCTGTTTGTAATTCCTGCCACCAAGGGTCATCTCTCTGCTGTGCCCTGACGTTGAGCAATGGCTGCAACTCCTTTTAATCATGCCCTTTCACTTCCTCATCATTTAGGACAGAACACTTCCACTTGGCTAAACTCGATAACTGTGTTAGTGTTGGGGTCTCCTTTTCTATATAAAGTAATCGAGCTGAAATCTTGTGACTCTCCATGGCTGTACAGAAGCAGATTCTCCCTCTTTTGCCCAGTGGATGCTGAGAGTGTTTATTTTTTAGCTGTGGGCAGCAAAAGTCTGAAAATAGATAGAGTCTTTGTGTGTGCCCATGAGAAGCAAGTAATTGTGACAGGTTTGTGGAGACTCCATTGCCTGTGTTACAGTCGGAGTTCAGGGAGCATTTTGACCAACCCTGGAATCCGAAATCCTTTCTGTAATGGTGGTTTATAAAGATGCCCGGGTTTGATAAGCAACAAAAATGCTCTGGTGAAGAATCAGAGTGACTCAGATAATCCCCTAAAAAGAACTATATTAACATGAGGGACCTTGCTGCTCTAACCACGCTCAGTCTGATGGGTTTTCAACAAAAATAGGGTGTCCGAGCTCAGCTTCTTTCTCAAACTGACCATTGCAGGTAAAAGGAGAGTGAGGGGACTCTGCTGCTTTGCAAATCTCTGCTGACCCCAACATCCACCCCTGGAAGTGTTCAGGGCCAGGCTGAATGGGGCTTTGAGCAACTTTGTATAGTGAAAGGTGTCCCTGTCCAAGGCAGGGAGTTGGAACTGGATGGTCTTTAAGGTCCTTTCCAATCCATTCATTCTGTGATTCTGTGTTATAGAAATTACAGGGTCTGTGCCAGCAGTGCTGAGTGAGGGTGGGCTGTTGAATACCTGGCAGGGCTTTAGTACCAGTGGTGATGTGGACCCATTGTCCTGCTGAGGGCAAGTCACACCTGTAGACTTGATTGCACCAAATCTAGTCACTAGAAGCAAGCAGGCACTAACTTGGTAAGGGAGTTTTTCTTCAAGTCACTGCAGTTTGGTACTTGTACTCTCTGAGCATGATAGACTTGTTCCTGTTCATGTAAGTGTATGAAAGCAACATATTAAAATAACTTTTTTTTTTCAGCTTTGCTTTCTCACTGTGTTTTCCCATGCACCTTGCTATCCTTGCACCCCTGTCTATGTCACATCCCTGATGCTGTGATATTGGCCCTTGGGAAAGTCTTCTTGGCAGCTTGGGAGCTACCCCTCCTAGGAATGGGACCTCCCAGGAATGCAGGATGAGTCCACAGGGCTTCCCTAATGCTCTTTCTTCCCCTGTTTGTAGTAATAAATACAAGACTTCTTGGTCTTCAGTGTTGGAGATTGTGCTGATGTTTTTCTTGCCTTATCTCTTTTAGGGAAAAGTCATTGGAGATGCAAAACTGCTTATGAGTTGTGGTTGCAGAAAAGGGAAGAATTCTCAAGTGAAAGACTCAGATCAGGTCAGTCAATATATACCTTTACCGATGGAAATGCAGAGTGTTTTAACATCTGGTGGATTTGTTTTGTTCTGTTCCATATCAGAGTTCCTGGACACAAACAGAGTTCTTGACATGATTGACAATGGTACAACATTAATGTTTTTGTGTTTGTTATTTGTAGAAAAACCCTTAAGCAAGATCGGGGATTCCTTGCACTGGGAGCTGTTCATGCCCTAGCCTGGCTTATTCACATCTGGTTTATTTATTCATGAATTCTGTTTCTTTATAAAAATCCACTCCAGGCAATGCCTTTCTTAAAGAATATTGCATTTCCTTGCTGGCTAAATGCATGCAACCTTTGGTCTCCTACTGTATCTGCCTAGATGGGTGGCAGCTACAGAAAAACGTGCCATTCTTTGCATGCTTTTGTTCTGGAGTGACACCATCACAAGGACTTTTCTTATTGAGGTCCCCTCATGATAGACATGTAAAAACTTGCTCACAAACTGATGGCCAGGTTTCAATATTCATTACTTGGAATGAATGGCCCTTTATTCTAAAATTGGTCAAACTGACATTGGTGGGACCACTTGTAGGGTTCAGTAATTGCAAGCGAGATGGTCTGTGCTCATTATGACAGCCAGCTGGTGGTCTCTTGCTGCCTCCTGCCATTTTACACTTATTCATCTCTGTCAAAATTTTTAGTTATTATGGCCTTCTGGCTTTGTAGGTAAAGAGAAGTTTGAATACGGAGATCATTCGTTCCAAAAATGAAACAAAATTTGATTTGAGCATAAACATTTTATAAAATCGGGTCATCCAGTCTTAAATACGGCAAAGTGAAGCAGTTGATCTCAAAGGTCAAACAACTTTGTTCTCTAATGTACTTTGTGAACAGCCTGTGACTTAGTATAGACCTGAAGCAGATTCAAACAGTGTCCACGTAGTTCAGAAACTCATGAAAATTTCTTGCAGGGAAAAGAGGTGAATTCTCAAGAGGAAAAGTGGTTTTCATTTTTAAAATGCATCAAATTTTAACATTCAACATCTGTAATTAATAACAGTGTTTCTAAGCCTTGTTTTGTTAATCTTTAAGAAGATCTGAGAAAAGACCTATCTATCTATCAGTCTCTCCATCCATCTACCTATTTTGTAGTAGGGTCTTTTGTGAGGAACATTAGTCACACTTACAAATTCTTTGTAGGATTTAGTCATTCACTGATTTGTTTTGTTTTGCTTGTGTTTGTTTTTTAACTGGTATTTTCAAAGTAACAAATTCATTCCCATGAGGTGTATTATCAGTTGGCCATCAAGACCAGGCTTCATATTACTTTTCTTTAAAGACTGGCTTCCCATTCCCTCAAATATGAGCTTACTAGTCTCATTTTGAGGTTCTAATGCATCAGGAAAAAATAATGTGGAAACAAACACTCTTACCAATTTTTGTCTATTTTGATGTACTCTGGTTTACAGGACTAAAGCAGCGTTAAAGCACTGGCAGTACAGATTAGAAATTAAATTGGAACATCCTGATTGCAGAGAGGTTTTAAATAGCAGTATCTCTAAAAAACCCTGTGTGGTAGACCTAAAACTCATAAATGGCAATATTTTAATTATAGAGTAGGCAATAGTTTTCAGAAGGAAAAAAAAATCCCATTCTCTTTTATGTTTTCTAGAACAGCGAAAATTATTTTTTGCATTCAGTTACTTTCTGAAATCTAATTTTTGTTGTAAACTGATGATGTGTTAACCATTTCGGTGACACTTTCTTTGCTGTAACAACATAAACTATGGGGCAAGGGCTTGCTTCAGAGTCTGTAAAGCTCATTCATCATGCCCCTGGCAGGGTCCTGTCTGTATTTCAGGGGACAGGAGGTGGATGAGGAGGAAACTACTACAGGAGAGTGGGTGGCAGTGTGGAACATTTGTCTGTAAATGCAGGACCTCAGCTCAGCTTATAAATTATCCCCTGGGTCTTGTAGATAAACACAGACTTCTATGGTGACATCGGCTGGGAAAGGCAAACACTTGCTGACGATTGTAGGCTAATCCTTCAGGACGCTAATTGCCAGAAAACCAAGGAAGCATTATTTTAGGAACAGCTTGTTTCACTTTGTGAAGGGGAAAAACAGTGCACTGGATTTAGTTTTGTTTGCAGAGCTTTACTCCCTTCTCCTGCGCCCTGTCTCAGATTTTAAAGGTTTACCTTCATTATTGTTGTTGGGGCCTTTTTTTTTTTTTTTCCCTTCTCCGTGCTTTGTGTTTCACTCTGATGCCTCTTTAAGCTTTTGTGAATATGCAACTTAGTTTACATTTGCATGAATGTACACATAAATAGGTAAATTTAAAGTTTTGGGACTCACCAACTACTTTTTGGCTGAAATTTCTCTGAAAGGTGATGTTTTGCAAAGATTTTATTTTTCTTTCGTTCTTTTGAGTCGGTTTGGAAACTTGCAAAAAGTCCTAAACACACAGCCCCACCAGTGAAAATCCCCAGTTGAGCCAATTCATGACCCAATTCAATATATTCTGTGATTCTGGGGTTCTCCAGTATGTCTCTGGAAGAAATGGCACCTTAAACTCCTTGATCTGAGTTCTGCTTCCCCGAATCTGGCAGTCAAAGACACCAGCTCTCTGCATGGTGTTTTCCATGGTGCAAGGCACCAGTGTGTAAAATCTGGACCTGTCACTGTCAAGGCAAGAAGGGCAAGCAGGCTCACATGGGGCTGGGATTTCACAACAGGCACAAGGAATCCAACCTTCCTGTTCCAGGAGAGGGACTGGTGGCCTCTGTTGTGTGGCCTCCAAATCCAGCTTGAACCACGACGAGGTGGAAGGCTAAACAGTGCAATAAAAAAATCCCATAAAAGCTTTGAAAACCTCAAAGGGGATACAGCTGCATTGAAGAACTAGAGTCCTATTGCCCATGCATGGTCTAGATGAAATTTTCGGTCAGTGAAGCAGGATGACTGAGAGGAGTCCCCAGATAAGACCACCTCTTGCCAGCAAAACCTGTGTCTTTGGCTGCCACCAGCAAAATTGCCAATTGTTTGTGTGCTTTGTGGGAGTAAAATTCATCACTACTCTGAGGCCAAGAACCAAGGCTCTGCACCACAAACATCCCAGTGTAATTGTAAGGTTCATATATGCTCTTAGGAGTGGTTATTAGTTTACCAGTAATTTATGCCTCCCCATAAATTATTATAATGTTGCTTATTATTTGAGGTGCATTGTTGTATAAGAATGGCAATCCTGGACTAGGATTTCCTTGTGCCAAGTAGTATACCATCCTAAAGTAGGAAAGATGTTTCCTGGGGAGTGATTTCATTTATGTACCTTCTGAGGGAGGAAAAAAAAAAAAAAAAAGGTGTAATTTAAAAACAGGAGTAAAATGTGTGGGTGGGCAAATAATGTGCATATTAGAAGTATGCATGAGATTGAGAACCAGAAGTTGCAGAGTGCTTCGTATCCTCAGCACACGCAGCTATGCCTTCTCAGAGTTTAGTTTTATTTGTTTTCTATTGCTTCTCCCAAAAGGTGGGTGGCTCATCCATGTTTAACTGCTCTTACCCTTTGATTATTTTTTTTTTCTCTTTGCTTAACTTTTCCTGCGGTTCCTGTGAGATCAAGTGTTACGGAGAAGTCAGACCCTCCTGTCCTTCTGTGTGTTTGGTTTTGGTTTTAATATGACAAATGTATGCCTCCTCTGGAAATGGTATCCATGCTGCAGAGTAATTATTTAGTGAATGGTGGATCCAGTTCATGTCGGCAAGGATCAGATTAATCATTATTAATCATGACCCCTCCGACAGTAACCTCATCCCTTGCCTAAGTGCTGCTCTTTATTAAGAAGTAAAAGCTATTAGGGGATGGCTGGGCCACTGCTCTCATTGCACCAGCACAGGGCTCAGGCCTTCTGGCAGGAGGCAGAGGAACTCGGTTCAAAGTTAAAAATAGTTGCACATGGTCCACGTTCCAGAAATGAAATAGGCAGCTTCCCCTGTGGGCTTCTTCGGCCTCATCTGAGTGTCCTCCTTTCCCCTGAAGCCTCACGAGAGTTTGACTCTTTCCAAAGGTTGAATTCAGTGTTAGGGATTAAATGATATCACAGAGGCTTTTTTTTATTTGTCTGATAGATTTTCCTCTTTTTAAACTTACAGAGACCCCAGTATAACCCAATGCATGCACAGTCCCTTCAGGGATAAGATTTTAAGGTCCTGTGATTGCAACAGGTTTCAACACCTGAGGAGACTGACTGTGAGCTCAGCTCTCTTCAGCTCCTGTTCTATCAAATAGATCCCAAATCAAGCAGCCTTTCTGAGGATTTCTGGATTCCTTGAAGGAACACTGTACTGTAGAGATGAAGCATGCAGTGTAGTTCACCTTATGCAAAACAGTTGTGAGAAGTCCAGTTTCTCTCTCCAAGTGACTGGACTGGGGTTTGCAGACATATATATCTCTATATCTCAAAACAGATCTTCCCTCTGTCCCCAGAGATCTGCCAAGACAGTAGTTTAATTCATAATTATTCTAGTTTTCCTAGCAGTACAGGTTCTTTTTGAGAAGGTGAGACAGTGCTATCAATTGATGTCATCGTTGTTTCAGCAAAAGCACAATGAGTTAAGTACTGGATTGAAACCAATCTCCCCACCCCCCAAAACCCACCTTAATTACTTTTTAAAATGTTTTCACTGGCTTTGTGGAATTCCGGGACAAAACCCTTTAGAGGAGAGCAAAGGAAAGAAAAACACCTTTTGTCTCCATCTAACTCTTCAATGCCTGACCGGCAGCAGTAGAAAATTGGAGCAAACCTGCCTCACTCTTTTGATCTCTGCTAGAGTTGTTGTGGGAATAACATTGTTCAATGGTTGAAGGAATTTATTGAAGAATAAAAGTACCAGCAAAGACAAAGTGACCGATACAAATTGTCTGGTAAACCACTGTCAAATTTTATGTGTTCAGGGCTGCTGATAATTTGCCATCTTAAAAAACAGGGTGGGAGTTTGGAGGGGAGGAGGGTAAAAAGTGTATAAATAAACCCATGTCTTTAAATAGCTAACTGACCTGGCCTGAATTGTGTCAGAGCTAAGTTCCCTTGGCAGCCAGCACTGTAATATCTGCTGAGGGTGTAGCAGCGTGCTGAGACCAGATTTCGGAGAATCTGCCTTAGCTTTCCTGGCTCTCTCTTGCATTCTTCCACTTGTCAGCAAGAAATGCACTGAAGCATGAAATGAGGGGGTGCAAAGGCTCCTGCACTTTGTCTGAGCAAACCTGGATCACACCCCCATGGTTAATGTTTCTCTCTGCTAAAAGAAATAAGAGTAATAAAAATAAACGAAAGCACTAGCTAACTTAGAAATACAGAATGGGAATGAAGCAAGAGGAGAGAACTGGGGGAGTGAAGGTATGTTGTCCACCATTTCCTGCTCCCATGTTTATGGCAGAGTTTGAATCTCTGCTTGAAAAATCATTGGATTCTACATAGGTTGTAAAGAGCTAAAACAAGAAGTAAAACTCAAAGAGAAAGGATGTTAAATGTCTGAGGTGTCTGGGCAGTAAAATGCCCCTAAAAATACTTTGTTCATTGAATAAAGCCAGCTAGATGATCATACAAAGAACTTGGAACTATAGGAAACTGTCCTATAGCCCTTAGAGATCTCAGGGAAGTGTTACATGGAGTACCACTGATAAACACATAATTTTTGGCACTGGTGCCTATTAAAAGCAAATCTTATAGCTCTGACATTATGCTCATCTCACTAATTAAACTTTTAATTTCTTACATACTCATATAATACCAGTGCATCTTGCTCCTCCTGCCAGATCAGAGTGTTTCCCCCCTGCCATGATACAGGCGTTGGTCTCAGTAAGGTGGAACCACCTTTGCTTATCTATTCACTCACCACAATCTTCTTGCTGCTGGTGGTCCTACACGAGGAAAGCAGTTCTGCTTGGTGAACCAGCATTAAATCTCAGAAAGCTTTTCTAAAAGCTGGAAATCTCTTCCTCTCAGTGGAATCTGTCTGGGAACAAGAGGGGTTTCCATGAAAGGTTCCCCAGATGCCTCTCCTTGCACCTCCCAGTTTCATGCAGAAGTTATGCCTTGGTAATTGCTGGATTTAGTGCTGAGCATCTGAATTACTGATGGCTGGGAAAGTTTTTTTTTTGTTTCATTCATCTCTTGGGCGGAATTGAAGCAGTCGTGAAGTGGCAACTGGGTGGATAAGTCCCCATTCTTCAGATTTAAGTTTTGGAGGGATAATGCTGTGAAAGGAGCTTCCTAAATGTAAGCTTCTGAACAAAAGAGGTTGAGGTTATGGGTGTCCTTCACAAGTTCAGCTTTAATAGGTTTGTCCTGCAGAGGGTTACACCTCCTTCACACAGTGCCATTGGTAAACTGACATTTTAATGACCTTTTATAATCACCTATTTCCTTTTCTCACTCATTTTATGAATAGTCTTGTACTCACTTCAAGAGTTTTTCACCTTGTGGTCTCCTCTTACTGTTCATATTATTTTCAGAGTGGGTTGGGCTTCCTGTAAAGTGTAGCACCATGTAGACTGAAGTTCAATAGATCCTTTCCTTTCTACAGGAAAAGGGAGACCAAAAAACTCATAATGCCCTTTTTAAGTTGCAGGAAAGGCTTCAGAAATACAGTCAGCAAATTGCTTTTTTTTCTTTTCCTTTTGAGGCAGTTCTAAACGTGTACATTAACACAGTTCCCTGCCCCTCTTCAAGATGTAAAACTTGGGGCTCTGACCTTTTCTAGTGAGTGATGATCCCCTGGCACTTTCCCTCCTGGATTGGAGCACATGAATCTTGGTGATGTTGTTTTGTCCAGGCTCCCATTCAGGATGTGTTTTCTGCCAACTTTACTTGACCCTGTGCCTTCAGTGGGACATATTATTCTTCACTTCCTGCCCTGAATTGCTCTGTACCTTGCATTGATGGGTCCTTTGTTCCACCTTGGAGGTAGGTTCATTTTGGTGGTGAATGAAGGGAAGCTATAGGGTTTTGAAAAGCCACTTGAGAGCCCTCTGAATGAAAAGTGCTTCACACATTGAAAAATATTAGTGTTATCAATTGTCATCCTCAGCCTCAAATGCTGAATTTGAAAGGGTCATTTATACTGCTCAAAGGCAAACACGCCAGCAGCATGCTAAAAGAGAGCTAAAGCACCTGAAGAAAATGCTGCCTCATGTGATTTAGGCTCTGAAATCCCAGCGAGCATTAATAATTATTTTGTTGTTTTCACTGATCTCTCTACACCAATGGAAAGGGAAGGATTTGGAAGAGAGAAGCAGTGCTGCTGAGCAGCTCCAGGTGATCCCATATCATCTTCCTTAGCAGCTTACCTGGTTTGAGGAGACTCAACCAGGGCAGGAGAAACGTGCAGATGATTGAGGAAAAGGCGTGGGTGAAGATTTAGACTTGTCCATTTGATTATGATATAGGAAGGACCATCTTCCCTCATCGCTCTCTGCCACTCAGTGCTGAGTTTCATAGAATCATAGCATATTAAGGGTTGGAATGGATCTTAAAGTCATCTAGTCCCAGCCCCCCTGCTGTGACCTTCCACTAGACCAGGTTGCTCAAGGCCTTATCCAGCCTGGCTTTGAACGGTGCCAGGGTTGGGGCATCCACACCCTCCCTGGGAAACCTGTTCCAGTGTCTCACCACTCTCACGGTAAAGAATTTCTTCCTAATATCTCACCTATCTCATCTATCCTCTCTTTCAATTTGTACCCATCAGTCCTTGTCCAGTCACTACAGTTCCTGATGAAGAGTCTTTCTACAGCTTATAGGCCCCCTTTCAGATACTGGAAGGTTGCTCCAGGCTGAACGTCCCCAGCTTTTCTGCCTTGTTCTCATTTCCCTTTGGCAGATGCCAGCGTGTGAAGACACAATGGCAGGGTCAGTATCAGTCAGCAACCTTTCGGATGGCAGATGCCACAGGAATCCAGATCCCATCTCCTCCAAGGTCTGAGCAAAGGGAGCGGCCTGCTCAGAGCTGCTGAGGGCTGCGAGGTGCAAGGGAGGTGCAAAGGCTCTGTGGAGGGTGGCAGATGGAGAGAAGGACCCGTTCGCTGGTTGCGGTGTTGTGCTTGAAGCTTTGTGGAGCACTTCGCGCCTGTCTCCGTCACCGTGGGTGCAAAGTGTGCTACCCAAGCAGAATTGTGGCAGGTTGCACCCTTCTTTTGCTGACATTGTACCAGAGTCAACGTCAAGACGATGAAATTCAGGCCCTGTATTTCAGCAGGTCATCTGTCTGGAATTGTACCCAGTATGGTTGCTCTGCATTCAGCAAATATTCCCTCCTGACACTGGTTATTTGTGGAAAATGTGTTCAGTTAAATCTTCTGTCGTCTCAGGCTCTTCGTGATTTTCTCACGGGAGCTTGTTCTGCTGTTGGGTTGACCATGCTGATAGGAACATTTTTGCACTATTCCATCTAAATAGTCCTTTGTTTCTTATGTCCTTTTACTCCTTTCTATATCCCACTTCATGAGTTTCTTGTTCTTGCATACAAGTTTGGTTTGGTAAGAGACAGTAGTGACATGTGTCTTTGAGCCTTGGGCTTAAAGTTCCCTTTTATAGGTCAAAACCAGTTTTTAAAACATCACCTCCTGGAAAACACTTAGAAAGCTCTGTCAAATAAAACTGTAACCAGAGTGGTCTTTGAAGAAGAAAAAAAAAAATCCTCTGTGCAGGGAAGAAATCATTTAAGATATGCTTTGAAAGTCTTTATAGCAGGTGGAAAAAGAAGGGGTTCAGTGCCTATGGACTGAGATTGCTCTTCATACCCTCAGTATGAGCTTTCCTACACAACCAGTTGAGTGATTTAATTCCTGCAAGACCTCATCTCTCTTATAAAGCATTGAAAGCAGCACAGATTTCCTTCATGTTAAAGACTGGGGAGTACCTGGATATTAGTGTGATGTAGGGCTTGCCTGAGGTAGGTTAACACCAGTTTGAAATATAGTATGGCTCCTACCAGCATCGTGACAGAGGGGTGTTTTAATCTTTTTATGATGCATCTTAAAAAGAAACAGACAAAAATTTGATCTAAAGTAGGGGGGATGGGGGGGAAACAACCTGCAAAAAAAGCCCAAAACTCAAAAAAAAAAAAAAAAAAAAAAAAAAAAAAAAAAAAAAAAAAAACACCAAAAAAACCCACCAAACCAAAAAGTCACGTGATTCGCTGCAGGACTAAATCCCTTTGGCAACTGGTTCCAACCTGGAGAATATATTCACAGCTGGGTTATAAACCCTCAAAACCAGCCAACATAACCTTAACTAACACAACATCACTAAGGCACTGCTGTAATAGGATCATTCTGCTATGGCTTATGGGCACGTTTCAAGTGTCATCAATTCAGCCTACAACTGAAGGCTGTCACTGCAAAAAAACCATTTTAGCAATAGCATCTTACATGCAGGGATGATGGAATATTAGTGACTCTTCTTTTGTGGAGGAAAAACACAGCAGAAAGTGAAGAGCCACAGAAAACCTCGCTGCCCATCCCCAGGTACTTAAGTTCATTTTTGGAGGGCAGTAGGGTCAGTCTGAGTGGCTGAGTATTGGTATAGGTGGCCAGGAAATTGTCTCTCAATCTCCAGCACTGATCTCTACAAACTTAACAAAGTTATTTCACCTTAGTTTTTCTCTCCTCAAGGACATGAGTTATTTGACGGAGAAACTATTTCACTCCATTGCTGGAATGGGTTAGACTCTACCTGCATGCACTGAGACCAAATAGGAAAAAGTGCTGGGGGAAGTGGCGGCCCTGTGTTTCATCCCACCAAAGATGCCCATCACAGCTATTTTGGTAGTTGATATCAAGCCCATTAAAAAGAGCTCAAAGTGTTTTGAAACTGAGTGGAAAATGTGATTACTTACCTCAAAGCTGGGGTGAGAACAGATGATAAAATTAGCTTTCCCAACCCTACATGCTTCTCAATATGCCCTGAGTTGCTTGATCTTTTACTGTGTGATGTTTTGGTCATGGCAAAACAAAAGATTCCGTTTGGATATGGATACTGATGTTGTCTATAGGTGTTACGGGCCAAGACTTGTGTAAGTATCTTGAGGCTGCCTGAATATCTGTGTGAACTGGGTGGCAAGGAGATGGAAGCCACTTCCCATGAACTTGATGTTACCTGGTGCTGCAAGGCTGGAGCTGTTGTAGGCTTTTTGCATGGTTTGACTTTAGATGACTGACTGACTGATGTGTTGTCAAGGCATCCATGTCTCCCTGCACTGACACTGTTGGGAATGGAGGCTCTGAGTTGAACATTGGCTCCCTTCATAAGGAAGTTAATTGAAATCTCTCTCTCAACATCCTCCCAGGAGGTCAGTGGTTGTACTTAGAAAACAAGGGAATGAATGAATATCATAATACCTGATGAATAATAGCCTGCAAAAGCTTTTATATTCTCTTTTTATCATTATCAAATCATGCTGAAGAGGCTGCAAGGTGAAGAAACTCTCAAGCTTCATTTTCAAGAAGCTGTTAGGATGAAGACAGGGCATTTCAAAATCAATACTGAAGCTTGTGATCCAAAGAGCAAATGGGAGAGTCATTATAAGCTGCTTTGCTTCTCATCTCTAATTCCCCATATTCATAACTTAAGCCCTGTCATTTGGATTTATCCTCTGTGGCCTGCAGTGACACCAGGAAAAGTCCTCCTTTTTAATTCTGTGGCAAAAAAAAAATAGCAACGCTGCAGGGTAGGATCATATTCCCACAGAAGTTTAGGGCTTATATGTTTCACGTTGGGCACCAGATTTTGCTGTCTTCTCCCCCTCCCTTTAGTCCCCCTCCTCCTTCCTCTGCTGTTATACATCAATCATCCTCTTTCCTAGAGGCTAGGATACAAACAGTGTAATCCCAGAGAGAAGGGATACTGATACAGCCAATCCTGTACATGACTATTGCTCTGTCCTTGGAGATGCCATTGCTAAATCTAATGACAGGATTTTGCTGATGGGACTGTTTCAAGTAGGCTGGAGAAAGCAATGGGGGCAGTAATCTCAGAACCCAGCTTTGCCATAGCTGGGAGATCTCTTGGATCTCCATCCACTTCTCCTATTTTAGGTGGCTTTCTAAACTTTTCTTTCCTTTTTTACCTCTTGGTTTGTTTTGTTTTGGCACTTAACACCATCATAAATAGTTTATTGACTGGTACCATTCTTAATTATGACCTGGGAACGAACCTTAGACCTATCTCAGCCAACCCATTTGAACAATTCATAATCCATAAAGGTTTGGTGTTGAATTAAGCAATTATTTTTAAACAAGGGAGGGTTCCTATATAGGCTGTTGTTTGGAGAATATACCACAACCTCAAATGCTATTCTGTTAAGTGGCCTTCAGAAGGGATTTTGGGGTTTGTTGGGCTATGGTTTTAGATTTTTTTTTTGTTTGGATGTCAGAAATGTGTTTAGAGGAGGCGATGTTAGTCACCTCTGGAAAACTGCCACCACATACATTGAGGAGAAGCTGATCAACGACTGACTTCTGGGAAGTCCGGGCAGTGACAGGTTGTTCCAGCAGCACGGTCTCCCTGCTCCCCGACCTGAGATCACTTGATATTCTGCTGGCAAGTTTGGGAATGGCCTTTGCTGGGAACCCAGCACTTTCTCTCATCTGCTAAGCCTTTAATAAACCCCACTATTACTTTTCCTAACTCCCCTCTGGACTTTGAATTCCACTGCAGTGAACATAACACACGTGAGTAAGAGCTTGAGGTCTTTCTCACTTGGGTGGTCCCATTAAAAAGACCAGGTTTGCTGTCTTGGTTCCTGAGCCATTCCAAACATTGCTGCTATTTTTCCTCCCCCGGCATTTCTCTCACCTGCTTTTACTTCATTTTTTTTTTTTTTTCTTTTTTTCCCATGCCTAGTCTATTAATATGTTTTAACCAGTTAACTTTGGAACCAAAATATTAACTGCATAAGAGGCAGCTTTTCTGAAGGTTTATAAAATATGTATCGGAGCAGGGAATATAAAATGCTCCTATTTTGTAGCAGACAAAATGTATAAAGTGCTGAGTGAAAATTGAGAGGGACCCAACTTAAACCTTTGAAAATCACTGCCAGTTCCAATGTGCTGTATTTATTTTGACTTGGAAGGCTCAATCCAGTCCAGATGAGGTCATTTGGTTGGGCGCACACGTGTCCAGGCAGAGCCAGGAGGCAGGGAAGCCTGCAGGATGCTCCAAGGCATTGAGCTGCCAGGGAGCAGCGGTGGGATCAGGGAGGGCAGACCATCTGTGTGTTGATCCTGGCATCAGAGCGTAACGCTGGGATGGAGGTGTTGTAATGTTTAAGTTGATTTCTTTTAAGGCACGCAGCACAGTGCAGCTTTTGTATTCTCAGCTGTTTGCTGGGTAGGATAAGTAGAGGCAAAGCTTGACATGCTCTAATAATCTTGGGGACAGGGGAATATATTTAGTTATAGCAATATATGTAGTTACTTGTTCATATGACTTCACGCAGCAAAGATGTTATTTCATTTGCCCATCTCTATCTTTGAGCCTTTCATGTTTAACCCTTGCCCTCTCTGCACCTGATACCTGCTCAGCACCATTTTACTTTTCTCCTCCTTCTGCTCCTCCATCTTCCCTTACTCCTCTCGTCAACAAGATTAATAGCTCAGTCATTTGTCTCTATGAAATTTCACTTTTTTCTCCTAGAGCTCCATCTCTACTGCTTGCTGCTCCATCCCAGCAGGTGGGGAATGTCCTGTGCCCTCCCCAAGCAGCCTTGTCTGTCCTAGTCCCCCCCCTCCCTACCTCCCTGCCAGCAGCCTGTTTGCCAACACTTTGCACGAGGAAGCTGCCTCTATAAAAATAAACCATGCTGAAATCTGAGAGAGAAACCACGCCAACCTCACACTTCATTATTGGTAATGTCAACCTATTTGATTTCCATTTGCAAACAGTAGCCTGCATATGTTCCTCACCATGTACCCTCTCTCCTCGTGCCATATTCTGTGCAAATTCAGATTCCCCATGCGTGGTGCTTAGTCTGCTTTGTGGTTTGCTTGCTCTGAGCCACAGACACCCCTGCTTCACAATTAAAGTGTGGAAAAAGCCTGTTAAGTCAGTGGTTTAATTGCCTGGTTACTCACAGCTAACACAACGTTGCCATCTGCAATGGGCTTGAACCTCTTCTCCCACCTCCTCTACGTTTAGAAGATTTTACTCCTCACAGCTGGCTTTTACTGCTAATTTACAACATAAAAAGCCAGCAGAGACAGACCTGTATTTCCTGGTTTTAACCCCAGTGTGTGCACTGCCACATGGGCACTGCTTGGTGTGGGCTGGACGTGCAGACACTGCACTCCTGCAATTCCAGCACTACCTGGCTGAGGAGTTAAGATGAAACTTCATTTTCCAGGAGATGTCTCTGTTAAAAAAAACAACAACAAAAAAGGAAAATGGTGAAGGGCAGAAGTAAGACAAACCAAGCTTTATACCACCAGGGTGAACACTGCATTGCTGCCTTCAAAACCCATGTGAGCCACAGGTCCACCTCTCCATTTTGTACACAGATGAGCTCTCAGATGGGTCCTACAAGCGCTGGCAGCAACAGGGGGCCCCCAGGAGGGCTCAGGGAGGGGGGATGCACCCAGAGCCTGAGGAGGAGCTGCCTGTATTGACTTTCACTCGATTTACTGGAGCAATTGAGTTTGTCAGTGAAATGCGAGAGGGGCTCAATCAGCTGTCACACTGAGACACTCCTGTCACTACTGTCAATAGCTTCGAGTTTCTGATCCTTTCTCAGATTAGCTCTGTGCCAGAACATCAAATGAAAAGCTGTTTGGGGCATGGGGAGGGGAGAAACTCTAAGCAGTTACCTAGGAATCAGCTTACAGACTTCAAAGCACTGTCAGGTTTATTCTGATGGCCTGTAGCAGCGTTCTCTGGTCCGTAATGCTTTCGGGGTGTAATGTAGACTCTCCTCTTCAGCCCCACATTCACTCATGGACTGGGAGGCAGGGATGGGAGAAGAATGGAGCCATCTCTCCCAGCAAACCCAAGTGGCATGCAAATGGCCTGCCTCCTCTGGAAGAGCTGCTCTTTAGCTTGATGGAACAAGTTGCTTTTCTTACCTTTCATCCTGAATGAGTCCTCTGCCTTTCTCTGGGCACTGAAATGAAGACTCTTCCTGGTAGAGCTGAGTCGTGTAAAGGCATCACCCCTAACAATCGGACAGGAGTAGAAAGAAGGGGGACAGGTTTGTCATGCAGAAAGGATAAAAGGGGAGTGAGGGAGGTCTAGCTAGCCCCTCTGAGCAGTTTTTAGCAGTGTTGAGCCTCGGGTGTGCTTTTCTTTTTGTATAACAAGGCAAGAGCTTTGTAGCCCATGAATTTCTTCCAAGACCTTTTCCTTGAAGTTTCACTGGTTGGATCTGGGACAGCCTTTATTGAGAATGTTTCTGTCATGAGATATGCCAATATGAATGAATGAATATGTCTCTATTTATGTGAAGAATAACCCATCAGGAGACTTTTTCTTAAAAAAATACTTCAAGCATTTGAAAAATCTCTTTTCTCTGTTCACACTGAAACAGCTTATGGCAAGGTGAACTCACCCATTTACACAGAAGCCAAGAGGGTAATGTTAATCCTATTAGAAAAATAATCTACCACCAAAAAAAATAATAATAGGGGTGGAGAAGGAATCCTTTTAAGGCAAATTCTCTGAGTAATTCCTCTGAATTTGCTCTTTTCTTCTCAAGGTTGTGATGTTAAACATTTTGCTATCAATACATGAATTATAAAGATTACTATTTTCCTTTCACATTCCTAAAGAAATTCAGGAAGGGAAAAGCTGCATTGTAGCATTATTGCTAGAGGGTTTTGTCCTTTAGAGAATTCCTCTGGTTTTTGATGATTGCTGTGTCAGAGTGAGACATGCACAGCACCAATCTGGAATTTTTTCCTTGAACGTAATTTTAAATGTTCCAATTTTTTTCCTTGTTACCCACTTTCACGAATAAGTTTCTTTTGAATTCAAAACACCGAAAATTTAATCTTTTCCTCGTTCAAGATCACCACTATCCTTCCCAAGTAGCGACTGCAGCTACATTCCACTGCTTAATATTTAAGCAGCTCCTTGTCCAGAGCAAGTCACACCTTGTCTCCTCCTTGATTGCTCAAAAAACTCAAAATCAGCCCAGTTCAAAGGACTATATATGTGAGCTTTAATATCAGAGGGAAGACTGCTTGCTTTTCTTGGTTGCACAAATGTGAAAAGGCCACAGAGAAGCATGGGAAAGGCATTAGAAAGGAAAAAAAACCCACCACATTCTCCTCATAGAGTATTACAAAGCAAATGCTGGATACATACCTTTCCTTGACCTTTCCCATAGATCAGTGGTATAGGCAGCTGTTGTGCTTGTATTACACATTCCAGTGCACAGACTGACTAGTGAGCAAGGTGTGTGTGTACATGAGTGTGTTTGTTACTCAACCTGTTATCCAAAGGTCTTCCATGTTGGTTTTAGCTCTTTCTGTTTTTTGGTTTTTTTGTTTTTTTTTTTTTTTTTTGTTTGTTTTGTTTTGTTGTTGTTGTTGTTGTTGTTGTTTTTCATAGTTTCCAAGGGGAGGTGTGGTTGTTTGTGGACTTTGTTTATGTTCACCCGGTGACAGGAAACCTAAGAGCTTTTAGTGAAGTCAGATTTAATCTGGAAGCGAGGTGTGAATCTCCAGCCATTTGGGTTTAAAAGCTTTCATTAAACCTGAGAATGGAGGAAGAAAATAAACATCTCTCTGCTTTCTGGCTGTGCCGGGGTGAAAGGTTCCCAGCCTGTGGGCCCCAGTGCAGATGCCTAGAAAGGGAGAAATTGGAGGAGAGATAAAAAAGGGATGGAATTGCAAAAGAAAACCAAACAAAACAACAAATAAGCATCCTAGAGGTACTGCTCAAGTTGTACTGGGTCTCCAATTTACGGAATCCCCGCTGAGCCAGTTGAACCTGGTGTAGAGGACTGAGGCCATCATAAAGGAGATGGGCTTCACGGGAGGAGTGATGGCTCTAACAAAGGCATGAAGGCAGCTCTAAAGACTCCAGCTAATTGCACCCACCGAGGCAGAAAGGGACGCAGCAAGGGGATGGGTTCAGACACCGCAGGCAGATGCCGTGGGCACTTGTGTGCTCTGCGTCACCTCAGGAGGGGTTTAGTGTCACCAAACTAAGGTCTGTCCAGGAGAACTAACTGTCTCATAACATGGAGAGAGGTGGTTTATCTCCCTGTCTAATGCTTCCCCTGCCTCTGCCCATCTGTGGGCTCCTTGGGGCAGGTACTTCCCTTGGATCGCATGTTTGTGCAGTGCCTAATTGAAGATGCAAGGGTAATATAAATAATAAGGTTAAAAGTCACTCTTCTTGAGGGGAGGTGAAAAGGGAACTGTAATGGAGCTGCTATTCAGCCTCCCAGCCTTTCCTGGAGTCAAAAAGAGAGTGCAAAGGGTATTGCAGGATATGTCGGAGTATTTAGTCTTGAGTCGTTTGCCATCCTGTTTTTATTCCCCTGCAGATATATTTCAAAGAAAGTGTTTAGATGGAGCTGATGACCTCACTTATAGTTGAGGTTGCCTGTCACTTCCTAGGATAAGTCCCTGACTTGGTTGTTTGGGCTGTGGCAACTTGCAGGGTTAGGGCTCAAACCTCCCCTCCTGCACGTCAGACTCCTGCCAAAGTTCTCTTCAGGGGAGAGGGGTTTTCACTATACACCTAAAACCATGCTGGCTTTTATCATTTGGGAAGATGATTCCTACTTTTTCATCTTTCCATCTCTAAAAGGCTCAGGCTGTTCCAGGTATGCCATTGCACACCAGTCTTTAGAAGAGAGGGGAAGCTGTGAGATGAAGTGGCCCCACATGCTGGGCTCTACCCAGGGTCCTGCCTCCTCCCTTCCTTGGTATGAGCTTTCCCTATGAGGAAGTGGCATTCTATCTGTCCTTATGCTTGAGAAAAGGAGGCTCAGGGGAGACCTTGTTGCTCTCTACAACTCCCTGAAAGGAGGTGCTACCAGGTGGAGGTCGGGCTCTGCTCCCAGGTAACAAGTTACAAGGAGAGAAGAAATGGCCTCATGTTTCACCAAGAGAGGTTTAGATTGGATATTAGGGCAAAATTTCTTCACTGAAAGGGTGGTCAAGCATTGGAACAGGCTGCTCAGGGCAGTGGCAGAATCACCATCTCTGAAGGGATTTAAAAGCCATGTAGATGTGTCATTTGGGGAAATGGGTTAGTGGTGGCTGGATTAACAGTTGGACTCAACAATCTTAGAGATCTTTTCCAACCTGAAGGATTCTATGATTCTGTGAATCCCTCTGCATAAGGCTCTGTGTCAGCATGACCTGAAAATGAAGCCCAACCTTAATAATTCTATGATCATTCCATTTACAACAACATCACAGAAAGAAACCAAATGAATAGGGAAGGCAGCAAGAGAGCTGCAACTTCAGGACACCAGAGTAGCTGAAGTCTTTGCTTTTATGTGTTGCATTGTTAATGGACACAATCACAAGTCCAGGTGATGTCCTTCTAGGGGACTGTTTAGGTTTTCCCTTATTTTCCAGTGATTTCAGGTGACGATGAAGCATCATGGTGGATGAATTTTCTGTAAGAGTAAGTTATCCATTTGTCTTGGGTTTCTTGGCTTGTTTGGTTAGCTGGTTGGTTCTAATGTATGTAGGATTACATGAAAGTTCTTGGGTTTTGTTCAGTCCTCATACTGTTACTGGAAATTTGTTAACATCTGACTGTCAAAAGAACAAGTCACTGGCCCCATGGACAGGTACAGATCTTCCAGGAATTATCAGTGTCTGAACAGCAGAATGCCAGTATGGCCATTACTTGGGTTTTGATGGCAGTAGTGGTGTTGTCTCTGATTGTTGTCCCATGTAAACACCGTAACACTGGGTGTTACAGAAATTACACTCAGTAGCTGGGCATTAGAAGTTAATTACTATTTCTAATTTTCAGCCCTTCAAAGTGTCTTGGCCTTTATTTCTCCAGACCTTGTACAGTGGGACCTCAGTTGAACAAGGGCCCTCACTTTTTTCTTCAGTAACAATAATAAGGTTATTTGTTTATAATCATTTTCACTTTTCCTTATCTACCCAAGACTATGAGCCAAGTTGTTCCCCGTTTAAATCTTGGTTTTGCTGGCCCAATGAAAATCACGTTGAACTTTTATTTCTCTACAGCCCTGCTGAGTCACCCCAAAGCTTGGCTCTGAGTTCTCTCATCTGATAAGAGGCGTAGAGGAACTTCCTAATCTCATAGTACTGGTGCCAGGAGAAATCCATTAGCAATCATGATAACAGATTCCAGTTATTCCAATAATTCAGACCTTATAGCTGTTGAAAACAAAGTTTGCATGTAAATGGGTGCATTTACACACATATGTGATTTTGCCTCTGAGATTTAAGACTAAGAGTAAATGATTTTAGGTTTTTCTCCTAAATAATGCATTTGTCTAATGAATGTTAGACCTCTCCTCCCTTCCAACGCCCTCCCCCCCCCCCCGCCATTTTATTTACTGCTATGGAAAGGATGCTCACAGCACAGCCTACATAAGGATTGGATTTGTGCTGAAAAATCCATTTACCACTGAAGCATCATTCCCAGCTGTTCACTGTTTTACAATGCACTTCTCTTCCTCTTCCATCCTTCTCTCCCTCTCCAGCGACACTACAAAATTGGACTTCTGTATCAGCTGCCATCTCACCAGTAATGAAAAAGGTGGTGGAACACAGTTTCCATTTAGTTTCCACAGACTCAGTACACAGCAATGAAAACCTTCCATTCTTGCCCTGCCAAAGCTCCCGACTTTTCCAATTCATTTCAATTTGCCCCAGCATCAACATTTGAATCCTTACCTCCTGCATATGCTATCCACTTAGCACTCAGCTGGATACAGGGGTAGAAGGATCGTTGGTTTGCCTGGGATGAGTTTTGGGTTGGGACCTGCATGGCCCACTCTTGTGATTTTTAAGAGTCTTATGAAGTGTGCGGTAGTTTGTATTTTTCCCTGTTTGTTTGTTTTTTTTTTCCTTTTAAACATCAACATCAGTGAATGATGAGGCTTAAATGATAAAGTGCGTGAAACTCAGAAGGCACATCAATAGAATCTAATTTTCATGATTTTAATTCAGTGTTTTTAAAGACCCTGACCCACAATCTTCAAACATTTTGACTTTAACAGTATTAGCAACTCCAGTTATAATGCTGCTGCTGGTGGCTCTCCTACAGGTGTGATTTTTAATCCTAAATCAGGTATGATTCACCACCACATAACTCTATTCCATGTGAGCAGCTGCAAGACACATCCCTTTTAAAAGCTGAGTCCTCTTTCTAAACCTATGATACATATATTGGCCCATTTCTCCGCTTCCTTCCACACTCCCAAGACTAAATATCTAAAAACTTAACATTATGCTTAGAGTTTCTGATGACCCTGCCTGATCTTTCATATTACATACTAATAGGGGTTTTGCACCATGTGGCTGCCTTCTCTATATAAAGAGACAATTATGTTTTCCATTTTTACATTCTGAAATAGCTATAAAAAATGAACACCAGGCTCTAAGACACTATTTGAACTAAGAGCGACCTCAGATTTTTAAAGTTTTTTTTCATTCAGTAGCTGTAAGTGTACTTCTCTGGTTTGAAAACTGGGCTGACATTTGAACTGAGGTAAGCACAAAAGGGTCTTTCAATTTTCGTGCAGCATTCTGAGGCACTGGAGAAAACACTGGAGTTGCATTTTAAAGATGTTATCTTCAGCAGCAGGGCTTGCAAATCGTCGCTTGATGCAGGCAGTGGGAATGTAGGTGCAAAAAATTGAAAATTCATGGGAATCCTGCTACATTTGTGAGAACTGGCAGCAATACATGTGATTTCCAAGAAAAACCCCTGCTTGCTGAGCAGGCACCAGCCCCACCAAGCGCGGTGGGGCGGCCTCAAGCCAGGTGCTGACAAGACTTTCCTGATCTCCCTGTGACCCCCATTGCAGGAGGTGAGCTGGTAAGAGGAACTAGCCGGGACCAGGCCGGGGAGAAGGTGGTTTGTTTGTTTCTTCTTGCTTGGAAAACGTGTGTGGCTGTCAGGGCCGGCGTGTTTTTGTGACACTCGAGCTGCCTCTCCGGCACCGCTCCTTGTGGGCTACAAACTCATCTTTTATCAGGGGAGCGGTGGCGTGGTGAGAGACATCCTCATCACAGACAGTCGGCTCAGCACTGCTGCACAAACATTCTGGAGGGCTCAGTCGCTTTTATTCCTCCTCTCTGAAGAACCCTTCGCCCATTTTTCCTTTTTTTTTTTTAGCCCTTTCTTTTCTGAAGGCTGAGAAAAGCCTCAGGAATGCACTTGCTTGCTCTCCTTTCCCAGACTGGCTCTCCCTGTGATGTATTAATTAGCTGGAGCACTGGGCACTAACGAGCAACTGCAGGCTGATCTCGTTAAACATTAATGCTTAACTAGAAAAGCAAGAGCTGTTAAAGATACGCCACTCAATGTCATCCGTGTCCGAATGTAAAAGAAGTCGGCGGCTGAGCTGCTGGTGCTTGTGTTTCCAGAGGGAGTGAGAAGGGACAAGCAGCACACTTCTCTTTTCCAGAACCAGCTGGGAACACCTTGACCACAGATGAGTTTCCATGCTCCTCTGGTTAATTTTAGCATCAATCCCAGCCCTGTCCCAGAGAGCAGCCCCCTCTCAGGGAGATAGAGGGGCAAGTCTTTGTGCCCACACTGATTTTTCAGCCTTTTCCATTCCTTGTTTTTAGTGGTCAGGTCCAAAAACAAGCACAGGTGTTCTCCTTACCCACTCTTTAAACAGAAGCAAGTGGTTAAGACCTATGTTTTCAAACATGCAAGTTTCATGTCACGTAGTTACGCCCCAACGCAGTAATCCAAATTAGTGGTTGTCTCAATTATTATTGACTTTGCTGGATATTTTAAGCAACACCATTGGAAAATATTGACCTTATCACCCCTTTGTTTCAGTTTACCCTTGGAGGAACTTGTTAGGGCAGCTCTTGATACAGCGAGGCTTGACTTTTCTCAGGGAAAATATCTCTGCTAGTTCACGAGAAGCTTTCAGAGTGTTTTGTTCATTAACCAGCTGGAAATACTGCTGATGAAGGTAGGCCAAGCATGAGCCTCCTGCCCAAGAAGCCCTGCTCTTCTCCAAGCACGTGCCATTACAGGCCAGCCGTGCACGAGCAGCTGCCGGCGGTGCTTCTGCCTTTCCATTTGCATAGGCAAACGTGGGATTTTTTTTTATGCCCCTTCTTAATAACTGTTACATGCAAATGAAACAGAGTTTTGCATGAGTATCTATGCTCCAGTCACCACAGAGTTACCTGGAATAGCCAGAGTGTAGGGTATATTTCAGGATATACAGTAGATGCAGCAGCCTCCTAACTTACTCTCTGCCTCCACCTTCTCTCCAATCTAATAGGAAAGACACAGCAGCCAGTATTTTTCCTTACTGTCCAGCTGTTTGCATTATGCAGTTTGATTGCAATTGATAATTCATTAATCATTTCTTATCATGGTTAATATTTACCCAGCTTGCTACTGTGCACCAAGGGGAATGGGAGGGGCAGGAGCAGGAAAGGAAAGACACAGTCAAGGAAAACACAAAACATATGGGAACACCAAGTCTTCATTTTCCCTCTCCTCTCCCTCTCCTTGACAGATATTTCCATGGTGCTGCCACCAGCAGTTGTGTAGGGCTTGTTTCTATTTTCTTAAGCCAAAAGTCATCATCATGGCAGCCTGAGCCCTGCGGAAAAGTGTTTTTATGAACCTCCTTTTTTCTGCCTGGGGAAGGGAAAGGGTTCCTGTAGCCCTGTTGGGATTTTGTTGGTGTTGGGGTTTTTTTCAGGTCTCCTAGTATGCTGCTTCCTCAGACTCTGCTTAAAAGCCACTGTGCTTGATTTCCCCTCTAATGGTGTTAAGACTGGAACTGGAACTGTCTCTGCTGCCTGGTCCTCCTCCTGCCCATGTCTTCAGACGTTATGTCACAGCTCCCAGGGTTGCTCGCTGACTCCAGCCAGCCTCCCCAGGGGATGGAAAGCAGGTTCCCTTCCCCGTGGCAGCAGCAGTGCCCACATTTAAGAAGCTGCAGTGCTGAGCCGTGACTGCATTAGTTCTGCTACATTAGAACAGAAGCAAAGAGCTTAATTTAATTCGCTGGCCTGTATACCGACACCTGAGGGCCACTAATTCACTGTCACGTATTCTCAGTGAAACCAGGCTCTTTAATGTTTAGATTTCTTTTTTTTTTTTTTCTTTACAAGAGCAGAGCCTTGCAAGACAAACACTCATTTTCTAGGACTGGAGAGAAATATCTCCTTCCAAGGATCACGGTAGGTCAGGATGACTCACTTTTGCCACTGTCCACAAGGGATCACAAGATCACACGTCTCTTCTTTATTTATTTTTTCCCCTCTTTGAACTGTATAAATTGATCCTATTCTTTCATTTTATGATTAGCAGCACCCATAAAAAAGTTGATTCACATTGGCATTTATTCACCACAGGCTGTATTTGGACATCATTCAGAGGCTTTGAGCCTATTAGATACCTCAACCCTCTCTGTCTTTTTCAGTGATAGGATCAAGTCTTGTAGTAGCATTTGCAGTAACTTTCAAGAATCAAGGCTTGCCTGTGTTGTTTGCGCATGAAGACTCATTAGGCTAAATTAATCCCCAGGGTAAACGTACAGACTTCAACAGAATGTTATCAGGGATAAATTAGGCCTATTGATTTTTAATGAGGTTCTTACCTGAATAAAGAAAATAGAGTTTCTCTTCTATTCTGGTCTATTGTTCTTCTGCTGCAAGCATCACCAGAAGCACCTGCTTTTCTCCCTGAGTTTTTAAACCTGGAAATTTTACATGTCTAAAAGGACTAGAAAACATTTTTCATTCTCCCTGCAATATGTGAGCAACGCCATTATACAATGGAATACATTTCCCAGAATTTATACGTCTCCAAACATCCTTTTCTGAAAACCAAGTGAAGATATTGCCAGAAGAATTGCACTGATCTCTTCCTCCAGAGAGCACCCTCATCACAAGGGGTTTATTCCCTGCTAATGAATTTCTAGAGAAATCATTATGAGAAGTACAAACTGATTTGTTTTCTTTAGTTGATCTCTCTCAGATGATTCATGCCTTGCTGTTTCATGCCAAGGATTTGAAGTGTCACCCCCTGTCTGAGCCCTCATCTGGGTAATTTAGGGACACTCTACATACCCAGGAGACATGTCCATGGACCACCTGGTCAGTAGCATGGCTCTTGAGAATAGAAGGATGTGACAAATCCTGTGCTGTTCCCTGGGAGGGTGGTGCATAGTTGATCCCAGGTACAGAGAGGAACAGCCAGGGATCTCTCTTGGCAGGTGACTTCTCAGGCAGGCATTGTCATCACTGTCTCTGATCTCCATGGGAAGATACAGAAAGGCAATACTTTAAAATAAAGTCTCTGCCAGAGGTTTGAAAAGAAAGCAGAGACTTCAGGTTGTACCCAGGCTTCTCTGGGGAGTCAATGTGTTGTTTAGGCAACATTTTTTAAATTATTATTAGATTAGGTTACATACTAGGTAGAAACTCTTCCCTGTGAGGGTAGGAAGGCCCTGGCACTCAAGGTTACCCAGAGAAGCTGTGGCTACCCCTGGATCTCTGGAAGTGTCCAAGACCAGGCTGAACAGGGCTTGGAGCAAGCTGGGATAGTGGAAGGTGACCCTGCCCACGGCAGGGGGGTTGGAACTAGGTGGTCTGAAGGTCCCTCCCAACCCAAACTATTCTGTGATTCTGTGATATGAGTCTACAATCAGGTTGTGGTCGATTTTATCATGACTTCCCAAGGGTGTTGCTCTCCAAACCACTGCCCCCTTCCGAGGTCTGGGTCTGCAGAGGTGGGACCATTTCTCTCGTTCATCAGTGGCATTCAAAAACAAGTATGAGCTGTGTCATCACAGCCCTGTGGTGTCATGCACGGCTGCAGGGGGCATGTGTCAGTATCCAGGTGCCCTTTGGGGTGTTGCTTCATTGTATGTCCTCATGTGATATGAGATTTTTTTTTTATATTCTGGGCTGTAAGGTTAAGGAAACTTTTCCATTACACCCTAGTCTCTCTGAAGGCGTCAAATACTGGCTAATTTTCATCCTCTATAGTATTTAATCTAAACTTTTAAATTTAAACTTTTAAACCGAAGAAGCATTTGTTTGTTTCCTTGAAACTAATAGCTACCAATTGGGAATAAACTTTGTTTAATAAATGGTTGACTTGGCTTCAACTGCTGATCTAGATGGCAGCATGCTACTGGGAGTCTCCAGACTGCCAGGTCATCATTTTGTATTCCCAAATGTACCTTCCTAGTGGAAGAAATATTTATATTTACTCAGAAATGCCAACAGAGGTTCTCTGTGCCCTTCTAGCACGCATGGTGAAGACTATGGGATTAAACAGAGACAGTAGTAACTTCGTGTCTAAGTCGTACTTCTTAAATATTTTTTTTTATTACTGAACTAGTTATTTGTTACTTTTTAATGTATGTACATCATGTAGGTGGATGGATGAGTCTTTTGCAGAAGTTAAATGAGACTTTCTCTCCTCCCCATTCACGGTCTCAGGTCTGTACCTTTAGTTTTTCTTTATCTTGGTAATCCCCGTAATTCCAGCTATTCCCTGCTCTGTGGAAGGGAACTGCAATTCTCTAGTGCTTTGCATAGCAATTCCTTCTGTAGCATCTTATAGCAAAACTGAAAGGAGCCCCACATTGTTTAAACTGGAATTTTCCCTTGGAAAAACAGCGATATAGGAATATTCATGTGGTGCCTGACACAAGCCCTTATTTAAGTAACACGAAACACCAGATGTAAACTTCTTACAGGCTCAAGTGTGGGATTTGCAGCGTGATTCTTCTTTTTCATGTGCACGTCTTCCTTCCCAGAAAACACTACAAAACCCTTCACAGAACCTGTCATCGGGAGCAGAGATAAGGAATGCTCCAATGTAGAAACATACCCTAAAAAGGGAAAGGCCAATATTGACTCGCAGAGAAGCTTAAGCCCTTTAAACTCACCCCTGGACAAGGAGAATCAATGTCTCTTACAAAAAAAAAAAAGCGCCTCTGCTGTTATACAGCAGACTGTTAAACTATGCTAACAGTCGTATATTTTCTATTCAAAACTGTACCACTGTGTATATAAACACGGGAAGGTTTTGTTGCTGTATATGTCCAGATTTTTGACATGTGTAGGTGGAGCTGGCGTAGCAAAAGCCTATTCGGGAGTTAGGAGCAGCTGCCCTAATGGAATATTATTGACTTTAGTTACATCAGGGGCTAAATATAGATCAGGCAGCAATGTACACAGGGCTGTGTCTGACAGCCAGGACAGAATGTGCTGCCCGACTGACAGACAGATGGACATTGCTCCTGCGCAGATGCCCCTTTTAGGTCGGGGAGTTCTCCTGGGCTCTGAACCCATGAGCATCCTGCTGCTGGCCACGCAGGGCTGTGCATCTGGGGAGATGTGGGGCTAGTCTGGATTTGGATGAATGTCTCGTGCTGGCGCCTGTTGGCACAGTTCCATTAAGTCAGTGATGTTGTGTTGATTTCTGTGTGGTGAGGGGCTGATCCCAGCAGTTAAAAAACTGCAAGGAGCACTTTAGATATTTATCTAAATAATATCTAAATTATCTAAATAATATCAAAATATCCAAAGTACGCCTTGCCATCTTTCATCCCTCTGTTCCTCCCCTCCCTCCTTTCCAGTTGTGCTTCTGTGCTATTTTTGAGATGCGACCCCCGCTTCTGAGCTTGCCCCCTGCATATCCAGCAACATTCTTCAAAAAGCCTTTCCCAGCCTCGACCCAAAAAAAAAAAAAAAAAAAAAAAAAAGATGATCCATGTGTGCCACATCTGTGCACTCAACGGGAGGGTCTGTCCCCCTGCTAACCTTTATGGAGAAGCAGCATGGAAAGATCATCTCTGAGATTCCGCCCTGATTCTTCGGGGCTGGAAAAGCCAGAAACGAGCCTGTTCTTTCTCTTACTTTTGAATGAGGATGCAGCCTTTCTAGGAAATTGGATTTTAATCTTTTTCTTTTTTTTTTTTTTTTTTCCTCCCTGCCTCCAAGCCTTGACTGCTATTTTTAAGCTAGGGGAGCACTGGTGCTGAAAGGGATGTGCTTATCCTGACAGGCTTTATGGAGGAGCATCGCGGGGCTGTGGCGCAGCTCAGCGCAGAGGCGTCACAGAACTCCAAAGACTTGGCAAGCCACGGGGATGCTGCAGGCAGTGCCCAGAGTACCCAGAAGTTCAGACACACTTCTACATTTTCCTTCCTGGGAGGGAGAGGCCAAGGCTCCTGTATCACAGGAAGCGACAGTTTTGAAATGAAACAGGCTTGATAGTCCAGAACCACCAGATTTGTGATTCTCTGGGATAAAGGAGTGTGGACTTTTCCCCTCATCACCGTTTGATCCTGCAGATTTAAATCCAGCTAATGTGCACAGACAGGGCCTGTGTTTGGTGTCCCAAGTGGTTTATGGCTGCACAAAACCTTAAAGCCAGAGCTACAGGGAATCATCTACTCCTACATGGAATGATTTACACAGACCAGTATTTTTTATGAAAAATCATTTAGAGCTTTTGGGGTCATAGGACACCCTACAGCAACAAAAGGCAGGGAATGAACCTAATTACAAGACTATTTACTTTCTCCTTCAATATCTGTAAGAGGTCTAGAATATTGTACCTTTATTATCTCTAGTCCTTGCAGATTCACTGAAAGTACATACAATCTAGCAAACCAAGGCCATATGGGAAAGGACTGCACATGTTGTTCTATCTGGTAAATTCTTTGCAGTGCCCTGATCATTACAGATTGTACTTTTAATACCTGCTTCTGATTGCTTCCAGAGAAAAAGTCTACATTCCCTTCCCACTGTAGTCCTTGAACAATAATTTTTTGGTTTAGAGTACAAGGAGCAAAGCAGAGAGAGTCCATTGTCCTCTTAGATTTATAGTCCAGGAGACAGGTCACAACCCTCACATACTCTAAAAATGATCTATACTGCACAGGCCTGGAGGACAAACCTGGCACATATATTGTAGTGTGCATCAAGCCACAGCCTGGGCTGTGAATGTGATGCTGCTTTGAGCCAGTCATTAAGCAATGGCATCTCACCGTGGGGCAGGGAGATTGTGAACGAGAGGAATGTAATCTCTGGGAGGCTGATACTGCTCCGACAGCAAGGATCGATAGTCCCAGGTCCCAGTGGCACTGCTGATCCCATCAGTGACATCCCTCCTCACTGTAATGAGTTTTACAAGAGTAAGGAGGCACATCTGATTCTGTGTGAGTTTCCTGCAGCAGTGTTGCTATCAGCTAATGTGATTTCAGTGCCACAGAGAGGGACCAGGATCTTCATCCCTTCAAGATGCTGTTCCATCTTTGGCTGTGGCCACAGCAGAGCGTCTTTGCCAGCTCCACCGCCAAGGCTGTGAAGTGCCACAAGTGAAGCCACTTCACTCCTTAAACTAATCTTTTTTCATATGTGCACAGTCAGCCTCACTGAGCCGCACTTTGAACCGCCAGAAGTGGAGTTGGAGCCGCTCGGTTCAGAGGCAGAAATCCGCTCTTCCTCCTCCTCTTCCTCCAAGTGTTGAAGTCAGACTCAGGGAAGCCCTGCTGTGAGCCCGTAGTCAGACTGACAGGAGTGAGTAAGCCCTGTGTTGTGCTAGGGAGGTCCGTTCAAGTCCTCTGTTCATTCCTGAGGCTTGACAGCATCCGCCGTGTTGAACGCGGGGCATCCAGCATCTTCTGCTCCTGCTGAAATATTTGGCCCTTGCATATCAAGCCTCAACAGGACTGCCCCTTACACATCCCAACCCAGTTTATTGCAGGAGCACCCCAGATAACCTCTGGACTAGATTATTTTCTTCATCTTGGAAGCAAGGAAAACACCAGTTAGACCTGGAATTGGAGGGAAACGCAGATTAAAAGTCTGGATTTGTTACCAGATACAGAGCAATTCTTTGTTGCTCTTGTAAGGTGTCCTGGGATGTGAGAAGGTATTACAAAGGGTCCTTTCTTGCTGAAGTTCTGCTTATCCTGTGATCTGTATTTCTTTCCCCATCTCTCTTGTATTGCTCTTATCATCCTCTTATCAAAGGGCTTCAAAAGAGCCCTGCATAGCTCAGCTCTCATATCCCCTTGAAATTCAGTGGAAGGGTTACATTTGGTTTTACAGGAATGCCAGAGAAGATTGAAGGCAAAAAGAAACCACTAAGGTTTGGATTTTTTTTTTTTTCTGGTCTTCTAAGCCTTTTTTCTATATACATGGAGTGGGATTATTTGAAGGACTCAGTATCATCTTTTGCTACTGAAGAATGGGGAGAAGTACCTGTGTTCCCTGGCAGTAGGGATGGGATCATGCAGGACAGTCCTGAATATCCCGTTCTTGTCTTTCTCCTTCAAAACCTAACCCTTGGGCGAGATTATCTAATAGAAGTTTCTTGACTTGCATCAACACACATCACCACAACAATGACTGTGCAAACCTCATAGTTACACATTCCACTGTGCCCTACAACACGCATTCTCTTTACCTTTCCTCTCCCATATCTCTCCACATCGACTTCCCTTGCCCCAAGCTGCCTCTTCCCCTTTTGGAAAGGGAGAAGATAGAGATAGAAGAGTTAGTGCTGTCTGTTCTCCTTTCAGCTCATCCTCTCTTGGGCTTCCCCTCCCACCTGCTCAGATGACCCCACCATTAAACCAGGCTGAATGGGACCAAGATGTCAGGGAATAACCATATCTACAGCTGTCATCATGTCCATCCTACTTAAATACTGCATGCCAGTCCCACTTGGGCTTGCTTTGGGCATTTGGAGCTCACACTCTGTAAGATGCCCTGCGAGTTTTTATCACACCTTGCTCAGAAGGACTTTTTATTGACTTTAGGCACTCATGTCATAAGCAAAGCATTTGTAAAAATTAAGATAGGATCTTACTGCTGTGTTGTGGGTTACTCCACTTTGCTTTGAAGATTATATGCTGAAAATCATTCCCTGACAGTCGCAAAACTGTTGCAGCTTGCAAGGGCTTTCCCAGTCTTAAGCACTGGACATAGTGCTGGAACACAGCTGAAGCTGGAATGAATTGAAGTGTGCCCATTGTATGGAAATCTCTGTGGCCTGGTGTAAGACTAATTTTGAGATGTTCCAGATGCCCTTTAATGGTTAGAGCTCTCTTAATGTGCTGCAGCTGCTGTATTTTGGAATAACTTTTGTTGCTGAATTCCTTCATGTGTAAAGGTGCTTATCTGGTGTAATGGGTAAAACCAAATATGCCAACGGAAAGTATGAACACAAAGGATTTATGAATCACCATTCACTTTTACTTAATTCTTGATAAATATTTTATTTCTTTTCTCTCTGTCCAGTTGCTATCTCCTTAAATCCATCCTCACATTCCTCCAACACACAGAATTAAATAAACGTATCAGACACTGTCCACATCCCCTCAAAAGCTCCACAAATGGACGGGCTCACTTTTAAATGTGTGGGCTGCCTTTGTGTCCGTTTGCCATCATTACCACTTTCCATCACATTTGGCTTCCTCCAGAGAAAAAGTCTGTTGCCAGGATTTCTGCTGGCTGAA
The DNA here is from genome assembly GCA_038380795.1 of Pyrocephalus nanus. Taxonomy (NCBI): domain Eukaryota; kingdom Metazoa; phylum Chordata; class Aves; order Passeriformes; family Tyrannidae; genus Pyrocephalus; species Pyrocephalus nanus. The sequence goes on along the minus strand of CM076263.1, from coordinate 3,375,770 downwards.
ACAAGGGTGAAGTTCTGGCCTGATTAAAATCAGTGGCAAAGCTCCCAGCAACGAGGAGGAGAGCAGACTGTGATTTGGAGTACTTGGAGGGTATGCACAAAGCAATCAGACATAGCAATATAATTGCGGCCATTTGATGGATGCTAAAGTTAGAGATCAACAACTAGCAGCTAAAAATAGCAGTGATTTCTGCTGATTCCCAGTCCTGTTATTTTAGCTACTGTTGAAAATCAATTCCTTTCCAGGATAGCCTCTCAGGATAGGTAAAAGCTTTCCCTAGTAAAACTTGGACATCTTGTTGTCTTGGAATAAATACTGCCCTCCTAACCATGCTGTTGCGTTGGCATTCTTAATATTTTCCACACGTACATGCAAAACCTGTTAACATGTTAATGGATTTGTTTGCTTGTCAAGGGCAATTTTGCCCCCTGCAACGACAGCTTCAAACTCACGCTGCAAAAGGGCAGGGCAAGCAGTCACTCAGTGGACAAGCATAACACACTTCTCCCGGCAGCAAAGGCTTTGGATTCGAGACGGGTGCCTTGCCACTCTGATCTGCAGTGCTGGTTTAATCATGTTAATGTGCTGTCTAATTATGGTAAACACTGCATATTATTCAAATTAAAAATGTATATTGCTGTTCACGTAGTCAGCCTGTAGACGTTTTCGTGCATTAGTGTTTTCTAAGCTGAATGCCCTCTGGTCAGCAAGGGAGGCTGTGCGTTAGCCCATCAGCTGAAAAGGGAGGTGGATGATCAAATAGAGTGGCCAGATGACTTGAGCAGTGTTTTTCTTGGCATGCTTGGGAGGGAGATGGTTTCTCTGAAGCAGAGTTGTCTCTGAAAAATCCTTTGTGAGATGTAAATATTCTTGAGTTCGTATGTTGGGAGCTCTGCTAGCAGTCATGTGTAGGTAGTGATGCCTTGACTGGCTGAAGATAGAGGTTTGTATAAAAACAGCTTCAGGAAAAAGCTCTCCAGGTATTTTTATATGATTTTTTTTATAGAAAACCATTGTCAGACCATGTAACTCTCAAGAAGCCTTTTGGCTGCTTGTATTTATATCATGCTTGAATTTGAAAGATACTGGTATTTATAAATTGATTATTGATCAAAGGTTACAAATATATTTTAATTTGCTTGGCCACATGTGGTGAAGGTCAAATTCAGGATTGATGGTGGAGAAGAAATTTAGGATTAAAAGGCACAAGAAAAGTGCTGGGTAATGTTCTTATCTTCAGACAATAAGAAGAGAAAAGTTACTGCCTAAGCAAATAAATTAAAGAGCTGTGATGAAATAATTTCATGCTGAATATATCTTTTGTGTAGAGCAGAGGGAGTGAAGTTGCTGGAGGCACTTTACTGAATGTGTGAGATACAGCATCCTACTGGATATATGATAAAGGGAAAGGAAGGGCATCAGTTCATCTGCTCCAACCCTGGGCTGTTAGGGGCTGATTCCTCTGCTGCATTTCCCCAGGGAAGGGAAAAAAGGGAAGAGATTCTACCATGTCATTCATGCACCTTGTTGCAACCCTGCTCCAGATCATTGCATTCAGATCACTCCCACCTTGGAAAAAGCATGAGCTCAGAGGTTTTTTTATCCTGCCCACTTTTCGCTCACAGTCTTGACAAGTGGCAACAAACAGTCCCTGAAAAGAAGTCCAGGGGATGACAACAGGATCACAGAATCACCCACTAGGTGCCACCCATTAAAAAAGGTTCCTCAGGGTCCCATCCAGCCTGGCCTTGATGCCTCTCTCTCTATCACTATGGCAGCCTCTGTCTCCGTGCTCCCTTCCCCATTCCTCCCTTTCCTTAGTGCCTGTTCCATGCTTGAAAAGGAGCTGTGTGGATGGGGTGCTGCTCCAGGAACTGTGCTGGGCTTTATTCTGCCACTGAGCAGGGCAGACAAGAACGGGTGCCCTGTGCTCCAGGAAGGAGCAGCTGCCTTTTTTCTCCCAGGGCCCTGGCTGTGGCCGGGGAGGAGAGGCTGTAAATTGAACCCACCTCCTGGAGCAGGACATGCTTAGTCACACTTGAGCGCCTGGTAGAGTTCCGAGGCCCTGTTTGATAAAGTAACACTTTTTACACTGGATATGGCTAAGAGGTGTTTATTACCATGTAAACAGGGCTTATGGGAGGCAGGTCACCCCTCTTCTCTCACCTCTGACCTGAGGTGTGGGGCCAGCTGGCTTAATCCACCCCAGGGATCAGAGGGCTGAGGGCACCAGTGCTGCAAGAGGCACCTGAACATGAGCAAAAACCAAAACAAGTTGCAAGTGCCATCAGTTCCCACCACATTTCCGAAAGTCCAGGGTGGCTCAGGGGCACCTGTTGGGCCCCCATCCATGAGCTGAGGTCCCACAGCCCTCTATCTCCAAGGAGAAAAGCTGGGGGAGTCACTCACTGGGGACCTCAGCTGCCTCCCAGCAGCAGAGACTGTAGTTGGCGGCACCCACTTGCAAACTGCCTGCACTTGAGGATTTTGTAGTAATACTTTAAAATACCCTGCAGGCATCAGCTCACAGAGACATTTGTAGGAGGGCTCTCTCCCTTGATGTGACATTTGTCCACCCCTGGCTTCACATTTTTGTAAAGGAAAAGGAGAAGTGGAATCAAGCAGGTGCCGGTCATAGCAATTAATCTTTGCTTCTTGTCCTAAACAGGAGACTGTTTAGGACTGTGTTTCATGTTGGAAGCAAACACATTAAAATGGGAGACATTGAGCAGTATGGATGGTAGGATGGATATGTGCATGCCTTGGCCCGGGGACTTGAAACTAGGGGGGGAAAAATAAATCTAAAGATGAATCTGAAATGTGACCCAGACACGGGACACGGGGAATGCAGGTGAGACCACATGTCCTGTTTTGGCCCTGACCCAGAGCCAAACGCTGCATCTAAAGTTCTCCTTCCCTCATGAGTGTGGTGTTCAATAAACAAACAAACAAACAAATGCCTGAAATGTGAGCTTTGTGACTGTGCAAACTGTTTGATAGCATCTTCTAGTGATAAGGAGGGGAGAAGGACCACAGCCCTAGAGAGAGTAAGCAAACAGGGGTATCAGTTCCAACCTTGTTCTGGTCAGTTTTCTGGAGGAACCTCTAGTCTACCATCTCCTTCGAGTTCTTGAAGAGAAAAAACTTTCTCAGTGTTTATGCTTTTATTATGTTTTCTCTTTGAGGATGTATGTTGTTTGATTTGGTTTCCAGAGCTGGTATCCTTGCTGCTTTTTGATTATTTTGTCTGTATAACTGAACTATTACTTTATGTTTGAAACTGTTTTATCTATATTTTGTTTATTTTTGTCCATATAACCGGCTTGAAACCAGTGTTTCTTAACACACACTGTGTAAGAAAATTTCCCTTGCTCTATCTGTCAGGTGGTTCAGGAAAGAAAAAAATTGAAAAAATAAAAGGACAAAACAAACAAACAAACAAAACACAAAACAAAACACAAACAAACAAACAAAAGAGAGAGAGAAAACCAAACCAAACCAACAAACCAAACCAAATACAAATCAGTGGAATTGAGGGAAGAAAGGAAAAAGTAATTAAAAGTAAACTTGGGAATTTCAGTGTAGGCCATCAAGAAATAGGGAGAAAATCAGTGACCAAAGACCAAGCAGGGACATGGGACAAGGACAAACAAGTCTAGAAAACACAATGGGCTCAGAGAGGGGTGAGTGAGAGCCTGGGCACACCTCACATCCAAATGCACCAGTTCCCTCCATCACAGGGATGCAGGCAGGAGTGCAGGCAGGGATGAAGGCAGGAGTGAGGGCTCGGCAGCTGGATCCACAAAGCATCCTGCCAGCACCCTGCAAGGGCTGGAGGGCCCTGCAGGGACCCCAGGACAGGAGCTGGAGGGAGGCCCATCTGTAATTTTGCTCTGGGGGCCTGCACGTGGGTGGGAGAGCAAAGCCTCTTGGTACAAGACAGCCCCTCCAGACGATGCCTCGATCTCTGGAATAATAGATGGTGTTTTTACAACCTCTCAGAGGCCTGTTCCTGGGTAGACGGTGAAAGGCAATACCTCAGGACCACTGGGTTACAGGAGGCTGTAAAATTGCTCCTCCCCATATATATTTTTTTGACAATGCTTTCACTGAGGAGTGTTTCCTCTTTTTTTTTCTTTTTCTTTTTCTATTTTTTTTTTTAATTTTATTGCTGTGGCAATCAGTCTGTCCTTTTTTTGTTGTTGTTGTTGTTGTTTTTTTTTCCTTTCCCCTTGCCATCCTCCCCTTTTCACTTTGACCTATCAAACTGTAAGTCTTATTTCAAGCTGACGTGGAGGCATTAAATGAGTGACTGGGCCACCAATTTAAGGCAATTGATGATCTTTGGGGCTTACACTCTCATGGGTCAAATGATAATGTTGCCCTTCAGGTTAAATTCATGCATTGCATAGGGAAAACCAGGAGCTTTCACTGAACCCAGGGCCAGTGGGATGCAGACAAACTTCGGTCATAACAATCATTTAAAAGCTGATTTTGAAGAGGACAGTGCAAGCATGTATACTTTTTCATTTGTTTCTTTTTGTTATGTGTTTTTCTCCTCTAAATTTCTGTGGTGTCCTTCAGGCAGCTATTCTCTGTTTCTGTCCTATGAACTCTTAAATAAAAATGATGGTCCTAAAAGAGATATAGTTAAAAATAGAAACAGAGGTAGATATGGAGATAGAGAAGGAGTTAGAGATACAGATACAGACAGAGTTAGACAGAAATAGAGACAGAGATGGAGACAGATTAATCTATGTGTAGGTATAGATACAGATATAATTATAAATTATATAGATAGACATACATGTGTGAATGCACATATAGCTACTCATATCCATTTTGGTTTTTCCCATAACATTAGTACAACCAGAAGCCAAAGGCATGAGGTTCATGGGGCTTTGAGTCTAATTTATTGGCATACCAGGAGAAGCCCTACAGATGATGCCATGATACTAATTATTAATAAGATTTTCTGCCTTCCACATTTATTATAGAATCCTTTCTGCCCCATCATGTTCTCTTTATGCAAAACCCTCCAACCCATTACTGTCTTTTCTTCCCTTTGCTTCGTAGCCCTGCTGCCACATACCAATGGCCAATTTCACAGTAAATGGGAAGAAATGAGTAGACCATCCTTTTTTTTTTTTTTTTTTTTTTTTTTTTTTTTTTTTTTATTTTTATTTTTATTTTTTGGTCTGGTTTGCATTCTCTGTGGAATCATAAAAAAGTCATTGGTAATGGACATTTATTCCCCCCTTCAACCATGACAAATGAGATTGACATTATAGATCCTTTGCTGCTAGTGGTTACAAAATGGTTTAAAACCTACTGGGTCCATTCAGAGCAGTTGTTTTTAGGGTCATGGATTTTGATAAACACATCCTGGTTTTCTTTTCCTTGGGGAAGATTTTAACAATTCTAACAGTTAAAAAAAAAAAAAAAAAGAAAAGAAGAAAGCCAAACAAACAGAAAATTTGGCTCACAGATGTAAAGGATAATTGTCTCTAGCAGGAGTACAGGGAGAGGAAAGAGAACTGGCTGCAGTGTGTTTGCATTCACTTCTTCACCTTCATCCACCAGTAGCTCGGAGGAACTGTGGACTGGAGGCTCAGGACAGCTCCTCCTGCACAGCTGCACAAAGCAGGGCAACGCCAGTGGGGTTTTGGGTTGACCCTTACAGGCTTTTTGATGGAACAAGGATGAGGTGCGCAGGGGAGGTGGTGTTAGCTGGAGTTAGTTTGGATGATCTCCAGCAGCACTTTGGCTGAATTTACATCTGAATCTAAGTCAAAGACAGGGACTTAGCTGTGTGCTGGGCCAAAAAAAAAAAAGGGACAACACTCACCTCAGTGCATAAAGCTTAGGTCCTGTCTCTCATCCAAGAAAACACTGAATTGGTTGGGCTTTATTGCAGGGATGGTCTCTGTCCCTGAAGAGGTGCTTGTCTGCAAGAGAACTTTGACAGATACTTAATAGATAGTATTCAAGTGGAAAAAAAGACATCTGTGGAAACTATATATCCATATTGCCTCCAGATATGTGGCTTGACACCATTTTCAGTGGCCTCACATTCAAGATCAGCAAGAGGTCTGGAAAGAGGATACCAGATAAACATTGCTGCCCCAGACAGGCTGGGGAGGTTTCCTTTCTCAATTTAAAGTGTTCGCCTGTCACTTATCAGTCACCCCTTCAGGACCCAGCAGGGACAAATTCCTCGCACTGGCACCCCTGGGAGCTCATATCCCTGCAGCTGAGCCCACTGTAGGATTGCCTGAAGGGGATGAGGGGCTGCCAGCTGTGGGCTTGGTTTCCAGGATCAAGATCTGCCTCTGCCTGGTGGCAACCCTGACCGGGAAGGTTTCATCAGGCTCTGGGGCAGCAAAGGGCTATGTCACTTTCCATAGCCAGAATTTTGAAATATTTGGACTGGAAGGGCCATACTGTAAATGAAGCAGTAGATGCAGCATAAAAAAAAATGTTAAAGTGATTGGCATATGACACAACCTAATTTTTTGAGTTGGGACATGTACAGTTCTGTGCCTGGCATTTTGGGAACTTGAAAATTTCTTCATCTCAGGCTTCTGAGTGATCTTTGGAGAGTTCAGAAATAAAGAACTAACTATTTTCTCTGAAAACAATTGAGTTTTACGTGTTCAGGCTTCAGATACCGATGAATTATTTGTGAAGGTCATGTTGGATTTGTAGGACACCATTAACGCTTGCCTTGAAGGGGAGCAAGCCTTCTGTCAGGAAACTTCTTTGAAAAATGGATTATTACTGCCATTATTTCCATGGGATGTGTCATTCAGTGATGCTGGGTGAGTGCTGGGTCGGCAGGCTGGATGTTTGTGTTGGGCATTTCACCTTTGGTAATTACCAGCTTTGCATTAGGAGACCTTCAGCGTGGCCACATCTGACAAAGAAACACATCTGAAATTTCCCAGCAGCACTTTATAGTTGTTCCAAACAAATAAATGAGGACTTCTCTTCCCCAGGATCCTAGTGAGGTAGTCAGCAGCTTGTAGCAGGTAGACAGATTGCTACCTACACAGAAATGACAAGTATCCTCCAGGCCCAGGAGATGGAGATCACTTTCTGCAAGGACGCAGAGAGTTTATGAGCTAACAGGGAATAAATATTCAACACAGGGTTCTCCCAGGTGTAACTGATGAGATGGTCTTTTGCCTCAACTTAAAAATGAGGGGAAAAAAAAATCAGGTTGCTGATTATTATGTTTTGTTTCCATCTTACTAAGGTCTAAATGTAACTTCTTCTAAACACCAGTGAGCTGTTTATTTTACTTTGAATTATCATGTCACAGAAATCCACCTTTCATTTTCAGGCAGAACCTCAAAACTCAGAACCTTGATTAATAAAATATGAAGAGTTTATGCTATCTGTTTCTCCCGGTTTGAAAGAGCAATTTTTCTGTTACTGAGAAGACAGGTAGCATTGCTAAGAAAAATAGATTTTTTATTATTTTTTTTCTCTCTTTGCTAAGGCTAAGACTAGGGAATGAGATATGTGGGCAGAAATCTCAACTCTGCCAGAGACCTTCTGGGTGATGTTGGTTGGAATAAAAAGACATAACTTTCCATATCCTGAAGTCACATCACATTTGAGACAGTCACTCAAGGTCTTTCTTACAGAACTCTCTGGAGATGCTGATTTGTTGGCTACAGATGGGTTCTGTAATCAGTAGACATTTGGATGTCTAAGTTATATAAAATAAACCCTTCTCTTCCTAATTTGATCCATCTCCAGATTCCCCCTGTTAAATGGGCATAACAATCTTTCCTTCTTACCCATTCTTCTGGAACAGGCCATGGGTTCTCACGTGCTTTTCAGATGATTATGATGATGATGATGATTAACTTTGAAGCCACTACTGTAATGTAATACATGTATATCAACCTTGCCCGTGGCAGGAGGTGCAAGGGGGAGCAGAATGAGATGATCTTTAAGGTCCCTTCCAATCCAACCCCTTTTATGATTCTGTATTGTATGTGTATACTATTCATGTACTATGTACAGTTCTGAAATAACACAGCCTGAACATCATTTTCAATGAGTTTCATGCCCGAAATAAAAACTATAAAGTGAATGTGAACACCTAATCAAAACCTAAACATTAGCATGGCATCCTCATGAATGAAGACACGATGTTTACATATATGTACACAAAGCACAGTGGAATGACAGGTAAAAATTAGGTATGTTTCTCGATTCTGAAGTATGAGGTATTAGGATACATGTTGTCTAACCTCTCCCTGCAGTTGGAAAGACAAACACAGTGTTGTTTGTTTCAAAATGAAGTCCAAGACCTTAAAATAAATGAATGGCTCCAAAAAGTGTGAATTTAAGACAACAAACTCATTCATCACAACGACATCACAAGAAGCTAGAAGTTCTGCACATTCAGGCCTCGCATTTGGGCCTGAAAATGCAAAACAACTCAAAGAACAAAGCTTTCCACTCACTTTTCCATGGCGAATGGAGAATCAGGGACATGCAGAGGATTTGTTTTTAATTTGTTTGTTTGTTTTGGACCAGTCCTAATCGAGGGCTTTTCCTAGCTGTTCCCTTCCTCCCCCACCTCTCCCCAGACTTTCCAGACTCTCTTGTGCTTCTCTTCTCTTTCCTTTTATTTATTGAATTTTTCAAAAGAACCAAAGGGGGTCCCCAACATCCCATTGCCTAGGAGAGCTTGTTTCCCTACAGGGCTGCAGATGCCGGGCAGAAAAGGCTCAAACAGGCAGCGGTGAGGCGAGGCAAGTGTTATCAATCATTCAGCACGTTAAAAGGGAAGAAGGAGCAAGAAAAAGAGGGAGAGTGAAGGCGGGAAGTGGGGTGGGGGGAAAGAGCCTGGGCTGAATTGTAGGAATTTCCTCCCCCCATTTGCTGAAGGGAGGTTTTTTTGGACATCTGCCCAGACACATGCCGAGTTAAAGAAGCGGGATAAATTCTGGAAGAATGAATGGAGGGAGAGGAGGGGTCAGGAGGACAGAGGGGAGCGTGGGCTATGGGGGGCAACGGGAGCTTTGGGGACAAAGGAGGTCTGTGGGAGAAGACTGCAACGGCAGCGTGCCTGTTTGTGTGTGTGTGTGTGTGTGCTGCTTTTTTTTTTTTTTTTTCTGTCCTTCTTGCTCCTGCTGGATGTTTCAAACATTCATTCCTTCCAGGACACCGCACACAGCAGTGAGACCTCTCTCTTGTGCAGGGAGAGGCAGCTTTGCTGTCTCTTGAATCTTCTTCTGTATTGCCTGGAACAGAGAGGTGAGTGAGTGAGCAGAAGTTATAACCACTCAGGCTGCACCAGGGCTGGTAAACACGTTTTGAGGGGTGAGGGCAATATGATTGTTTGAGCAAAACTCATGGTAGGCTTTCTCCACCTCCTGATATCTCCAGGCAGGGTTGTGTGACCTTCTGAAAGATGCACTGAGCCAGGCAATTTCAGAGTGTGATTCAAGGCATTAGATGGCCAAACTGAGTAGTCAGCTTGGATAACCCAGATGAAAGGTCAGATAAATCATTCTCTCTAGCAGACCTGGGATGTGCAGTTCATGCTCTGGGCAACTTGTTCCCATGCATTCTCTGTCCCTGTGGTTTCAGGAGATCACTCCCTTGGCTCTCTCAGTTTAGCTCTTCATCCGAAAGATCTCTAGCCTTGTTGGAGAGCAGATGTGGGTTAGGACCCACTCAGATGGCAAGGCAGCCAGCAAAACTGGGCTGGCAGAGATCCCTGTTCAGAAGAGCCAGCTGGACATGGATTGCAGTAGCAGTAACTCCTTCCTCATATCTAATTCAGCCAAAAAAAATTTGTCTGTCCATCCTTTCAGGTCTCTGCTGCCCTTAAGAACTATGAATCTGAGAATTACTTTGAATTTGCTGAAAATTCTGTGTGGCATCTTGTGTACCCCAGGCAGACAGTTATTAAGTATTCCTGTGAATGTTCTTCCTGTCAGTGGCTCTGGTTATGAGCCTGGTTTCATGAATCCCACCTGAAAGAGAATCACAGTCTTGTGCTCATGAAGCCGCTTCTCACAGCCCTGCTGTGGTTGAATTTTGCTCTGGTTGTGCCACTATTTTCTTGAGTTAATTGTATAAGTTTCTGAATTCTTTTTAAACTTTAGGAGTTCCCTATTGTACACATCTAGTGTGACCAGATCTTATCCAGACCTTGCATTGTTAGTGCCAAATAAATAACTGAGGGGTAAAGCCTGTGTCAGCTCAGAACCTGCACCCATAAAAGCTATTTCTTTTCAGCTGCTGCTGAAAAACTTGCTACTCATATGAGAAAGGATTTCATATTTGAGCCAGATCACTTTGCCATCATAACACATAATTATACAACAGCAGATGAGACCTCCCAACATGAAGAGTTCATAGGATCATAAAATCATACAATGTCCTAAGTTTAAAGGGACCCACAACGATCATCAAAGTGTTTGGGGCCAGCACAGGACAACCCCAGGAATCACACCCATGTGTCTGAGTGCATTGTCCAAATGATTCTTGAACTCTGTCAGGCTCGGTGCTGCGACCACTGCCCTGGGGAACCTCTTTCAGGGCCAAATCACCTTCTGGGTGAAGAACTTTTTCCTAATATTGAGCCCACAGCTCCCCTGACACAGGTTCAGGCCATTCCTTTGTGTCCTGTCACTGGTTACCAGCAAGAGGAAAGAGATCAGTGCCTGTCCTTTCTTTTCCTTTTGTGAGGAAGCTGTAGACTGACTGAGCACCCCTGGGCAACTCACTGGGGTTATATTCATCTTTCAGTACAGAATCACAGAATCACATAATGGTTTGGGTTGGAAAGGACATTAAAGATCATCTTGTTCCAACCTCCTCACCATGGGCAGAGATGCCACCCACTAGGTCAAGTTAGTCAGGGCTCCAGAAGTCCAGGCATATTCCTTCTGTCATCACACTACTGTCACACAATTACAGTGGCATTCACTTCTGCCACTGTAACACACAGATTTCTAAAATTGTAAGTATTTCGTAAACGAATGAACTAATTTCCTCACAGAAAATCCAGACTACCTGGAAGCTGATTTTTACCAGATCCCAAAAAGGTTAAGGTCAAAATTTTCAACTGATATTTCAGCAAGTAGAAAACTCAAAAGCAGGTTTCATCTATTTGTTATAATCCTTGTCATTGACACCCCCTTGCTGTAACTGAAAATATTTCTATTGCTACAAACTGTAGCTAAATTGGCCTGGTAGAAATAAAAAGTATCTTTCTTACCCCCTCAAGAAAGAAATAAACACAGAGGTACCCCTGGCGCAGTTTGAAATGTAACATTTTGATCATTCACATAGAATAAACATTGGTATAATTCCTTCCTGGTTTAGTTGTTGGCCCTAAGCTAAGCTTGAAGGAGCTAAGCATGAAAAGGAAACATGAACAAACAGGGCTCACATCTGGAATAATCATTATAATCATTTTGTATTGGGATGAAGCAGCTTACAAAGAAGCAGTGGAGGGCAATATTTATATTGAGCTGTGCTTAGCCTGTGTTGAAGCTCACACAGGTGTAGTAATTCAGTTGTTTCATTTATCTTCAGTGTAGCAATCCTTGCTTGCTAACGAAGGTCCAACTGGCAGTCAAATAAGTCCATGTTTTGCACAGTTGAAATCCTGGTGACCTGTAAAATACAATATCAGAACTTAAAAACAGTCCCCAGCAGTGATGTAATTGGGAATTTTTGGGATCTAGACAAGCCAGACACTTGCCAGATGTGGATGGACAGTATTTAAAAAGGTCAAAAAACATGGGCTAAGTTAAATGTTGTAAACCAGAAAAGTTTTAGCTTTTTCTGCTCCCAAGAAACAATGACACTTAAAGCTAATCTTGTCCAAGGGCTGGACTGGAAAACTTGGGATAAATGTGAGTCAAAGAAATGGATAAAACACTCAAGTGAAGCCTTTGCACAGAAGTTGAGACTTAAAAAGTTTCCAACTTGTACTGTTCCTCTAAGGCAAATCAGTCCTGTTTCTCAGTCCGTCACTGGGGATGTTTTAGCAACATTGGCTTCACTTCTATAAAGTTTATGAAAACTTTTCAGTCATATTTGGCAGGTTTTATTTCTTCTGGGGGTAAAATCAGGTTGGTGAGGGACAATGTGTCAGAACATGAAGAACTGATTTTCACTAGAATACAGTCAGGGATGTCAGCAACTGAACAACCTGGTCTAGGGGAAGGTGTCCCTGCCCATGGCAGGGTGTGGGAAAGAGCTGAGCTTAAATCCTTCCAGCCTCAGCCATTCTAGGACTCCATTGCTTGTATCAAAGTTAATGACTGAGCATTCCTCCTTGCTGTGGGACTCAGAGCCTGGTTCTCCTGCTGCCATGCTCCCAGTGAGCACGATTTTAAAATTTGGATTTATTTCTCTTTGGAATGGAGTGAGAAAAGGCTGGCTCCCTTGATGTTGGAGCTGCTTAAGTTGAAAGTAGGGAAGCACCTTGTGGCTTGCACAGCTGTGCTATACCACCTGCTGCAACCTGGGAGAGGATTTCAGCCTCCAGGCTTGCAAACTTGGCTTTATATCCACTTCAATATTATAGTTAAAAATAAATGGGAAAATAGAGAAGAGCATTCAGAAAAGCCAACTTAGCTTTAAAAATAGTCACTTACATTAGCCACCAGTCTTCAAACTTTTAATGTACCTAGAACACGAACTATAGTTTTTATCACAGGTAACACTTGAAGGACTGGTCTGCACAAACCAGTACAGATTTTGTGCCAGGACAACACCCCGTGTTTAATCAATGTCATATAACAATAGCATGTCATATGATATCTAGATTACACACAGTTCTGAGAATTAGGATGCCTTTAGAGATAATATTTTTCCTCGTTCTTACATAACTGCACTCTAGAGGCATTTTTACCTCAATGTAACTCTTTCCATGTAGTGAAAGCTGTGCAACTTCTGCATTGTAACTATCCCTTATCTATGAAAGTTTAAGGCAAGATGACCAATTGGTGCCCCAAGGCTATGGGAGGTTGCACAGTGTGTTGTTTACCTGGTGGCAAAGCAATCTGGTGATCCACCAAGTATATTGTGGGAGAGGTGTGTATAAGGCACACATGTAAGTATAGATTCACATTTCATCTGCTTTAGGTTTTTAATAACGGATCTATGTATACAAATCTCTGACCCTTAACATAGAAAAGTGGATCACCCCTTCGGAGCACTGACCCAATGTACTTTCTATGTACAGTCCTTGAGTACTGGTCCTTGAGTAGAGCTGAGTGTTTCCAAACCAGAGTGATGCCATAATCATAAATGAGGGTGTATATCCATTTTTCATAGGGGATGGTTTTGTCTCACAAACTCAGTATCCAGCTCTGTCCAGTTAAATAGATCTTACATTAAGGACCACTCCCAGAATGGATCAAACCATATTCACATCCTGCTGTCTCTTTTTTCTGATGACTTTTGGCTCAAGGACTGACCCCCAACCCCATGTTTATGAGCTACTCCCGATATTTATCTTAGATATAGGTACTTGGTGTAGAGAACGGTCTGTTGTCTTTACCCAGCCAGGAGACTGACCTGCCAGCGCAGGGATTGGGGTTGACAGTGCCTTTTGTTGAGCTCTGATTACAACAACGCTGGCAAAGTCGCGTTGTGTTTGGCGCTCGCTGGTCTCTGATTTGCTCCGCTGTGCTGTTACACTGAAATGAAAAACATCTGGTCAGCTCACACGCTCTCTTCAGGCCAGTTACACAAATGCATGAGATTATGCAACCCAGACCTGTGATCCTATTTATCCCTCTTCTGAAGCATTTCATATTTTGCCTTTAATCACGTTGGACAGACAGCTGGCCGGGTTCCTGGTGTCGCCACTCGGGCGGTGGAGCTTTGTTGCCTGACCCACTGGCACAGGTCAGCCTGCCACCACCTCACTGATTCACAACAACACCTTGTGTCTCCTCTGCTCCCCTACCCGTGAAGCCAAGCAGTGCCAAGAGAACAGCTGTGGAAGCCGGTGAAGTTCTTGAAGCACAAGGAGCTGGTCCAGGCAGTGTGTTGAGCTTGCGTATTCCTTGAGCTTTTCCCATTCAGCAGTTTGGGATTTCCAGCACGCAGGGCAGAGCTAACAACCCTCATTCCCCAGCTACAGACAAGTATACCTGTCTCCTAACACTTACCCCCACCTGGGGGAAGCAGAACGATGCATCAAGGCAGAAGGAGTTCAAAACAGGATTTCTGATGGCTTTGCTCTTAACGTCTTCTCTGATAATAAAACACTCAAATGTGTATTTCACCAGGCTGTCTTTTCATCTCCAAAGTGAGGAGGTTTCCTGAGCACAGTGTTTAGGAAAAGCTGGACAGTAGAAAATGGCAGTGCTGCCCACTGGCTTCCCACCAGGCTCACGGCAGCTGAAAATCAGGTTTAGTAGCCTAAGCTCAGTAAGTTCAGCTTTTAATTAAAATATGTAATTTAATGCTAGAGACCTCATTCTCTGAGAAGGGTACCATTATAAATGCTTGCGTCTGACCTGGATTGCTGAAAATTGGCATATTGCCTCTATTACTTTAGAGATAGCAAACCCAAACTGACTTATCATTGTAACCCTTTGCCAAGCAGACAGAGGCACTGTTTTCATCCAAGATATGAAAATATGAACTAACGCTCATTGGAGTTGACTTATTTTATATGTAGCCTGATGCAACAGCCCAGCATGACCACAGGAAAAGCTGTTGAGTGCGAACCTCTGCACTGTCACACCAAATCATGCCAGACTACTTGCAAAGAGCTGAACGGGGATGGGGCTTAATTACCTATCCCAAACTCCATCTCTAAAGGCTCCTCAGATTGCTGCCACTGTGTATGAATTAGGAGGCATCTGATCAGAATTCCTCCTTCTCTATAGATGTGTGTTTCTATGTTTGCACATACACAAACAACACTTAATATATAATGAGAGGTTAATGAAAAGAAAACAATTATTGCCTATTATCTCAGGAGCCCATGCTAGTTTTTTCCACTTCCCAGTTCATGCCTCCTTTATAAGTATTTCCTTTTTGTCCTGTGGTAGACTTAGCTATAATCCTGGGCTTCTCCAGCTGAGATTGAGGAATGGCTCCTTTAACTCACTTGGAAGTGGTCCAGTCCTTGGAGCCTGGATAGCTCTGGTTCACATCTTAATAATTTTCATGCCTTCACATGAATTTTTAAAATGGGAAATACCCTGGTGAGCCACTGGATCTTTCTGTCTTGGCTGGCAGCTTCCCTTCTCCATTAAGGCAGCCAAGGAAACCTCGTACTCCAAGCCACAAGAAACCTCCTCTTCCATTTGGGAGAGGAGCCTGAGTTTATCTGGGAGGTGCGTGCAGGGACGTGCGTGCACACGCGCAGGCACGCAGCGCTTGATTCACTATTCCTCTCGTCCCCCTTTCACCTATTAGTGTCCTTTGAAGGATCAGGTTACCTTGCCAGTGGAAATATATGAGCTTGCTGTGTGATATAGCATAACTGCAACAGCAGATCATATAATTTTCCCCCGAAGGCTTGTTGCAGACTATGTCGAGTCATTTGTATTTATGACAGCTTGGGGGTGATTTAGTACGACCTCACTTTGATAAAAGCCATTTAGAGCTCATAAATATGGGTGACACACTACCTTCTCGGCTGGGATTTTAAATGGAGAGCTGCATTTGCATTCCCATTGAGCTTTTATTGTTTAGGGGGTAAGAACGGGAAGGAACGAGGTAAAACAGGAAACAGGAGAAGTGTGCAAAATACAAAAGGTCCCTTGAGGAATGGAGGATGTTGCTGTGCTTAGAGCACCCCCAGCTTGAAGCACCCATGATGGCCTTTCCTCTCTGCATCTCCTCCTGGACGCAGGGTGAGGTGAAGTTCTTCTCATCTCAAATGAGTGGTGGGAGAAGGGGATTCTCCAGTTTGGGGGCAACAGGGGTTTAGCATTGAGTTTCTACGACAGTAATAAAAAAAAACTTCTGTCTCCCATCAGGTTTTCCTTTAGCTTGGGCCTTTCTGTTGTGTGCTATAATTTTTACCTAATTTCAAGGAGTCATTTATCGCGTATGATTGTATTCTGCACCTAGATTTATAAGGAAGTAGACAATTTATGGCCAACAATAAAAGATACTTAAGTCAAGCACAGAGTTGTCAGATTTTATGCTCTAGGCTTAAACTGGTCATTGATGGGACCAAGTAAGAAGATTGTTCCTGGAAAATTACAATTATTTTTTTTTTTTCATAATTTGCAATGCCCAAAGGAACCTGAGTATCACAACCCACCGAATTTCACAAAGAGATGAATATCTCTTTTTGTAAATGAGGATTCAAAAGATAAAGCAGTTTTCATCTTTGCAGTCACTAGCAGAGGCAGAACCTGAGCCTAGGTGGGTACCTTGACCATCAGGTCAACAATCAATCCACTCCCTGCAGCCATGAATTCTCTGGTTTTCCTTTCTCTTATACAACCAGTGCAGGTCACCAGGAACACTGGAACCTGTTCCTCATGTCCAGGAAACCTATCTAACACATTCCTGAGTAGTTTTTAATGGTGTAATTACTTACTAGAGGTAGATGGGGACCATGATACTCCATTTCATATGTAAATTTATCCTGTTCATGGGCTTGATGTTTAGGGCTGAGGGTTACCAAATTAAACTAACCAAAGGGTAACCTATATAGAGATCTTTTTCAGAGCTTTGTGTGTGTAAAAGCTTTAGATTTTGATTTAAAAGCTTGAAAAATATCACTTGTGAAAATTACCACTGAAATCTGTCCAGAAAACATATTTTAGCATATACCTGAACATTTGAAATATATCAGAAAGATTTAAGCTGATCAGTTTTTAAGCTCTTTTTAAGCTTTTTGGAGTGCTTTTTTATGAATTATAGTGATTTTATTGAACATTATTTTTTATTTTTGATGTCTAACAGGATAAAGCTGTCACAAAGGCAAAATAAATCTTGCTTGCCTTTCAAATCATTCCTATGGTGTGATATATCATTGGAGTGCTTTACCCAATTATTTAATTTTATACATAAACAAATCAATTAACCATGTTCCCATTATTATTGTCCTCTGGGTCGGATAATGTTTACAACTTGACTGTTACTTAGGTTTGATGTTTACAGCAGCAAACCCAAAGCTTTCTTTTAACCATTTCATTACTAAAAATCATTTGTGTCACAAACTGACCAGATTTAATAAAATCTTAAGGAATTTTTGGAGTAGCTTGTGCATGGTGGTGGACCAGCACTACCCAGTCACTGATTCAGAGGTGGAGTTGAACAGAGAGAAAGGTGCTGAAGCTGCAGGCTGGGTCTTCTGCATCATCCTCAGCTGGTCCATGCACACCAAGTGGCTTGGCCACATGTCTCTCCCCCCACTGCTCCCACCACTGGGGTTCCCACCTAACACCCAGGCAACAGAATCCAGAAGAATTAAAAGGCAGTGTGCTTTTCATTAGGCAAACGAAAAGAAAATCACAGCCCCTGCCCCAAAGATTGTACACTGTAATCAATGGCAGCATTAATGGGAAGCTTCACAGCACTCGGAGGGATAGTAAAAACATGCATGATGGGCCCCCAAAGATGAGACAACCAGTAAACTACTTGCTCTGCTTCAGCTTCATTAGCCACTAAAGCAGGATAATGGCACTTACCTTACCTCGCCAGAGGTTAGTTAGTCTTCACCAGCACAAAGTTATGGAGGGGAAAAAAAGGGAAAAGGAAAAAAACCCACATCCCTCCAATTCTTTTCTTACTGATGTTGGCAGCAGGTGACGATGGGGCCCAGGTTGTGCCACGTGTCTTTGGTGGCCACAGTGGTTCTGGAGTGCACGGATTCTTGTGCAGGGGCTCTTGACTTGTAGAAGACCATCATTGCTGCGTGTGTGCAGGCCCTGGGCTCCTCCAGGGCATACTTTGAGTTGGATTTTATGATCCTTGTGGGTCCCTCCGACTCAGGATATGCTGCAATTCCACGCTTCTCAAAAGGAGGGAAAGGAAGGAACTGGTCTTGCCAGGCTGGCCCTTCACATTTGGGGTTCAAGCGTGGTGTAGCCCCCAAGCAGGCATGTTCAGAGATCACCAAAGGCCTCTCTGCAGACATTTGGCTGCTCTGTCTAAATCCCCACGTGGCTAGAACCTCGCTCGACAATCTGTGCCATGGGAGCTGTCCGTGGATGACGGAACGGAGGCACGGAGCAGAAGTGACACAGCCGCGCGGGGAGGCTTGTGCAACACCTGTCCACACCATGCCTGGTGTCAGCCCCTGCCATTTGTCTTTATAAGCATTTTTATTAAAAGTAGGTCCTAGAGCAAGCAGACCTCGCAGCGTGGCTTTTTTCATTAAATGAGCTGATTCTGTCTCTGCTGACTCAAAAAGCCAATCAACAAGCCCTCTGAATCTTTGATCCATTTTTCTACTTTGCTGTTCTCTAAAGGCTCAATTTCCTCTCCTGTCATGCTTTAGAGAGAGGGGGAAAATACACAGACTAGTCCCCCAGTTATAATACAATTATTTGGTGCAAGGGAATTTTTTTTTTTCACTTGAATAAATTAGTTGTTAATTAAAGCTTTTTGATGTAGTGCGAAAGGAGTAATATTTGATACCAACAGCTGTATGCTGTTTGATTTATAGTCCTTTGGGGTGTTGTTGGTTACAGAGATCCATTTCTCCCCTTTCCCCCACAAATCACACACACACACACACACACAGACACACACACTTCAAAGACCATTAACTGGTACTGTGTTTTCAATTAGAAGGAGAACATTTTTTTTTCTGTTGTTTTCACTTTCACATGCAGCACTGCAAAAACAAGAAAGCAACGTTTCATCACCTTGGCCATATTCTCCAAGGTAAAGTCCTGTACTGTACCAGTGGCAGTGAAGACAGTTCTGGTACTGTCAGGGTGAAGACCCTTCTTGAGCTGGTGGGTTGACCCTGAATGTGGTTCCCTAGCTTAGCACATCATATCTGCAAACAGGAGAAACTGGCAGAGGATTTCCTTTGATTTCCGCTTCAAGCATGTTAAATTCCCACAGTGGGAACTCAGCCAAGCTTCCAGGTAACACGGGAAGTGTTTGGAAGCTGTGAGATGTGCTTGGATTGAAGCATCACGGTAGTCTTCAATATGTTCAGAATAAGGGACCTAGGTGAATCTGAGGGGTTTGGTTTGATTTTCTGATGGAAAATTATAGAGAATACCATATAAAATGTTGGCATTGGGGCTGGATTATGTAAAATTCCTTTTCTTTCTTCTAATCTTGTCCAAAGAGTAGATTAAATCCAATGTACATTTGGTGCTCTCTCTTAGTTGATTGACTTACCTGTCTCTAATTTCTCTGAAATTACTAAATACTCATCTGCTTAGCTCTGACTCTTTCACACCAGGCCAAGGACCGTGGGCCAGAGGTACTTCCAGGAGGATGTGGCATCCCAGTGGGTTGTCCCATAATCCCCTGTCTGTCTCCCTCTTCTCACCAGTGAGGAGAAGAATGGCCTTGGAAAAAGGGTGAAGTCTGTTTAAGATGGCAGTCAGATACGGCTGATGTAGGACCTTTTCCATACATGCTGCTGATTTCAGTCAATTCCCAGTTAAGTGTTCGTTAACTGCAATGGAAGGAGTTGCTCAGAAAGTATATTTCTTCATAGTGTTTTGTATTTGGACTTATGTGTTTGGGAAATGGCAGTAGGACTTTCCAGTCCTGTGGAATAACACATAGGGCTTTTAGAGCTGATCCAAGCTCAGCTGAATGAACAAAGTAATAGGATCAGCTTCCAGTCCAGACAGAGAGAGAAAGCCCTGCTTCTCCAAGAATCCCTATCCTAGGCAAGGTTGTCCTACTGCTCCCATTTCATTTGCTTTAATCTGATGGAAGGGGGGGAATGGGTCTTAATTAATTGCCTTCTACTCCAGGCTCAAGAGGAAAACCTACTTTGGAACTGTTTAATGCGATCAAAATCTGCAGGTTGTGAGGCTGCTGGCAGAGTTCCCTGTTTGTGAGTAAATGAGAGCACATTTCCAGCTCTCAAGGATGGGAGAGGCATTTCTGAAAGACAGTGTGGACTTTTGGTGAACATGAAGAACTGGGAAGTAGAGTGGCTTTGTCCTCTTTGTTCCCTGATTCTCCTGAGGGAGCAGGACTGTCACTGTGGCCTTGACATTTCCATATCTGTTGAGTGTGTCACGTTTTAAGGAGCTGGAAGATGATGGAGATCACCTGTGTTGAAGAGGGTGGTTAGAGAGGAGAAGAGATGCCTATGTCATGCCATCATGTTCTTTCTCTGCTCTCACTACAACTGTGCTTCATCCTGTGTAATGGTTATCATCTATCCATTCATCTATCTATCTAGAGCATTAGAATTATTTTTCCCTTCCTGCTACCTCTTCAGTAGTGATGGAAGCAGCAATTCCTGCCTACTTAACCCAATTTCTGGAGTCCCACATGTATTACTTTGTCAGTAGTGTTTCTCTGGTATGCACACACAGCACTTTGTACAGCTGTACATCCTGGAGTTTCCAGGAGGGGTTCTAGGCCACTGAGACTGGCAGCAGACTTGGGAAGTGCCTGTGCATTTTGGTGTGATGGTAAATACCCTCCACTTTTAGTATTACATTACTTGTTCCAATTACCTATTCTGGGAAAGGTTTATTTATCTAAGGATCAGTTTGATGTTCTAGTTCTCAGGTCTGTAAAAAATGTGGTTTTTTTCTTAATTGCTGAGGAACTTTCTATTTGTTCTACAATGTGTAATATAAAGCAGTACATGCTCAAGAACTGAAATAACATCTGTACCAAGCATACAGAAAAGCTATACCAAGGTTTTCTTTATGTGACATGCTCTTGTGATGGATCTTACTAGTTCCCAAAAAGGTGCTATATCCTTCTGAGCTAGCTGAATAGGTGATGCAAGTCTACTGTAGCTACTATGCAGCCATCCTAAAATTCTGGCTTCTGAATTATTCAGGCATTTGGAGAGAAGAGAGAGAATGAAAATAAACATGTGTTGTCTGTGCAGATTTTTGCGGGTTTATGGAGTGATCAAAAGTTAAAAAGTTTAAAAGGGTGAAAAACAAAAACCAGAGTGAGAGAAGTGGAGGAAAAACAAGCAGGAAGGGTATAAATGTCAGCAAGGAAGGGAATGAACCCTTTAGCCCAAGGCAAGTGCCAGAGAGGACCTGACCATGAAGGGCCACTGAAGGGGCTGATGGAAAAGCGTCAACATGGTAGGGGAGATGACAGGAGAGATCAAGCAAAGAGCCAGGGAGGAGCAAAAAGGGATGGGGAGGAGAAAGCCCACAGTGAGAAGTGAGACAAACTGCATGCAACCATTCCTGCACAAAGTGCTAGATGGATTTACCTGAGGAGAATTATTTAGGGTCTATTTACTGCATCTGGCTCTGAGGTCCTCATCAGAGGAAGGACATCGACCTGTTGGAGAGAGGCCAGAGGAGGAACACCAAGTTGATTAGAGGGATAGAGCATCTCTCCTACGAGAAAAGGCTGAAAGAACTGGGATTGCTCAGGCTAGAGTAGAGAAGGCTTCAGGGTGACCTAATTGCAGCCTTCCAGTGCCTAAAAGAAGCCTACAAGAAAGATGGAGAGAGACTATTTACAAGGGCTTGGAGGGACATGACAAGGGGGAATGCTTTCAAACTGACAGAGAGTAGGTTTAGATTAGATGACAGGAAGACATTCTTGGCTGTGAGGGTGGTGAGGCCCTGGCACAGATTTCCCAGAGACCCATGTGCCTGACCCATCCCTGGAAGTGTCCAAGGCCAGGTTGGATGGGGCTTGGAGCAACCTGATCTACTGGAAAGTGTCTGGAAGGTGTCCCTGCCCATGGCAGGGGATTGAAGCTGGATGAACTTTAAGGTCCCTTCCAACCCAGGCCATTTTGTGATTGTCCCTTTCCTGAACAAATAGCAGAAGCAGTTAGTAGGGGGAGAGCAACAGGGCAGCAGCAGTGACTCCTGTGTTTAAGTAATTTAACATGCCCCATTATGATATGATTTCAGAGAGTTTTGGAGGCCATCATGTTTCCTTGTTGATGAAGACCAGCCTTTTTACATTCCTAAGGTTTTCTTTTATCAAAGATTCTTGTAGACTCTTAATTTTTGTGGGTTTTTAAAAACAAGGAGTAATATCTCTATTGTTTGAAAAAGAACCTTTGCATTTTGGCAGGGACAAAAGCCCTGAAGCCGAAGACATGCCTCTCCCTTCTCCCATGAAACTCCCCTCCGTTCTGGCTGAGTTATGAGCTGTGTAAGATCAACATTCCCCATTTCTCCCTTGTATTTCTCAGGAAAATGTTGGCAGCGTGTCAGAGCAATAACTGAAAACGAATCTTCCGCAGACCTGGGCCCACAAAGCTGCCAAAGCAAAAATAGCAACAAGAGAAATCCCCAGGGGCTCGTGGGGCAGGTGGAGCTGGTGGGTCACCCCCTGCAATTTCCCACTAGCGGTGGTTATAGCAAGTCTTGCCAACCAAAGCAGTGCGTTTCTCCAACGATGCAGGAAAGGATGGGTCCGCTTTTGGACATGACATACTGTATTGAGGCTGATGAATCAAACAGCTGAAAAATTAGGAATTGTTGGGTTTTTCCTTGTGTGTCCAGCCCTGATGTGGACTGGGGCACATGCATGTTAATCTCACTGTGACGTGTCTCTCCTGTCTCACGTGAAAAGAGTGCTTAGTTCACACTGCTGGAGAAACACTCACTCAAGCAGAAATAAGTTTACACAAATAGCTGTAAAGTTGTGAAATTCCTATTTTTTGACACTTGCAGCATAAACATCTTCCTTATTGCAGTGGCCAAAGTAGCAAACACACAGAAAGTGTGTACATCTATATATATATATGTGTGTATACACATTAGATGACATACATCTGGAAGGCCATGTAAGCACCACCATATGGGATGTACGCCTGTTTAGACTCACATAAATAGAAATTGCATTTTTGCAGCAGTACAACGCAGAGCAGCAGCAGAATTCCAGCTTTTATTTTTTTTTTTTTTTTTTTTGAGAGAGAGAGAGGGAGAGAGGGGGAAAATCTAATAAAAATGCATATTTGCTGACAAACACACAGGAGAACTCCACGTTTACACGCACGCACGCGGTGCCAGCGCATCGGTGATGCTCGTTAAGCCGGGGCAGCCGCACGCATATGTGTTTGCTCCCAAGCAACCGTTTTATTTCTTTTTGAATAACAAGGGGGTTCCCCCCCTCCGCCCCCACAACCCCAACCCCTTTCCCTGGAGCTGTGGACTTCATTTCTGACAATGCACAACCGTGTTGCTTGCTGGAGTGCCTGTCATTAAGCAACGCGCTGATTATTCTGGCAGCTCCGCTACTCGAGTCCCCACGGACGGAGTCAGACATGGAGAGAATTGAATTTCGCCAAGGATGGGGCTAAAGGTCGTTTCATGCAGTGGACAGCTGTGTCTAGTCAAATCGAAACTATTGCTCCAAGCGTTACCAACAGAATAGCTGATAGGTCTGTTGTCAGTTCATTTACACTTGCATCCTGTTACAAATTAAACTGAAATCGTGGTGCGCTGAAGGAGCGGAAAGTCGGTTTTCTGCCAAGTGGCTATTCCTTATATCACCAATTTCCAAGTGCAGCCACTATAGATCATTGCTAAGGGTTTTTCGTGATTTCCAGAGATGAACATTTAGGGCTCTGATTTTCTGCCATGGGCAAAATTCCCATTAGCACCTGCTCTCATCTTCTAATCCCATAGGTTGAAAAGGAAATGCAAAGCTCTGGTAACCGGCCTCTTTTCTCAGCTCTGCTCACAAAGAACACTGTACACTACAGAAATGTTCCATGACTTCTCCCACTTTGCAAGCTTTCTTTATTTTCTCTTTTTTTTTTCCTTTTTTTTTTGTCTTTGTCTTTTCCTCTTTTTCTCTTTTTTCTTTTTTCCTTTTTCTTTTTCTTTTTTATTCTTTTTCTTTGTTTTTTCTTTTCATTTTCCTCTTTTTGTCTCTTTTTTTTTATTTTTTTTATTTTCACATTTGAATTCAGACACAAGGAAAACCATGGAATACCTTAATTCTGCTCCAAACTATCCTGCATCAAGGTAGGATGTAGCAGCAAGAACAGCTTAACAGCACTGCTTGCATGCCAGCATTCATCTCAGCCAAGCTCAACATCTTTCCCTGAACTCACTCCTAAGTCTCTCTCCATCAGCAAGACAGAAAAATGCCTTCTGGGCAGAAACACAGGATCCTCAATGGGTCCTAGCAACTAAGCTGAAAGTCTGGGACTTGACCACATTTGGAATAAACTTGCCCAAAAACATCAATGCTAATTAGCTCATGTTATGAATGGATTAAGTGAGACACCAGCTGCAACGGGGCATTTTGATTTGGGCTGCGGCTGGGTAATTAGATGCACATAAGCTGGCTGGGGAGCTGTCAGTCAGCAAGCAGCAGCTCTCTTTGCTGTGTTGGGGAGGAAGAGCTTTTCTGTGTCCCGTCATCTGTTTTGCTGTGAGCCTTTGGGTGATGTACCAGTAATCAAACACAGCGTTGAGCGTGAACTGAAACCCTCCCCTGAGTCACAGCCACGCAGCTCGGTGGCTTCAGAACTTCGCTCCTCGAGCAGCCAAGCAACGCTATTTTATTTATAATGCAAAATGCTCCTCGTGTGGTGGCTGTTAATGTTAACACCATCCTTCCCTTTGATCTGTGCCAGCTTTCTCTCTGATTTCCTACCCGTCATTGGTGGTTGGAA
The DNA here is from genome assembly GCA_038380795.1 of Pyrocephalus nanus. NCBI lineage: Eukaryota > Metazoa > Chordata > Aves > Passeriformes > Tyrannidae > Pyrocephalus > Pyrocephalus nanus. The sequence goes on along the minus strand of CM076263.1, from coordinate 3,351,016 downwards.
TGGATTTGAGGGGAAAATGCATTTTACACTGTCATGAAATGACCTAGAATGATATGGGTTATGGAAAAGTATGCAAATTGAATTTATAGATGAGTGAATACGTGCAAATCATGGAATCATAGACAGGCCTGGGTTGGAAGGAGCCTTAAAAATCAGCGAGTTGCAATCCCTCTCCCACAGGCAAGGACGCCTTCCAATAGCCCAGGTTGTTCCAAGCCCCATCCAGGTTGGCCCTGAACACTTCCTTAGATGGGACAGCCACAGCTTCTCTGGGCAACCTGTGGCAGGGCATCACCATCCTCACAGTAAAGATTTTTCTTCTAATATCTGATTTAAACCTACTCTCTTTCTGGTGGTGTGAGCATCTGTGGTGTTCTGACCTACAGCTGGGCTAGTTGTCATGGACCCCCTTTCCAGCCAGTGAAGAGATAGAGGCAGCTCCAGGGAGATCCACCTATTTTACAGGCATCATCTGTGTTTGAAGGAGAGGATTCTCTACACGGAATTTCTGGTGATTTGTTTTGATGAAGTTGTCTGGTTTTTAGACCTCTATTTTTAACAAAATAGTCAGGAGGTAAATCCTACTTTTCCTCACAAATCTGGAGCTTTCATGAGAATAAAATACCCAGACAGCAACTTTCTTAAATGTGAAGAAAAGCAGAAAGTAAAAAGGCAGCCTGACTGCTCCTAACATAGAGCCTTTATCAGCACCATAAATAAAGGACATATGCATGTAATGGCTGACTGCATCTCAGATTGCAATACCAATGTTTTAAAAGCCTGCTGACTGAGCATCTGCTTATTTCATTACTCCTCCGATGTCTTTGCAGGTAAGTCATGCATTATACACTATCATCTCTAGCAATGCATGACCAGAGGGGACAGACTGGAAGAATTCTGGATGGTTCATCACCTTCCCTTACCTTGCAGGAGAGGGAAACATGAGGATTGATGTGTTCAGCTAATAGTAGGAATTAGTGGAATAAAAACATATTTTTAGTGAACTGGGACTTGCAGTATTTTAAGAGAAAGGGGAATGGCCCTACCTTGTTACTACGTGAGCTGGCTGCGTGCACAGCAGAACAAATATCATTTTCAGTAAACTCCCTCTCAGAAAATGTACTGAGGGGCATAGTATTAGTCAGGTGAAAAAGCAAGTGTCATGCTTCACTGGGAAACACCATGGTGAGATACAAGAGCTTATGGTGAGCCTTGACATTGCTAGAATATTTTGAGCAGCCCAGGAAAAAATTTGTCCTGGCCCTGACCGTAACCCAGTTGGTCCTGTGTTATCACCAGTAGTGCGTCAGAGGATGTCCACAGTGGCCCCTCTCTATTAGTGCTTCTCTTTAGGAGCAAAATTTGGTCCAGTGTTTGCAAAATCCAATTCATGTCTCCCCAGACAAGTTTTTCAATCGTCAAGATTGTGTTAACCTCATCCTGTGTCCCACAGCTGTACATCCCAAGGGCTGTTGTTAACTAAAAATACTGGATCTCAGTGCCTTGTTTTATGAGTTAGAGGAGATTTTTCTCATCCATGAATGCCTGCATGGCATTGTTTTGGCTCAGATGAGTCCATAATTCACCATCCCCAAGCACCCCCAGCCGTGTAGACCTCAGTGTGCCCACTGGCTTTCCTTGCACTTCTCCCTCCTTCCCTGGCCATGTGCTTTTGAGACAATGTCCACATGAGTTTGCTGTGGTTTTTTGGGTACCTACTGGGTGGTTTACAGGAGAAGACCCAATCCAAAAGCTGCTTTGTCACTGAGGTAATCATCCTGAAGAGAAGATCCATAGTACTACATAACACTGTGGTGACACAGTATTGGTCAATATCTGTTGTAGGTGTTTCTTGGGTTTTTTTGTTTGTTTGTTTGGGTTTGTTTGAGGGGTTCTTTTTGTTTGTTTGTTTGTTTTTTGAGACAGTGAAAAGCTTTTAGTAATCAAGATGCTTATATAAAATGAGTTTCTGGGCCTTTGTCCAGTCGTTCATAACCTCATGCATTTGATATACACACAAAATTTTTTAGAAACTACTTCTGGATCCAGCAGAGTAATGGAAGAGGAGGCTGAAGAGAGCCATGGAAGTGTCTTTCAGTTCTGGAGTACAGGAGGATGTAGGCAGCAAAATAGTTTCAACTTTATAGGCTTTCCTAATCAGCATCTGTCACTGAGGAAATGCCATAAGACATTTTCCACAAGTATTCATTAGCTGTTGGGTTTTTATAAGCTTGGTTAGACTTTGTACACTTTCTCCCACCATCCTGTCATGTTTGCTCTTGACAAATATTCCAGCAAACATGTTTGCACGCAGTGCTGTTTGTGGAGGCTGCAAATACTGGGGAATATTCCTGAATAGTGCCTTTAATATTCCTGCTGAAAACCTGCTTCTAGGGATTGTAATATCCCTCTGTTCAGGAGACATACCTCGCCGTGTCATGCAGACATTTAGCAGCCTGTGAACTGGGAAAAGATCAAGAAGAGTTTTTAGAAAAGAATTTCAAATACGTATTCTTAGGCAAACAGCAATCTGCCAGTAGTTCACAAATCAACACACTGAATATGTCAAATGCCTGTCTGTTCCCATTCCTGGGATTTAAGGTCATGAACAAATTCTGAAAGCAAAACCAAATATTTTGTTTGCTATTTCGCTATTCTCTTCAATTTTAACCTGTGGAAGAGAAGAGGTATTAAAAAAAAAAAAATTGTTCTGTTTAAAATATCTTCCATAACATTGTCTCTTGTTGACTGATCTCTAAATAAGAGACTCCTGCTCTTGACTCCTGCTTAGATTAATTATTTCTAAGGCTTTTCTTTTTGTGACAGCGACAAATTGGTCAATGTTTGTATTAAGCTTTTCTAAGTGCACTATTAAATGGGAAAAACTTCAACAATAAACAAGCTGACTGGCCTAGTAATAAATTGAAAAGAGAGGAAGGTGTGTATTTTTAGACAGAAGAATCATCATGGAAATTGTCCAATGGCCATGCCTTTGGAGAAGGGTTACCAGGAAAAATGCTTTAAATAGGTACTAGACATTAGCTGCTCTTAAATAAATGAGAAAAAAAAATTGTCTCACCAATGTCTATCTTGTCCTAAGGCTTGCCTAGGATGTAAACATTCCTGATACTATTGGAAATAAAACCTTCAGGCTTTCTTTAAAAATCCTTTAAGTTCCTCTTGTCAGCATGACTGGCAAGCAAGCTTGGATCTTTTACCTTTCCCCTACACAAGAAAATAATATGGGCAATTAAAGATGCAAAGGAAAAGAAAAGAATCCTCTCGGACCACGTTCGTATTGCTTTGCCCAGGGTTGGTGTTGTTATTAAAAACTGGATAAGGACAAGTGAAATCCCAAGTTTCTCTCCCTTTTGCCATGCCAGAGGCTGTTTCAGGAGAGGACGGATGGCACATTCATGGTGTTTCTGTGAGTGGGTCTTAAGTTTTCTCTCTCTGTGGGTGGAAGTTCAGTGCTCTGCGTTTTCAGTCTGCCAGACATCAGGGCAACGCTGGCAGCTCCAAGAGACAACTATAAGCTCCTGAAGTCGCCAGGCACATCGCTGCATCCATGAAAAGCCTTGTGATACTGAGCTGAAGGTGAGGTTGAGAGTCTGTTGTGGTTTCCCAGCCCTGGTGCTGGCTGGCTCCGACCCTCGGCAAACCTGCACTTCTCTGAGCTGTGCAAATGAGATAGCAGTATCTGTCTCACAGGGGGTGTTAAGAAGCTTAATTCATTAGTGTTTACAAAGTGTTTCTAGATCCTCAGATGTAAGGCTCTATAAACAGACAAAGTATTACTAATTGCCAGCTTATACTGAATTGTAAAGTGAAAATAAGGGTGGCTGGAGGAAAGAGGTGCTGAATTTTCTGAAGAGCTCTATCAGTCTAGTGTTCCAAGTTAAACTGTTTAAAGTTTAATTTCCTGTTACTATCAATTTAAAAATCTCCATTAATTTCTACTGGTGTAATATTTGACCTTCAGTTTACTTTGGGGAAAGTAAAGGCTCATAGGAGTCTGCAAGTGGGTAAAGAATGGTAAAGAATATGGTAAAGAATAAACCAGAGGCTTAATTCAAGTAGTCACTCCTGAATGTACACCGTGAGGATGCATTGCTTTAAACAGAATGAATCTTGATTTAGAGCATCAGTGGTTCTGTTCAAATTATACCAAAATATATCAGGAAAACAATCTTGCACATCTTTGTGGCCAAGAGGCAAACCATGGTGTTAATGTTTAGAGCACTGCAAAGCATTTGAGGGGAATTCTTTTGTGTTTGAATGGTTTAGTTTCATGGGGTTTTGTCCTCTTCATATAGCCCTGGCAGGAAAAATAGACTGGTTTATTCAGTCCTTTCCACTTTATGAATTTCCTGCAATGCCACAGCAATGTCTCGCTTGGGTTCCTACGCAACTTTTTGCTGGCATTTTGGAAGGTATCAGGAATAGAAGTAAGTTGGGTAACTTGTGTTGCCTGGTTTTAAGTTGTGCTATTTATATGCATTTTTCTGCAAAGTCTGACTCTTTTGGACAAAGCTCTCTTACAGGTTCCTTCAAAAATTAACCATAGAAATGGAAGGAAACTTATTTAATGCTCTTTCACTCTTTAAAATGCACAACATGTTATGTTTGGTGGTTGGTTTTTTTTGTGATTTTTTTTTTCCTGAAACCACATTGTTAAATAAGTAGTGGATAGTCATTTCCCACTTAACCTCCAAAGGGTGAAATACTCATCTGGTATAAATTGGCATAGCTCTATTCAAATCAGAGCAGCTACTTTAATTCAATCCAGCTGAGTCTCCAGCCCTTTAAAATGCCAGCAAGGAGAGTGAGTTTTGCACAGGATGGATTTTTGGGCTGGGTAGAAGGTTTTTGTGTGTAACTTAGCTGTGTGTCTAGGCTCAGGGCTGTGGGAAACTGTCTGTTTGACATCTGCAGCATATGCAGCAAATGCTTTGGCAGTTCGAGTTAATGCCTTTTGAATTCTCAGGTTGTTTACTTTCAGCTTGAATGTGGATTTGCTTTCAGCCTCAATGGGAAATCTAACATAAGAAGTAATAGGACCAGCCATCTGTCCAAAAGGCTATGAGAATTCCTGGTTTTGAACCAATAACAGAGATCAGGGACAAGTTCACCCCCTGTGTAATCTCTGGCAAATTATTGGCATGCTCCTTGGATTTCCGACCTGGGACCCAATCCCTGTGGTGTAGTGTGAGCAAGCGTAGACTTAGGAGAGGAAACCTGTGAAAATGAACACAGTCAGCATCCCTTTCCAATGGTCCCTTCTACAAACAAGCACTTTTCCAGCCCTTTCTTCCTCTGCTCTGATTTACAACCCATTTTGGCGTGTAAACTGTGCACCTGTGAAGCGGCTGCTACATCGTGGCTGCAGCCTGTGTTCTCAGGGGAGCAGTAAACAGCACGAGTGAATGGGAACCCCCATCTCTTGCCAACATTCCCTGCAAGTAAATATCAATCCATGTGTTAGTCACAGGCCAGAGAATGGTGTAATAACTAGATCGATTGGGTCACTTCTTCTAAAGAGCTCAGGACCAGATTTCTTAACCGCTCAGCGCGCTCTCGAAAGAGTCCGGATTTTTTGCTTTCTTTCAAGCCAAAATTTAAACCCATGTCTCCCTCCCCCCCGCCACCTAAACTAAGAAGCTGCACAAGAGCCAAGTTATGAAAAAAAAAATTACCAGCATCCTGTGACATTTAGCAGAATAAAGTGAGCAGATTTTACAAAGAGCACGGCATGTGATGGGCAATAGATGTGGACATGAACAGGGCCTTCTGCACCTGTCTTGGTTACTCACAAGAAGTGCCTTCAGTTTCAGTGAGAAAATACTTAGAATATAAGTACTGTGGTGTCTAGAAGGCAGTGCCCTTGTTCAGGAAGCCTCTGTGGCACAAACTCTTGGTCACAGCTTTTCCTGTGACCAAGCTGACTTTGTCCATTGTTTCAGTTGACTTGGATTGAGTTATCTTGCTTTGGACCAGCTGAAAACATGAGTCTTGGTCTCCAAACCACTTGGATGAGGTGAAGATCATTGCTTGAGTATTTAATAAATGATAGGAAAAGGCAGGGGAAAAGACAAGAAATCACTTAGAAACAGCATCATCTGGTCTTTAACAGCAAAACATTAGTTCTTCACTGCATGTGAAGAGAACGTATGTGCTTTAAACTTTCCTGAGGTGAATGGTTCAGGAGCACAGGATATCTGGCAACATCCTTAAAAGCACACTAGCCTGATTATGATCTGTCTTTACACAGTGAGCAACAGTAACTGAGATACCTTGGTGTAAATCCAGATGGAGATCAAAACCAGCCCTGCAACAGCCTTGTTTGTCCAGAGGACTCCAGCAAAACATACCACAGTCATTCCAACAGCACCAGGCCATTTTACCTCAATTACAGTTGGATTTAAGAAAACAGGAGGGCACTGGATCATGTTCAAACTGTTTTCTTTAACCCTCCTCTGTCAAATCAGGGCTACTGCAGATTGGGTGAGGAAGTAACGCTCCTTCAAAGTATTTATTTTGTCTATTGATTCAATAGTATTTACTGACTAATAACCACAAAAGACTAATAGGCTCATTTGAACTGGGAATGCTGTGATTTTCCACATTACCTAATAGCAGAATAGCCAGCTTATAGATAAGTAGTCTGCTTAAGGTGGGGAAACTCAAGCCTTGTAGTTCTGTCTAAGGGAAACAAGCTTCTTTTTCTGCCATTTTTCAGGGAGCCTTTTCTAAAATTTTTCCATAGAATCACAGAAGTTTTTTTTTCCATGTATCTGTGCAGTCATGAGAACCTGGATGTCTTGAAATTAAACTAGCACAGTCCAGACTTCAAGTCAAAATCTTTGTGGTTTTAGGCTTTGCTTGGAACAAGAGACAGAAGAGCCAAAACACTGCATAAAAGAAGAAGAAAAAAAGCTGTTTTCGTGGTATTTTTGGCACGGAGGACGGCTTTCAGAGATACTGGAAATCATGCAAGAAGAGTCTGTCCTTAAGAGATTTCTAGCCCTGCTCTGAAGACTGAGGGCTTTAGATAACCATCTGCATGTGGGGATCTTCATCCAAAACAAACCACCCAACCTTTTGTAGTTCACCCGTCACTAATAGTGATCTCCCCCTCTGCATCTCTCCGTGCACTTGCGCACGCACACAAGTTCTTCGAGGCATCCTGAGAGCTCTTCCTTGCCCACAACAGCTTAATTGCCTCTTGACCAAGATTTTCTCCTCGGTTAAGAAAAAGAAGAACGTGATCGAAGCACCCTGTGCTTGCCCAAAGGATTTCCTCTCCTCAGCCTTGCTGCACACACACATCAGGCTCGTTTTCCTCCCCCTTCTCCTCTGCCACATCATCTCTGCGTTTTTGCACGATTGTTTTCTTTCTTTTCCAGCTCGGAAAAATCCGACGTCTCCTCCCCCTCCCTGGCAGTGTGGGTGACAGAGACGGAGAAATCAGCACAGTGTCAGCAAGAGTTTAGCCCCGCAGCTGGGACCTGAACTTTCAGTGGCGGAGCACGGCGCTGGGTCACTGCACTAAAGCAAGCCAGACTGATACAAAGTGCTTGCTCACACTGGGAAGGGAAGCATCAGAAGCCAGCTGATAAAAATCTTAAGGCACCATCTATTGTGAGCTTATAGCAGCAAAAGCTGTTTCTCCTGGGGAAGATGACCGTGGGGTGTATATTTTGGCTGTCGTAACCCCCAAAATGACAGGATATTTGGGTGCTTGCTGCACTACGGGGGATATAGATTTTAGCTGTAGATTTTAGAGTGGTTGAAACTGGAAATGGGGCGTGTGGACTCAAGATGCTGCACAAGGTGTGAAGTTTTCAGCTGTGAAGACCTGAACGATCACGTCTGCCAAGAGTTAATGTGCTTAGAAAGAGGATGCTAAAATATTCTTTCCCACTCCAGTTTGCAACTGAGAACTTGTTAGTCTGTAATATCATTTATTTATAGCACCTTTTGACTCAAAGGATCTGAAAGTGCCTCTATCTGGGAGTCACTTCAGTGATACCTGCAGGCAGGGATGCTTCTCTACAGGTGACTCCAACTGAGGTGTCAGGGTCTGCTTTGCCATGGACACACGTAAGGGATCCCGTCTGCCTTGCCAAATGCCAGCACTTAAGAGAGCTGAAGGGAAGGGCAGAAAAACCCACCCTAAGCCTGAGGGATAGCCAAGAGAGAGAAAACAGACATAAAAACCTTATGAGAGAGAGCATTTGGGTGGACATTGGCTGACTTTGGAAGCAGACAGTGGGAGGAATCACAGCCACTGCTGGATGATGACATTATGCAAAGAGCTTTGGGGCAGTGAAACCATAACTCATAAGGAGGGATTCGATGGCCCTACCTGGATATTGCTCCATCCAACCGAGCCAGATCCAGCTGTGGAATGGTGGCCTGGAGAAACTTTAGTGTGGACCCTGTGCAGGGACACATCTCAGTGGCAGAGGTGCTCCTCAGGACACAGGCCCAGTGCTCGGCTTAAATATGCAAACTCACACATCCCTTAATGAGTGCAGTCATGGCAGGGCATCTGCTTATTTTACGTCTACTCGAGTGCCTGCCTATCAGCTGCTCCCCACGCAGCAGCTGGCAGTGGCCAAAGGACCAGCTTCCCCCTGTGGCTCCTGGCAGATAGAGAGGTGTCATCCAGCCCTCTGCTCTCCTCCTGTGTTATCCCTGCTGGCCAGGGAGGCAAAAGTCAGACCAACTGATGGGTTTACGATTCCAGCCTGCGATTTCTGCTTCATCCACAGCCAGGAGAGATTCTGCCAAGATACATATTAGGCAGCTGCTCAGGACGTTGGTGTTTTGTCTGTACCACCCCGAGCATGCTGTCTGTCTGTCTGTCTGTCTCCCGCTCTGGCTCCACGACCCTGTTATCAGGGTGGTTGCTCTGCTATTCCCTGAGGTGGCCAGAGTGTGTTCAGTAAGAACCAGATTTTTTTTTTTTTAGGCACTTTTGCTGGGCCTCCTGAGGAACTTGCCCCAGGGAGCGAGTGCCCATCTGTTTCAGCATCCTCTAATTCCAATGGCTTCCAAGCAGTCCTGATATTTCTCAGTGGACAAAGCCATCCTAGAAGTCTCATAAAAATCTCCAGGGACACCAGTGGCTGCTTACAGGGTAGTGCCCCTCCCTGGGTCTTCAGCCAGGTTTTCAGCTTAATACGCTCATGCCTCCATGATAAAATCCTCAGCACATCTCTCTTCCCTACCATGTCCCTCCCAAGCCATCCCCAGCATCAGCATTATTTTTTTTTTTTTTTCTCCAAATCTCTTTCCTCCAGGCACCAGACAAGGTGCATTTGATACCACTTTATCTCTCTCATGCATATGCCACTGTTTCAAACTCTGGTTTAATAAGAGTCACATCACTAGCTGGAAGTTGGCTCTCTCGGGTCCTTTCCATGGAGAACACGCATTTTGCCTCATTCTTTCTCTGCTCCCAACAAAACTTGACTCCTCCCTCCTTTGAGGAGGGGGTTGGGTCCTGTTGTCTGCTTTTAGGGCATCTCTCCCTCTTTCTTCCTCAGAGAATCGAATGCATATCTTGTGTGTTCTTATGGGTTTTTTTCCCTCTTCTTGGTCCAGTGTTACATCACGTAGCACTTCTTTTGGTGGCCCTTCCACACATGCTGCTTTGGATTTGTGGGTGGAAGTGGAAGGGAGTCCCTGTAGAATCATGGAACCATAGAATATCCAGAGTTGGTAGGGACTCACAAGGGTAGTTGAGTTCCAGAAATCCCACTGTGTGCCCGAGAAAGTTGTCCAAGTGCTCCTTGAACAATGCAGGCTTGGGGCTGTGACCACTTTCCTGGGGAGCCTGTTCCAGGGCCGAGCTATCCTCTGGGTGAAGAATCTTTTCCTAATATCAGGTCTATGCTTTCCCTGACACGGCTTCATGATGTTCCCTTGGGTCCTGTCATTAGTCACCAGAGAGAGAAAAGGTGACAAGAATATGGATAAGCCTTGTCCCTCCCAAAAAAAACGAAGAGGGAAATAGAGAAGAAAAAAAAAAACTTTTAAAAAAAATATAAGGGGATAAATATTTGGGAGGAGGGCGTTTAAGAGGAGAGAAAAACAAATCAAAGCCGGTGCCAGGCTGGAACCAGCAGCTGGTTGCCAGCACAGCAGGCTGAGAAGTTGTTGGTGGAAGCGCTCAGTGCCATGTTTGGGTTGCTTAAAAAAATACAGCGTCCCTCCCTTGTTATTCCGCCTCTGCTTTTCTCCCGGCCTCACAGGCAGGAGGAGCGGGGGGGACTCTGCTGCCAAAGGCACGCTTGTATTTACAGCAGTGCCGAGGGATGCAGGCAGAGCGTGTCCTGCCCCGCCACCCGTGTGTGTGCACACGCGTGTGCGCCCGTGAGCTCCGAGCCTGGGCAGCTCCAGGATGGAGCGGACGCCCCGCCCGCCTTGTGGGTCCAGGGTCTCCCCACATCTCTGGGAGATGCCAGGGCATTGGCAACCACTGCACGATCTTCTTCTTTTTTGCCTTTTTTTTTTTTTTTTTTTTTTTTTTTTTTTTTTTTTTTTTCCTCCTCGATGTGAGAGCAGGAGGTGGGGAGGGATGGGGAACAGAGGAGAAAGGGAGGGTGGAAGGTTGCAACGCTTGGCTGGGGAAAAAAAAATTTAGAGGAGTACAAAGGAGGAGAGAGAGCGCGATGAAAAGGGGTGGCGGCGGGGAGAAATGTTGGAAGTGGAGGGGGTGCGGAATGGGGGGAGGAGGAAGGCTGTGAACTGGCTGCTGTGGAGGTGGGAAGAGATTTATGTTTTGGGTCGGGAAGCGGGCCGGGAGGGTTCGGGGTGCCGCGGGGAGCCGGGCGGCCCCGGCAGACAACCAGCGGGGCTTCATTTCCCTCCCTCCTTCCCTCCCTCCCTGCGCCCGGGCGCTCGGAGGAGAAGGCAAGACAAAAAGCTGAACCGGTGCCAAGAAGGAGCTGCAGCGACTCGAAAATGGCACTCTGTGCCGCACTAATATTTCGAAGCCGGGCTGCGCTGGAGAGGAGAGAGACGTGTCAGGAATGAGAATGGCTGAGACCGTGGGGCCACTGGCCGGGCTCAGGAGTGTCCTCCCTCCTCCCTGCTTCCCATTCGCCTTTCAAATGTGACCCCTTTTTCTCCTCCAGCAGCCCCCAGTGGTATTTAGGAGCTCTGGGAAAGGGAGGGGGCCTTAGCTGGGGACATGGAGTGTAAAGGGGCTCATCCCCTCCTTCCATCTCTGTGTCAGGGAGGTGTGGTGTTTTTTTTTTTTTTTTTTTTTTTTTTAAATTATTTTATTTATTTATTTTTTTCTTCCTAAGGAGGAAGACAAGACTTGATTCCCAGGGAGTTTTCTGATTGTTTTCCTGTCGCCCTTCCCCTCCTCCTTGCTGTCCTCCTCCTCCTCTCACTGTACCCATAAGGCTGCTGTTGTGGCTCTGTATCTTGATGCAAGGTTACTTGTAGGACACACGAGTCTCTGCTGCAAGGTGCAGCGTCGCCTGCGTCCGTGTTTCCCTCCGCTTCTCATTTGCTGGGAGACGAGGCAACTTCCAAGCAGCTCCACGGCTCAGCTCAGCGCCTGGTTGGTGCAGTGGCGCTGTTTGGGTTGCAAAAGCGCCTTCCTGCAAAGCATGTCTGGATAAAACAAACAAAAATCGTCATGTAAGGGATGAAACTGCAGCAATTCATAAGATTGGTTAAATGGGAAGAAATGGGGTGGATTTTTGTGGTGATTTTTTTTGTCTGAAAGGAGAGGTTTTGCCCTGTGTTGTTCTCCTTGTCCCTCCATTTACAGACAAGCAAAAGGGATATTAAAAAATCCCACCTGTTTTTAATGGAGTTTTATTATTTTCTTCGGCATTTTAAAAATTATTACTAGCACAAGTATTCTTGTAGTAGTTTAGTGGTTGAAGTTAAATACAAATATTTTTTTCCCCCACCCCACAGATGTTCTTTTTTGACTGTTATGGAATTTGGATTTGGGGTTTTAGGTTGTCTTTACAGAAACTAGAGACTGGAGAAAAAGAAAATCCCAGCCTTTGGTTTCGAAAACAAGTCCACATCCTGTTCCATCAGTTTTAGCCCTCACACAGCCAGCAGGTCAAGTTCAAGGAGACCTTTCTAAAGCACAGGCAGAGCCTCATTAACTTGCTGCATCTCAGGAGGCCGTGGGTTGTTGGGTTACTAGCTTGGCCCATTTTGTAGTGCCAGGCATGGGATGATCCCTTTGACCTCTCTCTCACCTGAAAACCATGCCCTAGTAGACATCCAAACAACTTCAAACCTCACCTTTGATCTCAAACACACAGACCTGGTTTGGGAGCACCTAGCTCTGCCCAGGCAATGCCTTCTTGGAAATACTGTGATAAATAGTGGGGAATTCAGGGAGACTCAAAGGCCTGCTCTCCTCACCCTCTTCTCACAGCTCCTCACAAATCAATAGTCCTTACTCTGTGGAGGATCAAATGCTCAGTCCCAGATTAACACTGCTGGGAGGTGCACTCATTTCTGAGGTGATGCCAGCAGTTTTTGTATGGAGTAGGAAAACTACAGCAACTCATCCCTTGCTCACCTCTCAGCTGAGCCCTGTACCGTGCTTACCCGACCCTACCTGTTTTCTCTGAATAAAGGACATACATAAAGTGCTTGGGTTTCTATAAACACATGTGCATGCTGTTTGCTTTTCAGTCTCTTCGGACTTCATGAGATGAGCTGTGTATTTAAGGCACCATCCTCACCAAGGGCATGCACCGTGCAGATCTTGCCTGAATTTTGTAGAATTACAGAATGGTTTGGGTTGGAACAAATGTTAAAGTTCATCTTGTCCCAGCCCCCTGTGCCATGGGCAGGGACATCTTCCACTATCCCAGGTTGCTTCAAGCCCTGTCCAGCCTGGTCTTGAACACTTCCAGGGATAGGGCAGGCACAGCTGCTCTGGGCAGCTTGTGCCGGGGCCTCACCACCCTCACGGCCAAGAATTTCTTCCCAATGTCTCATCTAACCCTGCCCTTTGGCAATGTGAATCCATTCCCCCTTGTCCTGTCACCCCAGGCCCTTATCCTAAGTCCCTCCCCAGCTCTCCTCTAGTCTCTTTATGTACTGGCAGGTGCTCAAGGTCTCCCTGGAGTCTTGTCTTCTCCAGACTGAACAATTCCATTGTTCTCAGTCTCTCCTCATAGGTGAGATGTGCCAGATTTTCACAGACGTTCTTGCTGTTATTTTGTCTGCAGCTACACATATTCCTCTGGGCACAACCTGTCTTTTTAACCTGAGATCCCTGAGGATGGTAATCTCAAGGATCCATGGGATTCTAACATACAAGAGCAAATGGCAGGAGTGGGGATTAAAACCCACATCAGAGTGACCAGAGGAGACCCTGGGGTCTGTCCTGACCCACCATGAAACTGTACAGACCACTGCTCGTGCTTTTAGATGTGGAGACAGCTTGTGTTTACTACTGGTTTAAAACTCTTGATACTTGGCTTATCAAGTAACAATTCCCATCAGGTTCATAGAGAGGATCCCAAAGAAATGAAAAAGTATTAATGTGGACTCACAGCATCCATATGCATGGAGTAGCAATGTGGTGTTTGTTATTCAAGAAGGTGAACTGGGAGCAATAGATGAAGAGACCATCCTAAACCTCGTTACTTCAGAATTCAGATGTCTCTCTTTCCCTAGATATCTTGAGAGTAGGGGATCTTTGAGACAAAAATGCTTTTCTTGTGCTGTCCAAGTGGTCAAGTAAGCCGTCTGGGCAGTTTGGTTATACTTCCCAAGGAGGGAAGGCACTGACGAGGCACTTGAATGTTTTTGTTTTTATTTTTCCCTGTATAAAGGAGTTGTCATTGGATGTATTCTCCTGAAACATGACGTCTCATGTATATCAAGTTGTTTCCTTCAAATCCTTCGCCCCTTTAACCCTTTATGATGAGAAATACTGCTTTCTTGGAGTTGTTATGAGATGACTTGTGTCTGGAAAGGTTAATCTGCAGAGCTCTTCCAAGGCTATCTTCCACACCTTCCCCACTCCAGTCTTATTTTTTTTTGGGCTGGTAACCTCATATTTCTGTAATCTAAATGTGCAAATGCTTTGCAGTCACGGTCCAGTAGCTGGGTTAATCTCAGCCCCCTGGAGTGGCAGATGGCTGATTTGTTGCTGATTCCAGTTACAGAGAATTGTGTCACCTATTATCTTTGCACAGGCTGATGCTTGAAAGGATGCCTTTGGCAAAATCGGTGCAAAGCAAAGCAAAAAAAGCCCTCTCTGATCTGCATCACCACAGGTGAAAATGTAAAATATTTCACCTTTGTGTGAAGGGCTGGAGAGGTGGACAAAGAGGAGAAGTGGGAATGGCGGGAGCAGAGTAAAGACCTAATTTTCATACCAGAAGTACCAAAGCACAGGGCAGAGCAGGTTGGTTGCAGTCATGATGTTGAATCACAAGCACTTACTGTGTTTTAAATGGGTTTGCAGTGTGGTAATCCTTAGGCTTCAGCTCCTTGCTTTAACTCCTGTACAAAACAGGCATCTTGACATCTTGTGACACCTTCCAGCTCTCCCATCTCTCCCTGACACCAGCACTCATTGTGCCAGTACTTGGGGGTACTTGGGAGGAGAAACCTACACATCTGTGTGGGTTAAGGGTTAAGGGGAAGCTTGGGGGGACCTTTCAAAACTCCACAGTGCTGAATGTGAGCCCCAGCACTGGGGGCTGGCAGATGGTGGTGGCCATACTGAAAGCTGTAAAGGAACTGAAAGGGCAGAGCAAAACTCTGTGGGCTTGTGATCATTTTCTACACAGTCATCTCAATAATCAAGGTTTTCTCTTTTCTCTTTTCTCTTTGCTTTGGGAAACACCACAGAGTCAGATGAAGAATCTGGGAAGAGAGTGTGGGTTTCCTGTGCAGAGTCCAGTGACGAAATCTGTGAACAAGGTAAGAACAAGGGGCTGTGGCCCTGATGCTTTTTGCTTATTCATTCTCCCCTTCCAAATGCATTTTTTCATTTTTTTTCATTATCCCCTTCCAAATGCATTTTTACAGTGTTGGACACAAAATGTAAGTATGCATAGCACAGAAACTGGTAGTCCAAGCCCTAAGCAGAGGACCCTAAAAGGCTCAAGCTGAATAAGGTTTTTTTTTAAGGCATGCCAATTATGATGGTTTGGATTTTAGAACAGTTTGTATTGTATCCAAATGATCTATGTGTGAATAATTGTTACCAACCTCCTGACACCAGGACCTAATTAGGAAGTAAGAGCCTTAAATAGGCCATTTGCGTAGTGAGTTTCCATATGTCTCCTTGCACAATTTATTTGCTCCACTCCATTGAGATATAATGAGAATGAAACTCTTAGAACTGCCTTTGACTCTGAGGCTCTTCTCTTCATCTCCTCTGCAGTTACAGCCCACCATTAGGAAGACAATATCTCTTGCCCTGTGTTCAGACAGAAAAAACTTCTTGTTGTGCTACTTTTGTTCCAGATTGCCCAAGCTCCTCCATTTCCAAGTTTCCGATGGAAATGGAGTGAGAAATGCAAAAACAACCGGCAGACTAGGAAAAATGCAGTGCTGTCAGAGAAAGCACAGAGGTCAGGGCAGGATGATCTTGAAGGAAGACTACCTATCCTCTCTACTTCACAACCCTGCTAAAAGCTGATGTTGTGGTATTTCAGTTAATGTACAGGTACAATTTTAGGAATTCACTGGATAGAAGCAATTTTAAGAGCTCTGTATTGGTTCTGTCTGGGTTTCTTCCTGCCAGGATGTGAGGAAGGGGGAAAGGTTGGTGCAAGGCTGCCTGAGTTTTGTCTTAGTTTTGAATATTTAGCTCAGTCTGGACCAACATCCTCCCTGGGACTCCTTGTTCATGTTATGGTGCAGGATATGTTCTTTAGGTATAGTTTCAGAATATTTCCTTTATTTCCAAACACTTCTTGCATACATTCCTCCACCCATGCTTCATGTGGCCCTCTTGGTTCTTTTAGTCCCGTCATCCTGAAGTCAGCAAAACTTCAGTGCATGATTAAGTTCCATTTTCTATCGGGATAAACTTTAACAAATGTTCAAGGTTTGTTTTGTTTTGTTTTGTTTTCATCTCCAAATCTGGATCTTATTTAGTTTCCCAGTGAAAGACAACTCTACTCGCAATGATTTTGTTTATGATAATTCACTTGCATGTTCCCTTCCAGGAATTGTCATTGCCTTCCAGAAGGGAGGTTAGTGCTAGTCCCCTCTCAGTGATAATTATAATCAGACCTGTCAGCCTTCACACAGTCTATGCTTATCACTTGCATTTAGGAGGATTTTTCCTGAAGCCTATTACCAGCCCTGCTTCTTAGGGAAAAATAGTCATGATTTTTTCCTGCTAATCTTTGATGGCTCTCAGCTTTGAAAGCACAGAGAGGAGCAAAATGACTGCCAGTTGCAGTTAAAGAAACTGTCTGTTGGTCCAGGTATAGAGATCTGGAAAGCCAAGGAGTGGGAGGATTGTCTGGGAAATGCTGAGGGGTTTAATTTGGTTGTGACAACACTTCAGGTGTGCTGGGGACGCAAAGCAATGCATTTTCCAGTGGCAGTGCCCACATGAACTACCTCTGCAGACCTGCTAGGCAAGGGCATCAGGTAGCAGGTGGTTCTTGGCAGTGGTTCCCTCTCTCCCTGCCATTTTGGGCAGCGATCTCTGCTGGGGTTGAATGGTTTGGAAGCAGGATGGCCATAGAAGTGTCGGCAGTTGGTGCTGGAGGCCATGGCTGGTGTCATATGGACCAGTAGCCACTGCAATACAGCAGGGACCAGCTGGACAGAGTGCTGGTGTTGGGTAGGATGCAGTTTAGTATTCATCCCAGGATGTTTGAAAATTGTCCCCCCTAGTGTTACTCCCTGGGAAACACATTGCCCCATTTATTGGGTGTCACCCCCCCCCCCTCGCCCCTTCACTCTATTACTCCTATTGATAGGCTAATAAACCCCTTTATTAGTTTTTTGGGGTTTACTAACCTTAGAAAAAAATAATTTTACCATTTATTAAATTTATCATTTATCATTTACTAAATAAGTGATGTACCTTTTAGTCCCTCCTGTGTTATCACCATTCCCTTTGTAATGTACTCAGAGATTTTGGCTCCCTTGATTTTGGCAGAGTCTGAAGATGGTCAGCACTCTATAGCTTTTGCAGCAAAGGAGCTGGTGAGAGATTGGTAACCCTTATGTTCTCTGCAGTTTCATATTTACAGTGTGCAGTGATATGATTTGCCTTTGTTTTATTTAAATTCACTGGGAACCAGAGATTTATTTATCAGGTGTCATTCCCTCAAGGATGATAAATGCCATATAGAGAAGACTCCATCTATTATACAAACAGATTTGAAGGCTTTGCTGTTGCATTCCTCTGACTGCTGAATGGAGTAAAAATGCCGTTGGCTGAACAGAGGCAGAGTGATACTTAGCAGTAGCATCTTATGACCTTTTGATCAGCTGAGATCTCAAGCCATATTAGTGGACAGATTATGATGTGATGGAAAGAGGGCCAGGAATAGCCTTTTTATCATGAGATCCTTCTGTGAATATCCTTCTTGGGTGTATTCAGGTGGTTAATCACTAGGCCAGGGCAATCAATTGGAAACAGGGGAGTGAAATGCTGGTGCAGGCACTCCAAATGCACTCAGGTTTGCCAACTGCAGCTGGATGTTACAGCTTACAGTTTCTCTCTAATATTCTCCTACCCTCCTCTTCCTATCAAGGCTGTGGGTGACCTTTCATTATTTTCTAATACTAATAACCCCATTTTGGCAGAAAGAGCTACACAAAATGAACCTTGGGTCCTTGGCCACAGGGGACCTGCAGTCCTGGAATCAAAGGTGTGCACATGGTGAATATGAATATGTGTGAATGGAAACTCAACATGGAAATACCTCTGTCATTTTAGAGATAATAACAGTAATGCTTAAACCTATTTCAGCCCTTTTTAGGAAAAAAAAATAATGCAGATTTCAGAAAATGCACAGCCCTGACAGTATTTCTCTTTTTACAAAGCCAAGCAGAAAAAAATAAGAATGACTTTTACACTGATGTTACCTGCCTGCTTGTGCAGAATTACTACTTAAACTTTGCTGTAGTTTTGAATTAGCCCCTTTTCTATCTTAATGGCCAAGATGAATCTGCAGCCTCCTTGAAAACTAAACATAAAGAATTACTCTTTTATCACTGACTCTGCACATTAGTAAGAGTTGTGCTAAAGGTTGACTGGGCTCCTGTGGTCAGTTTTGGAAGGAAGGAAGGAAGGAGAGGCACATGTTCTTTGGAATTCAGTGTTCAGGCATCTGGGTCTGTCTGATCATGATCACATGCCCAGGGAGGCCGTGCTGGTTGTAGAGAATGCAGCATGATCACCTTGTACATGGTTGGAATAGGGTTGTCCAAGTTGCACACATTTTGCTCCCCCCTGAAGCCAAACAAGCTGCTTGTTTTACTGACATGAAGAAGGAGAAAGGCTGGCAGTGTGTGAATCACAAACTGCTGCCAGTGGAGTGGGGATGCTGATGCACCAGGTGTGGAGAACAATAGCTACCACATCCCTATGGAAACTCTTTGAAAATAAGAAGGTTATGGAGGTGGAAGAAATGCACAGCAGGACACTGTCTCCTCTTTACCTCCCCCAGCCTCTTCAATCAGGTGCCTGCTGGGCTTCCCACTCCTCCTGCCTTTTGCACTAGATCATAGGATCACAAGGTATTAGATTCTGCTGGCCTGAAGTCGTCCACCATCCTCCTGGCATTATAGCTTCCTGAGTCAGGGAGCCACCGTGAGACATCGGGACTGTGAGCCCACATGGTGCTTTCAGTTGCTGCTGCCAGGGCCACAGGGTTGTCTAACTAGGAGCTGGGAGGTGGCACCAGCTGGTTGACACAAGTCTCCACCATCTTTTCCTTGGGAAAGCAGGCACTGCTAAAGGTGGATGGCAGCCTTGGTGCCACTAAGAAAGTGCTATTGCTGAAGTACAAGCAGCTCACTATGATGAGGAGCTCCCTCCCAAGCTCCTTTGGCAAACCACGAGTCAGTTGCTGCACAGGTGATGTTCAAGGCTGAGTGTTGGAAGTGTCATAATCTAAACCATTCAAAGGGATGTGTTCCTCTGAACAGCTCCCGTATCAAAGTGAGAGCTTCTGAAAGGCAGCTTTAAAACCTTTTCACCAAGAAGGCTTTGTGTTCTGTGTGATGAAGAGAGTGTAGGCACAGAATGTTTCCCCTGCCTCCCTCCTCTGCCTTGTAGTGCTTGAGTCCCTGTGGGGTGTAGGAGGGTGCCCAGATTTGGATGACACCATACCAAGGTCTTCCTTCTGCCAGCTGGCCCCTACCCTGATATAACCAAGTCTTCTCGAAGTAAAGAGCTTGCATTCAGCTCATTGTAGCTCAGAGAAATCCATGAAAGGAGGTTTGTCTTTGTCAGGTCATCACAGAAATTTTATAGGACATTACAGATATTCCACTTGTTATGGTTTAGCCCCACACAGCCCCTCACTCACTCCCCCACCAGCAGGATCAAGGAGAGAATCAGAAAGGTAAAAGTGAGAAAACTCATAGGTTGAGATGACAACAGTTTAATAAGGAAAGCAAATGCTGTGCACACTAGCAAAGCAAAATAAAGAATTAATTCACTGCTTCCCATGGGCAGGCAGGTGTTCAGCCACCCCCAGGAGAGCGGGGCTCCATCGTATGTAAAGGTTACTCGCCATCACTCCAAACATACCCCATTCTCCTTCTTCCCCCCACTTTATATATTTTCAGATGGTCTGGAATATCCCTTTGGTCAGTTTTGGTCACCTGTCCCACCTGTGCCTCCTCCCAACCTCCCATGCACCCCCGACTTCCTCACCAGTGTGGCAGCAGGGAAAGCAGGAAAGGCCTTGTGTCTGTGTGAGCCCTGCTCTGCAACAACAAAAACATCTCTGTGTTATCATCCCCATATTCAGCACGAATACCAGCCACTGTGAAGAAAGTAAAGACAAACCCAGCACACCAGTGTAGCCTGGTTAGAGCACATGGCAAGTGCTTGAGGTGGGATGATTTTTTGTCAGTGAGCAACTTGAAGTTGCAAATGCTGAAGACGAAGTATCAGGCAGATGACAGTGGTGGGCAGTGGGATAAGGAGAACAGTGATTTGTTTATGAAGTTAATCTCTCCGTGCATAACTTTTTTTTTTTTTTTTTTTTTTCATTTTAAACACACAGCATCTGGTTCCTTGCAAATATTCTTATGCTCAGACAGCAGTAAACTAGTTTCTTATTGAGTCAGAGTGATTTCATGAACCAGCAGAAGGATTGTTGTTGTAACCAGATTTAGAGCCATACAGTTCCCTTCTCCAGGCTGGAAAGAAGGGATCTTGAGCAGGAAGAGTGCAAGAAGGACATATGTCATGCCAGTGTCTTAGGCTGCCTCTGCCGTAAGCAAGTTAAACAGTGTTTGGGAATATTCTCTGGACTGTAACTGGGGATACTCAAAGCAGTGGACCAGTCCTCAGCACACATTTGGTCCATGACAACTAGCAAGCTCCTAAATCATTCTTAAGCATGGCTCAGGGTTCATCCCAGTGAGCTGTTTGTGTTCAGCTGCTGCATTAGGGGAGTTAGACACGGTCGGGAGCAGAGGTACAAAACACTCTGTGCCAGTTGGCCTCAATGCCTGGAAATATTTCTGGGCACATTTAATTTACTAGTGGCTGAAGAGGCTCAGGCCCAACTGAGAAACTGGACTCCATCACTCTAAACTCCATTTGTCAGCAGTGGGAGAGGGGAGCCACCATCCGAGGCAGATTCAGCCTCCCATGGTCCTGATCTCTCCAAATCATAAACAGTTGCTAAGGCAGCTAAGCCTACAGTGTTCAGCATGCTGATAGCAGTGAAAAGGCTATGTTATCCCCCAAAAGGCAATGTATAGTACAGGTGAATTTCCTGCATATTTACTAGTCACCTCCCCAGCCTCTTCCATCTCAAATAAAAAGATTATTAAGCCATGGAGGTGTTCTTTCCTGCAGCAGTGAGTGCCACCCATTATTTTTCTTCATAGAAAGCATTTCTTTCTCCTTCACTGTAGGGAGGTTCCTTGTCAAAGAGTTACAGTCATAATTTCTTTTTATTGGTTTAGTTGTTGATAGTTAAATGTGTCCATAGGAGACAATTGTAGACTTATACATAATAAAGCAGCTCATGGAAGGATGCAGCATTATGTCTTTCAGATATAACCAAACCCTCTGCTTGATAGAGAAGAGTTTATTTTGAGTCCACCCTATCCAAATATACTAATATAGTTATATATATAAATATAGGTATCTACTTTTTCTCACACTGAATTAAACACCTCATTAAAAAAAAAAAAAAAAAGTTTGGCTGAACTACTGCAACCAAACTCTGATGTAACCAATGTTTCATTATCTTTTCTTTCATTGAAATCTGCTCATGCACAGGGTGATCTGATATAATACTTGTTTGAGCATATAATTTTCCCTTGAAGAGTACCTCAAGTATTTGGTCACAGTGGGGGTGAAATTATTTATTGGATTTGGCACATATTTGGAAACATGACCTTAAGATGCAGGTTTTAGGGAAGAAGGTATTTCCTCCAGGTATTTCAGTAAGTCAACTAAATTATATTTCTGACATGTTAAAGATGTTCCATTTTAGACAAAGGAAGTGATATCCCAGTTGTGTCACTGAAACTCAATGTCCTGAGTTGCTTGTTAACAGCTGCACATTTATTGTTTCAGTGTCCCAGCTTGCTCTCAAGTATAAATGAACTGCTACATACCAAATAATCAATAGCTCTGCCAGCTGAGTATGGCCTGGAAATACAATATTGCTATTGATATTGATCCACACAACAGAAATCAAGGCATCAAACTTTGCAGGCATTACTTGCCTGCACTGTGCCTTTTTCTTGCAGAGTAAATCATTATTTCCCAGGGAACAATGTTTCCTGCACACCCTCCTTCCCTGTATCATAATGATCACAAATACCAACGTGAGGGTATCTGGGCATGGGTGAGCTGCAGATAGGGTGCTATAGTTTCATTTCAGCCCTGTGTGGGATTTCTGGGTGCAGCAAACCAGCTGCAAAGAACACCGGTAAAATGAATCAATGTCATCTCCAGTATCCATCTCAAAGGACGCAGCACAGCCTGGCTGGATAAAATAATCAGTTCCCTGGTGTGTCACGGTGATGCTGAGAGGGCTGGATGGGCTTGTGCTACGGAATCAGGCTGAGAAGGCTGGGAAAGAGAAGGCTCTGGGAAGACCTTAGAGCTCCTTCCAGTGCCTAAAGAGGCTCCAGGAGAGCTGGAGAGGGACTTTGGACAAGGGATGGAGGGACAGGACAAGGGGAAATGGCTCCAAACTGCCAGAGGGCAGGGTTAGATTGGACATTAGGAAGAAATTCTTCCTTGTGAGGCCCTGGCACAGATTTCCCAGAGAAGCTGTGGCTGCCTCCTCCCTGGAAATTTTCAAGTCCAGGTTTGGTGGAGCTTGGAGCAACCTGGTCTATTGGAAGGTGTCCCTGCCCGTGGTAGGGGGGGGCTGCACTAAATGATCTTTAAGGTCCTTTCCAAACCAAATCATTCTCTTATGCTGTGGGAAAAGTGAGATGGGCTGTGGCTGGATGGCTTGAGGCCTCTGGCAGCCTTCTCTGACATCGTTAGTGGTTCACTTGCAGAGGTAACTTCAGGCTCAAGTTCTCAGTTGGGGGAAAAGAAAAAACCAAAAGGTTCTGCAACACTGAGTATTGCTGGCAGCATCGAGAGCATCTGTTCCTTGTTCTCCTGTCCCCTCCAGGCTGCCAGGTTGTCTTGGGAGGAAGAAAATGTGGTGCTCCCCATTGGCACATGTGCATTCACACACACCTCTGTGAGTTTGGCGGCCTTTGTCGTATCTGTAATGACTTTGCAATGAAGCTGTGAATGAAAGTTTGGCAGATTGGTTTTAGGAATTGTCAGTCTTCCCAGAAGCAGCCCAGAATTTCATTAACTAAGGTATAGGTGTGATTTCCTATAGCTCTTTTCAGATTTTACTGGATCCAGAGAAATTTAATGAGTGTTTTATCTGTTTGCCACCAAAACTGGTTGTCACAGAACTCTTCATAAAGGAATTCTATACTTCTGGTCTGTTATGTTTGAACAACAGCTGCGCTATATGATGTTCTCATTTCTTTAATAAGAGCCTATAGTTCAATAAGAGTGATGGGAAAAAAGTAACCTGGATATGAGCAGAGAGCAACTTTGGTGAGAAGAAGTGGACATTTGAGGGGGAATGGCCACACCATGCCACCATGGCTGGGTAAAGATGCAGGACAATGATGGAAGCATAAAAGCAGGAGCCTCAGATGGCTGGAAGGAGTCCGTGTGAGGCCCTGACAAAGTGAGAGAGAGGGAAAAAGCCTTTCTTTGCACATGGTTTAGGAAGATGCCATCAGGAGAAATGGTACCTTCTGCAGTGCCTTGCTCCCCTCCTTGGGGAAGGTGGCCCCATCTTAATTCAGTGCCACCATGACCTGCTGTGCTACCAGTTTGACTCTGTCTTCTGGGTGATCTTTACCCACATCATCCCCCTTCTCCCAAGGAGCAAATTTATCACCTTATCCTTCATCAGAGAGCTTCAGCTTGTCTCCTGCATGGAAAGCCATTTAGCACCTGCAAGATGAAGCTTGAGACAACATCTGGGGAAGTCTATGTGAGGAATGAGATTTGTATTATCTCTTACTGGGAGGAATCAAGGTCAGGATTGAAGTGCTCACAGCAGTAAGAGTTGCAGGGAAAATGAATGCAAGGCTCTTTATCTGCTGGCAATTCATAAGACCTGACTTCATATCAAAGACTACATTTTCTGCACCCTTTCAAAGGCAAAAAAACCCAAAAATTCAGACACTCAGCCAGGAGCAGGTAAGAGTTAGGGTTTCCCAGGGTTGCTGTTTGGCGAGAACGTGGAGGCAGAGCTGAAACTGCCACCAGCTGTAGCTGTGTGCTGTCAACAAAAGGAGGTGATGGCCTGCTTGCACATTCTTCAAAATGTTTCTCCCTCCAGCAGCATCACCTCTTCTCTGTACAGCCCCAGCAGCTCACTTCAGCCACTTCAACTGAAACCACAAATTATGTCATTACTTTTTTTTTTTTTTCTTCCATTGGATGGTGAGTGACTGGCCATTTCTGCCCTTATCTCCTCTTTTAAGATAAAATGCCCAAAAATGCTATCATTGAAGTTCAGAGGTCACTGGTGACTTTAAAATCCTCTCCAATTGCCTTGGATCAAACCCAAATGGAATAAAAATCAATGAGAGAGTCAAGAGGCCAAGACACCAGAACGATATGTCCAAGGCAAGTAGCTTGCTGGTTTCAGAGTGTTTCTGGCAGCCATCTGCTCGTTTGAATTTGAGGATGTGACACTTTTAGAAGTCAGAGAAAAAAAACCCTACGCACTTGGACCACAGTCTTCAGATATTTTACTTGATAACAGGATTCTCTTTTCTGCACCCATTTTCATATGGCCTCTAGAATGTCCTGTTTTGCAATCACACTGTCAGCAGGTGTGTGTCGTGCTGAAACACCATGATGTGTAATTCTCCAATTAATAAAAAAAAAAATCTCTTTGAAGCCTTAAAGCAATTTCTTTTCACCCCTCTTCGCGAATGAGCAGCAGAATAGACTGTAACTAAAACTCAATAGTCACTCATTTATTTACAGGGTTGATGATTGGCCCTTTTTAGCTCAAAGGATACAGTTTTTTTGTCATTCTACTCCTGTTTCAACTCCATAGTCTCAGCCTTATCCTGTGTAACTAAACAAATGATCCTTTTATGGATGGTGTTAACTGAGACACCAGTGACCAAACCACATTTAAGATCTAAATTCCCCTTTTATTCTCAGAGGTGATCAGGATCAAAGCACCAAGAGTCTGAAGCTGGCGAGAGAAACCTGAACTCCTGGTGCATCCTTCCTGTGAACAAATAAAGATATTATAGATTCCCTCACTGCCAGTGTGACCCCCTTTAATCAGCAGCATGGCCACAGTTATGAAGATAATATTGTGGTAGTCCATAAAATCCCTGTTGTGGCCAGGGCATCATAAAGTAAATGTGTTGTTGCTCTTGGCCAAGAGAGTGAGTGACAATAAGAGGTGAAGGTGGCAGCTGAAGAACTCTGCAGAGGCAGGCAGGAGTGGAAAAAGGCTCTTCAGAGCTTATTGGCACAGCCAGCTGTGGTCAGCTGTTACTAGGGGTGGGTGCATCTCACTGGGAGAGGTTTGCAAGAGGACTGTGGACAAAGCTGGTGTAATGAGAGCCTTTCCTTCGCAGGAGAGACGGCCTTGGGGAAGAGATGAAGGTCTTTGAGCAGAAGATGTTTATTCTCTTACTTGGCACTTGCTTAGGGAAAACATTCTTTCTGGATTAAAAAAATTTAAAAAAATAAAATTTAAAATGAATAAGGTATTCATAAACTAATGAAAGCTGCATTTTCATCTGTTATAATGGGCTTCATTAAATTCTGGACATTTACCACATCACAATGTTTATCTGCAAGGCACTATTTCCCCCCCGCTTAATAATAAAAGGGAACAGCAGGAGTATTGCAGCAAATTTAAGCCACTTCCAGCATTCAGTGTCAGGATTTTAATGGCACCCACTTGGTTTCCTTGGTATTTACCTTAGTTTCCTTGTACAGCTTCAATTTGCTTTATGTGACGAAGTTTATTTTTTTGTGCCTTGCTTCTCGCGCATAAATCTTGTCACCCCAGAAAGCGGGACAGGACACTGTGCCTGTTTCAGGGAACAGAAAAAACCTCCAGGTGACGTGATTTGATGGTGGCCACAGAGCAGCATTGCTGGGAATAGGCCTTGATCTTCTAAATCCCATCCCAGGAGAGCACTGCATCTCCAACAGAAAGATTTACCCCTTCCTGAGCTGTCTCACATAGGGTGTGAATAAAAGCCTTGCAACCAAACAGGGATGAAGGCAGTGGACATCTCCCCACTGGCTTCTTCAGGGTCTGGATTGCTCTTCTCTGTCAGGGTCAAGCTTTCAGAAGTGGTAACTGGAAAGGAAAATACTCATCTTGGTAGATAAAGCAAAAAACATGAGGCTGCCTGTGTTCTCCTTCCATTTTTGTCACTGGCCACTGCCTGTTGGGTCTTTCTAGTGGGATTTTCTTTAAGTCTTGCTTGGCATGGAGAAGCAAAGAGCTGACCTCCTCTGTGTTGAACTTTCCTCTTTGTTGTCTTCTGGTCTCAAATTTGCTTTGAGAGCAAATCCAGTCTTATTCTGAGCCTCTGTAGGACTCACCAGGTCCTGTGCCAGTGCTGGTGCCTGCCAGCAGCAGTGACCAGGGTCATAAGGCCAATGCTGTAAGTCCCTGCAAAAGCTGACTGTGGCACTGGGTCACAGTTTCTTAGGGTGGAAAAGTACTTGTTTGTTTGAAATGGTCCTGTTCTTCAACTCTGTGTTTCTGGGGGGTGGGAGGGTGTTCCTGAAAGTCCTGGAGCAGGGACTGAGCCCTGAAGCCAACCCTCTGGGCTCTGAGCTGGGGACCCATGGTGTTCCCAGACTGCTTAGCTGTGCTACAGGTGGCCTTACTGCAGACTTTGAGGGGCTGTGCTTTGGTGCAGCCATACAATGGTCGCTGCTGAAGGGCTGTCGTGTCCCTTCACATCCTCTGGCTTGTCCTTTGCCATCACTTCCTAGATCATTTTGCAGTAAGGGGTTTTTCTTTTCAGGAAAAACAGGATTGATGTCAAGCAGCTCCAGAAATCTCTGGGAGCCATGCTGCCAAATGTCCTCTCC
Source organism: Pyrocephalus nanus (assembly GCA_038380795.1). Taxonomy (NCBI): domain Eukaryota; kingdom Metazoa; phylum Chordata; class Aves; order Passeriformes; family Tyrannidae; genus Pyrocephalus; species Pyrocephalus nanus. The sequence continues at coordinate 3,324,195 of CM076263.1, read as the reverse complement.
CTTTTGGCATTGGGAGTCTCCCAGCGTGGCGCTGCCTTTGATTTGTAATGACAGAAGATATGATGAATGAGCCTCTCTGGGCTCCCTCATCCTTGGAAACAAGCTGTAAATCTGAATGGATTGTATCCCAGTGAAATCAGCTGAGGAACGAATCAATCAAGTGGGTTTAGAAATATTCCCACTGCTTCCAGGAAGAACTCAGAAATGACTCCCTGATAAATAAGGAACCATGCCTTCACATGGCTGCAGAACTGCTGCCACCTCGGCATTTCCCATGAAGGCAGCCTGTGGTCATACAGCTCTCAGCAGACTCGAGGAGTAGAGGAAGGAAGTGGGCAATAACATCCTTCCTCCAGAGCCTTGTCCACCTTACAGACACATCCCCTGGCCAGGGAAACAACTTGTTGTTCCTAGACTTGGCCGTCCTCTATGGGGCCAAGACTAGACCTAGGGAGTGGAGGGAAGGTAAAACCAGAGCTGAACCTGTGTCTCAGAACCAAGTCAAGCTGCTTTTTCTGATGAAGATTAAAAAAAAAAAAAAACAAAAACAAAAACAAAAAAGCACAATTGCCCAACTTCATGTACCTTGAGAATCCGGCTGCTCCCTACAGATTAATGACTTTGTGAGGCTTTCATAAAACACAGGGGATAGACTTGTATGCCTCTGGCTGAAATTACTCTGTCCATGAAGGACTGACTTAGAGGGGACAGTTGGTTTTCTGGAAGTTGGTTAAAATCAGAGGATGAGGATGCTTTGGTAAGACAGTCTAACAAGCTGAAGGAGAAGTGCTTTCTGAGCACAGACACGCAATCATTATTAACATTTTATTGCCCTATCTGGCAGCGTTTAGGGCCAGGCTGGATGGTTCTCTGAACAATCTGGACTCATGGAGGGTGTCCTCCACAGCAGTGGGGTAGGAATGAGATGATCTTAAAGGTCCCTTCCAGCCCAAACCAGCCTATGATTCTATGAAATACTGTGACAAATATGCCAGAGGGTGCTTACAGGAGCATCTGTGTGTGACAGAGAAAGAAAGTTTACCTATATGGCAACTAAAGCACCAAAGGCATCCTTTACTGACATCACCACATACAATTTTTATCCCTGAATTTAACTCTCAGTATTGTAGATGCTGCAAGCATAGGACTGTTTGGTAGTGCCAGAGCTGAACTTAAAAAGAACTGGGTAACACAGAGATTGAAACCGTTCAGGTCAGAGCCATTTTTCTCCACATTTCCCTGGACTTGCTTGGTTTGTGTGAAGCTTCTTTCCCTGTCTCACAGCTGGTGGACAGAGCCAGGAAAGCATATCTGAAAGTCTCTGTCTGCAGATACAGGCTTGATACACTCCAGAGGGACAAAAAGAACAATCAGCTAGATGAGAACCGAGCCAATTAAATGTCTGAGTAGTGTTTCGAAAGCGAACATGGGCGGCATCAGAAATTTTCCATCAGCTGTAATAACGCCAATTACTTTGCCAATTGCTGATTCCACCATGATTTGTTTAGTGCAGTCATGCTTCAGCCTCTTGCCTGGGCTGATACGCATTGTTTATGCTGACTGTTCATTTGCAGAGCTTCTCTCTCTGTTTTTCCTGGTGTTTTCTCTTTTCCCTGGGCCCATGTTATAGCCCAGAACAGCCGTCCTTCCCACTGTCCGTGCTTCCAGACAGGACAGGGTTTCACCAAAGGGTGACGAGTTTCTTGGGAGCAGAGGATGCTGCTGTTATTCCCAGCTGTTTTGGATGCGAAGATCATCCTCCCCTTCCCCTTCTGCCACTGAGTTTAGAACACAAAAAGTCCTCTCAGGAAGCCAAGCAGCTTCTCAAGGAGCAGGCAGTTGGGATTTGATGGTGATGGTGGCTCTGAAGCTGACTGCTTTCATCTCAGGGAGGGAAAGAGGGACCTTGTATCTCTCCAGATGGCAAAAGCACACAAGGACACATGCACACTCAGAGGAAGTCTCCCTGGAAAGTTAACAGGAGTTTTTCATTAGTGTTTATATTCAAGTCCGTGGAAATTAAGGGGTGTCTCCACTGCCACTTTGCACAAGAGCTGTGATTCTTTTCCTGCTAATTGGGGAAGAGCACTAATCATGGGCATTTAAGGAATGCATCTGCCTGACTGACAACTTGAATGTAAACTGATGCAACATCTTCCGGGGATTTTAAAGGCTGGTTTAATTCCTTTCCCTTGTCAGTCGGGTCCAGACTGGAGAGGGTGGGTTGGCATTTCCTCTGTCCTCCTCCAAGGTGAGTAATGTCTTTTCCTCCTTTTCAGGCTCCCATACAAGCTACTGCCATCTCTAGAACCCCACTGATGGTGCATTTTGCTCACACCAGCCTTGCTGACATCTTTCCTAATATTCAATCTAAACATACCCTGAGCATATCTTCACCAGGATGCAGCAGGACTTGTTTCTAGCTGTCCCTGGGGCAGGAAAAGTAGCCCCCAGAAACATGATCTGCCACATGAAGTATCAGCTAGAAGTGAGGCTATCAGCTCTATCCGTGCCCTGCTATCGGTTTCAGCTTTGCAGCTGACAAATATATGTGACACACTTTGCTGCTCACGGCCCTCCTCGTCACCAGGAGTTGTAAAAGATCCTCTGGATGTGTCACAGTTCATATCAGCCACAAATAGACACAAAGCAGACAAGCTGCTGGCTCGTGCCAGGGAAACGTGGCAAGGGGAGTTAAGTAGAGGGGAGTTAAGAAACGTTAAGTAACCCTAAATTGGGAAAATTGAGGAAGACTTTGGCTTTAGGAGACAAACACGGTGGGACATGGTTCCTTTTTCTAGCAGTGTCACTACAATGGACCTCATTCCCACTTAGCTGGGGTTTTATGCAGTCAGTCAAAATGTGAGTGGGGCTGAAATCTCCCCTTACACAGTCCAGTAGCAAAATTTCTCGTCCACTTTATGTTCACTGCAGCACAGCTGCCATGGACACCAGCTGCAGGTCTTGTTTTCTCAGTGGGAAACCGAGACACAACGAAAAACAATTTTCCCAAGCCACAAACCTGAGAACATTTTCTGCATCCTATCTCACCTGCAGGACAGCCTTTCATTCAAAGGCAGTCTATGTGTTAGTGTTTGGGGAGCAGCAAGTAACTCAGCAGTCACTAAGTCCATACGATATTCAGTTAACCCTCCCCTAAAACAGTCATAGAATAGAATCACAGAATCATTAAGGTTTGAAAAGACCTACAGGAGCAGCACCATGTCAACTGAACCACAGCTCACTGCTAGTTGTTTCTTGGGTACTTCCAGGGATGGTGACTCCACCACCTCCCTGGGCAGCCCCTTCCAACTTTTAACAACCCTTTCTGTGAAGAACTTTTTCCTGATGTCCAACCTGAACCTCCCCTGGAGCAGCTTGGGGCCATTTGCTCTTGTCCTGCTGTTTGTTGCCTGTGAGAAGAGGCCAGCCTTCACCTGGCTACAACCTCCTTCCAGGTCTAAAAAGATAAAATACTCTTTAAGATTTTGAGGGCACGCAAAGATTTTCCTTTTCAGGAAACAGAAAAATGAAGTTCACTTAAGATTGGAATGTCACTAACCTTTTCCTGTATTCCTCCCCACCTTTTGTATTCTTACAGGATGTATTGGATCGTCATGACATACTAATTGTGTATGTGCTGCAATATAATAACTTACCTGGAGGTTTAAAATAGCAAAGGGATTATAAAACTAGAGACTTCTCTATTGGTAAGGCTGGCTTGGTGTTTATTTTAGGGAAGGATCCATTATCTCACTGTGTTGGAGAGCTGCCCTCAGAGCCTCAACAATTCTTTCCCTGTGTTTGAGTTCAGAGGCAGGCAGGTCTCTCTCCTGGTGTTTAATTGGAGTTTTTTACAAGATTATCTCCTGAGCTGTAGCAGTTTTTAGTAAAAGAAATAAAACCAAATTTTTCATCAGCCTCATTAGGGAAACTTCAGTGTTGGGTTACTAAATAAAATCTGGTGGGATCCCACTGGACACACTGTCTAACAGAGCACAGGGTAATTAACGCAACCCTTATGGTGAGTACTGCAGACTTTGGTTATGTTAAACCCTAGGAGACCTTGGAGTAATTTCTTCTTCGGTCCAAACTGCCAGAACATAGTTTTGCACTAAAAACGAAAGAGAAAACAGCAGCTGATGTGACAGATGAAAGCATAAGGTAGAGAACAGGTCACAAGTAAGATGTGCTGTGTAAATCCAGCTAGTGTCTCGCTGGCTCTTCTGCTTGTGTATATCCCCATCCATAAAATGGAAAGATTAGTAATTCTCTATCTTGCAGAGAGCTAAGAAGCTAAATTAATTACTGTTTGTGAGTCTAATTGAGATTCCCAGATGAGTACTGTTTGGAACATTCTAATTCTTATTATTATTATTTCCATTGAGGTTTGGCTCCATGTAATTAGTTTGCTGTATCTGCACACAGGTATGTTCTCTCAAGCTCTTTGGAGGCATTCCTCATGAGACTGGCCCATGCAGAGCTGTGTGACCCTAGGAAGCACTGGCAGTCAGGGCTGAGTTTTCTTCCAGCTCTTCTACCTAACCTCAAACCAGTGTCCATCTCCTTGTATGGCTGTGCTCTTCAGAAAGTCACATTTCTGCAAGTGAACAGAAACAGCTTAAGGAAACCAGCCTTGTTACAAATTTACGTACCATTATAAATTATTATGGTAAATTATACTTGTGTGTGTGTGTGTGTGTGTGTGTGGTGGAATCAAGCCCAGAGGTGGTTTATGTCCATTCCAGGGAAGGAAAAGATTTTCCAACAGCATTTAAGAGTCTCTAGGTTTGGCCATCAGCTTCTGTTGGGTTCAAAATTAAATAAATTCTCATGCAATATGTACCAATCACCTATTGTTTTAGTTTATGCTGACAAGTGCTGTTGAGCTCAGTAATTCTGAGTTAGTTCAATATTTTCAAAAAAATCAATAGAAGCTGCAGTTGTTGTCACTGAAGATTCACTTGTCAAACACCTCTCCTACTTAAAAGTAGCACAAGAGTAGTAGAACAAAAAGACCTACTAAAATGGTGCCGGATTTAAAACAAAACAACCCCTTAAGATTATGTAAGAGCTATAGGAAGTATGCTGTTTTATTTATGAAGGTGGAACTCTTATCTACTCATTTTTTCATGAGTCTGGGTCGGTGTGTTTTGTTTTTCCTTTCCTTTCATAAATAAGCAATAATTGACATTGAGGCAGACAAAGAAGTGAGTTTTAAGGATCTTGAAACACAAGAGGCAGTTTTGCTGGAGGTTTCAACGTCTGAGAGAAGCTAAGTCAGTATGAGCTGGAAAGCTTGGGGAAGTAGACAGAAATAATCAAGTCAACATGTCAAAAAAGGCTGTTCAACTTAGACGGGAGCTGTGCTTGTTTACCTTCCTTGTGCATAAAGCTTGGAAGAGACAGGCTCCGTGCTGGTTTTAAGCCAGCTCAAGTGCTTTGTGGTGCTCACGTCTCTGTTACAATGGGAATATAGAGGTGTAGGCATTTTCTATTTGCTTAACAAGTCAGTGAAACCCTCAGTCTGATACTGCGTCCAATATAATCAATTTTAATGTTGTGATTTTTGTGTTCCTTTAATCCTGGAGCACTCCTTCAAAATCCATATTTGCCAAGGCAAACATATTTGGCCTAAAGGGAACTAGGACATTCCTTTTTTACATCCCTGAATGAATAGGAGGCTATACTCCATTTTTAAGGATGTGTTCATAGACTCTGAGACACCTGAACGTTTTCAAAGATCTGCCACTGCCTCTCTGAAAAACTGAAACGATTATTGTCATTGGTGTCTCCTTAGGTAGGAAACATGTGGTTAGAGGGAGGGAGTTAACATAATAAATAGTTATTTTCTATGTCCAGCTTGAACTTGAAAACAATAGAAGCATAGCCTGGGTGCTTTTGCTCACTATGAGTTTCACTGGCTTTCCCCCTATTAGCTAATATAGCACTGGAAAGAACTGAAATTTTAGACCTGCCTGTGCAGGATTCCCCAGTGTTGCTATCAGCAACCTCCCAAACTGATCCATTCAGCTGGTCCTTTGATGTGCAATTAAACCCAGGAAAAAATAGCTTTGTGTAATGTATAAATAGAAAAGAGGAGAGATAAAGGCCGTGTTGGAGTTGCTTGCGGACAGCTCGGCATTCTAAAGTTAAAGGTGCATGCCACTACCTCTGCTTAAGAATGAGACCTGAAAAGTGTCTGCTCCTTCCCAAATTCCAGCTCCCTGAAAACAAAACAAAAAAAAAAAAGTTCTTTGAGGACCACCTAATTTGTGTTAAAAGCATTATGAATTTTTTTGTGTTGAAGAAAGTGCCAGTTGCTCTCCAGGATAGTGCTTTCCTTAGGTGATTTTTCTCTTTATCTCTGTAAAAACAGCATTCTCGCAGGAAGCCATTAGGGTTACCCATTCTAGCTGATGGATATCTGACATGTGAAATAGACCTCTTGCATGTTGCAAAAGTCTCGAGTCCGTGGCATGGTCTTTAAGGGATAAGGCAGCCAGGTATGTTTTTATTAACCCAACAGAAGGGTGAGATAATCCAAGTGGAAGCTACAGTACTTGAATGAACTTCAGCAAGAAATTTGATTTCATCTTCTGAAAGAACCAAAATTAGTTGGTGCCAAAGGATGAGGCAAGCCAGTCAAATTCAGGACAGCAAGGAAGACCATGTGGAAAAAACAGGGAGGGCAAGTGAAACAATATTGCCCTACCATTACCTGTCTTAAAAATGTGGACATCCAATCCCAGATGGATTTCCAGAGTCCCTTTACAGCCTGGAGCAGAACACTGGGAATGAGAGAGAGCCATGACCTCGAGGCATCTTAACCACCATTATGGCTATCATCTCTGTGCCCTCTGAATGATTTTTCCTCAAAGGTTGAATCACATCAATGTAAAGCAGGATGGAGTCTCTCAATTTTTCATATCCATCTTATGGTGAGTGCAACCCTTGTGTCCTGCAATCACTTCAACACAAGCCTGCAAAGTTCTAGCTTAACCTTTGGTTGGTTGGTTGGTTGGTTGGTTTGTCATTCCCAGTGTTTCTTCCAGTCCATACCCTAATTTATTCACACACACTTCTATCATGCCCTCAGTGTGCAAATCAGCCTAAGGAGCTTTCTCACTTCTCTATTATTAAATCTCTGATATAATAGTAGAGAGGAAACATCTCTGTCTTACTGGACTTACATAAGTGAAGAGTGGCCCTCTTCTCTTTTGAGGATCCCAGTGGCCATCTGCTATATGACTTTCATCTGGTTGTTCTTCATCCTGCTGAACTGCTAAAAGATGTTTGGAAACTCAAAGCATCCTTCCTGATAATGTCAAAACAAAATCATATAAAAAAAAAATCTTTTCTGAAAGGCCAACTCTCTTGTTGTTTGTTTGTTTGTTTGTTTTCTGTGAATTCACCATGATTTTTTTAAGATTTTGCGGTGCGCGGTTTTGTGGCCACCGGAGGGAAAATGTGAGACGAAATCAGCTCGCTTAGTTTTGAGGCTTCTCAAATGTGGGTAAGAAGTAGGTGTCACCATCACAGCAATAACCTGAGAGCAGGAGGTTGGTGTCTCTGGTGATGAACGGGGTGAGTCAGGGCTTGGGGCTGAACTCATCTCCAGACATATATGCAAAGCAGTAATAAATGAGCTACAGTTTATTATGGGGAGAGCATCAGATCTTCCAGCTGCTCTATTAGGACTTCAGGCCAGGATATTTAATTATGCCCTGGCCTTCTCTTTTAAGCAGATTATCACAGTGACACACTGACTGCTGTGCCCTGCCAGCACCCTCAGGCTTTGCTCCTGCTCCTTTGCTCATGGTGGCCCTGCTCTCTGCGGAGGGAGGAGGCTGGGAGGAGCTTCTGCTGTGGGCAGAGGGGATCCCTGGATTTTGTCTTAGATAAATAATAGGGAAAAAAAAAATGTTTATGAGAAGGGTTAGATTCCTTATTATGATTCTTACTACTTAGCGCATGTTGGGTCTTATAAATAGTGAGTCTGTCAATAATGAAAACCATGGAAAGAACAGAGAAGGTCAGTTTCAGTAGCTGGATTCCTTTCTTCTTATTAATTCACCCATCTGTGCACTGCAGAGAGCAGACACAGGCCTCCTCTTCACCCTTGCACTCCCATTCACTACTTCAGAACACACCCATGCCAAGGGTACACATCTGTGCCCCTTCCCATGTCTGCTCTTCATTCTCGCTCCAGAGGCAACCAACCCATGAGCTGGAGGCTCTGGTTCATCCCAGCAGGATTGCAGATGCTGCTGCACTGCCTTCCCAGGTTGTCTTCGCTGGGTGCGGCTCTTCGAGCAAAAAAATTGCCCTTGCTACAAAAAAAGCCCTTGGTCCCTGCTGCTGGAAGTGAGCCATCTCCCCAGGGCTCCCTCTCCAGAGTGTTTATTTTGTCCCACCACAAGCTCGCCAGTTCCTTGTTGCAGCGAATTTCACTTTCTTCCACTTTTTGAGAGGGGATAATAGTCCTTACAGGGCTTTGAAGTGCGTGTAAGTGTTGGGGTCACGGCTGATAATACTACTATTACAAGGACAAAGGCAGCGAGAGTGTTAGAAAGGCATGGGTATGTGGTTTCCTAGTGAGGGGTGATGATTCTTGTTTAGGTTTTTGTGTTTTTACCAGAAAATTTGTGGGGAAAAAAAAGAGTTCAGTATTTCTCAAATAAATAGTTCTTACACTGGGCCTAAATTCACTGTTTTTGCTCCAAAAGAGATAGGAACTCTGAAAAAAACCTAAAAAGTGCAGCTACTTTCCAAGGAAATGTTTTAAGTTTTCTTATTGAAAGACATACACTGAGACAGATGGAGAAGAGGGAAAGGATGAAAGGGAGGAAACGTAAATGAGAAGATGAAAAGAATTGGACTTCCTTTTGTTTTCAGATGGAATATGACAAAATACACTTCCTGAGCTATTGTATGTAGACTTTTTTCCCCCTCCCCCCAAAAATATGCTGTTCCTTCAGTTGTTTTCCTGGATTCTGTCTTTAGCTCTAGTCCTGAATTGATGTATGACCTGCAACAAGTGACAACTTCCATGTGACTTGGCTCACCCCTCTGCAAACACGGGAGTTTAATGGTCTTCAGTCATTAAACCTGGCCAGCTACTCTCCAAGCTGGAGGTGAGGGTGGCACCGTGTATATGCCAAGTCTGGACAGAAACTGTCAGTCCTGTCTGCTCTAATGAGACTTTTCTCCTAGAGAGGACATCAGCAGGTAACTCATCCACTACGGCTGCAAAATGTTCCTGGAGGTGCATTCCTTCAGTCAGTTTTATGTCAGCAGTCTTCTGAAGATAGCAAAATAGTGTTCACTTAATGAAAGTTTATGGTGAAATGGCTCAAAAATTTTGGAAAATATAAGGCAATGGTTTTGCATCAATGATAGGCCTCTAATTTATGCTCCTGCTTATTATATGGTGCCTCAGCCAGGCAAGCAGGGAAGACATTGCTTCTGTAGAAGGGGCAACATGAGCTGGGCTATTTGGGTTTGAAATAGGTACTGGAGTCTATCATGGCAATGGAAAGCAGCAGTCATACATCACAGTGTGACATAATTTTTCATCATCTTCTGCCAGCTGAGCTGTGATTAAGGTGTTAGAAAGTTTGTCAATTGTCAGATCATAAAAACTGATCATCAGAGCTGCACTAAAATGTGCAAACCTTTGAAAACAGGCCAGGCTTTCAGGCTGATTCAGCACTGAAATATTGGCCTTTAAGTTTCCGTTCCCCCAGCTGGGAGGGAGATGACGTGCAAGCAACACCCTCATTCCCCACACGCCCTCACCGTGTGAGATGTGCCCACGCTGTGTCCACATTAACATCAGCGTGTCCTGTGTGCTCCCCCTCATCCAGTTGCCTTTCCACCCAGGCCTCTGATGGCATCTTATCTCAGCGAGGCAGAGACACACTTTGGGCTGTTCGGGTTTCCCAGCCTGTTTCTTGGTGTTGGTGCTTTAGCACAGAAGGGCAATGACAACAGTTATGTGTGACGGGATTAGGTAACCAACCACTGACAAAACAGTGGTCACTTGAACTAACAAGCATGAGAAAAAGAGAGCGAGCTGAGGAGCGCAGCCTAGAACGGTAGAGGAGTGAATAACAGATGCCTTTGCAGCGGTGTTTCCCTTGCTGCTTCCAATGAAAGAACACTTAGACATTTGGAGAGTAAGCCAAGACCTGCCCTGGTCAAAGGGATCCCCGAGGTGTTTGATTTACAAACAGCTAAAAATGCCGCAAAACTTTGAAAGTGTATTTACAGCTTTTTTTTTTCCACCCTGTCTGCTCTGCTGGCACGAAATGGAGTTATGAGGGGATGGTTTGGGTTGTTACTGTGGTTTTACTCTTTTACAGTTCTTCCATGCATCGTTTTGGTTTTTCCCCCCTGCCTCCCCCCCCATTTGATTGGTCCCTAAAGATCCCCAGGCCACCCCTCGAGAATCAACAGCCTGGAAAGGCAAAGTGGAAAATTTGTACTTCGTGCTGTCACTGGAGTTCCTTGGTACTAGAGGGAAGCCAGAAGGAGGAAAATCAGGGACTTCGGTTTCGCTGCAAAAAAAAGCGCTGTCCTATTGTGACCACAGAGGTTTTTTTCTTTAAACAAAACTAGACAAGTCCGAAGTTGCTGTGCAGTGAGTATGCCGTGCTCACAGGGGAGAGTGTCGTGTGCTGCAAGCACACCCAAGTGCCCTTCGAGGCAAAGACCACAAAGCCAACAGGTTCAGGCCCAACCCTCCCGACAAGACCAGTTGCACAGACTTGTCCGTCATTCCTCAGTCTCCCCGGGGAACGGGAGGCAATAAGGTGGAGGGATGTACCATGGGCAAGGCGACCCTTTCCCTGACTTTTTCTTTCTTCCAGAAGAATGGATTCATTGAGTGGGATAAATGTGTTGGTAAAACCATCCTGCTTGGCGCCGTGCACCCGTTCCTTCTGGCAAAGCTTGGTTCTCTGAACGGTTTGTGTCTACTGTGTCATGTTATCACCGCACTTTCCCTGGAAAAGCTGATCCCTGAGCCACTTAGGCAAGGTGGTTTTGGTGAGGCTGAGTTACAGGGTGACCACACAGCTGAGGAATGCAGGTATTTGGGACTCCCCTGGAAAGACCCTGCTGAAAGATCTCCGGGGTGTACTGTACTAAACATAAGCCTACCACCCCCAGGGTTTGGAAGAGAGCAAATTCCTTCCAGGATTATAGGATTAAGAAGCTGAAAAGTGATTCAAATTATTCATTAAACAGGGAAAAAAAAAAAAGAGAGAGAGAGAGACATGAGGGGAAGCTCTTCAATGCATGCATCACTCGAAGTGTTTTCCTTGTAATTAAAGGAAGTTATTGAAAAATATTTGAGGGGATTAAATGCTCAGAGTATATGTGCCGATCAAATAACACAAGAGTCTGCATTCTTCTGAGTAATCAATGGAGTGGCTTGAATGGGGAGGTTCAAAAGAGCACAGTTATTGTTAAAGTGCCATTGTAGTAGTATTCACCATACTGTACAGCAGATGGACAGGCCCAAGGGTTTCCCAGCAGGGAAACTTTGCTATAGCTGAAAAAAAAAAACCAAGGGTCTGGAATTTGTATGTGGGTATTTCCACAGCAATTGTTAAAATTTCAGGCGGGCTTTTCTTCCCTTTCTGCTCACCAACCTGAGTGTAGAAAGAGATGTTCCTAATTTCTTAATTTCCTAATTTGAGGAAAGCTTCTTTTGGGCTGACACTATAAACAGGACATATGTCCACAAAATGTGTGGGCAAGAAAGGTGTTTTAAGAACTGAGCCCCAGGCATAAGAAGTGGGAGGGAGTCCTACAGTAAACAGGGAATTGTACCTACCACTACTCTTTCTGCTCTCTTCTGACAGCTCAATTGTTAGTGGTCATTATTTAGCCATTAATTAAGAGGTCATCGTGTCCTAGACACCTGATGGCTAGAATAGCCAACGTGTCCTGCAGTTTGTAACGTGGAACCATGACCACTGTAGTGTTCTGTGAGTGTTTGCCCACATCTGTGACAGTAATGCTGCTCTATCCAGAGATCTTTGCTTTATTCTGACTTTTCCTTTGGGTGTTTCAGTGCTGACAGTGGGCACAAGCAGCATTAGCTACTGGAGAAATAGATCCGAAGGGTGTTTGAAGACCATGAGGCTGTGGGACTTTTTGTCATTATGCCTCAGATTGCTGGGAATCAAATTTCCCTGAATTACCAGTGCCCTCTTTCTGGTGCTCTTGCAGGAGGTAGCACCTGACTTTAGACAAAACTTGGCCCCAAAGTTGCTCTGCCATAGAGCCTGTGGACAAAACAACCCACCTTGTTAGGGTCCTTTGGATTTTATAAATGAGCAGATTAATGGCATCCCCCTCAATTCCTGTATTTAATTAATGGTCTAAAAGTGCTTTGAGATCTTGATGTGAAAGGTGGCATATAACTGGACAGAGAAAAATTATATTTACTCCTCTTTTATTGGCTTTTTACAAAGAGGTTCTTACAAAGTTGAGAAAATAGATCTTCTCTTCTCTTCTCTTCTCTTCTCTTCTCTTCTCTTCTCTTCTCTTCTCTTCTCTTCTCTTCTCTTCTCTTCTCTTCTCTTCTCTTCTCTTCTCTTCTCTTCTCTTCTCTTCTCTTCTCTTCTCTTCTCTTCTCTTCTCTTCTCTTCTCTTCTCTTTTCTCTTCTCTTCTCTTCTCTTCTCTCTCTTCTCTTCTCTTCTCTTCTCTTCTCATCCCATCCTCACATATTAAGAATATTAGGTCACTGGTACCAAAGATTTAGCCATCTGGGGAGTGGAGCACGAGTCTCAGAGGGTCACTGAATCCATCCTCATTAAGGCAGGCCCAGCTTTACCTCAAACTGTTCCACACTCATTCATCTAATTTGCTCCTATGCACATCTAGCAATGGTGAGTCCCTCAGGCATCCTGCACCAACATGCAGCTGTCCTCACCTTGTACCTGTTTCCTTTAATGTCTCATCTATATTTCCTTCACCTCAGTTTAATTACGTTATTTCTTACGCTACCCACAGCATGCAATACCACATTAGTTCCTTTCTCAATGCTTTGGCCACTTATATTAAATCAGTCTGGAATTTGATCCAGTCAGGAAATGAATCAATTTCAGACATCCCATTATCCTTGTGCTTTTGCCTTGCCAGAAATGTCCAAATCAGGATGACTGTTTCTTAGCCAGTCACTTCAATCCTTTTTAGGCACTTAAAAGTTAACTTTCTTACAGAGAGCCTCAGCACACCAAGTACCTAAATTGAAGTTAATGGATGCTCTGAGAGCAAGTCCTGTTTATTTTGGCATCTCTCTGTACAAATAAAAGTCTGATTATAGGTATCTGCAGAAGAAAGTAAAGACGGAACAACTGTAGAATTCTTTTTTTTTTTTTTTTAATATTTCTCTTTTATTTTAAACTACTTTGGCAAATCAACCATACATCTTCTCACTTCCTCCTTCTAGAAGCTAACCAGATGGCATATGCCAGCATCAAAATTTCCCACTGATCATTTGTTTATCATTCAGCCACCTCAAGCATGGAGTGGAAAGTTTGAACTGGCCCTGGGGTACGGTATTTGTTAATAACTGAAAGCATGACTTGACCAAGTTGCCATTTAAAAAACTCACAGCCCAGTCTACTTTGCATGGTGCCACGCAGTATGAGTAGGTGCTGAAATGCAGCAGAACTAAGTACAAAATGGGCTTTGGAGTCCTGTGTCTGATGCCCTGGGGGTTAATGGAGTAGGTATTTTTCTAACCTTACAATTGTGGTTAATAAAATAATAGATGAGGAATGGGTGAAAGTAGGGGGGTTTTTTAATTTTTTATTTATTTTCTTTTGGCTCCACAGATGTGCTTAAGCAAACACAGTCTCCTGATCCTGCAAACAGCAGTTCCCTTGGCAAAATGGTTTGGGAAGGCTTTGGATAACTTTAGCTAAAAAACACACTTGCAAAAAATAAGCTGTCAGAGAGTAAATATTTAACTTTTCCATTTGTTTTCTTCTTTGGATGGAGTGTACATGACAAACCTTATTCATAGCTGCTAATGTTGTAGTTAATGTCAACAGAATTATAGTTGGAAAGGAAATTACCCGGCCTGTTGTGATTTCACATCCTTTTCGTAATTCCTTCTCCTGGACAGATTGGTGGTTCATGACGACAGACACTGACACAGACTGACTTGCCAGGCAGCAGCTCAGAGTGTACTATAAAATTCAAGTTTGGGAGTTCTGTATACAAAGAAATTACCCATGGAAAGTACCCACCACAATGAGAAAAACAGAGCAAACCCTGCGACCAGAAGCTAAAACCAGACCAGTACAAGTTACAATAATGGGGCAAATGTTTAACAGATTACACCACATTTGTTCCTGAAGATTTGTTGCCTTGGGATATCATAGGATTTTGGTATTTTTGGTTCGGGTTTTTTTTGCAAAATATGTGATTTATTTAAGCTTTACTAGACTTGAATGAGGTGATTCAGGCCCTCTGCTTCACTCTCGTGAGACCCCACCTGCAGAGCTGCCTCCAGCTCTGGGGTCCCCAGCACAGGAAGGACATGGAGCTGTTGGAGTGAGTCCAAGGGGGGCCACCAAGTTGATTAAAGAGATGGAGCACCTCTCCTAGGAGGAAAGGCTGAGAGAGTTGTGATTGTTCAGCCTGGAGAAGATAAGTCTTCAGAGTGACATAATTGCAGCCTTCCAGTGCCTGAAGGCAATTTATAGGAAAGACGGAGAGAAACTGTTTACAGGAGCCTGGCATGACAGGACAAGAGGGAATGGCTTCAAAATGAAGGAGAGTAGGTTTAGATTAGATGATGGGAAGAACTTCTTCCCTGTGAGGGTGGTGAGGCCCTGGCACAGGTTGCCCAGAGAAGCTGTGGCTGCCCCATCCCTGGAATGTTCAAGGCCAGGTTGGAAAGGCCTTGGAGCAACCTGATCTAGTGAAGAATGTTCCTAACAATGGCAGGGGGTTGGAACTAGATGAGCTTCCAGGTCCCTTCCAACTCAGACCATTCTACAATTCTGTGATGCAAGGAGTAACCAGGGCAATTATGTGGTGTGTCATCTACAGGTGGTAAAGATAAAGGAAATCTCTCTCACTTACTTTTCTGATCTGTGATTTGAGGCTGTAAAATGTATGTGAAAACCATTAGGAAAAGGCTGTTTTAGTCAATGAGACTTACCATGATAACAAGTGTTGGGCTTGGTAGTCGGTAGTAACAGGGTCAGTGCCTTAGAGAACAACTCATTGCAGAGTGCCAAGAAAAGGGAAAGGGATTAACTTGAGTTTCCAAGGCAAAATGAACAATCCATAAGTTTAGTCCTAGATTGTCTCTAATCATGTTAAGATTTTCTATCTCTCTTTCCTTCATCAGTGGGAGCAGAGTCCCTGTTTGGGTGTGTGCCTTCCTTATTGCTAAATCCATTTGCATTGGGAATTGCTGGAACATGGAGGAAACCCAGTGATCTGAGCAGGCAAGAGGCCCAGGACATCCTTAGTTCTCGTGCTAGGGCTTGGCAAAAAAATTGGCTCCTTCAATTTCCTCTTCTCCCTGCAAAGAGGTTAATTCAGTAATTATTCTAAGAAACAAGATCTCTGCATGCTTGGCAAAAGGCCAGAGATTCATCCAAACTTGTGGGCTTACTTCCCTAATGTTCAGGCCAATTGGTGCACTCAGGCTGCACAATGAGTTGCAGATGTAGTGATCTCATGCACTGCATTGGTAAAAAGCACAGAAATGTTTACCCTGAAGTCGAATGTAAATGCAAAAAGATGGTTGCCCAGAGAGGGCAATCTGAACATCCCAAAACAGCATCACACCAACCCTCCCCCAGTTTAATCCTTTGCTTTGTTGCCTCATCTTTCCCATCTGTGAAATGGAAACAATTCCACTTTGCTTTGTCCTGCTCTGCCCTGAGGAACTGGAATGAGCTAGACCTTTCAAAAGGACTTTGAAGACAGATTATTGTTTTTCATTACTGTGTGCAACACTTCCCACCATGAAGTGATACTTCAGAATAAAGGTACAATTCTGCTCTGCCAAAAAAGTAATGCTAACCTTCCACCAAAAACAGCACTGCTTTGCTGTATGAAAATCAGCTGTGTTTGACAGAACCATTTGTAACCTTTGCCAGAGCTGTGTGGTTCTGCATGACCAGCCTGGACCTGGTGTATTTTATTTTTTTCCCTGCTTTCTGTGGGGGATTATGTGTTGCGACTTTGACCTGGGACATTTCCTTTCTTCAGGAGGATTAAGCTCCAGTTGTTTTTCTGCTAGCAGTGAGTATCATTTGCAGACTAAGAAATATGATTTCCTTCTTTTAAAATGGGTCAGACCCTTTTGGTTTTTCAACCACAAACAATGGAGTTCAGAGAAAAATCCAGAGGCATACGGACTTGGGAGCCTTTGTGGCTTCTGATGTGAAACAGGCCTGTCTAATGCATTCAGTTCCTTGTCAGTTGTGAAAGAATTGTCTAAAGTTTCATAATATCATATCAGTTGTGCAAACATCTTGTCCTTTTCAAGTAGGTGCTTTAAATCTGCACTTGGTTTCAGTCTATTTTTATACCTGAACAAGTTTTGTTTTGTAGGGGTGGTAGAAAGAGGTAAAGAATTAATTAATTTTTTTATTTTTTATTTTTTTTGATAGAAGACAAGTAACTCCATTTCATATGTCTGTGTCTCATTCGGGGCAATTAAAGTTTTCACATAATTTGATATTCTCTTTGAGAAGCACAGGAATTGGTTACGAGTTTCTACCCTGGTTAGATTTAAACTCTATTTCATTTTAACCCTGGGGAATTATTCTGGGTTGAAGTGCATGCATGCATGAATTAAATCACAGCAACACCGCTATGTCTCTTTTTTAACGTAGAGCCCTCAAAGCTCTTAATCATGTGTTCATTTCTCAGAACTGCCCTGTGAGATTGGTACAGTAGCTGTGTCATTTCCAGAACTGCTAAATCTGTGTGCAGTAAAGCATACATCTTCCTTCCTTCCTTCCTTCTGTAATGTAATGGCTGTTACCTTGAACAGGCAAGGAGGAGAGGCTGCTACCTGCACACAGATCTGTGCAACCTCTGGTTTGTTGTGCTTTGTTTATAGCTCAAGCAGAGGGATGCCAGTGAGGCTGTTGCCTGAAAAAGGACTGTTTTTAGCTGGTTGAGCAGTAGTAATTCCTGTTTAAATGCTTACAATCCCATTGATCTCATCTGGCACTGTTTCAGCAGGCTAGACGGGTGAATGTCTGCTGCTCAGAGTCATCAGTGGCCTTAGGGCTTTCTCCAGTGAGGTGTGAGATGTGGATTTGAGAGACAAAGAGCTTCAACTCTGGCTCATCTGTGCCATCCAGCCTTGTATAAGAGGTGAAGGCTGTGACTGCAAAGGGGACAACCATTCTAAGTTCTTCAGAAAAAAGACAGATCTTACCAGGTAAAGATCCCAGGCTGTAGATCTCAACTGTGCTAGTCCTGAGTGGTGCAGCCCTTCATCACCTATTTTTTTGTAGCATCTTCATACGCCACAGGCACAGGACAAAGCACAAAAACACCTAGGAGGAGAGGATGAATGTCACCTCAGAGCTTAGAACTGAAATGAATTGATATCACTCTCCCATTTCTAGTAGGCACCTTAATGGGCCAGCTTGAATCGCTCTGTAAAATCTGCAGCCCGTTACGTGACAGAGCTGGCTGTTAAAATCTTGAGAGATGAACAGCATGACGGCTTGGCAGGTCACCTCCTGCATAAAGGATAACAAAATATTTGTGTATCTTAGGCAGATGGAGGGATGAGCAACAGAAGCACATGGGGAAGCAGGTACTTTTCTAATTACCCGGAGAGGCAGCTCACCTTCACAGACCAGCAGAGCTGGCTTAATGTGGCAACAGCAGCTATTGCACCAGTTGAAGGAACAGCAAAGCTGCCATGGCAACGTCTTCTCCTCAGGGGATCTCAGGCAGAATTATGGCCAAGCCAGCCCAAATTTCTCCTGTGCTTTCCACTGGAAAAGCGCCCCTCCAGCTGGCTACAAAACGCAAAATCCAGCCCATAAATTGAAATAGAGTAAATATTAGTTGAACAGTTACAACTCTGAAGATCTTACAAGCAGTAGAAGCAGCTGTCAAGGTGGGAGATACCTCCTCCAGTTCATGTCATTGTCCAGGCACAGAAAGTGTCAGTGATGTCAGTGGTGAGACTGGCTGAAACCACAGCCTCAAAGAGTGCCTTAAGTGATCTAGCCCGCAGTCATTTCCCACCCAAGTGACTCAGAGATGAGAAGAGTCATAGAGCACCATAGATGAACAATTGCACTGCAGGTTTCTGCCTGGTGAAGGCCTTTTCTCCCATGTAATCCATGAAGCACCATAGGAAAAAGGTTCAGCAACTTGCTTCATGGAAGTTTCAAAGAGTGCAGAAAAGCCTTTGGACTCTTTCCCCCCCACACCCAAGATGGTGCTCAGCCTTTTTAATGAAGTCATCATGCACTGCTCAGTTTCGTGCATTCCATCTTTTCTCTAAACAAGCTCTGTCTTCTTTCATTAATCATTAATTGCCTTGGCTGGAACACAAACGTTCCATGTAGACACTCATAGTGGAACAGAGCAGACAGAGGAACTGATCTTTTCTCTTGTTTAATGCTGCCTCTCAAGGAACTGCAGGTATTGATTGATGCTTCTCATGTTTCAGATATTCTCTGTGATGGGAAAAAAGTCATATTCCCCTAAAGTGTCAGTTGTATTAGATATCAGCAAATATGTCTCTTTAGAGAACTCAAAGCATCACTTCTTTTTTTTTTTTTTTTTTTTTTGAAGTGTCTCTTTCTGTGTTGTCATATAAAAATAGATGGATGATATACATCACATATTTTTCTCCTAATGTGATTGAGTTATCCCAGTCAAAATTTTCCTTTCCCCCTCTCAATTCATGCAATAAAGTCTATCACAGCTGCAGACACATGAGGACGTGTTGGATGACTGTACCTTAAGTGATTATTTCTCATCTATCCATAAACATGAATAAATATAGTAGTCATGGCTGTTGATGATAGCTTTGTTTCAACAAGTTCAACATAATTAAGCACTGTATAAACATGATTGATAAAATGAATGTCTCTGAATATCCCTGGAAGTTTTAAATCCTATTCAAAGGCAAATGGCAATTACTTAGTTTGTGGCTAATTTTATAAAGCAGATAAAAGAAAGACATGAGTATGTAATATGGATCGGAACATCAATCCTTCAAAACGAGGTGTCCAAAGATCAGATTGATTTTTAAAAAAATTTAGGAATAAGTTGCTAATGACCTTGCTAATTAGGTTACCATGTCAAGCGCCACTCATTCCCTGAATAAAATAAAATACTTGTTCTAAAGATTTACTTGTGCAGATTTTAAGTCAGAATTTGCAGAAATAATATACATATCTTTTAAGGAAAGACATCTTTGAGCCAAGTCAAAACTGGGAAATAAATATTTGGAAAATATTTTAAAGATGAATTGGCTTAAGAAGGTAGAGCAGGAACTGCAAGAAAAAAGAACCGAGAGTACTCCTGGAAACTCTGGGAGCCTTCATGATTTCAAAAGTGAAGCTTGTGCTGTGTCAGCATTGATTTCTTTATTTACCTTCAGAGATCACAATTTAATTTTTTTAATCATGTAGACAAACATACTCAGATGTCTCATTTGAGTAATGGGCATAAACATACTTTTGTCCTTTGTGGTGTCCTTTGAGATTCTCTGGAAAATGTATTACTTGAAGATTGAATATTCATATAGCATACATATTTTTGGGTGTTGAAATAAGGAGTGGATGCCCATATTGCTATAGAACTGAAAGGAGAGGAGTAATTTAGGGGGAAAAAGAAAAAAAAAAAAGAAGAAGAAAATCTAGGAAAAATATATCAAGAATTCTGGGCAAAAGTCACTGGATGTGATGGATGAAGGTTTATCTACTCTTTATAGTGACAGATAAGTAATGAGGTTGAACTGCTGCGATATTGTCTGGAAATAGAATAGATGACATTTTTAATAGGCTCAAATTGATTCTTAATAGTTCAGACCATCTGCTGAAACTGTGGAATAATAAAACTAGTACTTTTATTATGACCTTCATCTAAAGCACACTAAACACTCTGGGAAAGAGTGAGGACATTTAATCTATGTTTTGGTTGGACGTTATGGATAAAAGTTGTTTGCCCTGTGTGTGAGGGTCAGGCTCTGGCATCGTTGGCATAAAAGCAAACCCAATGATGTTCCAGCTCTGTCTTGCAGGTGCTTAACAATTTCACCATGCATTCAAGCCAGCTCCTCAGAAGCTAAAAGCTATATACCAAAAAACATATATGGAAAAATGTAATAATAATAGTATAATTACAAGTAGTAGTAGTAGTACGTGGTAGAGTGTGTACATGGGTACGTACAACAGTATCTTCTTACTCTGGCTCTGATCAGTGTTCTTAGGTCACTGTATCATCCAAACAGTGGGTGGGGACCATTTAAAACAGCATATTCTGCTCTAGACATGCATAGTGATAACAAAATCTGTTAAAGTGCCAAGTTCTTCAGGAGGAGCATTTAGTTTGAAGCAGGAAAAGCAACACACGCAGTTGCAATAAATATGGTCTGAAGATAGCTAGCTCTCTGTAAGACAGAGACAACAGAACTGAAGACCAGGGGAGATGTTTATACTTTAAGATAACTCCTGTTCATGTCCATTATGAAATAGCTTGAAAATTGGCAGGAACCCTGCTGTTACTAGGTGTATCTGGAAGCTGATCATAGAAATGTTATCCGCACGATATGATTAACTCCATCTAGCATCTATATATAGCTGTGGGAGCTTTTTATATGGAGATGTTTTCAGTGATATTCTTTCACTTTGTCTGTGTTAGTTGGTGCTCTATGAAAATAAAAACCAGGACTGCCATTACTGTCATTTGAGTGTGCAGGGCAAGGTGCAACAGGCTTCTCATTTATGATAGCATAAATAAAGGCAGCTGAATAAAGAGAATAGACACTTGTGCCAATAGGCTATTTCTAACATGTTTAGTGTTCATGCAGCCCCTTGCATTTTTTGTTAATGACCTGAGTAACCACCCTCCTCATGGCCCAGTTTCTATCTGCAAATGCAGAGATTTGTTTGAGGTTTGGTGCGGTTACTGATGTAGAGGTAAAAATAAGTGAAGTCCGTCAAAAGTTATCTCAGATGATGATTGAAATTTGTTGACTATTGCAACAAAGTATATCCTGGAGGGCACACCATTTTTTTTTTTTTTTTTTGGAAGAAATATAAAGAGAATAAAAAGGTGCTCCTTGGACACTGGACTCTAATAACTGAAGATAAAATTTCTGCTCTCCAGTTCATGTATGTCCTCTTGCATTTGAAAAGAAACAAGGTGTGAGTAAAGGTGGCAGAGTGCTAATTGAAATCCAGTCCTTAAAAAACTTTGTTATAAATCAGGAAAGAGGACATCTGCTCCCATCTCTGCTCCAGACCTGAGTCAGTTATTTGTCTTCTCTGCCCTTTAGTTTCTCTGCTTCTGAAGGGTGTGTGGCAATATTTACTTTAGGATATGCTGAGACATAATTTATTAATATTTGTAGCATGCTTTCAGATCCCTGGGAAGCTGGGGCATGCAAAGACATTGATCTTATTAAAGCATGCACTAGTTAAACATGAAAATGAAGCAGTGCTTATACTAGGTAGGAGGACTTCTGTAAAAAGATCTTCATTTTTGAAAGACTGGGCCACTTGGCCTTCAGATTTGGCAAACTGAAGGCTTGCACCAGCACTTCCAGACAGGAAATGCAGCAATCATTAAAAATAGCAAAGGGAAGCACAACATTAATGAAGGGCAAATTGGATCCAGCAGTGTTTTTCCCAGTGATAGTGGTTAATCACTGAAACAAGGGGCCAGTGGAAGTGATGAATTGCTCATCTTTTGATGTCCTCAAGACTGAAGGCCTCTCTGGAGGAAATGCTTTAGACAAAAGTTATTGGGCTCAACGAAAGAGTAGCTGGGTAAAAATTAAAGCTCAATGACTTATGAAAGATACATGATCTACTGGTCCCTCTACGTGTGTGATTCATTTCATGCAGCTTCAGATGTCTGAAAGTTAGATGCCTAAGGTTGAACTGGTCACCCTGGACTCCCTTTGTAGTCAACAGTAAGAAAGAGGCATCTCCAGGGAATAATCCATATGTCGTGCCTTAGATGCCTGTTTTAGTGTGATGTGAATCACCCTCTGGGGTACCTGTTCCTCTTTATCCTCCATCAAGGCAGCCTGGGTTGATTTGTTCACATTCCATCATCTCCTCATTTTTAGATGCCCTAGGAAAGACACATCCCTCTGTGGGACACCTTGGAGGTGTGGAACAGCAACCCTTGCTTTATAGGACAGAGACCTGTTTTGTGGTAACACTTGCTTTGCATCATTTATGAGTCAGTTCCTGTTTGAGTCGTATTCCCACGTTGCTGAAGCCATCCTATGTTTTGAAAGGAGAACCCAAGAACATCCCTCTCATTTCTTCAGGGGCACAGATGTAGGCAAAGGTGGGCCAAATCCTGTGTTATTCTGGTGTAAAGTCCCATCATCTCACAGATTTTAGTGGAATTACCATGCCTTGCATCTTCAGACTAAGAGCAGAAATGAGCCATTTAGAAAGGATTAATCCAACTGCCAGAGCGATTTGATTCTTTCTGTTGATCAGATGATAAAGGGCAGCTCTGGAAAAAATGCTATATATCACAGAGAGTTTACAAAGTAAAGACTCTTGAGAAAATCCTTGTTGAGCATGTGGAGACAGTGTTAAAAACACTTTCATCGTTCATTTCTTCCTGTCCTGTAGTCTTCCTGGCGCCTCTCCAGATTCACTTCATCACTCGGTGTTACTTGGTTTAGACCTGTGCCTCTTGCATATCCCATTAATAGCAGATTCCTGCGTAGTGTGTCCAAATTCCTCAGGTCTAGCCCTGTCACTCAAGATGATGAGCCTTGTCAGCATGGTAGAGGTGTTCTCCGAGCCACTTGGAGAAGTGCTCAGCCCTCATCTCAGGTGAGACACTCTGGTGTTTAATGTAGGGGCTTAACCATCTTAAACACTCTGGATGTTTCCTGGATGCCCCTGCAGTGCAAGAAGGCTTCATTTGGCAGTGTTGGATCTTGAACCACATACAAGCTAGGAAGCTTTTCAGTGCATTAGTGAGTAGGCAGGAGATTCCCAAGGCAGAGTGTGCTTTTCACTCTTTATATAATTGCAGAGAAGTCAAGTATAACCATACAGCAAGTCTTGGTCCCTGCCAGTTGTCTGCTACCAGTCTACCTTCTCCTGGTGTGTTTTCTTCTTGGATAGTCACTCTTGAGTGTCCAACAGCTGCTGCCCTCCACCCAAGCAATGGAAGAGCGATCCTGGCATGTCTCACCTGTTTGGCTAAATCTGTGCTCCAGGAGCTGTGTGAAGTGGAGGGGCTGTGTGGACATGTGTCGCTGCAGACGCCGTGCCCACACCGGGTCTCTGCGCCACTGATCCTGAGGACAGCAGTATGTTGCCTCTGTCACTGTGTGTGCACAGCCTGATGTGCAGAGCAGTGATGGTGCAACCCAGATGGCGTGGGAAGGGTCGGGACTGTCATTCACGTGTGGCTCTTTCGGACTCCTTGTCCACCCAGTTTTTAGGCTCCCATGACGCTGCACCACAGGCTGTTTTAGCCATTCCTCGGTTCCCCCTCAAGCTGAAGGGAAATCTGATCTTCTCCAGTTATGGGGGACACAATACTCTTCCCACATCCAGCAGTTTCTGACCTTGGTGTTATGTGCATTGACTCAGCCAGCGGTGAATTTTCTGTCCGTAGCAGCTCCTCCCAGGGTGTCCGTGTTAATAGGTGGTTGAGGTGAGTTTTAACCTCCTGCTTCCCTTGGAGGCACAAATTCTGCAGTGACGGGGTTTTCTGTGCAAAGGTTGCCTGGGGGAAATTCGCTGTACACTGACCTCAGCTGTGGATACTTTGCACTTTTGGAGCTCAAGCATTCCTTCTGCTTGTAAAAATTCACCGTCCCATTAAGCAGAGGCCCTTCAGTGCAGTTTTCTCTCCTGCGTGACACACTCCTGCTGACGTCAACAGGATCTTCACTTGCAGCACAGGTACAGAGAATGCCTAAGGGGTCTCTCCATCAGGAAATCACAAGCTAAAGCTTTTATGACAACCTGTGAAACCTTGGCTCTGAAGCGACATTTGTTTTTCCCACTTTGCCAGAGTTCACTGTGGTCTGATAGGCTGTGAGCAGTGCAGAAGTCTCTTTATAACTCTAACCCTATTGTAAAGTTGGGGGTTTTCCTCCTGAAAAAAATATTTTAATTCTTTATTTGTTTGTTTGTTTGTTTTCAAACTGGGATCACTCACAGGTTTAGTCACGGAGGTTATACCCTTCTTCCAACAAAAGGACAAATTGACAAAAGTTGGTGAGATTCATTAGCTGGCTTGAGGATATTAAAAACATCACTGCCCCTCTTCAAGGAGTAGTTCAAGAAGGTGATATCTTTGAATCACAGAATCATTGGATCATTTAGGTTGGAAAAGGTCCTTAAGATCAACAAGTGCAATCACAAACCTAACACTGCCAAGTCCACCCTAAACTGTCCCTAAGTACCACATCTACTCCTCTTGAAGACACCAACATGCTCATGGAGATTTGCACCTCCACTTTTTTATGAGTTGAGATGCTTTCTAATTGCTAACTGCTCTTCTGACTCAGGTGCATCATTGCTACCCTAATGTGAGAAACCTTTTCTAAGAGGTAATAATAGCTTTTATCCCATGGTGGTGCATATGTCTATGAAGTGCTAACCCCGTATTGGGAGATGCAGAATATTTTCCATAGTCCAGGAGATGCTTAACACTGTCTCAAAATTCTCAGCTGGCTGCCTTATGTCCAGAGTCCCTGCTGCAACTGGAAAACAGAGCTGGGAGCAGTGTCAGAGAATTTTATTTCATCACTAAATGAATGGGTTCATATTCAGAAAGTAAGTGTTGTAATGAGCATATGAGGATATAAAACCTTTTCTGTTATTGATGATGAAAACTTGAATTCAATAAAAGCTAGCCTCATTCACTCAGGAAAGCTTCCTAGATATTAATACTGAGTAAATGAGTTGTTTGGTTTTAACTCTTGTGACTTTTTAAACATTAGAACATAGGAACTGTTACATCAGTCAAAGTCTTATTATTGTCTTATTTAAAGTTTCCTATTACTGACTGTAGCCAACACCAGATGCTTCAAAGGAGCATGCAAGAAACCACATGGTAGACAATAATAGTAAACATAATTTGATCATAAGAAAAATAGCTTTTATCCACTGCCTTCGTTCAGTGTTTGGCTTATACCATGAGACATGACAGTTATATCTTATTACACATACATATTTTCTTAAGGTGACAGCAATTTGCAGAGGAAGGGACTGGAATTTGGGAGGTATGAATGGGATTACAACATTATCCCTTCATGGAATGGGTGACTTAGACCAAATGACATCATCATTTTCATCATTTCCAAGAGCACCTCCACACCTAAATACCATCGAAGATCTTGGCACTTAGGAGTTCCTGAGATCTAGGAACTAAGACTATTATAAGAGATCAAGGGAAGGTTATGAGAAAAATCAGATCTGTATCTTAAATAGGAACAATTATTTCAACAAGTGGCTGTGATAGAGAGAAGTTAAACTGGTGCAAGGGAACACAGTGTGCTGTTCTCTTTTTTGGACTGTGTACTCCAGGCACTTGGCAGTGCTTGCGTGTGAACTGATGGGTGTGCAATCATTTTGGCTGTTTCCACCCATCCAGTCTCTTCAGTGCAAACCCTCCACTTGTTTGCATGTATCCTTCACTCAGTGGGGAGAGACGAGCACTAAAAACAGAAAGGCAAAAATCCCCCAGGCAGTCAGTTCTGATCACACTGTTCACTGTTATTATTTTAAAAAGAGGAATGCGGAAGTACAAACAGAAAGTCCTTGTTCTGTTCATCTTCCTGCAGCCAACTCAAGAAACTGCCTTTTGTCCTTCCTCTGCAAAGAGTGAGCTAGGAAATGAATGACATCTGAAGACAAGAGACGGGTTGCTCACCCCAGATTTTGTCAGAAGGTCACCTTGCAGTTCTCTGTGGTTCAGAGATGTTTTTATTATTCCTCTTTTAACATTGGTAGTTCTGGTTTGTTGGGTTTTTTTTTTCTGTTTTCTTTTTTTTTCTTTGTTTTTTGTTTTCTTTTTTTCTGCTGCTTCTCCCTCTTCACACTAAATGACGAGTTATGAAACTTTGTGGTTTTCTTGTTCTTAATGTGAGTATTGAAAAATGATAATGTGCCCAGCGCATGTGACGGGGCGCTCCCTCCTGCTGCTCCCAGCTCCCTCCCCGTCAGCTGCTGTGGCTCTTCATCGCATTTAACCGCTCCCGGCTTGCAGAATATATTGGTTTCCGTTCTCAGACCTTCTTTGTCTTCTGTGCAGCTGTTTGTTTCACAGTGTGGTCAGTGTCTGTGGAGTAGATCAAACCCACTTCTAAACTCTCCTCTCCTCTCCTCTCTTCCCCCCTCCTGGCTCTGCAGAGGTCGCAGAGCTTGCTGGGGGTTCTGTGCTCACGCTGGGAGGTATCAGCGGGGAGAAAGGGAAACCATTAATAAAGGATGGGTGAAGCAAACTGCAGAGTAGCTGCAGGCTCTGGTCCTACCCCCAGTCAGAGGGCAGGAGATTCATCCTGAGCCTCGGAGATCTTTTTGACACATACTCAGGAAGGTGGTGGGTAAATGGTGTGGTGTGATCCAAGGCAGTCGCCATTTGAAATAAGAAGGGACATACCAGTGCTTCAAGCCTCTGAGTTTGGTCTGGGTGTTCTTCTGCCTGATTTTATTGAGCTGATGTCCAGTTTGGGGGAGAAAAACAGTCTTTCCATCAAGCCTGTAGTATCTGACTTCTGTTGTGAAAGGCAGTGAACACTCGGGTGCCGCTTGTGAGGAGATACCCACAGTCTTCTTCAGTGGTACACCAAAAAGGTAGTATCTGTCTGCTTATCACAGAATCATAAAGGTTGGAAAAAAAACTCTAAGAACATTGAGTCCAACCTTTAAGTCTTATTATGGGCAAGGAATTGCAAGTTCAAAATACGAATTAACTTCTGTGAAATAGGATTTTGCATGACAATAGTTGTAGCTGGACAAAAACAAACTTAGGAGCCCAGCCTAAGCACAAAGTGTAGGCAAGCCTTAATTTAGAGTTTCCCAGATTAGATTTCTTCCCACTCCTGCATAGTCTGTGCACCTAGAGAAAGGATGTGGAGCTTCCAGGACCTGCCAGGACATTATCAAATAGAAAATGCTTCTGTGCCAGCGTGACTTGAGCATAGTTTCCTTTGGAATATTCAGCTGTAAATTCACCTGCCCCTACAGAATAATCTGGTGGAGAGTTAAATATCTGTTTCCTACATGCATTAGTTGCTGCGTGAAACACAAGTGACTTTATAGATTTATTTTTTCTTCCTTTTCAGTGGAAACTCATGGGTGGGGGTGGGGCTTCTGTATTGCAGTTCAGGTGAAAAATGTGCTTGTGGTCTTCCTTGGAAATTACGAAGTATCCCACAGCATTGTTCATGTATTTAACCTGAAGTGATTTTGTTAGAATATTCTTCCCTTTTCAGAATAGTTTCTAAATGATGTCCCACAGTTTACACTCCAAGCCAGGAAAACTATATATGTGGGACAAAACAGTAAGTACTCCTTGCAGTTTATAAGGTGCTACAAACTCTAATAAAAATAGAATAGAAATGTTGAATATTCATTATACTATTACCACTCTCCTGGGAAATGGCAAAAGGCACCAAAACTATTTCATTCAATAGTATTTTGGATTTATGCAGTCTGTTGTTTCAACAGTATCAAAAGCTGTGTAGCCACTCTGGTTCACCCATGGTAGTAACTAAGTATTATAAATCTTCATAGGAAAAAGAAAAGAAATATAAACCCATCTTTGCTCATTTCAGTAGGATAAAAAAAAAAAAAAAAAAAAAAAAGAAAAAAAAAGAAAAGGAAGAAAAACAAATAGAAGTTAAGAGGGAGAATATCACTATATGTATTAATAAAATACTGCCTCTCTTGGCCTTGGCCTATGGTTTTCACTTTCAGGCAGTACTGCTCCCTTCTGAATGCTTTATATTCTTTATGATCCGTAATAAAGAGGGGTGCCATCAGCAAACATGGTAGTATACATGCCAAGAATCCAGGTACTCCCTTTGGAATAAGTGTGACGGCAAAAGATGTGAAATGTGGGCATCTGACAAACTGGCTTATCCCCTTGAATATTCTTGAGGAAGCAAACAAAGGGAAAACAACACTTCCCCCTCCCTCCCCACCCTCCCCCCCCAAAAAAAAAAAACACAAAAAAAAACCCCCAGCAAAATCTGAAGTCTCTATCAGTAGTCCTTGGAGATAAAGTCTTATCATAAAAAACAGAGACCACTGCAAGCCAGTCCATGAATCACAGCACTTAAGCCTGAAGAGTCACATTCCTTGTTGACACAGACCTTCAGTAGTCCCATTAAATGTAATGGGGTTGCACAAGATGTAAATCACTGTAAAATATGAACCCTGATCTAATTTCTTTCTCTGAGATGAATTACTTCAAAGCCATTGTTCCTTATTTCCTCCTTCTCTAAAATCCTAGTGCAACAGAATTTTTGAAAGGAAATTATTTTAGCTATCAGTACTCTTGAAAGAAAAGCTGCTGTTGGCTCTCTCTTTGAAATTTGACTTTAAAACACAGGAAGGGGTTTCTTGCTTGAGACTCCTTGTCCTTGGACAACATACTCGTGGCTGGGCTATTTTAGCAGTGAACTAAACAGACAAGTACAATTTATGTGTCCATATATTGGAGTATACTGGGAAATAATGTATGTGTTGTGGTGAAGAGTTAGTGGTCTATTGCATTCTTTCCATGGTAATTAGGAGGCAAATGACCCTTCTGATGGCAAAATTGAATTATGCTTGTGAATGTTCAGTAGGGACCACTGTACCTATTGCAAGAGGGTGACTTGAATGGCCTGAGAGGTCTTTCCAAATGTAATATTTATGACTTGGTGAGTGGTGGATTTCAAGCCACTAGCAAGAAAGGGTAACACCAATAGCTGGAACGACCTGCATACATGTCTTTGTATGAAAAATAGAAATTCAATACTGTAAATCTACTTGTCTTTGCCTTTCTATTACTTCATCTACTGTTCCTAAAAAGAAAGTTCCTTGTGCCTACCCAGTACCAAGTATAAAAAATTTAAAAAAAAAAAAAAAAAAAGTCCAAATCTTGACCATGTTGTTTGTAAAGACATAGATGTAAAATTGTAGTGAGTAACATTCTACCTTGTACAGAGGAGATTTTTTCCAGTCATATTGCACTGCCACAGAGCTTTTTTTTTTTTTTTAAATGAATCACACGAATTGGGGCTTAGTAACACCACACAGAGGGTTAACTATATCTGTAGTTTGACATAACTTGTGTTTAAAGATACTATGGTAGTTTTTTTTTCCACTCAGAATGTTGCCCTAGGTCACCACTTGAAGGCATTAAATGTTACACTGTGACATATTTTCCTTAATGGGCCTTTCACAGATGACCACGTGGAAGCTGAGGCACATGATACTATGGGAATGGTGGGTCAGATATCCCTGTGCTACTGAAAAAACAGCAAACATCCTCAGAACTGTTTGAAACAATCCCAAAATAGTTCATCCATAACACAGGTGGATAATCAGAGTATGCGTGGTGGGTGGTGATGGTTTGCAGATTTCATCAGTATGTATTTGGAATGACTTGCATAACTGATTCATGGCCTCATCACCCATGATTAATGTGCTATAAAGTTACAGGAATTAAAATGTCTCACTGGCACTTGGTGAAGCAGGGGCCTTGCAGAAAAGAGCAGTATGTGACCATGTAATTAAAGCCTCTACCATTAATCTGTTTGCAGAAATGGACTGAAATGAGGCCACGCTCACAAACTTATCATGAGATCTTTGAGGTTCTTGTCTTTGCTATTGTACTGTTTTTAAGACAGGTTTCAAGTCATTCATTATATATACTTATTATATATTTTCTGTAAAGCAATGTGATTACTTAAAAGTTCCCATGCATAAGACTTTGGGGAAATAAGGTCAGGTGGTTTTCTCTTCTTATGCAAGTGATACTGTTTCACCTACTTTCACGATGTTATTGCCCTTTCCTTTAGTCCTTGGATGCAAGGGGTTAAAGGAGCTAATTCAGTTAAATATGTGTATCTCTACTGTATTCAGACCTGAACTAAACCTGAGCCCTGTCATGGTAGACACTGTGATAGGTGGGTCTTAGTCCTTGAACCTCACAGGCTAAAGCCATTTCTAGATGCCAAAACAGGAGATAGTCTCTTCTGGTGTTTTGGCTGGTTATGATCAAATTCCTTGCGAAAAGGCAAAGAGGGCACAAGAAAATAAGAGGAAACAGGGGGTTTTCTAAAAACCTATCTGGTGTCTTAATCACAAAATCGTCTTTCCTCTGAATGAGCTTTTCCTTATCCTTTGGGCTTGATTTTCCAGAAGGTTAAATAAGCTCCTTTATCAATACTTAGACAGCACTTGCCAGTAGTAGATCCACTCTGATGGAGAGCAACAGTTCACTTACTCTTAATGGAGATTCCTTCATTTTCCTTGACAGGAAGGGTGGTAGCCAACACATGACTGTTTTAAGCTATTAAGCATTTAAAGTATTGCAAGCACATGAGAGTAGGTGGGGAAGGGACAGGGGCAGTGAGAAGAAAGCCACACACTGGCTCACAGTCAAGAGCCCCCTCTCTGATTTCAGACAGATCCAGAGGACTGCCCTACCATAACTGGAAGAAAGGCTAATCCCTGGGATCATTATATTCACAATCCTGCCTTGTGATCTTTATAAATCTCCCTCTGAACACAGAGGATGAGCATCCTGGTGGGATTGTCAAAACGCTTTTTTGTATGAATGCTTGGTTCAAAAGGAATCAACACTGTGAAGTGCCCGTGAAGAAGCAACCATCTGAAGGTTTGCCTTATGAAAGATTAACTTGCATCCTACAGTTTCTTTTTTTTTTTTTTTTCTTCCCCCCACAAAGGTTGTTCTTAATGGCTCATGTTTTAAATGCACCCTGTTTAATTATTTATGAATCTTGAGCAGTATTTTCTGTGTTTGGAACTTTTTCCATGGCACTAACCTCTTTATTTCACACCACTGAAATCACACGCTGCCCTGTGTACAAAACAGCATCTAAAGGGCCCCTGGAGAAAATGCACACAGCAAGTGTGTAAGGACTGTTTAAGCGTGTGTGTGAGGTGGGTTATTTGCTTGATTGCTTTGACTGGTAAGTCAGGGAGTGTGGCAAACGCAGCAGCAACTCCACAAAATTGTTTCAGACCCCAAGGTTAAATTTTACCATGCAAGAGTTTTTAATTATACCTTCAAAAGAAGTATTTTCAGGTGGTTTTGCTAATGGACATCTCCCAGAAATTATGTATGGATAGGAGTGGTTTTAAAATCACTTGGAGTCAAGTAAAAGAGTGAGGAGAGAAGAATCACATGGATGCCCCAAGTCTGGAAGTGTTCAGTGACAGGTTGGATGGGGCTCTGAGCAACCTGGTCTAGTGGAAGGTGTCCCTACCCATGGCAGGGGTTTGAAATGAGATGAGGTTTAAGATCTCTTTCAACCCAAACCATTCTGTGACTCTGTGATTCTTGCTACGGGCTTTGATAGTGCAAACATAGATAATACCCTGGATTAATAAGCCTACAGTTCTAACACAAGGAAATTCAGGAGTGGGATCCTTATAAGGTTCTTAGCTGTGTTAGAAACTGGTAAATAAATGTGGGCTCATATGCACACTGATGAGCAGGTCCAGCAACAAAGTGTGGTTGCTGAAAACCACCCTTGCTCAGCATCTTTGGTTTTACCCCTTCTGACCATCAACAATTTCTCAGACCTGTATCAGAGTAACCTTGTTTTCACCATATGCAATAAAATTCTGTAAGTGGCAGAAACTATGGGATTTCTGCTGAAACATGGAAGGGAAGAATGGGAAATGTGATGTCTCCTTTTCTATCATTGCACAGTTGCTCCCTGTAGCATTTTCTCCATTCTCTATAAATTTTTCTAGTCCTAAGTGTTCAGAATGTGGGTTTCCTGTTGCATTTGTGGGCTGCCCTATGACTTAATACATCTTGCTGTCAGCGGGTTCTAATATTAAGCCTGAATTTCCTTTCATTTCATCCCTTTCCTCCCATTTGTGTTGTGAAAAGTCTCTTCAGCTGTTGATAGGACAGTGCTGGGACTGAGAAGGGGAATTTTGCTCAGTCTTTTGGCATTCAGTGGGCTCTGTTTTACAATGGAGATTGCACTGATATTATTGATTGCACCTGCACTTGAATATAAAGATTAGCTTAAAGAAGGACAGATGCCTTCAGTGCTGAATTTTGGCCTCCTGGGGAGGGAAAGTTTCTAGACCGAGTCAAACTTGACTTTATCTGAGAGTATATTGCAATCAGACATTGTCCCTTTTCCATCTGCAGAGCAATCTGCAGAATCTGGGCAAGTTTTCTCCAAGGGAGATGTCACGGCCTATTGCGAAATAACTCTTCATTTTCCAAAACACTCTTGCAGCTGAATCTTTTCCCATACATGGAGTCCCCTCTCTACAGCACACAGCAGTAATGACACCCGCTCTGTATATAGCATTTGTGGTGATTTTAAAGGGTTTTTTTTTCTTCTTTTTTTTTTTAAGCTTTTTCTTTTTTTAAGCTTTTTCTTTTGCAAGAAAACGGGATCAGGCACTCTGAAAGCACTGGTGTTTATTCCGGGAGAAATCCATCCAAGACAAGTGAACCGTCAACACCTACTTCTCAATAAACAACTGTCAGGGTTTTGAGTAAATGAGGGCTGCGTGTGTGGGTGTGTGTGTCTGTTGGTTATTTAATTGCTCCATGAGTCTCCTCGTATCCCTAGTAACCTCCATGTTTTCGTTTGAGTTACACCGAGGCTCTGCAGAGCTGTATTCCCCGAGCTGACGCTGGTTCCGAGACAAGATTGTTAGAGAGCAGCCTGGCTTTGTTTGCTGCGCGTGTTACCGCAGCGTGGGCAGAGAATTTAAACAGGCACCCATGACCCCTGTGTGCTTCAGAAGGCGTTTTGTGCTGCTCTGATGCCTCTGAGGCTCCCTCGCTAACTCCTGCGCTCCTGAGAGGACCAGGCTTTGCTTCTTTCCCCTCAGGATGTAGCGGTTGGAAGGAAAAGGTTTTAGCTCTGTTTCTTCGGTTCACTAACACAAAAGCACTTTTGCATTAGATTTTGCTGCTTGCCCAGATAAACAAGTAGGTATAAGCACACCCTTCAGGTAGACTTTGCACCTTGTCTGTTGCTGGCCTAAGCTGTCAGTGAGAGAAAGGTATCTTGCCTGGGTCTTGAGGTTGTTACCCCAATAGGAATGGAAATCAGATCACTGGAGCCTAAGCTGGGTGGCCTGCTCCCCTTATTTTATTGGGAAGGTGTTCTTTTTTTTGTTTGTTTGTTTGTGGTGGTACAGGGTCTTCAGAAAAAATGGTAAACCAAGCTGGTCAAAATTTAATGAGTTTCATGCAAAGTTTTTTTCATTTTAATGTTTTCCAATCTGTGTTCCTTTGAGGAAATTGTGCAGACATCCTCACTTCAGCAGGGCCTCCTCTAGAATTTGAAAAAAAGTCCTCTGAAACAACTTCTTTACTTAAATCATGATTTATATAATACTAGTAGAAGCCTCTGCCAAATTTGTGGCTCGGTATTGTCCAATAATCACACCGCAGAAGACTGTCCCTGAACTTCTCAAAGACCAGGGAATGCTAAAGTCAGTGACAGATACAAGAACAAAACAATCATTTCTAAAATCCTGGATCAGTTAGACCATGCTTACTATCACAGTTCTGAAGGTTTTTTTCGTGGTAAAATAGCTGGAAGTGACAGGAAGGATAAACTGGTAACTGAAAGAACAAAGAGAGTGTGTTGGTGCTCCAAAGGATGCCAAAACTTGGTCCAGCATCTGAGTGGTCAAAATACACTGACCCCACTTGTGGGGAGACTCCTAGTTCCCAGGTTTGATGTCTGACACCATGCAGTGCTCTCTCCCTAGTATTTTTGTAATTATATACCTTTTTCCCCTCTGCTGAGCCTGTAAGCCTGGGGAACAGTGACCAAGAGTCGAAAGCGCATCTATAGCAGAGAACACCTACCTCAAACCACATTTAACCTCAGCAGAGGAAAGCCTTTATAGTCTCACAGTCATCATCTGCAACTTGGCTTAGAGGGCTGAGTAAGGCACTGCTCATTAAAGGTGTGGTGATGGGATGAATCCTTTCTGGAAGGACCACAACTGGTCCAGAGGTGCTCTTGTGGGAAATAACCTACTGAAGAAGCAGAAGCAAAGGATACACAGAGGCAGGTGATGGTGCTGCTCCATGGGCAGTTGTTTGAGTTGCATTCTTACTGTGGTCAGCTGTGCTACCCTGTGGTTAACAAAATATCCATAACTTGAGATTTTACTGATGAGTAAACCTCAAGACACTGAATAAAGGTCTGAACAAGAAGCTAAAAGTGTTCTCATCTAAACAGCATGACCAGTTTGAATGCTGTTAGGAGATTTGCTCTGTTTTCAAAGTCCCATTTTTATACTGTGGCATTCTCAGAGGGAGTGTAAGGAAATGTTAACCTCTGTAAACTTACAAAAAAACCCAAAAAACAACCAAACCTGGGTTTAAATTCAATTGTTTAAGTAAGTTTGTCTTTATTTTTGTTTCCAAAATACTTTCTTGCCTGGTAGCAATGAAGAAAAGGTAGAGATTGTGGTGTCTGCTCCTCCATGGTTTGCCTCAAAAAGGAAAGAATAGTTTTTCAAATGAAGACTTTATGGTGTTTTAACTTGATGGTGGGTTATAACTTGATGGTAAAAATTCTCTTCTTCAGGTAGGAGGAAGGACATTAGCCAACACCCTAACAAATCACAGTTTACTGTAATTGAAATGAGTTTTCAATTAAATTTATGGATCTCTATGCCAAAAAAAAGGAAAAAAAAATTTAAAATAAATATATTTAAAAAAAAAAAAAAAAAAAGAAAAAAAAAAAAAGATAAAGGGTGGAAAACTTGAAGGCTCTTTCAGAAACAGGTTGAGCCTCTGTACATTTTAGTCATCAGGAAATGTTTCCCAAAGACTTTTGAAAAGGCACAATTCAGCCCTTTAAATCTAATATGGAGCAGCAGTAAAGGGGTTAAAAGTTCATGACAATACACTGAGGTAAATTGGGTTTTATTAACTCTGCCTCCCTTCAGATATCTAGTTTAGGTGCCTGAAGTAGCTTCTCAGGTGTCCTGTGCAGTCAGTGGAGTGAGAGAGCCTGCTCTGATGTCCTCTTGGTTCCTCTTGGGCTGTAGAGTGAAACCAGGATCCTAAACCAGGTGCTGATAAGAGTTTAGTGGCCAGAGCCACACTCTGAGAATACTCTGCTCTGACTGATGAGCTGCGACAAGCTTTTCTACAGGTGGGGCTGGATGGTCAATCCTTGCAATTCTTAATAGGGACCATTGCAAAACTGATCTCCTACCTGATCAGGTCCCTCTGAGCTACAACCTGGGTAACAACTCAAGTCATGTGGAGGAAACCTGGGTTTGAATCCTTATCTGGATTTCTTATTTTGTCTCCAAATCCAGGATTCACTTTCTCTGGTTCCTGACTAAAAACTATTTCTGTAGGGCAGGAGCTGAAAGCACAAAGACTTTGCTTTAGACCCAGACTTTCCCCCATCTCGCTCAAAGCAAAGCCCTGCTGAGCTCAAGCCTCTGTCTAAAGTGTCCCCTCCTTTTCAGACAGGAGAAGCACAACAGGTCTGCAAGGGGAGAAAATCTAATTATACTGCATATGTTCTAATTTAGGTTGCTCTGGGTTGCTGGGACTCTGAGCAGCACAAACACAAGGTCACTTCTTGCCTGCCACCTCATCCTTTGCTTGATGAGAAGTGGACAGACAGGACAGCTTTTCCTGGTGTAATTACCTCAAGGGTGGAGGACTGGGGATCTTCCCCAAGTTTCATTCTGTGAGACTAAAAGCCCTTCTTTAAAACTAAATGCCCAGCAACACACTCACACACAGACACAGGCACCACACAGGGCCTGTATGTGCTGCCACAGCAGATGCGTGGATAATCTGTTGTTAATACCTCCACAAAGCTTTAGAAAAAAACACTCTTGTGGGTTTGCACCACAGAAATCAGAGTCCTG
Organism: Pyrocephalus nanus; assembly: GCA_038380795.1. Lineage (NCBI taxonomy): Eukaryota > Metazoa > Chordata > Aves > Passeriformes > Tyrannidae > Pyrocephalus > Pyrocephalus nanus. The sequence continues at coordinate 3,287,859 of CM076263.1, read as the reverse complement.
TATGTATGAGGCTTCCTCAAGTCCCAGGTGACTGGCTGTGAAAAGGTGCTGCTGTGATGAAACACAGATTTTTGTTAGTCCTTTGGCAAACAGGAATTCCGGTTGTGTCTGTGTTACCTGCAGACACTTTAGGTGTCACCTTCCGACTCAAACAGCAAAGGATCAGTTTGTTTGCACTTCAGCCAGGCATTCATTTATTCCAAGTCATGCTCACCTGGATTGCAAAACGCCTTGGAAGGCCCTGGTCATGGAACCTTCATGGGCACTGGCAAAAGTCAGGGTGAGGAAAATGAAATTCTCCTGTTGGCACCGGTCAAGGAATGTGGAAAGACAAATTGGGCAGATCACTGAGCCTTAGTATTTCCATCTGTAGTGTGCAGAATAATGACTCTTACTTCTTTCATGAAGTGCTTTGAGATTTTCTTAAGATAGACTTTAGTTACCAACAAGGTATTTTGGCTTTGTGTGAAATATGCAGAGATGTAATAAACCTTTGTTACTTGCTTGCTCTTTGGTTTATACCCCCCTTCCACACTGTTTTTACTCATTGAAGTACTATTTTTACAGCATGTAAATCCATGATTCTTGATGGAGAACAGCCTGCAAGCCAACAGAAACAATTGCCTGTTCTGAATATATTTACTAGTAGGTGCCACCAGATGGGAACATATATGATGAGGAAACTAAAAATTTAATTTCTAATATTTCCTGCTGCAGTCCTGAGTCCTTGTCAGTCCTTTTTTTTTTTGTCATACCTTTTGTACCAAAGCCCAGCACAGCACTGCCTTCTCTTTAAATACTCCCTTCATAAGAGTAAATGCAAAATATGTTACATTTGGAGAAAAGAATGTCAGGAAGCTTTATTTCTTTCTTCATCTCTGGAGATATTATGCATGCAGATATTGGCACCCTCAATTACCTATTCCAGAAGGGGAAAAAAAAAAAAAAAAAGGAAAAAAATTTACTGTAATAAATCTCATGGCCTCTAGTCAGGTAAAAAGCGATATTCTTAGATATCCATAACAGGCTGAGCAGTCTGCAGCAGCAGAAATTACAAGGGCTGCACACTGAACTAAATTCCCTGGCACTTTAAAGTGCACATTTTCCAGCTTTGCCCTTTCCGTAGAATTCCACAGAGGCCACCCATCGCTACTGCTGATAAGGTCGTGTGCAGGGTGGGTGATGAATCTTGCACTGATTTCAGAAGGTTGCTCTGTCTGGTAGCAGAAAAATAGATATCTGTGTATCCTTGAGAGAAATCCCTGAAGGGGGACTATGCAGAACAGTGTGTATTGTCTAGTGCTAAACAAAACAAAGGGGGAAAACACACAAAAAGCCATAATAACTATTGAGTAATACCTAAATGCTTTCCTTAGAGTGCAATAGATTTTTTTTTTTTTGAAGTATGTTTGAAGCAGCCGCTGAATAGTTTTTGCATCAGTGACTTCAGCGTATGCAACCTTTTTCTATAGTTGTTTGAGACTTTAGTTTTTGCTCTTTTTTTTTTTCCCAGCACACCCAAAACCCCCACCAAAACAGCCTCCAGAACACCAACTGTGGTGTGGTGGACGTTTGGATTGAGGCAGAGGTCTCCAGCTGTTCAGAGCTTTGCACTTGGGCTCATGTTTTGAGACTGTGATGTGCCTTACAGAACAGCAGAGAAACTTAAACTAGAAAAGACCAAATCAATATGTTCTTCTATATTTAAAACCAGGGTGTGGGAGAGGGAGGGGGAAAGCAGTGTAATAAAGCAGCCAGTCCCTTAAACTGACTCCAGGGTTCTTTGTGTCATCAGGTCCAGGATGTTTTGATTTTGTGGCGTTTTAGAGATCTGTGAGGCTTAGATCCAGATTAGGTGAGACTTCGTGTCTTCTTTTAAAGGTCAGGGCCAAATCTCAGGTATTTGGTGAGGACAGAGTCAGTCTGGAAGAATATTTCACCTATATTTGCCTCTCAAAAGTCCTTGCTCAGCCAGGGTAGTGGAATGACAATAGAAATCACAGTGACTTTTCCTATGCCATGCTGATAGCCTGAGTGTGTTGAATCAGTGGATTTTGGCATCACTCACAGTTGCAGAACCACGTATGGTACAAGGCTGCCCACCCTCATTCCAGGGGGAACCACATCTCACTGGGTTTGTCGAGATAGAAAGGCCCTTTCTAACAAATCAGCTCTGTTTTACCAGTGGGACACACCACTTTACAGCAGCAGGGAACATGGCAATGAACGGAATTGTTAAAAAAATGTGAAATATTCTCTTTGGTCTGTGGAAGAATTGGGATGAATCCAGATCTGAGGTATGTCTAGGAATGGAAATGATCCCAGGGGAAGAGAGAATAGACTATGAAGAGTGAGATTTGTTACACTGGGATATAGACTCCCAGAAGAAGGGGCTGAAGGCACATTGCTGGAATTGCTTGACACCAGGTTGGACAAAACACTGGAGGATATAGAGAGGTTATATAGTCACAGATTTAAGGCTGGAAAGAACCCCTTAGTCAAACCTCCTGCATGACTCATACCAGAGGATTTGCCTAAATGTGTTTCTGTTACAAGTCCAAGAGCTGTCATGTACTGATGCATATCAGTTAGAAAAACACTCAGCCTTGATTAAAAGAAACTTCCAGTTCTAGAAAACTCATTGCTGATAAGCTGTTCTCATGATTATTTATACACCCTATTAAAACTGTGAACCATGTTTCTCATCTCAGCTTTCCTGGCTTCAGCTCCAAATCCTGTGTATCTGCCAAACTGAAGGACCTCCCGTGGCACTGAAGGACCTTCCATGGCATTCTTGTCCCACGTATTTTCAGGCCCTTTTATGTGTATCTCAGATGCTTTTAACACCGGGTTCACCTGTGCTTTAAGCAGTCTTCCTCTCTCTCCTCGAGTAGCTCTTTGAAACCCTTACCTTCTGCCAGCTATCACAATGCCAGCTCTTCAAAATAAGTATGTTTTGAAAAGAAAGAGGCATACCTTTCCCCCATTAGCAATGGACAAATGCACTTTGAGGTCTAAAACACTTACTGCTGTTTGTGATTTACCCTCTTTGCCAAGCTGCTTGGACAGGAGACTATATCTTCAGTGTCCAGTACTTTTATAGACTTACTCAACTTGAGCGTGCAACCAGCACTTAAGAGGAAGTAATAGCAGGGCTTGGAATGGTTTTGCTTTGTCAACATGTGTAGAGCAAAGAAATGTACTTAAGTGAGTTACTAGAACAAGGGCAATTAAAAGGGCAATGCTCTGAAGTGCTGGTGGTACCACATCTTTGCTCTGTCTGGTCTCAGTGTCTCTGCTCCTAAGGGGAGAGTGAGCATAAAAATCACTGGATTTCTGCACTGGTTCAGGAGTTTTAAGGGTTTGTCCAGACCAGATTCTCAGTATAAGATAGGCTAGTTCTGACCTGGGTGCTACCCTGATGCTAATTCTGTTCTGGATGCTAGTCCCAGGCCTGAATTTATATTTAAAGGCTTTTACCTACATATTCAACCTCATGGAGGAAAGACTGGGGACTCTATAAGCTGAATTTTACGCCTTATTTGTTAGGTGAGAAGCTAGAGAAGTTTGGGAGGTCACTCAAGCACTAAGCTGTGCTTGGGGTATTTTGCAATCACCTTTTCTAGACCACTGCTCCTGCCCTTTCTTTTTCTGGTCTGTGCTTCTCTTGATTTATGTGTATAGAAAACAAACCTAAACTTGGTCAGGGCCTCAAAGTGATGCTGTTGTACCTTAATAAAATTGTAGTTAGCCTGGTGATGTTGTGAAAACAGCTGAGAATGTCTTGAAAGTATAAAAATTAAGGGACAATAAAATCTTGGGATCAGCTCCCAAATGGATTTCCTCTGTAGATTCACACTTAATAAAATACAGAGAATTGCATTTTATTTTGGTACATAAATACTGATAGTGGAGGACTGTGGTGTTTAGAAGGGAGAATCGCTCCACCAGAAAACTCGCTTCAGCAGAATGATGCAGTCCAGTTGAGCCTCTTTTATGATCTGAGAAATGACTGCTTTTATAGCACACTAAATAAAACCTGCTACTCGAGCTGGAGGTTTATTAGTAAAGGTGATTTTGTCATAGCTGGGGAGGGAGGGGAGGAAGGAGAGACGAGGGAAGAACATCAAAGAAGAGATACGTGTCATTCAGAAAAAGCACAGCAACGTCCCAAAAAATGCAGTGTCACTCTTCATCACCTCACCTAGCATCACCAGGGAGACATTTTGTGTCACTCTATTGTTGTTGTTGCTCCATCACATTCTTACTAGCCTGCTAGACTTGGCTACAGGTCTGGTGGGGAACCTGCAAAAACATCTGTGTGGAAAAACCAAATCATGCAGGGGATGGTAAGATTAGTTCTTGTTGGAGAGCAATCAGATTTACCCAGGGCAACATGTGTTTTTGCTGCTGCCCAAAATAACCCCTTTTGTGGTCTTGAAAGAGGACTTGCAGCTGGGCATTAGCATTCCCACAACACATGTCCTGGTGCACTGCTGAGTGTCCTTCCTCTAACCTGCCTTCCATCATTCCTTAATGATTCTATGACTGTAAAATCACCTGACTGAAGACTTAAATCCCGAACAACCATGTCCCAGGAGCATCAGAAACAGAGATGTCTGCCATGCTTTGACAACTTCAATGTGTGCAAGGATATTTCCGTGCTTATTACTTCCTGAGGCTGCTACCAGTTGCAGGGAAGAGGGAAGAGGGATCACTTTTTATCTCACAGTGGTGAAAATAGGGGAAATGTTTTAGGGAAACTGGAGCATAAAGCTTCTGAAACCCCACTCATCTTGTAGCCTTTTGCAAATGGGACAGGTTCCACTGCGTGCCTGCTTGGACTATTGTAAGGACTGCTCACTGTGCAAGGCAAGATGGGTGTGCTCCTATTCCCTTCTGTCAGAAGGGAATTATTTTACTGGTTAAAACAAAGAAGAATCCCACTTTGCAGTCTGATACAGCTTTTGGGGAGAGTCCAGACCACATCTCATCTCTGGGTGCTACACAGCACTGTCTTTGAAGAGAGTGCAGTGACTTTTCAGTGTGTACCCAGTGGAGCCATAAATTCACCACATATGACCGCTTTAGGCAGATTTTCCAAAGGTAATGAACCTCCCGCATTTGGCTGCTGAACACTGAAGTTCATCTTTTCATGGTGAATTTGCTGAAGGCACAGGTGGTGCTCTCACTAAATTCCAGGTACAGGACTCAGATCTTAAAGAAGGACCGTGGAGGACGATGTATATTTGACCTGTCCCACAAATTTTCATGAGGTTTATAACCCAACTGTGCCAGATAGATGTTCTGGCAGATTTCTGGACTTTTTGCTAATGCTGTTGCACATGCAATACTTCATACCAGACCTTAGCTGCAAGCAGGATGCTGTGAAAGAATTAATCTGGTGGTCAGTAACTGCTAAATGAAGTGCATGCCAAAAGAATGATGAGCTAACAGACTGCAGCTCAAAGCTTTTATGAGCTTCTCTAAATGCCTGTTTTCAGGTGAATTCAGCATCTCCTTGACATTTAAGGACTCAATTTATAATCAAATTATTTAACTCTAGTGGAAAGAATCACTGGCCATGATGGAAAAGCCATTTATATTTTGCCCATCCCTTAAAAAAAAAAAAAAAAAAAAAAAGTATTCAGGGTAATGCTGCAATTCCTATATTAAATGAAGGATAAAAGAAACCTTTCAATGCAAATTAAGCACTATAGGCTTTTAAAAATTATAGGAGAAACCTAAAGTGCATGGCTGCTCACATCCTTATTTCCAATTTAGCTATCTGAGACGTGCTGAAGCATTAACATCCTGGACAACACCACAGACCTTTCAGAGATTAATACCCCTTACTTCTCACATTTCTGCAGGTCCCAGTTTGCCTTGGGATCCTTCTGCTCTCTAATTTTGGCTGAGTCAAGTACAGATATACATTGCCCTCTACAACTTGAAGTTACAGAGCAAAATGAAAGAGCGGGGTGAGACGGAAACCTGTATGTGCAACACCACAGTGCACACTGGGGAGAGTAGGCTGAGCTCCACAGAATTACACCATTTCTGAAGGGATGGAGGCATGTTTTATATACAAATAATAAAGCCTTAATATCACTGCTGCAGTTAAGTTCATTAGCAAAGCTTTTGAACAAGTGAAAGCACAGCTAAGCAAAAAGGCGTCTTGCTCTGCAAGCCCTGGCTTTGTGGATACAAATGTCTGAAACGTTTGCTTAAAAATCTGTGCACGGGCTTGAGGCCAAACAAGGACCAAACCAGGGTTATCTCAGAAGTTGAATGGGCGAAATTGTATGAGTCCCATTGTAGTCCACCTTAGCTGGTGCCCAATTGTTCTCTCCCAGCTGCCTAAAACGAGGCGGCAAACAGTGTTATGGTTAAACACGATATTTAAACTGCATTGTTATGTCGGTGATGATGGGTTCTTTGTTGGAGATGACAGAAAAATCCCATTGTTTAGAGTTTTCCCAGACTCAGTGCTTAATACAAAGCCTTGAAAAGAGCAGGGTTGTTTAAACATTTGATAAAAAAAATGTGTGCAGCGATGGGTCTATTCCACGAGCAAGGAGGAGATCAGCCTGCAGCACCAAATCCTACCTTTATAAATTCAACATGTTGCTGTTTTTTGCCTCTATAAAATGCTCAATCCCTATAGGTGGAAAATGGAAAGATCTGAAACACTGCAAAAGATTGAAACAGTGTGCAAATTATCCTGTTTAAAGCTGGTAGTAAAATGAATTTGGAATGACTTTGGAATTTCTGAAATATTTAGAAAATCAAGATGCTTTATCAAGAATGCATGAAAAAATTACGATTTGCAGTCACGTGAATGGATTACCTTCAGTAATCTTTGTGAATTGCTCTGTCTTTTCCTTCAGGGTGAGTGCTTTAGACAAGGTGTTCTCAAAACAATCAGACTGCAAAAGCCTGAACTTTCTCTGTATTGATACAATCAGAAAAAACATGCACCATCGTCTGGGGTGTTTTTATTTAGTGAACGGACACAAAGATGTGTTGCATGACTTAAATTAGCCCACTCCCACTCCATGCTGCCTCATGGTCTCAAGGGCAGCCTCATGCTTATTCCTGATTCTCTTTCTATGTCAAATGAAAGATGGGAGGTTGGAAATAGATTATCTGTAAGGTCCCCTCCAACCCAAACCTTTCTGTGATTCTGTGATCCACACCTCTGTGAATGTGGTGGTGTTTGGGCTTTGTGCTATTTTAGACCCAGAGAGCTGTGGAAGGAGTAAACCCTGGGAGTGATAAATCTGACATATTTTGGAAAATCCCTTGTTTTGGAATGATAGCAATGAATTTTATGTTAGTGCCTGCTGATGTGCCTTCCATTACTGTTTTGCTTTTAATGGAAAACCCCACGCCTGTTTTGAACTAGGTTCAGTGGAGTTTCTCAAAAGACACCACTGTTGTTTGTAATTCCAGGAAGTGTCACATGCTGGTTGTATCATCCTTATAACCATCCTTGGTTCAAACCACTGAGGATCTGAAGAAATTCCTGAGTCCATTTCAGACACCTGCAATTATGGGCTGCCCTGACTGGATCACAGACACCTCACACTTCATGCTGGTGACTGCTCAACCTTTAGGTCATCAGGCCCAACTTACATTTTGCCTGAATCTGTTGTCTCCTTCACTTGGCATCTTTTATTTACAGAGTAATTCTACCCTGGGAAGGCTCAGTGCACTCACCAAAAGACATGAAATATCTCCAACCCATCATTCTGAGTAGAGCCTTCAAGTGAGAATTTTACAGCTGTCCCATTGGGAAACAAGAGGAAATGCTTAATTTTGAGCAAAAGTGTGAGCCGAGCCAGGATTATTTATTCATGTGTTGGAGTTAGACATCTCTTTTTTTTTTTCTTCCTCTCAAAGGATTTTCTTCTCTGGTAACATGTGTTCATGCATGTCTAGGAAGCAGAAACTGAAGGGAAAGCTTTTTCAAGAGGAACAAACCACTTGGAGATTCTCCAGTTTTTAGGAGCTCAGGACCAGAACAGAGCATGCTTTTTCAGAAGGCAGGTGCCCACTGCAGTGACAGCAGATTTATTTATTCAGTCTGGAAAATCTCAGTCTGACCTCTTGCTGGGCACCGAAGTTCTTTTACCAGCACTGTCTGGAGTACTTTCACGTATAAGCCTAAATTGAAGCTGGTGTGAATTCAGGCCAGCCTTTCCTCTGAGCATGCTGGATGGAGGGAAGGTCCACTTTGCATGGAATACCACTGCCATAGCAGAGTGCTGTGCCTGAGCTAGTATCCCCCTCTGCATGGCTTGGAGACATCTGGAGATTGGGCATCTTCCCAGCTCAGGTGGCCAGCAGAGCAAATGCTCACATGCATCACAGCATGGTGTTTTGATGAGATTTGTTCTCGCTAGAGAGGCAGGGATGGCCTTGGGATAAGAGCAAGCACTTCCCAAGACCCTGATCTTAAGTGACATTGTGCATTTAGGAAAGCCTTTCTTCTTTCTTATTTTCTTTTTCAATTTTATTTCCAGCCTGTGAAGAAGATAACAAAGGATGGTATGTCCCCAGAGCACACTCTGATGTGTCACTGTGGATGCCAATCCCCACAGACGCTCCCGATGTTATTAATTTTTAAAACAAACTTGCTGATTGAGGTTCTGACTGCCTTTAAATTGTCTCTACAAGGAGACTGTGTACTAATTAACCCACAGAAACAATCAATGATGTACCTTTTTCAAGTTTCAGGGTGATTAGAATATGAAAATGAAGAGCACAATGGTGCAGATGTTTTAAAATCACAGCAGACAGCAATTAGTGACATGGGAACCAGCTGCTTATCTCTCCAGATAAAGCCTCTTAATAGGGAATTACACTTGAGGAGCCATTACACAGATGGATCTGCAATGATTTAAAGAGGGGGCGTTGTAGTATTAACTTTGATTTGCAAGCCAGATTCTTGACAAGCTTTATGTGTGTTACCTCCTCAAAAAGGTGCGTTTGGAGCAGGGGGGGGACCACTCCTTTAATCACTCAGACTTTTTTTTCCCAGGTGATGAGTTTCTCTTACTGCCTATTTTATCATTATTAATAGTTTTATTCTCTCTTATTTTGATATTATTAATATTATTATTACTAGTAGATCTAGTAGTATTTTATTAGGCCCTTGATTAGATTGCTGTCATCTTCTCCCACTTTCCTGCTTTGGGACTGGAAGCAGCATGTGGATTTAGATAGAAGCTCAGTCAAGGGAATGGGGAGGCAGACTGAGACATCCAGTAGTTAAATGAAAAGAGTCCCTGAGGGATGGATTCTGCTGCTGGGTACTATTTGCAGAGTAGGGTGCTGCTCCTCATGGGACTGATACAGTCTCATCTCTTCAGCTGCAAGGGCTGTATGCCAGAACAAAACTCTTATGGGGAGTAATCACCCATTCAGGTGCAAGATCTCAGAGATCTGGCAAGGCAGGTATAAGCACACAATGTAAAACCTCTTCTCTCTGACCAGTGCTCACTATCACCAGTGTAAGGGGTGTATCCTGCTCATAGGTCTACCCACCACAGCCAAAGCTGAGGGCTGAGGCACAGGAGTTTGTCATTCAAATCATGTACTACTAATAAGAGGACTCAAATTTTGTTTTGTCTGGTCTGAGGTTCAGCATGGGCTGGATCAGGTTGCTCAAGCTTCTTTGCAGTTAGGAAAGAAAGCTGTCAGCTTCTCTGTGTGTATTTTACTTTATTTAAAGGAAAGACGGAATTATTAACCTACTAAACACTTCCAGTAAACTGCATGTGAAGAGAAATGTTGACCAAGTATAGAGAGATGTAGTAAAATTACATGGGTTGGTTTACGCTTCTACTTCCACAAAAGAAGAAGAAGAAGCAGGTTCCCAGTGCAGAATATCTGGCTGCAGAAGAAAATCCTATTTAATGAAAGGGCAAGCCACAAGAAGAGGCAGGCGCTGAAGTTTGAAGCACTTTTAGGGCCTCATAAACCAAAAAGTAAATAAAGGTAAATCTTTCTGTTTTCATGAAAAAAATCCACTATTCCTGGTGCTGGTCTCGGCTGGCTGCCACAGGAACTCTATTCAAGTCAACAGCCCCTTGCCAAGACCTATGGAGGTGGAGTATATTTCACACTTACTGACAAATAAAGTAATGAATTTGTGTGAAAGGCACCAAGATACACGTTTCTGGAGATCCTTGTTTGCCCTCACCCTTCTGACAGCTCTGACATCCCCTGTCAGCTCTCAGCACAGTCTTGGCTTAGCTGAGCTGGGGCTTATTGGCTTCTTGGGATGGTGCTTGCCTAGCAGGGAAAATGGAAGCCTAAACATCAGGACCAGTGGGATCAGACAGCAAGCTAGATGGGTACACAAGGAATAAAATACATGGGGCTGCATTACTTTGGACTGATTTAGTAGTGTTTTTAGGTAAATCCAATGCAGCCACTGAAATCCAACCTGCTGCAGCTAAATAATCTGTGGCTGCTGGGCTGCAGAATAATTATTTTTGGGTGATATGGGTGTCTCTGGCAAAGCAGAGCCAAAAGTAAATGTGATGCTGGAGGAAGTTTCACGAGGAAGCCCAGCAGACTGTTATGTGCCTGGGCAGATATATAGTTCTGACATCCTGCTGAGGAAACAGAGTCCCCTGATCCTGCAGACTGGCCATTTTTTGAAGGCCTGTTGAAACCAGAGTGCTTATCCGTGTGATTAAATGCCCACAGAGTTGGCACCTTTGATGACATAGGCATATCTCTCTCATGAATTTTAAGATTCATGTGGTGGTGTCCCATGCTGCTGGAGTAATGACAGGGCTATCATTAGGGATGTGTTGGGAGTTGCATCATCACTATATAATGTGCAGGCCAAGGAAATGGGGCTGGAGGAGCCAAGCCATATATCAGCATTCATCGGTGATCTATAGAGCTGGCCTCTCTGTTCTGAGCCCTTATTAACTGCCTTAAAATACAGATCAGAGATTATTGCTCTTTTTAAACAATGGATCCCTGCATGTGTGGTAGATATGGAGGGACCATGGTGTTGCCAGCATGTCACATGTTTTTCTCACTGCTGTAACCCTCTTCCTTATAGTTTTGGTTGTTGTTGTTGTTTTCTCTCTTACAAATGAAATTTTTCAGGTCATTTAATTTCACGGCTCAGCATTTATGAAATAATGTGGGTGTAAGGAGGTGCTTTGACTTGCTGCCATCAGGCTGGGGTCTGTTCAGAAGCAGCCTGGTCCTGCCTCAGCGTGGGTCCTGGGGCCCACGAGAGCCCTCAGCCCAGAGCTTCCAGGGCTCTTCCACAGTCCAAATCATGGTACCTCAGGAAGATGATTTTTTTTTTTTTTTATATGGGGCTGGGATGGAGGGTAACCACCTCCAGCTCCCTGGGACCTCACCAGGGGGTGGCCATGTCCCACACACCTCCTTGTGCCCGTCTGACAGGACACCCAGTCTGGTGGCTAGGGGGCAGGAGAAGCCCCAGATCTGAGGAGCTTTGGGATCAGTTTAAAATAATCAAAATAAAAACAAGCTATAAAACTCCAGTGCTGGGGCTGCTGGTTTCCTTTCAACCCCTCCGTGGCCTCTTCTCAAGATGTGGGTTTGGGTGGGCTCCCTTTTCCAAAGGAGGGCATCAGTGTGGGTCGTGGCCTCTGTGTGCTGCAGGGCTCGTGTATGGGAGGCCACTGCAAGGAGGAGGAGGAGGAGGAGGAACTGATTCATTCCCCAAGGGCTGTTTATGCTTTCAGCTCTTCTCTCAGGCTGAGGAAACTGGGTGTCTCTTGCCTGCGACATCTGCAGCTCCACCGCAGCTGCATGCTTTCGTTTTCTCACTCCACAATTCCTGGAAATCTCTGTTTTCCCTGAGCATGGCCGGTCCATGTGCATGGCAGCTGAACTATCCACAGGATTTAAGAGTCCCTGATTGCATCTCAGACAATGGACCAGAACAACTTCATCGTTATTGCCTATTCCAGGAAAGCCACATGTCCATTTTTATATGCACGTGAAAGATAGCTGAACATCATTTTGTCAATAACATGTATGTTTACTGGTCACTAAATGATGCACTGTGGGCTTGGGGGTGTTTAGTCCTTCTCAAATCTCTCTGAAGTTGCTCAGAACTAGGGGCACCTCCTTTCCCAGCTCAAAGCCCTCTTTGTGCTCTTCTGCTTCCTTATCCCAAAATTTCTGCTGCCAACACCCCAAAGAGGCTCTAACATAAGCCTACTGATAGAAACTTACTTGTAAGAGGCTGTTTGCAGGAACATGAGACACTTAGCAGGTTTTTTTGTTGTTGTGGTTTTTTGTTTGGTTTTTTTCTTTTTAATCATTCTTTCCTTGGCTACACATTTATTTTAAGTCTCTCATCATTTATTTGACATTAGGAACAGTGTCAGTACTTGGTACACCCAGTTCTGTACAGTACTAGGTGTACAAAGTCAGTTGTACAGCTTGACCCAGAGCTTTACAAAATAAAAGCACCTAAATGTAACAGGAGAAAACAGGTCATTTAAAGAAAGTAAAAAAAATAAATAATTTTTTTTTCTTTTAAAAGGCTTTTCAAAAAGTTACAGCTGTAGTAAACAGAATTTCTTTAGCTGAAGGAGGCCCACCAAGAAAAAAAAAAAAGGACTTTCTTTTGCTCTGTAGGAGCTTTTAGCTTCATTCTGCCCTTGCTGTAACCTCTGCAGGTTGAAGAGCTCCTGTCAGATTAGAAATCATATTGAAAATATCTCTCACCAACATTGCAAATAGCAGATTATTAAAATGGAAAAGGAGTAATGCAAATCTTGAACCTGCCAAGTGTGCCTCACACACTTGATGCTGCACATATGATTTTAAGCACCAAGTCTGTGGGGATGGCTTCTATGTGGAAACTCAAACAAATCTTTGCAGAATCTGGCTTCACAGGGAAGTGGATCCATGGGTTTTCCTCTTTTTTGTTAGAACTTCTGAGATAATTTTTCAGTTTTCTTGTTTACAGTAATGAACTTAATTGCTGTTGTTAAGCCTCGAGTTCTGTGAGGGATTATTTTTAAGAAAAAAGGAATTCTCGCCAGGAGGTTGAGTTGCACCATTCATCCATTGAAAAGGAATATTTTACTTATGTTTCAAATTAAAAATCAATAGAAATGTTTCCCTAGCAATTTTGTATTTATAGAAATATTTCCACTGCTTTTAGAATGGAGAAACCAGAAAAAAAAAAAAAAAAAAAAAAAAAAAGACTTGTTTACTTGGCTCAAGTATAAAAACACTTTATAAAAGTTCCTAACTGTTACAAGGATGCTGGTTAAGAAGAGTTGTCATTCACTGCACAAATAGAGAGCTGCAAGCAGGGGTTATGAATAGACTAATAAATTATTTTTTTTCTCTTTACTTTCTGCTACCTTCCAGGTTTATGACAGGCCACAGAAACATTCTGCTCTGCACTACGATCCGGGCCTCCAACAAGACTTCACCAGTGACACCTTAAAATCAAAGCACCAGCAGAAAAGTAGCAACCAGCACCACCTTGACTGGTCAGCGAGCCCCGATACCGGATCCGCTTCTCAGAGTTGCTTCATCAACGCAGAACCCGGCAGGGAAGCTGTTAGTGCCACCAAGGTCTCTGCTCTGGAGCCAGGAGTTCCCTTCAGCAAATCCCAGGCCAAGAAGTCCTGCAGCAGCAGCACGTGGGGGCAGCTGTCAGTCAGTAGTAAAGAGCTTGGTATTTGCAGTGCAGTTCCGTCGCCCAGCGGCATCAGCGTGGCTGCCCAGCCCAGCAGCGCCTCCGACTGCAGTGGGCTTTTGCCCCTTGGGGATCCAGAGGGAGGCGTGCAGCTGGAGGCCCCTGACCAGCCCGCTGGAAGCACGAAGAAGAAGTCCAACAAAAAGGACTTGATAAGTCAGACCGTCCAAACCACGGACATGGAGTGGGTGAAGAGTGCCCAGAAAGCATTTGACAGCAAATCCCATGACAGCATGGAAGGGAAAAAGGAGTCTTACTCGATGGACAGCGTGTTGGATACATCACCCTCAAAGCAGAATCCCATTTCTGCTAGCAGTTGTGAAAGTGACACCAGTCATGTACGAATTACTATCCCAATAAAGTCTCCGACGACAGATGCATCTGGCCACAAAAGGAAAAAAAGGCAATCCATAAAATCTTCTATAGAGAAAACTATCCAGGAGAAAAGCCTGTCTTCTGTACTTACTATGAGCAGCGAAATAGCAGGCAGGACTAGCTCTCAATCAGAGGCGAGCAAAAAAGATCTTCGAGCCACAAAGCCAGGGAAAGTGATAGAAAATGAGTCCCCCTTAGTATCAATTGACAGCGGTGTGTTCACTGACAAAGCTTCCCCCAACAGTGCCGCCAGAGTCAGAAAACCTCTAGCAGTGACATCCACTCTCCTGCCCACCAACCTTTCCACAGCTGGCAAATTATCTGAAGTCCAGCACCCCAAACACGCAGCAAAGCGGCGATGGACCTGCAGCAAACCTAAATCTATCCTTCGGGAGACCTCCATGACAACATCTGAGAAGATGATGGTGGAGCCTCCCTCAGCCTATCCCATCACACCATCCAGCCCTCTGTACACCAATACAGACAGTCTTACTGTGATCACACCTGTCAAGAAAAAAAGAGGACGACCAAAGAAACAGCCTTTGCTCACTGTTGAAACCATTCATGAGGGAACCTCCACCAGCCCAGTGAGTCCAATCAATCATGAATTTCCAGGGACAAAGAAAAGGAAGAGGAGAAGGAATCTGGCCAAGTTGGCCCAGTTGGTCCCAGGAGAGGACAAGTCCATCAGTGAACTCAAGTTTCACAAAAAGGTCGGGAAGCTTGGGGTCTTGGATAAGAAGACCATCAAGACCATTAATAAAATGAAAACCCTCAAGAGGAAGAATATTCTCAATCAGATCTTGTCCTCCTGCTCCAGCAGCATAGCTCTGAAAGCAAAAGTCCAGCCACCATCTAGTGCTGGGCCAACCACCATTGATGCCAGACTAGGGAAGCAGATCAATGTTAGCAAGAGGGGGACTATCTACATTGGTAAAAAACGAGGCAGAAAGCCAAGGGCAGAGCTGCAGACTCAGCCAGAAGAACCTAAGACAGCCATCAAGCACTCAAGGCCTGTTTCCAGCCAGCCAGAAAACCCAGCAGTGCCTTCCAACCTGCAGTCACTTGTGGCATCGTCACCAGCAGCTATTCATCCGCTTTCGACACAGTTAGTGGGGACTAACGGCAACCTTAGCCCTGCAAGCACTGAAACGAATTTTTCAGAGTTAAAAACTATGCCAAATCTTCAACCTATCAGTGCTCTTCCTACAAAAACCCAGAAAGGAATGCACAGTGGAACTTGGAAGCTGTCTCCACCCAGGCTAATGGCTAATTCACCTTCCCACCTCTGTGAAATAGGTTCTCTGAAAGAAGTCACGCTGTCGCCAGTGAGTGAGTCTCACAGCGAGGAAACCATCCCGAGCGACAGTGGGATAGGTACAGACAACAACAGCACCTCTGACCAAGCCGAGAAAAGCTCAGAATCCCGCCGGAGATACTCCTTTGATTTCTGCACCCTGGACAATCCAGAGGCTATCCCATCTGACACCAGCACAAAGAACAGGCATGGTCACCGGCAGAAGCATCTCATTGTGGATAACTTTCTCTCTCATGAGAGTATTAAAAAGCCAAAGCACAAGAGGAAAAGGAAAAGCCTGCAGAACAGAGATGACCTCCAGTTTCTGGCAGACCTTGAGGAACTCATCAATAAGTTCCAAGTGTTCAGGATTTCCCATAGAAGCTATACATTTTATCATGAAAATCCATATCCCAGCATCTTCAGGATTAATTTTGATCACTACTACCCTGTGCCATATATCCAGTATGACCCATTGCTCTATCTTCGCAGGACCTCTGACATGAAGTCTAAGAAGAAGCGTGGTAGACCTGCCAAAACCAATGACACCATGACAAAGGTGCCTTTTTTACAAGGGTTCGGTTACCCTATTCCCAGTGGGAGTTACTATGCACCCTATGGAATGCCTTACACATCAATGCCTATGATGAATCTTGGTTACTACGGTCAGTATCCAGCTCCTTTGTACCTGTCTCACACGCTCGGAGCGGCTTCCCCATTTATGAGACCTACCGTGCCCCCACCCCAGTTCCATGCAAGCTCTCATATGAAGATGTCCACCACTGCCAAACACAAAGCAAAACACGGAGTGCACCTACAAACCCCTGTGGGAATGGGCCTTGGAGACATGCAGTCCCCTTTAGCTCCTCCAAAGGTCGGAGGGACGAGCCTCTCAAGTGGCCGGCTTCACAAAAGGAAACACAAACATAAGCACAAGCATAAGGATGAGCGGATATTGGGGACACATGAAGATCTGAGTGGTCTCTTTGCCAGCAAGTCCACTGGCTTCTCCAGCCATGCCATGAATGAAAGGCTGAGTGGCTCAGACAAAGACCTCTCCTTGCTCAACGAGAAAAGCAAGCATAAGGAGAAGCAGAAGCACCAGCATTGTGAAACCGGGCACAAAGGCTCAAAGAGTAACTTTGAAGTGGACACGCTGTCTACGTTATCACTTTCTGATACCCAGCAGTGGTCACAGAGTAAAGATAAAAACGACTCGAGCAGTGATCCCATTGACTCTTGCACAAAGAGATACTCTGGTAATACTGAGAGTAATGGAAGGTCAGAGTCCCTGGACATGTTTGGTGAAATGAATTCCTCAAGTGAGAAGCGGGACAATGATGCAAGTGGGAATAAAAGAAGAAGCTTTGAAGGGTTTGGAACTTACAGGGAAAAGGACATTCAGCCCTTCAGGACAAATAAGAAGGACAGAAGTACTTATGATTCTTCAGCCTCTTCAGGTAAGCTTTGCTTTATTCTATTTTACCTTACTGCATGTAAATTTCTATGCTGAATGAAGAGGAACTCACCCTTTACAGCAAATACATTCATGAGTCGGTAACTTCTCTGGTTTTTTGTAACTGAGTGCTATTTTTCATCCAAACTTTGGGGACGTCAGCAGGGAAGTTGGCCACATCTTAAGCCAAAAAAATTAAAACTCTTTGAGATGTTACACAGCAGTTTGATAAATATTTGTCCTGCCTTCAACCATCTCTCACAGCTTCCTCCAAAAGTCTCACCCTTGCATTCTGCAACAGCAGTTGGCAAGGTAGGCACCTGTTGGCAAGGTAGGCATTCCTCTGATTGGTGTCTAATGTCTACCATGTTAGACACCACGTGGTAGATGCTGTCCAGCCTTTGGGAGAAGAGAAGACAGTCTCTGCCCTGGCCTACAAAATGATCAAAACCCATTTGTTGATAGGACAGACCAGACACGTGGGAAGTTGTGAAGCTGTCCCATGACTGCTGATCCAGAGGAGCCCATCATGCTGATGGCTGGGCTGAAAACGTGGAGATCCTGGGTACAATCCTAGTGTAAATCTGTCACATCCAGTCAGCAGGTGCTATGTAAAGTAATTATGTGAGCATTGAGTGGCTGTGGGAAGAAACTGGTGTCATGGAAACAATAAACCCTCACCATTGACTCTGAAGAGTTTTAGGTCTCATGACTTGGAAATATAAGCTGGGTAGATGAAGAGGGAGGAAGCTCCTTTTGGCTGCTAAGGACATCTGTTCCTCTCCTGCAGAGGGGGAAAAAAGGGAATCTGAATCTTGTCTGAGAGACTGAATTGTACTTTACAATGGAGGGCTGCTTTTGTGATGACACAGAGGCAGGTGTTTTGCTATAATACAAATGAATTTAGCTTGGGAGCCAGCCCAGTGCTCCTGCACCATCAGATATTTATCACAAAGCAGATTTCACACTTGGTTCTGGAAAAGGGTGAGCTTTGCTGAATCAATCAGTGGTGGATGAGATTCTGATGTGCTAAAAAAGAGCTTGAAAGAAAAGTAGTTCATAGCCTTCAAAATGAAAAGAGAATCAACTGGGAACACAGAGAGCAGAGAATTTGTATAACCTGCCAATGTAAGGCTCTAAAGTTTTTTATTGACTTGTAACTGATCGAGTTCCAACAACTGCTCATGCTTAAGCCACCTAGATATTTCCATTTCTTTCACTGAGACCAGGATCTGGACTGTAATAGTGAAAAGCAGTCTGAAATGAGAGTTCACGCCATGAAAACATTTCCATTCATAATATCCTATTGTATTAGATCAGTTGAGGCACCCAAAAATGGCACATCCAAAAACACAGCAAAAGGGACTGATACCAGTCTCTGAGTATCAGAGTGAGAAACAACAAAAATATTCTCCACAAAGTGCTGCAGTGGCTATTTCATTATGGATAATGCACAATTGCATTGTGTCCTAGCAGAGATAAAGGTCTTCAAGATGTTTAACATGTCTATTTCTTAATTTTTTTTACTGGAAGTTCACAGTTTTCACAGTTTGGTAACAGTTGGATTTCTAGGGCTTTTTTGCTTTTTGAGCAGAAAATGCTTGTTAAACCTGTACTTTCCAATTTAATGCATTTTACTTAGGCATAGAAAACTGTCAAAATTCTCAAATGAGTTTCCAAAGTAGGGGCATGACCCCCAGCAGCATGACTTGGAAATAGAATTAGTAAAGAAAAAGTCCATTTCATGTTATTTTCCCCATGATGTCAGAAGTGTAAAAAGGAGGGGTAAAACTTGCAGTAGGAGCTCCATTAGATTTGCTGTTTAAACTTTTTAAACTGATCCTCATTTAAACTAAAATTATTATTTTTATTTGTTTTTTTGCTTTTCATGATTACAGCTGCACATCATTCTCTACAACCCAATCCCTCAAGTCTCAGATTATTAATTTGTTTCTTCATTGTCATACCATTACTTAGATGGAAAAATCATCAGCAGTTAGCTAAGCAGAGCCAGATAACCAGAGCCTTACCTTGTACTACAAGGAAAAATACTAAAACCAAACAGCCCTGCCAAGAAAGGCTTGGAGCCAAGGCTGCTCATTAAAGCCTAGGAACATCTGTCTGCTTCTAACTGCCTAAGATCTCAGTGCAGCTTTATTTCCTCTCTGCCTTTGACCTTCACTGGGATTCCCAACAGAGGTCCACACTCGAGTCTAGCCATAACTATTAACCAGTTCCCACAGAGAGGGGATTACAGTTTTCCATGATAACCTTGACCTTCTTTCTCCTAATTCACCTTGCATTTCCCTGAGGTGGTTAAAAAGTGATTGACTAATCAGAAAAAAATAAGGTAAAAGAAAAAAAAAGCCCTGTGAGAACATATATGTCTGTCCCAGGAGGCGATTTCCTGATTGCTCTTTCCTTTCGGTGTTTGTCATCTTTCACTGCATAAAAAAATATATAACAGAGATAAGAGGAGACATCCTGAATATTCAGATGAACACTGAAAATAGATTTATATCACAATTTTTAGTGTTATCTTTACTGCATGGGCATTTTGGTATGCTCAGTAATGCCATTTGCAACTTCATTGCTCGTTGCTGGAGATAAAATATGGAACAAAACCTACTCACAGTCAGTAGATATATCTGTGATAAGAGGGATGAGAGAACCATTTAGTGTTCTTTGATGTTTGGGCATTGTGGTTTGTTTCAGTTTAGTGTGCAGATGCAGGTACAACCCCTGTATTGTTGTTCTTTTTATACTTTTATCTGTGTTGTAACTGCACTTAGCCATCTCTGAGAAGTTTGGTGTTCCCTCTGAGAAGTTTGGTGATATGTAGTGGTCTTGCATATGGAAGAAAACAGTGCTGTAGTACAGCCTTAAAGCCTATGTGCAATTTTACTATCTGGAAAGATACAGAATGGAAGGGAAGTGTTATCCCTCTTACTTTTTGGAGAAGTAGGTTGCCATCCTGGCACAAGAAATGTGCCTGGCACACGTTGCCGAGAGAGAAATTATGGATGCCACATCCCTGGAAGTTTTCAAGGCCAGGCTGGATTAGGGTTTAAGTAACCTGACCTGGTGGGAGGTGTCCCTGCTCAATCTAGGAGGGTTGGAACCGGATGACCCTTAAAGGTCCCTTCCAATCAAACAATTCCATGATACTGTGATTCGATGTGGAAATCTGTGCCAGGAGTGAAGTGTCACATCGAAGAGTGTCACCAGCTATCTTGGATGGTCAGACCAAAAGTCCATTCCCTGTCCTGCACCAGCTTGGACTATCACTGGGCATTCATTAGGGGAAACCTTGTGAGCTTTGACTCAGTTTTCATCTCTTGGAACCTTTGGGGATAAACACACCATGTTAATGCATAGGGATAATTTCCCAGTGCACTGCCTGTTTCTCCACTGTTGTTCTGGAGAAACTGGAGTCCTTTCCATAAGTACTAGTTAATAACTCTTCTCACCTTCCTTTCCACCCACTCCCCAAGACCCTTTGCTTCCTGCTGTCTTTTTCCGAAAATGCTGTTTTTGCCAAATTTCTTATTCTTGCTCATCCACCTCTCCTGCATTTAGAAAGACAAATTAATCAAAACTAACTAAACAGCTTTTCTGTTTAGCTGAAGACTATTCCAGTGGCATTAGCCTGGCCTAAAGGCAAGGATAACAGCAGAAAGTGTTTCAGATTCTGCCTTGCCAGAGTCGTAATTATCACTTGGGCACCTCCTAAACTGAACTCTCAAGTTGTGTGCACCAAGCATTGGCTCAGTTGACTCCCTCCTTCCACTCCCCACAGCCAGAGGTACACCTCCTGCATATACAAAATGTTTCTGGAGTCCCTCTGGCACTCTGTGACCTGAGGCACTGTGCACAGCTGGATGGCTGAGCCTTTCATCTGCTTTCCAGGAGTTACTAAAGCTCCAGGTGATGGACCCAGGGAGAGGTCACAGATTGGTGCCACAGCTGGGCTGGGGAGACTGAGATTAGAGCTGTGTTTTTAGTAAAGAGGTCCTTATGGCAAACTCCACATCTCCTTGTCATTTATCTGCCTGTTTCACCTTCACACATGGTGCTGGAGAAGAGACTTTCATTGCTGATGAGCAGTCCCAGTGCCATAGCTCGTGCCCTGGAAAAAAAACCCCATGAATCTTTACCTCTTCCCTATTTCCTTGGGTGGAACAATGAGGAAAAGCACATTTAACATTTTAAGGGGCGTAGATAAGATGGCAATTTTTGTGTGCAACCTGTCAGATTATGTCCTAGTTACAATCACTGCAGACCAGGATGTAGCTGGAGGTGAAGCAGAGGTCAAGAGTCACTATATGCAGGACTGCATTTTTGCTTTTCTTTCTAGTGAGACTGAGGTCTGTTCTGCTTTGTTCTCACAGTATTTATGCCTCTTGGTTTTTTACATGATAATTATATAAGCAAAGACTGCCCTGCTTGCATATTGGGCATCCTGGCTTAAAGATCAGCCAATAAGTCCATTGGTTTCATCAGGTACAGCACAGACACCATCCACAGTAAATCTACAGGAAAATGAAGTTAATCATATGCAGCTATTAGGAAGGCAGCAATCATCAGCCTCTGAATGCTGGATAGTTTGCATGACAAACATGCTTTACAAATTAATGCTTAACTTACCTACAAGCTCGCCCCCCCACCTTCCACCCTCAACGTCCATCAGTGCTACAAGCTGATTTTTTTCTGATTTGCCTTTCCTCCTCAGCTGGTTTGTATGGTGCTGGTTTTACTCTTGAAGGGATCAGTATCAGCTTTAGATGGAGGGTGGGCATCACTCAATGAATAGTGTGTGCCCTGTGCATACATATATATGCAAGTCGTACATATTAAATGCACAAATAAATGTATGTTGTATTCTTTGAAAGGCATTTTACAGCATCTTTATCTTAAAATTGTCCCTAGTCCTGTTAAAAAGCCCTGCATAGGGTGATGAAAGTGTCCAAAAGGGAGACTTGGAGGAACACTGGAGGGAAGGAGAAGTGACAATCAAATGAATGAGCAGCATTCATCTGATGTCAGTAGAAACACAAGCATAAATAGCCCAGCTCTGCTGAGGAGTGTCATTTATCCAGGTGAGATTTCTTCCCTGACAAAACTCCCCTCCATGGCTCAGTTTCCTGCTGGAATGGGCTGTTACCACACAACACTGAATAAATCTCTGGTTCATCCTCTCTCAGAAGTTAAAGCCTTAGTGTGATTTGAAAGAGGACTTTCTATAAGAAAAAGCAAATATGGTGAAATATTGGCAAAGCCACCAGGAGTTTTTTTCTGGGTGGAGTGTGAAGGTTCTTTGGTGTTTCTTTTAAGAAATAGCGCATGCAGTTCTGGGCTACTATCATGAGGCCTTGATCAGTCAGAGTTTTACATTGAGAAAGGATAAGTATTTCAATAGTAGGGGAGCATATTTGTTCTTCTTGATGCATACGGAAGATGTAGGCATATAGGGTTGCCCAACTGCCTTATTAATTAAACTTTGCTGATATTTTTTATAACTAATATATAATTATTAAATATAATTAATAACTTTTCACAAATAATTTTTTTTTACATAATTCTGAAATCACAAAGTTAGTTCATTATTCTGCAGTAAACCCATTATTTCAATAGAAGGGAAAACAGTGGTCCCACACGGCTGAACCCACTGTTGTGGGTCCCTCATAACAAGAAGAACATTGAGGGGCTAGAGTGTGTCCAGGGAAGGTAACAGAGCTGGGGAAGGGTCTGGAGCAGCAAGAGCAGCTGAGGGAGCTGGGGGTGCTCAGCCTGGAGAAAAGGAGGCTCAGGGGGCACTTTCTGGCTCTCTGCAACTCCCTGACAGAAGGGTGGAGCAGGTGAGGTTGGGCTCTGCTCCCAGGGAACAAGCAATAAAAGAAGAGGAAGTGGTTTCAAGTTTGCTCCAGGGCAGGTATAGATTGGATATTAAGGAAAATTTCTTCACTGAAAACGTTGTCAAGCATTAGAAGAGGCTGCTCAGGGAAGTGGTGGAGTCTCTGTCCCTGGAAGCGTTCAAAAAATTCATGGATGTGATGCTTGGAGGCATGACTTAGTGGTGGGCCTTGTCAGCGCTGGGGGAATGATTGGACTCCATCTTAAGGGTCTTCACCAGCCTCACTAATTCTGTGATTCTCTGAACATTATATGTGATGAACATTTTCTCATCTGAATGCTTAGAGACATAAAATGAATGTCCATACTGGATGGGTCTTGCATGGATGCAGCTCAGCACACTGAAACAAGGGAGGAGGAGTGAACATCAGGTGATCAATGAAGTTGAAAAGATATCAAGTGAAACCCACATATAAATCACCTGGCTTTCTTCAGTAGCGGCATTTGGCTCAGCAGGGCCTGTGTTTCATGTGGCATCATGTGCACAGACTGAGAGACAGACTGATGCCGGGTCTAGGATTTGGAGACCCGTATCCCATACCACAGTTTTCTCATGTAACTGCAGAAAAATGTCTAAATGGCAGTAAACCTCAGTGTGTGACTGGGTGAAGGGGATAAAAGCAGTTTCCTGCCATAGAGAGCCCTAGTGAGCTCTGACACTCACTGGTGCCCAGTGAATGCAGTGTAGGAGCTGTGGTAGTGCTTGAAGCAGATGGGAAAAGTGCCAGAGATGAATGTATGGAGTATTAGTCACCCTTCCTATCCCCAGCTCTGACTCTGCTGTGATTCCTGGGACACCCCAGGCTCCTGCACAGCTTCCAGCAGCTGAAAACCTTTTCCAGGGGGGTTGTTCCCTGCACCTGTGTCCTGTGGTGAGGGGCAGGCACTGTGCAGTTACAGGGTGAAGTGTTTGTGCCATCTGGCCCATAAAAGTTGCAGTCGGAGCTTTACGTAACACCATTACTTGTGAATACAATTGCAGTAACCAAAACAGCCGTTTAGGCCCCTGAATGTTTAGGAGTACAAACCAAAACTACTGAGATGACTTCCAAAAGCATTATCTGGCCCCCTTGGGATAAACGCCCTTCTTGTTTCCCAAGGCATATCCTAAAGAAATAGGGATAACCGAAATTATGAGGAAAGCGAGTCAAAGCTTTCCTTGAAAGTGTTTTAACTCGGGCAATTGAAATACAGTGAGTTTTGCTGTTGTTGTTGTTTTTTTTTTTTTTTTTTAATGCTACCTCTTGATTTACTGTGCTGCTTCCAGTGTTTGCACTGACCAAGGAGAGAAGAAACGAGGGAAGCTGGAGTGGGAGAGGAAGCTGGACTATTTATCACCGACCAAACTTTTATTTCCTCTCCTAATGATTGTATGTTTATTGCGCTGCCTGAGGCTCAGTACAAAGTCTTTTGAACTGGCGATGAATTAATCAAATTAAATGCTGTGACCCTTTTGCTTTTTGGGAGTGTTACAAGCCTCCCTACACTCTGCCTAATTTCTGCCTCTTACTTTGCTCTCTGTCCAACAGTCAAGCAGCCCTTCCTTTGCAACTTGGCGTCTCCCAGCTATTTATCTTCGCTCTCTCTGGCCAGTGCCAGAGTGCCTTGTTTGAAGTTTCTATTCAGACCACTGCTGGTTCATGAAGTTGTGCAGATTCCACGTTGGGTGTGCAGCAGCTTCACGTCAGACACAATTGGCCGCTGCTGGGCTCTTGGCTTTAAAAGGCAATAAAGAATCACAGCTGGATTCTCATCTCAGCCCGGCATAAATCAAGCATCTCCCCATTGAAATTGGTGAGGTTGGCTTCTGGAGTGAAGCATCTATTGAGGCAAAAAAAGCATGTGGGGTTCAGTGAGGTCACATTAGAGCCCTTGTGGCTGTGTCCAACCTGCCGGTGCTGAAAACAGCCTTGGTTCAGCATTTATGAGATTTTCTCACCTTAGAGAAAGTCGTTCCATTAACGTTTCGATGGTGTGCACCTTGGATACTTGTGTAAGTGGCAGTTTAGGAACAGTTAGGTGGGAAAAGTGTGTGCTGTAGCTCTGGGCTATACACAGTGCAATTTCTTGCTCAAAGGCACTGATAATCCATGTGCAAGGCTAGAGGTCTGTTCAGATGCATGGAGGAAGTAAAACAAAGCAGAGAGGCTGCATCCTGGCTGTAAACCTGCTGATCCGTGTGACTCAAAGCTGGGCTTAGGAAAAGCTGAGCTCGAGATACCTGCCAGTGAGAGGGATCATAATGTGCTCAGAGCAACCTGTGTCCTGCCTTACTTAACTGCAGAAGTGGGAGTTGGGGTCTGTGACCTCCAGAGCATGATCTGAGGCCGCTCCTCTGTTACCACGGCCTTCCAGGGTTTTTATATCCATGTGTCACAGCAAGCGAAAACTTGAAGAGCTCCGTCTGAATGATTGCAGTAATGATGTTTAACAAGAAAAGGAGTAAGGACGTCCTGTTTTAAGGTCTTACCAAGAAGGAAGTCAGAAAAATTCCCCTGTACATCAAGGGCTGAGGGGAGGGGTGGGAAAGGAAAGCTTTGAATGTCCATGGAGGGGTTTTTACACAACCTCAATGACTTGAAAAGACCATAGGACTCATAATAGGAATCATTAGTGATTTGTCCTTGAAAACATGCACCTGGGCATGGTTCCCCTAGGCTTTTGCAGCTGCACTGAGCCTGACCAAGCTTTCACAAGGAGCAGAGCTGATTTCAGGAGGCTTTGGGTGTATGTGCAATGCAGAGTTAACTGTCAAGCAAGGGCAGGACTAGATGGCTCAAAGGGATTTGCTAATGAGCTATCAAGCTGTGGGTCACTGGTTGAAATTTAATCTGCAAGAACAGTGACAGAAAATCAAATCACAGTGCTGACGTCAGAGTGATGCTGGAGCAGCAGCAAAAGCCTTGCTGGTGCCTTATGCAGCACACACAGGCAGCTTAAATAAACTGGGAGCAAACTGTGAGGAGCTTGTCTGGTTGATCCCAGTTGCAAAATGCAGCTCAGCCAATTTGTGTCATGCCTATCAGTAACTCGCTTATCTTAGGGCAGTTGCCTGTGAATGACAACAGCATATCTCCTCAGAGAATCTGACCCAAACTGAGCCTTATATAGAACTGAAAACAGAGTTGTGCAGATATCTAGGTAGAGTTTGCTCAGCAGTGTCATGGAATGTGAATCAGCAGCGTACCACAAAGCTCAGTAGCTTGTGGTTCTGCTGATGGAGGTGTTTTTTTTGTCATTAGGTCCCTCATTGAGGCCAGTAGTTATAACTTTCCCATTCCCAGGCTCCTGAGGCAATAAACAGCACAGAGTTGCCATTTCAGCTCTGTCTTTGGCCTTCCCTGCCTCCAGTGTAGGCAGGGAAGGGAGCAATAGCCAGTATTGTTTTTTCTGCCAGCTATGATTAGTTGGCATAAAAAGCACTTAAGTAAGTTTACACAGCCTTTGAGTTGCTTGGTTTGCTTAAAAAAGGAAACAAAGAAATCCCTGGACTACTCTAGGGTCTCCTTGCTGCCTGAAGTTTATTCTGCACCAGTAGAAACTTGGGCTTACCCCAGAACTGGGATGAGGTTATTTGCAGAAAGTTTGTCATTCGAGTATTTATTTAATTCTGTCAAAAAAAAATAATAAAAAAAAAAATCTGGGAGACCAACAAGTTAAAAAATAGTTAAACTCCAGATTCACACAGATTTCCTGTTTTGCTTCTTAACAAAACCTCAAAACCACTTTGAACAAGTTTCCCACCTCAGCTAAAGGGTGGAGCTGTGCACGCCCCACACGTGGCCCCAAGAAGTGCACCCGAGGAGAAGAGCACACCTCCTCTGGCACGGTGGGGGACAAGTTTACTGTCAATATGTGTGCCTTTGCTGGCTGCCCAGAGGAGCTTCTGACTCAGCCGAACACACTGGAAAAACCTTGACTTTCCCATTTCCAGCAGAGCACACTGAGCAGCAGGGAAGTGTCAGGCAAAAGCTGGAGGCAGCTGATGAAGGGCTGCCTCTCCGAGATGCTGGGCAGATATCGGCTGTTGTCAGTACACTGTTGTAATTTCATTGATTTGATCTAGTGAGACAACATCTCAGTAAATAAGAGGAGCAGTGAAATATATTGCGCTGAAATTAATGGTTGTTGCCTGATTCTCCTCTTAAATGAATTCGCTGCAATCTGAAGCAATGCCTGTGTTTTGCAAACCCAGCATTCCTTGGCTCCTACACTGCATCATGACATTACTTTAGGCGGTGAGGAAGATCTTATTTGTGATATAGTAATGTAGCTAGATGCCTGGGAACTCTGGATGGAGTTATGGCATTTGGGTGTGTAATTTTAAGTAACAATAAGCAGTGCTTAACATTTCCTCCCACATGAGAAGCGTACCCATTAAAAGTTTAGCCAAGTCAGCTGTTCAAGTTCTTGCACAAAAGGACAAACTGCCAAAGCACTGATAGGAGCCACTCTTATGTTAAAGAGCAGGTAGAGCATGCATTAACTCAAATTCTCCTTCTCTTCTGCTAATCGGAAGAGAGTCTTGCTGAGATCAAAGGAACTCCTAGCAGGTAAAAATGGTAATAAATCAGGCTCAAGCCCAAGTTCAGAACTCCTGAGTCTTTTTCTCAGCTCTGCTTCTGAGATGCTGCATAGTCTGAAGAAGTCAGTGAATGTGATTTAGGCCATCCACAAGTCAACTTAAGTCCCTGTGAGAATGAATGGGATGTGTCTAAGTCCAAGGGAACGGCTCAGTCTGTTTCATCTGAAGAGGAACCTACATCCAAGAGAAACTGAGTATTATATATAAATCTGGACAGTGTGTTTTAGACCTAAGAGTAACTTAAACACATGAGCATATGGTTTCACTTGCGTGCAGTGATTGACAGCCTGTGGCAGTCCACCATGACTCACAAGTGGGTGAGAAGCTGCTAATATCTCCCAAGGTGTTGAAAAGAGCTTCATTAAGTCACAGTTTGACCAAACCTACCAGTTTTAGGTGACAGTGAGCTAGCACGGAACACCTCAGCAGGAGAAATTTGGGATATGTTCATACTCTTTTAGTGGGCCAAAGCAGAATGAGAGCCTGTGCCTCTGAACTATTTGCTGCAGACTGGTTTGTGTTTACACAAGCAAGAGCTGGGAACATCTGGAGTGGGCAGAGCAATCCACACTTCACAGCACTTGATCCTGATCTCCAGTGGACATCTCCCTGTAGACTTGGTGTAAAATCCTAATTCTGAGCTTCTCTTTTTTTTTTTTTTTTTTTTTTTTTTTTTTTTGACTAATACAGATGCCAAAATAGGGGCTTTTCTGCAGCCATCTGCTTTCTGTGTCCTCTGGGGAGTGACAGGAGGGATATTGGGGTTTGGGACTTCAGGCTAGCATTGCAACATTGCACCAGGTAAAGAGCCAAAGTTGTGCATGTCCATGCTGTGCCTGGAGCAGAGCCTGGAGCACACAGGCCATCCTGGCCATGCCCAGCTTTCCTCCCAGATGGAACAGATGGCTTGCTGATGGCCAGTTAATGACTGGAGAGTGTGGAAGACCTGAATACCAGGATACAGGATAGGGACAGGTCAGTCTGGCAGTGTGGAAACACCCACGCATTCCTAAGTGGAAGCTAAGCCTGGGGCATGAGGGAACGCCTGTTCCCTGGCCCAACTTGATTCGTGCCATATATCTGACAGAGCTCTAAAATAGCACTTTACAAACAAAAGACCTCCCCATCTACTGGGCTAATATCTCTAGCTTCTGCATCTTGCACTGCTGGTTGTTGAGTGGTTGACCTTGATGCCTCCAATCCAGCCTTACTTGCCACCTGGAACAGTCCAGGCAACGGGAACTGCTGGGGCCAGACCTGCTTGGGCTAGACAGCCTAGATCTTTACTTTTCTATTTTCAGGATAAGTGCTCAAACCACTGACACCATGTGCTTCCTCCTCCCACTTATCCCACAACCCAGGTGCTTGCCCTTCAGA
Organism: Pyrocephalus nanus; assembly: GCA_038380795.1. Taxonomy (NCBI): domain Eukaryota; kingdom Metazoa; phylum Chordata; class Aves; order Passeriformes; family Tyrannidae; genus Pyrocephalus; species Pyrocephalus nanus. The sequence continues at coordinate 3,259,124 of CM076263.1, read as the reverse complement.
GGGGAATTTATATTTTGATTCCCACGTAAGCAGGTTTGCGCATTGCTGAGCCTTGAATCAAGCAATTACCCAGACACACTTGTGAGAATAATATTTCTCAGTGCTTATGCCTGAGTGACTGCCTGTAACCACACTAAATAATCCCACGAAGGACCTGCAGCCCACCATTCAGCTGGTGGAGAAACGTGTGAACATCACTTTGGGTGCTACTTCAGAAGCATCCATCCCTGCATTGCCTGGATGGTTTGCATAGGCCTGGATGGTTTGCTGCCCTAAGTGATCTGAATCATTCTGCTGGAGCCAAGAACCTATTTTATTTCAGATGTTGCAATCAGTAAATTGAGTGCCTAAAGCAGGCAATCTCAATCTGGCCTTCAGGGTCTCTGCATTCACGGGCTAATACAATGATATAATAGACCTTGCCCAACTCATAGAGCTGTTGCAAGATTTTAATTAATTAATACTGGTAAGGCTTTGAAATGGAGAGAATGAAATGAGGCCTATAAACTAAGTGTGTTATTATGAGTTGACGGCACTTTCTACTTCACTTTCACACCATACCTGAGCAGAGCACAGGGAGGCTGCATCCTCTGATTCATCATGAATCACTAAGAAGCCTATTTAAAATGTGGATGGTATTGGTATATTTACACTACTTAAAGTGTTACAGGGAAGAGGCATTACTTCTCACTCCAAGAATGCTGGGCTTAAGTGTTGGCACCTCTCCTCCTTTTTTTAAGTCTCAGTATCTGCCACTAGACTTTGTAACTCCAGGGGGATGTCACTAAACACCCAAGGGATGCAGCCATCCTGCTGGTCATCAGGAAGAGGTGGATGGACATCCAGATGGCTGGAGTGATCCTATCAGCAGGTCTCCTGCACCAAGGACACCTCTTTTCACGTGTATGACATGGAACTGGCAGATTTTGCTGTTTCTGACAATGTGCAAGAGGAATCCTGGCATTGCCACCTGGCCCTCATTCACTGGTCCTGGTAGTGCTCTATCCACTAAATCGGACCAAATAAATGACCCTTTTGTACTGACCATTCCCACAGAAGGATGCTCACTTTTACAACCCTTTGTTGTAACTGGAAGGCATCATTCTTTCTGTTATTATCCCAGAGAAACTTGGAAGTGTTCAAGGCCAGATTGGATGGGGCTTGGAGCAACCTGGGATAGTAGAAGGTGTCCTTGTGTATGGGTGTTGGAACAAGACAAGCTTTAAGGTCCTTTCCTACCAAAGCCATTCTGTGATTACTGTCCTCCTGTCTTATGCCCCTATCAAAGTAGAATTTACATTTGTCCCCAGGGGCAATTTCTGGTTCAGAGGAAAAGAGATGCCTTGAACACCAAGTAAAATTTTAAATTCCCTGGCAGTCAGTGGAGTCTCAGGTAAACTGGCCACTTTGAATCAGTTCAAACAGGAATGATTGTCACAAGAGAGTGTCTCTTACTGATGAGACTACAGTTAGTGCTCTTCTTACACACGCTATTAGATATTAAATATTCTGCCTGATTTGTACCTGGTGCTTTTCAGCAGTAAATCTCAGACTAGTTTTACAGGAGAGGTCAGTATCTTTACCCTCATTTCACGGGCAGATAAACTGAGGTGCAGGGAGATCTAATGCCAGAAGATCGGTGTCAGAGCAAGAAACAGCTAGTTGCAACAGACTTAAATGCATCATTGTGTGAATGTCATAATTCTTATTCATAATAATTCCTATTGCACCATCAACCACAGAGTTATGCAGATACCAAAGAAAGAAATAGAGCAGTACTGGCTTCTTCTCTACAGATAGGGATGTGCTCTTCAGAGGCTTTTTCCCCACAGAAATGATAAATGACTTAAAGAAGAGCAGGTGCCATTTCTCCACGTGGGTGACTATGCCCAGAGGCAATAGAAGTAATTTTTAGGATATGATTTCCCTCCTATTTACATCAAGCTAGTAGCAGTACTTATTTTAACACAATTGCCAAGAGACTTTATTTTTAGATCTTGTCAGCATAGTATCATTCTGTAATTCTTGCTTTGTTCAAAAAAAGGGAAGACATTTCAATGGGAACGTGAAATTAGCTGGAAGAATTATTGCTGCCTCACAAGTGTATATTGATAGCCTAAGAAAGCAGTGATCTTCTCTTTCTCATAATGAAAGATGCTTCAAGTATATAAAGCATCCCTAATATTTTACTTCAAAAGACAAAATCACAAGGTGGGTTACCATTCAGTAGGAATAATATAGATTTTCCAGCTCTTAAGGTGTTCCTTTGGGAGCCTTATTTCATCCAAATGACATTGTTCTCTCGATGACTATCACACTCCTATAGGAAAATTTGTCATTGGGGCATAATATTGCTTTAAAAGGTCCTGGAAAACAATACAAAATTGAATAGAGGGGAAAAAAAAAAGAAAATAAATGGAGGCAGAAGATGCAGTTTGTTAAATTCACACAAATAAGAAAAATCCACTTGCCATGAAGACTGATCAGCCACATGTATTTCTATAAGCATATGTCAACTTGATGTACTACACTTCTCTGTTTTATTTAATTACCATCTTCCAGAAGAACCTAATAATTGCTTTAGTGCATCCACCTCATTGGGTATCCCATCCAAAGAATGTGGAAGAGAAGACATGTGGAAGGAAAAAAAAAGCAAATGTGTCCATGGAAGGCATCTTTTCCTCCTTGCTCTGATTTACAGTTTTGGTACTGTCCTTTTGAATCACTTTTTATATCCCTTCTGCTTCTCTCCCACCATAACAGTAAGCAGTAAATACTCTTACCATCTACACTTTGGAAACTCATGGGTTATTTTTTGTCTTCATAGTACTTTTGATAAATCCTTCCACAGGAAGCAAAAATTGAAATGTGACCATTCTATTAGGAACAAAAAAAAAAAAAAAAAAAAGAAGAATGAGACCCCTCGTGGAAACCAAGTCCAGCAATGATTCATAAAATATGAGGCTCATCAGAAAAGAACTGTGGCCAGGGCTAAAATGTCAATAAGGGTGCTTCCCGATCTATATTAAGTTAAACCTGGAGAAAAAAAACCTTTATATTGCCTGAATGCCTTCAGCTCTGGGTGTTGCCAAAGGAGATGAAATTTGCAAACAAAATTATTTATTCTTTAATGGTCAGCTACCTATAAGGAAGAGTGAGAGTTGCATAGTAGTGTTCTTAAATCCCACACATATATATATATATATATATATAAAATATATATACTTATACATATATAATATATATATTTATATTAAAGAAATAGATTTTCCAAACTGACTGCCAAGAAACCCATAAGAACCACCTAACAATGTGCAACTTACGAGTGCCTTTTTTCAGCAATAAGTGATATTTTTCAGACTGCAGAATGACACTGTTTCATCCCTTGGGATTTTTCTTTTCTTCTTGGCAGGGCTATTATATTGCACAAGGACAATATATTTATTTGGACTTTTAATTTAAGTCTTAGAATAGGCCTTTGGTGTCTAGGGGAAGTCATGACAGTGAAAAAGATTCCTCTCCAAAAAACAATATTCCACTTTTAACCATAATGTCTGGCCAAATTTTGAATATCTTGAGGATCTGTCATGAAGATATTTGTGGATTACCTACTAAAGACAGCCATTAAGGTGGGTTTGATATTTTAGATGTCCTGAAGAAAACATCTTGATGGCAATATTGTCACAAATCTTCATCTTAAATTTTATCACTTAATATTTATGTAGATCAAGATCTCATTCCCTTTACCATACCATAAATGATGCTACCAGATTTGAACAAATGGATTAACAGCTCACCATCTACTCCACTAGATTTTCAATGTCTGTAGGTCTTGTCAGTGCAACTACACTGATTATTTCCATTTATTCTACCTTGTTTCCTCTGAAGTAGGAAATTATTTGGTTTTGAAGGAGGAGAAACCAGAAGATGTCTACATGTTAGAGTCCCATTTTTTCATGAGAATTTTCTGATGTCACAAAAAACAATGTGTATCCACAGGGCTTTACACAACCTAATTAATGACCAGTTGACACTGTGCCTCTAATTGTCCCCAACTGGAAGCAGAAATGCTGCCTGTGAGCCAAAGCTGATTAATGCTGTTCGTTGATGAATTTTCTTTTTTTTTTAAAAAGGAGCCAAGAGAGAGCCACAACAGCCCTGAACTTTCTCAAAGACTGCCTCTTCTTTAGGGGAATTTTGATTTTTCCTGCTGCTTTGTTTGTTTAAAAAAAATCGTGATGTCTAATCTTCAGGAACGTACCTCATCATCCAACCCACAAACTGTTGGCAAAATAATAAACCTACACAGAACATACTGTTAGATTTTTATTTTTTATTTATTTATTTATTTATTTATTTTAACTTCTTCCTTTCAGAGGAAGAAAGCTTTTTGCTTTTGCAAATTGAAGGATAGGTTTTGCACTGGATAGTTGGCACTGCTTTTTTCTGGCCAAATGTTCCATACTGGTTCCAAAGAAACTGTGGACACTGAGTTGGCTATAGTTTGTCTTTGAACCCGTTTGCAAGAACTCAGTCTGCAGAGGCCTCCAAGAAAAAAATATACATAGTTTATCTATTAAGTTGCAGTTTAACTCTTTTGTGTGTTAAACTGCAGGCAGTAATTCTGTTTTGGGTTTCTGTTTTGCTTTTTTCCTAGCTGAGTTTCATGCACTGTTTACCTCTTCTGGTTTACATGAATGCCATCATACTGCCATATAGGTGCAGAAATAGTATACATTTCTGATTACCTTACATAGTCTGGAAGCAAATCAGTTCTTTTGCTTGTTGATTGCAAGACTAAGTTTCAAATTACTGTTATTTACTAAATATACTTCCCAATATATTTCTAGAAGTCTTCTCAGCTACAGATTTGCCTTTGTGTCTCTGTAATGTAGTAGAGAAACAGTACTATTGCTGCAGCTTTTGCTACTAAGTTTTCCATAATGGATTTCTAAACAGTATGGAAGGGAATACTAAATTCTAAATAGTATGGAATAGGAATGCAACTTGGTCTCTCTCCCTGAAACAGTTTCTGGTTTTGTCTGTCAAATATAGTTTAAAGTTTTGATCAGCTGGATGTTCAGCAAGGAATAAACACCAGTTATTGGTGTGTAAAACATTGCAGGTCTTGTGTTAATCTTGGACTTTCCCCTCCAGCGCCCTTGAACTGCTTTCTTCTGCAGTGCTTCCTTTCTATTGATGCGATGCCATCTTTGGTGCTCTAACAAAGGGCTGCATAAATGTTTGGAACCCAGAACAGAAGTTTTTGGGCAGCTTTCATTCGGTTTGCCAAGTTCAGGCATAAAACAAGATCCTGACCGCTTGTGGTTACTGTAGATGGGATGATTTTTTTCAAAGGAAGAGTAAGCGTGCTGGGCTCAATGACTTCCTGTCTTCTGGCATCCTACCACATGTCTTCTTTACTATACCATAATGTTTCCCAAGTTTGCTTTTGTTTCATTCTCATAATTGGCTTTGTATATCCACTGACTGATCTGATTTTCCTATCAAGACAAGGCTGTTCACTCCAGATTTTCACTAGTGTAACTGAGAGGAAAATTTGGTCCGTATGCTCTGTAATAAGATATATCATCACTGTCAATATTTTTCTTCTTCCCATCACTCCCCTGCCATATGGCAACTTCACAGGAAAGAACTGAACCGCATATGTTCTAAGTAGAACTTCTTCATTCCCTGCAAAATCAAGGCTGGTTTTAATACCATTCAGATTAAAAAGTGGAGGAAGTCCTTTATCCTTTAGCCTGGGATTTTCACCCAACTTTAGCCACCCAAAAGCTGGGCAACCAGTAGGAGCTAGTCATCCGAGCTCCTCCTTTAGTCACTGGAGGGAGGAAGCAACTTTGAGAGGGGAATGCACCACATCCTAAAAGTTGGGGGAAAATTTTATCGTCATGAACATGGGTGCAAATTTCTTCAATATCCACTGGTGTTACTGGTGTTGAACTGATGAGCGGAGCTGCAGGCCCAAAGGCATCTGCCCTTCTGTGCTGGGTGTTGGAATTGGGACAGGAGATGATTTTTCTGAGCTGCTCTTGGGTGTTAGCCTGCTCTTGGGTGTGTTTGGGCTTGTGGTTGGTAGGTCTCTCAAATAACACCTGAGCATGACTCAGTGAGCATCGTGAGCCAGGGATGGTTTTCAGTCAGCAAGGCACAGATAAGGTGACCCTGTTTTCAAGTAGGAACTTTTGTTCTAGTAAGATAAGCCATGCCATCTGTTTACTCTCAGGGTCAGCATGTTCTGGCCCATTTTATTTAATGATGTAGATATCGCCAAAGAGGTGTAGGCAGTAAAAAAAAAAAAAAAAAGCCATATAGGAAAATGAAAGATGAACTTGAGAGATTTTCTTTCGCATTGTCTGAAACTGGGACTTGTGTGCAAGTAGCAATCCAACAGACAAGAGCCACTGTTAATGATACCCTTCTTATTTCAAAATTTTAATACATTTCTTCCCTGTTTTGGTGCTAGACAGTGACTGAGAGTGACTAGAGAAAACATTATTTGTAAAGAAAGATTTCCAGGACCCACTATACCTAAATGACTTTCTAAAACCAGTCACCTCCCCTCTTGAAGCCATCATTTGGAAACTGATGTATGCCCAGAGGGTTTGCACCCAGTAAACTACCCTGCGTCACCCAAGTGTTTCTGAAAATCTTTTGAGCTCTGCATGATGGATTTTAAGACCTGGGAGAACTCTGCCTTAAAAACACTCAATGTTCACCACAGAGAACCCAGATCCAACAGCAAGCAGTGCAAAATGTTTCAGCCCTTTCAACCTCTGCTATGAGATCCAGGGACCATGGGATAAATTCAGATGAATAACCCTATTTCTAAGTCCCTTCCAGGGAGTGTGTGGGTGTTGCAGACATTAAACTGCCAGGCTATTCATTTTTCTGTGCTAATAGTTTCCATGCTAGCTGACTGACCAATCTCCCCGATGTGTCGCATCAATTTTCTTATTAAATATGAAAATAATGAACGTTAGGAATGAGCCTAGAAAGCTCCTCATCTCCCAGATTGGGTCTTGGTGCCAAGTGTCTGGCTGGCATCATCTCCAGTATTCTGCAAACAACATCTGCATGAGCGTGCCGGTTGTGTAACTCGTAAAGTTAATGTAAGTGACTGCCGTGCTCTGCTGAGCAGTGCTGATTAGAGCTCTGCTGCCAGAGGGAGGCTTTGCAGCACGTGGGATGCACAGCCATGCTGTGCCTTTCCCAGGAAAGGAAAGGGATGCTGGAGAGAGGAGCACATCATTTACCAGAGTAACTCTAGGAAGGTTTCCCTTTCGCTACCCCCACCCCCCCAACTCGGGATTTCTTTGGTCACAGATGTGATTAATGATGCTGCTGAAATGATCACTGCTGTGATGAGCAGAAAATGAGTGGTTTGGAAGCACTGACCCACCCCAGTTGCTGCCTTGGAGGCCTACTTGGAGAGGGACAATGGGATGGAGATGGGGAATTTTGGAGGATGCGAATGAGACCCCAGTTTCTGACTAGCAGCACATCTTGCTGCTGATCTGGACAGCCTCTGACAAGTAACATCTCTGCCAATGAAACAAAGGTCCAAGGTGCTTGTCCTCCAGCCCATGAAACTTGATGCTCTGCAGGAAGGCAGTGCAGGCAGCAGGCTGGAGCCCTGCGACTCAAGTGCCATTAGTTCTCTGGAAAATCATGTCACTGCCTAGGAGGAAAAACTTGAACATTAGAGCTTACATTTTGCTTTCTTCCCTCTCAGGACAAGTGTATGCTATCAACCTTTTTACCAAAGGCTAGACACACTTTTCTTTACCTTAACCACAGTTTAGTGCAGTTGATTTAAAATTATTTTAGAGCAGCACATGACTGTTCATTTTTTGTAAAAAGAAAGAGTTTTTGCATTACTCATGAAAAAATTTTCTTTGGTTCATTTTTTCAAATGCATATAAAATTATTATATTGCATATATATAATTATTATCAAAACCAGGGCATGTTAGTAAACTGCTTCTAGACAGGTACTAGGAACATCCTTGTTTGCTGTTTATGTTAACCTTGGGCTAAAGAGTGGCTCTTGTTCAATATCTGAAACTTTTCAAAGAAAACAGTAGGCAAAGTGTAAATAACTAAACCACACATATGAAAATGACACTGAAATATAATGTGATGGGTCAAACTGTAGTTGGGTTAAGTCAGGCATTTACAGTAATCCTCCTTTACCCCACTTAAATGTCACGTAGGTAAGTCGTGACAGCTCACCCACTGCCAGGAAAAGCTTGCATTATCCTCAAGGATGAATTCAGGACCTCAGGAAGCTACCAAGTCAAATGAAAAACAGAGACAACAGGCAATGGCTTAGCAGCTTAAGCCATATGCCTCAGATCAGTCTAGCCATAATTTCAAATTCCAGCAGGATCATTACCAAGCTAATGCAGATCTATTGAGTGCTTGGCCATTTACTACAGGCAGAACAAGTCCTTTGAGTTAAATCCTAAGAAATTAGATCCTCTAGGGTTTTAATGGCTATTAAAAATCACAGGATATTTTCATAAGGGGAGGAGTTTATTAATCTTCTGCCCTTAAACAAATTAGTCCTTTCCTCCTGCAAATACACTTTCAGTTCCTTATTGCAAAAGGAATATGGGAGAGGAAGTGGGATTCAAACTCTCTGGTGATGTGCTGTATCTTGCATGAACTCCACCACTGCCAGCACTGCAATTCAAAGGCACTGTGGATTTTTGGAATGGAAACCCCAGAATGTTGTTCCTGGTTCTTCTTAGGACAAAAGGGCACAGTCTTAAGCTCCGCCAGGGGAGGTTTAGGTTGGATATTAGGAAAAAATTTTTTACAGAGACAATAATCAGACAACATTGGAATGGGCTGGCCAGGGAGGTGGTGGATTCATCATCCCTGGAGGTTTTTAGGATGAGACTGGATGTGGCATCAGTGCCACGGTCTGGTAACCATGGATCAAGGGTTGGACTTGGTGATCTCAGAGGTCTTTTCCAACCCAGTAGATTCTATGATTTTGTGATTCTATGATTCTGTAGCAGTGGCTGGGCTGCAGCCCTGGATACCTGCTCTGCATTTATGATTTAGCACAGGGCACATCTTGCAAATTCAGTTCTCTGGGTGTCCCAGACCCTTGGCATCCCACTCCAGCAGTGCCTGTGATGGGAAGTCTGGGCTGCCCTGGCCTCTGGCAAGCAGGGAAGACTTGTGAGCACAAACACTTACACGTAAACAGAGTGGTTTGTATTATCATCATTAGCTTGCAGTAAGAAGGGCCGTACCCCCCTGTAATCCAACTGTAAAACAAAAGATAAAGGGTAAATGTGGATGCAGGAACAATGAGACTTCATTGGTCAGTTTGACAGGAAGGACACTGGTGTGACTGAGTTTGTAACTACTACTACTGAAACAGAGATTTGGAAGGAAAACAGTGAGATAACTCTGTGGGTGATCAGAGGAAAATGCACTGGAGTGTAAAAAATGCCATAGGAGATAGTGCAGAAGTGTTTCATTTGAGAATTATATGGAAGGCTGATGGAAAACAGTGTGACAGATTAATCACAGACAGCAGCCACCATTTGTGTAGAGAATAAGAATATTATCGTGCTGAAGGCTGACAGAATTGGGTTTTATTGAGCCTGGAAAAGAGAAGACCTTGGAGTGACCTAATTGCAGCCTTCCAGTACCTGAAGGGAGCCTACAAGAAAGCTAGAGAGGGACTATTTACTAGTCTGGAGTGCCAGGACAAGGGGAAGGGTTTCAAACTGACAGAGGGAAGGTTTACATTGTATATCGGGAAGAAATTCTTCCCTGTGAGGGTGGTGAGACACTGCAAGGTTGCCCAGGGAAGCTGTGGCTGCCCCATCCCTGGAAGTGTCCAAGGCCAGGTTGGACAGGGCTTGGAGCAACCTGGGCTAGTGGAAGGTGTCCCTGCCCATGGCAGGGGGCTGTGAAGAGCTGATCTTCAAGGTCCCTTCCAAATCAGGCCATTCTGTGATTCTTTGATGGGATGCACAGGGGTCTCCAATGTGAAGGGAACGACTGGGATTCAGGTCCAGACTCAGACAGCTGAATATGGGCCATTTGGGAGGAACACAAAGGAAAGCCGAGGTGATAATAAAGGTGTGACTGTGGTTACCAGTCACACCTTCACTTCTGAAAGTGAAGCTTCACTTCTGAAAGGCTGCAGATCAAGACTGTACGGCTGCTCGTGTCTATTCACACACAAATCTCTTGGCTTGATAAAAAAAGATAATCAGTGAAATGTGATCCCCTATCCTTAAAATTTGAGCATCCCTGTATTATGATTTGTTGGTGTTCTGTATTTCCATCTGTCATGGGTGGTGCTTGAGCATTTCCAGTGTTAGAGACTGAGTGATGCTGATGCTGGGAAGCAGGCACTGGTCCAGTCTGGAGTTCTTCAACATCCTTCTATGAAACTCTGGCAGCATTCAGAGATGCTAAGTGTCTTTCCCAAACTGGATTATATCTAGAAATAGGAGCCAGATTTCCTAATTTGCTGTTCTTTAGAAATCAGCTGATAACATTCTCATGGCTTTGTTTTAATGATCTGTAATTTCAAACTGAATGATGTTGGAAAATTGTCAGAATACTTGAAAACAGCTAGAGAAGTTACATTTAATGGATCATATAATTTTAATTCATTTTCTATTTTGATTTTTATTGAGACAGCTCACCCCAATAAGGAAAAAAGAGCATTTTGCCTTCCCCTTTCAGCTTAAATTTTTGATGAGAAACACAATGTTTAAATTCTGAGTTTGGAATTACTCTGCCTGAACAAACAATAAAACAGAAGAACAGATAACTGTCAAATAAAGACCTTGGAGCATTTTGTGAAGAATATTTGAAAGATCAAAACATTACAGGTTTCTCACCAATGCTGGGAATTAAAAAGTAAACAGAAATTTGGCTAAAAGAAAACAAATTCCAAAGGAAAAAAAAATAAATCTTCCTAAATATATTGTTCTCTCCAGTGTTCTACTAAGCCAAAAATTACATCGTTCCTGAGCAAGTAATTTCTACCAATGCAAATCGAAAGAGTCTCAAAAAGGATGAAGAAGAGCTTTTATGTTTAAAGTACTATTACCAGCAAAAGGCTTCAGAGCATTTTGCATTTTTAATTACTTCAACAGCAAGCAGAGCAACAAAGGATACGTTTGAGCTACCTTGCATGGGTTATGAAATGTCAAAGCCTGATAACTGATACAGTAGATGGTGCCTCTATGGCTGAAAAGCCTAAGGAAGCAATCCTTTATTCCAGAGATTTCAGATTAAATCCCATACAGCTTGAAACTCAGTGAAAATTGCAATGTAATGGATTTTCAGCCTGAAATGAGTTGGTTTGCAGTTAAGATCCTCTTGGAGATAGGGCCAAAGATTTGAATCAACATGACAGTCGCCTGTCCTTATGGAGGCAGACTAGATGAATGCTTAAGATTAGATATATAACTTTTAGGTAGCTGGGATATGAGATAAATCCCACCCTCCCTTTCCTCTTTCTTCATCTTCTGCACTGAACACCATCCATCTTTACAACAGCACCATCAGAGGTACCCAGCAGAAATACTTTATAAGCTCAGCTGGAAGAGAAGAGCTGGGGAACTTCTACTGTTAGTAAAATGTTAGCTGATGTTGAATGTTCTATCAGAGTCTGCTCTTCTTCTCCTTCAGCCACCAACCTAGCCATCTATTCCAGCTGATTTTCACTCTGACTTTCAATTGCCTAGGGGAAACCCACACTAGGTTTGGGCTTCCGATGAGTCGACTCCTCAAGGTATTTCTGCCTGAAGGAAAGAAGGGTTTTCAGGACTGGGTTTAATCATGATGATGTGGGAGAAGAGCATAGGATCGTGGGTTTTACTTGGATATCCACATTAGCTGTACCAGCTTTGTGGCATGCCTTCAGCAAGCAGGCACTTTTTAGACATGTCTCCAGGGAAATGTCAGACCTGCTAGGGTGGCATATGAATGAGGAAAAGCATCATGTTGTTGCAGAAACCAGACAGTTAAAGAGCCAAGTGTTGTGTTAGTCTCATGCTCTGACTTGTCTTAACCAGCAAATTAGCTGTAGTTTGGTGATGCCATTGCTCAGCAGCTTAGGCTTTCTCTGTTTGTGGCAATATGGGTGGGGAACTAAGCTTTAAATAATGAGGGGCTATTAATTGACATCCTCTGGCACACAAATATAACCCATCATAGGTACATGATACATATTTAGTACATAGTTATATATGTACTTTACATGAAAGTACATATACATATCATGCATATATGAAAGTTGATATATATGACTGTATATGAAAGTACCTGTGCATACATAGTTATAACCATCAGTTCCTACATGGGAGAAGAGGCCAAGCAATATTTTGTTGCTGGAATGGACAGATAATAAAGTTCTGTTGGAGGGTCAGACCCTTCTGCAGTTGATCCAAAATGCTTATACAGCTGGACTTGCATGATTTCTGCAGCTTCCCAAGTGAATTGCAGCTGTATACTCACTTTAGAGCCATCTATTACTCCCCACTGTGTATGTACCTACCTAAAAATCCATAACTGGTCTCGCATCGAATCAATGCTCACAGTCAACTTGTATCTAAACAAATTGAATAAAGCTAAGAGCTCTGTAGATCCTCTTATTTATCCCATGACAAGCGGAGAGACTCCCAGTTCTTCTGCTCCTGACACCTTTGTCAATAAAATCTGCAGACTGCACAATATAAAGTTATATTATAATTCATCTCCTTGACAATAACAGAACCTTTGAACAGAAATGTTTTATGTGGTTATCACAAGAAGAGTGCTAAAAGTAGAGGCTGCATCAGTAAGGTGCAAAAAATAAAATTTTTTTTTTCCTCTTGTACAGTCATATTTCAAGCAATTTTTTGATGTAATGAAAAAAAGATCAGATTTGATTTTAAAGAAGAATTTCTATTTGACTGGCAATTAGATAATAAGTAAGAATCATAGGGCTTATTAGATCATATATTCCACTCTCCTTCCATTACAGGATTGTTTTTCAGACCTGAGGTCTCATTTCATTATTTCAAAAGGACAAAATATCAGACTTATGGAAAGTAATGTAACTGCTTCAGTATTTCCCTTCAAAGGACATTTTTAGGCAGAAGCACAATACTAATGTCAAATAAACTACAAGTGGAAATTATGGCAACTGTGTACCTGTTTTGATTGAGTTGGAGGTGATATCAGTCTCCTATCTGCCCTAATTTATGAGGATGTCATAGGAGATGTTTTAAAAATCATGCCCCAAATTTTTTATGTATACATCATTTATTCTGAATTTACAGTTACAACCAGAGCTGTTTCATTCTGCTATGTGAATACTCTGCCGTGTTTGAAAATAAAAGGCAGAATTTTCAAATCCAAGCAGAGCACACACTTGTGAAGTTTCATTCATTTTAGTAGAAAGGTGTATGACAAAATTCTGGCCCTGGGATTTAGGTGGGTGGATGACATGTTTAAACAATGATTTCAAGTAATTTAGTGTGAAAGAGGGAATCCAAAGTTGAACTAGACACCCATTCTTACTATTCTGTTTGTTTGCCTCTGAGAAGAATTCAACAGATTGTTTTGGTTCAAATTTCAACTTTAGTTTTTGCCTTTAATATAATTGAAACAAAACTGATTATGAAGGAACCTTTTTCAAGATAATTTTAAGTAACAGGACAGAGTTCTCCATCTCCAGTTTAACACTTGGCTAAAGATCCAGTAAAATGACGAAATATCTTGGAGTTAATGGTACTGACATTGATATAGTGGCATGATAATTTTCGTGTCAGTAATAATCAGCCAAGGACACTATGAGGTTTACCAAAAATAAACTAACAAGAGAAATAGTGTTTTCTCATTTTACAGATATGTGAGGGACACTTTGAAGTGTCAGGTCGCTTGACTGTTTTTCATAACTGTTTGGAAAATATGGAAAAAAGTTATTTATTAGCTTCCAACTGCTCAGGTTGGAGGTTTTAAGGTTTTTAAGTGCTCAATATCTGCATTAGTGGAGGAGCTGAGATTTGTAGATTATTTGAACTCTGCCAGTGCAGCCAAGCCATTTACACATGGTATAAAATATGCAACAGAGCCACTGCATACTAGTGGGTTTTCTGTTTCAGTGGGACCAGTCTGTGCTTCAAATGTGTCATTATCCTGCATAAGGAAGTTTCGTTCTACTCTTGAATCAGCTCACATTGTTAATGTGCTCATCAGCCAGCTCAGAAGGATATACAGACAGCTGCAAGGAATCTAATTAACATTTGACTACAGAAGAAGAAATTGCAATCTACTGTACTATTTAATCTGTCGGTGAAGGTCTGGATTAGAAATGGCTTCACTATTTCTCTGTAGCTTTTCCTCTGATTTAGTATAATAGAATCATAGTCATTAGAGGTGGAGAAAAGCTATTAATTTAGCTTGTCCATCTAGCATTGCTGCTACTTTTACCCTTTGAATGACCCTAGGAAAGCCTCTTCCTCTATGTTTGCCTCCATCAAAGACCTGCAGATTGTTATCATCTCCACCTTTAGTCATCATTTACTTAGGGTTCTGTAATTCGTGTAATGTTTCGTTGCAAATCAAAACTTCCATCGTTATTCCCATGTTACTTTCTCCTTAAGCATTCCATCATTATCTCCTGCATGGTAAAGAGTGCTCTAGAAGTACCTGTATCTCGTATTAAAATCTATCTGCTATTTAGTTTAAAGTCACTGTTAGAGAAAGAATCATTCGAAGCCACTCCATGCTATTTTTTTTTTTTTTTCTGAAGAGGGGAAAGAATAATGTAATTTCTATGAGATAACTGTTCTCTAATGCATGGGAGATAGGGCTAAAGTAGTATGAAGCACAGAGTAGTTTGTAAAGGAGTAGCTTTTTCAAATTAATCTGAATGTTCAGAGGTTTTGTGTTTTTTTCCAAACAAATAAAAACAACAAATTGTTTGGATCAGAGAGAGCGATTGTGTTGACAGCAGACATATGAATGATACTGTTTTTACAGATGGACTGGTGAGAATCAAATTGAAGCTATTGATCTGTATTTGTGCAGGATCCTGCTAAACAGAAAGCTTTGAGGGCTTTGCCATTAAGCAGCATAGGTCATCTTACCAACTTGGAAAGGCAACACGCTCTGTTCCTATCATACACACTCCACTGCTAGCCCAACAGAAGACTCCTAGTCTTCAAAAAATGTCAAGAGCCCTTCTGCAGACATGGGGATAATCCTTTTCTGATATAATTAAAAGCCTTTCCTCTTCCCTCAACAGGCTCAGGCACCAAAGATAATTCTTTTGAGGCAACACATCAGCAGTCTGGAAAAAATCTGAGTTAACTTTTTAACTTCATTAGCTTTGCATCTTCTGTTAAGCGGAGACTGAACACAGACTGAAGAGAGTAGGATGCGACAGTAAGTCCTCAGGTCTCAAACTGATTAGTGCCTTTGGAAGAGTGCAGGGAGAAGCACAGATCTTGCTGAAGGAGGGCAATTTTAGGTCTTGTCTTCCTAGAGCCTGTACTACAAGTTCTCATTAGTACCCAGTCTGCTTGGGAATCTGAGCTGGTGGAAGGAAGCAAGCAAAGAGCTTATTTAGCATCATGGTTGCTGGTAGGACTGGGACCACCACCAACCTGATCCTTTGGGAGCACGTAGTTGTAGCCAGTGGGCATTAGGAGAGTGCAGCAAGTGTGCAAACACTCTCCCTTTTCTTCTTTTTTTTTTTTTTTCTTTTTTTTTTCTTTTTTTTTTTTTTTTTTTGTTTTCCTTAAGTATATGATTCATGAAATTCGTTTGTTGTTACAGGAAAGGTGGTTTTATCAGCTGAAACATATTTCTCTCTTGTTTGCTTTGATATTATCAGACTTATGTAGAGGATCACGTTTCAATATGACATCCATGGACTGATCCTAGATAAGGACAAAGTATTTGAACCTTCCTAATCAGATTCCTCCATATGTAGAGTAACATTTCCCTTATCAAAGAAGGAAAAAGTAATTGAGGCATCTGATTTCAAAACTTGCAAATGTATCCCATTTGCCTTCAAGTCACTAGGAAGAAGAATGTGTTAACCTTAACCAAACTTTAAATCAAATTATTTCATCCCTGTGCTTCCATTCTCTGATACTTTTATCTAGAAATGCTGTGAGGTGCACTGAAAGCACTTTTTTCTTAATGTGCATATTATTCTTATTAATTTTTGCTGTTTAAGTGGAGATGGTAGGGAAAAAAGCCTACAGCTGTAACATGTCCTCATCTATTAAAACAAACAACTCTATAAGTAATTAACTTATACAAATACAGTGAAGTCCAAGTTTATCTTTTTTTTCTTATCAGAAAAAGCCCTCATAAATCTTTAGTCTAGAAAAAACTGAATTTCAGGAAGACAGCAACAGTCTACTGTAGTTACATTCATAGTTCTCTGTTGTTGTCAGCAGAGTTGTATTGCCAAAAAGGTCAGCAAAATATAGAGCAGCTCTTATCCATACCATTTCTGAAGCTGGGAGATGATGTTCTTTTTCCATTTGAGCTCAGCCATGTAAAAGACAGTTTTTACCACTGATGTTTGGTGTCAGTGACACAGTAGTGGAGCTGCCAATATATGAGTTTGCTGAAGCTCAGCACAGACTTGACTGTCACTGAAAACAATGCTAAATCTATATTAAGGAGTAGATATGGAAAGGTTTTCATAATGACAGTGTTCACATATATTATTTAAAGTCTATGGGTTAAAACAGCCAGATCCTTATTCATTAGTTTATTACCAGTCATGGGGTCTAATGGTGTTAAAAAAAGTCTGTGTAGTCAACAGGCATGAACATACAGACCTTAACGCAATAAGGTCTTTATTCTAGAGCAATATGTAGTATGAAGAGGCCTTAAATCAGGAGTGAAATAGATTTCAAACATTTTTAAACTGTAAAAGGGATAAAATGAGAACACAGTGTGGGTCAGAGTTGATCCAACAGGAGATGGAGAGAGCCAAAACAGTTTGTGGTGGTTTCAGATACCAGGGGAGAACTCTCAACAGCCACCAACAATTTTGTATTCATAACTGGAAGAAGCTTGTATAAAACCACACTTCCACACATTATAGTGCAAATTGGTTTTAAAAAAAGCAAACAGCCCCTGACTACAGCGTGCTGCAGAGCTCTGTTAGAATGCCTTTTTAGCAAGGTTATGAATTTTCAGTAATTGCTGTGGTAATCCATATTTAGTATCTGCAGGATTACTTTTAATCAGCTTTGAGGATATGATTTGACACCGCTCATTTTATGCTTCAGCATTTAACTGGTTAGGCTGCAAAAAGATTCCATAGTTTGCTGACTTAATTTAAAGCCAATAACAGTAAAACTGAGGGTGAGAGGGAGGAGGGAGATTTGGTTACCAGCAAAAGATGAGGAAAATGGCCATGTGCTGTTCTAAAAAAAGCACTCATTGGATCAATAATTGTGGTAATAAAAAGAGACTTTGTTCTGCTGCAGAAATTTTCCTCTGTACGTTTCAGGGCCTTTGTGCATTATGAGTCAAGAGTAGCATGCAATCTGCATATTTCTACATATTTTTTTTTAATGTGGTTCTTAAATAGATCACTTCTGCATGTATGTGTATGTTGTATATATTATTTCATTGCTGCAGCCTTCTTTCTAGATGACTTATTGCTTCTAATCATGCACTAGGACAAAATCAGCATATTCCTTATGCTTATAGTGTGTCTGATGCTTTTATCAGAGATATTTTCTCCAGGGGATATACTGGGATTTTACCTAGACAGTGGACATACAGAGGTTGCATGGGTTAGTGGTGGACTTGGCAGGGCTGAGATAATGGTTGGGACCAATGATCGTAGAGGGCCTTGCCAACATAAATGATTCTATCATTCTATTCTATGATCAGTTTCCAACCAAGTTATCCTTACTTTGTGCCTTTGCAGGGTTTTACTGTGTTCCCTGAGAGGCGGAAAGGTGTCAGTGTGACTTGGTCACAGCAGTGAAGTGTGTCCTCAAGGCCTGCTAAACACAAGGTCAACAAATCCCAATTAAAATCAGGGAGAAACTGATTACTTTCATGATGCTTGTTTTTAAAATCACAGTGTTTGATGAAATACAAGTAGTGCTTTAGTCTATTTACAAATCTATGCAAGACAAATTACTAAGCATAAATTCAAGTGGCCCCCTCCAAGGCTCTCCTGTGTGTTTAGTGAAAAGGTAATTTCACTAAATTAAGCTGACTTAATGATGAGAAGAAAAGCAGTGGATGCAATATTCTCAAAAAAAAAAAAAAAATTTCTTTTTTCTCTCCAGCACGGACAGTAAATCCATAACAGAGCAACCACAGCCAGGCTGCCTCAACCCGTACTTCAAGGTCTGAGAAAAGAGTTCAAAGAATTAGTG
Organism: Pyrocephalus nanus; assembly: GCA_038380795.1. Classification (NCBI taxonomy): domain Eukaryota; kingdom Metazoa; phylum Chordata; class Aves; order Passeriformes; family Tyrannidae; genus Pyrocephalus; species Pyrocephalus nanus. The sequence goes on along the minus strand of CM076263.1, from coordinate 3,240,700 downwards.
CCTGCTTCATGCTATTCTTGTAACAGGATCATCTCCACTAGCAACAGGAATGGCAATATTCTCATTTTACAGTGGCTGCTTTGTAGCCATTGGTTGGGAACAGCTTTATGATAACTTCAGCAGCCTGGAAGGGGGAATGTGAGGTTGATTTTTAGCTTAAGGCATCAAGTCCAGCGAGCTATCTGCATGCAGTGCTCTGTGAATTGAAAATTTCTAAGTTTGAGGCAGGCTCTGATTTTAGTTCACAGCCTCTGATTTTTATTAATGTTGTCAGTCTGTCATTGGAGAGGTACAAGTGATTTGAAAGATAGATATTCAAGGAGTTCTTGAATGTGACCTTATATAAATTTCTTATAATGCTCAGGAAATGTCCTCCAAATTTGAATGTCTCCTTTAATCCACATTGTTCCCGAGGCTTTTTTTCTTCCCCTAAGCCTATAAATGAAGAATATAGAGTTTTTTTCTGTTCTACTCCTGAATGTCAGTCAGTTGGCTGAACCAAAGATAACAAATATAGGACCCCAGTGCCTCTCAGATGCTCCTGTGGTAGGTGCTAGTACCAGGTCCTGGGTAAATACACAGACCTGTTCCTGCTATTCAGGTGAAATGAATAATGCAACAGCCATTAATTTCACTGACAGCCAGATTGTGCTTTAAACCAGACAGTAAAAAGCTTCTAACTTGGCACAATCCATTGAGAGGGAAAAAAAAAACAAACAAACTGAAACAAAAAACCAACCAAACAAACAACAAACCAACAAAAAAAAACCAAACCAAAACAAAACAACAGTCATTCAGTAGCCAGAACAGGAGATGCCTGAGAGCATCGTTTAAACACTCCTTGGACTCTGTCAAGCTTGGTGCTGCCACCACTGCCCTGGGGATGATGTTCCAGCCACCCTCTGGGGCAAGAACCTTTCCCTAATATCCAACTTAAACCTCCCCTGACACAGCCCCAGCTACTTTCTCAGGTCCTGTTGCTGGTCACTGGAGAGGAGAGGGCACCTTCCACCAGGCCAGGTTTCTCAGAGCCCCAGTCCAGCCTTTCAGCTCGAGCACTTCCAGTAATGGGACATCCCAGTGTGGCTGTAGTTCTGCAGTATGTTGGAATGGTTCATCCAGGGAGAAGGTGGTTGGAGTGGGGGATGGTGGCCCAGGGAAAGGCACAACAGTGACATGCTTCTGCACGTCACGACGTGGTGTCACCCACTACCACAGTGGCTGTGTCTGAGGTGGCACCCAGCAGCTATATCAGGTGTAAGAAGGGGCTGAGGGGGCTCAGGAGGAAGAGTGGAGCTGTTCACATGGAGGGAAGGAGCCATGGGGTGCTCTGAGCAGCTTTCCAGGCAAAAATGAAGCCTTTTAAATGCCTTCAGGCTTCAACAAGCAACTTAAGCACAGAGCTCCAGGCATGTATGTGAGCTCCATCAGTAGAGGCTGCCGGCTCAGTTCCCATTTCCAGCAAGCCCTGCTTTGATAGGTTTGTCAGTCTAAAACCCTAATAGGGAAAAATGCCTCTTTTATGATTTAAAAAAGGACTTCACTTAAGTAAGAACAGTGTCCAAGTGAACTTGATCTGTGCTTCTGGATTGGAGCCTTCAGTGCAGGCTGGTCACAGAAATGTCTGCTGCTCAGATTCCACTGCTCCTTTTTCTCCAGGAAAGCTGTGTATTTTTCATGCACAAGCCTGTATCTTCATTCAGCAACACTGCAGGCCTGTGCTGAGCTATCTGCATTGATCTGGTAAATGAAAGGCCCCTTGCTGGCAGCGAAGCACAAACTCTCTGAGCCCTGAAGCAAATTGGAACAAGACAACTCAGACAAGCACTGGCAGTGTCTCGTTATATATGTTTATAACATAGTTGTGTATGTGTATACAAGTATTTGGTCAGAAAACATCCAATATCTACATTCCCCATGACTTCAAGGTATTTTGGGTAGGTGATTTTTTGTGTGTTTGTTTGGTTTTCTTTTTTTTTTTTTTTAATTTCAAATTATGTTTCAAAAATAGAAAGTTGACATGGAGGTACTGTGGATCAGATATGTGCATGCCTATGTATAAAAATGTAACCTTTGAAAACCCTGAGAAGTGAATAACATCCTTAAACACAGACTAGTGGCCAAGAAAAATGTTTGTAAATGGGGCTGAGGAGTGTGCAGAATATAGTTTTTCATCAAATCATGGAAATTAGAGATAAAAAAGACCTATTAGATCATCCTGGTTATTCCCCCAGCACTGAGATACAGGGGATCAGAAAAAGAAACAAACAGAAAAAAGCATTAAAGCTATGAAATGTTTGGAAGAAAATGTCTATTTTTGCAGAAACCATAGAGCAAATAGAAGTCCTGTGACAGCCACTGCACATTATGTTGTTTGAGACCCGTCAAAACTGATATACAGAGAGAAAAAAAGAATTGGAGCTCTCTTTAAAACGCCTTGGGCTTTTCCTTTCTCACATAACAAGTTTTCCATAAACCGTAATGTTAAGACTTTTTTTATCTTGTTTCCAATGTCGAGTGATTAAAAATAAAAAAAAGGGAGGTAATTACCGTGACACTGACAGAGCATTTTATGTATTCAAAGAATTCAGTAGTTCTTGTGGAGACCTGGGGCAATGGGTATGTAAATCTGTATCGAGGAGGGCTTTCCCAGTGCCAGTGGACTGACCAAAAGGATTTGCATTGTCCATGAGGAAGATGAACCAGAGCTGAAGTCAGTCCATAGGCCAGCTAGTCAGTCAGTGGCCAAATCCAGTTGTAGTTCAGGAATTTTGTCCAAGCTTTCCAGTGTTTCAGGGTTGGACATTTTCCCACGTAGCTTTGGAGGGAGTAACTGAAGACACCAGCTCTTTGTAGCCACTGAAGCAGAGCAGTTCTGTAGGCTGGGCATACCTGTACTGGCTGCTAAAATCATTGCAGCCTTCCCTAATTAAGACTGGCAAAGTGCTTGCTGGCCGTAATATATCCTTTTAATGGATACAGCGTTAAAGATTTTGAATCGGAAGCTGAAAAGGTTTTAACAGTGTCCACTTTGGATTAAGGGTCTACATTTTCTTAGAGGTCTTTTATTTCTTGACTAATTTAGGTTGCTTTTTTTCTATTAAAAAAAAAATTGTTGGCAATGCAATCATTGACTTTTAGAGAGAAGGATGAAGATTTTTTTGGTAACCGTAATGATTTTATCCCATTTGCCTTCATTTAATTTGGAAATGGAAACCATATCTTTAATGCTAATTAGGCAGCACATTGCTTAGTCTTCCTGTCCTAGTGTAAATAACAATTAGCAATAATTTAGCAGTTGTACACTCTGGCATCTTCTAAGCCATACCATTGTATACCATTCCAAATTCCTTTGCATTAATTAGGATCATAAGCCAATCAGCACTAATTAAGAAGAAAATAAGTATAATAACAAATGAAACAACACTAGTGATTTGTATCTGTTCAGTAGTTCTTTTTCCCCTCTGCAGTTTATCAAATAGTTGTAATGCATAGGAACTTCTTCTAATTGAAACTAATTATGAGGTTTCCCCTGCTACTTTGAGCCTCATGTTCAAATCCCACAAAGCTCATTAAATAAGTAACAAAGCTGGAATTTTTAGCACATATTGTAACTTGGTTCACGTTAATTAGCACCACGTTTTGGAGGCAATAAGAGCCCGCTCAGCAGCAAACACTACTGTATGCTAAATATGGTATTTTTGCAATTCAGCCCGTTTTGACTCTCTCTTAATGCCTGTTGTTATTTGGAGCAAGCACCTGGGGAAATGTAGGCACTGGAATATACAACCATTACAGGTCATTCCTGTCTGTTGGTGACTGTGTTGTACAGCAGCACGCGTTTTCCATTGCTGTTTTGGGTGTCATTAGCACCATTTCGCTTTCAGAAGTGGGCACCAACCTACATGCCAGCATCTTTGCAGCTCCCAGGCCTATTCAACAGACTGAAATTGCTATATGATGTTTAATGATGCTAAAAACATATATGATGGTGTGTACTGTCTCCATTCGGTTGCACATAGTAATTTAAAGGCAGGCAGGCAGCGAGTGTTGACTGCAGTTCAAGGTGAGTGAAAGAAATCCAAGGGCCTAGAGTTTTGTGTCTTCTCACTACAGATTCATCTCACCTTAAGTGGTTTTCAGTACAATCTTGTGAGACAGAGCCACGCACTGATCTTACAAGAGATTGCTGCTTTGCTGCTGGGCTGCCACTCTCCATCTTCATGGACAAAGACACGCATGACCTGATCTTATTGGAAAATCTCATATGCCCTAAAACCAAACTGAATTAGAACAAATCACAGTTTAGTTTGTGCTTACACGATATCCCTTTCCAGCTGACATTGCTTTGTGATCACTAATTAATTTACTAATTAATTAAAATACCCTGAAAGTGGTGCAGTAACTCTGACATCTTGGGTATTTTGTAGTTGTCAGATCTTCCGGTTTTTCTGCTGTGTGTGTGCAGATTGTCAGAGATCTCTAACCCCACCACCATCCCCCAGCAGCTCTTAGGGTTGTGAGTCTGGCCCAAAATCCATGCACAGACAAGGACAATCATCCCAATTATATGCTTTCTTCCTGCCTGTGCATACCTGGGCAATCTGCAACCAGGACAGCTGAGGTTCAGGGTCCAATGATAAATGAAAATGAGAAATAGATCCTATTATAGACAAAGCAAAGAATGTTCTTATGTAAATCAGGAGGGGAAAAAAGTAACAGTACCCTTTTTTCCCCCTCTACTTTTCCAAACAAATTGTTTTCATTGAATGACTACTATAATTTGAAGTAGTGTTTAAATGAGTATTGAGAAAAAGACCACAAAGGATCACTGCAGTCTTCTCAGATGAAAAAAAAAAGGAGGCCCCATATAAATTACAAAACTCTGAAAAAGTCTGTGATCCAGAATTACTGAGAATATATAAAATACCTCCTCTTGAAATCTGATGATCACCAAATGGAGATACTTGCCAGGACAGAGTAAACATATTCATTTTATCAGTTATCACCGTGCAGTGGATGAGATGACCAGCACACATGCTATATACAGACTGCAGGCTTTTAGTGTGGGCACATCAGAGCATCTAAACATCCACTCTGTTAGCAAAGTTGTTCTCTACCAGTGATGAAAGATGTAATGAGTCCATTAATGATCATATCTAGAGCACTAAACTGGTCAAGTACTTTTTCATGAAGTCAAATTCAGTGTTATCAACATCCCTGTGCCCTGTTCTTTGTGAGAACCAAGCAGGGTGTGAGCACTGATGCGTTTCTCTGACCTGATCAGCAAGTAGGACGGCTTCTTCTCAGAAGTCAAAGCCTCCAATTGCACCAGGGGAGGTGTAGATGGGATATTAGGTAAAATTTCTTCCCTGGAAGGGTGGTCAGGCAGTAGAACAGCCTGCCCAGGGAAGTGGTGGAGTCACCATCCCCTGGAAGCATTCAAAAGACATGTAGATGTGTCTCTTAGGGACATGGTTTAGTGGTGGGCTTGGCAATGATGGGTTGCTGGTTGGACTCAGTAATCTTAAAGGGGCTTTTTCCAACCTAAATGATTCTGTGATCCTATCATTAGTAAAAACCTTGGATGATTTCCTGGGTGTCAGAGAAGCAAAGTGATGGGAGGTGTCTCTGAGGTCTACTTTGAAAACTCACTTTCTCCTAACACCATCCTCCAAGAAGCAAAGGGAGCACATTTGATGTTACCCTTTCAGGTGTTTTTGAGGCAGAAGCAGAGTAAAACATCTACAGCTGCCCATGTTTTGCTTTTCACTTTCAATTCCCAGGGAATTTCTATAGGGCAAAGTGGCTACAACAGGCTCTCCCTCTCCCTGCTGTGCAAACTGAAAGCTTCTGCTTTCACCAAAATTTACATATACTACTCTATTTCCTGTGGCATGCCTTTAAAAAAAAGAAAACAGGCAATGGTTTTCTTAGGAATATATCAAAACAGTTAAGTAATTGGTGCTGCTGGTCCTTCAGGAAACCTCCTAGAGCTTGCTGCTGGTCAGAACTACCATTCCACACGTTGGGCTTCTTTATCTGAAAATATGATGCTTTCCAACTAAAAAATTAAAATAAAATGGAAGCTTAATTTTCTGTTTCTAATAGAAAACATAAATGTCTGAGAAGGAGTAAAAGAAATAGGAAACTATCAAAAGATGAAGTGCCTGTTGTGTTCACAGCATATAAATAGATTGTTTCTGAACAACCCGAGAATGCACAAGTGAGACTGTCCAGTTTTGGTGTGTTTAAACCAGAAGCATGGATGAACCTTAGTAAGAATTAATTTGGGAGACCTCTATTAAATCCCTTGGGGACACAGTAGAAGGTAACCACGAGTTTTAGGACTCTATCCATGTCCTGCTGGGAGTCTGAAGACCAAATAAATCAGGGAACCAAAGCACATTTTAATCCTTGGAGATAGGCTTAGGTAACGGTGCACATAAAGGAAGGAAAAAGGGAAATGGGGGGACTTTGGACTGTACAGTTCTCTACAAGCAAAAGAGGAGACACTAGGATGCTTTTTTTCTGCTAACAGGATTGTTTTTCTGTGCACCCTTCAGTCACTTCTAATTATGATCTGTAAAGAATTGTTTAAAACAAGTGGGGAATGCTAATACTTTTGTCTCTTTCAGAGGCTCTTTGAGGTTTAGTTCACTAAAATCCTTAATTTTTTTTTTTCAATCTTTGCCTGGAAAACATAAAATAACAAAAATAAAGTGAGTTGCCACACCTGTCTTCTGTAATTGGCTTAGGCAGAAGGGTTTGTTATTGTTGAACTCAGTGAAGGAAAACCTGGCACATCACTAAGCCAGTTCTGCTTTTTGCCTTGATCTGAGCTGGGAAGGGTTAAAATTAGAGTGAGTCTTACCTCCTGAAATGGAGAGGCAGCAAAGGAGAAAGAAAAGGAAAAAAAAAATTTGCAGGAAAAAAAGTATGGTGTTCTTTTTTTTCATGGAAAGGATTGGCTTCTGATTTCAATTATTTCTGAGTTGTAAACATTTTCAGGGACAAGGAATTCCTTTGCATACACATATTGCTATTTGCAAAAACCAGGCCCAGTCCAATGGAATTTTGTTTTTGTCTCAGCAGAGTCATTTTATTCATCTGTGAGATTTTATTTAATACTCTGGTATTAATGACAGCAAGAAATTAAACAGTTGTTTCAATCACTTCTCTTCTTTTCAGTGTGTCTTTCTTCCCACCGCCCCCCTCAGCCCCCGTATCTTTATAATTATGTTTTAAGATCGTAAATGTTTCCAAAGGTAGTGCCAGATTTAAAATACTGGTTGTTATTACAATGTGTGGGTGGCTTTACCCTTTCTATTCGCAGCCTCCAGCTTTTATCTGCCTTGCTTCAATCTTCCTGCTATAAGAGAGACATCCAAAAAAAAAAACCCAACTCTTTTAGGGGAGAAGCAGCTTCGCTCCTTTTAGCATGATTATGATTATTTTAGACTGGGGTGACTACCCCTTTAGCAGGTAAAATAAAAAACTGAGGGAAAAGCTTTGACGGCTTAAATTTTGATGCCGTAAATCAATCAAGCAGCCAACCCCTGTCCCCCAGGCTTGTTTTAATCTCACCCGCCCAGTTGCAAGGATGTAACTCCATGCTGCCATGGTGGAGGTGAGAATCAGACCCTCTGATTCTGTACCGAGCATGTTTAAAGAAGAAAGACATTTCTGCAGGCTGCTGTGCCATATCCCAAAGCTTGCTGTCCTTTCTGCTATGTACAGGGAGTGTGAGGCAATACAGGACACTCAATAAGCACAGGGAAGGGGAAGGGGTTTAACAGAGGCAGCGTCCCCCTCCCCTGAGTGCTGTAAATTTGTATCTGGCCACGGGTGGCACCATTTCACAGGGCTGTGTTTCAGGTGAAAGGATGTAGCATTCTGGATAATTCCTCTGCATTAGATATTTCTACTGATGCCACGGGTGAGTGAAGGACTGCAGAACCTAAAATGCAGCACTGTGCAGGTGGACTCAAACCCAGAGACACTGACACAGTCAGCTCAGCATGGAATGAGAAAGGAGGATGAGGAAGGAGTCAGTGCAGCTTGGTCAATGCAGGCAGCGACGTTGTTCATCCGAAAGCATATACTTTAGATTGGGCTGAGTCTCCCCTTTAACTCTGTTTGCTGTGGAAGAGGGGGGTTGGATCTAGATCTTTGAAGTGCCTTCTGACCCAGATCATTCCATGATTCAATGCCTAGTTCCTGCTACTGATAAAGGACTTGCTCAGAAATCAGTGTTTCTGCTTGTAGACAACGGTGTTCAGTCTGATGAGTCCCTCTCTGGTCACTGGTAAGCAGGCAACAAGAAGTGTTTTCAAGTCAGGTCTGTCCTGCCTGGGTGATGAATGAGTTGCATTGGCAGGATGCTTGCTATGACACTACAGCTTTTAGAGCTGAGCTGGTTCCCCTCTGACTGCCTCTGAGTGCGGTCACTGCTCTGGGACTGCCCTGCGAGGTGGCAGGTTTGGATCCCCCAGAGAATGAGGATGGTTTAAACTCAAATTTCCTCTTTTTCTGGGTAAATACTGTAACACAGGCAGCAAGCTTCCCCTGCATTCACAGGGGATCGTGAGCTGACAGTGTGGGCTCCAAAGAGGCTTTGAAATGGGCAAAGGAGGAAAGGTTAGACTCCAGAAGGCTGATTTTGCTCCCCATTTTCACTTGGCTAATGAGTATAGGAGGTTCACATCTCAGAGATGCTTTTCTCTGCATGCAACCAGGTAACAGAGAGGGACCAGCCAGTCTGGGAGCACCAACTACCACTCAGCATCTGAGGGGTAGGATCAGCATCCCTGCATCAACACAGCTTTCCTGACCCCTCCTCAGGGTTTCTCCTGGAGAACTATGTTACAGGAGGAGCCACAAAGCATCACTAAAGCATTGTCCTTGGCACACCCTGCTGCAGGAGGGAGACTGAGGCACAAGGACAGTGATTTGCTCCAGGAGCAAAACCCCTGGAGCAGCCAGAGCCTTCCTATTCTTTTCTACAGCCGTTAATGTGGTCCTTTGTAATCATTACAGTTTCCCCTACATCTGAATGAAGAGGGCCATAAAACTTTAGCGTTATCTGTCTACCTGCTCTCCTGATTATCTGTGCTCATATATGGGTACAATTGACTGATTATCAGCATGGCACTGATCTGAACTTTGGGTTTACTGCACTGTGGGAACACAGTAGCTATCCAATAATGCAGTTATTTCAGCAGGCACCTTTTCTTCTATAAGATAAGAAGACAGTTGTATCTGTTTAGTGCTATCATAAAGTTATGTTAGTCTCTCAATAAAAAGGAATCTCTGCTTGCTGCTAAGCAGAGGGAGGGCAGCTTAGCTTTGAAACCAGGGCTTGGATGAACCCAACTTCTGTTGAATGAATTGGTGGCTTGCACTTTTGATGTATCTGTTGATCCTTTAATCAGCAAAACTTTATCAAAATCAGGAGGTTTCCTTATATGTTAAAAAATCTGAAAACAAGTCAGCTGCAAGGTTTTAATCTCAGGTCGTTTTCTTCACCCTCTCTTCCTCTGTAGGACAACAAAGTGCTTGTGTTACTTCAATCCTTATTTCTTCAAAGCTCTTTGAAACATGGCAATGTGGTTTGAACTCACAGCTATGCAGTCAAAGTCTGTCTCTGGCATTTTAACTTCAGCTGTTTATGTTCCAACTAATTAGCCATATCGTGCTGGACTGGGAATAATATATTAGATATGTTATGACTCTTTCCCTGTGCTTTAGTAGGTGGCAATTCTCCATCAGTGACTTGAAAGTGCAAGAGCTGTTTCTCCCAGCTTTTCTGGGAAAGCAAATATTTAAGCTAAAGACACTTAATTTTTGCTACTATGGGTTATGGTTGGCTTTGATTACACTTTTTGTCTCAAAAGCTATCAGTATATTCTAAACACATGTAAGTAAATGCTAAAGTGAGAGCAAAAGTGTCTGGGAAAGTCTGTGTGCCACCCAGACCAGAGGATATAGGCTGGAAAGAAATTATGTGAAAGGGGAAAAAAAAAAAAAAAACACAACACCAAGAATCCATATTGTATCATTTAAGTCCTTTATACACAAAATAGTTTGGCATCCTGCTGAGATCCCTGACTTGAGTTTGGGCTCTGAACCCCCTACTAGTCCAGTAAAAAGAGAAGGGATATTTGCAAAGACTGGGCAAAAGCATACAGCTGTGCTAACGTTTAGAGATTCTCATAACTCAGGTTCTGGTTTAGCAGCATCTGTAAAATTAACAGCTTTGAGTTTGGTTCATCCATAGGAACAGGGAGTCTGCTGAACACATGGGGTCTTAGCATAATATTAACACTTGTTTGTGGAGAGATCACACAGAGAGCTGCATATGGTTGGTTTTAAGCTGCTCCCGGGGTGCTGAGGGCACTTCTGATGAGGAGGGGTTGGTATTAAGACCAGTGTGGCTCAGGGTAGGCAGACGCTGTGAACTTTTTTGGAGCGCTGCGGCCTGTTTGTTGGGCTGGTTTGGAGATCCTGAGGGACCTGGCCATCTGCAGCAGCCTCAGGCATTCCTCTGGTGCTGGCCTGCTTCTTTGTAGGTCTCCCATCAGCAGAAATCATATGGATAAAAAAAAAAAAAAAAAAAGGCTTCAGCTTTTTATGGTTTCTAGAGAACAACATTGCCAATTGCCTGAGTGCTCGTCATTGCAGATCTCCCCTGTATTGGTGGTGGGAAATGGGAAATCTGATGACTTCCCCAGGATGGATTTGAGGAGGAGAGAAGAGCTCAAAGAGAGGGCAAAGCCACCCCTGTGGCTTTTCATTTCTAGTCTGGGATTAAAGGATACTTACTATTTGTTGCTCTGTCTCCCTGGCTATTTATCTACCTGTTTGCTCTCACGTCCACATCCATCCCAACTGTTCACTGCAGTTAGGGCAGGCCCTTTTTGATGTATTTAAATCCCAACAATATCCCAGCCATAGGCTGTGTCACATTATTGTCAGCTCTGTGGAGCACTATTTCTGTTTACTGGAAGGCAGGAAGAAGCTGCAGTGCTCCACAACCCCAGGAACTCAAAACCTGCTTGTTTGGAGGGACTCTCTTGGACCCTTTGCAGAGCAGTGAATGCTTTTTCTCACTCCACCATCAGTGAATCCCTAATGGATAAAAGGATACAAAAGCACATAATTTGCTCCTTAAAACCTACTTTTTCCCTGTTGCACAAGGGTCAAGGACAATGTTTCTCTTGTGTCCGTCCCATGTAGTTCATGCATACCTATCTGATCTTTCCCAAAACCACACAAACTCCTAATGACAGAAATACTGACAAGAAAACCTCGCCAACGTCTTCAGGGACGTTTTTATGCTCTTTTCCTCTCATTAGTTTCCCAGAGAGGAGCCCCTCACTTTGTCAGAGGGAAGGTGCTGTAGCTGTCCTTAGCCCAGACAACTCAGGGCCTCTTTTGAACAGATGCCATCGGCACAGTGCCAATGTGGCCACCTCCAACGTGCACACATTGCCCTTGGCAAATGTTTCTTGACCAGGTCAGCTGGCAGATCCTTTAGCCATGCTGTGCTGGATGAATCACGGACTCTGATCCTCAGCCCTGTGAAATATGCCAGGATGCTGTGCATGTGTTGTCTCCCTAATCCTCCCTCCTTCTCGGCCTACATGCAGCCTTGGCGTCTTAATTTAAAAACTTAATGGCATTGTATTTATGTCCAAACACTTTCATCTATCCCTGCCTCCATCAAAGGAAGGTAATATTTGTTTGAGGGCAAAAGCTTTTTTTTTAATTTTTAATTTTTACTATGTCCCCAGTACAAATTAGCCAGTTAGTAGGCAAGTAGCAAGAGGGAAATTTCTGGAGAGACAGTAACACATAAGATCAAGGCCAGATAGAAAATGGAGCTGAGCTACTGCCAGTTCCTTTATCAAGGCCAGTAAGGGAAATTAGAGCCCTAATTCCTAAAGCCAGCAGAGTTGTTGAAGAGAGTTGTTGGAGACTGAATAGAGGTCAGTGAGTAATGCATGCTGGAGCCAGGACAGGGGAGTAACAACACCAGTTCCTGCAGAGGAAGAAAAACAACGGTGGTAACGCGGGCTAAGCGGCAACATTGCTAAACTGGTTTCGGCACAAACCATCCTAAAAGGCTGTCACTCTGCATGGGGCTGTGCCAGAGCCAGACCATTCCTCCTGCTTCCTCCAGCACACGGCAATGTCTGCTGCTCGTTGCAGCAAGCACCACACAGCTTGAGGAGGACTTTGTACCATTATAATTAAAGCTCTTATTCTGGCGCGCAGGCAAGACTTAGATAATCTAGGTCAACACGTATGGACAGCCTGGAAGGGTGCTCATCATAGCTGTGAAGAGCTCTTTTCACAGCTAAGGATTGCTGTATGATGTTAAAGAGCATAAAGGAGGTTATGTAACATATTTACTTGCAGCAAAGTGTCATGTTCAGTTCTGCTTAGGGGACTTGTTCATCTGTCCCTGTAGGCAGTGACAAGCCCGTGGCAGAAGGACCAGTGAGATGACCCCTCAGAAACACTTCAGACAAACATTTCAGCATAAGCTCTGATCTGACACCAGGTTTCAGTAACTCCTGATTTTTATATTGTAGATAGATATGTGCATATTTACATATGTATGTCCATCTGTAGACATACTCACACAAAAACAACCTTTCAGAAGTGACTGGTGCCTCACTCGCCCAGTTGAGGGTCCTTTAAAAGCCCTTTTCTGCAGATGCTTGGCAGCTTGAGAAAACCTCTTCTTTCAAATTAAGCACCCGCAGCACTGTCTTTCCCACATCAGAAGACAGTTTTTAAGCCCTCCCCTTCAGTATCCAAAACTAAATTAATCTAACATCAGGAGAGGCTTGTAGAAGGAAAACCTATCAGACTTTAAAATAGTGTCCCCCAGGGAAGTTGGGAAAGCCCAGTCATTTAAGGATGAATGAATTGACCTATTCCGAGACAGCTGGAAGGATGGGCTAGCTGAGCTAATATGGCTTTTCCATTTCTAATACATCTGACCTAAACTTGGACTGTCGAGACCCACCAACGCAGGCAGACATGCTTTCAAGGAACACACCAGAAAATGAGGAACAGCATGTTTAGTAGGCAGGCAAGTCATAACCACAGGATCCCTGGACATTCAGTTGTGGCTTTTTGTCTTCTTCCCTCTCCAATTTCTGTGCTAAGTCACTTTGCTCTCCAAAAGTACAAAAGACTCAGGACTTCTATTTCTGAAATGATGTCATCTTGTTTAGGAACATGGGAAACAGTTAAAGAAAAGAAGAGAGTATGGAAGAAACACTGAAGGAAAAAATGTCCTGGAAGATCAATGTATGCCTTGTTATGGTTCAGGTTTTAAGTAAATGACAAATATTACCCCAAGCAGGAAAAATAAACTTTGAGTTGGAAACACAGATATTAATATTCAGACATAACTTGTTTTTTCCTCCCACTTACCATGGTCTATGGAGTCAAAGTAAATAAAGTATTACTTAATTTTCATAGTGACTGCTAAAGATATAAATGATTCTAAGTCTTAATGTGTGTACATACATACATGTTATTTTGCATTTCAATTTCTGTAACCCAAATTCTTTGAGGAATCTGTGTCGCAATAGCTTCATCATCCTTCCCCTCTGAAAGTTGGGCTTTGAGAATAAACAAACTATACAAATTGTTCTGGGTTAGCTTCTGGAATAAGATGGGATTTTTCCAGGAATAAAAAAGTGCTGTAGGATTACTACAACAACCAGTTACACAGACATTCACCCACCAAAAGCTGCATCTTGAGCAGAGATCCAGTGTCAGAGATTTGGCATAGTAACCCTTCAACACGAGTCAGTCAATGATAGCAGGAATGATAAGGAGTGAGAAAGATGTTCTTAGAGGAAAGCAAGTTTTCTGCAGGCTGGAAGGTGGTTTATCCTTAGCAACGTGTAACACTGGTCACAGCCTCCCTTCGCTACCTCATTTTCTATAGGGCAAAAGAGCAAAGCGATGTGAAATGTGGGAAATGAACTGAAAGTCTCAATAATTGCTCCCCTTGGAGACGAATGAAGACCTGGAGTGTGATTTTACTCTAAGAAACAAAATCCAGGCTAGAGGATAAGGACAGTCCCTGGGGAGTCATTAGGGGAAAGTAATAAGGTGTTCACCTGAGAGTTTTTTAACCATGTTTTAGTTCAAGTTGGGTTATATCGGTCACATTGGAGAAGACCAGCCTCACTCAAACAACTCAAAATCTGTGAAAGTCCATTATTTGAGTTGCTGAGCTCAAAAATCAGTGCATTTGCACCTGGACTGTAACCCCAAATATAGGGGCTGTCAGAATCCCATAAACAGAAACCTATAGCAGATGATTCCTTACGCAGCTTCTCAGAAAAACACTGAGGTTCTCCTCCTTCTCTTGATTTATCATCTGAAAACATGATCCCAATGTTCTAACAGTGGTGTAACACCATAAAAGCTTCTGACACTTTCAGGCACCAGTGATTTGGTGAATGACTCAGTTTTTCTCAGTATTTACAAATATGAAATAGGCAGTTTCCATTGTGTTCAACTTGTTATTTCATGCATTTGCAGGGAGCAGTAAGTTGTTTCACTTCCCCATCACAAGAAATTCTTTCTGTTTTGGGGTTGGGTTTTTTTTGAAGTCATTTGACATGCACTCATCACTCATTTCATGAAGTTTCCACTTTTAAGAAAAATGTATTGCAGTAAAATTACAAGCTGTTATGGCTGCAGTAGCTGGCAGTATTTTGTCTGTGTGGCTTCCCTCCACAGTCTTGCTGCATGCTGGTCAGAATAGGATGCTCAGATTTCCATCTGGACTTCCCTTGCAATCTTTGTCCAGTTGTTTTTTAATATAGCCATTTTTTAGACAAACAAACAAGGAAATTCCCCCATGGCTCTTCCTTTCTATGTAGCCACAGCTCCTCTGCTTTAGACCGTGATATTTGTTTTTCTTGTGAGTGTATTGTATGCCTCTTCCAGGGCAAAGTAAGGGCAGCCATTTTCTACCAAAAATCTTCATTGGATCTACTGGGAGATGTTTAACAGTTAGGAAGCTCAGATCCCTAAGCTGCAAATTAATATTTCCCTAGCCCATGAGTTGCCCTCCTTCAGGGCTCAGCTATTAACTCTTCTGCACAAACCAAGGTTAATTTTTTTTTTTCTGTCTGTTTAATTTATCACATACTAAATAAAATGAAGCCACATAATTACCTGGAAAAAATGCTGTGAGGGAGCGAGGGTTGTGCCTTGAGTTGTTAGAGATTCAGTGGAACCTGTGTCTTCCCCAGAGGCTGTGCCAAGTCAGTGCTCTGGGTTGCAGGAATGACTCACAGTAGCAGGAACGCACCATTTTCCATCAAGGTCTCATTCAGTAGCAGATATTAAGGACTTTTTTTTTTTTTTTCTCCCTTTGTGATGAGAGAGGGTAATGACAAGTGGATAGGTCAGTAAGTGCAGTCCATGGAGACGAGTCAATGGAATCTCCATCCTGAGATACACATCTCCAAACTGAGTCACCAGCTCTGACCATACCCGTGAGGCACTTTCAGTTAGCTGATATTAATCTACCTAAACGTAGCGGCAAAACCACAAATCCTTTCTGCTTAGACCAGACAAGTTGCTGCCTTGGCTGGCAGGGAGTTCAGTCACCAGCTTTACCTCTTCCCATCACAGCCTACGCCTCCTTCTCCAAGCCAACATCTTGGTTTAGTGATGGGCTTGGCAGTGCTGGTTTAATGGCTGGGATAGATGACCTTAGAGGGCTTTTCCAACCTTAATGATTCTATGATTCTGTACTATGATCACAAACCATACCAAGCTGGTGGTGTAGATGTGTGGCATTTGCTGCCCAGCTGCTGTATACCTCACACCCACAAATTACTGATATAGTGAAGTGACTTGAATATTTCAAACTTTTATTGAGGGAGGCAATGAGATTTTTGCTGTGGTGATGAAGACCTAAAATATGGCTCAGGGGCATTTCTTTTTCCAGGCTCACTCTGTAAGATCCCTCCCTGTCTTCCATGCAGCCCGTAAAGTGCATTTGCTTGTGGCAAACATATAGTAATGTGCTTACAGAGAACACAGAGGTTTGAGCAGTTTTAAACCTCAATGGCCTTTGAGTCACTGAAATTTTCCCTGGGAAACACTGTGGTGGTGGTTGATCCGCTCCATCCCTCCTCTCCCGGTGCTGTGTGTTTCCCATATCGCATTCCTCAATATTCTCTCTGGCAGATGTGCCAAAAGGGCAGCAATAAAAGCCCATTTGTGCGGCCGAGGATTCATCGCCTCCACTCCGAAACAGTGCAAAACCAACATTCAATAATCCTGCTTTGCAAGCCGTCATTATTTTGATAACACTTCAAGCGAGCAGCAGAAACACCGAGCAGCCCCCCGGGCAGGGGGAATTAGCGCGGACAGTGTCTTTTTCCTGCGACTGGAGGTCTCTTGGAAAACAAGGGCGGGTTTGAAGCTGGATGCCTTGGGAATCAATAGATGATTGTTTGCATGTGGAGGCCACAAAGTGCTGCCACAGTTGAGGGTCAGTTGGTGTTACAGCTACAAACGGCATTTTTCGGAGGCCTGCCACATGCCTGTTTCTATTTGCAGGCGGCGAATTACGTGCCACACAAGTGGCCTGCGAGCTCCTTGTTTTTCCTTAAAGGAAAATATATGTGATGAGGGAAGAGGGAATTAGCAGAGGGCTGGCACTGTGTTTCAAGACCCATGCTTTTGCTCTTAAACTGCATTCGCCGGAGTCCTGCTTTAGCCCTTTATAAATAAGTTTGTCAAGCCAAAATTTTGAGGTCAAGCCCGGAGATTTAGCTTCACAAGTCTCCCTCCATTTAGTGGAAATCATTCAACTAAACATACATTCCTCAAGCTGACAAAGTAAATGTTTATTTTTATTATTTATTTTATTTTATTTTATTTTATTTTATTTTATTTTATTTTATTTTTTATCTCATTTTGTATTTGGCCCAATCCAAAGCACACTGCAGTCAGTAGAAACCTAGTCAAGGCTCTGGTGGACACTAGACCTACCGTGCCATCATGAAAAATGTCTTTACTAAACACATTCCAGAAATCAGATGGGTCAATATTTAGACAGCATTTGCTTAGCTACCCTGAATTCCTCCCTGTCAACACAAACAGGGATTTATACCCTATGTTTCAGGTTGGGTTTTTTTTGGTCTATGTTATTTTTACAAAGCAAAACTGTTGAGGTAGGTGTTCTGATGTGGAAAAATAGGTAACAACCAGGACACCTTTAGCAGTCTGCTAGGTAATCAGTGAAAATAAGAAGGTTTGTACAGGTACAGGCTCAAAGTGCTCTGTATGAGAAGGGTAAATGTCTTCCCTTTTCCTTCTTTGCACTACACTTTATTTAGCATACTTGAGGATTAAGTTATTAAAAGAATTACTAATTGCTGTTCCTTTCACTGTGCAGAATGGACTTCAGAGATGTTGAAGTCCACAGTGTTGTTCTCCTCTGTGGATCAGATTCCTCACTTATTCCCCAGTCCCTGTGCTACCATCTTATGT
Organism: Pyrocephalus nanus; assembly: GCA_038380795.1. Classification (NCBI taxonomy): domain Eukaryota; kingdom Metazoa; phylum Chordata; class Aves; order Passeriformes; family Tyrannidae; genus Pyrocephalus; species Pyrocephalus nanus. The sequence goes on along the minus strand of CM076263.1, from coordinate 3,223,147 downwards.
CAGCATCCCCCTGCTATGATGGTGAGGCTCCCCTAAGAGCAGTTGAGTGGACCTTCAATTACTCTCTGTCTTGAAATTCACTAATTAGAAATGGAAATATTATCTAGGGAATTAAGCACTTTATCTCAAAAATACCACTGGTATAATACAGCAACTCTGCTTTTAGATACAGTTTTTGCTCCCCATTAAAACTCGAGAGAAACCATGATACAAAATCAATGGGATTGCTTAGTCTTACCCACTACAAATAAGGATCATGTTTCTCACCTCCAGGTGTTCTCGGTAACTGCATTTGTTACTATATATAAAAAAAATTTGCACTGCTCCGGCAAATGGCACCATGAGACACATGCAAAGCTATTATTAACCTCTAGAATTCAGATATGAACCACCACTGGACACTCACTGTTTCCCAGAATCAAACTCTGAGCACAGAACTTTGGCGAAGCAATCCCCGGCTCCATCTCTCACCTCTCTGTCTGTGCCTGGGCCCGTGAGACCCATCAGCAGAAGGAGCTCCCCAGGTGGGCTTGGGGGAGCTCTACTCTCAGCTGCAAGCCACTCTCACAACTCTCTGAAGCAGCGTGGTTTCTTTGTGGCCCCTGCAAGCTTTCCCACTGCAGCTAAATATATCAAACAGGCAGGGAGACACCTCTAAAATCTCATTGCTCCATCACCCCTTCAGTGGCACAAGGAGGGTGCACACTAAGGGTCTCTGCTGCTGCACCACACCTGCACTGCCCTCTCTGCTGCTCTGCTTGCCTTACCTATTTCATCTGTGTTAATTTGAAAAAATTCCTCCATCAAAACTGTGCAGTTCTATTTCCCAGGTCTGTTCTCTTCTTCTGTGCTAAAGCTGCATCCTCTGCAACTAAGGGCCCCAATAAGTCTTTGAAAAAGAGCAGTTGGATTTAATGGCGCGCAAATAAAACACATATAGAAGGATTGAGGAAAGCTAGAGCCATACTAAACTAATAAATAATGCTATTAGTGCTTCCTTGTCTGATCCAAAAACCAGCAAACAGCCTTTGCATATTTTAATTGAATAGCTACCATTTCTTTTTTAGAACAAGCAATTTTATTTCATCTTCATATCACATGCTATTTTTGTCAGCCCTGTGGCCAAGAGAAGACATTTTCTTCTCCTGTTACAAATTGCTACAGGAAGGAGAAACTGAGGCAGGAGAAGTGTAGACCCACACTTGCCAAAGTGGCTGTACAGTCACCAAAACTCCACGATTTATCACCTGGGTTGCCAAGATCCCTGCTATTGGCTGCTCCCACACGTTTCACCAGAAAACTGGGCAAATGGCATCTCCAAAAATCAGGCTCAGGAATAAGTGACATATGAAATTGCTCTGTTTGATTTCTCAAGGCACTTTATAAGCAGTGGTGACTCTGCCCTGCGTTCTAGCACTGTGTTCAGCCTCTGAGCACTGAACAAAGCTGGAAGAAAGCAATAACATTGTTAATTTGCATGCATTAGTGCAGCCAATAGTTGAATAGAAATAATGTGATAAAGTGAAAACAAGGACTTGAAGCTCAAAAAGTGTCATTCCTCCACCCCTCCAGCCCTTGGGCTCACTAGAGTGCTCTTAGTCCCAGCACCAGTTGCTCAGAGTGCACCACAGCCTTGCAGAGCTGTCCTTTCCCTCCCACCCTGCCGCACTGAGCTGCTGGACATCAGCATCAAACCCCCCTTCACCTCCCACACTGCCCATATCCCAGCCCAGCCAAGCCAGGGGACTCCCCTCTGCACTGCATCATCCTGGGAGGAGCTACACATTGCCTGAAGAAGGAGGTCCATGGTGTGGAGAAAGCCTTGGAGGACTATTCAATCACCTCCTGTTTTTGCAACGCCTATCTACCCTTCCCAAACAATTCCATTTGGGGGGTGTGGGGGGGTTAGGAAATCAGTACTTAGGTTTGCTGATTTCAAGCTGATTACTGTTTGTAAAACCAGTGGTGAGAAAACCAGTTATCTGCACACTGTTTCTGATAGTTTGCCCATGGGAACAGCAGGCTTGGAGCTTGCTCTGCCAGCACTTTATTCTCGCAGAATTGAACCCTGCAGGGTACTGCATGTTCTCTAAAAAGCGCTGAAGTAAAACAATACTGAGGGTGCTAAGGACCTGTCTGGAGCCATTCAGCACCTGGCAAGACCAAGCTACAAGTCAAGCCTCTCCCCACCTTAATAAAAATTGCTTTTTTTGAGAGGACAAAAGAAAAAAAAAAAAAAAAAAAGAAAGAAAGAAAAAAAAAACTCCTCCCCAAAATATGTTATATTTGAAAAACCAATTTGCCTTTGCAAGACAGGCTGTAATTGAATCCCAGATGAATGCAGCTGCAACTGGGGTGAGGTGCCAGCGTCATGAACAGCATCTGGAAAACCACAGAGAACCGCAGAGTGGAGTTGCATAAGCTGAGGAGCTCTTTAAAATATATTGCTCGACTCTGTGTATGTGTGTGTGTGAGTGTGTGTGAGTATGCACGGGTATAAATAAAACACAGAAAGCTAAAAAGATGATTCCAGGCCAGAAGAGCAGGAGAAAATGGCGACTGAGCCTCCCAAACCCTCTGACTCCACACTCATCCTGCAGCTCCCTGCGACCACGACCCTCCTGCATCTTTGTTCTCCATCATGCCCCACGCCTAAGTGTGAGCCTGAGAGTGTTTACTTCTCCTCTCCATCTCTCCGAGGGATATGATTCACACGTTTTCAGATTTATTTGAGCAAAATGCAATAAATATGCTGCCTCAATTTTAACTGCTGGAATGCAGCCAGGGTTTTTAATGAATCTGGCCTGTGCGATTGAAGTGGTCCAGGATCTCAAAAGCTCTGGGCACTGTTAGATTATACACACAGACATGCACACACACACACACACACACACACACACACACACACATCTCCCCCCACCTCCCCTTCCCTTGGGGCTCTCTGAGTCACATGCGACTGCAGGTTTTTCAGATTTGGCTCTGGTTAAAATTAGCAAAACCCTTTATTATTCAAGAAGAGGAAGGACTCCTATCACAGCTGCCGAGACCTGCCATATTTTTCTTGGATTTGCTGTATCGACCTATTATAATTTGGCTTTATCTGTTATTCTTTGTTTCCCTAAAATATAGTAGCAAGGCTTGGTCCTGTCAACACTGAATTTTAATTACAAGTTCATGAAGATCACTGCATTATTCTGTAGCTGGACTATCATGGATTTTTTATTTTTTTCTGTGCAACTGGCACCTCTACAGTTTCAATCATTTATAGTGATGTTTTGCAACAAGGTGCCATCACATCTCTGCCGGGCGAGGCTCTGGTTTTGCAGGCTTGAACAAAAGATGTATTTCAAGGAGCTGCAAACACCTTGTTTTAGTTACCAGAGCAGGTGGCAAAGGGCTTTCACACCAAAATCTGAAGACATATAACTCAGGTCTGGGTATATGAAGCCAACCACAAGGTTCATTGTACTCGCAAGCTGCGTGCATTTAAAAGGAAAACAAACCCAGGAAAATTGGTTATGATATAGTAAATATGGCCCGTGTCAACTCAGCAGGAAGGTTTTGGCTGGATCCCAGGAGACAAGGGACCAGAATTGCCATGACCCGTGGGAACAGGCCTGCTCTGGTAGAAATACAGTGTCACTGCTGGAGCAACGCCATTCCTAATGGGTCCAAACCGAAGTTGGGGGCGCATTGCCAGGGCCACATGGAAAAACCAGAGGATGTCAATTCTCCCGTGCCTCCATCTGCGGGTAATTGGTTGAGCACTAAAATTCACAGGGAAAAATTTTGTTTTAGAAAGATGATAAAGTGAACAAACAAAAGACAGGAAATTAAAATTTATGTAAACATAGTGGTTCCCAGAGCAACTATAAATGAGCCACATTGCATATATAGATGAAGGCATAAAAGTTAATACCATGTGCAGCAATACCATACACTAGTAGGTACCCTTGGGACTGTGTTACATTTGCTACGGGACCCATCATTTTGAATGGTTTGACTTTTACGCTTTTAAAGCCTCAAACACAACATTGCACCAATGCCAGGTGGGAATAGGGCATTTGTTGTTTATTTGCCTCTTTGCTTAAAAAGAGAAAGGACTGTTTGAACAGAATGAGAGGCGAGTCATAATTTTTCTGACATTCCTTGCCGGAGACAGAAGTTGCGGGCTTTGATCTCAAAGATACCTGAATAGTTTTGTTGGGGAGCTATTCCTCCTCACTGATTTAGTGCCCACAAAGTGAGGTGGCAGCAGCAGAGAGAGCAGCTCTCCTGTGGAGGTAGGGCAGTGTCTGCTCAAAGTGTTACAGCACAAGGCTTTTCCCCGAGTAAATGTGGGAGTGCAGAAGGGATCAACCTAGCCATGTAAGTTTCAGTTCTGAAATGCCTAAACTGCTTGGAAACATGCCTTCAGCTCTGCTCTTCTATTTTTTGCAAGTGGTTACCCTGAGTTTGATTCTCTGCTCCCTCATGCAGTTGTTGACATCAGTAACATGGGTGTAAAATGTCACCCGATCAGAAGGCAGCCAGCATTCACCTTGCATTTGTATTCATGACTATACAAGGAAGAGGGCAGCAGCAGGTCAGGCCCACTGAGATCCACAGAGATTACTTTGTCAATGTGGGATGTTTGTGTTCTGATGGGGTGTTTTATAATCGACTCTTAAAACCATGCCACAGCCTATTTGTTCTGGTTTCATGGCAGGGCAGATTGGAACACAGGAACTGTGGTGGTTTTCCAGGGTCACTCTTTTTTAATTATTTTTGTTTTTTAAGGCAAAGCATTGCATTCCTTCCCCTTCAGCTTTTTGCTCAAAATTTCCGGAGCGTAAAGCATTTGGTTTAGGATCACACCTAGTTTGTCAGGTCTGCTCACCCACTGTTGCAGGCTCTAATGCTTTCCCAAACCACACAGAAATCATGTCCTCCTTTCTGTCTCACACCAGTCCCAGCTTCTTGGCATAGCTTCTCCTTTTTTAGACTGAAGCACCCACATGAATCCATCACAAGACCTCCTAAGGGCACCCCTTTGCTGTCCCCTTCTGTGGTGGTTTGACCTTTGCCAGCTGCCTTACACCCACTCAGCTGTGCTCTCACTCCCACTTTTCAACAGGACAGAGGAAGAAAAAGATCTGAATAAATTTGCAAAAGTGGCAACTGACAAAAAATCAACACGTAAAATTTGCACTGGACACCGCCAGTCTGCAAAGGTGATGTGATGCCTGTGCAAGATATCCAGGGAAAATGTGAGCTGGAGGAGGGAGCAAGTGGTGCACTTGATCCAGGTGCCCTGGGCTTGCACCCCTTGGCCATCAGCACCACCTAGTGACACCTTCATCTGCTGGGGACCTCTGTCCTGCTCCATCCTGACAGCGCAAGGACAGGCTGCCTGGTGCCACCTGGAGAGCTGAGCAGTCTGTGCCTCCACACCCCGTGCTCCAGAGGAGAGGCACTGCTTCCACCCCTCTCAGCAATAACCCTGGGATGGAGTCTGCGATGAGGAATTGGGCTGGGCAACAGGAAAATGATTCACAGAGTCATAGAGTCATTAAGGTTGGAAAAACCTCTAAGATCATTGAGTCCAACCATTAACCCAGCACTGCCAAGGCCACCACTAAACCCTGTCCCCAGGTGTCACATCTACACATCTTTTAAACCCCTCCAGGGATGGTGATTCCATCACTGCCCTGGGCAGCCTGTGCCAGAGCTTGACAACCCCCTTCAGTGAAGAAATTTTTCCCAACATCCAATCTAAACCTCCCCTGATGCAACTTGAGGCAATTTCCTCTCATTCTATCAAAAGCTGCGTCTCTTGCTGACTTACTGTGAGGTGGTGGTGGGATTCTTTTTCTGCTACTCAACTTCTGAAGGTGTGTTTGGGTCTGACCTAGCCAGTGTGGGTAACTCAGGGGCAGTCAATCGTACCCAAACACAGTCACCTAGACCAGGTGGCACAACCTGACCTCTGGAGATATCTTCTTCTCTCTGTTGATCATCTAAAATCCTGAAATAACTTAGGTTAGACATCACTGAGTGAACTTGAAAACATTTTGAGTGTTTCTGTTTCCCATTCTATTTCTTGTTCTTAACTCTTCCTCCTTTCTCTGTTTAGTGATGTGGCTCATTTCTCACTTTTATGTCTATCGTGACTTGCACAGTTGGGACCCCAGCGTTCATTGAAGCCAAATGCTTCATCTAATTAATAATAATAAAAAAGGAGAGTGACATACTCTTTGTACAAAAATTTAATTTTTTTTTTTTTCTAATTCCTGTTCTGTTGAAACAGCTCATTTCTCTTGGAACGCAATTGAAATATCATTAGTATTTTCATTAGCACGATGACTGATGATACAAGGCAGGCACGTAGATTTGGGGTCTAGGCTGATAAATGCTCATGACGTTTTTGTAAGTCTGTGCTAAACACTTCAGAAGTCACATGCCAAGTGGTTCCAGATCGTTCTAAAAAACAGAAGGCTTTTTCTTTTTTTTTTAACTTTTTTTTTTTTCCCCCTCCTCTTTAACTCCTGGAATGAGAAACAGCCGCACAGTGATACAGAAATAGCACAGAAAGCCCTGGAAGTGCCCACCAGTTGCTCGACACTTTTTTTTTTCCTTCATTGAAACAGTTAATCTTCATCAATGAAGATATTTTACTGATGCGTCTTTGGCATTTCATGGGGGATTTTTTCCCATCTCTGAGGATTCACAGCTCTAGATGAAATGGCTCTTTTGTTTGTGGGAAGGAGAGAAATTCCTGTGGAAAAACCCAGCTTAAGACCTAACCATAACTTAGGCTGCCTTGAGAGGCTTTTTTTGAGAGGTTGAGCTGGATTTAAGTGATACATGTGTGTAAGCCATCAGGGTGGTTTTGCTTCTAGAGTATTTTCCCAACACTAAATGAACAATGAAGAATGGATAAACAAGAGGGGAGAGGAAATGTTAAGCTCAGTTAGTTGTCTCATCATTCTGAGACATATTGCCCTCTTTGCTTTGAGGTAGATTCAAACACAGATGCAGCAAATTATGCACTTGGGGGTGGCTTGTTCTTCTATCTCTTGGATAGGCTATATTTATTTCATTGATTCCTTCTGTACACACCAGCAATTGCAGAGCTGTATCCAGTAAGTTCCTATGTTTTTCTCTCACATGCAATTTTAGATTGCTGATTTAACAGGTTTTTTTTTTTATTATTATTGTTATTAATTGCTATGCTCTGTTTACTGGAACTAAAAATACATACTTCTTTATAATGCCAAGCCAAAGACCCTTGCCATCGGACAGAAAAAAAAAAAATTTCTAATTTTCAACCTGCGCAACAAATCCATCCTAGAGGATCAGGGGGAAGTTTCCACAGTTTAAACTTCCTGCACAGATACCTTGCTGCAGCCGTTTTGCCTCCCATTCAGGGAAGAGTTGACAGGATGTGTTTGTGCTGCTCCTTCATTGGTGACAAGGGGATATTTACGGTGACGAGACATTTCCCTACCCACAAGAGACTTAGGGACAAGCTAAAATGAAGGCTCAGGGCTTCAATTCCTTTGCCCACACGTAGTTGTCAACTGTCATTTGAGATGCCTAAGATATCCTGCCTGGCCTCCAGCTGCTCTTGCAGGGGGGCAGAGGTCTTGTCTGAAGCCCTTTGTCATATCTGCCAGCCTCCCTTGGATGTTTCAAATACCTCAGGGCATTTCAAATACAACCAGGTGTCTGTATAGACTTAAGACTCCCAGCCCAAGGGTGCACCATCCACATTTGAGACTCTCCTTTTGAGTAGGAGGAATTTAAACTTGAGTGGTGATCTGGTGACAGAGCTTCAGGGTGTGGGAGAGTGGGATTGTTCCTCTCACCAGAATTTGGATATTCACAGCATAAGATAGCTGTGTGAGTTAGATTTCTCCTCTTTCATTATGGTCAGTGAAAGTTTAGCTAATGGAGCCTGGAAGGTAAATAATCTTGCACTAAAGTAGACCCAGCTTTTTTTAGCTGAAACACCCACTCCACTTTCTGACTGCATTACTTTCATCTCTGTAACCTTAAGCACATAGCTCTCAAGTAAACACATGGGTTGCAGACACCTAAAGTGAGATGAATCTCCTATTCCCTTTGTTATTAACAGAAAACACTTTCAGGAGGTTGTTAAGTACAAATCCATAGATTTTTGTTGACAAAATTCAAAATACCAAATTTGATTGACCTGTCTTCTTGGGTTTTTGTCCCAGTAGAAGAAAATAAATCCTGAGTGCCTTTTTACACCCAAACTGCTAAATAAAATCCCTTTAGATTTCTTCTTCCCAGAATTCTATCTTTTCTGAGAAACCTCCAAGGCCAGGTTTTACAAACACTTGTCTGAAGCTGGGACCTATCCTTTTGTCAGTCTGTACTGGGACACAGAGTCCAATGTATTTCTGAACAAAGAAAATGCACCATTAACCTAATTTCAAGCATAAAGGTTGGAGAACGTGTGCTTGACAGTTTCCTGATGTTCATTGGTTTTTCCATAGCGCCATGACCTGGGCAAAATCTTAGTCAGGGTCAGCATTTCAGCAGACTTTGTTACATCTTTCCTTTTGAGCAATAACATTCTGCCACCCCAGGAAAGCAATCATAATTTTAAAAGAAAAATAAAATTAATCTTTGCTTGTATAATCTTTGCTTCATCATGGTGCTCTCTCAGAGTGGATGTTTAGAGCGAACATATTCCTACCCTGATCCACCATTCTGTATTTTGTCTGCCTGGTGCTATAAAATAAGCATATAAGGCTATGGGGAGATCAGTTCATTGCTTGAAGAACCTAAAATATTCTGTTTTGGCTCCAGTAAATGTGAAAACCGAAGACAAGCTTGCACCAAAGCTGTGCAGAAAAGCTCCCTGCAGATTTAGAGCGACTCAAGCATAGATGTGCAACCTTAAAGTTGATAGCATAACTCCAAATGTCAGCGGTTAAGAGCATTTAGGGTTTCCCCAGTATGCTCTTTATTCTGTTCCTTGTCAATCTGCTTTTCACACATGTCTGTAATAAGTGATTTCCCTCCTCCGTCTTCTTTCCAATCTATTCTTTGTCTCCTACTTCCATCTATTTCTCTATTTCATTCCTCTTTGCACTCTTCACCTCTTTAACCTTTTCTTCATCAGTCAGATCCCTCCTTGTGTCTATGCTCCATGGAGGCAGTCTCTGACCTTATTATATGTGGTCTCTTTGCCATCCTTCTTCCACTCTTGTAGGAAGCAGTCTCCAGCAAGAATTTTAATGAAAACCACTCCCAATAAAGTATTTCCTTCAGAATTTTCCTTTGAAAAGAATGTAAAAGTGAATATTTTACACCAGAGTTCTTAGAAAAGCAATAGTGGACCACTGAGTTTTTTTAACAAGATACAAGGAAAAGGATGAACTTGAGTAAAAATACTGATTTCTATATCTAACTTTTTTTTCTATTCATAGCAATGTTGAGCTGTTAAAATGAACCTATATATTGCACTGTATCTGATAATTTTCACATATTTTAGTAGTTTTCAAATGCCATTAGAATAGGGGAAGAATTAAAGTCCTATGTACCATAATTCTGTTAAGCTTCTTTGTTGCTGAGTTTGATTGTCAATAAGACCTATGAGCTTACCTATGTATCTGTTTAAATAGATTCCAGTTTTCATATTGCAGCCAATTACCATGGTTTTCATCATGAAAGGTAAAAAAAAATCCCATATCTATTGATCTGAAATACAGAAGAGGAGAGAGAAGAAGAAGGATAGATGCACTCCCAGTGAGCATTATTTTTCATCTGGGCTGCTGATAAAGCAGGCACTCATTTCAGTGATAAATCAGCATTAAAGTGGGATGAATGGACTCAGATTTTTAAACAAAGCCAACATGAGACCTTCTAAAAATAAAAACTCCTCAGTTGGAGTCTTCTGGATTGCAGGGTCTATGGAGACTTCTGTTAAGTGTTGAGATTTTACTTCAAATGCCTGTCATACCCAGAGTACTTCTCATTATATGAACAGGGGCATAGCTTTTTACAGATAAAGAAGAAAAATGACATTACTAGGCTGCCCTGCCCAGCAGGGAAAACACTACTTTAGAAGTCAGCAGCCTTGGATGCTCTTACCAGCTCGGACTTTCAGCCCATCTTTATCCCACCTGTCCCCAGGTGCTTGCTGTGGTGGCTTGGCCACCTTTGCCTGCAGCTGCAGTGACTACAAAGGTGTGGATCCCTTGGGGGATCAGTCCAGATATTACTGCACTAAGTTTGAGGGTGGAGGTGCCCACCTGGTTCTCTCCTTCTCCCTTTGTGTAGCAGGATGGGTTGCTGGGTTCAAGCAACACCCCATGTAGAGTTTGCTTTTCTAACACAGACATCGCCACAGGACTACTTAACTCGGTGTTATGCAAATATAACATTTAGGTTAGCAAGGAAAATATATCAGCTGAATTTGTTCATCAAACAGATACTGTCTTTTGCTGAATGCATATGCAGGGAGAACGAAGCCCTGCTGTTTCTGGAGGAGCGCTGTGCTGTGTTTTCTCAGCGGAGGGCTCAGTTGAACTTGCTCAGGAAGATTTTTGCTAATTATTTTGCTAACTTCTCCTAGTTTTCATCACTTTTTGTACCATGGATGTGCCTGAAAAATGACTCCCATCATTACTCCAGTCCAGCCCTTGTGCACCATTCGTCCTCCACTAGCAACTTGACTCTTCTGCCTGTGCTTCATGCCAGCACTCTCCTACCAGAGCTGCCAGTGTCCCATTTAATCTGTGATAAATACGAACTGCTCCCAACTCCATTTGCCTAGGGGATATCAGCTCTATCTGCCACATTTAAAAATGATCATCCCTGTTGTTTAGAAAAACAACAGCTCAAAATACCACCCTTGACTTTTCTCATTACTTACAGACTGAAATTTCCCCATCTGTCTTTCCTCGGCTGTGATCTCAAGAAAGAAATCCTGTCTTATGTTTTCTTCCTCCCCAGTGAGCAAATCCTCATCCACTGTGACAGCTCATCTCGGTGTGACTACTTTTTCTAGGTAGATCCTTGCTCCTAGCTGCAGGTCTCTTCGTTTCTGCCCCTCAGTGCACCTAATGACTTTTTATACCTTTAAAATAAAGAGCCCTTTTGCTCACTCTTCTGCCTAGCCATCCTCTCTGAAACACTGCCTTTTCATTTCACTTCTTCCACAGATTTTAATTTTTCTCCTCACCTCTCTGTGAGAGAATTTAGTTCTTCATCACTGTGTATTAAATCATTCATTTGCTGAGATATTTAACGGTAAATTTAATTTCTCCAGCACTGTTGGTTTCTGTCCCTCTTGGTTGTGTCAGTCTCCAACCACTGTAAACTGTAATTTTTTTATTCAACTAAAAGTTTCAGTCTCTGGGTGGGTAAAGTCTTTGATTCTGAACCCTTTACCTTAAACTCTGTCTCACAAGGCCAGGGAACTCAAAGCCTTTGACTCTGAATTAGTCCTTTGAATTTTTTTTTCATTAAGTTTATTTATTGCTGTCACTGGCATACCATGTTCTTCTACTTTGATCCAGCTTCTACTGGAAATCCTCATTTTGCGTGTTCATTACTTCCTGGCATAACAAAATTTGGTGGTTTCTTACATGACATTTCCAAATCCCAGTCCCACTCAGTTTGAAGAGTTTGGTGCCTGGGAAAATGTACTCAGGGCAGCTGGGGGAGACTGGACAGGAGCACTTGCACTTTTACAATCCACTTGGGTGACTGTCCTGTGCTGCCCTGGAATGTGAACTGCTTTCCACCAGCTCCTTTAAATGTTCATCTTTGACTGCACCTAAGACTGAGCTTCCAGACACACATTCCTTCATCTCCAATGACTGAGGCTGCATGTCCTTTATTACTTGGTCTCCTGACTCACACTCAATATGCAGAGGAGGAAAGAAGAGAATGATTTGGGGGATTCACGTTTCTTCCTGTACCAGTAGAGGGGGAAAAAAAGGAATCCCAAAGCAAAATCAAAAGGCAAAGATCAGGACTCCGTGTACCAGGAAGTCTAATGCATTACAGACATAGGCTTGAAAAAGGCAGGAGATGGGCCTTTTGAAATTCAAATTGCAGTTGATCACCCTCTTAGGCTGCATCCTCAGCAGCCTGGGCAGCAGGTTGAGGGAGGGGCCGTGTCCAGCTCTGGAGCATCCAGCACAAGAAAGATATGGACCTGTTGTAACAAGTCCAAAGGAGGCCATAAATGTGCTCAGAGGGCTGGAGACAAGCTGAGAGGGCTGGGGTTGTTCAACCTGGAGAAAGAAGACTCTAGAAAAACTTTAGACACCCTTCCATTACCTAAAGTGAAGCTTAAAAAAGGGTGTAGAGGGAACTTTGACAAGGATCTGGAGTGACAGGAAAAGGGGGAATAGCTTCACACTGACAGAGGGCAGAGTTAGATTAGATATTAAGGAACTCTTGCCTGTGAGGATGGGGAAGCCCTGGCACAGACTGCCCAGGGAAGCTGTGGCCGCCCCATCCCTGGAAGTGTCCAAGGCCACATTGGAGAGGGACCCTGGGCAACATGGTCTAGTAGAAGGTGTCCCTGCCCATGACAAGGGATTTGAAACTAGCTGGTGTTTAAGGTCCCTTCCAACCCAAACCATTGTGTGTTTCTATAATTTTATGGCTGGGCAATGGGGTTTTGAGACTCATCCTGATGATCGTCAGAACAACGCTTCCTTACCCTGACTCCTCCTGGGGTTTAACCCTTCCATGGATAATGCTAACAACTATGTAGTTATCAAACGTTACATGTCGTGCTCCACATGGCTCTGGGACCCATGTCCCCAAAGTGGAAGAGGATCTGGAGCCTTCACAGGCATCTCCACAGCTGTACAGAGCAACAGCAGATGCTCTGCTCAAGTGACGCCTCGCGAGGCTTCAGGTATTCAGCAGTTGCCACTGTGCTCCCTGTCAGGAAACACAATTATCTTCGTGAAGAAGTGAAGAGGAAGACTCACACCACATTTTGTGAACTCAGGCACAGAGATTCACCCAAGTAGAAAGGAATGGCAAGATGCATTTAACCTCATTAGTTTCAGTAGGGCTGACTTTGTGCAATCCATCAGTATACAGATACATTAGGGGAACTAAACTATTTCCACATCTCATTTACATAATGGATGGGATGTGAAATGAGTCCTATGGAGAAGAAGTGCCCTGGAGGCACTAAAGTTTATCACAATATGTAAGAGTTCTTTTAGATCATTGCATTAAATTTCCACTAACAAGATAACAAATTAATTGTCTGTATTACTGTACTAACCCAAAGCGGATAAAGTGTATGATTTCAGCAGAGGAAGGCAGCTGTTTAAGACAGCTTGGTGGTTATAGGAGGAGGCAGAGGAGCTTAGTGTGTCTCCCAGCATTTGTGTGCCATGATGCCAGCCTCGATCCTGCCCCTTTAAGAAATCTGGCTCTTCTCTAATCTGATGTAGGACTTGAGCTTTATTAGTGAAGTGAGGGAGAATGAGTAAATCAACTGTATCAGACAAGCCTCAGGACATCTGGAAATTGATCATTCTGCAGAAATAAGCACTCTGTGTTTATTAGCTGGGAGTTCATCACTATCACTTCTCTTTATTCAATTCCTAAGAGATTTCAAAGCTATCATCATAGCATTAGCTCTTCTGACTGTGCTACTGCAGATAAAGATCAGAAGATCTATCTAATGATGGCTTTCTCAGTCTCCCTCTTTCTTTCTCTAAAGCTATCCTGTTTAAAAAAAAAAAAAAAAAAAAAAAGTAGGAAAATAGCTGTAATGAAATAAAGCAGACTCCATGTCTTAAATTTTTGCCTGTTGGCAATGGGAGTAATTTTTTTTATTATTATTATTTTTTATTATTCTACAGAAACTTGGTTTTATTCAGGAGTACATGTTCTGCAGAAAATTCCTCATAGAAAAGATGGAATTGGAAGTTTTTAATATGGTGGTGGAAAAGGGAAGAAGATAAAAGGACTTAAAGCCAAAAAGCAGTGCTGTACATTGAAAGTACCAGTTATTTTAAATGATAATACACGTCAGATAGAGGCCAGGGAAATGAATTCCATAAGTTAGAAAGGTAATAATATTACTTTAAGAAGAATAATTACTTTCCTTAACTACATTTATCACATAGTAATTCAGTTCTCCCTTCTGGAATATGATGCAATGCCAAACTTTTGACTGATTTATTTGAAACCAGCCTGAAGAAAAGATTCACCCAGATATGGGGTTTCTTCTGGTTCTTTATTCCGAACTGAGGAGTTATCAAAATGCAAATATTATGACTAACTGAATGTTTAGAAGTGCATTCCTGTACAGCTGCATTGCGTAGCTTCATTGTGCAAAGACACTGGGAGGAAAAAAATTGTCTGCAAGAGTTTTCCAATAACAATGGTCAGAGGCATAAACAATTTAGGTACAGCTGTGGATTTCCAGAAATCTAAGGGGATTACAAATCCAATCCAATGAGCTCTCTAAAGAAAAATCTTCCCTATCAGAAGCTTCATTAAGATCAATTTTTATCAGCTGATTTTCGCTGTTTTCCAATGACAAATTAACATTTATTATCTCTTCTGAACTGACACTTAGAGTTCCAGCCTGGGTGCACATTGTGCTAGATTCTGTATACAAATTAAAGAAGAAAAGGTGGATGTTGTCCAAGAGCCTTTCTGTATAAGCACAAGATGAGAGAAAACAGATGAATGCAATAAGCAGAGTGATCATGATTTAACAGTAAAGCAAGGAGAGTTAATTAATCCATTTGTACAGAGCCTGGTACAATGGAGTTAGACCACATTACTTGTGATGTTAGCACTTAATAACAATAACAATAATTATGAGGTCTTTAAAATTAATGTATTAATTATCAATTAGAGCTCATAAGTTGCTTAGCCAGGGAATGAAGAGTGCCATAAATCTTTAAGAAAAGGCCAGTTTCAAGTCAGTATTGTCTTCCCTCATACACAGGCTTTCTGCCAGTCTGCCCTGAACGAGAATTGTGCTTCCCCTGAATCGCCCTTTTACTTGTGATTGTGTTGATTATTTATTTATAATCATGCCATAACTGGTTTAGATTCTTGATAAACTCCTTCATGTTTGCCCTTGCTTTTGAAGCCTTCCTTTCTCATTGCCTGGATAATGATTGATTTCCTCCCTTATTTGCTGCCCACTGCCTACTTGCAGGTGCATGTAGCGTTGTCTGTGCTATCAGTAGGACTCAGGGGGGTTAAGGTATGGGCCTTTCATTGGACAAAGAGAGCTCTGATTTGTAGGAAATGCACAAAGATCAACAGATAGTGATAAATAAGGTTGGAATCAGGCCACCAGTGTGCATCGTATAACCCTAGAAGGGTTTGGGTTGGAAGGGATCTTAAGCACCATCTTGTTCCAACCCCCTGCCACGGGCAGGGACACCTTCCACTATCCCAGGTTGCTCCAAGCCCCATCCAACCTGGCCTTGGACACTTCCAGGGATGGAGCAGCCACAGCTTCTCTGGGCAACCTGTGCCAGGGCCTCACCACCCTCACAGGGAAGGATTTCTTCCCAATATCTAATCTAAAACTTCCCTCTTTTAAATTAAAACAGTTCTTTGTCCTGTTGCTTTCTGGCTGCACAGAAAGTCATTCTTCAGCTTTTTTATAAGCTCCCTTTAGATACTGGAAGGTGCTCCAAAGTCTCCCTAGAGCGTTTTCTTCTCCAGTTTGAACAACCTCAGCTCTTCTCAGCCTGTCTCCATGGCAAAGGTGCTCCAGCCCTTTGAGCATCTTCTCTTTCTGGAGCAGTGGCAAAGGATAAAATATACTGTATAATGAATGTGTGCGTGTGTGTGTGAATTTTAAACTCTGACTCCCCTGTGGTGATGTTGCAAATGATTTTTTACCTGGTTCATAGATGGGTTAAATTAAGGCCTTCACTTCCATAAGGCCTTCTGAACAGAGCAATCCATATGAGAAGAAAAAGTCCAACAAAAGGTGCTGATACCCCACCAGCAGGTCCATCCACTCAAGGAATAGACCTTCCACTACTGCAGAGTGCATCAAAGCCTTGTGAGCAAATTGCTTCACTTCTGTGGGTTTCCAATGGTGCCTCTGAGCCTCTGTGTTTTGGTATCCATGAAAGAAAACTAATGATTCTTCCTTATTGGCTTCTCCAGTTCGATAAATTCCTCCTCTTCCTCAATTTAGATGAGATTTTCAGTGAGGTGAGTGACACAGGCTGAAGAATCCAAGCCCCTAAAACAAAAGACAGATGCCCAAACCCATGATTCATCAGTGATGAGCTGAAGTTGGGCCATATAGACTTTGAAGTAATTCATTACATTTGTATCTCTTCTGTAGGGGAAGGATTTTCCTCAATGATTTGTATGACCTTGCTAAACCCAGATAGGTGGTAATTGAGCAGCAACTACTTCTTCAGAAGAAACAGAATAAAAATATTGAAAATATTGACTCACCCCAAAGGCAGTAAGCAGCACTTTGGTCTTTGACCTTTAAGCATCCTAGGGTAGTCAATAACCTGGCTGTTAGATGCTGTGCCTGCCACTGATTTTGATTTGGGAGTAGTTTAACCTTGAACCAAGATCCAAGTAACCACGGCAACAGGAAGTTGGCCTCTCCATCCAAGGAGTGGGAATCCATAAATCAAGGTCCCTAATGCAAACACTGTGTGCAGGTAGAGATTTGAGAGGATAAGTGGTTTGTGAGGGATTACCTTTGAAAAAATGAATGACTGTCCCTTGATATGTTGAAACACAGCTTCACAGACTTTTTTTCCTTTTTTTTTTTTTATCAATAGAGGTCAACAGGTTACAGCTGCATGTTTTCATACGGCTCTTTATAGAGGCCCTTCAGTTTAATTAGAGCCAGATGTTGAATTTATGAGGTTGTTAGCATTATTATGTACCATATGCACGTGCATGTATGTGTATGTGTATTGAAACACGCACCCACAAACGCACATTTCTTGTGCACCAACTGCGTTCATGAATAAAGAATGTTAAGGCACAAACTCAGGCACTGGTGAAACCTCAGGTTTGCATATGCACAGTTCCATGGTGGTGAGATCCCACAGGTGTAATTACCTAGCCAAATGTCCCGGTTATTCTGTGGGACACTGTTTCATTCCACGTACAACGCTCGCCTAATGAACAGCTATTTGGTAGCTGGATTTTCCTCTTGCTATTCAGTGCGTGACATCATGTCTCATTTATTCCACATTTCTAAGCCTTGGTATGAATAGATGAATGTTTCATGAATGTTGATAATTTTATTTTCACAGGACTGCTCTTGAGATGAGGGGTGTATTATTGTTCTCATTTGCACTAGAGAAGCCGAGCAGAGAGAGATTGAAGTTTAATGGATACAATTTGAGATGCTTAATACCAGGTTTGAGGCTCTGGGAGGATGTGTAGTCTAATAGGCAGAGATTCCTGCATTTCCACCAAGCCATGACCTGTAATACTGTCTCACTCATGGCTATTTCTGCACTCAGAGCTCTTGCCTCCCTTAAGTCCGCAGGTTGATACATCAGGTCGTGGGTTCATCAGGAGTTCTATTCCAAACTGGTCTACTCTTTAGCCCTGTCTTTCAGACTTCTCTCACCAGAGCAGTTCTGTGCCTCTCTCTGATAGAGACCTCTTCCATGTTTTCTGAGACAGCCCATAGATCTCCTGATATTTCTCATTTCATGGGCCAGAGACAAAGGTAGGGACTGTTCATAGCAGCTCCAAGCAGCTATGGAGGAATATATATACAAGGAAATTTTGTTTGGCATCTGGAGTGGCTCAGCACAGCCAACAGACACAGAGCTTTGTGAAGCTGTTTCTCACTCTGCTTTGATATCTTCTTGATCTTCTAGGAAAGGAGCACCAGGAGCAGCTGAGGGATCTGATGGGGCTCAGCCTGGAGAAAAGGGGGCTCAGAGGGGACCTTCTGGCTCTCTGCAACTCCCTGACAGGTGGGGGTCAGGCTCTGCTCCCAGGCAAAAAGTGATAGGAGAAGAGGAAACGGCCTCAAGTTGTTCCAAGGAAGGTTTAGATTGGATATTAGGGAAAACTTCTTCAGGGAAGGGGGCTGTTGAGCCCTGGCACAGCTGCACAGGGCAGTGATGGAGTCCCCATCCCTGGAGGGATTTAAAAGCCATGTGGATGTGTCATTTTTGGATGTGGGTTACTGGTGGCCTTGGCAGTGCTTGGGGAATGTAGAACTTAATGATTCTATGGCTGTAGCTGTCATAGTACTTATGGAGAGTTTTTGGGAAACAACCAGGTGCTATCCAGGTGCAGTGGGGGTTCATTGCCATGGGGGATAAAGACCCCCATGTGCTGACCCGACCTGCTGTGCAGGGTGGTTTGCTTCTGCCCTGGCACTCGGATCACACCAAACCAGATCAGAGTGGTAAACTAAAACAGGCAAAGGTGTCAGGAGACTTTCGTGAATGACCAAGAATTTCCTGAGCAATGTCAGATACAAAAATGGAAGCAAAAGGGATTGGCCCAGAGAATTACAATGCCCAAGTATGCAGGGATGGGCTTAGGAATCCAAAATTCTATCTGGAGTTGAATCTAGGGCAGAAGAGCACCAAGAAGTGTTCCTCCAGGTACATGAGCAGCGAAAAAGTAGCCTAGGGAAAACGTGGGCCCCTTGCTGAATGAAACAGGGACCTTGGTGGGAAAAGACCAGGAGAAGACTGAGGTGTTCATTTCCTTGTCTGCCTTGATCTCTACTGGTAAAACTGGCCTTTGAGAGTCACAGGCCCCTGAGACAGGTGAGGAAAGGAAACTTATTCTTGGTGGAGGAAGATCAGATTGGGGAACAGTTAAACAAACTGGATATGCATAAGTTCATGGGATCTGGGAGGATGCATCCAAGGTGCTGGTTGACATCATTGTGAGGCCAGTCCTGGCTGTTTTGGAAAGGTTGTGGTGATTAGGAAAGGACCCTGAGGAGCAGAAGAGATGAAATGTCATTCCAATAAGGGCAAGGAGAAAGATATTCAGGGGGATCTTATCCATGTATGCAAATATCTGATGGGAAACAGTAGAGAAGATGGTTCCAGACTATTCTCAGGGGTGCCCAGGGATAGGACAAGAGGTAGCGGGCACAGACTGAAACACAGGTTGTGTCTGAACAACAATATTATACTGAGAGGGTGAACAGATTGTACAGAGAAGTTGTGGAGTCTCCTTGGAGATATTCTAGACTGACCAGACATGGTCAGAATAACCCGCTGTGGCTGACCCTGCTTGAGCAGGGTGGAGTGGACTAGATGGTCTCAAGGGGACCCTTCCAACCTTAGTTGCTCCATGATTTTTTTAAATCTCTGTATAATTTAATTGCCAAAATCTGATGTATTTTATCTGAGGTACACGTGCAGGTATAGATTGGAAAAGGAAAGGAATTTATGACAGATTATCTTTGAGATAATCCTATAGCTGTCCTCATCGTGTTGAAGCTCAGCTTCACAGAGACTGGGAGAGGTTTTCAAATTTGAATTGCAGCAGTTTAAATCTGACACATTTACAGTCAAACCAAATGGATACAAAATATGAGAGTTTCAAAAACATTGTTAAGGGAGGAATCTACCACACATAAGTGCATAATTTTTTGGTTTTTTTTCTGGAATATTTGACCTCTTTGATTTATTTCTACCACTCATTTATTATTCTGCATTGTAAACTCCAGATAGAAAAATGTATGACAAAGAATTTCTTTTTTAACTCCCTTCTCTTTGATGAGTTTTAAGGTAAATTTTAACCAGGGAGGGGATTTCTGAGAAGTGAGTGTGATGTGCTTTAGACAGGGAATTACATATTGACGTTGTTCCTGATGCCTGTTCCTTACCCAGATGAAATACCCACTAAGCGAGGTGTTTATAGAAGAGAAGCATGTAGGAATGTGCGGAGAATAAACTACCCAGGGAATGACAAACAGTTGATCCCACTAAATAGAGATATGAAACATGTCTCTCTTTATACATACATCAGGGTGTATGCAGGTTTTTTAGAAGGAAAAGTAGTAATGTGGTTTTGTTGTTTTTTTGGTTTTTTGGTTTTTTTGGTTTACTATTGTTTGTAGAGACCAGTGATGGTGTGTCCTACAGCAAAGTTATCAAAAACAAATAACAATGGTGATCCTTGGTAGTATCAAGACTGTATTACAGGTACATATACAACGAAATATGGAATCATATCAGCATAGCCAGGGCAGCAAAAACTGACTACTCTTTTTTCAGATATTCTCCAGACATGTTACTTTACCAGTATTCATCCAAATTTTATTTCCTTCCCCAGGTATTGCAGGTCCCCACTTAAAAGCAGACCAGACTTCACTTCATGGTAAAATGGAAAGTTCTGCCTGTAACGTGATGACCAGAAGGAAACCAGCAGCTGTTGACAGTGTTGCAATGCCAAGTCCAGTATTATCTCTCCTACCTTCATCAGCAGCAACATCTGAAGCAGGTAATGCTGTTTCCCTCCTTACCCTCTATTTCTTCCCCACCTTCTTTCTTCTGGAACTGCACTGCTCTTCCTGATTGGATGAGTAGCTGCAAACGTGCATATCTAATGTGATAATCAGGCTGCAATTTTTCTAACACTTCCTTACCGTGATTGTATCTTGGCATATCAAATCTATTTCACCCACATGCCACCAAACTCATGCAATAATGAGGACACAAGTAGCCTGTATGGTCTAGCAGGGGGTTCTGTAGTAGGACTCTGGGTTTCCTTCCTCGTTTATTTGAATGTTCCCATCCCTGTAGCATGAACATACCAAATAGCTAAGGAGCAGATAAGATTTTTTTGCTGCATACTTTAGTGGTTTTAGTGTAATATTCTGTCTTGAAAATGTGAAATTGTATGGGGCAATGAATAGTACTTTAAAATATCAGAGTAAATAAGTCAGAATTGCATGCCTTTCTTATATTTTGTGCCTCTGTTTTGAATCAGATCAGAAAAGTGATGTTGTTATACTGTTGAAAATTGAGCCAAGTCATAACACCTTGTTATGGACATGGAAAGAGAAGTGAATCTTTCATTATGTCTTAATTTCCAATAAATGGGTGACCCACAGTACATTGCCTTACACGCAGCCTTTAGGAGTTTCACAGTCTCGTGAAACTTTTGATGTCACCTTCACAAAAACCGTATTTGTATCACTGATTTACGGAATGATAACATAAGTAATTACTCAATTTAAAGTGTTTTTTCAATGCACTCATTTTGATTCCCCTCTAATTTCCTGAACAAATAGTGAAAAGAAAGGTTCCATGCTGTAGAATACCCTCCATAAAGATAAATTTTTATATCTGTTTTGTCTTTAATACTTTCCTATATATAAACTAAGGACAGATTTTTAAAGCAGCAGAGAATGAAAGCACACAAATATTTTATGATCCGTCTCAAGATGAAAGTGTATGCTTGACTGCATAGTTCATTCTTTCCATTTTCAGAAGTCTAATTAAATCGTTGGTTTATCTGTAGCCCAGATGTTGAAATAATTTAGTTGAAAACTGAAAGAAACTGTGTTAATGGGAAAACAGGACAGTGCTATGGGTTTCCTGTAATTAACAGGGAGCTCTTTGAAAACTCCTCCATTCAAACCAAGTGAACAAACTGAGCCCAGCTTTGAGCAAACAGTCTTCTTTTTTGTGCCATGTTCTTGCAAGTGGCCTCAGGCAGCTCCAAAGAGATGAAGAATGACAAGCAGTAATAAGGATTTTAGAGCTTCAGACGTAACAGCCATCCAGAATAACATTAGGGGGCCTGTGGAGAACGTCCAGAGGGGTCTGATCTACCTGGATTCACCTTGTTCACCATCACTCTGCTGGAGTGTATCTTTCAGCTACTTCCAGTCTACCCTCAGAAATGGATATTTTTGCTAGAGATTTTTCTCTTTGCCTCAGAAGCTCTTTGCAGCATCCTATGAATCCTGCACGGCTTCCTGGGACACCCATGGCCATTTCAAATGGTGGGACTGGCCCTCACTTCATAGGTGTACCCCGAGGAAGGGAGGAACACTGGGACCTCCATGTGCCTTATTTTAAATGTGTAAAGCTGTGTTTTGAGGCCAGCATTGGTTCTTGCTTTTCTGGGGAAGCGAGGTGAGGTTGTTTGGACAGTGTGAAAAGGATGAAGGAAAAGTACAAGCGCTTGTGCTACATCACAAGTTTCTAGTTTCTCTTCACCTTGGGCTGGATTTTGCCAAAAAGTGGCCTCTGGCCTTCGTGAAGGCAGCGTGTGGCCATGCAGCCTGGCAAGGTGTAGGGAGATCCATATGCCCAGGCAAAAAAGTGTTCCCCCTGTGCATCCCTGCTGCCTGGCATTTGCCACTTGTTGTGTCGTCTCCATAGGAGCACATTCCCCTTTTCATGTGCCTGCATGCTGACACAGAGTTACTGTTCCCCATCGCCTCCTCAACCCCTTCTAAATGAATTCCACCAAATAGAGCAAGACAGAAGTCTTGCAACATTTCCATATGCAAATAGCAAAATATGTGCACGACCAGAAAAACAAAACTTAAAATCAACGCAGACCAACTTGTGTCTAGGGTTGGGCAGGGTCTGTCTGGAGAAAATGGAAAAGATTAATACTTAGCTTTGTTTTTCAGCAGAGCAGTATATCACATGTCAATATAGGAAAGTACTTTGTATCAAAGATTGCTCACCAAGAACTTCCAGATGAGTTGATAACACCTAATGGCTCTCACTTCAATAGTGGTTTACTTTGGCAGATCTCCCTGATATTTTGTCCTATGCACACCTCATCAAATCTTCCCCCTGCAGACCCATCAGGCTCTTTCCGCACAGTCTCCCTACACCAAATCCCGAATCAGATGTCCCTAACACTTAATAGTCAAAATAACATTGAGTTTCCTAATATCTCATTTAAAAAGCCTGACTTGAAAGAGTGTTTACTCATTCAGTACATGCATTCTGACTATTGGCAGAGCGTAACAGAACTCAAATGCTTTCTAGAGCCTGCAAGTTCAGAGGCTTGCTAGGAAGAAAAGCAAAAGCATTATTAGTAGTCATAAACACCCCAAAGCATTTACGAAGGAGAAATCAGTGTAAGCTGGCGAAGAACAGCACAGATTTTTTTTTTCTAGATGAGAAAATGAGTTTCAGTGCAAAAAAAAAAAAAAAAAAAAAAAAAAGAAACATACTGTCAGCTTGCAAAGTTTTTTAAGAGAAAAAAAAATTATCTAAACATGAAGGAAGACACTGAGAGAGCAGTTTGGCAGAAAGCAAGAGCCTTCCTTTGCCCCAGTTGGGCACCTCACCTCCAGTCTGCCTCTTCACCAGAGATTCCACTGAGGGTACTCAGTCTGAGTGAACTCTTGAGTGCCTGAGGTACTCCATGGATTTCAGGATGGGCAGGAGGGTTGTGTTGTTCTTGTCCAGTATCAGGACATCAAAAGGATGCGTGTGGTCCCTTGAATTGCTTTGAGTTCCCATTTTAGAAATGAAGGTCATCCTCTACCGTCTGTACATGCCAGGTCTTCACTGACCATGATCAAGTGGTAACACTAATCTGCAGAAACAATTGGCTACAGATAAATCTCGGTAAATACATAAAATCTTTGCAGGTACTTGGCTAATGCTTTATTTCAAATCTGTTTCCTGTCCTTTAGCTTACTTTCTTTCCAGAGAAAATTGACAGTAAAGCCAAATCTCCTGGTATCATCATGAACCTGCAAGTGTTCCTGTACTTCTGCTAAATTTGTCATCACCAGCTGAAAAAAAATCAGCATTACTTTCTGGGAAAAACAAAAACAAAACAAAACAAAACAAAACAAAAAAAAAAAAAAGGAAATTACATCTCAAATATGAGAATCAAGGGAAAAAAAAAAGGCAATAGCAATAAAAGGCAAAAGGTGGACAGCAAATGTAAAGAGTGTGCCAAATGTTTGGTTTTTTAGATCTTCTGACCTGAAGCTACTCTCAGGATCTGGGGGGGGGGGGCTTAAAGTATTTGCATGCTTAAGGCTGAAGACATTGGGACTCTTTGTGTCAATCACCAGTAAGGACAGATGAGAGCAATCATTTTCCATGACAGGGATTTAACCTTTTTTGATCAAATTTCTGAGAAACAGCTCACTGCCACTTGCCTTTAGGGACCCTGCATCCACAGTTTTTAGGGGTGACCTACTTGGGAGGAATTCTGTGCAACTAATTAGCTTCTCCTGAGCAACTTGGATATTTCATTTCCTTTCTCTTTTCCTCTGGTACCAGAATGACTGCATTCCTCTTTTCCTTTGTCCTCTGTGACTGCAAGTGGGTTTTATTTTTCTTTTTGGTGTGGGGAGTGGGTTACATATGGAAAATGTATTTTGTTTTGTAATTAATGAAAACCAGACTTTGGGAAGTTTGCCATCCCAGGTCTTTATTTATAAGAGAGCATATGTCTGTGTTTTGTTTATGACTCACTCCTACTTCTTACATTGTAACTTGGGTTTGTTTACGCAAGCTCTTCACTGAATCCAAGCAACATGGTGGTATAAGAGCCAATAATTTATGTTTCTCCAAGAGGGGAGGCCAGTGAATGAGGTTTATATGCTGAATCTGTCATAGCCTATAGAGGGCAAGAGGAGATTCTCCCACTTGACAGCTCCTGGTTATCTACGAAAAATACTACAATGGCAACTTTATTTAAACTACTGCTAGAAGATTAGCCGTGAAGGGAGTGATAACCCCCAGATGAACCTTTCTCGAAATCTTGGCTGCTCAGGAAACTTCAAGGATTTCAAACCCAAATGACTGCTTGACAGTCAGGTGTAAATTAAGTTTGCAAGTAGATGCAGGCTGAGGTTAATTTAGTGGGATGTTTTATTCTTCACCAAAAAGAAATTCTGAACTCCATCATTTCTTTTCTAGCAGCGCAGAACGGATATGTTAGGAGTGAAAGGGAGCACCAGTTATTGCAAAAGCAGAATTAATACATTCTGTTTCCCTCACAAAGGGGTAGTTACTTCTAATCTGTGTGCAAGTCCTGAACTCTGAACAGATGCCATGTTCAGTAAAGGACAATGAGATAATTTAGGCAAAACAAGCAAGGCCTCGTGTCCTAAGCAAAGGACCAGGAGCCAAGAAATGCTGGGTACTCTTTCCAGCTCTGACAATGACTCACGACGTGACCTTGGCAAGAGACTTAACTACTTTGGACCTCATTCAGATCTAAAGTAAGTGATCTGAACCAGGAGTAAGCTTACTTTGGGGGCTATTAAAGTCAATTATATGACTGAGTAATTTCAGCTTGTATCTGCAGAGATGATAGTACAGAAACCCAGGCACATGAATTTGCCACAGATGAAGTTACCCACACAGCTTGTCTCTTCATTACGAAATTAAAGGCCAGGGTGAAGACATCAGGATTATATCATTAAGATGTAGAAAGTTTTAATAGTTAATATGATCTAGCTCTGCTAAGCTCCCTTCACTCCAACTAGAGGTTTAGAAATGAGAATGAAGCAAACCCTTGGTAAAACATTGCGGTAGGAAAGGTTTAGTTCTTTAGGAGAGGGAAGACTGCTTAACATCAGAATTGTGTTTTCATCTCCTCCTCGTGAATCTGAAAGGATTCAAAGAAGAGTTTCCAATCACTGTTGCTTGACCTACCCCTGTTTCTCTCCTTGTCTCCCAACAGCCAGCTCACCACTGAAGAAAAGGTTCAAGCGCCGTGAAATCGAAGCAATCCAGTGCGAGGTGCGCAAGATGTGCAACTACACCAAGATCCTGTCCACGAAGAAGAACCTGGATCATGTGAACAAGATCCTGAAAGCCAAGCGGCTGCAGAGACAATCAAAGACAGGCAATAACTTCGTCAAGAAGCGGAGGGGTCGTCCTCGCAAGCAGCCCCTTTCCTTCGACGAAGACTCCAGAGACCAAATGCCCGTTCTGGAAAAATGCATTGACCTTCCCAGCAAAAGAGGTCAGAGACCAACACTCAATCCTTTGATATTGGAGCAAGCAGCCACTCAAGATACTATCATGGCCACCATCGAGGCTGTCATACACATGGCTCGAGAGACACCACCCCTGCCGCCTCCTCTTCCTCCTCCACCCCCTCCACTCCCTCTCCCTCTACCCCGGGCTCCCCGAGTCGGGAAAAGAAAAAACAAGTCCCCGCAGGAGGAGGAGGAGGATGTGAAAGTGAAGCGGTACCGGAAGGGCAGGGGGAGCGAAAGCGAAGGCCTTCCCTAAGGCCGGGGCACCTCGTCGGACGTCGGGTGCCAGTGGCGGAGCACGCCAGGGCGGGAGGGACGGGAGGCGTGCTGTCCGTTTGGCCCCTTCGGCAGCACCGGACTCACCCGTCCCTCCAGCAGCCAGAACTCACTGCAGAGAGCTCTGCCAGCCGGGGCGCGCATCTTCCTCTTCATCGCTTTGACCCAAGCCCGCCCTCCAAGGGAAGAGGGGGAAAGGGTGCGGGGAAAGGTGGGGGATAGAGGGGAGGGGGATGTGTGTGAAAGCTGGTAAAAAAAAAAAAAAAAAAAGCTTCTACTCTGCAGAGTTTCCAAAACTTATCTGAATCTCAGCGTTGCTGTTCTCGTACCGTACCCGAAGGCGGGAGGTCATCCTCGCAGGGAGCTGAGCGTTGTCACTAGGGGCGGCGTGCTCGACTCTGATTCTGTTCAGCAGGCCAGGTGAAACTAAGAGTAACTTTACCATAGAAGAAATCACTGTTAAAAAAAAAGTTTAAAAAAAAAAGAAAGGAAGAAAGAAAGAAAAAACCTTACAAAAAAATAGTGTAATTCTCTCAACTGTGATATGGGTTATAATCTGTTTGAATTTTATTTTTTTTTTCCAGTTTTTTTTTTTACGTACCTACCAGGCTTTGGGACAGCATAACCCAAAGTGCCTGACTCCTGCTAGAACTATATGTTTCTTTCTCATTTACTTGCCTAGTTACAACTAGCTGCAATATAGGCAATAGAAAATTAGAGCCTTACACGCGTGCACACTCATTCCGAGTGCTATCCCAAGGACCGACAGAATATCACAGCATTTAAAATAAGGTATACATGGATATTCAGTTACGATAGCATGTTTATATGAAGCAACTTGGCAATGGCATGTGAAAAAGGGGTCATCCATCAGCCAAGTTGTTTTGATCCTCGGTACATATGAGTAGAGAACAGCAAGACACTTCTGGGGAATAGAGTTATAGTAAACATGAACAAAATCACCAAAAAAAAAAAAAGAACATAAAAAACATAAAAGAGAAAAAAAAAAAAAAAGAACTTAAAAAATTGAGTAAAAAGACAGGGCCCAAACCTACCCATTTTTACCACCTGCAATTCCCAGTGAAACTGAAGGGAAACCCAGGATCCGAATAATTTGCATTGTTCAGCAATGCCTTGATATTATCTTTTAAAAAAATAGATAAAGTAGATTGTTTAAAAAAACTATAGAACAGACCCTATTGATAATAGGTCCTTTCTTGGCAATTATTTCTTAAAAATTAAAAGGAATAAGTGTTCTTATCTGAAAACAGAAATAAAAATGTTCAAAGGGTATCACCACTGCAATTGTATTAATGCCACTTTGGACATATTCTCCAAGTTGTGGTTGCCTTAATAAACTAAAAAAATAATTTTTTCTTTTTTTTTTTTTTTTTTTTTTTTTTGTACATAATGTAATTATAAACCTCTCAGTCTGCATGGATGCAAACTGTGTGTGACAAATCGTCTCTTTAAATGGTCAGTTCAAATTGTACATTTCTCATTCGAGTTGTCCGTTAGTCATTGATTTAACTTGGGTAAAATACCCAAGCTCCATTTCCACAGCCCAATTAAAATGTTTAGCTAAAACAAAGACTGAACAGGAAGCTGTTCCATTGCAGTGTCAATGCTTTTAAAGAAAAAAGAAAAAAAAAAAAAGTTAATTGTTGAAATTTGAAATAGGTACTTTCAACTTTATATCATTTCTTTTTAATGTCCTGCAGTACACTCAACACCTGGCATGTGAAGATGGATATTAAAATGAGAACAGAGAGGGAAGATTACAGCAAGGGAGTGGGGATTGGAATTATTTAATGGTTCACAAGCCAACTTGCTATTCCCTTTCTTGAGAAATCTTGAATTGGTTTATTGCCAAGGAAACTTCATATAGCACGACACTAAAAAAAAAAAAAAAAAAAAAAAAAAAAATCAAAAAAGAAACCAAAAAACCACAACAAAAAAACACACAAAAAAAAAAAAAAAGAAAAAAAACCAACAAACCCAACAAAAAAAGTCCCCACAAAAATATTGTGTTTCTATTCTGTTATTTATTTACAAAAATCATATCAAGACTATGGTGTTAGAGGAACACTGTAAACATACAACTCGTTATTTTTTAGAGACTGATTTTTCTTCTGTGATAGCACCTTAGCTTATTAAAACTGAATACATTTGGGGATAGGATTGCGTCGGGGAGCTGGAACAGGGGATGTATTTTTATTTTTTTTGTTTTTTAAGACTGGAACAAATCTTGAGATCCTAACTCCTTAAAACTGATAAGAGGGATCGCAGAATTTTGTTTCCAATTTTTGTTTTGCATTGTGCATCATACGCATTTGTGCTTTTTTTTTCCAATTAATGCAGCTTAGAAATAAATTGGATGGTTGCTCGTTCTGTTACAAACAATTTTACTTTTCAGCTCTCTTGAATTAGCACAGTGTTACTGACTGAAGCTGTAGACCTGCAGGAAAAAAATGCTTAAACCTCACTGAGCTCCTCACTTCTTCCTTGAAAAGCTTTGGATTGAGGTTTAGTTAATTTAGAAATCTTTTTTTTTTTTTTTTTTTCCAATCTCATTTGAGCCTCAAAGTAGGTGATAGTGTCACTTAAAATGACAGAAAAAAACATAGGTTTGGTATTCCAGGTAGCTGAAACTAAGCCAAACAACAACTTATCCTTAGTTTTATCTCCAGCGTTGTTTTATTAGCATTGAAGGACATTTCAGTGTGTGGTGAGTGGAGAAAAAGGCCTGAAGGGAACAAATTCTGTCACTCATCATGGCTTCAAGAGGCGTCAGAGTGCCAATAAGTGCTGGATTTGGGTTGGACCTCTTTGGACCTTTTTGTGCTGGGATACAACCCCCTCAGGGAAGGATAACTGAGTGGCTGCTGCCTCACATGCTCCTGAGCTTTGGGGAAAAAATAAAATACTCTTATCTTTCCAAAAAGTGCTATCCAAAATGCTGCTAGAGACACAGTGTTTGAGGAGAGCATCCACTCAGAGGGTACAGCCCCACAGACCCTCCATTGAGGAAAAACAGGAAGAGGTCCTTTTCGTACTGCAGAAACTAAGGACAGAGTTCAAGACTCGGTAACTGCAAGCTGTCGGCACGGGATGGGCTCGGTCCAGGCACCCAAGGTTGGTTTTTCATGGCAAGAAGGTGCTTAGTAGAGTGTTGTGCTGCAGCAAAAGAGCCTTGGCTGTCTGTCCACAAAACACCTTCGTGCAGCTGGTCCTGTGGCTGACAGGAAAGTTAGCTTGTTAATGTCATAAAGAGCAGACTGAAAGTGCTGTTAGATGGCACTCAGAATTTGTGTTCTGCATGTTGCATAGTCTATAAAGATGATAAGCAAGTTGCTGACAGAATAATATTATAAGGCGATGTACTACATGCAGATCATAAAGGATTTAGTTTTAGGGCTTAAGGCTAAAATCCCACTCCTGCAGTTTATTACCCAACAATATTCCAGTAATGAGCTTTTTGATTTTTTTTTTCCCCTACCACTAGGAAGATTTACTGAGGAACTCTCTAAATTCTCTCCACACATTTCCGAGAACTGTATAAAACTGGGGTGAAAACCCTTTTGCTTACTAAGACCAAAAAGACCTTTCAAACACCTCTGCTGTGTCATAGATTAGCACACATCTGAGCATGCTTCAATAAAAACACAAAACAAAATCACGTGGCTTTGAGCCATATGAAGTGAGGCCACGGGTTTGCATCTTCTCTGTGGGTCTTCTATTCCTCAACCAAGTGTAAAACCAATAATGGGGATAAGTGTGCAAGGAGAGAGGAAAAAAAAAAAAGCATGACCACTTGTGTCTCCAAGACCTTCATGCTGCCAGTTTCTTGAGCCCTTCAATATCAAATTTTACTGTGAAGCACCTTGCATGTTTTTGGATAACTGTCAAAAAAAAAAAATTAGGAGAAAAAACATTTTAAAAATAAATTAAAAAAAAATGAAGTGAAAATGGTCGTGAGCTACTCGGGTATCCTACAGCATGGCCCATGACTCTCCATTTGTCAGCAATGCTTTGGATCCTTCATGTAGAATATTCTCCTTGTGATTTTTTTGTGTAGCATCTGGTGCTATGAGGTACTGGTGCATCACTAGGACTTCTGAGCACTACAGTAATACACCAAATGAACAGAAATTGCTGTTCCATACACAAGGATTTTCCCAACTCTTATTTTCACAGGCCCTGATTCAGGACTGCACTTAAGCCCGTTTAAGGAGCATCCTGAAGAGTAAAAAGAACAACTGAAAAAAAAAAAAAAAGGACAAGAAAAAGGGGAAAAAATAAAACCAAGATGGTTTTCTGAACTGAGAAAACAAACATCTTGCCCTTGTAATGCCTCTTCCTTCTATATTATCCAAAAACAGGGGTGCAGCAGTTCTAAGATAATTAGAAGCACATTTCAACAAAAGACACATATTGGAGATCTCCTTAACATGCCTGCCTAGGTTGTACAAAACACTACAGAGAAAAAAAAAGAAAAAGAAAAAAATATAAAAACATGAAAAGAGCTGCCAATTGGACAACATGGGGAAGCAGTTCAATCCCATGTTGATTTGTTTTACTTTTCTTTTTCTTTATTTTTTTAAGCTATTTCTTAAATAATAAATGCACATGAAGTGTTAAATATGTATATACTGTATTTCAAAAAATTAAAAAATCAAACAAATGGGGCACAAGATTGTTCTATAAGTCGTGCTGGCTAATTTTTAGTTTGTATTCATAAGTGGTTTTTAAAAGCCTTTTTTAAAGTGTAATTTGCATGTTCTACTTTGATTGTATGTAAACATATTTTAGAGCAAAAAAATGTATTTGTATTTTATTGAATATAGAGGCAAGAAAAAAACTTGTACATTGTTTGAAATGTTCTTTTTGTAACAGTTTTTATTCATGAAGCATTTTTGTACATTTAAAAATGGATATGGACTTGATGTTCTTTGAGGCTTAGATACATCTGGCATGCTTTAATGTCATGCTCCTTCATGATCTTAGATGTTGGTTTTTAAACATTTTTTTCTAAAACAAAGCTCAGTCTTTTCGCTACCAAATCAGGTTAGCACAGTATAGAGCACTTAACAAAAAAAAAAAAGAAAAAAAAAAAGTTAATCCTATTCATATGTTATTCATTGTGTGAAATTAAAGGAATTCAATTCAGTCTAACATGAGTTGTGAATTCTTTTGTCTTATTTTCCATCTGTTTCCCATCACTAAGGAGTTTAATAGCTTTTGGGATACTAATACCATGCATTCACAAGCCCTCTTTATGGTAATGGAGAAAAACATGCTTTGGTTCTGTTCTTTTTTTTTTTTCTTTTTTTCTTTTTTCTTTTTCTTTAATTTTTTTAATTTTTACCAGAATATTCTTAAAAGTTAAAAATGGACTGTGCCATGAGCCCCACAGACAAAAAGGGGATTCACACTTTAGCACTGTGCCTGTCACTAAACGAACAGAAACACCTCTGGTCCAAATTGTGTCCCAGGGCACCAGTAGGGCAGAACTTGACACCCAGGTGGGATTTCCACTCCAGAATCCTGCAGGGAGGGCAGTCGTAGGGGCTGGGTTATGGACAAGGAGGTGACAGGAGCCAACCCTGCCCTCCCTGAGCGTCAGAAATGAGGGGCTGTAGACCAAGGGGTATTTTCCATTTTGTGGAGCCTCACGCTGTGACTGTGGTTCTGGGCTCTGGTTGTAGCATGGTTTTGTTTTCCAAGTTGCTGCTGAGAGTGGTCAGCTGCCATTTGTACAGTCAGCCTCGACATCCCCAAGTTCCTCTGCAGCAATGCCAGATTTCCTCTTTTTCCTCCTCCTCCTTCTCAGAGAGGGTCCACCACCCTCCCCAACAGCTCAGCAAGCTGTGTGTGGAAATTAAATCTCGCCTCCAGTGATGCTCAGGCAGGACAGATACCTTAGCTTCTCACATTCTTCCTTTCTGAAGCTTTCTGGGATAGGTTGTCTTGGTGGAAGCAGCTCATCCAACCCCAAAAACGACCCCTCTGACTGCTGTTTTGACAGCTGTTGCTTTATGCTACTGTAGTAGAGCTGCTCCAAAGATCTCAAATGTGATGGGGCGCTTTTTTCCCCCCTTTCCTCCCCTCTCTCCTCTCTCTCTCTTTAATATATGCATAGCCCCATCTTTTGACAACGGTTTGCAAAAGTGATGACATCTTCTCTCACAGTTTTTTATCGGGATCTGTGATGTATAAGCTACTGGTCTCCAACTCTAACCACATTTTAGTGAAAGGCCTGCAGTAAGGCTCCCTTGGAAGCGTCTGTGAGCTGTCAAGTTTCGTGCTTGTTGCTGCAGCATCTCAGGAGTGTTCTCTCCTCCTGCCAGCTCTTTACTGAGATTAGGTCCCTTCACCACTGCTCTGCTGTACTTTGGTGGTGTCACCTCGCAGCCACGATGTAGCATTGGGAACGTTTCTGTCACAGGAGGGGTCAGGGCATGAAGGACTCCCATTTGTGAGGTTTTCATATTTTCTTGACTCTGATCTTTTGTTTGTTTGTTTGTTTGTTTGCTTTTCGCCAGACTGCTGACACCACGTAGTGTCAGAAGACCATACTCCTCAACAGTCTTGTCCTGGGCAGGTGGGTCTTAGAAACAAAGATTAGGAAATTCACAAGCTCTGGTAGGTTACCCTCTCTAATGGCCTCCAGTGACTCCTTCTAACCGTACCCATTCTGTGTTTCTGTGAGATGCTGCTCTCTCTTCTCAGTTTGCCTGGGTTCAGTGTTTTCCAAATTAACTTCGGATACTTTCACTATTAATCTCTGCCCTGAAATAATTGCAAATAATGAAAACCTCAAGTGTTCTGGAGAAATAGTATAATTTTCTTCTGAGCATCCTTTGCTCATAAAAGTTGTGAACTTCTGTTGAAACCTTCTTTGGCCATCCTCCATGTTATTGGAGTTTGAATTTATGAGGGAATTTCACACTCTACCCTCAAGGTATGGATAAGGAGATGGGAGCTCTCCCTTGAGGCAAAGAATGACCTTAATTCACTTTTGATAGTGGAGGATGTTTGTGTTCCCTGGGGTAAGGAGGCTGACTGAGGTGATCACAACTCATCCTCAGCAGGCAGAGACAAGCCTCAACCTTAGCCCCACTCATTCTCACGGTACCATTTCCCACCAGACTTCAAGATATCTCTCATATGTTGTCTTTATTTTGTGTTAAGGAAATTTTAGTGGCTGGAGATGCTTGCAGCCTTGTATGCAAGTTGTGAGAGCTCATGACAGGATTACTTGGTGTTCTGTAACACAAAGCATGCACATAATTTTAGAACAATGCTACTGTTACTGACTAAGAAGAAAAATGTTCCAGTGACTTTGAGGGGATCAGTGACAAGACCCTGCTCAAAGCCCTTCAGTACACACCATCTGGCAAGCTCTAGAAAGCAAAGGGAAGCAGAGATGTCAACCAAAAAAAAAATATATATTTGGCCTTTTCTGAACAATCCATGAACCACATCACTGGTGCATTAACACAGGGTTTCAGAGATAATAGCAAGCACAGAAATTACAATGAAGAGTGACGTATCAAACAATCTAGGCATTCTTTTTACTGGGAGCTGCAGGAATAACTGGTGTGAAAGCACCACAGGAGTTGTAAGAGGACTTTGACAGAAAGTTAGTGCAATCATAAGTCATTTCATTATGACAAGCAACTTTCTTTGTAACACAGATCAAGACACACTGGCTCACATTCTCAGCTTATGCAGATCAGCACTATCAGTTTCAATGTGTTAAAGCAGTTTGCAGGAGCAAAAGATCTGTTTTCATTTTCTTTATGGAAACTATTTATCCCAAAGTGCCTTTGGAGTGTCGCTAGTTAATAGGATGCCATACAAGCTACTGTTGTTTGTTGCCTGTAAGAAGTGCCATATTGAGAAAGCAGACCTTTGTTAAAGATTCAAGTGTTTGGAAAACTGGTTCAGCAGCACCAGTAGCCAAGTCACCATGGTTTCATTAGAGCTGTGGTGGAAAGAAGAGGGTAAGAGAAGTGGAGAGTCCTCAGGAAAAAGATGAAACATAGTGTTCTACGTACCAGGAAGTTATTTAACTATTAATATCTATTTCTCATGACACTGTTATGCTACAAAAATAATCTGAAATAAATTCCCATGTCCTAAAAGTCATGGAGTGTCTCAGTCCTGCATAAGTCAAGCATATAGGAAGCCCAGTGTTTTTTTTCTGCAATGCTTAAAATAGATGTAGCTTCTATGGCATCTGTTTGCCATATCCCCCTCTGGGCCTCCCCCATTCAGTGACAGAAAGCACAGAGCAGGATTCTACTCTCTCTGTACTTTTCCAGGTTATCTGCTCCAGAAGAGGGGGAGAATTGCTTGGTTGTCCCTGAACAATTTTGGAAAGGCACGAGAAATTTGCCTGTCTCCATTCCACTCTCACACTTTCTCATGTCTGTCAGTTCTTAAACTGTCCCCACAAATATTACTGGTAAATAATGGGCCGATCGAACTGACAGAATTTTTGTCTCAGAGGGATCAAAATTCCCACCTAATCTCCCTGATTTAACATGCCACAATGCTATTTGTGTGCTCTAATAACTCTTGGTGCCTTCTACTTGCCTGGCCTGAAATTCTGTTTATATTCTCAAAGAACAAATCTACCTAGCAGAAAATGTGTGAAAAAAGGGCAAACTGCAAGGGGATTTGCAAGGTAAAGGCAAGGAAGAGAGCACATCCGTGGGTGAGCATTTTCAGAGTATGGCAAGAACACATGTAGAGAAGGGATGAAAAGTGATCTCTTAAGGAAGCAAATGATGATGTGGCAGAGCTCTAATGAAGCTAATGGCAAAGGAGGGCCCTGCTTCGTTTTCTAGAAGACAGGAAAAAATAAAACAGCACACTTGAAGGGGAAGCAATGAGTTCAGAAACACAAAAGGGCATTCACTGAAGGGAGGGAGAGGCTGGAGGATACGAAGATTTAGGTCATGGAGAGAGTATAAAAATGGATCTTGTGACAGAAGATGGAAGAGGCAGCCTGCTTGCTTACTGGGACTTTATTGCTGCTTTATAAGCTGACACAGCACTCCTCATTTATCCTCATTAAACAGCTACCATCAGGGCATAGTTAGTGACCATTAGCCCTCAGTTCTCTCTCTTTAAACTGCAGATAAATAGCTAGCTACTGCAAGAAGTAAAACTTTCTTTGCTTGAATTATTGATAGTTACAGTTTACCAAACTTCTGGTCAAGAATCAGCAAACGACAACAAAGGTCTGACAACAGACAATAGTTGTACAGAAGTCTGCTTACAAAGATGAGAATTCAAGCAGATGCCCTTTCTAATTAAATGATCTTAGCTTCACTTACTTAAGAGATAATATAATAATGTGCTGTTGATCCCTTACCTTCTGGTCCAGTGGAAGGTGTCCCCCCCCACAGCAGGGAGGGTGGGAATGAAATGATCTTTAAGGTCCCTTCCAACCCCTACCCCAAGAATCTGAGGGTCAAATACTTGTGCTTGCTGCACTTCTGAGCAACTTACTTTCTCATGGGAATGGAAGGAGCTTTGTGCCCAAGAACTGCACCATCCTATATATTAGAGAAGACAAACAAAACACTGGTCATTTCATCCAAATTGTACGGTGCTATTGGGTCCTCCTATTTTGAAGACCCACACATTGCTCTGTGTTTTCTGAATATCCCAAGAAGAGGCTGTGGATTTAGTTGAGCAGCCTAATAATGAAAAACTTCCCAAAATTTTATGATTTCTGTAAAAGTGTGAATAAAATAAAGATGAAGAATTTGACTGGAAGCCAGCCATTAGGATTTTGCTCAGGATAACATGAGAAGGCTTTCTGTTTTGCTTTGCTTTCAAATGGTGTTTCACCGGAATGTTATCTCCAGTATGGCTATGGTGACCCTGAGGGACCAGATTCCATCAGCCAAGAATTATTTTGCTTTTCTTAATGACAAAAGGGGTGAGCAAAGAGGCACAGCCTCCCTGGGGTCTAAACTGCTGTCACGTCAATTCAGAAAATCCCATTATCATATGCTTATGGAAATTCAAGGCATAATATAAAGAAGAACTTGTGTTTAAGCTTTGGTTTAGTCCCACTGACATCAGTATGATTTAAAGACTTTAAAATTAAATAGATGGTTAATTGCTGTTACAAAAATGAGCATTTACCTGGCTTCCAATTCCAACACCTAGTCCCACTCGGCCAAGCTGAAATTTAATTATTTTATTGAGTGGAAAGCAGGAATCAATAGACTCCTGTTTTAAACAATCTCACAAAGTGTTCCTAGCCCCAGGCCTCAGTTTACCATGAGTAGTGCTTGCATACATTGAAGGACTATTTGTTAACATTAACAAAAGGCTGTGAACTCCTTGTGGGAAAGGTACAACTTGTGTGAGAGAACATACTTATCAAAACTTTAATGACAGGACATTCTCTCCAAGTCAGCTTCTTTCTTTATTTCTTTTAACCATGAAAAATGAGTCTATGTCATTTACACAGCAAAGTAGAAAATGAATCTTTAAACCAGGTCAAAGGTTTCTTTATCCTTCTTTACTGAAATCATATGTTTCTGTCCATCCTTCACTGCCTGAAAAAAAAAAAAAAAAAGGCAAACCCACCATTAAATTATATCTTTTTTTCAGATTTCTATAAATAGTTCTCAAGCACATTTGTTTTCATTAGGTGGGTTTCTAAAGATACAAGCTCTGTATTTTTGGATCAGTCATCTATTCATGTCTTCACTGATAAGGATGTCCCAAAAATGATAGATGTCTGCTCTTATTGCTTTCATATTCAGATCATAGACTGGGCAAGGACACTGTGGCTGAAACACTGGAGCTGAGGCATAAACTTAGTGCTCCATTTTCCTTGGATTCAAGCACTAAAGGAGAAAAAGAGTAGGAAACCCCTGATGTGGCTAGAGAACCCTGGATTTCCTCCTCCTAGGTTTCTAGAACTGTATACGTCTGGAATCTTTTGAGAGTTATTGCATGCACATAAATCCAATGGCCTTTTCCAGGCTTAGCCAACCTGTGTTTCTGCCTCTGTTCCAGGAAGTGGTAGCTTTGAAAGACCATATCAAAGTAGTACATTGTGTTTCCAGCACATCCTGCTTTATTGGAGGTTAATTCCTTCTGACGCATGCAGCCTGCTGCTGCCAATTAAGTCAAATGTATTTTACGCTTTACTTTTCTGTTGCCTTACAGGCTTTTGTTGGAAAATATTTAATAAATAAAACTTGCCAAACGCTGTTAAATAACACGGTCTGATGATTTGGAATAAACACCCAGACTTTAATACATCAGAAGGGTGGAGAGAGGGGAGGAGGAAATTCTGGAAGAGCACCCAGCTGGGTGCCAACCACACAGCACCCAGCCAGCAACCATAGTGTTAATTTCTGACTGTTGTAAAAGCAGGAAAAGGGACCCCAGGCCAAGCAAAGAGTATAAAAGTTTTTTCTCATCCAGTGACACTGTAACATGTTATTCTTTGGTAGTGGAGGATAAAAACAAACTGAACTGAAGAGAGGCACATATACAGGACTGAATAGACTCTTCCATTGTAGCCCCATCTCTGACACTTCACATTTTCCATGATTTTGTCATGGTTCCTGCGTTCATTCCTATTTTCTGCTTCTGTGTGTGATCTCCACCTCAACACTTTCAGGCTTCAGAGAAACAGCTCAGACTGCTCAGGCTCAAGTTCTTATAAGGGAAAGTAGGTTCACTCACAGCCAACTGAGACACTGAAATACACGAAAACGCATCAGGTCTTCTGAATAAAGCAGATTTATTTAATTATTACTTTGTTATCCCTCTCAACACCGAGGCACTGCTGTGACAGGAGACACTCAGTTAAGCTCCTAGGTGAGATTACATTCTGACTGGAGAAGAGAGGCAACAGCAGGCTAGAAGCAGCAGAAATACAATCAAGATGAAGAAGCACCCCAGGAGAGTTGACACTGCAGTGCTGTATATCAGCTGAAAGCACAATTTCAGGTTCCTAAATGGGCCCATGGTCCTTATTCCCGTTACATTTCTTTACTGGAAAATTTTGGACAAAATTTCAGAAAAAAAAAAAAAACAAGACCAAGGAAAAAGAGATTCCTGTTCCTTTTCTCTGATAGCAACAGAAAACCCTAGCGTGGAAGGCTTCCTCTAGAGCAATTGCAGTGTATTTTACCCAAAATGACACTTCTGGATGTTCTGTGGGATACTTCATGACCACCAGAGACACTGAACCCAATGCCGAAAGCAGTTTCTGTGGGAAAACGATGATTAACTGCATTCTGCTTGCAAATCCGCACAAAGATCCTTCCAAGGGATGTTCAAGGCAGGCACCTTCTTGAGAAAAAAACCTGTCACTGATGAGAGAAGGGTATGTAATTATGGGAAAATGTGTGATGCAAGAAAAGCAAAATTACCGCTTGCAAGCAGAGACAGGGTCGATGCTCAGTTAGAACACAGCTTGGAGAAAGTCAGTACAAAGGCAACAAATATACTTGAATGATTGAGTGGTAGTATCAAAACAGTTCATCAGCATCAGCTTTCGATCTCAGCATCATAGCTAAAGCTGATTTTTAAATTTAAACAAATTCCCTGTCAGGGAAGTACTTTCAGCACTGATCGTACAGACTGACAGCTGATGAAGAGAGAAAGAGGCAATCACCACTCCTTTTAAAATCTTTGCAAAACTGTGTCAGAAAGGGCTGAGATACTGCCTCAGAAATCACATCTGTCCAGTGCTTCCACAAAAAGAAGGTAAGATGATAGCATACAGCAGAATTGCTAACAGTACTGGATTGTGCGTCTGTGATTGAACCAGCGTGGGAAAGACTTTTCAGATAACACGAACTGTTCTGGTCAGTAATTTCTATTCTTTTTATCTATAGCTGTTTGTTGGTCTTCCTCACACATTCTGGTTTCCTGGGATTCCATTTGGGAAATAATTGAAGGGAAAATGCACATGATCTTTGATAAGAGCAACAATTCACCCTGGAGAAGAGGAGGAGGAGGGGAAGCCTCATCACAGTCTGCAGCTTCATCATGAGGGGCAGTAGAGGGGCAGACACTGATCTCTGCCCTCTGATTACAGGTGTTAGGACACAATGAAATGTCATGGAGCTGCATTAGGAGAGGTTTAGGTTGGGTATCAGGAAATGGTTCTTCCCCCAGAGGGTGGCTGGGCACTGAACAGGCTTCCCAGGGCAGTGGTCACAGCACCAAACCTGACAGAGCTCAAGGAGGGTGACAAAATGGAAGCCACACAGCAAACTAGTGCTTGCTCTGCCACAAAACTCCTTCTTGTTTAAGCAGGCTGGCTGAGGGATGAATAAATCCCCCTTTTCCCTGAAGCTCTCATAGATATTTGTTAACCTCTTTTATCATCGTAGTAAAGGCTCACTAGGGTAGCAAGATCTTTCTGCTAAATTTCTGAACTCTTCATTAAAAGGTTCTGATTTTCAATCAGTTCCAAGTAATCCCAGTGCAATGGGCAGCAGATATGTCCAACACAAGTGAGTTATTTGCATAAAGAGCTTGGTGAAATGACTGCAGGCTATGTATGCATCAGGAGAGCCGGCTCTGAAATCAGAAATGGTGTAATTATGTATTTAATTATGTCACCTAAGGGACAGAGCCATGCAGTCTGGTTGTATTGTTGTGATCTAAACTAATATCTCCACACTAAGGGGTATTTAGGTTGACACCGCCTTGGAGATTTTTGTTCAGCGAACATACATGTATGACTTACAAGCAGATTTAGAGTTCCATTTTCTCTCATGTTTTTTCTGTAAGACTTAATCTGACTTAATAGAAGACTGCCATGGTATAAATATAACATTGTAGTCTGTCATTGTTCTCCAATACCCTTTCTATCATTCCTTACCTCTTGCTTATATTTATTTCACATATCCAATCTTACCAATATCTCTTCCCTTCCTTTTCATCTCTTTTACCAGCTCTGATTTCCTGTTAATACCAGTTCTCTTTAGTAGTGATGCAATATGCTGCAAAGCAAGAGCAGTTGGTTCTTCCCTCATTATGGCCCACAGTTGTGTTCAATTTGCCTAAAAAAAAAGTAATTTATTTGTTATAGTTGATCCCAATTTTCTTTCATTAGGTTCTTATTTTCTATCTCTATAAGAAGGTTAGGTTTTTTGTAACGTTTATACAGAAAAAAACCCATAAGGCTATTTGGGGGAATTAATTATGAACTTTGAGAATATTTATTTTCTTTCTTGATCTTTAAAGGAAAAATGAGGGATGCTTACAATTGTAAAGGGAAGGAAATGCTACAATTTGTAGTTGTTTTCTGAGACACTAGCTGGCTTAGTTGGTCACTTAAATGGTAGTGAGTCACGATTCAATTTTCATCAGAACACGAAGTTTTTTACAAATATTTCTTTGATCTTTAAAGCCAAAGTGCTAATAAGGTGTCCTTTTAAAAATGGAGGCTGGCCCTGTGATATAGCTCAAAAATATTTTCTTATTACACTTTATTAATTACCCTTACTACATTCATGTCTGTCCTGTGCAGCTGTTCTGTGAGTTTTCATCTATCAGGTGCCCTTATCACCTCCCAAAACTGAGGCCATGAATCAGCACAATGGAGGGGCAATAACACAGGGGAAGGAGAGAGAGAGCCTCTGAATGATTGCACTAAATCATGAAATGCCTTTGTGTGGGGAGAGGCACTGTGCTATATTGCCACATCAAGACCAACAGACCTGGATTATATCCCAGCCAGGTAGATGTACCTGGAGACAGTGCACTAATTGAATCCCTGTAGAGTTTGTTTTCTTCTGTTTCTGTGATGATGAACAGAAGCTGGAAGGAAGGATAAGAGGTTAGCACTGACCCTGAAGGTGTAAGGGGACTGCCTGCACAGGGGAACCTTCTCCTACAGGTGTAACACACAAAGACGTTCAGAGATGTGTCATATAGGTCAAAGGAAGAAAGAGGAACTAAAC
Organism: Pyrocephalus nanus; assembly: GCA_038380795.1. Lineage (NCBI taxonomy): Eukaryota > Metazoa > Chordata > Aves > Passeriformes > Tyrannidae > Pyrocephalus > Pyrocephalus nanus. Next base: position 3,181,960 of record CM076263.1, on the reverse strand, counting down.
CTTTTTTTTTTGTCTAAGTGAAATTTAAGACTACACAGCACAAGTGAACCAGGAGCCAGTTCATCATCCTCCTGTGTATCCCTTAAGGAGATCTGACAACATTCATTAAACCCTGAAATTAAATAATGGTGCTGAATCTGCAATTATAGTGAAACCAGTAAATTCAATTAAGGGGTAGAAGTGTACTTTATTTGAATGGCTCACTTGGTGGCTTTTTGCTACATGTAAGTAAGAAGATAAACAGAAAATGCCTCTTATTTTTATTTTTTTTTTTGCGTTATGCTGTCTCAGATGAAGAGCACACTGAGAACTTTGCAGAGAATCACACAGTACAGCAGAGCTCATAAAGAAGCACCCAGGATGGAAGCGGTTTTTTGCTCCAGATTCATACATTTTTTTCATTTCTTGTGTTATCACTCAAATAATTTATATTAGTCCTTTACAAAATACTTGGTTACAACCTCATTATACCAATCAATGTATTAACACATTGAGAACCTCCATTGTGCTGATTCATGGCCGAGGTTTTGGGAGGTGATGAGGGTACCTGATAGAGAAAAACTCTGACAGGACAGACAGGAATGTACTGCTGATTGTGATAATAAGGGTAATTGACAAATCACTGTATAAATATTAAGAGCGGTGGTAAACTTAGAAACACCAAGTAGATGCACCTTAGAGAATAAAGACTTAAGGAATGGGATCCTAGAAACCCTGGTTACCTTCTTTATCCTCTTTCAAAGGATAAATGGTATAACACCCAAAAAATCAGGAATAGTCCTGGTACCTCAGTCCCTGGGAAGGTGCACCCTTACCCTTAACATCTAGTGGTTTCCATTAAATGCTCCCAGGTTTTCAGCACTGGATTTCTGTGCATCCCCATCTGCTTGCTCAGGCACCACCTACATTCACAGGCGACCTCTTTCTCTGCCCGGTTTGTTTTAGTGGGGTTTTTTGAGGGTAATGGTTATATTATGTGTCTGCTAGAGCAGGTGACCGTCAGAGGAAGTTTTGTCTGCTGCTTCCTTTCAGAGCTTGGTAAAGGCCGGGGTGTTCCCCAGCTCGTCAAGAAACCCAGGTGTGAGTCTGTCACTTCTCTTCCCTGGCTGAAGAGCCCATCCAGCGAGCTGGAGCACAAACACACGGCATCAGCCACAGCTGCTGCTGCTGCTTCCTTCCACTGTACAGGAAAACAGTTCTTTTGGCTCCTTTCCCCCTGGGGGCTTTGATCAGAGAGTGGTGGGCAGCCTGTCCCTGAAGCTCTGGCTGGGATAACCAAGGCGTAAAGTCTGTGGTGTTTTCCTTCGGTCACACACCAACCCTGACCAGGTTTGGGAGCTGCCTGTTCAGCAGGCTGACACTAATCCTCCCCACCTCTCTGCTTTTTACAGTCAGTCCTACCTCTAGTTTCCTAGGTCTTGCTGTGCCTGTGCTGGGAGCTGAGATGCTCCCTTTGAGGTTGCAGAGATGGCTTCAGGAGGCAGAGACACTTTTTAAAAAAAAAAAAAAAGAGAAAGAAAAAAAGCTTTTACGTTCTTAGCATCTGCTTAGCCATTTGCAGCTGCCATTTTACAGCGGGCCTTGAGGGTAGATCGGAAGGAAAAGAAAAATGGCTTTCAGGATGGATTAGTTTTGGGAAGAGTATTGTGTGCCAAGGGCAGTGCAGAAAGAAGTAAACATTCGAGCAGACAAGGATGACATCATTTATTCAGTGGAACTGACAGGGGCAATGTGAGAAGCTGTAAAAGCAGATAAGAGGGCTGAGGTTTGAGGGCAAGGCATTAAAACCGGAGAAGGGAGAAATAAGCAGCACTGTTTGTCTTTCTAAGCAGTACTGTGCCTACTCTGTGCCTGTGTGGGCTGTGCACCTCCCACTCAAAAGTGTATATAGATGCATTCACTGTGGAATATCATCTGAACTGTATTGTTCATAGGGCCTTTACTGGGTCATCTTGACACTCTGTCAGAGCTTTCAGAGGAGTGGAGCAGGAAGATGAAACATTGAGTTACAGTTTTAGGAGAAAAACTGCATTGTGGTGATGTGGAACATTGAGGCGCTTCTTTATTAGTTAAAATTAGAGGTGAAAAGGAGTTTGATCAAGTGGGTTCAATAGAGACACCTGTGTTTGGTTTTGAAGGCAGAAGTGGCATTTTCACAATGCTGGATGTCTGGAGCAAAAGAAGGATAACAAAGGATTGCCCAAAGAAATAGGTTGTGATGTTCTGGGGAATAAGAATAATTATTTTGCTTGCAGCTGTAATAAGTTTCAAGTGCCAGAAAGATCAATAGAAGAAACTGGAAAGAGACCAGCTGGAAGATGAGGCCCAAATATGGAAAATTGAGAGCAGGGATGATTCTGAAAGTCATAGATAATTGCTGTAATGAGTAAAACTGATCTCTGTTCAGAACTTGATGTTTCTCATGGAAATCAGCTCACTACTATACCTATCACTTCAAGAAAGGACATGGTAGAAAACAGTCACTTTCATTACATATACCTAATCCATTACCCGTTTTCTGCCCTATAAATAGTTATCTTGTTGCACTGGGAAGGATGGAGAGTGAGTGGACACCTTACAAGCTTGAAGCAAAGCTGGGCCAAGATCTGAGAAGAGGAAGTGCCAGTAAATTGGTACTTCTGCATGGAGGTTTCATCTGACTTTTCTTTAGAAGACAGGTATTTTATGTTCTTGGTCAAACTCATAATGCTTCATAAGCACAGATCATGAAATGTGCCTGCCATTATACCTGTTGGCTGTGCACAGACATCTTCACTCACACCTTGAGAGGTACTTCATGGTTGTGGTTTTCTGGTTTTGTTTTGGACCTTTTTGGTTTGGTTTGGGGGTTTTTTTGGTTGGTTGGTTGGTTGGTTGGGTTTTGGGTTGGCTTTGGGGTTTTTTTGGGGGCAGTTGGTTGTTTTTAGGGGTTGTTTGGGTTTGGGTTGTTTTTTTCTTAAGCTAGTATGAGACAGAAGGAAGGATGAAGGCTTGTAAATCATGCAAAGGTGTCACATCAGATTCTGCACTTGAAAAAAGTAGCTTTTCCTCATAGTAGAAAGTTGATCTAAAGATTAAAATGATCTTTGAGACACAAGCCTTCCTACCCACAACAGTAGAAAATATTCCCCTCCAGTGAAAGGCACAGGCATTCACACATGCACTCACACATGTCCAGTATACAGGGCAGAAAACAGATACTGTATTTGTTGCCTAAAAAAAATAAATTAAAAAAAATAATAAAAAAAGTGTAGCTTCCCAAAAATCTCACTGGAACATTGTACGTGAAGTCCTGTTTTATCCAAAAATACCAGTGAGTGGAATGGACTGACTTATGAGAGTGCATTCTGATAGTCTGTGTGTCATAATTCACATTCTGGCAATTTTTGAGCATCCTTGTTTTTTTAACAAATTTGTATAATATAATTGCAGTTATTTAATTTGTCTTGTTAATGCAAGGCCCACCAAAACTAGAGAGGTGGGGTTTAGGATGTCAAGGATGTCACTATGCCTCTTACAGAGTAGTATTTGCTATTATACTTGTTAGCTTCCCTCAGCAATCCATAATGGTTGGTTCAGTATGCCTTTTACCACTGCTGTAAATATTCTTAGCTGTGATTTAAAGAAACGGCAACAGCTTCTGTGTTTGTTTAGATTTTATGGCCCATTTATTGTTTCTCATTCTCCTAGATGAGGATAATTATTTTTTAATTAATCATATGCAGACAAAACATATCATCTCTAAAAATGACTATTAAAGAAAAAAACATTTATAATGGAAAATGTGCATATACTGAATTGTAAATCACATACCATGATTATTTAGTTATATTGACCATATGTTATTTTATTTGCCTGCTATTTGTTAGATGCACTGAGGAAAGGAGAGAAAAGGTGCTCAAGGTATCAATTCAACATTGTTTTGTTCCTGTAGAAAAGGCCAGGGAAAAGAATCTGGCAACTTGCCTTGACATCAACCATCTGTAAATTCATCATTCTTTAGCTCCCTAGGTAATTTAGTTTCAGCAAAATGAGCATTCTCAATGCTGACAAATGGTCTTGCTACATTTCCCCAACAAAAGTAGTTTTGTGGGGGATTTGACCTTATAGAACTCTTGTTTCTCTTGAAAAAACTAGAAGTACAACAAAAAACCCTGTATGATTAATTGCCATTGCTGCCACTTTTTCAGCTATTGCTTCAATTAAGAATTTGGCAATGGGAAGGTTCGCAGCACTATTATAGTTCAGTAACTCATTCATAAACTCTAGAGTTTCAATATGCATTTTTATAAGAAGCCCTTTTCTTTGTGAAGTCTAAACAATATTTTCTGACATGTTTCTTGACTACCCTATTAAAGTATGAGTTACTTTTGTTCCATAACTGCATCACATCCCCAAAATATAGTAGGGTTGTCAAGCGATATGCATAAAGTCCTGGATCACATTCAACTTCTATGCTGTCAGATATCCATCTTTGATCTAATGACTCACTGAAATTGTCAACTTCCTCTGAAAGGTTTCTCTCTTATAGAGTGCCTGATTTCCCATTTCACCATCATTACAGAGCTGGGAGTGAAAACAAAAGAGTGTCACAGAAAGACTGTATAGTCCATTTCCATGCCCTAAACACAACTAAATCTATTATGTCATTCATACAGATGTTTTCCTAACTTCTTATTGAAGACTTTCACAACATCCCTAGGTAATATAATACAATAATAAGTCCCCCACTGCTATTAGACTTTGAAAAATCCTGCTGCAATTTCAGCCCATTATTACTCATCCCACACCTAGGGAAAAAAAGGACAAAAACTTTTACTTTGCTTCTTCCTCCTAACACAGTGTTTTTTATGTGTTTGAAAATTGTTATGATGTCTACTCCTGGTCTCTTTATAAATTAAATATCTTTGGTTGTTTCAATTTTTCCCAGATGTTCAAGTCTCTAAACCCCAGTTAAATTCTGTTACCCTATTCTGAAATTTCTTCCAGTCTCCACTTAATTCCCAACTTCCTTCATTTCTGGGCTCAAAACTGAGCAAAGTTGAAGTTTCAAGAATGCTCGTGAGATATTCTCATTTATTCTATTTATGCATTTCAGTGAGATAATGTCTTTTTTTTTTAACACTAATAATGGTGTTGATTTTGTTCAACTTGCTATTTGCTATGACAGATCTTTTCTGCAGGGCTGGACCAGTCATTGTCCATCATGAATTCTGATGGATGACCTAATTTTCTGCACAGTTGTTTCCTACTCTTTTGGCTGAAATGTGTTCTTTCTCTTCAGTCATATCAGTTTTTACAAGATCAGCTTGAATACCAAACCTCAGGGAGTCTTGTATCCTCTGTTTCTCTTCAGCTTCACATAATTTTCAATTTCAACAGGAATACCTACTATTCCATAATTCTAGTAATTAATAAAATATTACAGTACAGATTATATCCCTACAGAACTTCATCGGCAATAAATCCTTGGTAACTTTTCATTTCACTCACATCACAGAAGTTTGGACTTTGCATCCTTAATTGCCTTCAAAAAATGTCCTGTTAGTGTCAAAGGTACCATCAGACCTCATACCTGTCATATTCCACTGTGTCATGGTGGCTAAGTACAGAAGTCAAGGTCTCACTTGCAGTCATCCTTTGGATAAAAAGCTTCAGTTCATTTAATTCTGGAATTAACAGATTTGACACAATTATAGACTGCCATGGCTGTTTCATACAAACCTTGACCGATTTTTATTGGAACATTTTCCTGCTAGCCTGGCAGGTTGACATTAATTTTATGATTTAACCCATTATCTAAATGGGTTCTGAGAAAACTTTGTCATCTAAGAAATCTTTTATGTTCTTGTCCAAGTCTCCGTCCTGGTCAGTTCTGTTGTGCATGTTCTCCAGAAGATTTTGTTTATGTGCTTCATTCTCTAAGATGCATCTCTTGTCTTATTCATCAGTGTATCTTGTGTACTTTCCTCAACCTCTCTGCTTCATTGGCCTGGCTTATTATTTGGTGTCCCCTGCTAATATTAAAAAAATAAAACATAGTCATAGAATTTGACATAATGTTTAATCACTTTCATGTGATTTCTGCTTAACTATCAGTAGCCCAAAGACATCAATTCATAGATGTGTAAAAGAAGCTATTTTCATACAAATAACCCTAATTATTTATGTGTTTTCCCTGGTTCATTGATGATTATTGAACAAACTGGTGTCAATTGTATGTCTGGCTCAAAAAGTATCTTAGGAAGATGAATGCTTCTTTTTCTGCATTTTTTCCTCAGGCATCTGCTGGTAAGGTATGCTGGAGGATAATTAGTGATTCACTCAATATACAAATAGACCATATGGATTTGCAAACTGCTTTTCTTAGACTGTGCATTTCTTAATATGGCACCTGTGTAGTTTTCAAAATAAACTGATTTTTCCAGCAAATTTCAGTAGAGAGTAAGTAATAAAGAGTATCCGAAGGGCTCCAATTTAAAAACTGTTTTTCAATCTGAACATGTTACCTACTAATCAACAATTGTGATTTGGCACTTGTTCGTTTTGACTGGGGAAACAGGAGTGGCCACGTCTGAATGTCATGTCCTTTCCTTCCAAGGTGCAACTGGCATAGCTATCAGACCTCATTCAAGCTAGGTAGAGATGAAGCTTGGATTCATTTCTATGCACAATAAAGCCAGCTATCTGCTGGTACTAAAGCTAAACAACATTTTACTTCAGAAAGAATAGTTTGAGTAGTTTGAGGTACTTTAATACTTTACAAATTCTTCACCTTCCTACTTGCAAGGGAACTGTTAGTTGCTTTAGATATTTTCCTTGATTGGGATTTTTTTTTTTTTTTTTTTGGTAATATCTTTCGCTGTTTCTGCAACAGTTTCCCTCTTAGACGTTTCAAGAAACTGCTCTTGGCCCTTCTCTTACTGATGATGATTGTGTCTGACTCTCACCTTGAGTGAGTAGTGTGGAACAGCAGTCACTGCCAGCAGATGATGGTATAAAGCTGCTATTTTATGTGCTGTCTTGCTCAGGCATACCTTTGTGCTCACCTCTGCCACTAAAATATCCATTTTAATATCAAATGAAGCGTATTTCTAGAACACTGCACATTAGCTGCATAGTTAATGTAGCAAATATATTTTTTGTCATCCACCTGGAAGAAATCAATGCTATTAACTTCTTATTTTCTCCAAGCATTAAATTTACACAAGACTGAATTAATGTGAAATTCCTCTTCACAAGACCCTGTAACAAATGGATGGGAAAACACAGTTAAAAATTCGACTCTAACACCATTTTCACTATCTACAAAGGTCAGTCTCTACCCACAGCCTATATAGGTGATTAACTCCTGGAATACCTTCCCCAGGATAGAAGAGGTTTTCCTCTGCTTTGGATACTTTGTCAACGTTTCGGCAGCAGAATTCAGAGCGTGGTGTAAGAAATACTGAGTAACTCCACATTCTGTGGTAAGCAAGATGAACCCCACCATTCTACTTGGCCTTGAAATTTATGATTATAGCAGAAAAAGATAAATAAATATTGTCTAGTGCACTTTTCCTATTTATAGTTCCTCATAAATTCCATTTGTTATTCAGAATGAGGATCCTGAATTTTAGGGGGAAGACCACAGACAAGCACATGCCTTTCTATTCAGGCATTTCCTCTCTGCATTATGAACCTGCTACATGTGTCTTTCTTTATGTCACTAGAATGTCTCCATGCCAACTGCTACAAAAGCTTCCTGCAGAAAGAGACATTAAAAAGCTGTAATAAGAGTTTTACTTTTCTTTAAAACAACCTTATAGGCTGGAGAGAAGCAGAATACTCGTCAGCTTTCAGTGAGCCACGGCTCTAAGGACTGGGCATGAATGCTCCTCAGGCATTGGATTTCCAGTGACTGCAGTCCATAAAGTTCAAAAGGGTCAGACATCATCAAATCATAGCTGAGTTCACCAGGAATTTCAGGGCTGCAAGTTACTTGGACCATGTATGGTAGCATCCAATTGTAAGAGCCAGCTTCTTTCTTAGAGCAGCCAGGTCTGGTGGAAGGTGTCCCTGCCCTACCCAGTCATTGTCTCTTTCAGCACAAACCATTCTATGATTTTATGATTTATCTCTATTAGATGTGGATTTAACCCACTATCACTGATTTTCCAGCTATCTCCATAAGTTAGTTAAAGGAGGTCCTAGTTATATAGAAATGTCGAAGTTCAATGCCTTGTATTCTAAAGGACACAATGCCATCCTTAGTCAAAGCTGCCCATTGCTATGAAGTAGCTCCACCCCATTATCCCAACTGGAAAGCAAAGAAGTGGCTCCATGAAGCAGGACATGTAAGGAAAAGGTAATTTATCTAAAGCAGGAAAAAAAAACAAAACAAAATGCAGCATAAAACCACAGCATGTATTCTAACTACGATAAATAACTTCATTTTAAAGAAATGGGTCTGGATAAGAAATAAAACTTCATCTAAACTTTATTGTAGTGTTCTTAACACAATACTGCCATGCTGTGATACCATTTGATGGCCTCTTTCTGGGTTCATACAACTCCTTAGTGGTTCTGGTGAAAATTCTGGTACAAGCTTCCAGTCAGCAAAAATCAGACCCAGGGGCAGCTAAGGCATGGAAATGCAGTATCCTTGTAAGCAGCTGGAGGTGTGAACACACTGGAGTTCAAACTAGCTCATGCATTGTGAACACAGCTCAGGAAGTCTACTGAGAAACAGCCATTAATAAAAACAGCTCAGGAAAACAGAACACAGCATTTGATGCGAGCCATGTGCCAGCCCTGGCCTGTGCTGCCGCTCGCCTGCTCCGAGTCCAAAGCTACGGCTGCCGAGCTGCATGTGGCTCTTCTCTGCTCAGCATGAGGCTCTTGCTTGGGTCTGAGCAGTCAGGGATTTAGCAGCAGCTGCCTGGAGGAAAACCTGGCAGTCTTGAGGAAAGATATTCAAAGAGACAGCCTGAGACACACAGAGGGGCTCGGGAGGGTGGCAGTGAGTGATGCTGACAGAGCCAGGTGGAGCAAAGCCCGTAGCAGGATGATAATGCTGCATCTCCAGGACAGTGGTAATGCTGCATCTCCAGGACAATGGGAACTGCCATCCAGGCCAGTTCTTGCAAACCCAGGATCTAATAAGCCAGTGGATAAGCCGTGTTGGAAACAGAAATGCATCAGTTTCATGCTTTACCCCCAAATTCAACCAGTTTTCACACTACTGGAAGTAACACCAGGGTGAAATGAGCCCCCTGGGTGCAATGAAATCGTGCAGGTCTGGAGGGGACCTTGTAAATCTCCCTGCACAATCTGCTTCAGCCAACGCTGCTCAGCCATGCATCCAAACTGGGGGTGTGAAACGTGGCCTTTTTATTCCTGACTTGGCAAAGCATCTAACCATGCACTTAAACTACTTTGTGCTTTAACTCATGCTCAACTGCTCACCTACACTGCAGGCTCTGTGTGTCCACAAGGATGGTTAGAGGAATGGAGCATCCCTCCCATGAGGAAAGGCTGAGGGAATTGGGACTGTTCAGCCTGGAGAAGAGAAGGGTTGAGAGTGACCTCTTTGTGACCTTCCAGTTCATAAAAGGGCTACAGTAGGGGGATTTTTGACAAGGGCTTGTAGGGACAGGACAAGGCAGAATGGCTTCTCACTGCCAGAGGGCAGGGTTAGGCGGGATATTAGGAAAAAATTCTTTACCATGGGGGTGGTGAGGCACTGGCACAGAGAAGCACTGACACTGGCACTGGCACTGCCCAGAGAAGCTGTAGCTGCCTCAGCCCTGAAAATGTTCAAGGCCAGATTGGATGGGGCTTGCAGCACCCAGATTTAGTGGAAGGAGTTCCTCCGAAGGTTGGGGGTTGAAGCAAGGTGATCTGTAAGATCCCTTCCAACCCAAACCATTCTGTCATTCTGTGATTCTACGCTTCTGGGATCCAGAATGGCTGTGGGATTCCCCTGGACTCCTTGCTTAGATTGGGTTCTCCTCCCTGCTGCTCCCAAGCAAGCTGCATGGCCGAAGATGAAACACATTTGCAGGTTTGTGGAAGAAAGCTTTCTCAGTTTCTTCCCCCTGTCCTAGGGACATAGGCCTTGGCTCCCCAGAGATACCACTCAGGCATTTTTACAGCAGCTTTAAGTTCACATTTAAAAGGAGAGATTGAGTGATAAGACAGAAATCAGTACTTTAGCATGCACTATGGGCTCGGGTGTTTTTACAGTAATTACTTCAACCACACCTGTAAGTCTCACCCTCTCCTCAGTCTTTCTGCCTCCACAGGTGTGAGGGTCCCTCCATCTCCAGGCTGTGCCTTTGAGGGATGTCCCTTGTGAGGGTGTACAATCCTCCACGCTTTTAGGAGTTGCATCAGGTGGTCCCAAGGGTGGAAGCGATGAGAGATCACTTATGGCATGAACACTGCAGACAATATGCAGCAGTGCTGGTCAGCCACCTGCTCCCAGGGGGTGATTTTTTTGCAATATTTCTGTTTCTTCACTGCTCAAATCATCTCTAAAGTCTATAAACACCAGAATGGCAGAGAGCTGCTGAAATGGAAGTAGGATTTGTAAGGCAGAAGTTTCACAGGGAAGATTGAGCTGGACGAAGATCTCCGGTGTGATCTCTGGAGGACTCGGACCAGTGACAGACACTGAGAGGTTGGAGTCTTAGGAAGAGTCTGAAAGGTTTAATTTACACCATCCAAATCAGCATCAACCTGGAGTGCCAATACAGGTAATCGCTTGAGCTGCCTTATGAGAGAGACCATTTGGCACAAAATAAGATGTTTTCTGTTAACCACCATGACACGTAAGTTGCCTTGTTGGCAGTCCTGCCTTCCCATTTTCACCTCTGGCATTTGGGTTTCACAAAGGATTTCTGAAGGAAAAATCTGTTTTTCTCTTCTTTCCTGCATTACACATTCGAGAAATTTAATCATTAACATGAGGTATCTCCTAGCATAATGAAGAGGGTCCACAACCAAAAATAAGAACAAACCTGAAGGTTTCAGCAATGTCTCTTTCTTTTGGTGCTGCATCCAATTAAGGTAGAAATCCAAATGACTTGCCTCCTTTCCCATTGAGAGCCTGCAACTATACAGAGGCACAGTGAGCAAATTACATGATTATTGCTTTTCCCAGAGAAATTGTTCTCTGTTAAGATGTGATATTAAAGTCAGGGCCTGCTGTGCAGAAAACAGGCTAAAGCAAGCCAAGCTTTTGGATGTTCCACTGTGGTTTGTACTATTTTGCTGCAATATTGTCATTCTAGCTGTGATTGCTAGCCGACAGAAAAGAAAACACTACCTTCAAGTATTTTGGGGGTAAAAGTCAGGAGTCTGATTAGGTGCAACAAGGTAGGTAGAATTTTACCCACAACCACAACCCTTTTTATCCTTAGTCCATTATATATTAAATTTTGTGGTGATTTTATTGTTCATGAAAAGTGCCAAACTGGCACCACAGCCATTTCATCTTGGACTCTCTGAAATATATTTGCACCCAGTGCTCATGCTGGTGGGGAGGGGCTCACTTGGCAAGGCAGAAGCCTGGCAGAGGTGCTATCCTTGGACTGGGGATGGATCTGGGGGCAGGGACAAGTCACAGGCTGTCACAGCAGTGAGTTCTTGTCCCGTGACTTGGCTGGTTGAGAGATGCTGAGAGAGCATGAGATGGTGACCAAATGAGGGAGCCTTGTGCATAACTCATAAGCTGAAACAAACATTTGCACTGACCAAGATCACCCATTGAATTTCTCTTCAATGCCCATTGCTTACTTACACCGCACAAGATCCATCTCACTCCAAGTTGCCTGAATGGGAGCAGCACCAGCCTCTCTTACATCATTCTGAAACAATATTCTGATCTTTCTTTTAGAGGCAAGTGGGCAATTTGGGCTACAGAGCTTCTTCTTCTTCTTCTCTGCTTCTGCTTCTTCTTCTTCTAAGGATGCCAGCAGAGAAGCTAATTATCATCTCCTCTTCCAGGGCAGGCTCACTGTCAGCTGGGGACCAGGATGAGAATTCTATTCAATTCCCAATATATTATGTTCAAGGACTAGCCAGATTGACATTAGTCAGTTCTGACTTACAGAAACTTTTTAACAGGTTTGGAACCAAAGAAACACTAATGTGGGGGGTGGTGGGGAGGGTGGAACATCCCACCACTCATTAAGAGAGACCTGGTATGGTTAATTTCCCCAGGTCCCTCTTCAAGAAGACATTTCTCATGGATCGAAAAGGGAAGAAGGAGAAAAGAAGCTATATAAAATGTGGACAAGAAAGAAATGCCATGATGATATTCCAATGACTAAGTGAAAAGTCCAGCTCTGATCTCTAAAATAAACCATCCTCTAAACTCTTGAAGACTCAGTTAGGTTAGATTTTCATTTTCACATGAAAATAAATTTACTTTCTTTTTGTCTTTTTTTCCCCTAATCTCTCTTCCTTCAACAACAACAAAAAACCCAACAAAACAAGTGAAGGGAAAAAAAAAAAAAGAAAAAGGTTCTTCAATCCTGTATTTTTTTTTCAGACCTTTGTGCTTAAGGGTCACCAGAGCCAATCAAAATCCAAGTCCAAAGGATCTCATTAGGGGCATCCAACATGGAGCAAAGAGCAGGGAGATGAAATCCCATGTAAACAAACAGAGCATCACCAAGCTGGTACACCAGAAGGAGGCACCTTAGAGGGGAAGGAAAGGACACAACAACAGCATCTTTAGCCTGCACTCCTGCAGAGGAGCTGTACCTGAGAACAAACAGTTTTTCTGACCTGAGCCAATCTTGCCATAATGAAATCAGGTGAGGGCAACTGAGTGTTGAGAAAAATGGCTGAGCTGTTAGTTAGCTGATCTATTTTATTTTCTTTTCCCCAGGCAGAGAAAATAAACATTTTCTTACATTAGATCACAAACCCTACACATTTATCAACTATTCCCCACTTGCAACAAATTGCCACTTATCTTTCCCTTTGCACTCTGTTTGCAGTAAGAGAGGATTTGAAATCTGCAAGACTACCTGCGCTTTCATGTTGCTGCTGTCTTATTTTATTTTCATAAATGTGTGTTCTTTAAAAGCTCCCAAGGCCAAAGGGCCATGTCTCCTGCTGGGGCAGGTTCCTAGAGGTTAATGTGAATGTAATGCAAGGTAAAGTGTTGCCTCTGGTTTACAAGAGCAGGGTATTTGGCCCACTCCACCTGAGCAGCGTATGAAGCACAGTTCTGGTTTTCAGGATGAAGCAGGCAGCTGCTGTAAAAGTTTCAGCAGACTTCAGAGGTTCATGGCGAAGTGGCAAGTGAGAGAACCAAGGGTTTTTTTCCTGTGCTGGTGAAAGATGCTCCACTGGCAGCTCTGGACGAACAAGCCCTGAATTTTACCCAAAGAACTCACACGAACTGATCAGGGGCATAACCATGCTGCTCCCACCAGCCTGCCTGGCTTGCTTGACCTCCAAACAAAGTGCTTCCAAACCTGACCTAAACTCTTACCTGATGGAGTGTTGCTTGATTTTTATATTCCTTTTCCTCTGACCTCTATGTCAAGGCAGGTAGGTAATGGGTTGGCCCTTGGTGGTGTTTTTTTGGGATGTTTCAGCTGCCCAATGAGAGATAGAGAAAGCAAAATGAATGGCAGGGGGATTAGGACTAGATCAACTTTAAGATTCATCCTAATCCCTTAAAATTCTCAGTTCCTATGAAATGCCTGCTGAGCATTTTTTACTTCAGTTCAGCGCCTCCTCACAGACATCAGGTGGTGACAACACATTCCTGTTAATAATCTGGGACAGTTGAACTGCACAGATTGCAAGTCAGTGGTTTAACAGACCTCTTCTGACCCTGAACTGAGTTCTGATCTGACATCAGAGTCACCATAAACATTCTCACAAACAGCAGAGTGTCCCAGCTTCTCCTAAAGGACCTTGGGGAGATCTCAGAGCTGCCTATTGAAAGGACTCTACTTTGGATAGAGAAGGTATAAAATATTAACTGAGCATTGAGAGCAAAGGCTAAATATAATTGAAAACTGCTTGATCAAACACGTGGTTGACCCTTAGTCCTGAGCCAGAGTTGGACTCAGGGACCCTCCAACTCAGAATATCCTATGATATTATTCTGTGATTACAAAAGCTCCTCATTTTCCAAAGTGGAAAATACTGCATTTCCTCACCACTCCTTTCACCAGTGAGGTTTAGCCCAAAAATCAAATTATGTGTTTCTACCAACCTTTTTTTTAAAAAAAATTAGGCACCTGTCATGATGTGTCTAAGCATAGATGGAACCTAAATTCATAGTCTCAGAAAAGAACAGAGAAGAAGAAACTGTTAAAAATAAAATCCATTAAAGAAAGTCTGGGCTTGGGGCAGATGAGGTTGTTCTTTGCTGATCACTTGACATGGCTGTCTGTGAAGTTCCTTGAATAACAGGTCTGTAAAAAGTCTTCAAAGTGATACAAAGCAATTTAAGTTCTTAACCACAGAAAATGTGCGTGTTTGTTTCCATTAACCAAACTCACACTGTGTGGAAAAATACTGTAAGACAAAGCTCAGCAAGGAGACATCCACGTTGGCAATAATTCACCAGAAACAAACTGTCTGCAACTTGAGGAACAGGAACACAGGAAGCCTGGTGTACTTCCCTGAGAGAGGAATGAAACAAAGGATAGAGTGGCACAGAGGTGTTTCAGTCATGCTTTGTTTAAACAATGCAGCTTATGGGAACTAAGCCAAATGAATGCTCTAACCAGTGACCATAAGATGAATCTTGTTTCATTTGTTTGAAAATACATTTTACTTTTCACACACTTGCATATGCTAACGAAGTAAAATCTGTGTGTGCTTTACATGTATGACCCAAGTCACCAAAACTCCACCTAATCATCATGAAGTGGCATCAACTGAAACTTTATCTTTTCCCCACCCTTAAAGTAAACAATATAAATATGGCTGAAGAAGGAAGGGAGCTTAGAGGAGACTCCACCTTGGTATTCTGGGACTGTTGATGGGCTGTACCCATCTCCTCTCCCACAGGGACACCTATTGGGTAAGCTTTATTCCGCAGTAATACTCTTGCTTGTGTATTCTAAGATCAGTGTATTTATCAGTGGCAGTAGCTTAAGCTTACTCTGTTACAACAATCAGTAAATCCAGCTACTTGTGAATCTGTGATTGCGAATGTGACCAGACTCGCAGTGTTGAAACTACACTGTTTGTGAATCTGGGGTTCTGGAAGTTACACTTTGACCAGATTATGGTGCTGCACTGGCTACTCTAAAAACTTTATCTGTGAATTTGCATCATGAGGGTCTCACAGGGACTGGGACAGACAGATGATAAATACACCGACTAAGAAGGGGGAGATCTGGCTGTCCCCAGAGCGCGGAGCAGTCAGTAATGCCGTCAACTCATCAGCTCAACATGTCTTCTACAGGGCGACAATTCCTTTTCATCTGCTATATTTGGAAGTTCTATATATGTGCCTCAAGATTGAAGGCATTCAGGGCCAGCTCGTATCTTCAGCCTTGCTACACAAAGCTGCAACAGCCAACATACTGTATGGTGGTATATAGGTACCGCACAGAGCGACAGCCTGGCAAGAGCATGGGGAGAAGCTTGCATGACAGCTGGCTCTATCTAGTCACATTTGACTCATTTCATAACAACTGAAAAGCCTTATGTTGAAATATTTGTAAGCAAAATCCCTGGTTAAAGATAGTTAAAAGACAGTGGCTGGAAGCTGAAGGAGTAGCTCATGCAGCAACTCGGAAAAGCTTGTCAGGCTCCGAAAGGAGGCACATTTAATTGGATCACACGATCATAGAATCACAGAATGGTTTGGGTTGGAAGGGACACTTACTTCCAACACCCCTGCAATGAGCACTGTGTGTGATGTATCAGGTTGTGTCTTCGCATCCATACTTTTTCCAGCCGAAGAAACAGGCTGGAAGTTGTCCTCCTCTATCTTCTGAAGGCAGAATTATATTGCACAACCAGTGCTGGGATGTCCCTGACAAAAAACAAGGCCACACACACAACTGTCTCCAGCATTCAAAAAACCTCTACAATTGGTTTCCTTCGTGTATTAAATGGAACCATCACTGTCCTGATTCCTTTGCTTCTTGGCTATGACTAGATCATTCATGGATTCCTTACACTAGCCACAGCTAGGAAAGGCTCTTATCTTCTTTGTGGCTTGGAGACCTGGATAAGTAATGCTGCTGCTGCATTGAAATGGGGAGGCAAAAGCCAAATTCTTCTACGTGGTGCTGTGTCTCTGTAGGTTCCCCTTGCAGGGGAGGGTACCAAGGCAGCAGCCCCAGGAGCTTCTCTTTGCTCTCTTCGTGGAGGCAGACCTATGTGGAAATGACTAGTGTTGAATGTTATTGTGGTGCATAGAGTGGGATCCTTCTGTCATGGAAGGGGCCAGAGGAAAAAATCTCACTCTTCAGCAAGTAAATAACTAAGGGAAAAAGACCACATTACAGCCTCCTGTCAGGATGTTCTTCTTGCCATTGTTTACTAACTGCAGGCATCTTTACTGCTGTTTTTTTCCTTAGAGATGACACCTGGGAGTCTAAAAGTGTCAGACTAGATGTCTGGAAAATTTGCAGGCTGCTTCAGGACTTGATTTATATTCAATCCAGTCCTTTCCAGGAAATTGGTTCTTCTGAAAAGAATAAAGTTAAAGTAACCTCAAAAACAACAAAAATTGTCATTGTCACCAAACCAGAAGGAATGTGACTGAAGCTCCATGTCAGTCTGGGAACTTTTGATGTATCCAAGTTTCTGTGGAGAGCTAACTACTCAATATTTCCCTCAGGCCACACAAAAATAGGTTACCACAAATAGAAAAAAAAATATCCTAAAGAAGCAGATAGTATCATCATATCTTCCGGTTAGGACTAAGACAGGCTTAGATTTTATTTGACTAATATCGTTGACGTATGATAGAACATGAATGGCACAGAGATATTAGGAAAATATCTGGTATAGTGGAGGTGTCCCTGCCTATATCAGGGGCTTGGAATTAGGTGGTCTTTAAGTTACCTTCCAACCCAGGTCATTTTATGATTCTATGATTCAAATAGAGAAAAACTTTCTTTGGTTCATTGAGTATCAAAGTCAGTATTAGAGAGAAATTATTGAAGGAGAGGAAAATGACAGAGTAAACTCACCCAGGGGCCTTTTTTACCTTCTTGTGCCCACTGGGAATGAGGTGCAGGGGAGGCAGCTTTAAAAACTTTCCTGTTTCTATCCTATGAATACATGAAAAAGTTTTCTTCACTGTGCAACTCCTTGAAATTTTCCGGGGAAATATTTCTTTTCAGAAGCCACACACATTTCAAACCTTTAAAAGGGACATCACACTTTTCTGCAATTTTTAAAAGAAAAGTGGAAGAAAGAGAGAAGAGATTTATGGCTCTCCAGTTTGGACCATTACTGTTATGTTAGAGGTCCACTGGAGCCCCTTTAACTTACAAGTTTATAAGTTTCTCTGTGAAACCTTTCCTTAGCAGAAGGTAAAGACAAATGTATTGCTTCTAGCAAGGTCCTTCCTTCCCCTTTTGCTGAAGGTAAGACCAGAGAAGTGTATCAATCATATATTCTTCTAAATATACACAAATATATACATTTGAATTGAAAAGGCTTGCTTTCAGAGAACTGAAATGTCTCCTTTGCTGTCTGAACTAGTAACATAAAAATACCTCTCAATAATTTATGTACCCGTCTTCAGTTTCAGCATTTCTAATACCTTAGCTTGGAGATCAGGTCATTCTACCTGGAGGTAAACACATACTGAAACTGTTTAATTTGTCTACTCCAATACAGCTTTGGGAACTTCCTGTTTTTTGAGGAGAACTGTGAGCATCAAGAGTAATATTTCTCTGGGCTGTGGCCCTATGGGCTAGGGCTGTGGCCCTAACCAGCACAGCTGTACTGAAAAGTCATCTCCAAGGCAGAGATCAGAGAATCACAGAATCATCAGAGAATCACAGAATCATCACAGAATCACAGAATGGTTGGTGTTGGAAGAGACCTCTAGAGAGCATCCACTTCAAACTCCCCTTTCAAGGAGCCTCACCTAGAGCAGGTTGCACAGGATCATGTCCAGGTGGAGTTTAAATATCTGTGGAAAAGGAGACAACCTGCCTGGGCAGCCTGTTCCAGCTCTCACAGTAAAGTTCTTCCTCATATTCAGATGGAACTTCCCATTTTACAGTATCTTGCTGTTGCCCTTGTCTTGTCAGTGGACACATTTTCAAAGACTCTGCTCCATTCCCCTCCTCCCTCATCTCCCATGACCCTCATCTCTTGTCTCGTCTGTACACTGGGCTCTTCTGGAAGATAAGGCATTTGTGCAGTCTCAAACACAACAGCATCTCTGAATCATCCTGAAAGACAGACAAAATAGCTCTTTCTCCCTGGTGCTCAGCCACCTCCTTTGCTAGACAATGCTGGACCACTCCAATGCGTGGCTGGAGGGAGAAGCTTACCCCTTTTTGCAGAAAGAAGCCTCAAAAGCATTTAATATTGGCTTAGGTTCCCAAGGAGCTAGTCACCAATCTGACCCTCCACGTTTGTTCTACAGGTATGGCTCACCTTCAGTTTTTGCCTGCTCCTTCCCTAAGATCTTTATCTCCACCATGGAGACTTCTTCTTTTGAGAACATATCTTCTTCAGCCACTGCTGCCTTTTAAGCAATAACTTTAAATCTGCTGAGTTTTTATATTTCCACTAAAGGTCCTGTGTTTGCGTGCCTACATAGAAGATTTGGGATTTTATATATATAATATATTCACACACAAAGAAAGGGGGTTTTATTCTTTCCTTTTGCTTTACAAAGTCTTTAACATGTTGTGCTAAAGGTGGGTGGCTTTAAAAGAGACTGGTTTCATTAGGTTTTTATTGTGTTTAAAATGTGGTTCCATTTATTGTGCTAAACACTTGGCAGCTTTTGTCACATCATGTCTCATGAAGGCACTTGGAAATGAGTGCACACATAGAAAGCTGCATCAATTTCCTCCCCCCACCCTTCCCCAAGCAATATAGACAGGAGATCATGAAAGCTTTGTTTCTTTAGCTGGCAGTTAATCCTTCCAAACTTGGCCCCCTTTCTGAAATTAACTCATTGAATAATGGACATGCTCCATTAAAGTGATGAAGATAAAAACTCTGCCAGTGCCTGACTTAGTAAGAAAACCATCTCACTCGCAGGCCAAAAGAACACACTTGAGCTGTGACAAAGGACCTGTGTAATTGAGAGCCAAGACTCCCCTCCCATTTATTTCCTTGAGCTGGTATTCTTTGACTGTCCACATTTCTTTTTGTACTTGGGAAAGGCGTCATGCATTTCTAGTGGAAAGATCTAAAATTAATAAGAAAGAAAAACTGTTGTAGAATCTTCCAGATACATTTTGTTTCATGCGTTCCCACACACCTATTTTTTTTACAAGTATTTGTATTATTACTATTCAATTTAATGGCAGTTGGTGCTTTAATTACAAGTTCAGACAGGGAGTCAAGTTCCCCTGTGTTTGGTTCCCAGCTCTGTGATTGACTTAGAGTGTATGATGAGGCAAGACACCTATTCCTTGATTTCCATTAAAAAAGCCCAAAACAATCCAGAAAAAAAAAAAAAAAAAGAAAAAGAAAAAAAAGAGGCACTTATTCATGTCCACATGTCAGGAAACATTATTATTTATATGTTACTGTCATGATTTGCAAGTATACAACAAAATATCACAGTCCATATTAAAAAAAAAAAAAAACAAAAACAAAAACAAACCTTTATGATTAAACAAATATTTTTACTCAGTGGAAACAGAAATAACACGAAAAGTGCTATGGTGATGCCCCTCAGTTTTCCTCTGGGACACTCCCACTGTCTCAGACCTGCCCATTAGGAATTTTTTGTTGGATCCATGATGGACATGAAAAATCTTCCTTTTCTATTAATCCAAGAGAGGAAAACTGGGCTTGATAACTATGTGTGATCCTTCTTCCAGAGAAGCTGTGTATTTGAGCAATTGCCCCTGACCTCTGTGTTGTAGATTGTGTTCTGCCCAGAAAGTGTTCTGACTTTCCTCATGGCCACAGAAAATTAAAATCCCTTAAAACTGAAGAGGCTGTGGCTGTAGTCCAGGTTGGCAGGAAGAGCAAAGAAAGATGCTGCTCACATTACTCACTCATTTCTTTGCCTATGAGCCCATAAAGGCTGGGAGCTGCAAGGACAGAAAATCCAATAATGGGAGAAAAATAAAAGCCTGTGAATTAAAATGACCCCAAATACCAAAAGTCAGATAGAGCAGATATCTTGCTAGGCATCAACAGGCACAAGAGTGTCCTCTGGATTAATTTTATCTGTTTTTATACACTTTAAGGCCATAAAAGAGGATTATCTCATTGAGTCTGACCTTTGGCACAACGCAGGCAATAAAAAAAGTGTTCAGTTGCAGCTGTGTGGAGTCCACTAATTTGTGTTTGACTAAGAGAGTTATTTCAGTAGAGCAGCCCTTCTTGGCCTTGAAGATTCAGTACTAGGAGAGTCCACTTCTCTTCTGAACAGACAGAAAATTGTGGCTTGGCCAACACACAGGATGGGAATATTGCTCCCTTACAGCTGCTTCCCCACGCACAACCCCTCTGGTAGAGGTGGAAGTGCAGTGCCCACTATTGGTGGATCCCTCGTAGTCTGACATAGTTTCATGTTCAGCTTAAAGACAGCAGGAGCTAACACAGCAATTCAGGAGAGATTCTGATCCTCCCCTGTCCCTGTGGCACCTCCTTCCATGTGCCAACACAAGCATTGTGCAACCACACGCTGGGCAGGTTAAGGGGGATGATTAAAATTAAATCAGTTCAATGCTTGGGTTTTTGTTGGCTGGGTTGTACTGCCTGGGTAGGAATAAATGATGGGAGATGTGACTAGCTCTTTCAACAACAGTGTTGGTTTATGCCAGTTTAGGTTGGCATGTGTGAATCTGCTATTTTGCATTATTTGCCCTTTTCTACTGGTTTCAGGTCTTTTCGCAGCTCAGTGGTGCAAAGAGGCTGAATCTCAAGAGGAAATGCCACCCAATGTTCATAAAGTATTATATTGAGGGAAACTGCTATCACACACTGGGTATTATGACATTTGGCATGCCAATTAATTAATAGATGAGATATCCTGTATGTTTTCATGAAGCAAAACTAAATTGTTTTGTCTAAATGACAGAAACACAAACCAAAACAATAGTCTGTACACATGCTGAAAATTCACTCTGTTTCTTCACATAATTTAAAACTGAGTGTTGTACTCCCTCTCCCCACTTTTGGGTCTTGTGCAGTAACACATTCTCAAACGTGTAATAGCCACATTCCCCTGCTATTACTAATTCATGCCATGAACATGGCCTAAAAAAACCTCAGCTTTCTCCATCATCAGATCCTCCTGAATAAAAAGGGTTCTTATCCTACCCATTGCTGAAAGCAGAACTATTGCCTCCATTTTCTCTCTCAGACAGAGCCCAAGGCAAAACAATACAAGTGTCAAACTCCGTGTTCGTGCAGCATTAAAAAACGCAGGGAAAGAAGGCAAAGGGGAGGTAAACTCTGTGCCACTTCAGCACCCAGGAAAGGGAGAAAATCAAAAGGGTAACCCGTGGCAGCACAGGAAACCAAAAAAGGGTGTCCCATCTCCTATACTCCTTTCTATATTATTTTTAATTATGTGCACATATTTTCTGTGACTGCCAGCAGAGCACTCTGTGGCAATTCTGCTGGCACACCTCACAAGGTAATTGATCAGGATTATGACTCGTCTCACTGATGAATTTAGTCATACTAAAGTAAAAGATTTAATCAGCTTTAAAATAGGCATCTCGGTTCCTTCCTCCATCAATATTGAGAATTACCTGGTCCTTTCCCCCAGGCTACTTACCTACCTCAGGTAACTGCAACCCCCTCTGCCCCCCAAGGAGATTTATCTAAAGCTATTGCTTATAGGAGATGATTATTTAGATATCCCATATCTAACCTATTAGATAACTGATGTCATAAGCTTAACCACATACAAAAGCCTCATACAGAATTTATCAATATTTCGGGGAAGTATTTGATAGATTTGGGATCGAGCTATCACAGCAGAATTTTTGTTTCACCTTTTTTTTTTTTTTTTTTAGAGTGTAGAGCCAGTTAAAATTTCATTCATTATGAGTTTTCAATTACACGTTTCATCAGGTTTCCATGCTAGGAGAAAATTGGAATTTTTAGCAAATAAATAACCATGGGGTTTGACCAGCAGTGCAGTACAAAAGTTCTCAACAATATAAAATTTGCTGGAGTCATTTGTATATTTTTACCCAGTTAGTACCAGCTTTACCAAAATATAAGAATTACTTTATTATTACTATTGATTTTCTTTACCTTTGTGTATGGATTTGAAAAATAGAAATTAAGCATCAGGGACAGTGCCCTACCAGAAGACAGAATGATGTTTTTCAGCCCTAAGACAAGAATCCTAATTATAGGATACAATTTAAAATCCTGTAGCCCATTTTCTATAGGAAAAGGTATTAACCTGGTGATCCTGCCAATCCCCAAATGAAGTGCCTAATTTATTTTGTTCGAGAAATGCTGCCTTCATGATTAAACTTGTCATTAATTCTTCATGTCCCTTTCTTCTGCCTTGAAAGTTTGATTTGAAAGGATTCCTGTTTTGGTGTGGAATTGGTACCTTGTGTTTTATAACCTATAAGATCTTGGGGAATATAGGATGGATACAATCTTATCTTAGTTTTTCCTTATTATTATTGAGCAATGTCTGTTGAAACATTATTCTGTGCTATGCCAAACCTCCAAACGGAGCTTTTATTGGGAGAGGAATGTATTGACCGTCAGTAATTACAGGTAAAGACAGATATTTCAGGGCATTGGAGAGGATCCAAATTGTGCCTGTGCCATGCCGTGTCCACCCACCACGCCATTCTTTGTTAATGCAGGATGGCAGGAGTCACCCTCACACAGGGAGTTTCTCCCGACACCTGGGATGTCAGTGGGATTTCCAGCAATCACTCCATCACGCCCTCTGGAGCCTCCCTCTCCCCCTTCTGCTGGGTTGTGAAAGCTCAGTGCTCCTTTCATGGTGCTGGACGTGATGGGCTGTGACACCCCTGGTCTCAGCAAAGAGCAGTCTCAAACAATGCCGGGAGACGTCACTTAGAGCCTGACAGCTGGAAGATAAACTGGATGGCACTGATGCAACAGTCTATTTATATCAGCATAGCATAGCTTGGGTTCTCTGAAGTGCAAGCTACAGCATGGTGCATGATGGAGGCTAAAAAATTACATACTTTCACAATTACGAGTGTTACCCCTCTCGTTCTGGTACAACTGTAGGATTTTACATGATGTTGCTCTGTGCCTGCTGGAATATGAAGCAGTACTTTGTGAAGAGGGGCTCTTCTGACCACTCCAAAATGACCTGCATTGTTCTTTTGTCATATAGAATCACTGAACAACAGAAACACTGAGCTTTGAAAAGATCCTAAAACCATCCAATTCAGCTCTCCCCTGCACTGCTAAACCCACCACTAACCCCTGTCCCCAAAAACCACATCTTCAAGACTTTTAATCCCCTTCAGGGATGGTGACTCCACCACTGCCCTGGGTAGGGCTGGACAACCCTTACAGTGAAGAAATTTTCCATCTTATCCAATCTTAACTTCCCCGGATGTAACTTGAGGCTGTTGCCTCTCCTCTTGTCCCTTGTTCCCTGGGAGCAGAGCCCAATCTCCCCCTGGCTCCATCCTCCTCTGAGGGAGTTGCAGAGCCAGAAGGTCCCCCCTGAGCCTCCTTTTCTCCAGGATGAGCCCCCCCAGCTCCCTCAGCCGCTCCTGCTGCTCCAGCCCCTTCCCCAGCTCCGTTCCCTTCCCTGCACACGCTCCAGCCCCTCGGGGTCTCTCCTGTCTGAGGGCCCAGAACTGCCCCAGCACTGGAGGTGCCTCAGCAGGGCCAGCACAGGGACGGGCACTGCCCTGGCCCTGCTGCCACCCCACGGCTGGGACAGCCCCGGGGCCATTGCCCTCCTGCCCCCCTGGGCACACCTGGGTCGTGTCCCCCTGCTGGTCCCTACAGGGCCTTTCCTGCTTGTGCATCTTTCCAGCCACTCTGCCCAATGCCTGCACTGTTGCAGGGAGTTGCCGTGACCCAAGTGCAGGACACTGGCACTTGGTCTTGTAGAACCTCACACAACTGACCTCAAACCATGTGCCAGGAACTCATCTCCATCCCTGCTCCGCCTTATTCAGTGGTAGAGGTCAAGCTGTTCAACACCTAATCAGATGGCCTGCCATATACCACCAAATGTGACCACTGCCCTGACTTTGTCTATTTCCTCTTCCCTTGCATGCTTCAGCTGCTCTTCATAGCACATTAGAGGATTGCTGTCTTTATTAGTCACCAATAACACATTAATACATTCCTTCTCCTATTACCTCGGACACTAATTTGGTGGAACTGGATACTGACAGTACATTGATGTTGTTAAGGTTAATGACCCAGAGATTTACAAGAGAAGTCGCATTAGAAGTCAAATTGATTGTAATAATTGTTTCACTGAACAGTGTCAACATTAAGTACAGTATGTTGTGCTGCGCTATTCAGGGAGGCCCTGTGGCTGTTACAATAACTACAACACACTCTACATACCCTCCTTACAAGACAATTCACGCTGAAATACATTTAGGTAAATGCAGCTCTAATAATGGATAAGATATTCTAAGATATGAGACACTACGTTTCTAGTCTCTGCACATTATTTTGCCTCCGAGCATATTTTGTACTTCCATTCAACTCTAACAAAACCGTTGCTTTTCTCAGGCAGGGCTGAATGGAAAGCAAAATTTGGTGGTTGTTGCCTCCTTTTGGCCTGAATTGTGAGGCCATGCAGAATACTTCTGCTGTTCAGCCCTAAATTTTTCTCAGACAAGGGACTGCTTGGCAGTTCAGATCCTCCGTAGTTTAGCTGCTTTAAATATTTAAGCTTCAATATACTATATGAAATAATTTTTCTGTTCACATTGCTTTCATACTGACAGTGGCATGCAGGAATTGCAGCTGAGGCGCTGTAAGAGTCTCACAGAAATGTCACCCTTGACCAAAAGGGTGTGTGATTGCCCCTGTGAAACTATTAAAAAAAACACCAACTCATTCTTTTTCACATTGTAGACGGTGTTCCTTCCCTCCTCTGTTATTCTGCGCATTTCTGCTTTTTCTCTCTCTTGCATTGCTCCTTTCTCCACCTCTTCTCACTCAGGATATTGATCCTGCGACTGAAAAAGTCACTGCTGAGTGCTGAGTGGCACCGTGAACGGTGAAATAAAAGGTGCTTGTCATGCAGGAGTCCTGCACAGTCATCCACACGCCCACAGGGCTTGACTCACCCGTTCCTGCTCTCGTCGTGCCTGCTCTGACTGCAGGGGACTCATGGCAGTGCTGGCGACTGTGACTTATGACTCGAGCTCTAGGTCAGGAAATGAGCCTCTCGTACTTCTCACTGACGCTTTCCTCGCACGTCTGAGTTTGTTTCTCAGTCTTATTTGCAGCATCTCAAAGCTCCAGCCAAACAATATATTTTTCCCCAAGAAAATTCCAGTTTTAAGAACAGCTACAAAGAGACCATGGAAAGTCGAAAGCTCTCAGTCTAAAACGCATGTATTTTTTTGGCTGTGATAACGTACACTAAACATATTCACCCTCCCTTCTTTCTTTCTCCCAGTCCCAGCTTGTCTTCTTCCTCAACTAGTTTACACGTTGCAATCCCGAGACGATCTGTAAGGTCTCATCCAACCCAAAACATTCTAAAATTCTGTGATTCTATGTGTGCAGCATCAGTATTTAAACTAATCACCTTTGGCTCCTTTTATAACCAGGGAGAAAAAATAAAACCTTTTGGCACTATTAGGCCCAGCCAGCAGTGGACAAACTGCAGCCTGAAAGGAAGGCAAATGCTGGGTTCAGAGCCTCTAAGCAGTGTGAGACCTACAGGTTATTGTGATTCATTAGTACAGTGATCATGGCCAGCAGTGTGCCCAGGGGGGCAGGAGGGCAATGGCCCCGGGGCTGTCCCAGCCGTGGGGTGGCAGCAGGGCCAGGGCAGTGCCCGTCCCTGTGCTGGCCCTGCTGAGGCACCTCCAGTGCTGGGGCAGTTCTGGGCCCTCAGACAGGAGAGACCTTGAGGGGCTGGAGCGTGTGCAGGGAAGGGAACGGAGCTGGGGAAGGGGCTGGAGCAGCAGGAGCGGCTGAGGGAGCTGGGGGGGCTCATCCTGGAGAGAAGGAGGCTCAGGGGGGACCTTCTGGCTCTGCAACTCCCTGACAGGAGGGAGGAGCCAGGTGGGTCTAGATCTCTTCTCCCAGATTAGAGGTGGCAAAATGAGAGGAAGCGACCTCAAGTTGAACCAGGGGAGGTTTAGATTGGATATGATGGAAAATTGCTTCATGGAAAGGGTTGTCAAGCATTGAAATGGGCTGCCCAAGGCGGTGGTGGAGTCACAGTCTCTGGAGGGACTTAAAAGATTTGTGGGTATGGCACTTGAGAACACAATTTGGTGGTAAACAGGGTGGTGGTGGTGGGCTGATGGTTGGACTTGATGATTTCCAAGGTCTTTTCAGACTTTAATGTGTTTGTGATTTCATAGAGGTAATTGCGGTGAAAAGAATCTATTTTTTGTGCATAGATTCCCTGTCTGATGGGGTTGTATTATGCCTTTCCTCTGTGCCACACACACAGAAAATGTATTTTTCCTCTACTGCCCAGAAAGTCTGCACAGTTTAGCTCGTGCTACAGCAGGTTGCATTTGTTAATGAGGAGGGTCAAATGCTTCGCCTTTCATCAAGCAGCTACATCACAGGCAGCAAGATCTGAAGAAATGGCCTTTAGATTTGGTGAATCTGTAAGTGCTGCCACACGTAAGAAGCAAAACCAAAAGTCGTCACATTTTGGATCTTACCACTGTTTATATAACACATCAATAACACCCCAAACACTGTCTTTTGCTCTATGCAGCATGTTGTACAGCTTGCTCTCTGCACCACAGGCTTGTTTTGTGGATGATGTGTAAGCTGGGATATTACTTTTAAAAAGTATTTTAGTGGCATCATGTATTCTACAACAGGCCTGTCAAAATACAGTGTCAAGCTCTCACATGTCACATAAAAGCTGTTTGATGTTCTCCTCACTTGAACTCCTACTTTGCATTGTAATTAGGAGAGATCTTGACTGGGTGAACTTGTTAGCTTTCTACATGCACAAGCCTAAGGACACTTTAATTAAAGTCAGAGGGAAACTTGAAAGCACAGGCAGCAAGAGAAAAAAAATAATAAGACTAAAAATAACCTGTTCAAAACTGCTGAAGAGAAGCCAAGGGACAGGACATGTCACAGGCAAGGAACATTATGAACTGGGGGAATCTAACTATTCCTTCCCCAGCAGTAGCACATAATAATTATAAATATAAATCATGTTTCACTTGTTGCCATCTGACAGCAGTGGCAAAACAGAATGATAACAATACTGGCCAGTAAAGCTGTTTGAGAAAGAGAAAAGCCTTTTTTTGTTGTTGTTTTTCCCCCAAGACAAAGATTCTCAGTTTTCTTTTAGAAGGGAGAGGAGTTCCCCAAAGCAGTGTTGGGAAAAAAAAAATCTCACAGTTGTCATTTTTCATTTTGTGGAAATAATCTTCCATAAACTACCTTTACCTAGATAAGGAAAAATCAGAACTGTCCCAAAAGAATATTGTAATTTTCAGATTTCTTTATTTTGGTTTTCTTGTGAAAATCTTACAACAAATCTAAAATTTTTTGCATAGACAATATTACTTCTGTTCCCTTTTAAAAATGCTTTAATGGGTAAAGGAGTAGACAATGATTTCCTGTCTTTTTTGGGGGTTTTTTTGCTTGATTTTTTTTTTTCAAACCAAAGCAAGCATTTTCCCCTTTCCCTGATTTTCAAGCTGTCTAAATTATTTAGTTCTTGCCTAGATACTTCTGTCTCCTTGAGTGTCCATATCTCACAGTTTCTTTCTAAATAAATAAATTAGGCAGCATCAATGTAAATTCTGTTTTCCAAAGATGCAGACACAGATACCTCACACATTTTCTTTGTTCTCCTTTATGTGTTGTACTGTGGCTATGACTCACACACACCAAGTGAGCAGAAAGACATCCTGTTGTGAGGCTTAAATGCTCCTCCTTGTACAAGTCCCACTTGCATGAGAAGTCCAGTGTTCCAATTAATCTCAGTATAACTGATTACCTAAGATGGGCTTCAGATCACAGGCTGGGACACATACCTTTGGGTGTGTAAAATGAGATCTCTATGCAATCCAAAGCCCAGTTCAGTTGACTAAACGCAGGTACAGGAGGCTGCCTGGGATTTTCTAGAGCATAAAATAGTCTCTAATTTTTGATCTAGAGAAGCATGTGTCTTCCACAGGTCCTGGGTCATGTCTGCCAGCCCCAGAGAATGTCTCAAATAATCTAGGGCATCTCACATGGCATGGAAGGATTTTACCAGGTGAATCCATTCTCTCACCAGTACCTGGCTGAGCAAACACTCTTCATGCAATCAGTGGACCAGGACGATGAGCTGAACCTTGCACAAGCCTTTGTTGATTGTACTGAATCCCTTTCCAATGACTTAAGGCACAGAATTAGCACATAAACACCTTCAAACAAAAACCTGAATTAAATCTGCTTCATCTGGGAGTCATTCTCTCTCCCTTGAGTCCCTCCAAACTGGTTACTCTTTCAATTCTTCCTGTGCTACCCTTTAGCTTTTCATCTGACAATGATTTTACTTTTTCCAAATTGTAAGTTCCTCAAAATTTTCACTTTCCCAGAATAGTACAGCAAATCTATAACCTCGACCTTATTCAGAAATAGCACTTGATTTCACCATTCCATGCCTTCTAAATTCTTTCAAACTGTAGCATTGAATTTGACAGTCCTGTTTCCTCTCTGTGCTTGTGTTTTTTCTTTCTTGCCTCCTTTTGCAGCTCATTCTTGTGCACCAAGACTTGCTAACTTGCAGATTTAAGAAGGCACAAGCTGAGGGGTTTTTTTTTGGTTTGGTTTGGTTTTTTTCATCTTCCGTGCCCTGACTTGTTCGGGACTAGTCTTGGCTTTGCAGGTTCAGGATCCATTCCCATTTTCTTACTCTAAACCTCTCCTTGGGGGTATGTTTTAGTTCTTATTCTCTTTGCCTTCTTTTGTCTGGAGGAAATAATGGGATATCATCTCACTAACAAGCGGTGCTCGAGGGTCCAAGAAGCAAATGCACTTCTTACGTGCATGCTGAGAGTGCTGCAAAGCCATACCCAGTGCTGCAGATATGCCTCCCTCAAAGTCTTTGACTGTAGTGGCTTTTAATGACTTTTGTTTCCTCACCTTCACCAGAGAAACATTTCCATACCTCTGTTAATCTGCTACAACAGGTTGGTTCCTGCTTGTTTCCACAGGAAAACAGGCGCTAGAAGCCCTGGCTGGGAGTTGCTCTGAGTCACTCATCACTGTCTCTTAGCTGAGCACTTATGTATGTATGTAAATCCACCTACACCCATGCATAACCCACAGAGGCAGCATGACAGAAGCTGTGGCAGGTCACAATCACAACCCCATCTGTTCGCAACAACGAGTCACTGAATGCATTTGAAATTTAATACAAACAAAATTAAGACAAGAGTGCAACTGTCTGAGGTATGGGAGATTGAACACTTCCTCTGCTCCAATAGCTTCCAAAACTCCCCCAAATATGGGACTTTGTAGCTAATATCTTCTCAGAAATACTTTTAAGTTGTTAATTTTAGGATTTTTGAAGTGTGCATCTTCTAAGCTTCTTAAATGTCATTGAATCCTTGTTATGTTCATAAATAATAATAAAAGTGGTCCATGAAAAGCTTAATTGATTCAATTAAGTTGTGTTTCAAAAGAACTCCTGGCTTCCTATCCGTGATGAGATGATACGGAGAAAGAAGATATGCAGCATGGCCTGAATGAAGCAGGTGGTATTATTTTCTCCAAGCAACATCTGGTAAGATTGTATGGATGTTACTGTGCCTGAACCCAAGGAAAGTGTGTTCTTTCCAGGGAAGGGGAACCTTTTGAAATGAAAACACTTCCCTGGAAGTGTTCAAGGCCAGGTTGGACAGGGCTTGGAGCAACCCGGTCTGGTGGAAGGTGTCTCTGCCCATGAGAGGGGGTGGAACAAGATGAGTTTTAAGGTCCCTTGCAAGCCAAACCATTCTGTGATTCTATCAAATGGCCAAAAGCCATTTTCAGTGTGAATTCAATGCATGCTACAGAGTCTGCAGTATCACATGTGATGAATCGAGATGGTTTCTCATCTGGACAACTCTACACATTGAAATTATGAAAATAAACCAGCATATGAGATTCTCAACTGAAAGAAACTAAAGAAAACATGAAAAGATATGGAAATCCTCAGCCAAGTCGGCTTGTGTGAAAAAGACATTATTTATTATTATCTACCAAGAAATACACCCAGCTGTTGATGTACTCTTCTATTAGAGCTGGCAGTCACACAGAAGAAGGCCAAGTTAGCTCTCAGAAATGCTGGAAACATTGTGGTGTGTGCATAAAGGATATATGGTACCACTGCAGGTGTAGTCAGTTGAATTAGAATACTGATCACTGAAAGCAGAGGCTGTCTTGGGAATGCAAAACAGGAGCCTACAAAACCAGTATCCTGGCTAAATGTGGCCAAGGACATCAGAGACCTGGTTGGTATGGGAGGTACTTGGGCAAAAACAGAGCAGGCAAAGAAAACAGATACCCCAAGCGCAAAGCCTCCCAGAAGATGATCACAAGCAGGGCAGGGAAGGGACCATTTAATTCCAAGTTATTAAAAATAGACTATTACTTGGACATTTGGGAAATAGATGAACTGCTAGACATTACTTCTGGGATACTATAAGGGAAGCAACATAGTACTTGAAAAATCAAAGCACACTGAACTATTAAATTTTAATAAACCCTAGTTTATTTGCAGAGAGATACATTAATTACATGAAAGTGGGAATTTAGTCACATCACATTGTCTCCCTACTTAAACCAACAACTTGATAGATCAAATTGCTATTTTGCCAATACCAAGAACTTGTAGAAGTGTTTAACAGAAGCCTAGTCCAGCTCTTAATATTGAACTGTAGAGACTTTTCCATGCCTGTACCTGGAGATTTTGTTAGGATTGAATTATTTCCCCAGGACAAGCCACAAATTGCGAAGAAAGTTAAAGGGCTTGAACTGATACAAACTCAATCTTCTAACTTATTATGGGCAGTGAGATCATATGATCCAAACTTCCAATTACTTCGTCCCCACCCAACCCAAGACAAAAAGATATAAACTCATAAATGCACTCTCCCATGAGACATGATGAACAGGACACTAAAAGAGCAGAGTTTTTTCCACTGACTTCAAACTTCCTGACAGAAGTACAATAAGAACCCATTGAGGAGGTTAGCTTGCTGTCACAGGACAAATTCACTCTTAACCCTGCTGCAGGGTACAGTGGATGACTGATACTGAGGAAGGAAAAGAATAATCCTCTGAGGCAGTGTTGGATGGGACTTGGAGCAACCTGATCTAGTGGAAGGTGTCCCTAACCATGGCAGGGGGGGTTGGAAGGGGATGATCTTTAAGATCCCTTCCAAGCCAAAGCATTCTATGATTCTATAAAATTTCACAGAGCTGTGTCTTAGATCTGAAGAGAATCTTACCCTGTACAACTTGGCAAGTTACTAGCTCTTACAGCAGAGCAGCCCAGCCCCCAGGTTATTTAAAATTTGTTCCTCCTACGTAGCTACTTTCTGATGTTTGCAGATAAGAGTATCTAGAACTGCCTGCTTACACCCAGAATTTAAAATCAACATTAAATGAAGTTCTGCCATTACTGTGAAGGTGATATCTTAGATCTGGGCTGAAAAAGTTATTTTCTTTATTATCAGTAAGATCACTACTGATTTTATCTGGTTCAGAGGCGACACATGATCCAGTCATTCATAATGTTATTTAAAAGGTTTTAACTCTCAAATAAATCTTCAGTAGAGTTAACTGTTATGTCCGGATTATGAAAAACTATTGTGAAGGTTGTGTTTCATTTTTTAAGTCTTCTTCAAAAATGTAATTTTTTTGTACATTGGTTTAATTCTTCCTGTGTTCTTGTTAAAACTCCATAGCCATAGAACAGAAAGCTGGAACTTTTCCACACAAGCCTTTGGCTTCTTTTAGCACTGACTTCATTGTATTGTTTCATTCTTTTGGTGACATAAAATTTACTCCAAAATCCCATTTGCAAAGGCTTTTTGCATCAAAAAAATCCTCGTCAACCGCAAATCTCCAGAGGATCTCAGGAGAGAAATAAATGAATTAGTAAAAATCAGCAAACAGAAGACATTCAGGCAGATAAAAGGTGATGAGGAAGGGATCAGACAGTGTAGGTCAGAGCATTTTCTGGGTTTTTTTCTCCCTTCAAGGGTGTCTAATGGTGAAGGGTGAGAAAGACAATGTGATGTAGCCGGATGCAGCAATCTGATATGGCATGGGAAATGATGGCTGCGTGCTAGAGAGACAGAAAAACTGGGAAATTGGAAAAGTCTGAAGCATTCTGATTTCCTTGGCATGGTACAGCTCTTTTCCTTTGCTGTCCTTGTTTTGCTGTTTGTGTAATTGTGAGAAACAGATCAGCTGAAGAGATTGTTAACCTTGGTACCTCAAGCACTGAAATTTGGACCTTTATGTAAAGGGAACCCCTGGTATTGGAGGGAAATCCATTGCATCTGTACCAATAATTTTTATTGATATTCCCTCCTCTGTAATTCCTGAATCTAACCATTATTACTTTATTCACAACTTCAACAAAAAAAAAGAAAGAGCATACCAATAATATCATCATATATCTAATATTTTCTTGTGTGTGTGTAAGGGGAGAGAAGGGGAGTTCTTGCAAGTCCTGCAGGGCAGCATTTCCATGCCTGGAAAACATGAACACCGACACGGAATGGTTACTGAAACCTCTTGGCATTTCGCTATTGCAATATCAGTTTAGATTTTATTTTGCACATGGGTCAGCAGCCGTCAGGACATTCTTTCCCTACTCTGAGAGGTGATGACAACGCCAGAGTTAGGAGATCTCCCTTGGGGGTGCCTGGTAAAAGAAAGGAGAAGCAGTCTCACGCTCTGCTCACCAGCCTGAGGGTTCAGACATAAAACCAATTTTCCATGGCTTACAGAGTTACTGTACAGTGACCACCCTCGTGTATGCTCCTAGTCTGCTGCTGGTGTGAGATCCTCTATCTTGTCTTAGGCAGCAACGAAGAGCATTAAGATAACTTGAATTACTTTTTGTTACACGTGGGCTAAAATTGTACACAGTAATGTGGGTAATAACCACAGTACAGCTGACCCACAGAAATTTGTTAAATTGTGGTACGTTCCTTAAGCGCCTGGTCCAAAAAATTTCGCCGAGAGATACATTTCTTGGTTTTACCACAGCTTTCCCATGTGACTCAGGAAGTTTGGCTCCAGTTTCTAAGTCCTCAAAATAATTAAGTGATTCTCCAGCTACCATACAGTTTTCTTTCTGCCTGAAATATCTGTATCCAGTGTTTGGTCACAATGTATTTTCAAATTATGATAAAAAATAAAATAAATGCATCAAGGTCATAAGTCATTTTTTCTTTCCTATTCAAGGTAGACTGTGGTTATCAAAAACAATACTGAAGGGGTGGAACTACAGCCTCACTATACCTCATATTTGATGCTGAATTGAATTTTTATAATCTTTTCCCAAATGAAGTAACAGTAGTGATCAAAAAAGGTTAGGGCTTAATCTGAGTATGTCCCTCTCCAGTTATCAGTTCTTTTATCAAAAGAGAGATTTAATTCCAGTTGCCCAGCTGTTTCTTAGCCTCAGTACTGAGCTCTCTTATAAGAACAATAATTAGAATGTCTTGTACAATGGCAGAACTTGTGATGGCTCCTTGTGTCTATCACAGGAAGGCAGAGATCATCTGGGCCGTTTCTCCTGGAAGTTTATGAGACAAAGATGATACTGTTTTTAAACAGAAGTTGCATAAAAAACATTTTATAAGTGAGCTTCTTGGGTTCCTACACGCACGTAAAGAGAGAGAGCAAGACAGAGAATTAATTATGATGTCAGGAAATCCATAATTCTATAGCTGTACCTGAAGTGCAAGCAAGTTCAGCAAGTCACAGGCTTTTATCAAAGTCAGAAAAGCCTGAGAAATGGGATCTCAGTATCAGGGCTGTGCAACAACAGAAATGGAGCTGGAGAGTGATTATCCATCCCCTTCCTCCCCCTTCTTCCAAGGAAATGAAATCTTCAAGGCAAAAGGATTAAAGTGACAACTACCAGTACAGAAATGGAAATTTCTTCCTCGAGATGATTTGCATATTTTCCACATACACTTTATCACGTCTGGAGTGTTTGGCACCCACGTTCAAGGCTTTGATGTGGGTCAGCACCTGACAGGGGCCAAAAGAGAACAGCACTGAAGACACTCTGACTCCTTGCAAGTGCATCAGACCAACCTAAATGACAATAATCATATTAGAGCATGGTCACATTGAAATGGTCACAGTTAAGTAAGTGCAGGGAAGTTACTGAGCCTAAAATGTCATCAGCTAGTTTTATAGTCCAGATTTCTACCTTTTAGCTTCATTCTTCCATGGGAGAGGGCCTAATATCCATGATTGATGCTTTCCACCATGTCTCTTAGTTTTACCTAAATGATCAGTTTGATTTGAACCAACAGAATGACTTTCTAAGTTTTAGGCTAAGTATGTCAAAAAGTCCTGAAAAGATCACTTCTGTTTTAATGATTGCTGCAGATGCAAACTTCATTTCTGAATTTGCATCAGGTGTAGTCAGCTCTGAAACATTCCTAAGTCTTTCCTCTTCAATATAAATATTCTAAAGAGGAGATTTATTCCTTTGCAACCTTATTTTGTTGCTATTTAGATTATAAAGTGGTGCCCAGGGTTACCTCTTTCTCTCTCTTTCCTTAATATGCTTAAAAAAAATAAGTATAGGAACAGAGAGGACAGACCTAAAGTTACAGCAAGATCATAAAACCAGAAAACACCACAAATTAAACAATTCTTCACCTTAACTCATCCCTTATTTCAGCCCACTTAAGAGTGCTTGTCTTCTTGATGGTCCTGGAAGACAATGTGTTTGTTAACCATCAGACTTGAGGCAGAAGGGAGTGAAAGAATGTTTACCAAATGGGTAAAAAAAGGTATTCAAGAGAAAATCTTTCCTCAAAAAAACCCCACAGCTTTGTTTTGTTTAAAGCAAAAATTCTTCAGGTGAATTAATCTGCAGTAATGTGTCATGCATAGAGGTTGTGAGAAACTGTATTAATGATATTTTCTTCATTATTTTCATTTCAGAGAGGGCTAAACCCCTCAAAACCTCAAATACATTTGCAAATTGAACTGAAAAATGCATTGGTACACCTCAAATGAAGAATTTTCTTATAGCAGCTCTAGAATTTGACAATCTCTTACATTGTTTTAAAGTAAAAATGTATTCAAATTTCAAAGCAAAAATATGCTTTAATAAAATTCCTAATATTTCCTTTCTATAAGTGTCCAATAGGGTATTTTGACAATGTTTAAATATCTGACTGGAAAAAAAAAAAACACCTCAAGTTCAAACTCACTCACAATCCCTTCAGGTTCCAGGGATAGGAAGTTCTGCCAGCTGAGAAGATCCCAGATTCCCACAGATTCACAGAGCACAATTCAATCTCCTTATATTAAAATATTTTCATGTCTCTTTTCCCCAGTATTACCTTTTTTTTCATAGACCCCGTAGAAATTATTTGAAATGAAATCACTGCAATTGATTCTGTTATTTCATAAACCCCTTTGAGCCCCCAATATTGTCACACAGACACTAGAAGGGTTCATATGTTTGGTGATAACTTGCAGTGACTTAATCCACCTATAAAGCAAAGTTGAATGGGAAGAGACAGTATCTTAGGCCAAAAAATCCAAATACCTTTTTTTTACGTTTTGGTTGTGCAAGATAATACAACACTAATAACAAATATTTGCTTTTGGTTCAGAAAAAAACCACCCTCTGTCATATTAAGCTGTATATAGAAGACTGCTGGCAATTCTTGTTCAGCAAGGCCAAATATTACTATTTTTCTCTGATTTTAATGTGCTCCTCAGAGTCATTCTTTCTTAATCTGTTTTAAAGGTAAGCATCCCACTGAGAAACACTAAGAGATTTGCTTTTGCGTTTTTCACCAAGTCTTCAGGGAAAAAAAAGGTTCAATCATCACAACACAAGACACAAGTAAGGAAAGAGAAGCTCCTTAATAGTGAACCTCTGCTGAGCTTCAAGTCCTGTGGCTGTAAGTTGATATGGTGTCAGTAGATATGCAGGTGTGAGGGAACACAGCTTCTTCTCAGTCTCTCCACCGAACCTGTCTGCTCCCGAATGAGAAAGGAAACACTTGATAAATCTAAGCTGACTCGTAGTTCCATGCTGTAGCTTTTATCATGTGCTCAAACAGGATGAAAAATGGTGCATAAAGCCCACCCAGCCCTCAGAGTTAAATAGAGGACTCTTGATTGTATTAACAGTGGCTTTCACCTTTGCTTTGTGACTTCTACCTTCTTATTTTTAATCCTTTCAGAGCAGTGCACTAAACCACTATACAAAACTACTCTAGTAACTTACTTGACTTTCTCTTTAATTAAAAAAGTACAGATATGTATTTAAAGCACAGCAATGTCCTTCTCAAGGTTGCATACAGTGATTATGTATTATCTCAGGTGAGGGAAGGACAGGGGACTGTCATGTATCATTGTCCCATTAAATTTCTGGCAAGAAGCATGGAATTGTCAGGGAAGAGGTCATCTTAATCTCTAGATAAATTCACCCCAGAGAATCATATGCAGAAATAAATAGAAGCCAGGTTTCATTCCTGATCCTGTTTTCCACAATGTGTAATTATCATAGAGACATGGAAATATAGACTCATAGAGTCATAGATTGGCTTGGGCTGGAAGGGACCTTAATAAGATATAAATCTATATATATATGCAAAGTCCCCATAGATATACCTACATATACATAAATAAAATGTAAGAAAAAGTACTTTTTTAGTACCTGACAAAAAAATATCAAAACCAAAAACCAAACCAACAGGCTTGTTTACCTAAAATTGAAATTTAAACAACCAGTTTTCCTTTCTTTTTGTTGTTGTTGTTGTTGTTTTCAGTCAAACATCTTTCTTTGCTTATTTTATAATTTGAGGAAAGTGGTTGGCAGTCAGTGCAGGAAGTTAATTTCTCATGTGGGGCATTTTTTTTTTTTTCCACTGTAAAATGTATAGCACAAGAGACAGAATTCAATACAGTACCTGAAACTGGAAAAGTCTTGACAGAAAAGTTCCCAGGCTTGCAGAACACTCAGACGTCTGTTATGCATTTACAGATCAAGCTCAGCAAAACATTGCAAAGTTAAGCACCTGCACAATCGTAGCAGATATAAATGTTTAGCTAAAGGATTTACAAATCTCGAATTTCAGGACATGAGACGAGCTTCTTAGGAGGGAGATATGAATCATATCTACATAACAGCACTTTCAGACACTGTAATCGTTGTTCCTAGTAGAAAAATGCTTCTTAATTAGAGGCAGATGTTGAAAATTTTGAGTTATATGAAAATGTCGAAAGCCAAGTCTCTCAAAGAAAATAATAGGTTACTTGTTGGACTCTTATCTTTTTAGAAATAAAGAAATATAGAAATGGTAAAATTACACTTAAAATATGTATTTCTCTTCTGTATTCAGCACTTTTGTCTGCTTTGAGCTAGGCTGAAATCCAGAGAATTTGATTAAGTATAGTTTTGTCATAGCCAAGAATCCTCTCCTGGAAACATTAGCCTTGTAACCAACTGAACAACCGAAACAGGCCCACAAAAAAGCAATTTCTCTCTAATTCCTTGCTCTTTTACCACATTAAATCCCTGCTATGTCCTCTTCTTTGCAAAACCAAGGAAAAAAAAAAGTAAAAGAGAATTTATGTACATATATATGTATAATTTATATATATATATATATATAATTTTTTTTATTAGAAGTCTTTCCCACGTGTTCTTTGCAGCCACTCTGGTCTGACTCTGGTGAAGTACTGCTGCCCTGGAACAGTCCCTTTGGAAGAGATTATTCTGATCTCTCCCCGTTTACTAGCAAATATCTGTAACCCCTCTATTTTCCCTCACATTTCCCCAAGGAAATAGCTCTTTAGAGTTCTTTAAATTTACTTAACAGAATATCAGAGAATCAGAACTTTTAGGGTCCTACTGAGGTCATTTGCAGTGCAAGTCAAGCCATGTATTGTCATTCTCTTTGTAGCATGAAATCTTTATGTGTCAGTAGATGTCAAATGATGGACTAAATGCAAACAAAGGTAGGAGTTTAACCCTAAGATCACTTCTGAGACCCATTTTACAGAGTTGAGGTGTACACATGCAGCAGCGTTTCCCACTGCAGGGTCATGTCTTCCCTTCCACCCACATGAAGAACCATCCCTCTCTCCTGCTCCTCCCCATCCCAAGATGTATGGCCATCTCCAAAGGTGATGGAAATGACTGGATTTGGAGATTTCATACTGTTCCCTTTCAAATTTTAAGCAGAGTTCTTGATGAAGTCATGTATTTTAGACTTTGCCATCAGAAAACCTTGTTGGGTTTTTTTTTTCCTCCCCCTTACTCTATGAAACAGTGGCAGTGCACAGGAACATGCAGCTGATGTTAGTTGTTCAGCCTCCACTGAATTTCACCTCATGAGACGTAATTTGCGCACATTTAAATTTACAAATGTACACAGGAAGTTTATAACTGATGGTGCAACCCATGAGTGGCAGTCACTGGAGGAGAGGATTTCGTCTCAGTGGGCACTGGGCACCTGAATCTGCTTGGATTATGCTCTGCAGACTCCTGATGCCTTCATTTGGATTCAGTATTATATTGGGTTCTCCAGCATGGAGAAGAGAAGGCTCTGGGGAGACTTTAAAGCATCTTCCAATTCCTAAAGATGCTCCATGAGAGCTGGGGAGGGACTTGGGACAAGGGCGTGAACTGACTGGTCAAGTGGCTTCACACTCTCAGAGGGCAGGGATAGATTAGACAAGGGGAAGATATTCTCAGCTGTGGGGGTGGTGAGACCTTGGCACAAGTTGCCCAGAGAAGCTGTGCCTGCCCCATCCCTGGCAGTGTTCAAATCCAGGCTGAATGGGGCTCTGAGCAATCTGATCTAGTGGAAGGTGTCCCCGAGTGTGCCAGTGGGTTGGAACTGAATGATCTTTGGGATCTCTTTCAACCCACACCATCCTGTGATTCTTTGCCTCTATGATTCCATGACTTATTCAGAGAATGTCTCCTAAGAGCAGAGATGTGCTTGCTACTTTATATCCTGCTAAGTTCGAGTTGTTAATATCTGAGAAACTTGGGGTTTTTTTCATGGTTTAGTGAAACAGAATGAGACTCAAAACTTTGGGTGAATGGTTTCAGTGTGCTTAAGAATTGATAAAGACAAATCCATGTCCAGGTTCTGCTGGCTTTGAGAATCATGTTTATTCTCACTTGGGTTATTAGGAGGATCGGTTAATTATTTTGACTACCTGAGGAAAACATTGTGTTATTGCCAGAAGCTGATAGTTATCTGAATCATCCATTAGCTAACTTCTTGTTATCAAATAGGTACTGTTTTGTTTATAAAAGACCCTGAGTACTTGTGTTCAAGGATTCTGGATAGAGAAACACCCCAGATGGCTGCTATTGGGAGGCAGGTCTTTGGAGGAACCCCTGGGAAGGTGTGAGGTAGGGAGAAAATATGGTTTTCTTGTTGAAAAAAAAAAATGAATTCCTCATTGAATACTGGAGATGCATCCTGGCCAATTAGGGATAATTACTGAACAATTTTTAGCCTGGTTTCTTCAGGAAATGAGGCTTGAATGATCATTGTGCCTGTCAGTCCCACTTAATAACTGCTGGATCCATTCATCAGCTGCAGATCTGACAGAGGATGATGATGACAGAGCTACTCAGCCCTCACTGTGTTCTTGGTGAGAAGTGGCTGAGTTGTGGAAGATGCCAGGTTAATACTGCCTGAAAGAGAAAAAAATCAACAAATTCAACACTAAGACCTAGAAGAAATATTAAAAAAAAAAAAAAAAGTAAAATCAGAAATATTCTAAACTCAAGATAGCAAAGAGGCCTTTGCTCAGTAAAAGGGATATTGCAGATTCTATGGTATCTAGCAAAGGATTCATTCAATATTATGGATTATTTAACCCAGTGGGCAGGAGATAAAAATTTTGCAATTTGAATTCAGGAGTTCTGATCCTCAGATTATTCCTCATTCATCGTAAACTCATAAATATGATAAATATTCATAAATATGTTACATCACACACTACCTGTGACTGACAGAGGCAGAGTGTCGTGTCACAACCACATTTCCATTTAATTCCATCTTGCTTTCATATATTAACACAAACCATGAAAGAAAGAAAGTCAGTTCTGACAGTTTATTTATTTTATTTATATTTCTCTGTCAAAAAAAAAAAAAAGCATCCTTTAACATCCTCTGGGTAATAGGAATGGAACCAATGCTTTGATTTAATGACAGGATCCAGCACCTTCTATTGGCAGCAGTCTTCTGACTTGAGTCCTGGTATCCCAGCTGTTAAATGTTACACACACTAAATGGAATTATTAAAGGAGGACTGACTAGTGGGAAAACCAACAACATGGAAAGATGTTTAGCTGATTAATGTCTCTGGTACCTGATTTTTGAGGTGTCCATTAATTAAAATGAATTTCATCTCTTGCAGGAATGTATGTGTTACATATTCCATCACCCCTAGAACAGATATTGTAAGCTTTCTTCACATGGGAGTGTGAAACACCTCATTTCACTTTTTATAGAACTCCATGCATGCAAATTCCTTCCTGGCATTTCCTAAACACTTTTGAAAGGTTCCAGGCCAAGTAAAAAAAAAAAAAAAAAAAAAAAAAAAAAAAAACTGAGAAGAAAGGGTTTTTTAGTGAAGTCGTCTTCTGCAACTTGTTCTGAGCTGGAATACCACTGCCCTGATCAAATGCAGAACCTTCTTTTTTTGGGAAAAGGAATTCCCCCTTCTCTCTTTTTATCCATATATATTATTATTATTATCTCTCTACATTTGTACCCCCACCCACACACACACACACACACACGTGTACACTTACCATTCCCATCAAAATGACAGAACATACAGGATGCTTCAGGAAATTCATGTATACTTTCATGTTACCTTGCAAGTAACTTCAGTCTTTAGGTCTGAAAGTCTTCACACTCCTTTCCTGCTTTCTAAAGCACGACATGGAAAATAGTACCTGCAGTCTGTAAGATAGAGACACGCTGGATTAAGTAACCTGAGGCTGGATAAAGGAGTTTGGTGGTATGCCACTTTCTAAAAGAAAAAGGAAAAAAACTCCTCGTGATTTTAAGGGAGACTCTAATAGTCACAGAAATGATGACCCTGATGAGCAGTTTGGTCACCAAATTACTGGTCTTCTCAGTCCTTATTCTCAGCCAGCCCATGGTCCTACATGACCACACCAGATCCATTGCTGTTGATTTGATGAAACTATGCACACTGTGTCTCCAAACTATGCCCCAAAGGCTGCATTACTTGACAATTTCTGTGTCTGTAGGAACAGCTTCTACTAACAA
Organism: Pyrocephalus nanus; assembly: GCA_038380795.1. Taxonomy (NCBI): domain Eukaryota; kingdom Metazoa; phylum Chordata; class Aves; order Passeriformes; family Tyrannidae; genus Pyrocephalus; species Pyrocephalus nanus. Next base: position 3,140,135 of record CM076263.1, on the reverse strand, counting down.
TTTATAAGTAAAGTTGCATACAAATGGTGTCTGCAGGTTGTTCTGGGCACAGCACGAGCTGTTTGAGCTGGGATATCTCCAGGAGCACTTAAATTCCCCACCTGGGGAGAGCTGCTGCACCACTCAGTCAAACATTTTCTTGCAAAGGGTAGGAGTTAAGTCAACCACCTCGTCCCAGGTAAGTCCATCCTCTCAAACTAGTCCTGTCTCACCTGCTCAAACACAAGCTGGAGGACCAGGCAGGGAATTCACGACAAAGAGCATCTGGTGTGCTCAGAGGCACACCCCTGACTCCCTGCTGCCCCACAGTTATGGCTACAGGGTGAGACAAAGCATCTTCCCTTTTATTTTGTTAATGTACCTGTTCTTCCTAAGTTAACATGCATCAGTCAAGGACAGTGACATCAGGACTGACTTTTTCAGTCTCTTTACCTTCCATTCAGGCTACATGTCTAATGGCAGCATTCCTGCTCAGCAGTACTTGGGGCATTCAACACAGCAATCTTCCTCTCTAACATCTGACAGGTTAATCAGACTCCTGAATGCCAACCAGGCTGTGGGATACCTTTGTTTGGGTGCCAAGCTTGCTCTCTCATACATGTTCCAGCTCAGTACATCCTTTGCCACTTCTCTGTGTAGACACAAAATTTCTTATGCTATAAGAGGAAGCATTTGTGCTAACTCAAGTCATTTCTTGAAAGTCCTGTAACGTCTTGCTAACAAGGTTGCCAACATCAGCTGGTAAAATATCTCCTTATACCTCAGATTTGATATTCAGGTTAGGAAGAGCCCTGGTAGTATTGTCTCTCAGGAAATGAAGCCTAGATACAGAACAACATGTTGCTTAAAGAAAACAAGATGGAATGAGACTTCCCAAGATGATCTAGTCCATCTCTTTCCACAGACCCACCTAGGTGTTGCCATGACCACTAACACCCATGAGGGATTATTTTTGACCCTGTATTTCTATTTGTTTAATTTACAGCAGTGTTTCTGGTGTGTTCTGCAGGTCTGCACAGAGTTCCAGTTGTAGAGCAGAAAGTACCAGAAAATATGTTCAGGTAGCCAAGTGCACTTAAAGCCTAAGAAAGTTTGAAGGAGATGGAAAGGAGGATACAACATAATGAAAGCTCTTAAGTGTTCTATCTTAACTGCTGTCTGAGGCCACTAAACTATTATCTTCTTTTCTAGCAGAAGGAGGATATATGGATACTTTTTTAAAAAAATAGAGAGAGCTTTTCTTGATTCATCAGATTTACAGATGTTAAGGAAAGAGAGGTGGTGGTGCACATCGTCCTGCAACACAGAGAGGGAGAGTGGCTGTTAAAGACGACCTGAATCTCAATGGGCTTCTCAAAGAGGTTTGTGTGAAAAAAGAGTAGATACTCCCGGCTGTTCTCTGAGGACTGTGAGAGCAACACAACAAAAACCACTCTGAGAGCAAGAGCTGCTCTAAAGGCAATAAATAAGCATCTTCCTCAGCATACACATTACAAACAGCAACTCCAAAGGAAACATACACCTCCACTTCAGTGCTCTCTCAGCTGCCTATTTCCTTTGACTACAGGACAGAATGATCTCACTTAAAGAGAGAGAACAGTTGTGTTTCTGCTTTTCTCAGTAGTCTCTGTAGTTGGTGGACGTGGAAACAGAATGGCAAATAGGAAGAAGCGTGTTTGTTCATGGAAACAGAATGGCAAATTGGAAGAAATGTGCTTGTTCCAGCGTTCTGTGAGATGCTTGTATGGATTTCATGACTTGCTCTAATTGATAGCTCTTCTGCAGCTTAATGATGACAGCTGCATGTCTCCTCTTTGAGAGAGAAGGTGCAGGCAGAGGAAAGTTACCCCTCGTAGTAGCATCCGCATAACAAATACTATGATGCAGCAAAGGTGCCAAGCACACATCCCCCTGGGGCCCTCCATTATAAACTGCCCATCCTTCCTTAGAGTCAAAAACAATACCAGAGTCCCTGAAGACAAAAGTGTTAAAATAGTCAAGAGAAGAATTTTGCTGGAGGCTGAGCAGAAAATAAAACCCTGCTGGTGCCAGACTTGCAGCTATGCAGCTGGGATAGACACCAGCCAAATTCAGTAAAATGTGGGTGGGAGTTTTAAATCCCAGTAAGTCTTTGGTTGAAAACTTTCTTTGTTTGCTTTAGGGCAGGCAAAGTCCCAAAGATTTTGTTCCTTGGAATCCTTTATCCCTCCATGAGCATTGTATTGGTACTCTGGGAGGCTAAATGAAAGCTAAAGGTGACAGAGGTGTTTCAACAAGGCCAGGTTGGACACAGCTTGGAGAACCTGGCCTCATGAAAGGTGATTCTATCTATTGCAGGGGGCTTGGTCTTTAGGATCCCTTCTAAGCCAAACTATTCTATGACTCCGTGAAAATTAAAATAAAACAAAACTTTTCCAGAAAAACTGCAGACAGACCGTAAATTCTGCTCAACACTGTGTTTTAGCAAAGTCTATTCAATCACTGTACACATTTCATTTGTACCAATGTCTCATAGGGAAATAACATTCATGGGAGGCATCATCACAGCCTGAATAGATTGATACTGTTTACCTGATATTTTCAGCTGAAATTTTTCAGCTGAGAAATCACCAAGAAGCGAAGCACCGGAATGGTCACACATGGGTGGCTCAAGAGAAGCACACTGCTTTTCTGTTACAGTGCCAGGCTCCATGTCTTTAGGGCTGGTATTTCAGCAGAGGATTTGGTGATGGAAGTGGAATTGCAAGGGAAGGGGAGTCAGGATGAAGCTGGTTACAGTCAGAGATGCAACAACTTTGTATTCTTACATTTTGGCTACTTCCTAGCTGTGAGGCTCATGTTAAAGGCTGTGAATTTAAAGACAGGGCAGCCAGAAAACTTGCATGAAAAGTGGCAAGCCAGGTAGATAAAACTCTGTCGCAGTAAGGGCAGAACAAATGGTTTAATGCAGGCTCCTCTTTTTCAAATAACAGTGTTTCCACAGGGGAAAAAAAATACAAAGATGAGCACAGGGAGAAATATTTTCCATGCAGGAGGAGTGATTCTGAGATGATCCCTCTTTGTCAGGCTTTGTGTTTCTGGGAAGCAGGAGGAGGTATTTAATGTCTCCTTGCCCTGCTGACTGATCCTACAATGAACATTTGTTTCATACAGAATAAAGGAGTCCAACTCACAGGAGGCAGATGAGTGTCAGCATGGTACATTTCTTCCAGTTTTGAGCTGCCACTCTGCCTGCTGATGCACTATAAAACTGAAAAACCTGTGATTTCCTATGCTTCCTGCAACCTTGTCCAAAAAGTCTCTCACTACCACTACAGTTGGCCAAGAAAAATGGGCATGAAAGAATAACAGAATCATCAGGGTGGGAAAAGCCCTCTAAGATCATTGAGTCCAACCATTAACCCAGAACCCCTGTGCTCACCACTAACCATGTCCCCATGGACCACATCTGCATGGCTTTTGAACACTTCCAGGGATGGTGACTCCACTACTGCCTTGGGAAGCCCGTGCCAGGGCTTGACAATCCCCTCAGTGAAGAAATTTTTACGAATATCCAGTCTAAACTTCCCCTGGCACAACTTGGGTTCACTTCCACTGGTCCTGTCACTTGTAACCTAGGAGAAGAAACCAGCCCACAGCTGGCTATAGTCTCTTGTCATTGGGTTGGAAATGTCATTGGGTTGGAGCAGGAAAGTCTCTCCTCCTAGACCCTTCACCAGCACCTCAACATCTTGCATGTCGTGATGGGTTCAAACAGACATATTGTTGTTTCTTTTCTCTCCCATCAGCTGGCTGCAATGTGTGGACATTCCAGGTCTCTGACCTCAATCAATGTAACTTCTTTTGTTTGGCTTCCCTTACTCCCTCTTATATCTGCAGCTACAGACCTGATTGTGGCGAATTTGGGCAAGATCATGACTACTGGTCATGACAGTCCAGTAGCTCAGAGTATTCAGAGCACATGTGCCCAAGTCCCAAGGGATTGCAAATCCGTACTGAAAACTGTCCTCAAACTCTTCTGGTCTCTGGAGCTCATCTTGCAGCTTTTTGTGGCTTGGCACCCTTGACTCCTCATTAGACTGGACCAGAGAGGAGCCAGAGTGGGCTTTACAGGTTGGTCTGCCTGCAAGAATTGAGGACTGAACTCTTGCTGATGGAAATATGGATAAGCTGGAGAGTGTCAAAGAGCTCAGGAGGGATTTGAGTTTTATTTTCACACAAACAAGTACTAAAATCATTGATGTCTGGGAAGAGGCCTAAGAAATCCCAGTCAAGCCTAGGTTCAAACAGGAATGGTTCCCTATCTTCCAACTCCAGCAGACATTTCTCCATGTCTCCTTTGTCCCAGTGTTTAAGTGCAGTGACTGCCCTGACAGCCATTCAGTCCCAACCTCTGTAACAGCAGCATTTTTCAAAAATGGCATGAGCATCTTCCCTTACATCAGCCAGGAGGGATGATAGTAAGATCTTGTTCATATCTTTTCTCATAATCCAAACAGCATCAGATGTAGGAATGAGTCTGCTTTCCATGTCACATGCTGGAAGAGTGACCATCACAGCTTATGGTGATGATGACCATCGATAAGAGAACCCTGAGACACACAACTCTGATGGAATATATTCTTCCTTCTGTCCCCCCAGCCCAATATTAATGACCGAGCACTTGTACAACAAACTATGAATAACTTAATATTGAGTATAAAACTTACAGGTGAGATGACAGTTTCATTCTTTTACTCACTGTAACAGAAGAATCAGAAGAGCTTTACATCTTGAATTTAAGTTTTCTGTATGTCTGCCCAATGAAGTCTGTCATACATGAGGTAAGTCACATTTTTGCACAGGATCTTGAAGAGAAGAAGGGAATAAAGTCAGGTTAATACTAAGAGGGGACAGATCCTCTTTGGCTGACAATAAATTCCAAGGTAGTGACGTCAGAAGTTCTGCCATGGCCAGAAACAAGCTGGCTGAAAGTCAAATTTGCAGATCTCTGGGTTCCCCCACTGTGCTAGTCTACTTCAGATCTACGGCCAGCTTCGAAGGACTTTTCTTTTTTGGCCTTTTCTTTTTTCTGGTCTTCTAAATAAGTTTTTGTTTGACATCACTTCCTTTCCCTATCCCTCTTTTTAATTTCCCATCTCTAAAAATACCCTACCATTCTGTTGGCTAAACTTTTAAGATTTGTCTTCATATCCTAAAATGGGCAGAGGTTTGCAAGTGTAATCCTGCTGGAAGATTTCTCTCTTAGAGAAGCCCTTTCTTTTAACAGTGTCTACGTACATGTGTAATTATAGGATCAGACATGCATGACAACCACATGATTTTCCTTCTCAGCAGACAGTTTGTCACTGCAGATGTGGTATAGCTCACTATGTCTGCATCCCTAATAGAAACGTCACTCATTGTACCTCTCCTGCAGAAATAACAAACTATTTTCTATAGCTCTACTAAGACAGTAGATACTCAAAGCAGACAGAAAATCACAGCAGGGAAATTTCAAGGCTTTTTTTCTAGTTCCTTCTTTGTATACAAGAAGGAATAGCAGAATCAAAACTTGGACATTACCAAGATGTTATGTATATTAATATCTTTCTTTGATACTGTATTTGTTTAAATTATAGCCACGCATACTTAAAGGGTTGTGCTCCATGACCAATTTCCTTCCATGTGGTAATGAACAAATTACCATCATTATAGAATAGAAAGATGTAATTTTAAAAACCAAATTTTGAGGGGGGAGTGGAAGTTATGGACATTAAATGAACAATATGTTCTGTTGCTCAGTGCTTGTTTCCCTAAAGAATAATTCCCTATGTTAAAGAGACTCAATTTGGATTTATGCATGATCAAGTAATTTCATCTAACTATATTGCATATCTCCTTGTTTTCTATCCTGTCCACTTCTCATGCCATTAGTGTAAGATTTTCCAGATGATAATCCTTTTACTGTGTTCTGATACCGCTGTGCCCATTTACATCCCTGTAAAATTAAATCATAGCATTTCATCAGGTGCAAGACAACATTAGTGTGATATAAGCTCCTAGGAGGGTCAGTACTGAACAATAACTCACAATATCGGGAGTCTTAAAAAGAACAAATTAATCCACTGAATCACCCTTCCTTATTTAGTCTCACATATCCCACCTAACTAATGCTCAGTGTCATACTGGCAGGCTCAAGGGTCTCTTTTTTTTCTTTTTTGGAGGATTTGTAAGGCACTGTAGAAGATTCTTGTTTCCAACATCTGTGTATTTCTGCACTGGGGCACTTCTGCACTCTCCCTCTCCTTCAGGACCATTATTTCTATTATATAATTGCAGTCTAGGAGTGATTTAAGGATCATTCTATTTGGTTGTATTTACAGTGACCAACTCAGCCATCACTTCCAAAGTGTACCCCCTTCACCTATAACATCTCCCTGCTTTGTCTCTCTTCTCCCTTTACATTTTTCATGGCTTCAGGCTCACCTTATCTCTTCTGGACAGTTGTCCAATCCCATCAACAAGAAAATTAAAAATGTAGTTGTGTCATACTTCTTGGTGCTGCTCAAGGACATGAGGTTCACCTTTGTCCCCAAGCCTTCCTCCTGGTCCTTGATTTCTTGCCTTTGTGTCCTTTCCCTGTCTACATTAGTACACCTATATCCTAATGCTTGCTCTCTATGTGTTTTGTATTGTGAAAGAGCAATAGAAATAATGTCCTGCAAAAGTAATGGCACTGCAATTCTGCTGCATCTATATTTTGCATTCCTGCAGTTCCGTTTGCTTTCATGAGAAGCTTTGGACTTCAGGTCATGAGAAGATAAGCCTGAGAAAGACAGAAAGATTTTTTGTTTCAGCTTTCCTGTCACTAACAGAACTTTGAAGTCTGTCATGTGTTTATCTCCAGACACACATATTAGAGCAGCCAGTGACCAAATCTATCTGGTTACTGTGCAGCCTCAGCAAACCGTTTGGGAAACTGAAATAGGAGTTCGGAGAAGGTCTTGCCATAATGATACTGCTGAGTTCTCAAAAATAATTTAAAAGTAGCTGGGATGGTTTAAGAGATTTTGAGGTGTGGTTTTAAGTAGTGTTTTTCATTGGATGAGTTAGAAATCACTAGACCATGCCCACGTCTCTCATACTTGTTTTGCATCCTGTTGTGAAACATTTTTACTATACACAAGGGACTGGCAGCAAGACACATCCCTCAATATAAAGTAACTTCTTTCAGCAGGCATGAAAAGCCTCCCTACCTGAAGCTGACTCATTTTGACCCAAATCTGGAATCCTCCATCTTCTATTTGCCTTTTGACAGTAATTTGTGCTAGTCTTGAAGTATCTGAGGAAGTGTACTGAACTTTTTCCTAGTTAGTTGCTTGTTTTGGTTTAGGGTTTGTTTCTCGTTGTTGTTTGGGGTTTTTTGTGTTTGGGTTTGTTTTGTTTTTTTTTTTTTGGTGTGGTTTTTTGTTTGGTTGTTTGGTTTTGTGGGTTTTTTTTTGTTTTGTTGGTGGTGGGTTTTTTTTTTTGGAGGGGGGTAGTAGGAGGTTAAGACCTTTTTTTCATGCTAGGAAAGCAAGGTACATGAGCTCTTATCTTCTATCAGACATATAACCCCTCATAAATTATTTCTGAGTACACAAGCTTTGTAAAATTTTAACCTCTCTGAAATTAGTTTCCTCCTTTCTCACAACAAAGAAGGGCTTTAGCATTGCCCAGGTAGAACTTGCTCAGGTATACCTGAGATCAGGTGGGTTAAGATATAAAAAAGAAAGGCTAAATTCCTAGCAGGTGTAATTAATCCAGATATGTGGAGTGTGGGGGAAGCTGAACTCTTTCTTCCCATTTTCAGCTGAAAAACAGCTATCGCTCAACTTCATGGGCACAGAAGATTTTCCCAAAGCAAGAACAACCTCTGGCCTATTGACATCCAGTCCATTATCTGATTGTTCAAGTAGAACAAGATGTTAACACAGGCATTGTGCAATTTTGTAGGATAAGTATTTGAGACCCACAGATGATGTGATGGGTTTTTTTACTCAATTGCAAAACTTATTTAGTCTGTATCTGTAACAAATTAAAAAGTAAAAGAGGTCATATCTGCCATCTTCTTTCAATGGGTTGACCAGGAAACAGCCATCTGCTCGAGGCATTTGGCGGTCTCTCCATATATAAACCCAAAAATGCTTCATGAGTCTTTCTCGAAGCGTCGTGAGCGGGTAGTGAGGTAAGATACATCCATCTAATAATTCCATCTCTATTTTGCAGATGTTTGAGAAAAAAAATGAAACTACAACCCAAACCTTTTCTTTTACTTTTTTCTGCAGTAAACATGAGAATAACCTTTCTTTTAAGAGTTAGTCTTTATAATATTTAAAATCAAATATTTCCTTCATGACCAAAAACTATCTTGACAGAAACTGATCTAAACCTAGAAGGTTTGACTTTTAGTTTATTAGACTAATTTTTTATTATCTTTATATACTTATTGCTTCAAGAACATTTTGGATTGTCACACAACTTTGCTGTGGAAAAGCTTATTCTGTAACCTCTCAGTGAGGTTCATGTCTCAGAAAATTAGAAAATCTTTGAGGAAAAAAGACCCAAACATTTCATTTATACATGCAGATTATGCAGTTCCAAATATAAGATTTTGAGGGGAGGGTTTTTTGGCTTTTGTTCTTTTGCATCAAAGAGAACTAGTGTGTCAGACAGTCTAACACATGAATTTGTAACTTGGTGCTCCTGTATGCCAGTGGTGTGGTTGTTTAGTGCATGCTTTGAGAGCTGATTTTAAAGGTCTTAAAGAGTCGGTTTTAAAAATTTATATTGATTCAGTAGGGGATGAGGATGCTTGACATGTTAAATTATTAGCATTTACATTATGAACATGTTAATTACTGTATTTTTAATGTTGTTAGCTTTTTAAGATATGAGTATTCTTAAAGGGACACCAGAAGATTTGCAATGTGCTGGAAACCAGTGTTACACAAACCAGCATTAGGAATATTTCTTCATTTCTTTTCACTCTTCAGTCTCCCATTTTACATTTCAATAACGATTTTCTATTCATTTGTCTCTTGCACCTGAACTCCAAGGTAGCATAAAATAAATAAATGAATAAATAAAGGAAACAAAAACAAACAAAAACCCAAAGCCCAAAACCAAACAAAATCAAACAAACAAAACCAACAGGAAGCAAAAGAGACTAAAAGACAGCATTTAATCATTCAGTTTGCATTGATCTGTGATAATCCAGTCATGAACTGTGCTATAGATTCCCCCACCTCCCCTCTCTGCCATTACGGCCACAGCAATGCTTTGGTTTTTTTAGCTAAAAGCATCTGATTCATGATGGTGACCAGCAAACAAGCAGAGTAAAACAATTTACAGACATGCTTCCTGTCCTTTTCTTTGGGAAAAAAAAAAAAAATTACTTTAGCTGTAGGCAATCAGAAGTTGCTGTGCAGCAAAACAAAATGAATTTTCCTATAAGCGATGCAGCTCTATATAACATTGTGTCACAGGCCATAGAATAATCTTTCCCTACATGTCTGGGATTTTCCAGCCACACCTGGACATTGCACTGGCACATACTGTCCCGAGAAATCCCTCTGGGAGAAGGAGAGGTCTAAAACTTGCAGGGTGTATTGGGTTAATGAGGCCGAGGCAGAGATAAGGCGATTGGTAAATCGAAGCCTGCTGATAGTGGTCAGGGTCCAAAATGATGCAGCAAGATCTCTATGTCGGTACAGGAGATGGAGATAAGGGACAATATCAGATGGATGTCAAGGAAACCTCTCAGATCAGGCTGGGGTACCTTGCTCCTACAGTCATAAAGCCCAGCTCTTAAAGCTGAATTCCCAGAGATGTCCTCCAGGACAAGGAGCTCCAGAAGAAGAGGTTTTTCATACATCAGTGAGAGGAAGCTTTTTATAAGGTCCCAGTCAGAGTGTAGGGTTAGCAATTAGGATAGGATAGGATAGGATAGGATAGGATAGGATAGGATAGGATAGGATAGGATAAAGATAATTTCAGTTGCAAGGGATCTACAATGAACATCTATTCCAACTGCCTGACAAGCTCAGGGTTACTGAATATTAAAACAAATTCTTGGGGGCATAAGAAATTATTAAGGGCAAAACAATTCAATGGAAACACACATATCCAAATTTAGGATTCGGACCATTGGTGAGTCACTGGAACTACTGAATGGTACTCATGGACAAAACACTAGAGGAACTGTGCTTAGAGGCTGGATAGGAAAGAACAGAAATGAACCTAAACTTTTTTTGTATGTAGTCTTCTTCAAGATGTTGTTACAGATTTCACTCAAGAAATTTGCGATGAACTCTCTATATGTCCCGTTGTTTGTTTTTTTTTAAAGAAGACCTAACTTGGAAACAGCAATCACAGTTCTCATTTGCCTGGAGGTGTCCTTCAAAATGCTCGTGCTTACTGCCTGAGCAAGGTCTTGTGATGCAATGGAGGTGCATGATAATGTCATTAATGAAAACCAGGAGAGTCAGGCAGCAGGGCAGGAGGCAGAGGGGAGCAGCTTTCAGGTTTCAAACTGAAGGCATGATTTTATTCAGTTGGGCATTACACATAATCTTGGGGCTACACCTTCCAGCAGTGTGGCTGCACACGTGTCTGGAGCTTCCATCCCTGTCTTCTGGAGTCTGAAAGCCTGAGGCTCCAAGATGTGTTTCTGCATATTCTTTCTTCTGGCTGGTCTTGTTATATCATACCATTTTCAATCTGTGGGAGGGTGGAAAGGAGGAGGTGCTGAAAAGCTCCAGGAAAGCAGAAGGTTTCTAATTTCTTCAATTCAACCAAGTGATGGAAAATTCGCCAAAAATTTTTTCTAGTGTGATTTTTCAAGCTTTCAGGAAACTACTCAGTAACCCAGTAATTTCTAAAATCTTGCAGAGAAGTTGATATGATGAGCAACTTTTCTTCTTGGCAAGAAATAGGTTTGGGTCTGCCTTGCCCTCTGCTAGCACAACTCTAAGGTTTTGGTGTGGTTTTTTTTTTTCTTTTACTTTCAACCATTTTTATTAGTACTTAAACTATTATTGTTTGAGTTTTGTTTCAGTTTTCTGATTCATAATAAAACCCGATGTTGTGTGATCACCTGAATCCAGGTCTGTATGACAAGCATCAGGTTCTCTGAAAGCTGCCAATGTGGCAAAACCTCTTCGTGGGGAAAGCACATCCTGCTTCTTGGACTCAGGGAGCTCCAAGAATAGAAATACTATACATTTATAAAGTGATATTGCCTAGTTCAAGACAAAAGTGTTAAAAACCAAGTTTACCTCTTGTTGGCTACATTTTAGCCTGTGCATCCTCACACTGGACTTACTGAGGGCTCACAAAGCTGGACTTTCTGAGTTCCAGCTCAGTAAGTCTTTGCACACATCCCAAGAAAAAGAGAAGGAGGTTGCAGGATGCTCTGTGGAGTTTGGCATGAGCAGATTAATATCTTTCTTAGTGGGTTTTTATTTCACCAACCAGCTTTTTAGCTCAACACCTTTATTCTTGTCATCTTATGTATGTTCTAAAGGACATTTCTCACACATCTCGAGAAGCCTATGAGTCAGTATTTTTAAACTTGAAATTAGGTTCCTAAAACTCTATCCATGAATATAAATTCTGTCACAGTTTTGGAAAGTGTTAAATATTCTGTAAATGTCACCAAACCAGAGTTTTGAGTTGAATTAGCTTATAATATATAACTACTTTCCAAAAGTAATTTATGTGAAAATATACAGGGGAGGAATGAAAAATCAGGAATCAGTAATCAACAATAAAACTTGCCCAGATCTTCTACATCACTGCTGGTTTTGTTTTTGATAATTGTGTCTTTTTTTTTCTTTTCTTCAAAACTAAAACCTACATGAAGGCTCTGACAAGCAATAAAAATGAATTTTGTGTTTCTTTCCCAATTTCTACTTTACAGAAGGTACTCTCCTTTTATAAATGTTTTTGATATTTTGAATTTAAAAAAAAATGAAATACTATGCTGAGAAATTTTTTTCAAAATGGGCACAGAAAATTCTCAACACATATCCCAGTGATAAAGTTTTAAGGAGGAGCTTTAGTCAAAGTGGAGTTTATGTGCTTTTCATACATAAGATATTACTTTAATTTCTACTTTTGGGTTTGAAAAATTCTGGCTTCAAAAATTACTTGTTTCTTCTAAAGTCCAATTCAAGAAATATTCGCGCCCTGAACAACAGCTAATAAACATGTATTTACTCCAGACATGGTTTTAAGTCACCTCCAAATGAACAGAAACATGTTATTGAAGCCTGTATTAAACATTTCCCCTGTGAAATGTTCTGACCAGGACTGGATTTAAATGCACACTAAACTCAGACACACCCTGTCTCAGACCATGCATTGTATGTGAAATCATAATTCCCTCTTCCCAAGCTCTTGGATACATGGGAGGCAGAGAAAAAGTTTTTAAATTTGCACTTGAAATAATGTGAAATGAGTTAACTAAGTTCAACCCAGCCTTAAAATGAGATAAACACTAACCCTAAACAATCTGTTCTTTCATTCAGGTCCAAGCAACTCTTCCTGGAGCTTTTTCTGGTTTGGATTTCTTACCTCTGGCACCAACAAGAGAACTGAATCTCCACGCCATTCCACCACTGAAGTGAAATGCTCTGACTTGCTGGTGAGTGAAACAAAATTTACTGATTAGATAAATGTGATGGAGCCCCAGTGACCAGCAAGAGCTGCCGTAGATAATGTGGGGGGTTTGCAGAGTCAAGATTGGTGGATTTGGATCTGTGTTGGGTTGGATGTGTTTTAGTGTGTTTATCTGTTCCCCCAAGTGCCAAGTAACTTCTGTCCTGCAAAAAAACAGGAGGGCAGCTCTTCCCTAGCAAATTCTTTTGCTCTCACTTACAGCCTGTTAAGTTTGGTTCACCCAAAAAAAGAGCTAAAAACTAATATTAAAAGTACTTAGAGTAAAAATGGTGCTTGGAGAGTGTCTTTCAAGTCATACCTCAGTATAGCCAGAGGCAGGTGAGACAGGGAAGAGAAAGGGATCAGGACAACAGCAAACACCAACCTGTGCAGCTACCCTTGAGATCAAAGGTGTGTTCAGGGAAAATACTTTGGGTAACACCTGCAGCAGATGTGATGAATTAACCAGATGATGGTGGAGGGTCACTGAGAAGAGCCTGACTTAGTGTACAGCACACGGGCTACTGTGTGTTCTTAACATTTTTGTGCTCCCTTCCAACAAATGCCTGTTCTGCTTGAGTCTTTGCTGCTTGTACTATTGGGAAAGGAGCAGCCCACCCCTGGAGAAAATAAGATTTCTCACTTCTTAATTATCACTTTTCAAAATCCTATGTGTAGGCACTTGGCTTTACACTCATCAAACATTGCATTTTTTTGCCAAAATCTAGTCCCTTACAGCAGAGGACTTTTTTTTTCTTTTTTTTTCATGACAACTGTTGCTTTATCTCCTCACCTCAGTGAATTCTTGGTGGGGTTTTTTTTGATAATTTTCTAAATCCCATAAGGTACAGGGAAGTCATGGGCACCCTGAAAATGAAGTAGCAAGTTACCTTAAGAAAAATCACTCTTACAGAAAATGGAAAGAAAGATTTAATAGAAAATTGTGCAAATAGGTTTTAATAGAAAATTATGACCCTTTCCTTCCAGTGCAATGTAATCAATGTTTAATATACAGATCTCCTTTCCACAAGGAGAGAGAGACACATGAAAGGTAGGTGTAATTTTCCAAACATTGGATTTCTTCCAGTCTGTCTAGATAAAGTACAGACATTCCAACTGATTTACACAGAACCATTTGGCTTTTAAACCTCACATTTCCAGAGAAGAAAACCTCGAACGCAAATGTTTTCAGATACGTGTATTGCTTATAAGCTTTTCTGGACAATTTATTTGCTTTATGAGTTTGTAGCAGCAAGAATTTTTACTTTTTCACCTTTTGGTTTTTCTGAGTCCTTTTGTTTCAGAATGAAATTTTTTTCTTCCCTTAGATCATTACCTTTACAGCTAACCCTTTGTTGGTTACAAATGTTGGGTACATTTACTTGTGCAAGTAGGCTTTGGGTTCAGGATGGGGTCAGCAGACCTTATCTGAGCTGATAAATGTGGGGTTTTGCCTATGAATAGGATTGTGGGAACAAAAAACCCAGGTATAGACCTGTACTCTGCAACAACCTTTGCTGTGAGTGACTCTGCAAAGATGGGATCTGCTGGGGCTTCTCTTTGTGTGTGTTTGCACAACTGAAACTCCACGGATCATACTTGCAAAGCCTTCCTTCCCCCCTCCCTCCCGGAAAGCCGTATCTGTCCTTATCTTCTGCATTAATCTCTCCCAGCACTGAGACGGTAAAGTTAGGACACAGGATGGCTTTGTCTGCAGGAGCACATTCAGACTAGTCTTCCAGACTAATTTTCTGCTTGGGTTACTTTCCTAATTATAATTTGTGTTCTCATCATGTCGTGGAAGAGTACATTTTAAATGAGCTTGCAATGCACGGTGTAGAATACCAGTTTAAAGCCCTGTCCGTAACCTGGAATACCAGCTTTTAATTTGTCGTAATGCAAATGCCATAATAACTGCAAGTTTTCAACCCTGTGATCTAGTTATTTTTTTCCCCAGCTATTTGTAAACTGAAGGTTCAGGTTTCGTTTTCCCACTCCTTGTGTAAGACCACTGGGGCAGGATGTTGATCTACCTCCTTACAATCAGAGCTCTGTATGTTATGGATTGTGTTCCAAAACACTATTAAATTTGTGGAAAGGGGAAAAAAAATTACATTAATTATGCCCTCTATAGCCTTCTTATGCTTGCTAATAGTTTTTAAATGGACTGTTTGGGTTGTTTTTTCTTTCTTTTTTTTTTTTTTTTTACTGATAACCACAAAAAAAAAAAAGTTTCTTTCTCTAAATTAATACTAGAACTATTTCCTGGAAATGGAGGAATAATTTTTATTGAGTGACAGAAATATGATGCCTGATTCTGGCTAGAGTAGAAGCAGCTACAATTTCAACTCTGAATTAACCACTTACTCCTGGGAAACAGTCTCATGCAAAAATTTCAGGGGCATCTTATTCTAATGAGTACATTGAGTCTTGAGAGGCACTGTTTTAAAAGAGTGGTGCCATGCACAAAAGCATGTGTATGGTGAAAAAAAAAAGTCATAGACATTGCCTACAAATTTACTTTAATATCTTTATTTGCACACCTAACCTAGCCTGATTTACCTTATCATAGCTTCTACCTACAGGTACATCACTGAGCCAGGGTTTTATAACAAGATAATGTTGACCGCCTGTGAGGTGGTGGTCACATGAAAGCCAGACTGTTTCCTACACTGTGGGATTGTAACCTGTTGTTGGGACACAGCAGGATAAAAACAACAGTACCCACTCAGCTGCACTGGGTGTGACACTTGTCATGTCAGAGAGAGGAGGAGCCCGGCTTCCACGTCTCCCTGGTCCCACCCTGCAATCTGTTGAAATGAGATTGCACGTTGGGATCTGGTTTGTCTCTGAACAGTGATGTTTAGTTCTCATCCTTTGTAGCCTTACGGGCAAAATCTCAATGCAGCCCTGGTGGGTAGTAGTTATAGACCATTAGCTGCAAGACTAATTCTCTGTGGAAGTGTAGGATAGCATGAGCACTTGCTGTCCCAGTGCAGCCATATTCATTTGAGGGTTTTTGCATCACAAGCATGAGTGTTTTCCAACAGGATACAGATGAGTTGGAGCGTGTCGTGATAAAATCTGACTGTTTTGGCCCGGTGTGCCCCCTAGGCACAGCTATCTCCACCATGGATGTGAGAGGGGTGCCTCTTCCTTTGCAGAGAGCTCAGGAGAGGAATGGTGGAACATCTTCCCACCCTGCCCACCTTGGGAGTGACGGCCCAAAGGAAGGAAAACCAGTGCTGGTGTCCCACTGCTGTAGAAGGGATAACTGAAAGAAGTTTGACCTTTTGTCTCTCAGTAACCACGGGATCTTTCCCCTCATTCAGGCTGCTGAAAAAACACCCAGCTGATGCTGGAAATTAACTTGCCTGAGGAAGAGCACGTGAGGTCTCTCAGCCCTGGGCATGGCAGGACAGGGGGATGCAATGGTCCCCGGGAAAGTGCAGCTCAGCGCTTCAATCATCTCCCCAGACTTGAGCAGCTGAGCTGTGGAAATCACTTTGACGTAAATCTCTCAGCAGTCTTTTTGTCCGAGATAAATGGTGCATAAAGGAAATGCAAAAATTGTTTGGTGGACAGGATTATCTGCGTGTTTACTGCTCTCAGCACTTTTCTTTTGTCTTTTGACTGTGTAGTTCCCCTCGGTGTGAATAGCTGTGCACGCAGCTAAAGCTGCTGAACACAAGCAGGGTGTGAGTGAGCTCTCCCTTTAAACCTGTGACAGCTTTGCACTTGTGGTTGAAAGAAATGTCAGGCTAAAAGAATAACTAGTGGTAGAAAGTAATTATTTTTCATTCCCAAGGTTGTCTGTTCAGTGTTAACCCAAATGTAAACTTCCTATAGTTCTTCATCATTATCATACCTCCGGATTTCATTTGTTTATTTATTATTTATTTATTATTTTCATTTCCATTTGCTATTTTACATATGAACCCTCATACATAAGTGCACACAGTTGTGACACCTCATACTGTTTTTGTTTCATAGTATGCCATCCCTTCAGGTCTATTTTAGTTTGTATTATTCTGTTGCCATAACAAGCTGATGATATATAATATTTGTATAAGGATTCAAATCAATGTTTATCACATCAGAGCACTATCATTTAAAAGGAAAGCACAAATCAATAATGCATTAAGCAAGAGAGAAATGAATGATTTGAATTTGTTGTTCTTCTCCCCTCTAATACTTACAGAAGGAATTGCATTGTTTAAATGAAGTTTGATCATTTTTAGACTAAGTTAGTCTGATTTGATACATCTAATAGTAGTTAGCATAGTATTCATCATGTGATAAATAGTGGAAATGCACAATTATCATATATATTTTTCTGTTTGTTAGAGCTTCTTATTCATTAAAAATATTTCACTATATTAAAAATACTGAGGGTGAGGGGCCGGGGGGGGGGGTGTTATATGGTTTTCCAAGCTGAATGAAATAGCTTCTTTAAATATAGATAAAATTATGCATTTCAAGTTGGAACCATTCATGTTCAAAAAGCTTGTCTCATGAAAAATGAATAGAGCTGCTTTGAAATAGAAAATGTTACTCTTTAAAAAAGGGATATATTCAATCTAGGAAATGTTAGGAAGTGTAACGCTCCGGGAAAAATTGCAGAAGTTTTGCTTGGGGTTTGAATTTTTGACTAAAACAACCAGAGGAATAGACATAAATATGTGACAGCTGATCAGCTCAGTCTTTTTTTTTTTTTTTTTCTCACTGATAATTAACTTTTAATTGCCTTGTTATAGTTGGAAGAACAAAACCCACCATTCTCTGATATCATGTATGTGTTGAAACTCAAGGAAGGGCCTGATATTCTTTCTCTGAACCTGTCCAAAACCTGAAGAAAGCCAGATGGTCTCCTGCATGGGAAGATGGGATAAATGAATAAGTACATAGAATTCAAATGCACCTTTAGCCCTACTTATTTCCTAATTCACCAGCAATAAAGTGGTCATTGCTGATGACACAGGGAATTCCTTGTGGTTTTAAAATACAATGACAGAATATCCACCAGGAACCACAGCAGCTGTTGCTTTTGCTGGGGATGAGTGTCCTCTATTGATTGGTTTTCATAGCCTGAGCTTAATAAGGTTTTTATTTATGATGACATACTTTGTGATTGCTTATTTATCTGCTGTGCGTAAAATGAGCTTGGAATTAGGATACATTTTTTACCAAAAGGACGCCTGGATTCTTGAAGAGGCTATTTTATTCCGAGGCATATACCAAAATTAAACAGAAAAGAAAAAACAAAAAATACCCACACTAGTCTTGAAATTACCCAGTCCCTATTCTTAGACACCCTCATCACTGAGATGATGATTTCCTCTCTTTTAGCTCAATTTTAAGTTCATTCCGATGTCCCTGTGAGGAATTCTATTTTCTCTACAATAATTCTATCTTCAAATGTGAAGTTACAATAGAGGCTGAAATCAGCACAGTTTTCCACAAGTTATTTGCCTGAGAGGTCACTTGTAATCTAGACTGGGTCCACAAAGTTGTTGAGCAAACACAGAGGAGAAAAAGCAGCAAAGACAGTTAAACACAAAGTTGTACAGCTCTGGGTCAATAGGTTCCTGAGCTAAATCAACAAGAACTATAGTGGAGAGATGACTTGAAGCTTCCTCTGTTGTCACACAGGGGCTTTCCTGCAAGGCTGTCAGGCGTGGAATAATGACCTGGGTGTTCCTGACCAAAATTAAAAAAAAAAAAAAAAAAAAAAAAAAGGTGTTCTTGTCTATGCATTCACTTAAATAGAAGTAGACTTAGATTGTGGCAACATTTGCTGAGTGGTTGTGCATTTAGGATGATCATGGGTAACCATGTTATTGAAAGCAACTCAAGACAGTATCACTGCTTGCACTGGCAGCCTCTTTACAGGACTCCAGATAGCATCAAGGTAACTGTTCTATAAATTAAGCTACAGGTAATAACTAAATCTGGAAGAAAAGAAAAAAAAAACAAACCCAACCTGCCAAACTTTTAACCTTCTGGTTAATATATTTAATCAATTTCAAAGTGGTGTAGTTATGTTTTAGCCGTAGCTTTCCAATTGCTTGCTCGATAGGGTTGTTGATTGACACAGTGTTATTGCATTTTTATTGACTTTTAAGGTAGTTTTTACAACATTCAAGGTGCATAAGTTAACAGAAAAGTAATGTAGTAACATTTCAAGATGGAAGGAGGCCATAAAGATGCAGAGCAGGTATAATTTACAATAACAGGAAATTACAAATTAAGGATAACTCCCTTGGTCCCATATGTAGTTAGTCCCTCTGTACATGTTTTCTGAACATGTCAGTAAAACATGAAGTGTTTGCATACCATAAAAAGTTAATGGATGATAGAGTTGGCAAATACTTCAGGATTATTATTGAGATTATTTTAGATATGATTAGGCTGAAATTCAGCTGCAAACAAGTGTGCATACAGGATTTCTGAGCTGTAAAAATGTTAATTATTTGAAGAACTGGGTTTGGTCTAAATCAAGAAAAGCCAATAAAAAAAAGATGTGGACTTTTAAGTACATGTAAGGAACATAAAGATAAATATAATATTGAAAACAGTAAAACACATTCCCTGAGAGCTCTCTGTACGAGAGCTGTTTCAGACAAGCCATTTGGGTTAATAGAGTCTGCATGGCCTCTCTTTAAGAAAATGTAGTTATGTGGAAAAACTTCAAAGCACACACTTGCCAAGTTTTTTTTTTTTTCTTTTGGTGTTTAGGTAGGTATATGCACTCTCTGACTGCTACTTGTTACTGTGCCTTTTTGTTGAATGAATTCCACTAAAACTGAGTATTTTAGGAGTTTCTCATCCTGCTTTTGGAGGGCACATAGTTATATTTTGTACGTTGATGATCTTCTAATAATTCCCTATAGAAAATCTAATAATTATTACCAGTAATTTCACAGCACTCACCCTTCATCTTTTGTTGTCTGTGTTTCCCCATGTATAAGACATGAGAATTATATTACAGGATCGCTCTGAGTTCAGCTGTCCAATATTTTTAAGGCTATTTTAGAGTTATGTCAATAATTTTCTCAAATTTTCTTTTTCTTATGCAACATATTGTCTTTCTTTTTTTCACATAAAGAGCTCTTGTGAGGCTGTTTCTTTTCTTATAGGGTCCCAGAACAGATTTTGCAATCAGAAACCTAAGAGTTTGGGTGTTTCTTATTCAGTAAAACCCTTCTTCTTAGTCACTAAATACCAATCACATTGATCAAGTCTACCTAGTATACTGGGGAAAAAGAGGTTAGTCATGATACAGAATAGTATTATTCATTATCACTTGAATAAACACACTTGGCTTCTTGAACTAGTTTTCAAAGACGATTGATCATCCTAAGTCAAAGTTCTGATGTTGGTGAAATGAATTTCCACAGCACACCCCATTTCTCTTTACTGGCCACAGAGAGGACCTAGGGTGACCAGCTCACGCCTAGGTGAGATGAACTGCACCCTGAGACCAGAATAGCCCTGATCATGATGGACTTCTCTGCAACACACAGCCTGTAGGTGTTCTCCCAGGAATTTCTCCTGCAAATGTCCTCAGGTGATGAAATTTGTGTCAGACTCACCAAGCTAAAGTAAAGGAGTCTGCCCAAAGACCTCATAAGTTCTCAGCCTTACAGTTTCCAAACCAAACTCTCAGACTAAGAGGAAAATGTCCATGACGTGCTGATATGAAATATCTATGGGGAAAGACCATCCCCGTGGGCAAAGAGTCAAAAATCTTAAGTGTGTTGCATATTGTATCCAGTAGCACACATGGTGACTTGGAAGGATGCTTGAGTTGAATAAAAAACTTTGCCATGGGTGCAGACTTTCCATTTTATTTAGATGGGCCAGTCAGAAAGAAGCAATAATGAAAGGAGGGTTACAATTATTTATTAAATTCTTCAGAGCTTTCCCATAAAACTATAGCAAAGGCATCTCTTCAAGGCATTTTGACAATTAGGCATTATTGTGTTGTCTTTACACATGGGACTTGCTGCTGTTGTTGCAATCACTAAACTTTCTCTCAGGCATCAGCACCCACCTTATTATGATCAAAAATTCTCATCATTAATCCCATTACATTGTTCTTGGTCATGGGAGAAATTCGTCAGAAGATGATCTCACCCTGCTTAATCTCATTAGTTTAGATTATTTCTTTTCTATATATCCTTATCGTAATCTTAGCATCACAACCCTTGGGAAGTTTGGCCCCAGCAGTGCTGTTATGTGCGTTGGTTTTTTGGTTTGAGGGGTTTTTTTTTTTGTTCATTTGGTTTGGGGTTTTGGGGAGGTGTTTGTTTGTTTGCTTGTTTGGGGTTTTTTGGGTTTTTTTTATTTTACAATTTGATAAGGAAGTTATCATTTAGTCCTCAATTGCCTCTGGTGAGGAAATGACTCAGCAGGTGACTACATATTGTGGCTCTCAATTGCCTCCCCTTGGTAGGACTCTGATTTTTAAAGATCTGCTTCTGTGAAATGCCATTTTTCACAGGTATCTAGACAGATACATCATTTGCAGTCTGCTGTATCCCTGACTGTATCACTCTGTTTTGATAGAACCAGCTCAATCATACTGAGTTGTGCCTTCCCTCAGAACACAGTCAAAATTTCAACTCTGAAAATACTGTCTGAACTGCCAGCTAACAGTGGCTAAGCCTGAACTCCATCAATGACTTTTTGAGGAAAAAAACTCACGCTCTTCCCTGTATCTAATTTTCTCTTTCTGCAGGTGTTCTACAACACAGTAATGTTTTCTCACACCGGAGTCCTTTCATTCTTTACAAGGCAGGTAGAGGAGAAAAGGCTCTTGATGTTGCATATCCTTTATAGGTGAAGCTAGCAGTCACATTTGTTGGAGCACAGGGCTTCATGTGAAGCCTAGGTCTTGAGTTCATGTTTACCTTACCAGATTCAAAATAGACCTTGTGGCTCCTACAGGGATCTCAGCAGACACCAGATTACACTACATAAATATAGGTGTTATTTTTTTCTTTTTTCTGTGTGTGTGTGTGTGTAAATGATGAAGCTGATGAAAAAACAATCCAAGATTTATTTTTTTTTAATCTGAAAGGGACATCAGTTGACTGTAGAGCTCTCAAACCTAGGGAGGAGGACGCCTGCCTTTGAAAGGAGGTAGATCTGTGTGCTCATCTCTCTTTCACTGTTTATGCACTTTATCTAATGACTCTTTCATGTAAATCATCTCCCTCTGACTTAGATTAGAGCCCTTGGAATAACTAAATGAGGCTAAGGCACACATTAGTATGTGGATATACTCCTCTGAGGTCTCGTAAGATTATTCATGAGTATACCAGTGACCACAGTCAGTTCTGAATCTGTTTTCAGGTCCCCTGTGTTCCCCAAATGAAGCTTTTCTGAATATTTATATGTCATTCATGGTTCAAGATGGGTCTTTATACTTCAGGCATCCAGTCACCGGCTACATTTAAACTGACCAGTCTGACCTATGACTTAAATAAAACACAACACATAATGTACATTTTGTAGGGAGTAGGAGCCATTCATGAAGGCCTCATAGTCCAGAAACTGTTGGTCAAAGCTGCTTAGTGAATGTTTAGAAATAAATCAATTTTCAAAAATCAATCCTGTCTTGCAAAGAATTTCCAAGAATAAAAGTATCTACACAAAGTATCGACAGCCACAATTCAGACAGCTCTGTGGTGAAGGCTACTCTGGGAGTTAAAAACTCATTTGAACGAAGATACAAGTCATTCATGAGCTCAGCTACCCCCAGCAATTCAAAAAAGCTGATCACAGACCACTTGTGCAGGTGTATGGGATAAACTTACTGTGCTTTATTCTTTAGTGCAGTTGCACAGACCATTTGCCATATGCTTCCAGAACTCGTGTGAATTTGTGTAGTCAGATGAATTCCACTAGAGAATCATTGCATTAGTAAGTGTAGTCTCCTAATCTTCATGATTTAGCAGTTTTTACCTTCTCTACTATTAAGCCAATCAATTCATCTATCAGCTATTAATATACACTTTTGTGATGTCTGTTTCCACACCTTACATTTCTGCTTTGACTTCCTCAGGCTCATTTTCTCCATTTTATTTCTTCTTATTTTTTTAGTCATAATCCAAAATCCTTCAGCTTTAGTCCACAACTTCTTACGGGGTGGTATCACTCATGTTCTTCCTGTTCAGTCCTTCCTTCCTATCTTTAATCATATGCCACCTCTCAGTAAGAACCTCATATCACTTCTTCATAACTCTTCCTTTCTTCTTCTCTCTAAGCATGAAGTTAAGCATGTTCCAAAAAATCAATGTGGTGGCTGTGCACCACTTAAAATCTTAATCCAGTTCAATGTTGGGAACCAACGTGGCCCACGTGCCCTTGGTGACCAAGCAGTAACTCTCCAGAGTTGCACAGTAACTTTAAAACAGGCAGATGTTGCTCAAAACAGGACGAAATGTGAGCACTCCAGTGAGCTTATCCAGCTACAGTTGTATCCTTGTCCAAGAATTAAAAGCTTACTACACACGTGAAGTCTCGCTTGCACACATGAATGCAGGTCAGACATCACTGCATATGAAATAGAGACTTTGAGAAAACAAAAGTTATGTACAAAAGACTGAACCTCTCTCCGGCAAGAAAAAAATTATTTTCTTCCAGTGTGGGAGTTTCCAACAACTGTGTTGTGTGAGCAAGGAGATATCTCTAATTTGTTGTGATTAAAGGTCGTTTGCATTTCTAAAGTCCTGAGAAATCCTCGTGAAGGAGGAGAGTATCTAATTTGAATCTCAAGGAAAGGTTAAATCTAAAAAGGGATATGTCTCCAGATCAGAATCCTCTTCCATGAAGGAAACAGTACACACCAGAATCTGAGATGGAGGAAGCCAATATAGGGACAATTGTCACCTGGGATATCTGTTTCTGAATCAAATGCCAAAAATGTAGAGTAATAAATGTCCCTTTTTCCCTTAATCTTTGTCCTCTGCTAATAATGATTTGGGGATATATGGTAAACAAGAGTTCTGTTCATACATGGAGCTCTATAAGTGCAACAAGGGGTTGTTCTCCCATTACACAGCATCTCAAGACAGTTTTTAAGGGCATCCAGAAAATCCTCCATGACTTTCCAGGAGCTAGGAACACATCCAGTCACTGTGAAACAAACATCTCCTCTGTCTCTCTGTCATGTTGCAGGGGAGTAGAGAAAATACTTTATCTTTGAGAATTTCCCATGAGTTTGCAACAAGAGTCAAAGTGCCATCCGGACCCCTGGATGTGGTCTGAAAGTGTAACAAAAAAAAGAAAAATGCTGTAGTCCTATGAGCCATCCATCTGACAACTCAAATGGGCAACATCATTATATTATTTTTAATTTAACATAATGTCTACATTAACATATACTTCACATTATTTAATGTCATTGTCCTATTAACATATAGGGACCTAACAACTCTACAAACAGCTGACCCTTCCGTGTGGAAGAGGAACCACATGAAACAAACGAGGATGTGTGTAAATTCTCTTACTCTGGGGGGGAATGGGAGGAAAAAAAAAAATCAAAAATTTTGGGTGGTCAGTTTTTAATTAGTTATATTAATTACACTTCCACTAAGCAAAACCAGATCAGTCAAGATTCAGGCTGAAACACAGTGGTGTTCAATAAATGCACTCCCTGACCCCTGCGGCAGTCTGATGCATTTGTGAAAGCTGTTAATCCTGTAAAAAGCAGGAGTGCAACTCATTCGCAGCAACAAGCCCAGCAAAGATTAAAGGAGTAATTAAAGACCAAAACTTCATGCTATATACCATAAAAACCTCTTAACAGCATTGGCTATAGTGAAGCTTTATATTATAAATAGACTGAAATGCTAGGCTGGCTTTCCAAACACTCTATTTTCAGATATATTGCTAAACTGAGAGTTTTCATTGGATAATTAGTTGTGGTAGAACAAATTTCTGCACCTTAGGTTGATTTAGTCCTTGGAGTCTCCATGTGAGTTTCCGAAAACAGAAAGTATGCAATTAATTTGCTCAGTAATCTGACAGGAGAGCTGTAAGGAAACTACAAGTTAATACCCGTTAAGTTCATTTGAAAAACCTTCTGTGTAGGTAAACTAAAGTCAGAGATCAGCATACAGAAGGAAAAGGCATATTTGTGCTCCTGTTGACTCATGCAGGACAGACCACCACATCAACAGTGTGACCCCAGGTGAGGAAATGCATTTTCCCTGTTGTTGTGCTGACCAGCTGTTTGAGGGCAAGAACTGTATTTGCATGGTGCCAGGGCTCCTCAGTGTATGAAATAAAGTTTATCTCCTGCCCCTGAGGGATATTGGAATGGGGAAACACGTAGAGATATCTCGCATATCTGACCCATATACTTGCTCTCAAGTGCCCAGATCAGTGAAGGCTGCAATCTCAGCCAACCAGGGAATTTCCTCTTCTTAACTCTCAGGGAAATAAGTAATTTGTGAATTCCATGTAAAGATAGTATACAAAGACCTGAGCAAGTACCTAAACTTTCCCACCAACCCCACCACTGTGCCTGTGAGGACACAGGCAGATATCTGTGTCATCCTCCTCATTGGTCTGTGTACAGTCACAGTTTTCAGAGGGAACACTTGCAGTGTGTGAGATTCACCATGGGTGTGAAGCTTGGCGTGGTCAGTGCCTTTGTTTGCAATCACTCAGAGTCAGGAAGGGAGAGGGAAAGGGAGTCTGCCTTTTATTACAAAGGCCCAACTGGGGGCAGTTCCACAATATACAATAAATAATAATAATAGTGCCAAAGTAGAAGTCTCCTATCTAACAGCCTGTTTGGTGTGTGAAACACTTCATTTCAGCATTTCCCTTTGTGTAGGAATCTTTGAAAAGCCATTTTTAATGTGAAATATGACAGCGTTCATTCATCTTCTCCAATTTAATTTTACCATTTCGGGGCTTGCGATGCAAAATTTCAAGGCTTTATTTTTAATGCAGGAGGTCATCCCACAGGGTAGTGATCACTTTTGGCCCTAAGATGTAGGAAAGAGAATATTCGATACCTGTGCAGTGCTTTCTCTGAAAAAAAAAAAAAAAAAAAAAAAAAAAGAAAAGAAAAGAAAAGAAAATTCTAACACAAGCAGAAGAAAAGCCCTCTATCACAATTGCCAGAAAACATAGTGATCTGGTAATTTGAGGGCAAGAACTCTATTTTCTAAATAATAATCCGTAAGGAGATGACAGGTGGTGAGCAACAGCATTGGACATCATTTTTTTAGGATCTAATTGTTTTGTCATTATTATTATTATTACTATTACTCTTAATATTTTTCCATCCCCCACGATTCTCTCCCACACCCCCTTGAGAGCAAAGAAGTGAGCAAGCATCTGTGTGGTGTAACTGCCACATTAAACCACGTCAGGAACTGCAATATTCCCATAAATATCAATACATTTTGAAAAAAAGTGCAGTCCTGGTTAGATGAAAAGCATAAACCCAGCACAGCAGCTGTGATAACTAGTGTTTAGGCACCATCAAATTCTGGTAACTCATTACTCTGGAAGCTTTAGAATCCCAGAATGGTTTGCGTTGGGAGGGACCTCAAAGATCATCTCTTTCCACCCCCTGCCACGGGCAGGGTCACATTCCACTAGACCAGGTTGCTCCAAGCCCCGTCCAACCTGGCATTTTTTTCACACATTTATATAACTGTATTTTAGAAAAGTGAAAAATATCTGGAAAGTCGTTCTCAAACCAGACGAACGTGTCTGAAACAGGCTGGAGGGGGAAGAGATGGAGAGCAGCCCTGGGGAGAAGGTCCTGGGGGTGGTGGTGGGGGAGAGGATGGACATGGCCCAGCGCAGAAACCCCTGTGCCCTGGGCTGATCCCACAGCGTGGGCAGCAGAGGAGGGGGGGATTCTGCCCCTCTGCCCCTCTGCCCCTCAGGTGAGACCCCCCTGCAGAGCTGCCTCCAGCCCTGGGGAACAACAGCACAGGAAGGACATGGAGCTGTTGGAGAGAGTCCAGAGGAGACACCAAGATGACCAGAGGGATGGAGCAGCTCTGCTGTGAGGAAAGGGTGGAAGAATTGGGATTGTTCAGCCTGGAAAAGAGGAGGCTTCAAGGTCACCTGATTTCATCCTTCCAGTACCTGAAGGGACCTACATGAAAAATGGAGACTGTTTACAAGAGCCTGGAGTGACAGGGCAAGGCTTCAAACCTAGAGAGAGTAAATTTAGATTATATATTAGGGAAAAATTCCTCCCTGTGAGGGTGATGAGGCCCTGGAACAGATTGCTCAGAGAAACTGTGGCTGCCTCACTCCTGGAAGTGTTCAAAGCCAGGCTGGAGGGAGCTCTGAGCAGCCTGGTCCAGCAAAATGTGTCCCTGTCCATGGCAGAAGGATTGGAGGTAGATATCTTGAGGGTCCCTTTCCCTTCCAACCCAAATGATTCCAGGATTCTGGGATTCTAAGACATGGCCAAGATGAGAGGAGGAGGCGAGGCCAATGTAAAAGTTCACCCAGGAGTTCATGTACTCATTTTCATATCAGCTACGTGGATCCTTGTGGGAGGCATGCAAATGTGGGAGGGTGAAATCGCCTCCAGCAAGCACCCCAGCATGCCTCTTGTTCTGCAGAAAACTTGCCTGTACAACTATTTCTTTTGGCTTGGGGCTCTGGAGCTCTGAAACTTCTTATGAAGAGGGAAAAAAAAAAAATAATAAGAGAGAGAAAGTATCCCTAAAGGCCTCGTTCCATGATTTGAAAGCCAGTTTTTAACAGCACACATGACTTTCAATATTAGATGCCCTGAAGCAAAATAGAGTTCAGAAAGTTTGGGCTTTTTTTCTCCGCAGGAAGTGTTTGGAAGTTCCATGAAATTGTGTGCTGTGAGTGCTGGCAAGGGGTGGGAGGGTTAAGCCCTAAAATACAGATTTGCAGAGGGGGGAATGCCTTAAAAAATAGTGTAGGGCAGCTGCCTTGGAGGATGTTTCAGGTCTGAAAGGTTAGGGTGTTCATCTCATCATTTTAATAGTGGAAAGACTTCAGACAACTGACCCCTTGCAGTGATACTGTGCCTCATTTAGATCTCTTTTACAGCTGTTTGGGCCAATGTGAGTCAATTCACTTAATGGAACTCCTCCTGATTTACATCATGATAAGTAGGCTTGGAAGCAACCACAGGAATTCTGGCAAAAGCAGTTTCACATGGTATTCCATTAACCTACATTCACACAAAGATGCTGTCCCTTTCTTTTCTCCCTTTGGTTTCTATTATGTTCAGTTCTGAATTATGAGGCTGGAAGTTGGTTCATTCCTGTCTTCACACTTAAGATAAATAACATAACAGATGTGTCACTGTGAAGCCCTACATGGATCGCTATTTTTCTCCCACTGAATTGTGACTTGGAAACAATGTTGGATGACAGTTGTGGACATTGAAAATTGCTTGAAATGCGAGGGGAATATTAAATTCTGAACTCAATCCAGCCTTTAATAATGTGCCAGCCTTTGTCATCAGTTACTTAACAACAGATATGCATTCTACTAGAGAAAAATACCCCGTGGTATTATCTCAGTACACAAGGGTTGTATATTATCATATGGCACTACAGAACATGGCTACAACATGGGCTCTTGTAATCCTTTGGGTTTTGTCTGCTGGAGCCTTCTTTGGCTAATAAAACACAATTTGGCATCCAGTGGTGAAAAGGAGGTGCAAGGAACCCTCCACATTACAGGTGATTATTGTTCCTACTCATACAGTGTTGTTGAGTTTGGAGATTTTTGAGGGGGGTTGTTGCTGATTGGGAGTCTTTTGTTTGGTTGGATTTTAGGTTGGTTTGTTTGTTTGTTTGTTCGTTGTTTTTAAATGCATCTCTGCTCCAGTAAGGTTGGGAATCCTGGTTCCTTAGTGCTCGATGCTGCAAAAGTCTTCTACTGCTATTGTGGTTCTCCGTGGGGTTTCTCCTTAGACGTAAACATATGACCAATGAGTTATTAGTGATAGGAATAAGACAAAGAAACTGTGAGCAGTACCACTGTCCTGCAGTTAAAACTGGTTTCTGGCAAGCACTGCAAATGGAAGCAGGGCTTCTCTGTGTGTTCATAGGGAAGGGACAAAAGAATGAGGCGAAACAAAGATTCAAGAGGAGTGCGAATGCTGAAAAAAGCAAGTAGTGAAGACGCGGTGCATCTGTTGAAAATAGTTCTTTCAGTGTTATTTCAAAAATAATTACTTCCATAGTAGTATTTCACTTTTCACCACCTGCAGAAAGTCTCTTTTGACAAGCATATGTGTCTTAAGTCCTCAGGTCCTGGGCAAAATGAGTTAAACTGGTTTTCTGTGACGCACCTTTCCCTCACAGAGGAGAGCTTCCCTATGTTAAAAAAAAAAAAAAAAAAAAAAATGCAAACGCTTTATTTTAGAGAAACTGTTTTGAAAGATTTTGGAGGCCATTCTGCCATTCTGTACTGGGAAGCTTACTTTTTACTTCAGTGGGAGCAGGGATGGACACTTTCCGAAAGCAAGATAAACCTGCTTAAATGTTTTATATCCATCACGTTGCCTTATTCACACTGCAGGTTCCTTAAAACGTCGAAACGATGACTTTCTAACACTGAACTTATATTTTATAATTTATGCTGCCTGATTACTCCTGGCATCTCATTCAGTGAGAACAATGAGGAGGTCGGTCAATTCTGTGTTTGTTTCTATTGATTGCCATTATTTATTCATTAGCTCGTTTATTTGTGTCATGCTGGCAATATGCATGATGCTATACAGACAGATAAGAAGGCATTGACAATCAATATGCAAATGCAGAAAAGGAAGTTACAATTCAGCGTGAGCGACCTGACTAAGGACTGTCTTGCTAACTGCAGTATTTATAAGAACTGTGGGGTTTGGCAATTCTTTTTTTTTTCCCCATCCCTTTTCTGTCTGACATCAGTGAGACTCAGCTGGAGTTTCTGCACTGACACCAACATGACTTAGTGACAACCCACAGGAAACTGGGGAGGTGTGCGGCTTAATAGGGGCATTATGGAAGAAGGTTTAATGTACTGGAAAGGGGATGAAAACACAGAATCTTCACTGTCCCTTGATGGCTGGTAAAACAAGCAAGCAGTACAATGAATGTAAAATTTTATAGAACTATAGTAAATATTTAATATTTAGACACTGGAAGTACTCGAAAAGGCCTGCTTGTGAGTGCCACTGTCATGGCTGGATCTTTGTGAATAGTTTCCTACTGTTTGCTACAACCATAGTTGTGCCATGAAGTTGCTTTTAAACACTGAAAATATGGTGCTATTTTTCCCCTTCTTTTTAATCTTTTTAAGTTTTTCTTCCTTTATTTCTTCCCTTTTTCCCCTTTCCTTTTAAATTGGTAACTTTCAACGTATATGTAACATTTAGAAGTGGGCACTAAAATCACAAGAGGATGGGTTTCACAAACCTGGCCTTGTGTAACCTTTCCACATTTCACAGTCCAATGCTTAAGACATAATTTTCTCAAGGTGTTGGAAACTTAAATTCCAGCTCATGCTTTCAGGAAGGGAGAAAATTCAAATTCCAGTCTCCTTCTTCACAGATAATTACCCTGGTCATTTGAGCTGACATAAAAAAGTACAAATTTCTTTGACACTTCTTATTTAGATATTATTGTGACATCTGAATTCCTTTATGGGTCTATCTCCCCAGTTTGAAATTACAGTACTTAGTAATGTGTATTTTGGACATTTCTAGTTGTCCTTCAACACTTCTTCCCAACTGACTCACTAAGTACAACACAAATATGTGAAACCTTTAAGCTGAAATGATGCCTTTAGGAAATAAATGCTTTCCTGAAGAGAAACTATTCACCACGATGTATTCCAGGCTCAGTCCTGCAGTGATTTATGTCCACACTTAATTTTGCACCAGGGGTAGCTGTGCTGAAGTCAGAGGGACTGCTCAGAGTTCAGAAAGTTGAGCACATAAAGTAAGATTTTGTGGGATTGAGCTGATGGGGAAGGATCCTGCCACTTAGAGGCAACACGATGAGATGAGCAGTTTGAGAAGCAGCCTGCTGAGTACATATGGTTGTTCAGTGTCCCTTAGTTTGGCCATAAAACCACATCCATTTGCTTATGAGAGACACAGCAGAAACAGACCTTAAAGGACATGAAGCCCTTGAGATCGGAGTAGTTTCTGACTGACTGGATTTATGCTGCAGCTGCACTTTCCCTGCAAGTTCTCTACCTGCACACTCTGTGTGTGTGTGCGTGTGTGTGTCCATCCTGACACAGTGGAGAGGCTGAGCAGCTAATTCCTGGGAATTATCCTTTGGGCTTGGTACCCCAAAAAGGACAGGTGCACCCAAATCCATGGACTTCAAAACTGGGAGCACTACTTGCAGGCTGATTCATTGACTTCACTTTGATTTCAGAGGTAAGAAATTCAGCCAATATGCTTCCCACACAACAAACTCTCTGTGCTTTGGTGATGAACCAGCTGATGGGAGAGGGATGTCTGGGAAGGAGGATGGAGAGAATGCATTGGATGTCTTCCAAAAAGGGCACTGGTAGGAAAATACGTGTGGTTATAGGATATAGGGCTACAATGATGTTGAAGTCTGGAGAGGGAGCCACACTCATCAGTGTCTGAGGTCACTTGGCTTGTTCACCCTGGAGGAGACTGAGAGAAGACATTGGAGTCTACAGCTTCCTTATGAGGGGCAGAAGAGGGGCAGGCACTGATCTTTCCTCTCTGCTGACCTGTGACAGGACCCAAGGGAATAGCTGAAGCTGTGTCAGGGGAGGTTTAGGTTGGATATCAGGAAAAGGTTCTTCCCCCAGAGGGTGGCTGGGCACTGAACAGGCTCCCCAGGGCAGTGGTCACAGCACTAAGGCTGGCAGAGCCCAAGGAGTGTTTGAACAATGCTCTCAGGGGCAGGGTGGGATTGTTGTGGTGCTATGCAGGGTCAGGAGTTGGGCTTAAAGATCCTTGTGGGTCCCCTCCAACTCTGAATATTCTATGGTTGGGTAGGTGGCAGGAATATGTGAAATAAATAAAAATGAAATTATTTGTATTGCTTCTGAATCATGCAGATTGCTGTTATACGACTTTTGATTGAGAGCATAAGGCCCAAGTCTGGAAGCAAACTCACATTCCAGGAGAAACAATGCCTTCAGTCATGACCACCCTCAATCTGCTCTTCTAAGCACTTGAAAGGAGATCTGAAAGAACCTTAATAACATTTGCTAATTGCTTTTTCCATTCATGAACATCCAAATCAAAGGTATATAACTATTTCCTATTCAGGGAAAAAAAAAAAAAAAAAAAAAGTACTTCCTTCCATTGTGATTTTAGTCCTTTGAGAAAAGCATTATTTAGCAGTCAGGAAAAGGATCACCCTGGGTTAGGAAATGGTTACAGATCTAAGACAGCTGCAGTTCAGTTCCTTTTCCACCAAATATTTCCTCTATGACTGCACAAATCACCTGGATACAACTCCTCAATCTTCTAAGATTTCCCCTGAAATCTAAGGGATTTAATTACCAAAATTGTCTTGAGGCTCTGGGCTGCAACCTGTTGGAGATTTTGTTTCCAACAGATAAAAATACGGAGAATATTTCTTCCATATTCTTTAGAAGTGGTGTTAGGTTAGAAAATGAATGTAAGAGACTTAGGTTAGGACATAGTAAGAGCAGTGGTAAAAAATTCCTTACATGTCTAAAAAGATAGGTTCTGGATTTGAGTTATTGAATATGACTGGAACAAACTGGTTGCGTTTATTTACATAGAAGTTTTCTTTTAGGTAAAATATTATTTGACCACTTGACAATTAAAAATATGTTTGAAAGTATGAAAAAATTACTACCTGGTGTTTATTTCCTGATATATTGTATCAATTGAAGGGCAAAGATGGAAATTGAAATAAATTCCATTCAAAGCCAGTAAGCCCAAACAACATTAGGAGATTTTGATTCTTTCCCCTGACCCTGACCATCTTGTGTTTATGAAGTAGAAATCAAACTAAGGCCTTATAGGATCTTTTGGGAATAAAGATGATCTGCTGATTTTTCTTAGTAAACAGTAACACCTAGAAATTTGATTTCTGGCCAGTTCTAGTGTTTGGCAGGGTTGATGTTTGTCAGGGAGCACTACTTGCAGGCTGATTCATTACACACTTTGATTTCATAGGTAAGAAATTCAGTCAATATGTTTCCCACACAACAAACTCTCTGTGCTTTGGTGATGAACCAGCTGATAGGAGAGGGATGTCAGGGAAGGAGGATGAAGGAGAGAATACATTGCAAACAGATGTGTGTTTGTAGAGAACAGCTTTGATTTCTAAGTGGTGGTTGTGTGGTTTATCTCAAAGCACTTATATAATGCTTTGTACAAGCACAGTATCATTAGAGTGACTAATGCACCACTAACAAAAAGCACAATACAGAATTAATGTAGACCTGATTTTCCAAAATATATCTGTAGTAAATCCAGTGAAACTATTGCCCCTGCAGTAAAATTACACTAGAAATTAATGTATAATCCAGGGGAAGGCTTTACTAACTGTAGACTTCCAGTGAGGTATCCTCAAAGTCACCAGCTTTGAGTACAGAGAACAGGTATTCAGCCTCTGCAAAGCTCCAAGTTCTTCCCTCACAGTTCTAAACCATAACCTTTTTCTTGATGTGCTGATTTCAGTTATTGCATACACTGCTTTTAACTTCCAATTAGCAGTCATGGTCCACCTAATGTATGGCTGCATTTAAGGGGCAGGGTACTCTCTCTACTCTACACTCATTTTCTTATGTGCTTGTAAATATAGAAATGCTTTTTAAGAAAAGTTTAGGTTTTTTGGTTTTTGGTTTTTGTTTTTTTTCCTGCATTTGCTGGAAGGGAAGATAAAACCCCTGAAGGAAAAAAAAAAAATAACCAAAAAAAAAATCAAACAAACAAACAAATCAAATAAAAACAAAACAAAACAAAACAAAAAAAAAAAAAAACACCCAACACAAAAAGAAGCCTTCAGGCATCTCTGAAATTCAGTTTTGTCTTCCCAAGAGAATTGGTAGGTGTGGTGATGCAATGTGCTATTTATGGGCAAGAAGGGATCAGAGTGGGACTTCCAGAAATGCACAGTGATTTAGATTGCTGGAAAAATCTCTGGAACTTTTGGACATGGTTCTGATGGTGAAATCCCACAAGCCCTCGAGTCCATTATGAAACTTTTGGCTAAAATCGTTTTAAATCTCCCCATTTCAGTTCACATTTAGAGACTTCAGTTACCATTTTGGAACCTTCTGATAAATGATGACATGCAAACATAGCCTTTATGAATTGCTGCTATTAATCACTCCTCTCCATCCCATGGCCTTTAAAACCCTCTCGGGTAGAGAACCATTACTCAGAATCTCTATGAAGGGATGTGCAGAGAGGCAGTTCCCTTCTAGAGAGGCTGTGTAGCCACCCAGACGTGCACATCATGTCCTGTAGTCTCCCTGTCCTACAAGAACCAGTCCTAACGTGGAGCCTTTGTCACATCTATGCCCACACTGCAATTAAACCACACACTCTAATTGCATCCTTGATAGGGGCTGTATTATACACTGAAATCATAGAATAGTTTGGGTTGGAATGGACCTTTTAAAGGCTACCTAGTCCATGCCATGGGCAGGGACACCTTCCACTGTTGCAGTTTGGTCAAGGCTTGTCTGGAGCATAGGCCTGAAAAGGCCCCTGCCAGAAACAAGTCAGGGCTTGTCAGAGCTAAGTTGGGACTGGTTAGACATTAAGGCTGTGCTGACCAAAAAGAAACAATAAGTCAAGCAGAACCGAGACAAGAAAATTTGCAACTAGAGATAGGATGTAATCTGGTGGTGGGATTTAATTACACGATGTTTACAGTTAGGTAAATGGATTAATATTTGAATATAATCAAAGTGATATGTAAGTTTATGTTTAACTGCTATGTCTCCTGTGAAATGTAAAACCAACCATGTAACCTTGCTTGGAAAATAGTATAAAAGATGCGTTCAAAATGTGGGTCTTTGGGTACCTGTTTTGGGACAGGAGTCCACAGGGACCCCGGGCCCTGAATAAAGCACCGCATAAACTGACACTCTGTTAGTTTGTGTTCTCATTACGGGCAACACCACTAGACCAGATTTCTCAGAATCCTCCCAGCCAACATGACCTTGAAGCCCTGTCCAGCCTGTCCTTGAAAGGTGAGGTTCTTTTAAAGCACAGCTTTAATCAGCTCGTCCTCCTTAAGCTTCTCATATTTAAGAAACATGTGTTTGGCACTGCAATATCAATTGTTCGATATTGTCCTCAGCAACAGGATGAGGAACCTGGTTCTCAGCCCAGAAACACATTTAGACCAGAATAAAAAAGGCCAATATGTGACAGACATCTAAATGGATGCAGCCATGGGGGAGATAGTTAACTAAAGCTTCTTCTGCAACTAGTTAAGAAAGAAGTGAGTACCCAGCTAATGCTGAATGTCCTCTGGTAAGTTTCTATCCCTTGCTATTGAAGAGGCAACAAACCTTGGTTTGCAGAGAAAGGTGAGCTAGAACGAATACTGTCTCTGTTGTCAGTGGATGAGGATTGCAGGAGCCATCAAACAAGTGAGGAGAAGTCATAAAGATGAACGACCAACACAGGTATGGATTACCTTGGTGGGAAAGGAACTGCAGGTCTCCTCTCTTCCCCATTAACTCATGATTTTTACAGCAGAACTAGGATCCTATAACCAGATCAGACAGTTATATTCTGAAGTGAAAAGCTGCATGTTGAAAAGCTGCAGTTGCAGAAGAGAATCAATTGTTTAAGAGCTGACATAAAATGCCTCCTAATCAGAGACTTTGGGTATACAATCCACCTAATTTATCAAAAAGAGAGGGAGAGTTAATTGAGTACCTTCAGAAGAAGAAAATATACCAAGATTCCAAAATACCAGTGAGAAAGGTTTAGCAAGCCTAGAAGATGATACCAGACAAACTCAAATGACAAATTAGGCACAGAATTGGTTGTTGTTGGGGTTGTTTTTTGGTTTTTTTTTTGGTTGGTTGGTTGCATTTTTGTTGATTTGGATTTTTGTTTGGTTTGGTTTGCATGTTTTGGTTTTGTGTTTGTTTTTGTTTGGGGGTTTTGTTTGTTTGTTTGTTTATTTTGGTTTTGGGTGGATTGCATTTAAAGTCATTTACTTATTTACTTTCTGGGGTTTTTTTCAGTCAGGAAGGTCAAACTGACAGATGAAGTACTGACTCCACCAGCCCAGTTTAGATCATAGGCAGAGCTTAGCCTATAGATCCCAATTGGATGCATTTCTGGAAGGCGTGTTCAGTAAGCAAGAATTGTGTATTATACCAAACACCAATTCCACAATTCGGCTCAGATACCTCATGGAAGTGCATGATGAGCTGGTGGAGGTCTGTGACATTCTGCTGGCGCTCCTGCAGCCAACCTCTGCCTTGTCCAGCAGCTCTTTTTTATCTGTGATGGGCCTGGCACAGTTACTGTCCAGCCAAATGGGAACAAGTTTCTTCAGTGGCAGATATGTTGGATATGTACTACCTGAGGGAATCTCCTAAGACTTGGGAAATTTTGGCCAGCCATTCAGGGATCAAAGAATTAGATCAAGATCTTGAGGAGAGGGGAAGGGAGTCTAAAAGAAAGGAAGGAAAATTCTACAGACATCAGGAAAAAGTGAAAGAAAGAGGGGGTGTGGCATTAAACACAGGAACAATATTTAGGGAGTGATGCTGGAGAGTCAGGCTGGAAAGAAGAGCTGGAGGGAAGTGGAAACCAAGAAAATAGTTTTGCAAACCATGCTGGAGTCACTGGCTCCTACAGTGGGGTGATTCAAGGCCAGGCATACATTATTGCTGGGGAAAGTTAAAAATGTCAATAAAGCCATAATTCCTGCAGTAACTGGCAGGACAGCCATTCACAGGAAGTTATTTTCAATTTGGTAACTACTTGAGACTTCTGATAGCTATTAGAAGGAAAATTAGGGGTGACATTAAATTAAATCAGTGTTTGCAAGCTAAAGTCTATGCATGTGTGTATGTATGAGCATGTCTAGTTTTGCTTTCACTCAAAAACAGGACAAAACTTTCCTCTCAAAGTCATATTTTTTCCCCTGCAAAAGTGCATTTTGTCTCATTTTTTTCACTAAACCAACATTATTTCCTTTTCAAAGCACTTTCCTTATTTCCCTCGGTTCCTCGTGGCTACATTTGTGTAGAAAGGGAGCCCTGCTGCATGACAAAAGGAGCCTGGGTCACACTGGCAGGCTGAAATCTTCGGGGTAAATCACTAACTGATGCAAATCAGAAATCTCCCAGGTCCAGACTGGAATAAAGAGGGGCTTGGAGAGAGAGAACCACACATAGGTATGAATCTGCTTAAAATCAGCTGTGGTTGTACTGCACTTCTGGACAGACGTGCCTTTTACTGGAAAATTGTTTACTAATAGTGACCCAGGGCTCACTGAGTTTTCAAAACACTCTTTCAGAGAGAACCATCATCTGCTGCATGCATTCCACTGCTGCCTCCTCGCAGCATGGATCTAAAAGAAAGCACCTTATTATAACCAGCAGAGAAACTGGGTAGCACAGAGGTGCTTGGCTAAATGGAGCAGCTGCTTTTGGACTGGATAGCTGTTCAATGTAAATAAGCCACGTCAGGTTTTCAGTGGTGTTTGGGAGCCAGTGTAATAAGGCAAGAGCAGAACAAAACCAACCAGGTAATTAAAACCAAACAAACAAACGAAACAGGGAGGGGAGAGGCTGTTGTGACCTGCAAAATGCCATGAAACGCAAAAAGAGTCCCTCCTGGATGCTCACTTGAGCAGGGTGGAGTGCATTTCCCCCCTCCCACCCAAACTGAAGGTCTAAAGAAGACGTCGGTGCTGTCAGGGCCTGATGAACTGCTTCCAAGCCACAGGGCAGGGCTTCACGCTGCCTTCACACGGGGAAAGTTTTCTGCGCTCGTCTTTGCAGCAACACACATTCCCTCAGATTAATTCCAGCTGTGCAGCGCCTCGCTGGCAGAGTTGTTATGTATTAGTAATGCTATCTGACTTGAGCAAATGGTCTCCCCTTGCACATCTTGCTCTCTTACCAATGCTTTCTCTCTCACATACACAGGTACACAAACCTGCATCATCTTTTTTTTTTTTTTTTTTTCCCCCGCTCTTGTTTAACAAAAGAGGTAAAATTTTTCCCTAGCTGCTTTCTTCAAATAAAGAGTTTAAAACACAACAGCTCCTTACTAACACAAAATCATCACTAGCTTAGTCTGGAAATCATGCTGCACAAAGTTTTGCTGAGGGTGTTGCAATTTACAGGCAGGAGACTGCAGGCACCGTCCTGATGGTGTAAATCAGGTGTAATTCCACTGTCATGGTGTGTTCTGGACGTGAATCCACATAGGTCGAGACTTGTGCTGAGAGCACATAGCTGCAAAGCTTGAGGATGCTCAGACCTGATCCTTAAATTTCCAACCTGCTTAGCCCAGCCATCCACTTACACAGAGACGATATGCTTAAATATCTAAGTTTTCAATTTCTTAGGCATGCCATTTTTACAGCTTGCTTCTTATCACAGACTCATCTTCTGCAGCAGTGGCACATGCTGGGTCACATCATCGTCATTCCATCTCCACAACAGACACCCAACAGCTCTGAGACTGCCTTCCTCCAGAAACATTTCAAATACTTGTAGCACTGGACATATACACACACATATATACAAACACACATATATATATATATATATAAAGAAATTCCCATAACATAATTAGCACGACTGTCACCTCACCACCCTCCTCTTCCGTGCATTAACAGAAGGACAGTTGGATTGCAGTTAATCAGTTTCTTACCAAACACTGAGCTGAAGTCCTCTGAATTTGAGACTCAGCTTTACCTCGTGTTGTGGCAGTCATAGTGCTTTACAGATATATATAGGCATATATTCACATATATACGTTCCTTAAGTGGTCTTCAGCCTATGCTAATGGTAGTATAAAACAGGCTAAATCTTGTAGCCATGTCCCAGGCACTTAACTATACATCATAGGAACATACAAGTTTAAACTACGATATATATTTAAGGTGCATTGCCACAAGCTGCTTATCAAGGTGGTTTTCCAGACAGCTTTCCAGTTTCCTTCTTTTCTGAGTGCTGTGTCAGTCTGCAAGCCAGTATGTGGAGAAAGTGTTTGTTTAAATCAACAGAAATATGATAATATTCACTAGAAATCTAGTCAAAGGTTACAATACTAATTTTGCACATTACAGAATCAGTTTCCAGCAAAAATATTACAATCATAGAATCATAAAAATGGTTTGGGTTGGAAGGGCATTAAGGCTCATCTCATTCCAGTTCCTTGCCATGGGCAGGGACACCCTCCACTAGACCAGGTTGCTCAGTGCTCCATCCAACCTGCTCTTGAATGAACAGAGGCCCCAGGTTTAAAAAAAGTGTCACTCAGTGCTCACTGTTTCATTTATTTTCTTTTTTTTCCTTTGCTCTTCCAGCATTCTCATTTCCTTTCCATCCTAAAACTGAAAAAAAAAAAAAAAAAAAAAAAAAAAAAAAAAAAAAAAGCTGTTAAAATGTATATTTGAAACCAAGTGAGAAATAAGATTGAAAAATGAGAAAATGAATTGATGAATTGCAAGGCCCTATTTCCATTCCTGGCACTAGGCTGCTTATTCTTTTTTTTTTTCCCCAGGCTTGGGGAAATTTGCTACAGCAGTCTTTGTGAGTGATCATGGGCAGCATAGTTCAGTGTGGATCCTCCAAGACATCCAGAAGTCCTCTTAGAGTTGAGGTTCCAGTTGCTGGCTTCTTTGTGCCTCAGTTTCCCATGTAAAATGGGGATTGCTGCATTGTCCTTCCTTGCAACTGAGCATTCCAGCACTTCACCGAGCAACACAGTTGTAAGACAGACCTGCACTAGGAGCTCCATAGCACACAGTTTTGGAGAATGCATGAATAGCATTAGTCCTCAAGTGCCATATGCACACATTTCTTGAACACTTCCAGGTATGGTGGCTCCACCACTGCCCTGGGCAGCCTGTTCTAGTGCCTGAACACTGCTTCTGTGAAGAAATTTTTCCTAATGCTTCATCTAAACCTCCTTTGGTGCAACTTGAAGCCATTTCCTGTAGGCAGGACCTTTATTATATTTGACTTCAGCAAATACTGTGTTGGAATAAAGGTAGAGAGAAACACTGTTCTTGTAATGCTGAGAGCTGTGTTGTTCCAAGGGCAGCCATGTGTGGCTCACAAATGCATTAAGTATGCTCTGACTTCTAAAATAATTGTATCAGACTTAAAAACTGCCTCTGATTTTTTATCGCAGCAACAAACTACTCAGGAAACTGGAAACACCAGATCATAACTCTTGCGTAATGTACCTGTGTCCTGCCTCCTGCAAGTTCCTTCTGAAACTCAGTT
Source organism: Pyrocephalus nanus (assembly GCA_038380795.1). NCBI lineage: Eukaryota > Metazoa > Chordata > Aves > Passeriformes > Tyrannidae > Pyrocephalus > Pyrocephalus nanus. The sequence goes on along the minus strand of CM076263.1, from coordinate 3,100,007 downwards.
TGGAGTCAACACAGCTTCGGGCCACACTGAGAAACCTTGTCATGCTGCAGGGAGTACAATAGAGGTGGTGGGGCTTTTGTGGGGCTTCCTGTGGCTCACATATCTGTGACTTGCCAGCCATGTGGTTCTGGTTAACATTTGGGAGAGCTGTCCAAAGTGGAGCAACGCTATAAAAACGGAGAATACTACTGAAACGCTGCCCAGCCATTCTATCTTGTCTGTGTGACTGCTCTGGGGGACTCATTGTAATGGTGTGCGATTCCCCCCTCAGGGAAGTCAGCTTGCACATTTTATATCTGCTGCTGGGTGGGGAACTGAAGCACATCTGCTTGCCGCAGAGGTTTCTCAGGTGCTCTGATTTGAAGTAGCTCTTTGCCCACCCAGACTGTGAAGCCCAGTATGCTTGCCCTGGCTTCTTGTCTTGGTTGGTAACCTTCATATCTCCATGTATTTTAATATTGATCCCACAGTACTAATCCCCTTGCCTGGTGGGTCTGGGCTATGTTAATAATTTGGTAATGTCCATTGCTAAAATACCCAGATGCCTTTTAACTTTGCCACTGTGGCAACGCTAACTGCACGAACATTGCTCATGTCCAGCAAACATGTAAAATTACAGGTGTAAAACAAAGTGTAAAATGGGACCCATTGCAATTGATGTTGATTTATTTAGCAGAATGGATGTCTGCACGTTTGTTATTTTCCTTGATCAGAGAGAATTAATCTTCTTCCACTGCCATAAGTAGCAACATAAATTATGCTCATAACTGATTTTGGGCAGAGTGATTAGGAAGAAGTATTTGATCCTTGAGGCATCAATAGTTCTTTGCCTTCTTTGGAACACATTAAAATGCTGCTCTACTATTTAATTCTACAAGCATCCCTGGTACTCATTTCCTATGTAGATAAGAGAGTCCCTTGTGAATGGTGTCCTCTGGTTTCATTTCTATGATACAGTTTTTTAGGAAATCAGGGTCAGAGAACTATGTGCCTCTGGTAAGTGCCAATGTACCTTAGTTAAGAAATGCATTTAAGCCAAAGCAATGGCCTATGGGGAAAAAAAAAAAAAAAAAAAAAAAAAAAAAAAAAAAAAAAAAAAGCATCCCTGCAGGGGAAGGGAGGGAACAAAACAAAATAAAAAACACCAGAAAATCAGTTTCTGGGGAAAAAGTAAGGTTATTGAGTTCCAAAAGAGTGAGTTTGAGCTTCCTAAAGATGGCAAGAGTAGAAACATTGATAAAAGTTGAGGCAAAATAAAATGCTCCAATTTAGTGACTCTATACTTGTCCAGAAATAATTTAGAAGACCATGAGAGAAGGAAGCACAAAGAGAACTAAAGGTGAAGAGTAAAGATAAGAATGATTCATAAATTGAAGATATTTTTATCCCTTCTTCTTCTATGGAATAATGCATCCAGTAATGTAACAAGTACTTCTTCAAGGGCACTGAAGGAGTGCTGCACTTTAGATATTGAAAAGAGAAAAGCCAAGAAGAATATGGCCAAAATGCTTGAAGATGTGGGGTAATAGTATTTTATTTCATTAGTAATTGCCATGTATTAAAGCTTGAATTGACTGTGAAGATGTATTCTTGGAAACAGGAACAATAGAATAAATGGAAGTAATCTACAGAAATGGACTGGAGAGAAGTTTGCTCATAACTGTAGGAAAAGGAAAATGAAAATCGGAGGAATATGGAAACATATCTTTCACCTTCATTCTTACTAACCAGGCTCTGGGCACTTCCACCTCTTTTACAGATAAGGCACCATTGTAAAAAGCAATATAAAGGTTGTTGAAGGCAGTCACAAACTGCCAGTCAAAGCATGTTTTAAAGAGTAGATTTATTATTTAAGTATTCAGTACAAGTGTCCATCCTGAACAGATCTTTGCAGGATGACAAAGCATAAGATTGACACTTTGTTGATCTTGAGTGTAAATGGCTTCAAACTTTTAAAAAATGTTGAATTCAGAGTTACTTTTTCAGAGGACTGAAGGAGAATCAATGCTCTTGTACTCAAGGCTTGGGTTAAGGGTCCAGTTTCCAAGATTTAGTCCGTATCTGTCATGTGCTTTGGTGCTGACTTGCCCAGAGGACTCCTCACTTTTTGTGGTTTGTCATCCTTCACTCCTCCCAAGCAAATGGGGCCAAAAAATTTTCGAGTCCAGGGAGCATGAGAGATGTGATGGTTCCACAGATATTTTTCAAGGAAAGAAACAGAAAGTAAGAGACTTGGTATCACTCTCAATGTGTTTTCACATTAACTTGTGTACCCTAAATCAGCAAAGCTCACAGAGACCTGACTTATTCTGGTTTGTTTCTTTGAAAGATTCTTTTTCCTTACAGACTTAATTGTATAGAAGTAGTATGCATACTTTTTCTCTGTTATAGATAAGCTTTGTGATTTAGTGTTTTCTGAATAATAATAAGGAGGTCCTGAAACACTGTAATTGGGGACCACTGCCTGAAAAATCTGTGTTTTCCATGAGTAAAGAAGTACTTACCCATTTCCAATTGAATTTTTCATGTTTGTTGAAGATGCAATAGAATTTACCAACTAGACCTGCAAATCAGGAGGCAAAGAAAACAAACCTGTTCTCCACCTTGCTGGTTAATTTCTCATCTATTTTGAGAAATATTTTTCATAATCAGATGACTTCCAAAGTATGGGTTTGAGATATGTGCCAAAAGGAGGTGTTAAAGAAGTTTTAGGACAACTGAAAAAAAAAATCAGCATCATATGCAGAGGTTAACATAAGTGAAAATGTATAAAAATTCAACTATATAATCTATTAGGGACAAGAAAAACCTTCAGTAGTTGCTGATCATTGCTCAGTGGGCACATGGTGATGCCAGAAAATGTCTTCTACAACATATGAAAAATGTTTAAGGTATAAAAATTCCTATTAGACCATTTTGTTCTGTCCTGTCAGTGATGTGAAGCATCAGAGATAAAGCAGTGAGAGAGCCGTGGCCGTCTAGTTTAGAGAAAAATATGACTATTAAATTATCAGAGATGTATATCTGATATGGTGATCCAAAAGGAAGTAGATGATTGTCCTCCAAACCAGATTTTAACAGGTTTTTGAAAGCTGGGGAAAGTTCCTGAAGATTGTGTGGCTGCCAGTGAAATCCCTGCATTTGAACAGAGAAGTAGAGATGACTCAGTAAACTAGTTAGTCAGATGTCAGTCGGGCCAAACTATTGGAACAGTTAATTCAGGACTCTGTCAACAAAGAATTAGATGCTGAAGATATAATTAATATTAGACAACATGTTTGCAGAGAAGTAGGTCTTGTCAAACAAGTGTGTTATTTCTATTTTTTTTTTTTTTTTTGGACAACATTACAGATTTGTTTGATAAAGACAATGCTGTTGACATCATATATGTGGATTTCTCCAAAGAATTTGATTTAGTAACACGCGACTTTTAGATTGAAAAACAGTACATTATACTGAATTAACAGGGCACATATTGGATGGATTAAAACTCCCTGTCTGACAGCTCTTGAAACAGAGTTTTTAATGTGGAGAAATCCATGAGTTGAGTTGCTGCTAATGCAGTCTCCAAGGGATTAAAGTCTTAATCCAGATCTCTCTAGCATTTGTATCAACGAGATAAATCTTTACCAGTAAAATCTGAAGATGTCACAATAGTTTTAAGATGACCGGTAATGAGTTCAGTAATGAGGGTTTGGAAATGCCTGACCAAAGGTTCAAAATCTGATAGGGTAAATTCATAAACAAAACAAAATCTGCAACAGACAAACACCCATCAGCAGAAACTGTGTATCAGATTTATAAGGTGGAAGACACTCAGCGAAAAATAAAAGCAAATGAAACTTAATCTCAAAAGTAGGAAATTAAAGGCAATGATTGTCCAAATATGGGATTTTAGTGTGATATTTGAACAAATATGGTCTCAGAAAATACCAAGGGGGAAATATCATGGAAAAATGTAATATTGTCATTGTGTTATAATTGCAGGATTTTTTTTAGAGGAAATGTTTTTCAAATTTTCAGACAAAATGACATTTGGAAAGAAGAATGGCAATCTTTTCTTCAGAAAATGTCAACACAAAATATTAGATATTTTCAAAGGTTCTTTAAGCTCTTTTGGCCATGAAGATTTATGTTGATTTTGACCACACTTCATGAATAACTCTCATCCCTCTGGAACTGTGTTTTGTTGTTGGGTTTGGAGGTTTTTTCCTAAGAAATGTACTCATTCAAAAAAGCAGTCATTCATATATGATCATTAATAAGCATTGTTAGAAAAGCTAAGAATTTTTTTGTGGCTGATTGAAATAAAATGGAGTAAAAGGAAGTAAGGAAAAAAAAAGCAGCTGGACAGTAAGTATTCCTGTAGGTATTATTGTATAATGTTATTGTATTTGGGGAGAAAAGCCTCTCTATGTGATCTGAGTACTGTACATTACTGATATATGGGAAAATTGCATAGCAGGAGGAAGGGCAGAAGTGGGAATTATAATTTTCCAGACCCAAGTATAAGAATGCTCAAGAGCTGACAGATAGCGTTGGTTGCAGCATATTGTATGTGCTCATCAGCCAGCATGGCATAGTCCCTGTTACTTGTGATTTTCGAGGTCTCTTTCTAAAAAATGTGTGGTTTAATCCACCTTCAGGAAAAAAAAATTCAGACAACACACCTGGTATACAATAGATCATCATTTCCTGTCTTTTCATCCATGGAAGCTAGAAAATGAAATCAAATCAAGACAATAAAATCTCATTATTAAAAAAAAAAAAAAAAAAAAAAAAAAAAAAAAAAAAAAAAAAAAAAAGGTATGAGAAATCCCTTCTGGATTTAATAGACCTTTTGTGAAAAGGTTCGAATTTAATATTTCAGAATTATACTCTAAGGTCATGCTCAGATAATTCAGAATGTTTCAGATTTCTTCTTAAAGACAAAATAGAGTAACTCCTGACGGAACCTCTGAAACTCCCTCTAGAGCTTCAGTGATGTTCAATTACTATTTCTCTCCCTGTGGCTGAGGTAAAACCCCTTTTTCTGCCTGTCATCCCCCTGTAAATCCTGATCTTCTGCCACATGGTTCCCTCTATCCTCAGAGCACTCCTTCATAACCGTGTTCTCTCTTGTTTCTGGGCAGTGCCTGAGTTTAATTCCAAGTCATTTTTCTGAATTCACCTATGAGCACACACACTATGCATCCAATTTGGTCATCTTATTACATATGCTCATTCAGTTATGTACATTTCATTTAACTTGGGTCCCAGCAAGGATTTGCTGGTGGGGAATGTGAAGCTCAAGAAAAGCCTGGGTGGCATCCTGGGCTGATCCCACAGAGAGGGCAACAGCTCAAGGGAGGGATTCTGCCCCTTTGCCCTGCTCAGGTGAGACCCCACCTGCCGAGCTGCCTCCATCTCGGGATCCCAGCACAGGAAGGACATGGAGCTCTTGGAATGAGTCCGGAGGAGGAACACCGAGCTGATCAAAAGGATGGAGCACTTCTCCCATGAGGAAAGGCTGAGGGAATAACGATTGTTCATCCTGAAAAAAAAGTAGGTTTTGGGGTGACCTAATTGCAGCCTTCCAGTACCTGAAGGGAACTTAGAGGAAAGATGAGGCAAGATTGTTTACAAGGGCCTGGAGTGATAGGACAAGTGGGAAATGACTTTAAACTAAGAGTAGGTTTAGATTGGATATGGAGTAGAGTAAGCTACTAAGCCACCATCGATCACATTTGAGAAGCTGTGGAAGTCTGGTGAAGTTTCCACTAACTGGTAAAGGCAAAACTTGACCCCCATTATTAAAAAGGGAGAAAAAGAATACCCAAGAAACTACAGATCAGTCAGTCTCGTCACAGTGTCTGGCAAGATCATGGAGCAGCTTCCACTGGAAATTGTGCTAGGGCACATGGAACATAAGGAGGTGATTGGTGACAGTCAACAGGGATTCACTGAGGGCAAATCATGCCTGACAATTTCAGTGGCCTTCTCTTCGGGTTTAGAGTGTGAATGATGGAAGAGTGATTGATTTTGTCAGCCTGGACTTCTGCAAAGCATTTGACACTATCCTACACAGCATCCTTGTTACTGAACTTAGGGAATATGGATTTGGTATATGCAGCACTCTGTGTATGAGGAATTAGATGGATGGTGACACAGAGTGTTGTGGTCAGTGGCTCACTGTGCAAGCAGAGACCAGTGGTGAGTGGTGTCCTCAGGGGTCAGGACTGGAGCTGGTGCTGTTTAACAGCTCTGTCAGTGACAGGGACAGTGGGATCTGGGCAGAGAATGGACTGAGAGCAACCACAGGGAGAAGAACTTGGGGATGCTGATTGATGAGAAGCTCACCATGACCAAGCCATGTGCCTTCAGCTGCCTCCCAAGCAATGTGGGAACCAGGGTGAGGGAGAAAACCAGCCTACAGGAAGGTATCCCTGTCCAGGACATGGGGCTGGAATGAGATGATCTTTAGGATGATTTCCAACCCAAACTACTCTATGAGTCTGTTTCTTTGTGGCTTGTTACTTCACACTGTCTGTGCCTGACATGTTAACTTATTTCCTTGCTCCATTATCCATTGTATTACCCTGATAGCAACTGATCCACTGAAAAACTTTTTTCTTTTGCTTTTTTTAAATATGAAACATTGCAATGTAGAAGGATTTGGACATGTTGAAATACCCTATTTTGATATTCTTTCAAACCTAAGTGTTATTGCTACTGTCAGAAAGTATGTTGTGAATACTTGGCAGGTACTTTTCTCCTCCTTTTCCCTATTGTATACATGGTGAATTGTGGACTTGGAGCATGACATTCTTGACAGATGAAACTCCCACCAGAGTCTGTGCCTTGTATTAATACATAGTGATGTTTTGATATAACTGTTAAAAGAGTCTATGTGAAAGAATTTTTAGCTGTAAACTTCAGACAAAATAAGAATGACAATTTCTCAAATAAATCTTAATTTGATATAGATTTAAATATCTATTTAATCCCATGATGACTCAGTAAATTAGAGAAGCAAGGTAATTTTCTGCCCTACTCCTCTTTTCATACAGTCAGATATAATATGCATTCTGGTGAAAATCAATAAAAATTTTGAAAAATTGTGTATCAATTGGGTTGCCCAGAGACCAAAACAATTCTGTGATTCTAAATTAGCCGTTTCCAGTTTTTCCTTTCTATAGGCACTTTATGGTGTTCTTTGGCTGTTAGAAGCTCGGTTAGTCCACCTGCAAAATAATATATCAGATAGCTAGACAGAGGAAGTTGTTGAATGTAAAACGTTCCTGAAACATCTACAGAAAAGATCAAACTTTACTAAAGTTCCTGAGGAAGTTTGAATATTAAGAGCAGGACCTGATAAGATTTTTTTCTTCTTTTTTCTCCCAAAAAATAGTTTTTCTCCCAAACCTGTGAGAACCAGTTTTATGACATACAAGGCTATTTAACATCTGAAGTGCAAATGCTGTTGTCTTCCCCTGATCCCCCTGGTCTTAGGTGGGACTGAGATCTCACAGGCAGGGTTTTGCTGCTGTCATGACTGTCTGTGGCAGGAGTAATCCTGCTGGTTTCCACTGCAGGAGACCTTATTTATTGAAATCTGAACTCAACACTCACTTCATGAGAAGCACACAGTGCCTCAGTCTTTCCAAGTGAGGAAACTATTCAGCTACAGGTGGACATATCCCCTGGTGAGCATCTGAGATGAACCCTAATCCCTCTCTCCCAGTCCAAGAGTTTCCAGCATGCTTTGGGTGTAGGCTACATTTCCTGCTGTTCCTCTGTTTTAGGCATTTTTTAAAGTCTTGTTCAATTTTGCTTATAGTGAACAATGAATAATGAGTGAGACTGTTCCTATGCAACAGTTTCATTCTTTACTTTTATTGTGTTACCATCAAGTGGATCTTCTCCATCTTCATATCAACTTTTTGATCTCAAAAATTCACTTTATTTTGAGTCCTAAATCAGTGCAGTGCTTAAGAGAGTAAGACAAGGATGAGCAAGAGCTTATTGCAAACCCACTCTGACGACTGGAGATAGCTGGAATTCCTCCCTTCAGTGTAAGATCTGATTTAAAAAAAAAAAAAAAATCCCATTAATTACCCCAGAGAGCAGAGTCTGTATCATTTAGGAGAAAACATTTCCCACTGAAATCAATAAGAGTTGTTGAGAGGCGAGAAAAACATACCCAGTAGCCAGTCTATCCTGTATATGATTACCAGGAAGTGTGTGTACCTCTGTGTTAATATTGCTCCATGTTTTTTCAGTTTCTTTTTGTTCTTTCCTCAGCAAGGGCAAGGATCATCACATGGTACTTGTGTGCCGTGTTACATAATGATGATTCACCCTCAAGAGATAGCACAGGGTTGAAAAAGATGAAAAGGCTATGCCAAGTTAACAAACACTCTGCACACATTAAAATGTGGCTGTGAGTTTCCAAATAGATACCTAGGAAAGAAAAAAAAAAAAAAAAAAAAGGAAAAGAAAAAGAAAAGATAGATGCATGCTGATTTATTGAGCAGGTTGTCCAGCCCATGTGTAAAATCTTTGTGAGAGCAGAGTACATCATGACATCCTGCAGCTATCCCTCGGCTTACTCATCACCTACTGGGAAATGCACTGTCCTTGTTCATTACTGCCTCTTCTTTCCAAATATATACATTTGCAAGTTGTCTTCCTTTTGTAAAAAAAATAGACATAAAATCCTTTGTCAAGTTTATTCCCTTAATATATAACTTAATATATTCTTCCTTTGCACGTGCTCTGAGCTGTTTTCTCTCCCTTATGCATCGCAGCAGCTGTGTGCAAGCATTCAAAACCTGAAGTATCTTTTTTCTTATAATGGGTTTCTTTGTTGGATAAATAAGGATGTTTCAGGCTGTAAGGACAGTATGGTCAAAACAATGTTGCCTTCTTCTTAAAGGGTCTTCTTATGGTAAAACAGGTGTCCCTGGCCAAACTCACCTGGTTTGCTTTACCTGAGGAAGAGAAAGCTAACAGCAAATAAGCAGTCAGGTCTTAGCATCAGAGGGGTATCTCCAGATCTGCTGAGAGCTTTACTAAAAAATCATCTCACTCAAAATAAGATTAGGAAAAAAAAAAAAAAAAAGAACTAAAAACGGTTTCATCCAGATGGAAATATATTTTTGAAGTGTTTGTTTATGACAATATCTTCCCAGTTTTCATCGGCTTTTGTCAGCTCTTTAGTTTATTTGTTGTCTGAAAACCTTTGAAATAAAATGTTTTCACAAATGTGAAAACTTTCCATCTCTTGTTTTCCCTGTCATCCAAAATTTAAAAAAAAAAAAAAAAAGGAAAAAAGAAAAAAAGAAAGCAAGAAAGAATTATTCCTCTTGTGATCTAGATGTTGTCCTGGTCCTTAGACTACTTCCATTGAACCCTGCTCTCTATGGACTCAGGGAACAAGTTCATTGCTACAACAAAGAACTGAAGAGGAGGGTATTATTGAAGAAAAAGACTAAGAAAGAGAAAAAAATGGAGCTGTAATACTTCATAAAGCAAGCAGAAAATCAATCTGTTTGCACGCCACTACCTCCCACATCCTCGGCCAGCCACTGCCCAGGGATATGGGGTTCCTATATGATGCAGTTGGCCTTAGCAAAAATGTGCACAGGTCTAACAACTCATCAAAGCTGTGTTCATCTCTTCCAGCCCCAGGCAGGTGTACCTGCAGGCTGAGGGTAGCACAACAATGTGATGCTGCAAATGGGGTCCTGCTTGACCAACCTGATTTCCTTCTCTGACAAGGTGACCCACCTGCCGAGGGATGGGGGAAAGGATGTGGGTATTGTCTACCTGGAATTTAGCAAAGCCTTTTACACCGTTCCCCACAGCAGGAAAAATGGAGAAACTGGCAGTTCATGGCTGTTCCATGAACATCTTTGTTTCACTAACAGTGTGCCCAGCAGGGCCAGGGCAGTGCCCGTGTCTGTGTTAGCTTTATAGTGGGACTTGATGACCTTAAAGTACTTTTCCAAACTAAATGCTTCTCTAATTTGTTGTTTTGTGGCTGCAGTGTCTATCACCCCAAAAGCATGAAGTCCTTCACTTTGACAAAAAAAAAATTGGTCTAAGAGCTTTGAAGTTCTTTGAGCTGCTGATCCCTCAAATCCAAAGGTGTCTTTCACCCTGTTATCTGTGTTCCTGCATTCATGACCAACCTGAACCAAATGAAGGAAGATAGACCACATTTGTAATGGGATTAATGGAGATTTTAGTGGATAATTTATGGCTGATCAAATGTATTCGAATGGGATGCTGAACCAAAATTTTCTAGCAGACATATTTAAAGGAAAATAATAATGACAAAAAACTTTCATTTCCATTTATAATCTACCTTCACATGACCTTAATTCAGTTAGTTTATGCAATATTCATAGCAGCAAAAAAATCTTTCCTATATCTTTCTTAAATAGTTCCACTGTAAGCCTGAGTGGAAGGTAAAAGGAAATAGTAATAATGAATAGAGAGTTTTGAAACATTCATAGGGAAATTCAAAGTGCTCAGAATCTGATCTTTTTCCATTACTTTAATTTTGAAAAATTGTTCTGGTTTGGTATAATATCCTGATTTATATATATATATATATATTTTCCCATTCAGAAAATAATTCTTGTCTCTGTTTTTTGAGCTTAAGTTGATCATGATCAGTTTTCATATCATAGCATCGTTAGAGCAACTCTAAGCACACAACATTTTATTTCATGATAAAGTCATAAAAACAAGCATTCTAGGGATGTAGAATTTAACAATCTGAAGCTGCAGTTTAGAAATATGCCTTTTTCTTTGAAAAAATTAAATAGTGCCACATAAAAGTTACAATTTGCAGTCTCCTTTCAAAGACATTGTAAACACTTTGTGTTATATAGACTCAAACTAAACTTTCCTCTGTTGTTCTTGAACCTGTCACAATATTTTATAAATATCCTCAACTTTATTTAAATGACTGCAGCCTAGACAGAGTCTGTGAAAATGAGACAGTTTAGATAATTGAAAAACTGGCCTTGAGCCTTTAATTATCACCATATATTCTTCAGTTGATTAAATCTTTGCTGTACTGGTATTTAGAGTGTGGTTATGACCACAGTGCTGAGCATAGAATACCCTGAGTTGGAAGGGTCCAATTCCTGGCAGGATAGCCCTAGCATGACCAAATCCATGAGGAGGAATCCATTTGCAAGGCAGATATTTTCCCTCAAGCTCCGTTTTGCCAAGAAAGAGACTAAGCTCAAAATCATGCCAGTTGTTGTAAGTTTGTTGACATTAGGTAAGTCATCATGGGATGTAGGTACAGAGCTAAGAACCTTATTCTTTCATCATTTTCCTTTGTCATAAGCTGATATTGGAGAACACTGCACCATCCATCCATCAGTCTTCGGAAAACTTTGGTTGGCTTTAGAGAGCACAGACAAAAACTAACACGTGCTTCAAGGATAATCAAATTTCTAAAAAAATAAATAATAATAATAAAAAAATATGTGAAAATCAAGATCTGGAGAAATAAAAACTATCTGAACTACTGTTATTTTTGGGCTAGAAGAAGGCAGACCCCAATCACTGCACAGTTGTCATTCCCACACCCACACTGACACATGGTCATGCCATTCCTCTTTTAACTGGGCATCCCAGGACCTGACACATGCAGGGGGAGAGGAGTCTCTGGAAAAAGTGTGAGAAGCTGAATTATGGATAGGTAGGGAAAATTTAGAGGATAGTCTACCTGACTGCATAGGAAATTGGACTCATGCTGCTCATGAAAGGAGTTGTTGGCTGGAAGTTTCCACAGGAGGAAAGAATAATCCTGCGGGTCCTGCTCCCCAGGGGGAGGCCAGGGAAGTTCCCGCCTGGCTTGCTACTTCCCAGCCACCAGAGCCCTGGGAAAAAAGAGACTTTGTTTTGATTTTTTCAGATTTTTAATTAAAGTGTTTATCATTCCACTGAAGATAAGAAGAAGTGCATGGAATGAGGGGATCTTTTTTTTTCCTCTTATTCTTATTTATTTTTCTTCAGTGCTTCCTCCCTTGTGAGTAATACCACTTCAAGTGAAATAAAATTTCCCCCTTGGTCAAATGCATTGGAATTTTGTTGGAAACAAAGCATCTGAAGTTGTTTCCATCTCATTTCTTTCTCTCTAAATGGTTTGCCCATACATTTTAGGAAGGCAATCCCTTTCATGTCGCATAGAACATCTTCACTGGCAGCTACAGTGTGTGCACTTTATTAGAGCATTTTTTCCCCCTAGATATAATGGCACCAATTAAATTACCTTGCAGCCTGACCTTAATCTGGCAGGAATGATTATTCCATGAAACAGTTAGGGCTCTAATTGACATGAAGTGCCTGTAAAATATGTCTTTTGCAGCAGACCCTGTCAAAGTCACATTGATATGCTAATACCTATAGCTGGCAGAATCACTTCATAAAGAGAGACACTGAAAATTGAATTATTTCAATTTCAGTACCTAGGAATCTAGTGATCTGTCTGTATATGGAACTAAGTAGGTGCAGTACTTTATATGGGTAAACAGCTGTACTAGGGCGTTGCTATGGAAACTGCTTGACTCATGACAATTGTGTTAGTGATGAAGTCATTAGTGGTGTGAAATGTACTTTGAGGTTGTCAAGTGTACACTCCAGGAATATTTCAACAGTATTAGTGGAGCCTTTTCATTTGCATAATTTAGGCTTTCACATGTGATCTCGTTACGGTGCAGAGAAATGCCACGTAACATCCATGGCACGGCTGAGCTCAGATTGCTCTGGTGTGGCTCTGCAGCAAAATGCAATTGGTCCATGCATGTAGAATAAAGCTTTCTCTGTAATAGAACCTTCCTTTCCTTGCTTTGGTTTGGGATTTTTTTTTTTGTTGGTTGTTTTTTTTGTGGTTTGGTGGGGGGGGTTGTTGTGTTTTTTTGTTTTGTTTTGTTTTGTTTTTATTTTTTGTTTTGATTTTAATAAAAAATTGTTTTGAGGTATAACAGTCTTCAAGGAATGATCTGCCTAAACTTTTATGGTGCCAAGTTGACTTTGATAGTGTGGACCTCTGTTGTTTCTTCTCGCTACAACAGCTCTGGGTTTACCCCAGAGAAAGCACAAGTAGGTTCAGGATCACAGGGAGCTACTTTTTTCTCATCTTAGCTTTTCACTATTTATCACAGTTAGTGTGATTTCCTATGCTATAAAGCTGAATGATGAATCCCAGGACTTCTCTTGGAGTCATATGCCCTTTCTTCTAGTTCTAAGTATTTCAGACTATGGAATGCTCTTTTTTTCTACTGGCAAAGAAGACCTTAGCAGGGCTTTGATGAGATGTCTGAAGGGATTCCTGTAGTTTTCATGTACCCTCTGGCAGTAGGGTGCCTGGTAATGCTGCAATGTTTATTCCCTTACATGTTCTGCCCTTCTTCTGGGCTGTCCCTGAGCAAGCAGGCAGGGAAGGGGCACAGATTGCTTGCCAGAGGGACATCATTCTGCCACGTCAGTCACCTATCAGGCCCTTTTCCAGAGAAATATTAATCGTTCCTTGGGTGATGAAGACCCAGAGGATGTTCAGACACTGGAACAGGCTCCCCAGGGCAGTGGTCATGGCTCCAAGCCTGGCAGAGTACAAGAAGTGTTTGGACAATGCTCCCAGGCACATGGTGGGATTCTTGAGCCTGTCCTGTGCAGGGCCAGGAGATGGACTCAGTGATCTTTTAACTCAGAATATTCTCTAACTCTATAAATCTATGAATTAAAAAAAAAAAAATAAAGGGGAAAGAAGATCCATTTAGTCTGCACGAGCACATATAAGTACACACACACACACAGATGATGCATAAGATGTCACCAGCAGCAGGAGATCAATGCAAGAACTCAAGATTGTCACCAAGATAAGTTAGCAGACTGCTAATACCAGAGCTTCTGAGTTGATCTTATTTCTCTACAGTGTCTGATCTACTGAAATGCAATCTAATGCTGTATGTTCATTCTATAAGTTCAGCCTAATACTGTATAATCACCAGCCTCTTATGTATTAATTACAGCTTAGCTTTACAATTGGGATGAGCAAAAAAGTAAGCATGAAATCAAAGCTGGATTTGATTAGCATACTTTGACAGGATCTTTACTAGTCAAGGGTATCTTTAATATTGTATTTAAAGTGTGTGCATCTGTGTGAGAGGTGGAGGAAGAGACATTTCAGCAGACTCTGGTGGCATAATAACAACCTATTGCAAATCATTACCAGTTTGAAGAGATTTGAGCTATTGGTAGAGTTCAGTGGCTTTCTGAATCAATTTGTTTTCCTGTCCAGTGTCCTCCATTCCATCTGAAAAAAAAAAAAAATCTCCTTTCTCCTTGGAAACAGATATTATTTCTTTTAATGATGACAACAAATTCATCTTTTATCTTTCTGAAAATTTAAGATGATCTACTGGTGTGGGTAAGCTAATGGAAAAGTGAATAGGACAAACAGACGAGACTCTTGCAGTTTGACACAACCAGGCCATATTAAGGAAAGAGATTATACATCAAACTTCACGTTGAAATTTTCCATTTCTTTAAAATCTGGTTCATGAAGCCGTATTTCACCCTTTTGTAGTTTTTTTGTGTTGTTGTTTTGTGTTTTTTTTCCGAATCCACTCCACTGACCCCTTTGGAGTTTAATATTTTGGACCAACCAGGACAGAAGACTTTACATAACTGATCCTGAAATTAACTTCCTTCCATGATAATCCGGGAAAGCTGAAAGCATCCTCAGAAAAGTGACTGGAGAAATTAAACATATCTTCGTATTAAACTATGAACAAAAAAAGTGCCATTTTGGCATTATTCTTTCTGTAATTCCTCTATATGCTTTCTGCAACAAATTATTTACCTTCTTTTTTTTTTTAGCAGCAACAACAACACAGATAGTTAATCATAAGGGTCCTGTACCAGCACAAGCACTTATCTGGATTTGAGACCATGAACTAGATCTTTAGGTACAGGATGGCCACCCATCAGCCCTCAAGGCAGCTTAACCTAGAGAACCTCTCTGTGCTGGGGATATGTGGTTTACAGGGAGCTTCTATGAACAGCCAGGCTCCAAATCTACTGTCCTGGGAGGTAGATCCTAGAATCCATGGTCCCTGCATGCTCTCACAAACAGGGAATGCTTCCAAGCAGCTATCCAGACCCTACCATTAGGATAAAGTGGTCAGGAGATTGAATTTGCCTGGCCTAAAACTGGCTGTAAACCATATTTAACTTCTGTGTATTTGAAATTGCAATGGATAGGCTCTAAGCCATGTGTTGACTAATGGTTTATGTCTGAGTCAGGGTTGGTCCCAAAAAAGTTTTCATCATGGAAGACTGCACATGTAACAAAAACTTCCTACTTAGGTCCCAGTTTCTGGAGAAAAGGACATCTCCATATTCATTGCTTGTGCAGTGGCCCCACATTCACTGCTTCAGCTGGAAGCTGAAATCCCTTGTCATCATTAAGGGGTAAACCTGATTTATTTACTTTTACCCCCACATTCTGAATTAAAGAAATATAAGGGGGGGGGAAAGTAGGTTTGAGCATCTTGTACTGTTCATCTGGCCTTTCAGAGGGATTGAGCAAGATGTCAGGGGACATTTTCCATCAAAGAATGCTGTGGAAAACTGCTGGTGCAAACCAGAGAACCTCGGTGCTATTTTTGTGTGGCTAACACACCTGACGTGAACTGAACTTACTCGACAGCGCCTCAGACAGGTGCATTGGGATCTGCTACAGGTTCATGCTTGGCACAGATTCACTCAGGCAACACCACCCTTAAAGTCACATTTTTTGCTGTAAACCCCTGCACTGGATGTCACTGGCAGGGGGGATTTAGATACTTCATCTCTCTTCCAGCCATAATTGGCATTTCTCACAAAATCTTTACACTGTTTTAATTCATTGTTGCTCGTGCACTGATGATTTTTCTGGTCATTTTGAATCTGGCTTTGGTTTAAGCACAGCAACAGACCAGGGTTCAGCAAAGAGGAGAAAGGGTGTGTAAAATGGAGAGAGACCATGTTGTGATGGACAAATAAGGGAAGCACTCCAAACTAAAGACTTCAGGCAGGTATGAAATGACACGTCTGGCAGGTTGGGTTGTTTTTTTTTCAGGCTTCCCCGTCAGTGAAAACCTGATGGGTGAGTGGAAGTGAGCAGGGAGAAGCTTGATCATCTTTGTTCAGTCCTCCAGAGGAAAGCTCCCTGCAGCACTGATGTGTTGTTTTTTTTTTCCTCCGTAGAAGAAGCAGCAGCAGAATGTTAACAAGCTTCATTTTCCATTCCCAACAAGGAGGAAGCGACCTTTGCTGTTTGTGTTCTTGATGCTGATAGAGCCAGATTTTCATAAGACAGACCTGGGAAATTTTCATGGCAACCACACTGTTGCAAACCAATTAGCAAGCCAGCTTGATAGGGTAAGGTTGTGGAGATGCCCATGGCTGCTTTAATAAAGTTTCTTGTGTATCAGTATGATGCTATTGATTTTTCTCCCTTTGGACAAAAAGACTAAAGTTCAAGCTCTGCAGCAGATAAAGTGGAGATTCCATTGGATGTATACTAATTTAACCTTTTGGGAGGAAAAAAAATTCAAAAAGACATATTATATGAGGGGTTCCTTTTGCTTCTGTACACACTATTTAACATTAATGCAAATAAAACTGTGGCTGTGCTGATGATTCTGCCAGCCTAAAGGTCACCGTGGATTACAAATCGAGTCACCAGCAGAGAGCTGGGCACTTTGCAGAGACACATGGGAAAGCATGATTCCTGCACACAGAGGTAGACAGGGAAGGAATCAGAGGCAGAGGGACGTGGGAAGTACAAAACCAAAGAAACTGAGGGCCCCTGTGAAAGTTACTGCTGCCCCATGAGTTTCTGCACATCAGCTGAGCCAAAAGAGATATTGTGTGGGCTCTGAGCCCACTGAGAGGTGAATTTAAGCCACTCTGCCACCTTGTTGGCTTAAAGCTCTTCCTAGGAGAGGTTCAGTGCTTGGCTGAAGGAATGCTATTAACAAGGAGAGTGATCCCAGCTGGACTGGGCAGAGAGACTGTATCATGCTATTGCCACTTAATTGATTGCCTGATTTTACTGGAAAACAACTGGAAGTCAGCACTGGCTGAACAGGGAAGGGGAGAAAGTAAGAGACAGGAGCACCCTGAAGCACAGGCAAGGCTGGGCCTTGTTTCTCTTTCTGGGTTCCTGGGTCAGCTCTGTGAGGACTCAGTTTCTGCCTGTCCACAATTCCATCAAGCCCAAACACCTAAAAGTTGTGAGCCAGACTTCACAGGTTTTGAGAAAAGAGGAGAGAAAAATAACAGGGGATTTTGTTTTCTTTCCTTCTGTGGGATTTGGTGTTTTAAGAAAGCCTTTTGCCTTTATCTTTAATCTCCTTTCATGAACATGAAATCTGTAACATAATTCAAAGGGAGAAAGAATGAAGACTTGGGAACTTTGCTGTGATGTAGTGTTTTCCTGACAGTTTGTGGGCTCCCTCACAAAATAAACTGAACCCTAAGCCACATTTTCCTTCACTTTTCAGTTGTAGGAATCTAAAGGAATGGAAAACCAACAGCAACAACAACAAAAAACTCAGCTTTCTTTGGACAAACAGAAATATTTTGCTTAATGCAATCCATTTATTTTTTTATCCTGCTGTCTGAAAACTCACTTGCCTGAGCTCTTTTCCAAAGAACTGAATTAATCCTGTGTTATAATGAGTGTTCCAGTAGGTGACTGGTTGGCAAAAGGCCAGTTTTACAATCTACAATGTACAGAATGTATTGCTTAATGCCATTAATAATAATCATGAACTCTGTGGATTTCGGTAATTCCTATAAGATATTGTTTCCATAAACAAAAGTAAAATTTCCAGCTGCTGGATAATCCTGCTCTATATATTTCATTCTACTTAGTGGCTGTTTGCTGTGGATTACTTTCTCAAATTTTGAGCGTGAAATGCCTCTCAGTGTGAATAAACCCATAAATTTGTATTGAACATAGTCTTGCATTTGCCTCTTGCTGGTTTAAGTTCAGAATGGTCAAAAGGGGTAAATTGGCTCCACTGACTTCATTTTACGTGTATTGAGAAGAACAAAGTGAGAAGCATCTACTGGCCTGTCCCTGGTCTATGCTTTTGATGGGAGGCTGCCATTTACAAAAGCCAGTAGAGGCCCCTTTCATTTCTTTTATGAGGCAGAGAGAAGGATTTTATAGCCTGTGGCATTTTGGTGAAAGGATTTTGTACTGCCTGTGTCTCTGCAAGAGGCATGATACTCTGGGAATGCAGGGAAAACAGAGAGGTGTTATTTATTCCACCCCCATGTAGTATGGAGTACGAGAGCTGCCTGTCCAGCTTAAATCTGTGGGAAATACAGCATTCACTATTTTGAAATAGCAAACTGTATGCCATCTGTATGTAAATCTATGTAGGCAGTACACTTACATACTGCACTCCTACACTGAGGATACATGAGCTGGGAGAAAGGTGGCTTATTTTGTATTTTATTTACCACACCGATGGGATACTGTATGAAATGGCATATTAGGCATACCTCACCCATTTATTCTTTTGGTTTACAGTAATACCTCATCTCCAAAGGCAGCAGGGAATCAATCTGCCTGGCACAGGGTGAGCTCTCAGACCAGAATGGGACACTGCCCAGCTCATCTTTGTTCTTTGCCTTGAACTTAATTTCTTTGAAGTGAAATCACCTGTATCCGCACCAAGAATACAGAGGAAGGAAGTTTCCCGTCTGTCACTTTGAATTTGACACTATACACAGGAATAAGTTTAGTTTTCAGGAATTTTCCTCCTTGCTGGCATACATTCTGAGGTGGGGTGGTTGATCTCCTAAACTGCTCCAAAGAAAGCTCAGCAGGCTCTGATTAAGTACAGGGTATCCTGCAATGGTATTGAGAACTCTTTATGTTTCAGACTTCTCCCTTCCTCTGTTTCCAAGCATGGCATAAACATTTTACAGATGTTCTTGGATTGTTAAAACACACATAAAACCGTACTTGGACCACCTACATACAAAGGGGGAAAAGGAAATGCTTGGAGCTGAAAGAGATGAAAATGGCTACGGCTCTTCATAAACATAAACGTGTGGTGTCATCTGCTGAATGCTGACAATGCCACAGTTAATGAACTGAGAGGGTGCACAAGGACAGGGCAAATCCACGAAGGCAGGACTCACCTCTCAACTTCCCAACCAGCAACCATGACACGAACAACCATTTACCCAGAGCACCACCTTTTGGTGCAGGTGCTGTTTGCAATCAGTACGACAGTACCATGCCCCTGTGAGAGAGAGGAAACAGGAGACAGGGGCAGAGTTCTTCCTTCTTTCTCCACTGTCGCAGTTCTCAGCTATTTAGAAAGGGTATTTGGGTGTAGCAAAGATGAGTGCACCAATATTTGCAGGGATCTGGTCTCACTGCTGGTTAGTCTTTACTGGATAGTGATGTTTAGGCACTAGGACAGAAATTAGAAGTGGTCTCATCATCCTGTCCTGGTGTCAGGTTGTTTATGGGCCTGCAGAGAGGGTGCTCACTGAGAGCCATACATCCTTCCAATGTCCTGGGAAGTCAGCATAAAGACAGTCAAGGGCCAAGGAATGGTGTAGAAGGACACCTGAGACTGATGAAACTGTATTTGTGATCCATCAGCCACCTTGTGCAAACAGTTGCTGTGGGATGTTTGTCCTTTTGCTGGCTGGGTTACTTTGACCAGCACAAAATTCATCTGGACCCTCCAAATCACCGAGAGCATACAGGAAAGCCAAGGGAAGGTTTGCCTTTAGCAGTACATACATGACTTATCTGAGTTGCAAAGCAAATACTGTCTGGGCTGGCTCATGTCTCCTTGGTCTGCTACAAACACCAGCAAGTCTTTTAGGAAATACAAAATAATATATTTTACATTCCTGGATTCTCTTCTTCCATCATCCCCAAATGATGGAGCAAGCTAGATATGGGCAAACAGAAAAACAGCATGTCAATATGTGCAAACAAAAACCAGTATGTCAATAGTAGAGAATAATTATTGTGAAATTAACTGGAGATGGTGAAATTCAACATATTTGCTCCATTTATGTTATTGCCTTTTATTTTATAAGTTTCTAAAAGGCAATAATCAAGACAGAAAGGGGTTTAGCATTTCAAATCATAAAGAAGAGCATAGATATATAGATAGCTTAGTCATTTTGCCAAGGCAAGAAGCCTTCTATCAGCCTGGACTGGTAAGAATAATCCTTCAGGAGACGTAGTTACGTGAGGCACAGAGAGACAAGCGAGGTTTGCAGAGATGGTGCTGGTGAGGGATTTTCAGTCTGGTGTTTTACTCTGCAAGATTTGCTACAGTATTCCATAGTTAAACCTCCATGTTATAGCCCAGCATACAAGATTGCAGAGAATTAGATTAAGCAACAAGGAAACAGAAAGATGAAAAAAAAAAAATTCCCACCCCTTTCCCTCCCTCTCTCAAAATTTGTCTAGTGTCTGAGCATTTCTGAGATAGAATCATTCTGCTGATCTTAAATTTCTTGGACGGCTTTTTTAGTCTTTCAGTGTTTCCAGGCGAAGCCACCTTTGAATTCTCCTGGTTATTCCTAGGACTGACTATGTGGGATGAGAGAAGCAACATGGGAATGAGAAAGGTATCATACTGCATGGAGTGAGGCAAAGCTAGTAACTCAGCAATCATAGGATGGTTTGGGTTGGAAGGGGCCTTAAAGATCATCTACTTCCAGCCCCTCTGCCATGGGCTTTGTTCCTTCCTTTGAAACTGCATGAGCCAAACCACTTTCTCTGTGTCTTTGTAATATTTCCCCCTTTAGTCCAGAAAATGAACATGCTAGAATGTCTTGAAAGATTTTAGTGTTGTGAAGCGTTGCCATGTCTCACAAGGAATTCCTTCTGAATTCCTTCCTTCTCCCTTACCAATCAAGTTCCTTTGCCTGTACCTGATGTCACCTGTGCTGATTTCACTTCTGCCCATTAATGCTGCTCAAACCACCAGCCAGAGGGGTGTCCAGTAAATACTTGACAAAGCACATTCTTTCGTCAGACAGGACACCTATCCCCTTCCCCTTTTGGTATGAGATTGACACGAGTGTATTTATTTCTTTTATCACTGGCATTGTGCTTTGCAGTTGTACACACTGTGCAGAAGGGAGCAATCCCTAGGCAGGCATTACATCCTGAAAAACAGAGGAAGCACAGACTGCTCTGTATCAAGAGCCAGGGTATGTATAAATCACGGGAACCCGCATGAAATTAAACGTCTGACCTCTATACAGTTCAGATACACAGTTTCCAGGCCCTGCCAATCCACCAAGATGGATTTCCGAGCTGTCACTCGAGTCCTTTGAAAATAACCTCTTTGACAGTTAAAACGAATTGGCATAAGAGACATATGGGGAGTGTAGCTTCCAGATTGATGAGGTATTTGAGAGGGAGCAGGTTACACGTGTAGGTTACTTTATAATGCCTTGCAACTCTGAGGCTGACTCTGTGGCTTAGGAGAGTGTCCAAGATTTGGGAGACGGTTTTTTTCTTTTTCATTTTGAAAAGCCCTAAACTGGAGCACTAATTATGCAGATGTGGTGATGAAGGGATGGAAGTCTGAGCTCCATAAGAATGTATCGAGAGAGAATGCAAGTTTCCCATTTTTCCCCGAGAATTCCTGCTTCATTTTACTGTCAATGCAAATTCTATACAATGCCTCTGTGGTGTCATTGACTCAAGTGAAGTTTGTTTGGTTTGGTTTTGGTTTGGTTTTTTTAAAATTTTATTTGAAAATTGGGGGGGGGGGGAAGTCCCTTCATACCTCCAGCAGATTAAAACAGGCAATGGGCAAAAACTGATGCTGAAGAAGTTCCATCTGAAAACGAGGAAGAACTTCTTTCCTGTGTAGTGACTGAACACTGAACAGATTGCCCAGAGAGGGTGTGGAGTTTCCCTCACTGGGGATATTCCAGAACTGTCTGGACACAATCCTGTGCCATGTGCTCTGCAATGACCCTGCTGGAGTGGGGAGGTTGGGCCACATGACCCCACTGGTGGTTCCTTCCCATATGAATCCTTCTGGAATTCTAGAATTCTGTGAAAACCGAGCTCTTAGAACTTGACATCGGGGAAAAAAATCCACAACCTATAATGATGGAAGATCCTGTGCTGGTTCTGCCTTCACACTTGGGTTGACATGAGATTATAGCTCATCTTTTCAGAGCCCTAAGGCAGTTCTCATTCTGACTTTGACACGTATAAGATTTGGAGGAGTACTCAACCATACCCTACAGGAGAAGCAGAACCCAGTCCTGCCTCCTACAAAGCACCAAGAGTTTGACTTTCTATTAATGCTTTGGGTTCATGATTTCTGCCTTGTCACACGCAGGAAATCTACAACTAGTGATGCAAAACTCTTTTGGGGTCAGAACAGAACAAATGGTCTGCATGGAAACGTGGCCCTGAAGCATTTGTTGTCCTGGAGCTCCTCTCTCTTCAGGACAATTTCAGGGTAGTTCTTGTCATTTCCAAAGCCCTGCATGGGATCAGCTCAAGCTGCTTGAGTGGCAACCTCAGCTCAAGTGTTCATACCCATGAAAAATAAAGCTGTCAATTTGAGGCATACAGCTGCATGGAAAACAATTTTCTCCTCCCATGAAAATGTGAATATAAAAGCATTTTTTCCTGCAAAAATGAAGATAAAAAGTCAATCTAGGGATGCTTTCATGGACTGAAAATTTCAGAGTGGCATTTCAGCAAAGGTCAGCTTGAACATTACCTTCTATCAATTTAGTTTTATTTTTTCCATTTTTGTTAATATTTCCCTTTCTAAAAATTTAACTATACTAATGTTCTTTCTACTCAGGAGGGGGGGGGGGGGAAGAAAAAAAAGCCTGAAAATATATATGTTTCTCTAGGTGAAACTCAGACTTGTGGGGGCCAGAGAGAAAGCTTTCTTGGCAAATGCCTAAGCCTGAACTCACTTCCAGAAGGGAGCAGGTCAACCACTGCGTTTGGAAACTAAAGAGCAAATATCTCCTTTCCTCCAGTCATTACTTTGTTGGTGGGTGTTGTGAGGTCTTTTGGGGAAGGATCTCTCTCCCTGTTTGCGTGCAAGGACCGATGCAGTGGAGATGGGCAAAAACAGACACATCCTCTGACTTTTCCTTTCCAAAACGTTGTTCTTCAGGGTGAAAGAGAAACCAGAGGGTCAGCAGCAGGAGTAGAGGAGAAGAACCAAAGGTCAAAGGGAATTCTGCTAAGGACTTCAGTTAGCTTAGGGTTCCACCCTGTGCTTCTATACATATCTCCAAACCCTTTAAGGCATCAAGGTAATACTCATTAACTACCACATCACATGTGGAAAATGAGGCACCTGAGGCACATGTTTAGTCCCTACCACATATGAGTTGGATCAAGGAATAAGGCATTCCTACTGCAGGGACTTTTAACCTGTGACTGGCTTGCCAAAACTGTTCAAATATTTTTGGCCAAGAGCAGTGAAATCAGCTTTTGTTTATCACACCCTTATGTTCCTCCTCCTTGCAAAAAATTTTTTCTCTCATTTGGTGCGATTTCTTTTTTTTCAGTAGTCCATTCTTCAGTTGTCTTTTTTCTTTTCTCTAAGGACTTATTAATATCTCCACCCTCTGTTAGTCTTGAGTGGAGTTAGAGAAAATATTTCTGTGAGATGAGTAATTATCTGAAAATTTGCTCAAATTCAACATATGACAAATGAAGGAATTTTCTTTAAGTTAAAACAATAGATTTCCAAAATGGGAAATTAAGTTTTAAAAAATAATAATTTTTTTTTCTTAAAACAAGCCCATTGAAAAGAAACCTTCTTCCTTTTTTTTTTTTTTTAAGGAAAAAAAAGAAAAAAAAGGAAGAAAAATTAGGTGCTGACACAACAAGGGAAAGGGAAAATAATCTGAAATAATTTTTTTCTCTAAAACCAGAAAAACTGCCTTGAATCTGAGCAAATATTTATTTTCCCCCTAAAAAACTTTTTGCTTCTGTCAGACTCTTTTTGGGTTTGAGCTGAGTTTGGGATGTTTTTTTCATCCCACTAAATAAATCTAATTACTTTGCTTGGCTTGACTCAAGCTATTTTATTTTTCATCCTGATTTTTCCCAAAATCCATCATTTGTCTGGTTCCTATTATGGGTTTGTAGGAGGAAAGAAGGATGCCAGGTTGGCAACTGGACAACATCAAATGTCTGAGCTCAGACACCTTCTCCACAAGGTCTTTTTTTTTGGAACTCTCCTCTGCCCAGTCACACTAATAAGTCAAAAGAAATAGTGACCACCGTCTCATTCTGAATGTCTCTGTGGTTTTATGGATTTGGTGGGGGTTTGGGGGAAAGGATTGCAGTTCTCACCAAGCTATTTTAAAGAAATTAATTGCAATATTGGGGGAATAGATGACTCTCTTTCCCCCTTCACTGTCAAATGTCCCCTTTACCTTATTATCATTTAAAAGCTCTAAAGCATAAAACTGCATTTTTATGTTTCCAAATGACCTTCAAAACTCAAAACAAGGCTGGCTTCCGCTCAGCTGTAATATTTTGGATCATTAATTTCACTAGAGATATTCCAATTTGTAATTTCATTAAGTTTCAGAGCATAACCACTCCTAATACTGTGTTGCTAAATATGGTGGGCTGTATGCTCAACTGGCACAAGTCAGCATAGCTTTAGTGACTCTGCTACAGTACTCCACACCAGCTAAGATCATGAGAGTATGATCTTTCTCTGTGTTTGGTTTCAGCCACTGCTTGATACCCACAAATAATTCTTGCTATGACACACATTAAACGTGTCTAATAGTTGATTAAGATATTTTTGGTAGGAAAGACCAGATGGTCTGGTGGATGGCGTGTTATTATTATCCCTCTTGTCAGAATCGATTTGCAGAGCACTGGCCACATAAAAACACTTTAGAAGTGATGTTGGGCTCCTATGACACCATGTGTTTGTTCCACTGGCCTGCATGACTGTGCAATGACTGCCCAGGGAATTCACCTTTCAGAGGGATTGTAATGAGCTACACCACGAACTCGTTTTGCTTTCTGTGTTATCCCTACACAGTTTAAATGCTTCTAAAACCTACAACATCATAGTCTCTGGCCACCTCATAGTTTTCCCACAGGAGGGGAAAAACTGAGGGATGTTGGGTGTGAGAGGCTTCTGAAAAGAGAGGGGGGGGAAAGTTCAAAGCAAGGATTTGGATGAGCGGCTCCTACGCTGGCAGTGAATGTCCTAATCAGAGGTTGCAGGGCATGCAGAGGGTTGGCCTTTCATCCCCTCGTCTGCTGGAACCTTTGTGCTGTGTTTGAATAGGGGAATTGAGCCAGGGAGAGGCTGAATGACTCCATGCCCTGGCAGTTCAATGCTGTCTGCGAGCCAGTCCCAGCGCCCACGATTAACTATTTATACAACATAAAACATCACCCACAGCGGAAAGCTGGAGGGCTGTGGAGGAGGGACCCAGTGTCTCACCACCAGGCAACCCACAGAGCATCATAATTAATTCACTGACCTGGGATATGCGAGTTCAAATTGTCAGCAGCAGAAAAGGAAATTGAATTGGACTTTTCACAGCGTAGGTAAATATCCCAGCCCTTGGCCACAAGGTGATGGAAGGCCATTCCTGTTGCCTACAGTTATGCTTGGTGAAGTTAACCTTAGCCTTGCAGTGTTCTACAAACTTGAACAAAACCAGTGGATTAGGGCAAAAAATGTTGATTCTGGAAAGGTAAAAATGCATTGCCTGGTCACAGATTTCTTGAGCCCTGATCCAAAGCTTTTATTATAGTCAGGATTTCTACACAATGTTTCTGTCTGTGTTATAGCCGGTATTTCTTAGCATTAGTGAAGGTAATTTTTTCAGCTGATTACACTCCTGGACCTAATTGCTGCTAAAAAACCCACAGTATTTAACATTCCTGATATTGCCCACAGAATTCTCATGAAGGGTATTCTTACAGAATAGCCAAACAGAACATAGTTGATATTTCTCTACATGAAACCTGGCTTTCATATAGAGATATTTTCTTGAAAGTGAGCTGAGTGGTCTTAGAAACTTTACCAATCTCTGGAAATGGCCATTTTCTCCTAATGAACCAATGTCTCCCTTTCATGGCTGATGGGTTCAAATGACACTAGAAAACCTCTCTCATTTTCTCTGTTTATATCATCAGGCTTGGGCATATTCAATAGCAGTGGTACCTCCTGATGTGTGAAATATCTTCTTTGCTTCTCAAGGTGCAGAACTTTTCTTTACAGGAAACAGCCAACAAAAACTTTTCAAAGAACACTGCAATAACAATACGGTGTTGTATATTTACTGTGTTTTAGAAAAAGATTTCTTTTCACTCAGGGATCTCAAAGCGTCTCCCAGAGCCCTGCTTCAGGAGCTGGTTGCCATCGTGGACACAAACAGTTAAAAAAACTTCCCCTCGGAAACCCCACAGGTTGGAAAGTTTGTGTGTTGGGCTTAAAAAGCTTCCGCAGAGGTTAAGATTTCATGCTGGCCATAGTCTGTAATGATGAAGAGTTTACAATTAAAGCTGATGAGCTGGAAAATAAGTAGTGAACTCAAAACTACTTTGTCTGAAGGAAGTCTGAAATTATGACAGTGTTTAGCACCCACTGTCTCGTTCCTCGTATGTCAACCGATTTTGGGTTAATCTTAAATTCTTCAAAGAGATTAACTTACAAACAAGTTTTGGTTGTTGGTTTGTTTTGATTTTTTTTAAGCTGACTGTGTGTGTCTATAACCAGGCTGGTCAGAGGAGCAATTGTGTAATTGAACTGGAGGCAGCTAGTTTTGGAAATAAACTGAAATTCAAAGGTGGAAGAATTCTCTGCAATTACAAAGCATATTTTGATATTCCAAAATACAAGTGAAATTTCCGGCTTACACCAACATTTGCTTGACTAATAGGAACACAGAAATACCATCTGTGAGAGAATCGAAGAAAAATTAGAACAGAACTGGGTCAGGTAGAACCTGATTCTGCAAAATCATTGACAGTGTAGCGGGCTGAGTTGCTGAACTGAAGAATTCTTTTCTTGCCAACCCCTCCAGTAATTTTCTCTCTGAGCAATTCCACTCTGCCTGTACCACTGGTAGCTTCTGGTTTGACATTCAAGAGGGGGGAATTCAGATATATGCCCAGCATGTTACCCTGTCCCTG
This sequence comes from Pyrocephalus nanus, assembly GCA_038380795.1. Classification (NCBI taxonomy): domain Eukaryota; kingdom Metazoa; phylum Chordata; class Aves; order Passeriformes; family Tyrannidae; genus Pyrocephalus; species Pyrocephalus nanus. The sequence goes on along the minus strand of CM076263.1, from coordinate 3,072,775 downwards.
GGAAGCCACAATGAGCAGTCTGCAACTCACCAACGCTGAGAGTGTACATGTCACTGGTTGTCTAAGTTTGATGAGAGAGCTCCCAAGAAGATACAACTTTTAACAGATTCTTTGGCTTTTTAGCTTTTAGAACTTTTTTTTTTTTTTGGCCAGGTGTTTGTAGAGCCCCTGTTAGTTGGCGTCTTCAGTTAATCCACCCTTCGGCCCCTAAATTGAAAGGCAGTGCTTGTGGAGAGGGTCTAACTGAATGGAAAGACATTTCAAGCACCCCAGAGGTTAAACACCTCCAGTCTAGAAGCCAGCATGTTGTGTTAAAAGGTGATGGTGTTGTTGTGCTGAAGGGGATGGCACAGCTCTGCCATGAGGTGACTTATCAACTGGAGCTGTGCCATACCCCCCTGTGCATGAAGGCACCTCGCTTTTTTCTCCATCAGACCAGGTGAATGCTCTAACAAAGTGTGGAATTTGTTTAGTCTGCTGAAGTAAAAGGGAAAGGGGGAAAGCGTTAGGGGAAAAAGAGTAAAGCCTCTATGCTAAAAATGGCATTTAGGCAAGAAATAATAGTTATAAAGAGCTACAGGTAACTTGGAAACTACAGTTGCTGTGTGCCTGCAGATCTGAACCAGTGAATTTAGCCCTGATCACTACAGACATCTCATATAGTTCATTGCATAAACTTTACTTCATAAAAGGAAGTATCTAAAAAGTGTTTGGGTTTTGCCTTGTAATTGCAAGAATTTCTTTATTTTATTACCCTGTAACTTCTTACACTCTTTCCATCTCTCTTGAGTGCATCTTTGGGAGACTTCTCACCAATAGTGCCTAATTTTCCCCACAAGAAATAACTGTCCCTTTTGCAAACTATTAGGTCATACTCATCATTCCACAACTTCAGCCCAGGATCAGCTGTTGCCTCTGGGCCATCTCTGCCTGAATATTTCCAAAGGATGAGCTCTCACATTATCAAAATATCAAAATTTTGAGGTACTTGCCCTCAGGATTTATGATTTTGCACCTTGCTAATGGATGATATAGAATTATGGAATCATGGAATGGTTTGGGTTGGAATGGACCTTAAAGATCATTCAGTTCCAATCCTCCCTGCCATGCACAGGGCCACCTTCCACTAGACCAGGTTGCTGCAAGTCCTGTCCAACCTGGTCTTGAAGGCTTCAAGGGATGGGGCAGACACAATTTCTATGTGATTGATATGATATGATATGATATGATATGATATGATATGATATGGCATGATATGTGATATATGACACATGACACATGACACATGATACATAATATGATATTCCTCTCAGTCAAGTTTCCAAGTTCATGCCATTTCTGTATGGCCATGACACTTCCTGACATTCCTCTGTACTATCAGTAAAAGATGCCAACCTGAACAGAAAAACAGAATGTATTCCTAAAGCACTGTCACTCTTCAGAATAATTCAGCTTTCAGTGCTACCCCTTGCTGTCAGTTCTTTAATATTTCCCTTTCCCACCCAGTGATTCACCATGTTCAGAGGTAACTAGATTGTGTCTCAGGTAGCACTTTATCAAATGTTGCAAAAGTACCTTAACAAAAGGGGCTTTTTGCACCTCTTTTGCCTAGAAAATCAGTTACATTTGTCTAGAAAGCCAGGCAGCTATTGCAACATTCTGGCAGAATCTGTTTTGTGAACACATCTTTACCAGGAAGGTTTCCAAACCGTCTGAAAACTGGACTTTTGGCACTAGGGGGAACATAATTTATTTAGGGCACTGATGGATGCAATGCCAAAAGTGCTTGCTTTTTACAGAACATCATGAAGGTTTCTGTATGGGACTTTGAGCAACTTGGTCTAGTGGAAGGTGTCCCTGCCCATGGCAGGGGATTGAAGTGGGATGAACTTAAAGCCCCTTCCAACCCAAACTGTGATTCTAAGGATGCTGTATTTCTGATATAGATGACAAAGCCATTGCAATTCCAGTAACTATTGCTGTTGTTGTGTTTATTTCTGGTTTTATAGGAAGTGTAAATGCTTTTTCTGATCACAAAAGCTGCCTGAATGTTTGTGTTAACAAATAAGAAACCAAGTCCTCTTTCTCCTCTGGTTTCCCCCTAGTTATGTCCGTTCAGACATTTAATTAGTGTAGCATATTGGATCTTTTCTCAGTTGCTTTCTGCAGTGGCTGGCCATTTACATTTGTACACAGTGGGTGTTAAACAGAACAGCTCTGATGTGCTGTATTTTAACTGTGACCTTTCACAAGTGTGAATGATTTTACAAGACACCAGAGACTGGTCAATTGACCCTTCTTTGGACAGCAGGCAGGACAGAAGCTGGTGTGTGTCTGAGTGGCCTCCTAAAGGAAAATGTCAGGACAGCATGAAACAGGATGTTTCAGTGTGTCAGAATTTCAGCTCTGTTCTGCTTTTGAGGTCTGTTTTGGTAGCACACAGGTTAGCACAGTGTGAACAGTTGAACAAGATCATCTTAGTGTGTCACTTCAAACTGAAATATTCTGTTCTATTCATCCCATTCCATTCATGCCATTCCACTCTGTAAGCAGCTACTGAACAACACACCAAGTGGCTTTGCTCTCATCTTTCCTCACAGGATGAATGGGCTAAGCAAAAGCATCATAGAATCATAGAATTGTTTGGGTTGGAAGGGATCCTAAAGCTCTACTTCCCTGTCATCAGCAGGAACACCTTCCATTATACCAGCTCTCACAGAGCCCCATCCAATCTGGCCCTCAACACTTCCAGAGATGAGGCAGCCAAAACTTCTCTGGGGAACCTGTTCCAGGGCCTCATCACCCTCATAGTTAAGAATTTTTTCCCTAATTTCTAACCTAAACCTACTGTCTTTCAATTTGAAGCCATTCCCCCTTGTCCTGTCACTCCAGGTCCTTATAAATAGTCTCTCTCCATCTTTCCTTTAAGTTTTCTTCAGGTGCTGGAAGGCCACTATTAGGTCACCCTGGAGCTTCCCTTCTCCAGGATGACCAAACCCAATTTTTTCAGCCTTTTCTCACAAGAGAGGTGCCCTATCACTCTAATCACCTTGGCAGTTTCCTCTGGACTCACTCCAACCAGCTGATGTTCTCCCTCTTCTGGGAATCCCACATGACATAGTAGATACTTCCTGGATCTAGTGGGAATCCAGGAGGTTAATTATGAACCTCACATTGTGGACCCTGTGCTTGTCTCCACTGATTATCTTGCATCCCACTGGGGCTTTGGAAGCTTGGAAAAGAGAGGTATCAATATCAGCAACAATAAATGTGATTAACCATAGGGAAACCACTTTGTATGGGCAGAGCAATGCTGCTTAAATAATTCCAGGGGGATAATCCTGTATAATTTTGTTTCTCCCATTTATGCTAAGCTATTCCTAGCTTTTCCAATGCCTAACATAGACTTGGGTGCTGTAGTTGAGAACACAGATTTTGTAGTTGAGAATTTGGGTTTTGTAAATACAGTTTTTTTCTGGTCTGCAAGGGAATGAATCGACCTTCTGCTGGATGTGTCCTTTCCCTTACTGCCTTTCCCATCTTATTGTTCTCATCTACTATGCCAGCTGTTTGTGTCATCTATCATAAGAAAAATGCAACTGGTCATTATGACAGGTGAGCGTAGAGATAGCTCAGAGCTGGTCAAGTAGGGATGAGCCTGAGTAAGGATCTCCTGATCATTGCCACGTGCCTACAAATCTAGTAAGCGTACAATTACTCTGGCTTCAAAACATGGAGGTTCTCCATTGGAGGGAATGCTTTCTCTCCAGACTACAAGCTCTGCCAGATGGAGATGTTTTCCTCCTAACAGCTCCCTAAGAGATTTCTTGACAAACTGATCTGAAGCTTCAGTCTGGGAAGACAGAAACACATTGCTCAGTTTGGAACTATCATGAAAATGAGCGTATACTCCTGCTCAGCCTAAACTGATGGAAAAGATTGTTAGTGGATAAGGTGGCAATGGAGAGGCAAACCAGGAATGCTGTTGAATATCATCTGGTTACATCTGTAATTCAAGCTACCTGGTAAAATTCACCACAGTTCACAAGATGTTTCTCTTCTGTTTCTAAAGCAGCTGGTCCATTTCCATAACTACTTCAAATCAATTTGAGAAGGGAGCTGTCTCACTCTTCTGTGCTGTGCTTAAGCTTTTTAATTTTCACCCCTTGCTCATTACTATTCTGGATTGCAAATTCTTATTCTGCTTTCAGAATCAACCCCAGTGATGCAAAAAGCTTGTTTTGCCAATTCACTCCTTCCAGAATTACCCTTGGTATTTTAGGGGCTTTTTATTATTTTGCTTATGAATCTCATCTGGAAATGGATCCTTCATCTCTTTTTTCCTTCCATCTCTCTCATTTTATCATTCATGATACTGCTGACTCTTGCTGTCCAAAAAGTTTGCCATACTCTTTAATCCTAAAGCAATTTCCAATCAGTGAAGTCTGGAATCTGCATCCAGCTTTTGCTCCTTGCTCCTTCAGGTAACAAAGCATTACTGACTTCATAGAATTCTCCCTTAATTTTCATTCTGATGTGAAATACTAATTAATTAGTGTAACATTTCCAAATTAATTTAGAAACTCCAACTCTTGCTTGATTTCATTTTATCTGAATGAATCATTTGCTTAAGAAACCAGCCAAGGTAGTCTTGGAACTGAATATGGAATATGGCTTAATTAGGGTGCTGAGGGACCTTTTCATCAGCTTTCTTAGCTTTTTTTTTAATTCTGCCCCAAGCACTAGGTTTTTAGTCCAGAACATAGATATCTTTCTGGGTTAAACCCTTGGGTTGTTTTTTTTTTTTTTATGACAGCAACAACTACATTTACCCTTACCATTCAAGCTCTGAATCTTGCTTCACTCACACCATTTAACCTAGTTTTTTTGGTTTTGTTGTTTGGGGTTTTTAAATTATTTTTTTAATAGTTCTTCCTTTACGGAGGAGTGTTCTATTTGAGGCAGGCAGAGATTATTTTACCAAATAGTTACTGTCAGCTATCAGCAGTGTTAAGAAAACTGTGGTTTCATTTGTATTCCACCATGGAAGACAAAATATTTGAAGTCATGAAATTGTATATAGTATTAGCTTTTGATTAGGTGAATGAATAACTTGATTGAAACACTGGTAAAAGATTTGGAGACCTTGGCATGCCTCCAAGTTGAGGATGAATCTGAGTTTCATGGCCACGTTATGATTACAGTAACAGATCATGAGATACTTATGATAAGGGTAGTCTTAAATGCGGTTTTTTGGTTTGTTTTTTTAGCAGGGGGAGGAGCAGAATGAATTTTGTGTGAAAGCAAGAATTTTTCAGGAACTCTCTTGAATAAGGTCTAACCACAAATTGCCTTCCCTCTCACTACATGTCACTGTGTGTGACCATAAAGGACAATTTTAAAGAAAGGCGAGTGGAAAGAATGGAAAAGAACAGAAAATACCTTCCACGTTTATCAGTTTATTGTGCTTTCTGCTGACTTTGGAGCTCTTTTCAGACTGCTGTCTTTGGTTTCTTCTGTAGCTCTGCTGAAAGGACAGATTTAGCTATGCTTCATGAGCTCCACAGGTCCCTTCCAATCCTATCAATTCTGTGACTCTGTGATTCCTTCAAGCATTCATTGCAATTCACATATTCGCCACCTGGGCTGGTCTAGATCCCTCTTCACCCTCTTGCTGCTTTGAAGCTCATCCTATTTATACCCAAGGGGGTTGCTGCAGAAGGTAGGTAAGGGATAAAAAGGCACTTTAGAGTTGCATTTGGCTCCTGCTCATCTGCAGTTCCAGGGGAACAATCCAGTAACCACAAGATGTTTTGAGGAGGTAAAAAAAAATTTTGACGAAATTCAAGCAGCAGGTATCTCTGCTCCTTGTTTTTGTCTGAATATGACTATTAGTAGAAAAAAAATTGCAGTACCCATGCTCTGCTACTACATAGTCTCTTAATGTCTCCTTTTAGCAAAGGGAATGTGGATTTTGTACCTGTTCCTCTTTAGCAGGGGCTCAGCACAGAGCAGAGCAGTGGTGGGGTTGTCCTGCCAGCAGCTCTGCAGCCCTGAAGCAGCACTAACTATCCCTGAGGACAGTGACTCTTTGTGACTGAGACAAAATGTTCTACCTCTCCCCTTGCTGTCTTCAGGTTCTCACACAAAATTGTGACTGAGAGTTTAATAAGTTGTTATTCACTAGTATTTGGGATGCCAGACATTTCCCATGCATTCAGAATAGTAAGTTCAAATGGTTAAGAGAGAGCTGTTTCATGGATGACATTTTAATGGAAGCCACAACCATTATAGGTATCTTTATCCTGACAGCATCTTTAGCTTCATAAGGTTATTCAGACGTACCAATTTTACTGATGTTCAGTCTCATTCTGAGTCAACTGTGTGTGAAGAAACTTCTGCTAACTGCAGCAGAGGTAGAGTTGTACTGAAGTTGGCTCAGGCTGGCCAGGGATGCTCCTGTCTGTACGTGTGTGCAAGGCATATCAGAGAGGCAACATCCCTGAGTGACTTGCAGGTGGTAAATTCCCTCCATAGGAAGTGAAAAGATTAGAAGGAATTTGTCCTTCATCTGAAAACGCAGGACTTAGACATGGGCATGTGAGGTACATCGTCTGTCTTTCCCGCAGGGAACACAAATCAGAGAATAGCTGAAGCTCAAAGGGGTCTCTGGTGATCATCTAGTCCAACTCCTTGCTCGTCCAGGTTCAGCCAGAGTAGGATGTTCAGGGCTGTGTCCAGTCAGGTTTTGAGCATCTCCAGGGTTGGAGTGCCTTGGGTTGCTTCTCCCTAAGACAGGAGTTGTTGCTTCCCTTTTCTAAGCTTCACTGGATTTTTGCAGACCCGTTTCTCCCAGTTGTCCATGCCCTCTCAGGAGCACCACACCCACCCAGTGTCTCAGCCTCCCAGTCTGGTACCTTCTTCAGACTTTCTGAGTCCCACTACTCAGTACATCAATGAAGACATTAAATAGTATTGGCTCCAGTACAGCAGCCTCAGCAAGGCTCCTCCTGAGATTTCCACAGCATTTTGTCCAGTTTAAGCACCATTTCACCCCAGCAAAGGGAAAGCCCAAAGGGTGAAGGTACACATGCACTTATGAAGCAGTGGTAGCTCCTGGCCCCAAAAACAGGTTTTGAGAGAGGCAAGGACCCAGGGCTGAGGGTAGACAGTGTCCTCTAAGACAAGACCCAGCACTTCTTCACTTTCCATTGAGAGCAAGACCAAGAGTGAAAAATCCTGTTCCCTTCCAGTTGTTGCAGAATATATAGTCACACTATATCACTAAGAAACCCATCCCTCCAAAAAGACAGGTGAAAAAAAATTCTAAAGTAAACTTTCCATGCTAAGCTGGACACATTAGGAAAAAACAAACAAACAAACAAACAAACGAAATAAAACAAAAAAAATTTTTTCTTCAAAAATATTTTATTTCCATTAGTTTTTAATCAAAGGACATTATTTTAATTTTAGGACCTTCATTATTGCACTTCTTCACATGACAAAAAAAACCCAAATAAATTAAAATACAAAGAGTGATAGAGAACCTTCCAGAAGCTTTGCAGGAGGCAACAATTGCAATGAGGAAAAATGTAATTGCTGAGGTTTTGGTGAAGCCACTTGTCAGGCTGTCTGTGGAGCCACAGTGCCGGCCCTTCAGCAGCAGTGCTGGCAGGACTGGCCACACGGCCACCCCACAGTGCCCTCTGCAGAGCCCTCCTACCCTCCAGCAGATCCACACTCCCCACCAAGCCTGTGTCATCTGTAAATCTGCTGAGGGTGCATGCAGTCCCCTCATCCAGATCACCAGTAAAGATATTAAACAGGGCTGGCCCCAGTACCGAGCCCTGGGGGGACACCACGAGTGACATCCCCGCGGCTGACAGAGGGGTGTGGGCTCCGAGCACGGCGGGACCCCTCGCTTCCCCTTCACAGCACTCAGGCACACATAAATAATCATATTTCATTTTTTGCCTCATCTTCATTCCCCCCAGAAAGTAAATATCCCTTGCCTTATTCTCCCATGACTCATTCACAAACCTTCCCACTTCTAAACTATTTTATTTTGTCTTGTCTCATACTTGTTTATCTTGGGTGCAATCCTAACCTCACTGAAGTCAGTGGCAAAACTCCCATTGACTGAAACAGAGCCAAGATTTCTTCTTTTGTCTTGATTAGATTGTGGGTGTGTTTGCCTTGAATATACTTAATCTTGTCCTGGTTGGATTGTAGCTTTTGGATAAGAGCCACACTGCATCTCTGTGCTTTAAACAGTGTATAAGCATTTGCTGTTCTCTGAGTCTTAGAGGATAATAATTAGCATGAAGGATTTACTGCAGCAGCTCAGGAAGGTGTGGATGGAGGCAAATAAAGGAAATCAAACATAGGTTTCCATGTTTCAGACCTAATACTTATTTAAAATGAAGGCAGAGACCACAGAGAAGAAAACATTGCTCTTGTGATTTGAGGCTCAGGGCTTACAGAGCACAGGGTTACAGTGCACTGCAACAGCTATTGCAGGGAAATGCTGATGCCACAGAAAGCAAAAAAAAGGACAGGGTGACTACAGTGCAATAATAACTCAGACAGGCTTAGTGAGAGGGAAAAGCAGCTTCCGTGCCAACAAGCCAGAGCTTCTGCTGTTCCAACAGCACAGGAGAAAATGCTGGTTGGCAGCTGCAGACAAAATAAAACAAAACAGCCCACTAAAAAGGCACAGGGCAGGAGGTCTGTGCTCAGCTCTGCCTCCTTGCAGCACATCTGCCTGGAGCTGTGCAGCTGGCAGAGGCAGCCCTGGCAGGCACTGGGATGCTGGTCAGCCCTGTGCCACACGGAGTCCAGACCCTCATCAGCCCTCCTGGCATCCTCTGCCCTTGAAATCTTCTCTCCATTCTTCATTTGTCTGGGGTCAGGAGTGCCTTTGCAAAGCTTTCCTTCACTGCAGGGAGTGACTTCCCAAAAGATAAGCACTTCTTCCACTGCCAAGGCCATCCTCGAGGGTAATGGTAGAAATTTGTTTTCTTGAGGATTCAGAAGAGCAATTGGAGGGGGAACCGTGGGATGGGTGGAATAGTTGAAAACATCTACTCTCTTTCTATATGCAAAGATCTGTAAAGTTCAAAAACCAACAAGCTACACAGAGTCCTGCTGCCAACAGCTGATAAATCAGGTCTTCTGGAGTGAGCAGCATCTTGGCTGTGAGGGTGGTGAGGCCCTGGCACAGGTTGCCCAGAAAATCTGTGGATGCCTCGTCCCTGGAAGTGTTCAAGGCCAGGCTGGACAAGGCTGGGGGCAACCTGGACTAGTGAAAGGTACATTGCAGGGGTGGTTGGAACTAGATGAGCTTTAAGTCCCCTTCCAACACAACCAGTTCTGTGATTCTATGAGTGATTTGACAGTGCAGTTTGGAAAGCTGCACTGCAGTCAGGAATTTTGTACTAACCTCAACTTCTATTTACCTGGTAGTAAAAAAGAGAACAAAACCAACCAAAAAAACCAAACAATGAAAGAAAAACACACACACACAAAAGTTAAAAATTTCAGGTAGCCTATTGCAAAACTAAGCACCAATAGAATCTTTTTTTATTATTTATTTTTTTTTGTATGTGTATGTGTGCAGGGTTTAAAAATTAGCAAGGAAGTATATCCTTTTAAAAGAGGAATTACCAAATGTTGAAGACAGAGGGGGAAGATAAGCAAAAAATAAAATATGATCTTTTGATTGGGATACCCAGGGTTGCAATACATTGGAGTACACTTCAACACAGCAACCTGATATATATTTACTAAATTATTTGGCACATTCAGCATGTCCCCAGGGAACTGTTGGAGGGAACTAGCAGTACATTTTTCACTCTTTCCCTGTGCATTAGCAGACATAAGGTCACACTAGTATAGCAAAGATGGGTGCAGCCTCAGGCTCATTAGCTCTCAGCAAGCTAGCCAGATGAGGCAGCGTGGTGTTTTCCTTTCATCATTCAAGCTTGAAAGGAAACTGTCGGCAGCCACTTGCTCTTAAAACAATGAAAATTTAGGTGACAGCAATCTCATTAGCTGAAAGGTAGCATTCGGTGGAGATAAAGATTTCTAGGTAAAGATTTCCCTCTTCTGCAATACACATGCATGAACTTATAAGCAAACCCTGTCCTTTGAATGCAAAAAAAAAAAAAAAAAAATCCATGTATGAGGGGAGCAAATAGGGCTTGTTAAATTGCAGCAGCCACAGTGCATCAGTGAATTATATTTCTTGCAGGAAAATCAATGTCTGGATGACTGGCTTCCTTTCAGAATAATGCACACATGGTAGATGTATATACATATTTACAGAGCAGCAGTTTAATCTGTAACCTTTGCCACAGGATTGACACTTTCCCTGCAGATGTTTTCTTTGTCTTGCACAGACCAGAAATCAGAAAATGCAAAGGGCTATAAATACTGCTATTCTCAGAGTTTTCCAGGGCTTCAGACATGATACATGCCCTGCTTGGTGATTAAATACCTTTTGCATTCCAATTACTGTATGTGAAAGTCTATTGACGATGTTTTATTGGTAATATTTCATCACTGTAAGCTTTTAAGCTAAGTGGAGCTCTATGCTTATGTGGATTTCCTTAAGTCCAGAGCTGGTAGTTGAAGACATATTTACACTCCTTTTTTTTTTTTTTTTTTTCCTTTTCTCTGCTTCAGTTCAAAACTGACCTAACAGAGGGGATGCTTTCCTGGTTGTGTTCTACAGGAAGTGGGAACCTGACAGTCTTAACAATCATTTCTTAATTCCCTGGTGGAGACATAAGGATGGTTTGTGTTTTTGTTAGCGATGGTGGTGCTCCAAGGGGCTGCAAACACTGGAAGAAAAGCACGTGCTCCCAGTCCAGCTGTCAGATATGAAGAGGCTGATTACCACAGGCATAAAAAGCTACTAGATGTCAAGCTTCCAGTAAAAATTTGTGGCATGTCACTCCCTAGGAGTGTTTTGAAAATCCTAGATGTAAAGGGTTAGATTTGCCCTTCAAGTTTACATTTCAGCTTCTAATATATTTTCTTAGACTACCTCCCACTCTCAGCATTAACTTCTCTTTAATGACTCCCTGCCTCAACCATTGCCTTCCCACCTTTTATGATCCTCCCGATTCTTATCTCTCCCCAGCTCCGTAGGGCACATTCTCTCTCCAGGAAGCAGGAATCCAATCATCTCTATTATTGCTATTGCAGGAGTGCTGAATAGCCCAAACTGCCTGTCAGTGCAACCAGGAGAGGGTCTCCCAAAAATTCCCCCGTGGCCCAAGCTGCTGGTAACTTGCTGCCTGTGATCTGGCAGGGAACTGCCCTGTGATGGTCTCCATACCCCTCATAGCTGACCTTGCTTCATCTTCTAGTTATGTCTCAGTCCTTCAATTTGTGACAAGACAGGAACCCCTTGATTTTTGCCCTCTGGGCCATCTTCTTTTCCCCAGTCCACAACGAATTCTCTCCCTGTTGCTTTCTTATATTCTTGTGTTCATCTTATAAAAAGTGAAGGTTCAAACCAGCTGGAGTCACTCTCTCAACCTTCTTCTTTGCACTGCAACTTTTGACTTTTGTAGTCTGGACAAAAAGCTCCTTTTTTTTTCCTATAGTGACTTTTTCCTTCTTTTTTTTCCTTTTTTTTTTTTTTTCCTTTTTTTTTTTTTCCCATAGCGTGTTTATGAACTGTATCAGAAATAATATACCAGTGTATAAAATAGCCTTCATGGTCCTTCTGTATAAACAACCACCAGCTTGGATGAAGTTTGCAACAAGGGAAAGTAGGTCAAAGCAATGTGACTAAATCATTCCAAAACAATCATTGGAAAGAATCAAATTCACACCCACAGGGTTTATGTGAACAGATTCAAACTTGCCAGCGCTTTGGCATCTATTGCTGTCTCTGGCACTTAAGGGCAAGATTCACCAAAGCTTTATGAGTCAAGGAAACAAAACAAAAAGTCCAAAGCTTAGAAAATAGTTTTCATCTGCTCTTTAAAAAAAAAGATTATTTGAACTTCAGAGCAATTTATTTTCATTTTTTGAACTCAATAACCACATCAGCTTTTTAGTGTGGATAGGCTTTAACTCCTCTGGAAAGGCTCCAGAAAAGCAGAAGTGAAATGGGAAAATTATTTGGTTGTTGGTACTTTCCATTATTTTGCAAACTAAGCAGAATGTCAATAGATATCTGTTGAAAACCCGTGGGAGACACTTTTCCCCAGTTTGTAAGTTTCTCCAGGGAAGGGCTAAGCCCAGAACTGTCAGGCCATGGTGGCCCAGGGGATCCAGAAGCACTAGAACTGATAGCTGGTCCTCTACAGGGCAAGTTTTTATCTTCATTTTCTTTTAATTAAGCCTCAAGAGCAAAGGATGTAATGTTCCTAAACTCAAATGTGTGGCTGTGGATCAGCTAGTTACTGATTTCTCAGAGGCTGGTGTGGAAGTGCAAAGCTGTCCATCTTTTAATTTTCTAGACATGAGTCTAATGCTAAAAAAAAGTAAAAACAATTAAAAAAAAAAAAAAAAAAAAAAAAAAAAAAAAAAAAAGAAGAAAACCAGGCCAGAAGAAAACCTTTCCAGAAGGAAAAACGAATTCTCAATTCCTTCCACCAAATTTGAGCCATTTGTATGATGATTTGGAACCAAACTTTGTGGTTGGCACCATTTTCTGCAGTGAGAAAAAAACAAAATCTTGGAGGCAAATACTCCTACACATAGGAAAGTCTCAATCTGGAAATGTGTGAGTTGTCCTAAATTTACACAGCACCTTTTCTGAGGAGATCTCTGTTGTTTTCCTGACATCCACTGCACAGCACCTCAGAGTGGCAGCAGCCAGCAGGCGGGGAAACTGAGGCAAATTATTTTAAAGCAGAATAAGGCAGGAAAAAGAATTACTTTAGTAACCTAAAATCTCCCTCACTAGAGAAGATGGAGAGGATACAATTTGCTTCATTTCTTCATCAAGCCCACTGGGTTCACAGAGTTCATGCCAACAACTGACATTTTCCAATCTTCATTTTCACCTTTAAAAGAACTAATGAAAATGCCACTTCACAAAGAACACTTCTATAGACTCTTTACTTTTTCCAGATGAAATATTTTCCACCTGAAGTAACAAAAAGAAGGAAAACAAAATTAAAAAAAAAAAAAAAAAAAAAAAAAGGTTGGGTTTTGGTTTGGGGTTTTTTTTTAAGGAAAGAGGGGGGGGAAAAGCTACAGACCTTCTGTGAATCCCACCCTGTATTTCATACTTCTCCAGTGAGGCTCACATTCTTTTATTCAGATTCCAAAAGTAGAGATAATTTGTTCCAAATGTTTTCAAAAGCAATCAGCAGCATCGACTTACATTCTTTCCAGGGTTGGGAGAGAACTGTGAAATCTTCTAAACACTAATAGAGGAGTGAGTGAGGGGGAGGGATGGTGGAGAAGGGGAGATGGAAGAAAGTGAGAGGGGAAAAAGAGGAGAAAGAAGGAGTAGAGGAAAGAAAGAAAAAAAAACAAAACAGAAAAAATGCATAAAAGAATATGGTGATGATCTATTTGCTTATACTGTTACAGTTATGACTCCTTGAACAGATCTGGGGAGACTTAGCACTTGCCAGCTGTGTATTTCCATTGGCAAGGTAGCTCGCAGCTCTTAGCATGATATTATGTAGCAGAATATGATTGAGAAATAGGCCATAAAATCATATATTTATTGCAAGACAGTCGGTGGGATTTTTGCAGGGAGGCTCAATGTATAACTCCCCGTGTGTTGCACGTCTATTTTGTCTGCTAGAGATCTTTGCTGGACTAGTCATCAGTCATTGTGCAGGCTTAGAAGCCTGGACAGCTGTTAGTCGTGAAAATAAAGGCAGAAATGCTGCAATTTGTCTTCCATTTAAGCATATATACAAGCCACAGGGTTTTGGAATGTCTGCCTGTAGGATGCAGTGTGGTCTGGAGCTGCCTCAGAGTGCAGTGAGGGCTCATGGTGTGCTGCCTGCTCTGCCACTGGCTCTCTGTGTGGCCTTTGACAACTCATTTAATCCCTGGCTTCCCAAGTCTATAAAAGAGAAATAATAATTCTTGCAGTGTTTCCTGCACGGGGACAAGTGCAGGGATTCATCCTGTGCAGCTGTGACCCTCGCCAGGGACACATCACCACTGTGCCATCGGCCCACACAGCTCAACACCTAGACAGCAAAATGCCAGGAGATGCTGCCCTGCTGGTGACCACCTGAGCCAAAACTTCTCTCCACCGCCCTCCAAGCTCAAATCCTGCAGTAAATCCAACAGAGAGACAAGCTCACCATCCTAGTGTTTCCAAGCTGGAGACATTTCTCCAAGACTCCCAAAGGTCAAACATCTGCTGCTTCTTTCCCTGGCCTCTGCCTGCCCTCCCAGGCCAGGCATGGTGCCACACATGTAATCCATCCTCCTGGGATGGTCCCCACTAAGGCAGACCCACACCCCACACTGGCATGGCCCCGAGCACCCAGGGCCAGCAAACAGACAGTAAAGGACTGGTGGTTAGTGTTTAATGGGCACGCATTAACTCTTAAGCTTTCAAAAGCTCTAATTAAGCCTGGCTTTCATTTGAAACGCACCTCGAAGTGGGAGAGTAGGCCATTTGTTTTTACACAGCTGAGGAATGTGCATTTAACTATCTCAGGAAGGAAAAAGAAATGAAAAACACTTGGAGAGCTGGTAAACTCAACCACCTGTACTCCTTCAGACGACTGGAAAGTTCCTCTTCCCACCGTGGGCCAGAGTTTTGAACTGCTACAAGAGCTGGCTGGTGTAAAATTTGAATTTAACACAATGCCCTTTGCTAAAAGCAGCAGGGCTCGGAGGGTTTTAAGCAGCATTTTGTCACTGTCAACCCAGCGCCGGCAAATTTATCCGCTCTGTACTTGTGTACCCTGACGCATCTGGACCTCTGCATTCCTGCTCCTCAGAGATCCAGATCCTAAATAAGACAAGACATCTAGACAAAGCAGTGCAAACTCAGCTCCCTCTGATTAACTGTTTGGACAGTTTTAATCATAAACAGTATAGCAAATTAATGCTAGTCATGCCAAATTGTTTTAATACCTAAATGCTTTCCACTCTGTGCCCGAAACAGTGCTGGTTTGTCTTCTGTCAGTTGCACCAGCCTGTAAGACGTTGGAGAAATGTGTTTTGAGAGATGATAAAAGGGCCTGGAAAAGACTGGATTCTGTCTTTATATTGTGGGTGGACATGGGGAACTGGTGCATGTGATTGAGACACAAGTTTTGAGACGCTTTTAGCCCCCACACCAAAACTATTCACTTAGAAAAGTTTTAAGGTTTAAATATTATATAAAGCCTGGCAGTGATATTAAAATGAGGAGCTTTTCATTAAAAAGGATTGAAAAACCAGAAGAAATTACCTAGTTTTCAGTAGTAACTGGAATTATGATGTTGGGTTGAAAAAAAAAAAAAAAGTGGAGGGAGGAAAAGGAATGGAAAAAAATGTTTATGGTTTATTTGTTGAAAAAAAATCAGCTAAATTGAAGGAAAACAAATACTTTCAATAAAAATAAGTAATTTGATCATGTTACAGAAGAAAATCATGAGATTTGATGCTCCAAGTTGAAAAACATCCTTCATGGGAAGGAATTGGAGACTAGGAGGAAGAAACAAATGGATACTGAAATTAAACTCACTTCTTCCCTCTGGGATGCCTTCTTCCCTCTGAGATGTTGGCAAGAATTTGAAAAGTAATTAAGCACTAGATTTACAACCTGAGTAAAAATAAAATAAAGTAAATCCTTAACTTAAATTCATCCATAAGTTTTTTCCACCACTATTGCAGATGGGAGCCTCTATGCCTGTTTTAGAGGCAAAATGCACAGAGGTATTTTATCTGAACAGACTAATTTCACACTCTTTCCACCTATCCAGCTGTAAAGCACATGAAGACATTAATATGCATCTCTGCATTTGGTCTGTTGGTTGCATACCCTGCTCAGAGACACCACCACAGCACTGATGAGCTGTCGCTGCCACCTGAGCCTGGGGTCTTGCAGCATCTTCCAGTGCATGACTCGCCAATGGGAAGACTGCAGGGTGTTCCAGAGATAAATCAGAGAGGCTTGGGATGGGATACAGAAGGCTGCAAGGCATCCAATTCCCTGACTGTGACTGTTCAGTAGTCCAGAAAGCTCTCCCAGATTCTAGTTTCCACAAGTTCTCCATCGTATTGCTCTTTGAGTATCTCATTTTCTGGGTCTTCAGACCAGGATGAGAGATTGCTCATACACTGAGTAGCAACATGCATTGAATACTGAGGTTCTGAAAGGTTGGGGTTTTTTTTTCAAATTATTTTGTAGCCCCTCCATTTTTATACCAACTCTTGTTTCTGGAAGTTCTTTTCCAGTGTTCTTTTCTGCAACCTCACTATGCTTTCTCAAACTAGTCAGAAAAGTAAAAAGGAAACAAAAACAGAGAAGAAACATTCAACTTTCCCAAACAGGAGCTTTCTCAGGAGCAACTGGTTCCTCCCACTCTTGCCTGAGACAATGTTTATAATTAACTTCCCAATAACACCATCTGGAAGAGCATCAGCCTTACTATGTTTTCACACCCAGGCCTCAATGTGACCATGAAATCAAAACAAGGCAATTTTTCCAACCACCTGGCAAGTTTCCCCTGGATTACTGAATTAAAGAGCTAGTGAAAGAAACCATGGCCTGATCTAACCACAGCTATGCTGTCTTGCAGCCCATGGTAAGAATCAGAACTCCCTTTTGGGCAAGGGGTTTTTTTTCCCTCAAGATCTTTTCTTTGGAAACTTTTCTTCATATGGCATCACCATGCCAGGTCCATTGGACGCTGGATCCAGCCCCTAAGCATTGCTGTCTGTGGGTTTTATTGGAGGTTTGGAAACAAGGGGAGAAGGGTGAGGCAGAAACAGCCACCAGGGTTCAACTCTGAGCCTAATGATACTCAACCCACAAAGAATTTCCTCTTCTCACCCAGTCAGTGCAGCTGTATCGTAGTTACAAGGGACTTTATGACAGGCCACTTGGGAAGTTGCAGTCTGCTTCACTCTAACCTCACTTTAATTTTTTAATCACGATGACCTCAAGGATCATCCTGCCATACAGTGCTCCTCTCTCTGTTTAAGATTCCTATTGCACATGCTTTCATATACTTCCACAAGGACACTGTACCAACTACAGCATCCTGATCAGCATCTATTCTGAAAATAGAGTAAATTCTAGCATTTCATCCTCTGTCTTCGAAATAAAACCTGTTTCCCCTACCTATTTTAGCCAGAAACGTGGTGAGATTCCAGGACTGATGGAAGGCTTAATTCATACTTTGCTTATATCTTTCCCCAGGGACTTGTTCAATCTCCTTTTTTTTCTCACTGTGACATGATGGAATAGCTCTCAATGTGTGCTGCTGTGCCAATCTCCAGCTTGGTCAGAGTCATCTGTATTTTCACTGGCTCCAAGATTACAGCTCTGGAATTAAATTCAGAATGATTTTAGGACATATTACTGAATTATTATTACTGTTATTATTAATACTGTTATTATTATTATTACTATTATTATTCCTAAATTCATATAGTTTAGTTATGTAGCTTCTTCAAAATACTTTTCTGAAGATTGAATTTGTTTGCCACTATCTTATGATGTTTGTGACACAGTTACTGTGAAAGTTGTAATCAGACTGAGTACTTGCTCCTGTGGACAGGCTTCTGAAAGAATTCCAGGATCCCAATTTCCCCCTGTCTTTTCCTGCCCTTCTGTCAGCTCTCTCCATCTGTGATGAGTTTGGGCTCTGTTTTCTCTAGAATCATGCGAAAATCAACTCTTACAGTTTGTCTGGCTATCTCTGTGTCCTTCATAGATTTCTGTATTTATTAGCACAGTTCCAGGACTGGCTTTGCACTGCCCACATTTGAACACAGAGCCTTCTTCTCCCAGACCACGTTTTCAGCTGGTGATCTGAAAATTCCCATAGGCAGTTCACTGGCTGATTGCAAGGCTCTGTCCTGTGCAGACTTGGAAGTCTCTTTTGCTTGTGTCAGTATTTAATTAATTCGTTCCTGCAGTCTTGAGTTTGCCAGTTGCCTGTTTGCCGCCTTTACAGGCCAAAGTTCTTCCTGTCAGTCCCACAGTTTTCATGAGGCAGGTTGAATCCCCTTAACCAACACCCCCAAGCCATGTCTCCACGTATTGCAATTCACCTTGGGGACCCATTCCCATTCCAACTAGCCCCTCCTTCTTTCATTCAACTGCACCAGGGAACTCTCCAGGATCTTTGGTAAGTTCAGGAGCCTCCACTGCAGCCCTGGGCCTTTTTTTTTTTTTTTGTTGCTGATCTTAAATTGCCACCTCCAGTAGAGCTCTGCCCTTTTCCAACCCTCAGCTGCTCTGGGGGTGTGGAGTTTGGGCACGCCAGCAGGACTAGTCCCCACAGGCTCTTTGCAGGTTCAGCTGGGGTCTCCTTGGGCGTGCTCTGGTGAGATGAGCTGAGTCCTTGCCATCATATGCCAAAGGGCTTCTACCAGATTTGGGTAATGCAGCTTCGTTCCTGGGGATATGATGATGAGGTACCACTGAAGATGAACAAGTTAATCAACCTGACTGCCTGAAAACATCCCAGTCCCTTCCCCCTCTCTCTCACACACATTTTATCTAGTCTCCAAGTTTTTTCACTGGTACAGAATTATACAGAAGCAAGAACTCCCAGGGAGTTTTTCCCTCAAAAATAATTGGCTTCTGTGTTACTCAGGCTAGGATAATCCAGCTTTTCTGTTCCAGGACTCTGTTGGTTACAGACAATGTGGAAGATATATGTGCCCAGTCTTACCAAATCTTCCAACTGGCCCAGTTCCCCACCCACTGACTCATCCAGACATGCTGGTCTGCACGCCTTTCATTTCTTTCGGAAGCTGATGTTCCCAGCTCCCTGAATTCATGCCACAGCACAACTTGGGTAGGAACAAATCAGGCCACCACTTTCTTCGTGTCCTCTGCTAGGCCTGGGGACAGCCTGCACCCCCCTGATCCATCTTTACAGGCTGGTAAGGGACCTTTGACAGAGAGGTCTTGGGTCTGCTCAGACTTTTTTTACCTTTTGTCCCAGGATATATTTTATTCTTTCTGAATACAGCCCAACACTTAGCTCCTGCAGGGATGTTTCCAGATAGTCTTTTAAAACCTTCTTGCTTCATCTTCATCTTCTGCCCTTGTTTTGCTTTTTGTTTTGGATTATCTGATCTGTAGGATCATTTCCATCATTTGTTCCAGTTTGGATCAAGAGGAATTACCAGTCTGCCATTTCTCTCCCTGGGAACCAGATCCTGCTGCTGATATTAACATGACTCCTTATGTCATGAGCAATTAATCAGTATCTGGGGCCTCCAGGGTTTTTCTGTCAGGAGGCAGCATTGCTGCTATAGCCAAGCAATGCATGAGTGCCATTCTTTTTAGTCATAAAGAATATGTAAAAGTATGACTCATTTTCCTAAGCAGAGCAGGAGGCACCCAGGATGGTTTCCATGTTTCCAGGCATCCTTCTAGTGGGAACTTCATTTTCTGGGCAATGTCACATAGGCTTTTCTCATATGATCCTCTTTTTTCCTCCAGTCTAAACAACTGCTGCTGTCTAGCCCCTGCCCCCCCGCCCCCCCTTCAGATTTGCTATTTTTTTTAACTGCATTTAGAAACTGAGGCCAAAATCAAAACCTTTGGTCTGAATATCCTGATTTTCTTACACCTTTTTAGTACTCCATCATGGACATTTTGTTACTACTGTATGCTGTTAGCCTACAAAACTTCGGTTTATCAAATATTTTATTTAAATCCCCATACTTTCATTGTTTTTTATTGAGTGACGTCCCTGAAAAGCCTTCCCAGTACCTGGATGAAGTACTAAGTCATCTAATTTAGTTAAGTTTTCACCTGCCTCAGGTATTCTGACTAATGGAGTGCTTTTCATTGCATAGCCATTTTACTGCAATTCCTCTGTAACTACACTTAGAATATATTTTTAAAAGTCTGTAATTACCCCTAAGTTGAAGTGTATGACTGGCATTATTACCTCTCTGTTCTTAATGGAACAGAATTTAACCTGGAGCTGTACTAGAATTACTCTGACAATTTTTGTAGCTGTTGTGTGTATAGCAACGCAAAATAAAACTTTTAAATAATTGCAGATGGGCACTGAAATTCTAAAAATAAAAATTTTTAGTCACAAAAATCCATGTGCAAATGACATAATTACCCTTAGTATTTTTTAATGCCAAATATATTTGTCAAACTCTTTTACATCAAAGCAGTGATAGAGTAGAGCAATAAATCAGAAAGTGGTGCTAATATGGATGACCTTCCTTTTAATATGAATTTGTAGTAATTATAGACATAAAAAGTGGAACCATTTTATAATTACGTAGGATATACGATGAGAGTGCAGTTGAGCAATAATACCGTAGTTTTTTCTCATGTATTTGGATCTTTCTATAGCCACTGGTTTTGTGATGAGAAGAGTTTCTTCAGATCTGGTTCAAGAGTGAAGACAAGAAGCAATAAAATATACTGTAACCTAAAGTAAATCAAGTATGACTTTAAAATTATAGAAGACTTTATCAACCCTCCATTATTTTTTGCTCTGGCACAGTGTCTCTGACGTTCATGGAGATAAATGGGTGTAAAATTGGTCTGACAGACAGGATATCAAGCTTTTTCAATACAAGTTTATGTGACTTCAGGTATTTCCAAGTTTTGGTCCACACAGCTAAGACCAGAGTTTCCTCATGGCCAAGAACTGGTCACTGACAGCACTGACAGAGCCTTGATCGTACTATCACAGCCAGTGAATTCCCAGGCAAACCAAGAATAGGAAAAATGGAAGAAAACCCAAAAAATAATGATGACAGAAATGTTATTAGCCAGTCTCACTTGAACTGGAATAAAGTTATGTTCAGGCTTGGTCTGAGATAAGGGCAAGTGGCTGAGAACAATTTTTCTTCTAAAAGCTCTATTTTAATGGTTGAAATTCAGTCATTCCTATTTATGCTTCTTTTCAAGTTTTGAAATATAACAGCCTATAAAATAGGCAGCAGGTGACCAAAAAGAGAGATACAGTGATTAACTGGACATGCAGGAGAACTCAAAATGGAGTGGAAATGCACATCCTTTATTGAGATTGATGGATTTTTATTATTTTTTTTAAATGGGGTTTTGTCTGAAAGCTGTTTCATTACAGCAAAAAAATGGAGAAGTGTGAAGAGGAGACCCCTGCCAGATAAAGGGAAGTGTGTGAGATCTACTATGTGAGAATGTCCTAGATAATGACTGACAGCTGTGAGGTTTTTGGTCTCACTTTCATTTTAATGGCATCCTCCAGTGATATGCACTGGATTTCAAGCCTTTGTTGCACCGTCAGCTCCTGTGATGATCCACAGAATATGGACATTTGACAGGTCTTTAATAAACAGTTTGCTGCTGGGATGAATCGAAGTTCAGCTGGATCCAGCCTGAGTTCAGCAGAACAGACAGGGCTGTTAACTCACCTTTATGATACAAAAGAAAAACAGAAAAAAAAAAAAAAAGAAAAAAAAAGAAGTAAGGGGGAAAAATCCAGCCTTGGACACCTGCTATTTTTTCAGACATTAATTATGAGATCTTATTTTTGCAGAGGATGATAATGGAGTAGCAAGCTACAGTAACACGTTCTCATTCCAAGAAAATTGCAGCTAAGAGCACTAGAAGACACTTTTTAATTTTTTTTTCCTTGTTTTTTAATCTGCTTGTAGTTGACTAGGAACTCTCCAGCATAATTCAGATTGTTAGCTATTTTTTTTTTTTTTTTTTTTTTTTTTTGGCAGAGATGGCATTCCAGGACTGTGCTTTGTTTTCGTTGCATTGACGTTCTTCTTGCACTGGCTCACAGAACCAATCACAGAATCACAGAGTGACAGAATCAATTAGGTTGGAAAAGAGCTCTGAGATAATCAAGTCCAACCTATGACCAAACACCACCATGACACCTAGACCACGGGACTGAGTGCCACATCTTTCCTTAAACACTTCCAGGGATGGTGACTCCACCACCTCCCCGGGCAGCCCATTCCAGTGTCTGATCACCCTTTCTGTGAAGAAATTCTTCCTTATGTCCCATCTAAACCTCTCCTGGTGCAGCTTAACGCCATGTCCTCCTGTTTTATCCTTTGTTGCCTGGGAGCAGGGCCTGACTCCCACCTTTCTAAACCTCCTGTCAGGGAGTTGTACAGAGGAACATGGTCCCTCAAGCCTCCTTTTTCTCCAGGATGAGCCCCCCCCAGCTCCCTCAGCTGCTTCTTGTTAGATTTGTGCTCCAGATCCTTCCCCAGCTCTGTTCCCTTTTCTGGACTTGCTCCAGACCCTCATTGTCTTCCCTGAATTGAGCGGCTCAGAACTGGACACAGCACTGGAGGTGGCTCAGCAGTGCCAGTACAGGCATTTTCCTTTTCCTTTTACCATTCCTTTTCCTGTTGCTGAACTAACCTGGTTGCCTGCTTTTTTCCTTTTCTTCAGTTTTTTCCCCTTACTTGCTTTGTTTTTCTTATGTAGGTCAGCTCTAATTCAAGTCATATCATGTTCTCAATGGGAAGTCCTTTTAACTTTTTTTTTAAAATTGTTTTTTAGCAAAATTTACCAAAAGAAGAGCTTTTCTAGTGTCGCTTTCACTAGAGTCAGCACAACAAAAGAAGGGTGAGTGTCAGGGAGATTGTGCTATTTACTGCAAGTTTTAGTATATGGAAAAGACTTTATTCCGAGATTTGGTTCTCACAGACGTGAACATTCCTGGACTCAAACTTCACGATTCAGGCTGATCTCTGCTTTGTGCAGATCATTTTATGTTGCATCATGTATGAGTACAGAATTGAAGCAACACAGAAAAAAAACCCTAAAGAATGTTGCTGGCGTGGGTAGGCATAATGAGGAATTGAGCCAAATTAAAAAGGGTGAGGTGATGTTCTTGGACAAGACAGAACCTGATGTAGTATGTGTGATATCACTCACAAAAGATCAAGGTTTGATATGCCGTTGTATATTGAGTGCAACTGCTCAATTATCATCTAAAAAAACCCCTGAAGTTAATGGAGAGTGTAGCAGTTAAGAAAACTGTGACTAAAATGAAGGAATTGCTGGAGTTTTTGTTTGGTTTTTTTTTGTTTGAAGAGCAATATATATCAATAACATGGCCAGTATAAAATACAGAGCCTTCCTCAAGAACATTTCTTGAATGAATGAATTGGTGATGGAAAATCAAATTTATGAACTCAGATTTTCATTTGTCTATGCATTTTTAGGACTCAGTCGTCTTCTCCCACACAATGAAATTCTAAAATAAAATCAGGCATGCCAGAGACATATACTCAAGTGACTAAACTTTTTAAGGTGTGTGAGTTCCTAGTTGCTCCATTTTTGCATAATTGGAAAGATTTTTGTTCTGACGTGTCCTTCTCCAAATATTTTTGGACTGGGTAACGGATACAGTGAGTACCACTGAGAGTGACATGTCAGGAAAAGGTAATTAGGAATGACCCATGCTTAAATAGGAAAGGAGATGAGTATTAAAGTAGCCCAGTGGAATGAAATTGGACAGTGTATGCTACTATAAGTGACAGCCAACATGTTTAGTTCCCTGTTCTGTTCAGGGCTGTTAGATGATTAGTGTTATCTCACCAGCCTGTGCTTGCTCCACTATCTCATGGCATGCAGCAATCCCCACTACAGGACTCTGCCACAAGGGAGTTTGTTGTGACATTGTGGCTCTCTGCTTGTTCCTGCGAGAGTAAAAATAAGGGCTGTGAAAGGATTGAGAGGAGCTGTCTTGGATGGGTTTTGATTTAGGGGTAGGACCAGTGCAGTGAGTTGGATTCAGCCTGCAGAGCTGCTCCTAATGCTACATCCAGCCAGAGCCAGAAGGGAGAAGTATAAAAATGTGCATTGATATATAATCCATGGAGGCCCAAACACATATGCAATTTTTCAAAGGAAAGACAGAAGTTGGTTATTTTTCCTCAAAACTGAAATAGTGCCTGCTTTCATTTCTAATAATGTAGAATTTCTCACCCTCCTGGATCGCTGTAAATATTTGCCACAACCATCAGCCTATTAAGATAATGATTGAAGCAATAATTTACCTTTAGTAGCACGTTCTGCGGTAACTAATCCTTTTGCTGCAAGATGTCCTGGCTCTGCTCTTACTCAGAATTTCCTTTTGGTAGTTAATATGCATTTTTCTCATGATGCCCACGGGTTTTGCAGTGTTTTACCTACTGCTGTGTATGGAGATCACACAATGCTAGGAGGCTGGTTCCAAGGCTGGCAGACACAGCTTAGGAAGAAGGGGAAAAGAAACAGGGGAAATCCAGGAAAATTCCTTTCTTCTCTCTCTTCCTCATTTTACTGCCCCTCTCAAGAAGCTGTGAAGATAATGTGTGGTGGAAGGGAACTGCAGAAACTGAGGGGAACTGCAGGAACCGAGTCTTCCGAAATCAAAAAGAAGGAACATAAAGGATGTTTAAAAACTGGAGAGATGCTGGAAAGCTGGGAAATCCAAAAAGCAGAGTTTATTTAGAAAACATACAAAGTCTTCCCAGTGTGTGACTGCCTGCTGTGAGAGTTTTTAGCTTGGTACATACTGGTCCCCAGTATTTGCAGATGTCAGGCTGATCAAAGCAAGAAGAGCTGGTGGACAACCAAAGCCCACAAACCCAAATGCCCAGAACCAGCAGCACTTCCCAGGTGCAGGTTCAGGTGTGCACCCTAGCCCTATCTCCACTCCAAAATTTCATTATTATTTATAATAAAAATAAAGCACAGCAATGAAAAGCATTATGCATTACAGATTCAGTATCTTCAAAGGCTGCTGTCTGTTGGCACTTTTTATTTATGTGGTTTAATTTGAATAAAGTTGGTGAATACCAATGGCTCAGCATTCCTTAGGGCTCAGCTGACAACTCCCAAGAGCACACATAGTCTGAGGATAAGAAGTTATTAACATAATTGTCTTGTTCTCAACAACAGTCTTTGCCTCTCGTGCTCCAGCACAGCTTTGCACCACTGTTTGCTTGTGTTTACTTAAAATTCAGCTGATCCAGATGACTTTGTTCAGCAAACATCAAGAAGTATGTGGCCTAGTTCAAGACAGTTCAGAAGAGATAAGGAAGAATGATTAGAGATCTTGAAAGCATGGTCTACAAAAGAAAACTGGGGGGAAAAAAAATGAGCTAGACACCAGGTTAATCAACTCCTTTAGTTTTAGTTCTTGGTGTTAGACTGATGGTATCAGTAAGAGGATGAGTAATTGACTAAGCTGCAAAGATCCAGTTAGTTTTCTAACTACCAGTGCTTCCCCAGAAATGGGGAGGGATTAGCAGAATGCAAGGGGAATGGCCCTATTACCTTTGCTGAATAATCTTTGGCCTTTAAATACACCTAAGAGTCCACCACCAGCTATTAGAGAGAGTTGAGAACTGCACGTAAACCACAGGCAAATGTTATTGGTTAGGAAAGTGAGAGAGACAAGTACTATAAAGGCCTTGCAGAAATGTATGAGCAAAACAGAATAAGCATTTAATTTTCTTAGACGACATCACAGACCATTTTATCTGCTCTTTTTTTTTTTTTTCAATGTTGCTTCCTTTTCTGTATCTTTTCCAAAGGCTCTTCTCATTCTATTGCGCCAACACAACAATCAGTAAGCTGTGCTTACCAATAGGTGACTTTTACTGTGTTTGTGTCCAATCATACAGCTCAGAACTGTCTCTCAGTCTGTAAAACCTCTTAAGCACTACTCTTTGTACAACTTGCTAAATGATTTCTTGAGGACCAATCATTGTCTGTTGGACAGGTCTATTCTCACGAAATTATAATTTTCTTCAATGGTTCTTTATCCAAACTAGCTGTCTAGATTTCCTTTATCATCTTTGGAGGGAAATAGGCACTTCAGTAATAAAAAACTTTCTGGACTGAGTTAGGCAGCTGGGTCAGCTAAATCACCATTTGGTGATTTCCTTTCAACTGTAACCAAAGAGATTTCTTGATGACTAGCTCAGATCAGCCCACACCCAATATCTGAATATTTCTGAAATTAACCCTCTCACTTACATGTCTATGATACTCAGGTCCCAAAAGGAACATCTAGGAAGAGCTACAGACCAAACTATAACAATATAAGTGTCTAAAAAACTCCACCATCACAAAACTATAACAAAAAGAGCACTGTAAAAAAATCCAGCCACCCAAAAAAAACCCCCCCAAACTCTGTGTCAATAATTCAGTGTCCATAAGCTGTAAGAAAATTCCTTTGGCAAATGACATCTATAATGTTCTTTGACTCGCTGCCATCTCGCTGCCTTATAATCAAGTTTGTTTTCAGACAGACTGTGCCTGATTCTTTCAAGATAAGGAGGGTGTGTATTTAAACAGAAGTCACTGGTAGATAGATCTGTAGCACGGGAAGGGCAAGAAAATAATTGAATAGAGTTATCTATATTTATGTAACACTTATAATTGGTTTCCAGGAAAAAGGAGTATAAGTCTCCAAAGGTGGTGGCAATAGTCTCTGCAATTACCTATTGGAAAGGGAAAGAGCTTGCAAGTTAGGGTGAAGAAGGAGAGGTGATGTTGAAAGGTATCCATGTCAATACGACTCCCTATAACTCTGCTAATGAAGAGTCAAAGTAGTTTAAAATAACTCTAAAAAGTTAACATTTTAATTGAAAATACTGGGTCTATATAAAAGTTTGCGTTGAAGGTGTTATAAATAGCCTTACAGTGGCAAAGGACAGAGTTTGGAGATCTTGATATAGAGAAGATACAAACACAGATATTAATCAGAGACAGGAATAGAGATAGAAGTATTTTTTTCATCTTCAGTCCCTCCAGTGTACACTGAGGTTCCTGTATAACCATTGTTTTCAGAAATTATCTGAAGTTCTTCAGACTTACATTGCATTTTTTATTAGAACTAGAGGCAAAAATAAAAGTGATAGAAAGTGACCATTTCAGCCACTTTATCTCTTCTTTCCCTAGTGTCATTTTAAACTGAACAGGAAAAAAACCCCAGTTCTTAGTCCTCCAGCATATTTTAGCATTACCAATTATTTGTAGAGGTCAAGGATGTTCGACCTTTCAGATAGTGGAGGAGGATAAAACCATTCCCCAAAAGCAAGGCCATCAGCTCTTTTGTATGCAGTAATAGGTGAGCAGGTTATGAATTAGTCATGCTGAGTGAAGAGGTGGTGTGTGGCACCTCACATCACACAGTTCCTCAGTGCATCACTCAGATAAAGAAAGATGGGTGTCATCCTTTTGGCTTCAGTGGCAGAACAAGTGAGGCAGCAACAAGCTTACACTACTAGACCAGATCACCTTCCCTTCCCTTCCCTTCCCTTCCCTTCCCTTCCCTTCCCTTCCCTTCCCTTCCCTTCCCTTCCCTTCCCTTCCCTTCCCTTCCCTTCCCTTCCCTTCCCTTCCCTTCCCTTCCCTTCCCTTCCCTTCCCTTCCCTTCCCTTCCCTTCCCTTCTTATCCCCTCCCCAAACCTCCCTAAACCTCCCCAAACTTCCCTGTCCTCATCCCCTCCCCTCCCCAAACCTTCCCAAACCTTCCCTCCCCAAGCCTTCCCAAGCCTTTCCAAACCTTCCCTCCCCAAGCCTTCCCAAGCCTTTCCAAACCTTCCCTTCCCAAACCTTCCCTTCCTAAACCTTCCCTCCCTGAGGATGCCTGAGAAGGCAGGACAGAGGGAAGCTCTGTGTTTCCAGTGCAAGAGGGGACATCATTGCCAGCATCACAGACGTACGGATTAGGGGAACATTTCTTCTGCAGACAGGATCTATAGTATCCATTATGGGCATGTTTTATCTGTTCTGTGGAAGCCCTAACATCAACACCTCTACTGGATGGGCCATCAAACCTGGTGTGGCTGTTTCTGTTTCCCTGCAGTCCTTCCAATAAAACTTGTCCAGGTTCCATTAACAGAAGCTACAGAGTCAGGTGTGGGTCTGCTTTCCAGTGACAGGTCTGAGAAAGTGCATCATTTAAAAGGTAAATAGTTTCCCCACAAACAGAGCCCAGCAGCAAAGGAATTTAATTCACGGTATATATCCTAACTCCAAAGTCTTGTCAAATGCTGGGCTGTTCTCTCAAAGAAAGAGATTAAATCACACACCTCAGCCTGAATCGTAGTCGGATTCATCTACTGGTACATTCCTGTTTTCACTGGGACTGAACAAGGAGGGTTGATAGATGATCTCATTGTGATGAGTAAAATCCTGACATCTTAGAAACCAGCGGGAGTTTTGCCATCGTGTTTGCACTGTAATTCAAATGCCAACATCCCCTGGGCCCAGAGACACCACAAGAAAAAGCTTACCAAACTGCTTTGAGGAATGCTCAGGCACATCTGGATTTAAATTTTGAGTCTTCCCACAAGCAAACCAGTTGTGCTTAGCAGGGTTAAATGACTGACTGCTTGTTGCCATGCTTAGCAGGAAAATTCTGCAAATCATATTTCAAGCCAAAAACTTGGACTTTTCTAATTTAAAGTATCAGGAGGACTGTTACAGCTTACAGAAGTAGTAGTACTAGCAGTAGTAATAATAATAACCAACTACTATAAGAGCTGTTCAGAATAGACCACTACACAACATGTTCTTTAACTTGCAGTAATCACTGGAAAGTAAAGATTGTCAAGCCCTTGGTACCTGACCCTGAGAGTTTTTACACTTTAAATAAAGCTGCCTTTATTTAAATAGATAAAAAGGTAAGCAATTCTGGGTTTGGCCATATTCTAAATGCTAATATTGCTGTTTGTTATATCTTGATGTGATGAAGTGCACTGAAGGCCCAGCAGCTCTCTCTGGCCCTACTGATTGAAAATCAGGCCTGTGGTTCACTATTTCTGCATATAAGTCACCTATATCCCTTTCTACAGTGACCTCTGCCTGTACACTTGTAGTGCTATGGCTTTTAAACCATGTATCTAGTGAACATGCCTTCAACATCCTTTCCATCCAATTAAAATTCTTGGCTATCATTCTGTTTTATCTAGCCTTTGTAATTGGATTCCCAGTTTCTCAATTTTCATGTCATCAAGGAGGAGAATGATGGCAAGTCCCTGATTAAAAAAAAAAAAAAAAAAAAAAGAAAGTTATGATTTAATTCCATCTAAAGGGTTTGTTCTTGCTTTAGCTGAATTTCTGAAGGGAAAATAGGCTCCTGCAATCATGCTATCATTTGTCCATCCGTGTTCTCTGCTTAATAACTCTGGGATCTCTAGGCCTGTTTCAGTCAGATTTAGAGATGGTTTTGCAGCTCTCCTGTAATATCCTGGTGATGCTTCATTCCTAAGAGTTACAGAAGACTGGAAACTCTCTTGAGAAGGTGATCCTGAAACTGTCCAAGCCCAAGCTGGGTGGGGCTATGAGCAAAGTGGTCTAGTGGAAGGTGTCCCCGCCCATGGCAGGGGGGTGGATCTTGGGTCCCTTCCAATTACCCCAGCCATTCTATGATTCTATGATCCAGTGGCCACACAGAGAAAAAGCCTGTGTTCTGTGAGCAGATATCGCTCCAGCCTGGGCAGCCAGATGCTGTTGGGGATGCCCTTCCCCAGGGGACAGCTGTGGGATGTAACTGGGGCTGGAGGGCACCACGGCTTTTCATTGTGCAGGATACAAGGGAGGGGAAAGGACAGGAAGCTAGCAGAGTAAGCCACCTAAATTGACCAGGAAAAAGCTTTGTGGATGTCAGTGCTCATTAAATACCCAGGTTTTTTTGAGAGCATTACAGCCTGGTGAGTTGTTTTCAAAGCTGTTTGTGTCCAAAGTATTTTCTGTTTTCATGGCACCAGCAGATCATGAAAATATGCTCCAGCAGCATGTTATACACCAAGATCAATATCAAAGACAGGTGAAATACATCACTTCCTAGAGGTGCCTGCGGAGGGACTGGGTTAGTCTGAATGCTTATCTTCTACATGGCTGCCTTTAGGTGAGATGAGTCAAGGCTTAATTGGCCAGGGCTTTGTTATTGCTAAAAACATGAATCTGAGCAGAACAGAACATTTGGATTGACCCATAACTCAGTGATTTAGTTTACATTGACTCTACCGAACTATTATTCCTTCTCTTCTCTGAGATTTTCTCTTTGGGAGAACTTCAGAAATGTTTAAAAGCCAGTAGTCTACAAGCTGTGCCACAAATATTTAGTTACAGAAATCATCCAGTAAGTCTGGTCTTGCATTTAACCTCAGATAGTCTCTTTCTTGATTGATATTCCAAAGTCTTGGTCAAGAATACTTAGATGATATCATCAGTGTGGAACAATAAGATAGCTAAGTTGGGGTTTTTTTCTCTCATCCGATGGAAGAACATAGACTATAAATTCTTGAAGTCAATAATACTCAGCAGCAGCACACTAGTACATCAATTATGGAATTATTAAAAGGTCAAATCTCTTTGATAACCATTCACAGGATGCCAGGAACTAGGAGTTTCAAATGTGCTAGAATACTTGTGACTATAATTGCAAGGAGGAGACAAATATTTTGCAAGCCTAACCCATTTGCTTAAAATAATGGGAGTCATTCCAAGTCTTCCTTTCCTATTAAGTAAGGTACTCTATAGCCTTTGGATAACAGGAAAGTCAAGCTAATGGAACAGAAGGTTAAAACAACTAAATAGCTGTAACTTGGCAAAAAGAGATACAGAGCAAGATAATTGTCTGTAAGTATCTGAAGGGAGGGATAAGAATAGTTTCAAGTTGCTCAGGGGAGTGTAATTAGATATAATGGGATGAAATTAGGCAGTGGAAAATATTAGGGAGGAAAATCCTAATGAAAACCTCATTCAAAACCTGGAATAGACTCCAAAGGAAGTTCTGTTGGAGAAAGGCCTGGATCTCTGATAAAAGTAAGTGGAAAGAAGAATTATGAAAATGCGCCAACTGATTCTGCATTGGAAAAAGGTTTCAGTTTTTAATTTAATCTAATCCCATATCTATTGCCTTAGTATTCTGGTAAAATGGAAGGAATTTCTTTGAAGACCATTTTTTAGTGTCCTCCTAAGGGCCAGAGCCACCATTATCACATCCAGGCTCTCTAAGTCCTGCTTTGATGTGGGACAGTTAAAAATCCACAATCAAAAGCAATATAAGAGATTTCTCCAGAATAATGTTTCTGTTTCACTGAAATCTGACATCTACACTGTCAGTGCGGGTTTTTTGTCCCTGGGAGGTGCCAAGGGCTCTCTTCTTTTCCTGCTATCATGTTTTTGGAGGGAAGGTGGGGAATATTCACTTTGCATCCCTGGTTCTCTGAAATAAGATGGGCAAAGGGAATATTTTCACATCAGTTCTTTTAAGATGGTTCATGTTTCTGATATTGATGTCATTCTACCAAACATTGTGTAACCTCACTGTATTGCAGACTTGGGCATGGACTACTTGTCTACTATATATTTTGGATAACTTGTTATTTACCTTGAACATAAGAATCTGGATTAAGAGACCAAGCACTGATGAAATTATCCCTCCATTAGGATAACGCAATTTTCTCTCTTCCCTCATAACTGAGTCTCTGAAGCTCATGTCGTACCCTTGCCTAGATCACAGGTTGGCCAATGCTGGACTGTTTCTGGAAGCAAAAACTCTACTTCACCTTTTCTGCTTCTGTGCAGACACAAGCTGTGCTACGGAGAGACCAATGTGAGTGAGGAGCTATCTATCACACATCCTATCTCTACCTGTCTTTTCTGTTGCACAGAACCTGTGTTATGATGTTTGCCTCAAAACAATAAACGTGATGAGCAGTCAGTGAATAAAAGATCCACTTTCTCAAACCTGTTCTTCATACAGAGCCATGGTGACTTTCTTGCAGAGTTATGGATCATGTGTCAAGAGCAGGACTTATTCCCATATGACTACTTTTTGGAATACAAGACAGATTAAATCTTCTCCAAAGTATTAAGGAACAAAAGAGAGCATTAGGCAGCTCAGGGCTGAGAACAGTCAACAAACCCAGGTTTGAAGGGAGCCATCCATTTAAACTTAAGATGAATGTTTGCAATCACAAAAATTTGATTTCATTATTACTTAACATGTTCAAAATACATTTTTCTTGGTGAAGGAGATTCTCTTAAGATGACTGCAGGGCTAAATTTTCTCACTGAATAGAAACAAGGGGACACAGAACCGTTTAAAATCCAAGATAAGGATGTGACACAGCTGAGCTGTATATTTATTTTTCACCCTTTTCTGATGCTGCAAAATGTTTCCTTTACTCTTTAAAACAAGAGTGTTTGTGTATGGGTAGGGGGCTATTCATTCTTGAGCTATGTCATATACAGGTTTGCAGATGCAAAAATGTAGTTCATTTAGATTTGTTAGCTGCACTGTGTTTTTACATGGGTAGTGAGGTCTTTCATATCTCCCAGTTCTAAATTTTTCCCTGCCTAACTGTAGGCACTTATGTGAGGTTCAGGCTGGATATTAGGAAAATATTCTTCCCCCAGAGGGTGACTGGGCACTGAACAGGCTCCCCAGGGCAGTGGGTAGAGCACCAAGGCTGCCAGAGCCCAGAGAGTGTTTGGATTATACTCTAAGGCTCATGGTATGACCCCTGGGGATGATCCTGTGCAGGGCTAAGGGCTAGACTCCATGATTCTTGTGGATTCCTTCCAAATCAGCGGATTCTGTGATTCTGAGGTGGCCTAAGACCCTTTCCAGATGCAACTGCACTTTAAACTGAACCCAGTGAAACTGTAGTAGGGCTCAAGGTTTAGCTACCAGCACTTCAGAGCAGAGAGGCTAATCAGGACCTTACATTTTGAAAGATAATGAAGCCTTCCTCCTTGTCTCTGTGCATCCAGAATGTGAACATCAGCCAGACTCAGCCCTTTCTGCATCCAGACAACGTAGCAGTTGTGGCAGCCTCCACCAACCACAGCCATCTCATGGAGGCTCCTTCAGGTCCTTCCTGCCAATTTAAACACAGCTCCAGTCTGGAGACCATTTCTTGGAGGTCAGGGATACAATTAGCTTGAACACTTCCTAGACAATTTAGAATCCCTTCAGTTTCCCTCTTAACCCTCTTCCGACCACAGGCTCTTGGCAACTCCGTGTCTGAATGCAAGGCAGCTCCTTCCCAAGGCTGGGGTTCCCTGACTGCAGTGGAGCTGCTTCCAGATGAATGCCATGTTATTCCCCAATCAAAGTAATCAAATTTGAATACACTTAGAAAAAAAACCTATCAAATTAGACAGCCCAGTGATAAAGTCAGATTAGTAGTGAGGACCTCTAGACAAAAGATTATATAATTGAGTAACTCTTTTATTTGATGCCCTGTTTAGTTACCAATTTGTTCTGCAGTATTTCAGTCAGGTCTGCAGCAAGCTCCCTGAAGGGTTTATTCTAAAAAGTAATGCAATTTGAAAAGGTAGAAAGTCACAGAAAGCTCATTTAGTTTCACTCATTGTTACTGGTTTACCATTCTACATTGATTTTTTTTGTCCTTCCCGTTATACATGGACTATGTTCTTTAATGGGTTTACAAGTCTACTGATTAATGTGAGTAAAAATAATACTTGCTTTATTGCAGGGGTAAATAGTGTCTTAACTACTTTGCACCCTACAGTGCTTTCAGAGCACTAATCTGACATGGCATTATCACAATGACTTCAGCTGCCTCCTTTCCAAACCCCCTTAAAGCCTTTTTTCGTTCATTTTATTCTCATTTCCTCTGAATATTTGCTCAACACTTTTTAAATGGATTTGCTTTCACAGTGACTACACCTTTTGTGTGCAAACATTTCAATATCCACCTTATCCTGTCGGGAATATTTACAGAAAGGGAATTTTTGAGTCACTATACAAATATTGAAAGAGTGAATTTAAATTCAAGGCACAGATATTTGGGGCAAAATCGCTACTGAGATTATCTACAGAAGGCACAGTAAAAAGTTGCTGGTGATTGTTTCAACAAGTCATTAATAAAGCTTTGTGCTCCAACCACCCATTCCCTTTTGGTGGTCATTGCTGGTTTTTACTTATTTCTCAGTAGTTTTTGAAAGCTCCAATGACACCTTTCCTGACCTGCTTCTCTGTCCTTCAAATAATCAAATTTATTTCACATACCAATACTTCAAATTGTACCAATTTTTTTTTAGCCAAAACCATTGGATATAGCAAATCCATTTAGTTTCTAATAACCAGAGAATGATTTTGTTTGGAAGGGACCTCAAAGCCCACCTCATTCCAACCCCCTGCCATGGGCAGGGACACCTTCCACTTAGACCAAGTTGCTCAGAGCCCTCTAGCCTGGCCTTGATAACCATAAATAACCTCATCCTTTATCTCTCCATCCTCTTCCCCTCAGCAGACACTTCTCTAACAGGAATACATTTACTCTAAGAGAAAAATTATTAGAAAGGGATACTCAGCTAGTTAAAACAGATTTATCTCGGGTAGTAGAAGCAGTTTAGTTATGGCAGTGTTGAAGTGCAGGCACGATAATTTATTTTGCTTTTCAGACTTTATAGAGCTTGGAGCCTTTAGTAACCAAGCTGGGATGTTTACAGTAAAACAGGGCATCTCTGCATTATGACTGTGCTGGGGGTGGCTTGCTCGCTTTAGCAACTCTAAACCAGAAACCAAATGCCACAAACTCCATTCCCTGGTACTACTACCCTGTCTCCTGGGAAGGAGACCACGTCTCACTTCTGGCTCTTCCTCTTAAGCCATCTACTCAGCCTTGAACCCAGCAGTTCACACCAGAATTTTTGCAAACCCACCAACACCATTCATCGTTAGGCACCAACACCTTTTCACCAACCATTAAATCTACAGGGCAAATCAAGCTTTTCCTTCTTTTTCTTTTTTTTTTTTAATTTTTTTTTCCCTTCTCAAGTGTCATAAGGAAAGATGGCATTTATAATGCTCTGAGCTGAGAAAAGGTTAGTGTAGTTGAATCCAATATGAAGTAGCTCGAAAAATTTTCACACTTTTTTTTCCTGTTTTCGCAACGTTTTAAGAATGTGTTGACAAATTTGACAAAAATCACTCAGAAGTCTGAGACGTTTTATTAAATGTTTTCTTGTTTCAGTTTAAAGTACTTTGCATTTCAACAATTTCATAATATTTTTTCAATTCAAAAATACAACAATTCAAACCTCATACCACGCTAGCAACACTTTTTCCTAAATAAATAAGGGCAGACATTTTAAGAAACAGATCTTTGTTGTTTTTTTTTTCCTTTTAATAATTTTAATTTTATAAAAACTTCTGCTCCGAAGAGAGGAGAAAGACAAAAGTATTGATAATGATAGGCTTTACTGACAAATCACCTCCGTCCCAGTACATTCAAGACAAAAAGAATTGATGAAGTGAAGATCTCAGAGGTGCTATTTACAACCTTCTAAGAAGACGTGCATTTCGTTAGAGGGCTGAAGCAGAAACTCTCTCTTTAAAAGAAAATTATCACCGTGAGAATATGTGCACTATTATTTCTCAGAGAATCAAAGTTTAGGAAACGGGGAAAATTCTTCCCTGTGAGGGTGGGGAGGCCCTGGCATAGGTTGCCCAGAGAAGCTGTGGCTGGCCCTGGATCCCTGGAAGTGTCCAAGGCCAGGTTGGAAGGGGCTTGGAGCAACCTGGGATAGTGGAAGGTGTCCCTGGCCATGGCAGGAGGTGGAACGAGGTGTTTAGGGTCTCTTCCACCCTGTGATTCTGTGATTCCGTGATTTAGCCATATAATCGGTGGGATAATAGTCACCACCCCGAAGTCAGTGCAGTGTGTGGGTGTGAAGGAAGTGACAGACATCCTCTCCCACAGCCCAGGCTTGCACGCTTAGCTGAGGAGAAATCAGCATGGCTGCAGCCAGGGGATAACTGTTTGAGTGAGATGAAGGTTTAGCTTGTGAAACACCCTGGGTGAAGGAAAGGCACTTTACTGAAGTGCCTTGGGATCAATATGTAGATTAGGGTGAAAGAATAAAAGGGGTTGCAAAACATAACCATAGAGCCTTAGAACGGTTTGGTTTGGAAGGGACCTTAAAGATCATCTGCTTCCAAACCCCCACCCCCAGCACAGGCAGAGATGCCACCCACTAGATTAGGGCACCATAATGCTGCTGTCCATCGCTTTATGTACTCAAAAATTCAATTAGAATTGTAGTTCTGGGATTGCAGAATGCACAAAAAAGAAAACTGGGATGATATGGAGCAGCAGACAGAGCTCACAAGCCTCGTTTCCTTCACTGGGCAGGGTGAAGAATAAACACAGAGTGCAGCTGCTGTCATGTCACTGTGGTTTCAAAATCCATGCCTTCTGTTAGCAACCTGAAGATTTCAGGCAGATAGGAAGCGATATATTTTCGTGAAATGCTTTAAATGTTGAATGCGATCTCTATCTTGGCAATGTCCCTTTGAAAGTTTGAGATCTAGTGTTCTGGATTTGCAAAGGAATGCATTTCAGACTTCTGCATTTCAGATTCTCTCTGAGTGAAAAAAAAAATAAAAAAAAAGTTCCTGTTTGAATATGCATCCTGCATACTGCGCCTCAGACACAGGGTATTAGCAGCAGTGCCAGTGGTTCTGTTATGCCCTTTGGTGATGGGACATTTTTATTCTTTTTCTCTCTTTTCTCTCCCCAAGCCTGTTTCCCAAAAAAGGAAGAAGAGGGGGAGAGGGTGTATTTCCAAAACCCACCTCGCAGCTTCTTTATTTTTATACAATCTCCCCTCCCCACCCAAAATACATTGAATAGTCCTTTATGTAACCTCAATTAAAAAAAAAAAAAAATTACAGCTGCTCCTCTGAAGCCATCCAAATCTAATTAATTAAAGAAGCCAAAGTTATATTAAGCTTCTCACTTTCTTCGTCTTAGCATCTCCATTCATACCTTCATTCAATGTGTTCACAAAAAAAGGAATTTCTAATAATTGTATCTATAGTCTTGGAATAAGAAAGCCACTAATCAGGAGGCCTGTGAAAGAGGAGAGATCGGAGCCTCGCTTGAACTTGGCAGTCTGGCCCCAAAAAACTTGCAGACAAAGGGGTGAAGGGAACTGAGGAGCTTAGCCCTAGGTCTAAGGGAGCTGGTGAGAATTTGTTCAGCCTCTGAATAGAGATCTCCATTTCAGTCCTAAATTGTGCCTGCACAGACTCATTGAAATGCCTTCTCTGAAGGAAGAGGGGGCGGGAGGCACAGGAGAGAGAAGGGAAGAAAAGTTTGTTGAATATAAATGAGGTTACGTGTGGCTGAAGAGCGAGATAGAAGCTCTACAGAGATTTATTCATGACTGACATACAGTAACACAAAGGCAATAAAATGTGTCCTTGGCAAGTGGCATTAGCAAGCAGTAAACCTTAATCTTCGCAGAGCTGAGATGATGCTACACACCTCAGTGGAAAATACTTTCTCATTTGTGGAGTGCTTTATTTAAAATATGTTTAGGCAGCTTAAAGAAGATGTAACTAGCTATCTTGCCATGCCATGACCTTGTGATTTAGGCAGTCTGAAGAGCAACAAAATCAGGAAAAAGAGCCTGGATATTTTCTCACTGGGAGACCCAGAGGTCTCCCTTCACATTCATCTAGGGAAAACTTCAGAGTCTGCTGGACTTCGAGGAAATGAATGGGATTGCACCTCAGATGGGTTTTGTTCAAGAGCCTTTTATATTTTTTTTAGCTAGCAAAAATTTATATTCAGTCTGGCAGTCTCAGGGACATGTTCTAGTCTGGTTATTCATATTAATCTATTCACTTATATTCACATGTTCTGCTGCAAGGACCCCTCCTGAAACTGCAGCATTGCTCACTAAAAGCAAAGGAACAAAAGCCTGGTCATTAAACAAAAATATTTGCCACTGCACAGCAGAGAGGATATATTAAAATAAATGTCCTTAAAATGCAAAAAATACAGATGGTGCATGAAGCCCCTTAAGTAAACATCACTTGTCTTGATCCCAGCAATAGGAGATTCATCCAAAATTAACAGAAAATTAGTTTGCTTCCTGTCCTGACTGGATTTACTGTTAATTTTCTATTTGCCTGCTGCACATCAACAGTTAGGAAACAAAACCTGTCCCTAGCTCCTTGGGCTCTTGTTCTGAGAGTCTGTCAAAGAGCTGAGGGCTGTTTTCCAAAGGTGGGCCAGGAAATGCTAGCTAGCGTGTGCTGCTTTCTGAGGATGAATAAAGTCACTTCCCCACCTCCTACTGCCCTTCTGAGTTCGGATCAGAGTTATCTAAAATGAAGAGTGGTCTTCATAAGGAGCATTCTCTGGCCATTAATCCAAGGCACAGCCCTGAAGTTCCCCTTTCCCTGCCTCTGAACTCAAACACATCACATTGCTCGAGGCTTAGAGCAGCTTCCCACTTGGTCTCATACTGTACAGTCACTCACTGGATAAATGGAAAGTTATTTTTACTCTGCAGCTTAAACAAAGAAGTAAACATTTTGTGAGGTTTATGTACTGTTTGCTATCTCTTTCCCCATAAATTAGAAAGAAATTTCAACTTTCCCTCACCACTTGCCTTGGATCTGTTTTTAGCTCATCTATATCTGGAATTTCTGCTACGTAAATAAGGACATTTACGACAGATACAAATTTCATTATTGGGCTGTAATTGCATTTGTTTTTCCCTGCTTTGATGTTAAATATAAAGAACCCCCAGGCTACTTCATCTAACATAGGGTTGTTAGCGATGACTCCTGCTAGAGGAAGGCAGAGTGCTGTATTTAGCCTAATCTGGAGTGGTGATGTTTATCAGACAGCTGAACGAGTTCCTAAATGAAGGAAGGCATCCTTCATGGGCTGGTGTACCAAATCCAGCTCCAGAATCCCTAAGGACTTCAAACAAGCTTGCATGTGGGAAAATAAGCATATTTCATTTCTGCAAAAGCAAATTAAATCAAGAAGTACAGATGCTATTTGGTGAAATCACCCTCCCTGGAAGTATTAAAAAAAAAACATGTAGATGTGGGGCTTGAGCAACATGGTTTAGTGGTGGACCTGGCAGTGCTGGGTTAATGACTGAACCCCGTGATCTTAGGAGTCTTTTAAATTGATTCTGTTTCTTATGATTTTAATGAGGGCCTTGCTCACTCTGACAGAAAGGAAATTTTGATCTATTCCCTCAGCCATCACCTCTCTCTGGGACAACTCTGAACTTCTTGGTTGTGAATGCTAATTACTCCAAACACATATAAACATATAAATAAGGAAAATCTTCAACCCTGTCCTCTCAAGCTGTACATCAAGAAGTTTTCGCCCCGCAAAAACATACAAATAACCCTTAAATGGGAAAAAAAAAATACTTAAACACATCTTTCAGAGGTGTCTCAGCTATCAAAATGCCAAGGAGGGAAAAAAGGTGTCAAAAGTAAAACAGAAGGAGCATGAACACCAACAATATAGGAGGATACAGCCTTCATCTTCCTTTCCTAGGGAGATGGACTAATCTCAAACCTGCAGCAGTGTGGAGTAAATAAAATTGTGCTGATGTTTTCCTGTCTATAAGTTGCACGAATTTTATGAGTACTGTCCATGTAAGCACAAGGGCTTCCTAATCTGTAAGCACTTGATTTATCTGGGCCAGGCTTGTTAAATCAAATTAGGTCTCATGATAAAACAGTAGTGAAAATGTTGTTCTGTGTGTGGGGTATGCCTTGTCTGCAGGGCAGTGGAGGAAAATCCCGTTATTGGGAAACACCATTAGTTCAGGGGCCTTGTAACTTTGCATAAAAAACACCCTTTTTGGGGGGCTGTGCCTCATCAGTGTCCAGTGGTGAAGCAGTTAAAGTGGGTACTCACTCTGCTGCCATCCTTTTCTCCAGCTTGATCACCAGACTCTCTTCTTCCGGCTTTAGCTAAAGCAGCTTTTTTATTATGCCCCCATATTCCACCACATGTTTTAATGCATATACCAGTAAGTTTTGAATACATCAAACCTGTTTTTTATTAGTATTACTTGCCAGTACAAAGTTACAACCGAGCTAGTAAATATTTTGTCTCAGACCACACTAAGCTTGAGCCTAACTTTTGGTTTTACCACTTTAGGTGGGTGGTCTCTCCTTACTCTCTCACGGGGAGAAGTGGGAGTGTCCATAGAAACCAAAGGCATCATTGCAGCAGGAAATGTTGTGTGGCTTCATGGCCAATCCAGCTTTGTCCTCTTTTTGCCTACAGTCTTGCACAAAAGCACCTGGAGCACAATAAACACAGACTTAAGGACAGGTCACCCTGGAGAGGGACTGTGAAGGTGCTGAGCCCCTGGCACAGGTGGCCTAGAGAAGCTGTGGCTGACCCATCCCTGGAAGTGCCCAAGGCCAAGTTGACCAGGGCTTAGAGCAACCTGGGCTAGTGGAAAGTGTCCCTGCCCATGGCAGGGGTTTGGAATGAGATGATGTTTTAAGTTTCTTCCAACCCAAGCCCTTCTGTGACTTCTGTGACTTTTATGGCCTCCCAGCCCAGAACAATAGAGGGAAATTGAGAGTGACAGCTCTCCCCACCTGCCTGGCTCTTGCTCCATGTGCTACCAGCAGAGCAAGGCCATCACAATGTTCCGTGGCAGCCAGGCACACTCTGTGATTTCTCTAATACAGGCATTGTGGCTGCTGCATTCCCTGGACTGCCTGAGAGTGCATGGTCTGAATGGCCCTTTGCTTTCTGTCTTAGGCATGGGATCAGCTGAGAACCCTGAGAACCTTGCCAAGTTCAGTGTCTCAGTGCTCAGGAGCTCAGCGGCAGCACGGGAACTGCCGGCAGCCCTGAGTACCTGTCCTGATGCAGAATTTTCACTGCCCCCCCT
This sequence comes from Pyrocephalus nanus, assembly GCA_038380795.1. Taxonomy (NCBI): domain Eukaryota; kingdom Metazoa; phylum Chordata; class Aves; order Passeriformes; family Tyrannidae; genus Pyrocephalus; species Pyrocephalus nanus. The sequence goes on along the minus strand of CM076263.1, from coordinate 3,031,944 downwards.
TGCAATTGCCATCACAGGAGAGGTTGTGACTTGGTTCTGTAGCTCATTCCCGTTATCTTTCACATACTGATAAGTTGAATAAAATGCAATTTCCTTAACTAGTCAGCCTTTCTTTGTGACTCTGATTTCTGAGAGGAAGCAAAAGGCTTCCCATCAACACCGACCAATCCTTGCCGTAGAGCAGTTTGACTCCTCTGCATGATTGTGTGTAAGGTCATTTCAATCACAGCCTCTGCCCAGGGACACAAGCTCAGGGAGCACCAAGTGGTCAACTTCATTTCTGCTTTGAATGTAAGCTTGATCTGATTTTCAGCGGAGCTTAATTAGGGTGCATCTTTGCAGCCCGAGCTTGTGGTTTTGTGCTGAAATACTCAAAGCACCAAGAAACTGCTATGAAAACATTCTCCATTCCTGGCCTTTAGGAAGCTTTCCTGCAGTCCTCATAAGAAAGTCTGATGCCTAGACCCCCTGGTTACCATTTGACTTTAGATCCCTCCATGTAGGAAACCTTTTCCTTGGACCTCAGTACTGCAATCAGGTTACTTGACATTTAAAAAGCTTATGGTGAGGGGAAGTTTGAAACTCTTGCAGATCCAACCAGCAAGAGATAAACAGGAACAATATAAATTGCAATTTTTTTCAGCCTCCTGATGTATTCTCTTTGAAGGGGAGGGGTTTGAGCCACAACCCCTGGAACTGAGCACTCAGCACTACCAAGGTGATGGGAAATGTGCAGCCGAGCACAGGCAGCTCTGTCATCACTGTTTCCCTTTCTAGATGCAACCTGAAGAACAGACCCCTCCCTTCCTCCCCAGTAGCTAAAGCCACAGACAGCACCACAGAATTGCCTTGGTGTCCCCAGGGCAGTCAGAAGACCTCAAAGCTGAAACGCAGGCCTAGATGAATGCCAGGAGCTGCTCAGCACCTTCCTGCCTTTCCTGGCAACACCATCTGAACATATTCAATGTCCCTTCCAACAACCCAAACCAAACCATCAGTCTGTGATTTCGGGATCTAGCATCTCACAGGGAGGTGGACGTGTTATTCACCAGGTCGTTTGTAAAATACATTTTGTAAATGCATTTGTAAAATACAAAGGCTCATTTCACTGCTTTGCTCTGCTCTTCCTGGGTGACCTTGCTGAGTCTCAAAGCGTGGTATTTGTCTCTGTCAAATGCAGCCATACAGGATTGTGGATGTGATGCTATAAAACATCAGTGACCTACCTGTAGAAGCAGAAGGGAGGAACAGGAGTACTAAAAGGGTAGCTCACCTGGCCTGTCTTAGATAAGTTCTGTGCCTCAGTTCCCCAATTATCTTTTGTAAAATTGGGGTAGCAGCACTGCCCCGCCTTCCTGGAGGTGCTGTGAGAGAGGGTTAAAATACTTGGATAATACAGTTCTGACGTTATGGAAACATCTTCAGCAGCATGAATTCACTGGGGAAAGAGGATATTCAGCTGATTAGCACATCCAGAGAGAGAAATTTTTGTCCTAGTTAATTATGGTGTTACTAAATTCCCGAGCACAGCATCTGGAATTTTGAAATATTTCTCCCTGAAAATCAGTGGCTGGGGTTTTTGGGGCCGTTGTTTTGTTTTTCCCCAGTGTAGCCAGAGCAATGAAGGCTTTAGATAAATTAGACATTCAGAAAGATTTGAGGCAAGTTGGGACTGATAGAGATAAAGTAAATCAAGTCACCAGTACCATCTGCTCTGTGGGAGAGGAGGCTGGGGACATCTTCCACTCTTTTCAGTTAACAGATGCAGGGGATGGTGAAAAGGTCAGATATAAATGTAGTGCTCACCTCATGCCACATATTCACAGGGGCTGGACTAAAGAGAGGCCAGAAAAACTCATGTGTACTTTCAACCTTTCACTGCAGGCAATAAAGAGCGTTACAGAGACGGAAAGGACAGACTATTTTTGTGCAAAGCCTGGAGACAGTCACTGTAGAAGAGTGGGACCAAAATAATAAAGCCCCGACCAAAAAATAATTTCCCTTTCTGCTTTCATCCTCCCTGTCTCTCCCACACCCCTTCTCCTCTCTCGCCTTGCAGAAGCCATAAATCTAGGCCATCAGAGAGAAGCTGGAGCAGCAGCGTATTATCTTGAGAAATCACTCCCAGAAGGGAGCAGAAAGTTCACAAGTGGAGTGCCAAAAAAGGAGAAATCGCAGCGCTATCATTGGATCCGGCTGTGGCTGGAAGGCGTCCAAGCTCCTCGCACTGCTGACATCCCTGTGCATAATCAGAAATTCCTTTCAATTATGTGGGAAAAGGAGCCTCGCATTGTCAGCCCAAATGCCCCTGTGAAGAAAGAGGCTGCCACGGCATCACCGTAGAAGGTCATGGAGGAGCAGCCTCCACGCACGGCCGGGCAGAGGGAGGGGAGGCGCACGGCGGCACTCACACCACGTGCTTTTGTGCCGCTTTGCTCTTCCATTAGCACGTTTAATCCGAGGGCCTCTGAGTGCCTTGCGGGCATCAGTTGTCCAAAGCTGATAGAAAACAAGTAGATACTATTTAGACCAGTGTTAGGGAGGGCGCAGAAGAAAGCTCAGCTGTGATGTGCAAGCTGCTCTTTGAGTGCTGAGAGGTGGTTCTTGCAGGCCCAAACCCCGGTGGCTTCCTCTCACCATGGTAGGTAAGAGGATCACCACCTTCCTCAGGGTCGTGTGCCCTGGCATAGCAGGGTCTCAGCACACAGCTTGGGGTGTCCTCACGCTCAAACAGCCCCAGCACTGCAGTTCCCGCAGCGTCCCGCTTTAAATGTAAATCACAGAGGTGTCTGAGAGAAGATGTCAAATTCATGGAAATGCTGCATGTTTTTCATTATGGTTCCTGCGTGTGTTTACTGAGATGTGGAAAGATGAACGCTTTCCTGTAAATGGATTCTCCCCCTTTTTCCCAATTTTTTTTTTCTTCTTTTTTTTTGCCAATTTATATCCATTAGTAGTTTTAGTGGGCAGCCTGACAAAGTTAGGCAGCTGCATGCTGCTTTTCCTGCTAGCTACAAGGGTGTTACAAGAGGTTGTTTTAGCCTAATGAACTTACTATCCCCCAGACTCCCCCTCTGTTGTCAGTGAAGAGAAATGGTTTCCATCAGGAGGAAGGAGAACTTGATTTGGATGCTGTGAACCGTCTTGTAAAGTCTTCCTCCCCCTGTTGGCAGTGGAGGAAGCTTGGAGAGCTGTCCATTAGGTGAAAGGTGGTTATTTTCCCTAATCTGCTGCAAATACTGGTGGGGAATATTACTACCATATGACTTTTTGCCATCTAACTTAGGTGCTCTAAGTCACTCCCTGGAAGCAACTGTTTCTTGGCCGATACAGAAAATTTAAGCTATGAATCACACCTAAAATTGATACTCCAAATAGCCTATAATAGGTGGTGTGAATGGCTGCTATTGTCTGTTTCAGTGGTGAGATCCCCACTCCAGGGACAATTGTTTCAGTGTTTGCAGAGCACTCAGCACAATGGAACATTTTAATTGTCTCCCCATACACCCACTTGTCTCCAAGAGCGCATTTTTCATAACATTAATGATCTATCATGATGATTCCTTCTCACAAAAGAATGGGAGGGAAAGGAGTGAGTAGTGTGCTCTGGGTGCTGGGCCAGACAGCCAAAACCAAGACACTGCACTGTTTAGAGATCTCAGACCTATGCTAACAGTTATCTAGAACTGTGGATTACACAGCCAGGTCACTCCTCAAAACTAGTTCTAGGGTCCTAAATTGTTTGGGGTTCTGTGGTTTTGTGTGTTTGCCATGGTGATTCAAGAAATGGGACCATTTGATGAGTGTGGTTATGCTGGGAAACTCTTTAAAAGCCTAATTATGAAAAACCACAAACAGCGAGAGGAGAAATTGCACCAAATACGAGCTAGGCCTTGGGAATTCTCTGCCCTGGATTTTAACTCCACAGGGCTTCAGAGTAGGTGAAAGAGGGTGCAGGAGTTATGGGGAGGGGACGGGGCGCGTTGGCTCTGCTGTTCCTATTCCGTGGCTCAGTGAAGGACCTCTTCGCTCCACAGGGCTGTCACTTCAGCATCTTTCGCCAGCCCTGTCATTATTTTGAATGAATAAATACACAGGAGACTAGCTGCATGCTGGAATGCCTGGAATGCCAATGCAGAACTCAGCTAATAGTGGTTCTATAGTGTAAATCAGCAGCATAGCGGGTCCCAGTTTCACTTGGCTGTGCTCCATGAATAGCAGAAGCGACATTGAGTAACAGTGAATTGAAAATCAGTTTAAAAAGAGGAAGAGGATAAACCCTGAAAATACTCCCTGTTATGGTGTGAACTATTTTTAAAAGCTGAGAATTAAATCTTTAAGTGATTAACTTGGGGGAAATATCTTGTTCTGTGAAGCAGTCACATAACTCTGGAAAGGAATATCTCTCGACTGAGTTGGTCCCAAGAAGTTAGTGAAAGCACTTTTTCTTCAGTCTTATGTGACCTAGGATTGACCCAAAAGAATCACAGTCATCAGGGAGAACACTGGGTGCTGCTAAAATTAATTTAGATCATGACCTCTGACTGGAGTTCTTACTGGTACAAGGAGACAGCTGTTGACTCGCATTAAGTGGCTGGCAGATTGGTTCCTTTTTCTGTTTTTATAACTTTGCTACAAAACTGTGGCTAATAAGAACTTAGCAGAGAACTGGGGAACATCTTTTTTAATGACCATTCTGTGTGCCTCTGTGAGTGCATTTATGATGGGCTACTCACCGTGAAGTCTATGCTGTGAGATGTTGCTGGCATAGCTTCCTTGGCTAAGAGCGTGAAAAAAGTCGGATGTACCCAGCCAATGTATCTTTGCCAATAAAATCTTACTGTAGACACAGCTCTGCTGTTTGATGAGGTTTTCACAACTATGTTGGCACAGTACTGGCTTCTGAGGGCTGTCACATTGTCTCTGCTAGGAGAGGGAACTGTAGTACAGCAGCAATGAAACAAAGCCACTCGAGTAGGATACTTACCAAGGCTGGCATAATTTCACTCGGGTACAGCTACTAAGAGTCATGGAATCACAGAATGGGAAGGGACCTTAGAGATCATCTTGTTCTACTCTCTGCCATGGGCAGGGACACCTTTCACTAACCGAGGTTGCTCCAAGCCCCATCCAACCTAGCCTTGAACATTCCAGGGATGGGGCAACCTGTTCCAGGGCCTCATAGTTGCTAACATAATTTGAGAACATCCCAAAAATCATATGATTATATCAGGGATATCTTCATAAGGTGCTCATCCCTTTTGCCAGGACCTAGTTATAGAGAGGTTGTGCCCAGACGGAAAAATTAGGGTATAGAAGAGATTTTTTTTTAGCAGTGATTCAAAGAGGAAGAAGGAAACACACAGTCCTGAGGAAAACTGGGTCCTAAATCTACTGTGTGACTACCTATAGGCATGAAGGGCTGTCAAATGTGCACGTAATAGTAAACATATTGTCTTAATGGGCTGTGTCCCTCCAGTGTCACTGGCAGTGGGTTGGCTAGTGCTGAAGCTGTGAGGCTACCAGGTTTGCTGGCAGGTGTTCGAGGTGGGGAATATGAAGCAGTGACACAGGCAGGGCACACAAGCAGAAAAATTGTACTATCTATTGGGGAAAAAAAAAAAAAAAAAGTGCCAGCTGGGTCAGTCATTTCCATCTCAAAGAGGATGGGAGGAGAAGTCTGTCTCTTGAAGTAGCTGCAAGCAAGAGGGTGGAAAAAGAGCCTCAGAAGAGGGAATCTTCTGCAGAGATCACAGTAAAGGCTATGGCTCTCGCACTGGTCTGTCCCTCGGAAATTCAGTCCAACAGGAAAAATACCTCAAATGAGGAGTGACTGAAGAGCATCAGGTAATCCTAGGAAACACCCTAGCAGGTCTTGTCTGCTCATCAGGGATCCCCATGTTAGGAGGCCCTCTTGAAATATCGGGGAGCAAGGCTGTCTTAACTTCTGGGCTATCACTCTGTGGTAGGTGAAGGTGGAGCAAGCAAAACGCTGCTTATACTGATGGACAACACACTCTTAAGTAGGAAATCTAGTCAAATTTAGGAGAAAGAGTAAGATTTTGCTGCTGCTCATAAAACTGCATGGGAGGCATAGCTCAAAGGGACAGAAATCATTCACTACCTGGGTATTCAATGTCGGCAAGGGCAGAGGCTCCCAGACAGCTTTCACCAGCTCTTGGCAGAGACAGTCTGCCAAGGAAAGGCTGCAGGGAGTGCAGCTGTGCATGTCCCTGGCAGCGAAAGCTCCTTAGTTACAGGCTTTCATCTCTTTCCTGTCATTAGTCAGCATTGCATGTGTACTGTGAGATGCTGCAATAGCTGATTCCACACACAGGGCCAGAGAGCTTCCCACACTGGAATGCAAAGACACATGAAAATCTGGTTCCAAATTTAAATGTTCCTGAGATTTTTGGTCAAAGACCTCTTTAACTAAACGAGTTGCTAGTGCTCATTTGCTCAGAAGTTTGCCAAAGGTTTCATGCGGCCTGGACCCTGAGTGTTTAACATAAACAGGTGAACTGCGACCACAGGAGACATCAGATTTCTTTCAATATGGCCTTTCCCACATCAGGTCCTCTCTGAAACAATTGTACTGTCTTTATCCACAGCAGATGCAGCCCAAGGGTGCTGAGCTGCCAAGTCTCTGTCCCCTGTGCTCTTTCTGACCAGGTGTTTTCAAGATGAGGTGGTTAAAATGCCGTTTTCCACAAGAAAATGGGAAGCAGGACAGCCCAGTAGCTAGCACGCTGTCCCAAGACCCTCCAAACTGGGTCCTGTTCCCGTCTCCCTCTGAGAGCAGCTGTTCCAGCAGCTGTGCAAGTCACTCCACATTTATTTTCTCTCCCACCCTTTATTTGTCTCTCCTATTTAGAGTACAAGCCCTGTAGGGCAGGGACTGTCTCTAAGTACAAGTTTATGTCACTGACAGCACAATGAGGCCTTGATCTCAGCTGGGGACCCTCGACATTATTTGGACTTCAGTTAAAACTGAATTTTCCTCTCTCTGGGACTGCGTCAGCCCGATGGGAAACTCTGGCGGGGGAACAGGGTAGTGTGGACGTAGTCAAAGAGCCCCTTGTCTCTAAAGATGAGGGAGTAAAATATATTTAACAATCTTAAGTGTCCGTGGCTCCTAGCCCTCTGGAACATGCCAGACCATGTTCAGCACATACAAATTGCCAGAGCACAATGTCCCTTCCTTAGTCGATGTGGGAACAAACAGCTGGAGTTGTATTTTCTGTGTTACACATGTTGAGTTAGCTGACAGTCGTAGTGCCGGTAGAAATAGACATAGATACACATGTTACAAGTGGCCATGTTTTAAATTAGCACTGTATAATTTTCAATGGTTTAGAGGCATGATGGACTTTCCATATGAGAAGCTGCAAAGACTTGGATTATTTAACTTGGAAAGAAGGATAATTACATGGGCTTAATTGGCCTATTTAAGATGATGAATGGTGTAAGAAAAGCTGATCATTCCTTCTCTTTACACTCTGCAGTAATAGGAGAACTGGGGCTCATATGTTAAAATAAATGGTAGGTAAATTTAAAACAAATAAAGGAAATACCCTACAGCACAGTCTGCCTGTGGAATTCATTGCTGTGCAGAATTATACTTGAGGATGGATCTTAAATCAGGTGAGAAAATTTAAGGACATTTTCAGGACATGATCAAAATCCTGAGCTTACAGGTGCATGCATTGTGCTGTTTTAGTAGCCCTGCCAGGGGCAGGTTCTTCATTCCCCAGTCCCTGTCTTTGCCTTCTGTGACTCAGGCAGTGCAGCCCTTGCTGGTGAGGACTAAGGCAAAAAAAGTTATTGAGTATCTCAGCCTTCTCTGTATCCTGGGTAACCAGGTATCTCATTTTCTTCCAGAGAGCGTCCACATTTTCCCTGGTTTTCCTTTTGTCACTGGCATACCTACAGAAGCTTTTCTTATTGCTCTTGGCACCCCTGGACAGATTTAATTCTATCAGGGCAACAACTTTCCTTTATCTTTTCTGTTATCTTTCCCTGTTTGCTAGGACAGTGTCTCTGTATTCCTCCCAGGTGGTATAACCAATCAGGGGGTAATGTGTTTGTTTTCCCCACCCTAATGGGGCAGGTGGTCATGCAGTGACTGATCCACAGAGAGCTCAGGACCTCCCTTTCCTGCCTTCAAAAGGAGGATGCTCAAATGATAGGGCTTTTCTGTGAACTCTGAATGGATTTCCAAAAAACGGACGTGCTCATCAGAGGGTCTGTGCTGTGAGAGGACGTGAGTATGTGAGAGGAAATGTCCCTACAAGGGCTGCTCTTGTCTCACTTTTGCACTTCTCCACTAGTGATATTTATCCAAACCAACGAAACTTCTCCCAAAGACTGAGGTGTGAAGAGGATGACCTGATTTCTTCTTCTCCAGCAGGGAGGAGTCACTTTTGGGTCCACGTCTTAATGAATCAGCAATTTCATCAGCTCTTTCACATTCTGCTTTTCTTGTCCCTGATGAGCCTTCTGCTTAGCATTTGGTTACCTCTGTTTTAGTTCAGTAAAACTCATTGCCACCAAAATCCTAAATGCTCTTTGAAAATCAGCTCCCCCTCAGAAGCAGTCAGATGGGAGGAACACAGGCATATTATAATTGTTTCTCTTTCAGATGAAAAGAGAAGCTGCAAACTATCTGCACTGTGAAATCTCTTGCGACATGTTAAACAGCCATGATAAACTTGCAACATGTGGGGATGCTTGGGAAAATTTATTCTTCTAATCATAAAGATCCGTCCTGAAAAAAGACATTACAGTATCTTTAAACTTCATTTGCGTTCAAATTATTCACCATAAAAGCTTGATTAGTGCCAACAAAATTCCAGCCATGCAGAAATAGCATTGCTGTGTCAGGCAAGAACAGATTTTCACAGGTGAATAGACAGAACTTTTCCAACTGACAGAAATGAAGTTATCTGTTTTGTTCTGTTAGTTTTGTAGACCTGAAATCCAAACAAGATTATTTGCTCAGTTAGTCGTCACTTCTGTGAATCTCAAGCCATTATATTTCCCCTCAATATTTCTGAGCTGATTCCAATAATTTGGGTTAGACAAAAGGCGTTTCAGCCATCCAGAGACAAAATTACTGTGTGGGGGGAACAGAGACCTCAAGACTAGAGCACCACTAACATGCACAGCTGCAGAAGTGAATAATTCATTTGTTAGAACATGTTCAAGAGACTCTTGAAGGTGATCCAGTAGAGGAGAGTGAAAAAAGGCCAGACACATAACCATTAAACACTCGAGACAACACAGAAGCAGAAACCTCTGTGATGCTGATGGCTTGTCTAGGAAATGCTGCAAAGTGATGCACAGCCATGCCTGGTGGTGTAGAAGTGTGCAGGAAACATTAAGGCAGTGCTGGAGGAGAAAGTTTGGACTTTTTGACCTGTCTCCTCTAAATTCATCCCTGTAAAGCCTCTGAACGTTATACATGTTTTAGAAATGGAAATCAGCATCTCTCTCTCTCCATGTTGGTCGGTTGGAATATCTTGTCACACGGATTATGCAGATAGAAAAGACATCCTTGTCCCTGTGGGGAAAAGGAGAAAAAAGCACAGGTGATCAGAGCAGCTATAAAAGCTGTGAATGTGGTTCTCCTTTACCTTTTACTTCACAGTTTGGCAAGATGGTTTTTAAACATGTGCTCTAAAGTGCTGCTGTTAGTTTTGTTTGAATTGCTTATATTTTGACATAAACCTTTGATACCTGATTGTAGGAATGGCCAAATGTCTGATAGCGAGATTTTTGGGAAAGTTTAAGGTTAGTTGAGACCAACACCTACATTGTTCAAGAAACTGAAATCCATAAATAAAGGGTTTGAAAGCAAAGTGATAGAGTTATTAAACTGAGTAGAATTTGCTACAAATACAATTTTGCTATATTTTTAGTGGGGTGATAGGAGATTTAAAATTTGAGGGAATCAAAAAATTCTGTATGTTTCATAGCAGAAGATAGTGAACAATCTGCCCGATATCCCTTCCACTGACTGGGTTGTATTTAGAGACTATTTATTTGCCCCTAACTTGTTGAACTCCCTCTGTCTTCTCTCAGCAATGGGAAAATACAGATTTTACCCTTTTATTCCCCTTCTTCCTTCACTCCCCCATTTCAGCCACATAAAATGGAACTCTCTTCTCATCTTAAGTTGTGCTTTAGCGTGATGGGAGAGGCAGATACTCTACAACCCCCTTTGTGTGAACAAGTGAACAGTTTAGGTGAGATCATCCACTGGACTATGCTGGGATTCTCAGTGTAATGAATGGGGAGCAGGAGTCTATGGGATGAAATATTAACTACACCTGTGTCTGCAATCCCCCTCCAACAACCAGCACCGTGGAATATGACACCATTTGATTCGCCATTTATAAAGCATTTAAAGATTATTTCAAAAATATGCCTAAACTGTGAAAAGATAGGAGAAACATTTCCAACTGTCAGCTTCATTTCACCAACAATTAGGCTGACTTTACGCAGATTTCTCTGTGCTGGGGTAATGGAATGACTCTGTCATATGCATTAAAAAAATATTGGTTTGCTTCCATCATAATGGAAGCATCCTCACTTACAGTAAAACTGTGACTTTTTCCTGTATCTGAAAGTCTTGATTTCCTTCTTGTCATTCATCAGACTTCTGAAAGATGGTGTCTTATTTGACCTTAAATCTTTGGAAAAATCTACATATTTCTTTGTTGGCTCATTTTCTTTCCCTCTTGAAGTAAATCCATTAGACTCAAAGAATTACTCATTATGATCACTTCTATAAAGTGAGTTTCTGGCAGCAATTAGTTCTCACACACAGAGTTACTTTTCACACTGACGAATGCAAAAAATTTGGCAAAACTTGATGTACTTTACACACTGTGCTTCATGTTTCTTATATAGAACCTGAAAAACACAAGCAATTTTAGTAGGGGATCCAAGGTCTTTGACTTAAAGATTGGCACATTGTTTTTTTAGGGATAAAGATAGAATAGTTAGTTCACTGTTTACTCTGAAAAGCTGCTATCTTGAATTTCAAATGGTAATCCTGTAAAAGGACCGACTGGTTCCTTAGAGTTGGAAATGTTTTCTTACTTATAGTTAGAAATGTTTTTTCTTTTAAGTCAAAACTCATGCAAAAGATTTTGGGGTTAGTGTGTTGGGACATATATATATATACACATATATACACACACACATAACTACTGTAGAGTAGTTTCAGAGACTTTAAATTGAGTTTAGACTGAGGCACCCAATGAATTATGTACTGTGTTTGAAACCAGGCAGCAAAATCCAGAATGAGCAAAGATTGGATCAGATTTAATATCTGGACAAGGGTCCAGGGTCAAGCCAAAGTCCAAGAAAAAAAAGTCAGCGGGGATTCAAAGCCATGTACTACAGCCAGTCAGGAATCAGAGGAGGGAAAAAGTCCATCCTGGAGGGTAAGATCATTTACAAAGTGTAAAAGGGTCTATTTTCAGAAAGCAGAGCTCCAAGTTTGCTTACCAATAGAGACACCAAAGCCCAGTTAGCTCGTGTTCCTGTGGTATATGTTAAAGCAACAGAGTCTTCTCAGCTCCAGTGTGCCCAGGGTGGTAAAATAGGATGGTGAAGCACAAATTTGGGACAAAAGAGGTAAGATCGTGTTTGGAAACAGGCAATTTAAGAAGGAACGTTGCCGTTGTTGTTGAGGGCTGAGTGCATAGCACAGTCAAATCTCCATCAGTGGACAAATGTTCAGTCTCAGTAGCGAATCAAGGGCTCTACCTGCTTACAGGCTGGAAGTTCAGATTTTGTGATGGATAAACACCTAAATATAGTGACATTTTCCCAAACAGGCAGGTTTTATTTTACACTTTGAGGAATTAGTCAAGATATATGGGCTCATATTTCCACCTTCTGCCAAGGTCCCAAATCCCACACAATCTGTTCTCCTCAAGGCATCACAGACCTTTTGTTTCCTATTGCACCTGAGAAGGAAAAAGGTGCACTAGTAAAAGTTATAGGATGCTGGAGGAGGGGCAAACCAAAACTTTTTACCACTCCAAAAGCCTGCGTTTAATTTGCATCTTACTAACAGTCTTTGGCAATAACTGCAAAAAGGGATTTTCAACCATAAAAATATACACCCCTTTAATTACAATAATGCATACTATAAAAATACTAAAGTATTTCAGCAGCCAACATGTTAAAAATGAGGCTTGCAGAAGGGGAGTGAATAACAGGGGATCAAAAATAAAATTAAAAAATTATATCTTTCCTCTTCTGATCTACATTTCTAATCTGTCTCAGGGTTTTCTTATGAATTAGAACTATGTTAGGAAACAGTGAGCTACTTTAAGATATGAAAACAAACATGATCTGAAAACCATGCCTTTTTGAGCAATTGGTTTTCATTAATTGTTCCCTTCTTTAAGTTTCCAAGCAAGGAGTTAAAAAATATATATCTAGGCAGAAAGTCAAAATTCCTTTAAAATGCGGGGTGGATTTTTTTTTTTTTTTAAATTTTGTTTTAATTTATTGCAAGCCAACTCCAGGAGGTAATTACAGTCAGTTTTTTGTATTATTTTTGACACTGAGCCTAAAGTTTAAACTGAGTGCCATGAAGGATTTGACATCTGTAAAGCACAGTCAAAATGATGGTCTTTTCCTGCAGTAGGTTATGACGCTGGAAGCCCTGTGAGAAACAAATTTTCTAAGAGGGTTTGCTGTTCAACTGGACTGAGAGCGAGCCAAGACTCAGACCACAGGGCAACAGTGTTGTCCTGGAATTAGGGCAGGTGGCTGGAGGGAAATTTTGCTGGGTTAAATGTTTCCGTGTGGCCATGAACTAATTTAAGAAACAACAACAACATTGACTCTGATCTTGAGTGTCTGTGTGTTCAGATGTGCAGGTTGACACAGCCCAGATTAGACATTCAATAGCACAGGCCCCTCTGTTAAAAAAAAAATTAAAAAAAAAAAAAAATATGTTCCCCAGATCTGCTCGATTGAAGCTGTAAAAAGAGTCCTTTTTATTAAGCTGTAAAATGGGTGCATTTATGATTCAACAATGGTGACGGGTAAACAAATCTTAAAAAGAAAAATATTATAAGAGCTGTATTATTAATAAAGATTGCTTTTCCAGGTTCAGAAACTCCCTTACTCTTAGGAATACCACCAAGTCAAAGGCACCTTACCCAGGGGATCATCTTCTCTCTCAAAAAGCCCCCATCAATAACTTAAATGTCTAAATTCATGTAACATCAAGATTATATTTGGGATTGTGATTACACAGGGGAAAAAGCTGCTTTTTGAGAACAAGCCAGAACAAGCGTCTTCCAGGGGAGCAGTTATGTTCCCCTCAACAGGGCACTAGGAGAGATTGCTGCTAAATAATTTGGTCTACTGGCCACCAGCAGGAGAACCAGCTAGTCTGCTCCTCTTTGGCAACTCAGCAGCAACAAAGAGGCAAAAATATAGTTGGTTGTTCAGAGCTGTGTGGTGTGAGATGTAGGTTGCCATTCTCAGCCCATCTGTCTGCTGACAACACTGTCACCTCTTGCAAGGACCTTTGTGAGATGTTGGCCAAGCTGTAGCATCTCAAGAGCACAGGATGATGATTCATATGCCCTGTGTCAGGTGGTGAAATGTGTCCCTTCCTCCTTTGAAATACTAATTTTTGTTCATTGACTATGGGTAGAAACATGCTCAAATACCTACAAGGTTGAGGAATGAGTTCCACCCTTACTATTGTCTCAAGCACTTCCTTCTCTCTGCCCTACATGTTCCCACAAGCTTCAGCTTCCAGTGTGGACTAGATTACCTGTCCTTGTTTTAGAGACTCAACTTGACTGCAACTTACTCCACGGAATTTTTCTCCAGTAAAGGGAAACAGGAATATATCTGTACCTCACCTGCTCGAAGATCACATCCATCTATTTCTTCCTAACCTGAAAAATCTCTGCCTGTGCAAGGGAATTTACCTGGGACACAGCAAGAAGGTAGAGCCAAAAATGGTCTTCACCTAACAAAGCCAATTTGGCAGCCAGTTTGAGGCTTCTCCTTGTCCGTATTCAGCTCTTGAACGTTTTTATTAAAGTGCTTTGGCTTCCTCCTCTCCAACCTGTAGAATCACAGAGAGGTTTAGGTTGAAAGGGATCTTTAAAGGCTGCCTAGCTCAACCCCCCTGTCACCCAGTTTTATTATGTTTCCAGATTTTTGTCCTCAGACAGATTTGGAGTGTGAGCTGTGGCCACAGAAAGGGCAAGAAGCACTGAAGCACCTCTGCAATGGAAAGTCACATCTCAGTTTTGCCATATTCTTGTCCTGTGCCCTCAGCATGGGGCAGCAATACAGCAGAGGAGGACAGATCACAGCTCTGGGTGCCTGGGGAACCTCAGCAGGGCTGTATGGTCCTTTTAAATAAGAGCAGTTTGCAGGGTTTTCAGCTTCTCATATAACACACAGGAAATTGTCTGGAAAAGTGTCATCAGAACAAAAGGCTGTGCTCAATGAGGCTTGATCTTCAATCATAGGTCATCCAGGTGAGGCTTTTAAATGATGGTTAACTACTAAAAATAAATAATTTAGAGAGTCCAGGAGCTCTCTTTAGACAGTAGGGCTGAATCTGTTAGATTTCTACAGTCTGGGAGGTAAAGGGGAGGGAGAAAAAAGTCTATATTCAGTTCCCTGAGAAAAATTTTTCCTCCTCATAACCACCTCTAAAAGATTATTGTCTTCATTTTATTTAATTATTCCATATGAAGCAATTAAAAGAGAATAATCAGCTAGTTCAGTGATGATAAATTTAGAACACGAAGATGATTAATAAAGGCACCACCAGTCCCATCATTGTTATTAGGATCCCTACATCTCTAATCTTTGTTCTTTTTTTATTGTTTCCTGAAAAATAATCATTCTTTTCTCTTCTCAAGAAGCTCTGTTGCAAGTCTCTAACTTCTAGAGACTTTACAGCATGTACCAGGCTACCACACAGATGCTCTGAAGATAATCAATTCCTGTAAAATACAGAGGACTGTGGAGGTGCTGAGTCAGGACACTAATCCATTAGTAACACCTGTACCCTGTACCAGGCTCACAACAACTACAAAGAGCACAGCTTTCTTCATGTTAATGGTTACTTTGAGAGCCTTCTTCTGAACAGATCTATTTGGCCTTCAGAGTGGGGTTTGAATGGGTGGGATGACCAGAGCTCACTGCTCACTCTTTTTTATCACTGTGTTGCCATCACACTGGTTTTACCCAACAGTTCTGCCCAGCTATGCCTGTTTCCATCTTAGAGGATGCAAATGCAGAAAAAAAAAAAAAAACAAAAAAAAAAACAAAGCTGGGAGCATCATCTTTGCCATGATGTCCTTCCATCTGGGAGCACAGATGTCAGAGAAGGCACGAAACCCAAGAATTTATGGGTACTTGAATACATCCTTACGTTTCTTATTCACAGCACACACAGTCTCTGCAAGGTTGGTTTGAATTTTTTTAAGCATCACCAAGGAAGTCTGCAGAATAATTCAAACTTGGGTAGCTTCCTAATGGAGAGATGCATGTTCATACAATCTCTGACGTTGGAAAAGACCTCTAAAATCAAGTCCAGATGCCGTGTTGCACTTGGGTAACCCATTATAGATGCAAAAGTCCTGGTTTGGAACCCAAGGAAACCAAGTTCTGGCATAGTTTGAATTCTAGCATGTGGAGTGGTTTGGGATGAGCAGTTCTCCACATTCCAAATGCATTTCCTCATTTGTAAATACTGATGAATAACAAAATTGAAAATTAAGATGTAGTGGTTGATACCATTGAGTAGGACAGTGACATTATTTGTGAATATACAGAAGGACCTAAAGTCAATTTAGTTTGTATGTTGTCATAACATCCAAGAAAAGGAGGCAGTGTTGTTATTATCCAGGAAAAGTGTATTAAAGTTGAAATTAAATGTAATAAAACAAAGAAAGAAACAAACAAAAATTAATGATTTTGGGAGGAAAAGGCAAGCCATTCAGAAAAACAGATGTTTTCCAAAAGTGGTACCTACTATATGAGAACCTACACAACCAAAATACAGTTCTTTCATGGTAATTCTTAGTCTATACTGCCCCATACAGGTCCTCCTGGACTAAGTGAGCCTACAATTAATTTTGAAACCAATGAGTCCTTTGTATTTCAAGGCAGTTTTGTGGGATTTGTATGTGTTCCTCCCCAGCTGCACTTTCTGAAAATTCATCTTCCACCTCAAAGCCCCATTTCATTGCATTTCCCTGTCATTCCACCTCATGTTTGCTTAGTAATTAGAGGACACAATTTTCCAGTGATCAGATCAAACTGCATTAATACGTGCCCATGTGCAGCTCAGTGTGAAAGAACCTTCCTTCCACCCTTTGGGAACTCATTATTATATACACAATCTTCGTGTTTTTATTAGTCAGACTTATGATTTGTGTGGTAAGGGGGACTGACAATACCGTTTCACATACATCAAAGGCTGAAATGCACTTTAACAAGAGCCAGCAGGTTACACACAGGCCCCAAAACACTTGTTATAGGTGTGACTTGCCCAAACCAAACTAGGCAGTGAGTGTTGGCAGAAATTATTCCAACTCTCTGCAGAAGTAAGATCAGCACATGTAAAATGGGAATTATTCATCTTTTTAAACAAGTACACTTCTAAAACATCGATTAATGCAATATCTTGGTCCAGCACAGTTCATTTTTGGCTCTGCCTTATTGAGAGAAATAAGGTGTACTTGATGGCTTATACAGTCTCCCCACAAATTTCAATTATTCGGCCTCTTTCTACTATTAGTCCACCACCAAAAAGTCTTCCAGTTTTTAAATTTGTCTTCCTAAATGTTTTCAGAATACAAGAGGTAAAAGGAAAGAGGAAATTTTCTCTATGCAATTAACAAGGAAGGGAAGGAAAAAGGCTTTTTTCAGCCTTCTTCTCCTCTTAAGCATTATAAACATTATAAACTAATTATAAACATTTCTATTAGGCTCTCATTCTGTAGGGTCTTTTTTCTTATTTGCTTGTTGAGCATCACAGAAAAGATCTCATTTGTTTTTTTCAAAGGGCAGCTCACATGCAGTTGTCCCCAAAGTCTATCCCAATGGAACCCAGTTTTAAGAAAATGTGTCATAAGTTTCCCGTAATTACCAGTGAGATCATTTCTTTTTTTTCTTTTCTCTTCTTTGGATAATTTACAGGGAACAGAGACATTTGGCCTGATGATTCTGCCATCCAGTGAATCAATACTGGGCTGTTCTGAAGCAAAGCTCCCACTGACTTCATTGCAAACGGATTCTTGCAGGTTGCACACCTCCATTTTTATCTATGCAGAGTATGACCTAACCCTACCATAGTCAGAGATAGTCTTTCAAAATGAGTTTAAAACAACTCCTTTAATGCACAGGCACACTTTCAATGGGTCCTACAGGAAATGATGATGGAATTTCTTTGAGGAAAGTTGATGTTTCTTGGCTGAGGCCCATAACCCACAATGGTTCTGAGAAATATTGGTTGTAAGATGGAACAGGACCATTGAGCCTACACAAAGCTTGGTGGGAACTGATTCCTGTTCTGCAGCAATTTTCAAATTCATTAAAATGAAACATTTTTATTGACAATTTCTCTTAAATATATATATGACAGCAGTTTTAAAGAAACCCAGGTGCATTTTCAAAAATCCCCATGAATAGTTCCACTCTTTGGGATACCAGATACTCAGATACTACCTGTATGGTATTTGAGTCCCTGTTTCATTTGAATCAAAATTGTCTGATCCTCATTTTGACTGAAACAAAATATTTTGGCCCTGATAAAACTTTCCTGATTGAAGTTTAACGAGAGCAAGCGTATCCCAGCCAAATAAATGTGCCTTTGTTCCCAGTTTTCCACTGAACATCTACTTTGTCAGACACTCACAACCACATCCACTTCTAAAAACCAGACAGAGGAGCCAACATCCCAGGTATCTGAGCCCACCTCTATGGTTGGTTTATTAAAAAACTTAAATAAGTCTTAGCTAACCCACTTATGCCTTCAGTGGGTTCTTGATGGAGAGGCAAGAAGGCTGTGGCACAGCAATGTGCCGCTGAAGGATGGGAAACCCTTGACTGGCCTTGGGAAAGCAACCAACAAGACTGATTATATATAAAAACAATATTTATCAAGGTCAATAATTGCAATATTTGCTCAATTTCTTCTAAACATAAAGGGGTACTTTGGATAAGGGATGGAGGGACAGGACAAGGGGGAATGACTTCCCACTGACAGAGGACAGGGTTAGATGGGATATTGGGAAGGAATTGTTGGCTGTGAGGGCAGTGAGGCCCTGGCACAGGTTTCCCAGAGAAGCTGTGGCTGCCTCTAGATCCATGAACATGTCCAAGGCCAGGTTGGATGGGGCTTGGAGCAATCTGGGATGGTGGAAGGTGTCCCTCCCCATGGCAGGTGCGTTGGAGCGTGATGACCTTTAAGGTCATTCAGTCTCTACTACCCAGCAGCCCAGGTTGCCCAAAACCCCACCCCACACATACTGCTGCTATCCTTCCCAGCCCACAGTCATGGAAAGTGGATCAGAACTTCCAGGAACAGGTTGCAAACCTGTTGCCATACTTGCAATAGGAAGCGCCTGAGGTTGCTTGTCCCTGATCTTAGTAAATAAGGTTTTGTACTTTTTGTAGACTCTGGGACCTCAGTAGCTCTAATTGGCCAATACTCCTCTCTGACACAAAAATTATCCTTGCTAAGCTGTGGTTCTTGCTGCTGTTTATCTCTTCTGGTTATGCTGAAAGCCGTGCTCCGTGGTGTGAAGGCTTTAGCTCAACTGCAGATGATTGGGCTTGATGCAAGTACTGCTGGGTGATATTTTATGGCTCGTGTTATGCAGAAGGTCAGACTAGATGATCATAACGGCTTTAAAATTCATTAATCTGTGTGCAGAAATATCTGTGAAGGGATTAAATAGAAGTCCCAACATTTATTCTACACGACAAGAAAATTGGATTCAAGCACAAGTCTTCAAAGCTGAAACATAAACACTGAGCTGCCAACTCCAAAGTTTGAAAGGTCACAGTGGCAAAACTTGCCACTGAATAAGACTGACTTTGCCTAAATTGGTTTTTTCCTCAAAATTTGAAGGCACTTTCCTTTTAAATTTAAAAAATGAAAATATTTCCATTTGAAAGAAACTTACCTCTTAAAAATTGAATTAGATTACAAAGATTAAGATGGTCAAGTATTTCATATTTATCTAAGGGAATTTTTGACTAAACCAGAGATCTATATTTTTTTCACTTTGAAGATTTTTTTTTTTTTTAAGATTTCAAGATTTTCTGTCTATACTGGATTTAGTCTTTTTTTCAATATCATAAAAATATTCATGGGCTAAGGAAATCACTCCCCTTTGAGCACTATCAGCCATCAAAACTTGGCCTTGTGATTTGAAATTTCAAAGCATCTATGCTGTTTGATGCATACTGAGTCCAGACACAGAAAAATCAATCTGTATAGCTCTGCCTACCTTGGTAGCTGCAATGTACTATACAGTCTTTGTTAAATATTTAATAATTAGCTGTGGTTTAGTAAGATGTGTCTGAAGAAATGTTGAAGGTTGGGAGTGGATAATGAAATAATGTGTCCTGAAACAAATGTCCTGAGTTATTATACATTGTGATGTAGTGTTTTCCCCTTCCAGCAAACTGAGTGACTTTGCCACTTGGGGGAAAAGAGGCAACTGTGTCTAGCAGACATCTGCTTTTTTAACCTCCTGTTTCCCAGGGAGAATCCATTTAGACATCTGAGCAAAACCCTGTATGGTAATCCCAGGTCTGAAAATACTTCAGTGGAAAGAGCTTCCTTTACACTGCTCATGTTTCCATTGAATAAAAGCATCTTTTATTTTATCCAGAAAAGGAATTAAGCAAGGGTTGTGTGCAGGCATGTGTACTGCTCTTAAAATATAGGCCATCCTAAACAAAAAAATCTTATGGGTTGAGGTAAACCCTACTCTTTTGCCCAGTATATGGGGTTTTCCCCAGTTTTTAAGTAATTTGGGTCCCTGGCCTGTTAAAAACAGTGTCATCCATGACGGTGAAGATCTCTTTGCCCACCAACACCCATTAAATTCTCTTCAGTTGGGCATGTTTTTAAGCCAGAGCTTGTCTTCTGCTCCTGGCAAAGGGTACAATCTCAGAGTCAGAGAGGCTGGGATATGTGTGGGTCCAACACCATGGCTGCTATAGCTTTATGGGAAACCTCCCTCTGTGCCTGATGCTGTTGTGTGTAAAATGAACCTAGCAACTCCTCACCATCCAAAGGGGAGTGACTTCTCTGATCTTTATAAAATGCTGTGTGCATATGACATGAAAGACTGTTAAGGGGATGCAAGAGAAGATAAACAAATAAATTAATAAGATCAGATGAAACAAACAACACAGCACGGGGAGCTTCCTCATCAAGTCAGCTCTGTGCTAGCTGTGATTTTTACAGCTTTTCTGTTTCAGAAAAGAAAACAAGGAAAAAGTGGGTTTAGGTGCCTTGGTGCTGCTGTCTCTGGGTTTGTTGCAGGACTCAAATGCCCCCGGTGAGGAGACAGAAACCTCTTGCTCAGTTGCATCACATGTTCAAAAGAAGTCCATCCCTCCCCCAAAGACCTTTCAGTCCCTACAGGTTGGACTCCTCTTCATAAAATTCTGGAGCCCTTGTGACTTCAGCTACAGAGTGAAAGCTATTTTAATTACTGCTTTGCACTGCAATGTATCTGGCTCCCCTTCCAGCAGTACTCTGAAAGGGGAAGGTGCCCTTCCCTCAGCAGAAACTATCGGTACAGGCCACAGAAGAAAGCCTGTCCATAGGAAAGGACACACTGGTTTTCCTCAAAGGGCTGGCTGCCCAGGGGTAGAGAGGGTGCAAAGCAGTGTTTGCTGCTTACCAGATTCTGTGTTGCCTTTTCCCTTCTGGTTTATTAGATGTCCTGCACAGGCTTTGTTTCAAAGGATGCATTTCTTTGGCTTCTATTTCATGGTATTGCCCACTATTTCTTGATTAATTTACTTATAAGGGACAACAAACTGGTGTTTCAAAAATGGGCAGTTTGTGACCAGCTATAGGCAATTTTGGGCTGGGAAGAATATTTTTTTGCATATGATGAAGGTGCACATTTTGTATGAGTAGATTTATTTTAACTTTATACTGACCAGCAAATACCTTTTGAATAGAGATGTTATTTTTACCACCTAGTATAATATGAATAATCTGCCTTATTCCTGTGGGTTAAAGACCGTGCTCTAGCCTCCAGTGATATTTCAGGGAATGGTGCCCCCTGACACCACAGTGTGAGCTTCTGGGTACGACAAGGAGGTCTGCAATGTGTCTCACAAAAGTATTACAGAGGCAATAACAGAACAGGCTCCTCCAACTTAGGCCTGTAGAAGAATATAAGGAAAAATAACAAAGCTAAGGGAACTTCCAGCCTTCCCTTAGAAGTAGAGACAAATGGAATCACTCAGATAAGGGCATCACAGTGTGTCTAAAGACCATGCCCTGAAAAGGCATCTCCAAGAAAATCAGTAAAAAAAGATCTGGAGCTATACACTCATTTGTATTCATATAGGGAAAAAAAATAAAAACTGTGCCAATAAATATACAAAATATGTTTATAATAAACACTAAGAGGCATATATATATACATATAAAAATAGAAATAAAAGTGTGCATCATTCAGTTACTATAGATCACATAAAATTATCCTCTGCAGTATGTCTAAAACAAACTTAGAAAATATGTATCCAACCTGCTATAAAATTTTTTAGTATGTAGACAAAAACCTGATCTTCTTTACGCAGGCACAGATACACAAAAGTCACTTCACACCTCCATTTACACCTGTGGAGCTGAGTTACAAATCCAACTCAAGGTAGACAAGTCCTCCTGTTCCTCGACCTTTCTCTAACCCCCTCCAGCACTTGCTGGTGTGTGACTCCCATTAGTATTCATGGCAACCCTTGTGCAGAGGGAAGAACACACCTGTGAAAAAATCATCAGCATCTGGGTGAGCACATCACTCACACTTTACAATATTTACACCAACTCCCTGTAAAATTCTCTACCGATTTTACGGTTTTACTCCTTATTTTTAAGGGATTCAGCCTCTATGGACAAATATATCTGACAAGTCTTTTGTCACTCTACGCTCCTGAGGGTCAGAATCAGGAGGGTCCTTCAGTCTGTCCAGGGAGCAATCTTAGGTGTTTTTGGAGGTAAGATTTTTTAGCAATGATACGGTGTTATTGGGAGAGTTATGTCAGATAGGTTTTATCCTCATTATACTCAAGAATCCTGTGACTTCAGGCTGAAGTATGATTGGAAGAAGAATCAGTGAGGTTCTGTCAAAGTTGTAGAGGCTAAAATCTCATAAAGTTCTTGCAGGTCAGTAATCTGCAGGTCAGTCAAATGTTATTCCTTTCACTGCACTTCCTAGTGCTTGATGTAACCTAGCTTGAAGGTGGACCAAGAAATGTTATCCATCTTATGTCTATAAAGAAAAACTGCATCCCACAATATATGTCCTACTCCTATGAATTTTCCCCTGATACCCATCCTACATTTTCCATTGCTCATTTCCATCCATTAAGGAATACCATTCAAAATTTTCAGACTTGCATTCAGGAGAACAGTGATAATCAGCCCCATGTGAATAATCTACTGGAAATAAATTCAGCCTATCTGTTTAGAGGGACACATTTGCTGAGAAATTAAGTTAGGGGAGATGAATTTCAGAAGCAGTCTGTGATTCCTTCAAAATCAAGATCCAAAATAACATTTATTCTTTTATTTTTATTTTTTATAGTGCTCTTGAACAGAGAAATGGCTCTGACTGTTTGACAGTCAAGCTGAGCTGTTTATCCTTAATGACCCTGGAAGCTGCAAGCTCCAGTTTAGTTTCCCCAACTAGCTGAGTACAATTCATCAGGACTGGAGCTTATGTAACCAACATGGATCTGAATATTTCAGAGGCAGAAATAATGTAAGAAACACAGCAGATAAGGAGGATTATAGAATTTAAAAAAATATATATTTATAAACCTTTTTCCTTCTGGACTACTCATCCTTGCACAAGGCATCGCTTCTTAAAAAATATATATAAAAAATTAAGCTCCTTTAAGATTTATTAGCTGGGTGCAGTTTATTTTTATCTTGTCAGATTCAGTCCAAACAAGCATCCTTGCTGTGAAGGTGGCAGTCAGATTCATGTCTGTCTTGTCTGACTGTCACTCTGACAAAGCTTTGGTGGAGGGTTTTCCTGGTGATCCTATGCCCCCGCTGTGCTAAGCGGTGTGATCCCATGCAGCTTCCAGTGCAAAGACTGGAGTTACTGAGAGCTTAACTCTTGTCTTCTGACTCATCTCTTGCAAGAACTCATTTGCTCGTGGGAATTAGCTGTCAAAAAAGCGCACAGTCCACAGGAGAAAATGCACGTTTAAGTGGGAGTGAGGGGACATGGAGCTCTTCTCCTTGATTTTGTGTGATGGGGTGAGCTATTTGGGTGAACACAACTGCTGTTTCATGAGCTATTCTTTACAAAGGTCTTATTTTGCTTCAGTCTCATTCATAGGCTTAAATCCTGCTTCATTTTCCCAAATAAATATGTGCATCAAATCAATCAGTCAGTAGATTTTCAGTTCTACTTTACTTGTTTGTTTTCCATTTCAAGACCTTCCCTGTTGTGTCACTTTCACTTTGATAATAAACACTAACTCACAGACTGGACCTGGTTGCTGTATAGAAGGGTAGTATCAAAATGCTGAAAAGAAAAATACCTACATTTGGATTCTTTCATCGTGATACTACTGTTCAGCAGGATACTGGTAGTAAATGTTTGACAGTACTGGCATCATTCATGGAAAGGGTGCAGTTCAGCCACAGTCAAAGCAATCCCTGAGGACTATGGGACATGTGAGCAGAGAGGCAAAGCTCAAAACACAAACCTGGAGGGTGTTGCACGGTGGCAGCTGGGCACAAAACTTGTGCCTGTGTGTCCAGGAGCGTGAGAAACAAGGGCTGGGGTGACAAAAGCCAGGCAGCAAAACTAATGGGAAAATTGCCCCTGACTCATCCAGGGGGTAAGTTTGGTGTTCCCAAGGCTGAGACAAGGTTCTTTTGGAGGTTGTGACATCTGTTTGCAGCTTTCTAAAGTCTGGACAGCTTGGCTCAGGAGAGGATAATCCATCCTTGTGCCTGTGGCTGGTGTGGAGTTTACAAAACATTTGTTGAAGGCTTTTCCTATTAGAGGGAAGACAACAAAACATAAGGAGGTAACAAAACGTGTCCTACTGAAAGTAACTACATTTCCTTTGATTTCAGTGCCACGAGGGTATCAACCAGGATATAGCTATCCTCCTTAATGGAAGGGATTACACAGAGATGTCTGACGACTCCAAACATTGGTTCCTGGCCAAAATGGAGCTTTCTCTCAGTTTTACTTCTAACATCAGTTTCACATGTGTGTCATGGTCCCAGTGACTGGCAGATTTATGTCTGCCTCTGCACATATCCGTGGCTCACAAAAAAAATTTAGAGAAGCTGCCGCCTGATTTTATTTTTTCAGGCACTTTGAGAAAATGGTTTGAAAAGCTGGTTGTCGCCAATCTTTCTTAATTACCCCAAATTCTCACTGAGGGAGAGGAACTCTAGGGCTTTCCTTAACTTGCTTTATTATAGAATTACTGAGAATAATTACAAAGGGAGGTTAGAAACTTTAAAAATTCAACCTTTTAAATCCTTGATATTATCAGATCATTAAACAAGAACTTGGAGAACTCCAAGTTGTATGTGCTGTTGGGCCAGACAACCTGCATTTTATTGTTTTAAGATGTTTTTCTTACTCATCTGGTAGTTTTTTAACGTGCCTCATGTTAAATTTAACATGCTTCTTTCCTTCATCTGTAGGGTTTTTTTCTGAGCTACCCTTTGATGATGAAATATGGACCCATGTAGTCAATAGTCTTAGGCTAGAAAGTGAAAGAAAGGTGTTTCTTGCTAACATCTTCCCTTGGTGGCCTCCTGTGGGCTTTTCTGTAAGCTCACCTTTCATTTCTGCAGATCCAACAGAGAGAACAGATTCAGCAAGCACCAGCATCCTCAGTCGTCGGGGTTTAAAGCACAAGACCTCTGCACTGAGTGTGGAGAGCACCTCCACTCCCAGCCCTTGTGACATGAATCAGGACCACTGGCTTGAAAAACCTCTTTTCAGCTGCCTGGCAGCTTCACAGAAGTGCACTTTTCAAAATTAATTCCCTCTGGTCACACAGCTGGGCCATTTCTCCCTTTTGCTGTGCAGAAATGAAGGATGTGAGAAACCACCAAGCTTTCTTCTTGCTTCCCTTTTCTTCAAGGATCCTCACTGCCACACACCAAGGCTTTATTTTTCCCTTGAGAGGCAGGAAAAGACAGAATAACAAAACAGCCACTACTTGTTTCAGCTGAAAACCTTTAGAAGATGCATCAGCCCAAGTTCTGTGTAGGAAGCACTGCTTCGTGCTGTGTCTTGACAGCTTCTCAGGAGAGAGAAAAAAAAAAAAACAAACCTGAAGAGGCTGACCACTGTACACTGTGTTCTGCATAAAACCCATCTAGAAGTGAGTAATCTCTTACTTGATTGCTGTGTCATTAGGCTATGAGGACAGGCAAAAAAGATGTTCATCTTCCACGAGGTTGCTATGGCACACCGTGCATTGAAGCCACTGTCCCCTGACTGTGTCTGTCAGGTAGGTGATTACTCCTGCATTAGTCACCCTGGGTTCCTACAGAGATCTTTCAGGACATGATTCAGTTCATCCTGAAATAGGTCTAAATTCACCCAGATGAATCGTGCCCCAAGAGGTTTATTTCCACCCATCCACTCTTCCCAAAGCATGGACCACAAAGGGAGCCCAGCTCCAGTTTTGCCATTTATGTGGTGGATATAAAAACCTAGATCACACTCTGGGGACATGTTTTATTACACTGTGTGGGATCACATGGACTGAGACTTTGTGGTTCTCTCTCTAAACCTTGTTGGTAGTAGCAAAGTACAAGGTTTTCACTCTGTAAGGTGACAGTCTCTATGGGAAAACCCTGTTTCACTAAAAACGTGGCACCTCCACAACTTGTCATTTTAAATGGTAGTTGCAAAATGAAGTAGGGGTTTTTTTGGTGTGTGGGGTTTTTTTCTGGTGTTTTTTTCTTTGTTTGTTGGTTTTTGGTTTGGTTTTGGTTTCAGTTTGGTTTTGAGGTTTTTTTTTTAAGAAATCCTTCAGAAAGCATTTACCTGGAGGAAGGAATATGGAAGGCACAGATGTCACTGAGACTTCAATGCTAGCTGAGAAAAAGAATATTTTCATGCAAGGTCAATTTGAACTAGGTTTATGGATCCTTGTTGAAAGAGACTATACATAAAGTAGTCATCTAGATTCCTATTATCAACAAAAATGTAGTCCAAGCTGTTAATGGAAATTAGGAAGTGATTCATCTAATCAAAACCTAGGAGTCAACTCAAGGGTGAAATTAATTTTGCCCTAATGCCTGTTAACTGCCTTGACTAAGTCTCCCTGAGCACAGTGGCATCTAGCTCACATGTGGGCATCTGTACCTATGGTTAACTTAGATTGCTCCTCTCTGGGTTTTTTGATATCCAAATTCGAGGTACTCATCCCAGGATCCCTGTGGGCCATCAGACAAAAATACACTTTCCTGCACAGTAATCACATGACCGGTTAAGCGCCCCTCTGAGGCTGGGATGAATGACTTTCCAGAAACATCTGTGTCAGGCTACTCCTTTTCTCAACAGGAAGGCTGTTCCTTTATTTCCTCCTTTTGTAGTTTGGACTATGGTTTTGAATTTATTTGTATATCTAGGTATTTATTTCTATGACAAGACACATAACAGAACCTCCAGATGACAAAAGCTGCAGTCATCCCTGGGATGTAAATGATATATCATGTCAGTCATACAGGTTAGAAAAATTGCATTTAGAAGTATCTTGTGACATTATTGAAGCAGCTCTTTGGAAAGGCCTGGCCATTGGAACAGGAAGGTGATACTGCACAACATGAACTCTTGCTGTGCACCTGGGAACTTCTTGGTTGTGTTGCCCTAGAAGCCTCAACTCTTTAAAATTTATGTATCTGGAAAGAAAAATAATATTTGCATCCTCCAGAGGAGAGTCCCAAAACCTACAGGGGTTTAGAGGTTGCCCAGAGAAGCTGTGGCTGCCCCATCCCTGGAAGTGTTCAAGATAACCTGGTATAGTGGAAGGTGTCCCATGGTAGGGGGGTGGAATGAGATAATACTCAGGGTCCCTTCCAACACAAAACATTCCATGAGTCTCTGATTCCTGTGGTTCTATGATTTGGTCCTCATCTCACCCCGTGCCTCCTGCACGTATTTTGCAGCAGTTTAGGTGCAGATACAGGGTGAAGACGCTTCTGCTGCTACTTGGTGCTTTGCTTTCTTTTGAGTGCAGCCCTCAAAAAGAGGGACACAGGTACGGAGGATTTCCACCACAGCTCTCCCCAGTTTGGAGTGGATGTTCCAGAGCTCCTCACTTACTCTCTGCTAGTGGTTTTACTCTAAAATCTCCAGTCTTCCAGATATTATTTGTTTCTAAGGCAGGTGGTAAGTTACTCCTCAGAATGGAAAGGACAAATTCTTCTTATACAATTAGGGAGACTGAGGCATATAATTTAAGTAACTTGCCCAAACTGAAGGTTTTGATGACTTGGTTAAAAAAAAAAAAAAAAAATGTTGTCTCTTTCTTCTACTGTTTTTATGATCTCCAGACCAACCTTTCTTGCACATCAGAAATGAATGTTTAATTCACCTTTCTCTTCATTTTTATCCTGTGTTTGAACAAGATGGAACTGTAGAAAATGATAGACTCTTCTTACCCTGGTGGCTTTTTATGGAAACGAGGCATTTCGGCATGGCTTCCTTGACAGGTGATTCGAGGTTTCATCTCAACACTTCTGGGAGGGTAAAAAAGCAAAATAAAAAAGAGGATGTTAGGATTTTTTTTTTTCACTTACAACCAGCTGTTTGCATGAGTAGCAGAAAACAATCAATATACTTGAGCAGAGATTTTCAAGAGAGCTCTTTTTTTTTCTGCCTCTTCAATATTAATGATGACCTGCACTTCCAACCATAATGATTATCTTAAAAGTCTTTTTGGCTTTGAAGAGGTTGTCTCTCCTCGTGAAGGAATATAATCTGAAGAAGTCTATTACCTTAGAATTCATTATTCCTTTTTTTCTTTTTTCTTTTTTTTTTTTTTTTTTTTTAAACATTCAATGCTGTAAATTAAACTGCTTTAGTTGGCTTTGTGTTTTTTTGCATACACAGCAAGGATAACTACACATCAAATTTATGAGCATCGTGCACAGGTTGCTATGACAACCCCTCCAGCCTCTGTACACCAAATAACCTTGTCATGTGAACGTTTATCACAAGCGCATCAAGTACAGGGTTGCTTGGTATGGTTCTTTGGCTAAACAGCAGGATTTTTTTTTCCTGAATAATAATTGGTCATGGCCTTTTCTGCTATGAGTCAAAGTTAATAAACTTCTGGATTCGAAATTAACCATCGACAGGACATAATCTGAGCGCCATTCTTCATGTCTCTGGTACTTGGAGAGAGGGAACTTTGCAAGGAGCACTGATCCTTTCTTAGGAAAACTGTGGATTGTTATTTTATTGCCATTGTAACCTCACAAAACCCATATGTAAAATGACAGGCTGTGTCTGTGTGTGTGCAGAACATATTACTGCACTGTAAATGAAAAGTGAATTTTAACTGTCGAATCATTTGTGGGAAATAAAGCTTACTTTTCTTTTTTTTTTTTTTTTTAAGGAGCTTCTGAAGCTAGAGCCACATTCTAATTCCTAACACCCACTTTTAGTTATATTTTCAGGGGAAATTTGCAGGCTGCACACCTGGTCCTTCAGTAGACCAGTTGAAAGGCTTTCTTATGCACTTAAACTCCTCCCTGTGCCTCCACATTTTAAAGAAAATACGGGAATTTAACTGTGTTTCTAATTTATGGTTTCAGAGGGTAAGATTAATATGTGTAAGGGATTAGTGAGCTGTGTAAATTACTCCAGTAATTTTTACACAATAGTTACATCATAGGTAAACTCCAGCTCATGCGTATGAGTAAGTGTAATGGTTTTTATTTGCTCCAGAAGAAATAATATCTTAGGCTGTAGGCACAGAAATTTTCGGGAAGCTTCCATCTCTAGTGTAGCCCTCCTATTTAAGACCCCAATAGGGCTTTTTTAACCACGTTGCCTTAAATGACTAAATAAGTAAAGAGCTGTGTAAGTGAGTTTACACAATAGCAACAGCAGAGTAAGCAAATACTGTCAGTGTTCTTTCTTTCTTTCTCTAATAGGTAGGATTAGTTGAAATAATGTATAGTCTTGCCCATACGTGTGCTTTTAAATGATTTTCATTGTTCTGTGGAGTCTCACAACCACCACACCCAAATCAAAACTCACTTGACTTGTTACAAAGACTGTTGTTGGTTTGAAGTGGAAACAGGCACTTCAACCTATGATAAATGTTTGTTGTAGGATGAGTTGCACTTTTCCCCATAAATTCCTATTTTTACCCATAACTTTATCCTCCCTCTCAGGGGAGGGCAGGGTGACCAGCTGAGATGCAGACATACTCATTGCAGATGGCAATATTCGGTCGGATGTATTTTTGCCGGATGACTTCAAATCCAGATCAAGTGCTCTCCGGGAAACGCTTTTGTCAAGCACAAGTTGTTTGTCTTAACCTAGGCAGAACAAGGTGGTATTTTCTGCCTTTCAAATATGCAAAATGTCAGATTAGATGATTTAATCTCTCAGATTTACCGCATAGATCTCTCTTTACCTTTTAAATCTCCTGAGATGCAGGCTTCTGGATAAGATTTCTGAACATTCAGTGTGAACATTGGGATTTCCTGCGAAAAGAGCCTTCATCTTCACCACTGCTCTCAAACCACTGGCTGAAAAAATAGATTGGATGTCATGCACCAGTGCTTGAATCTTTTGGAGTAGTTTTATTTTTCTTCTATGGTCTAAATAAGGCCTTGCTAAATTCTCCAGTTAATAGTTGCACAGACCTTAGGGGAATTAGATACACAACTTGCCTTCTGTTGAGACTGTCAGCCTTCATACACTCCTTCCTTTTCAATACTGAAAACTGTCTTTATTAATAACCAGATTTGGAGGAAAGACAAATATCAGCTAATACCACCAAAGATAGGTTCTATTTATCAAGCCAACCAATATGTGTAGGGAAAAAAATTACGTGATTACTTGATTTTGTAAGGATGTTGATTTCAGAGTTCCCACTCTGTTGTATGTGCAGCAATCGTAAAGGCACAATTAATGTACACAGTCAAGGTTGGAGATGAATCCCTCTGGGGTCAGCTGTGCATCAAGCACCTTTGGTTTGTTACACTGCTCCAGCTTCTGGTGGAAGGTGTGAACCAACTGCTGCAGCTTCCCATTTGTTCTTTGGCTTTTCATCACCCTCTGGTTCTAACAACAGGCAAAGGAGCTGTTAGAACATGGAATCACTTGTTGGAGGCACACAGGAATTAAGTTCTTTATCTGCTGAATGGATTCACAGAAGCTGATGAAGGACTGCTTCTATTGTAGCAGTCACTGCTCATGAACCCTCTTTCTTCAGGAACTGTGTCTAAGAGGACTATGAGATGTGTGTGGCTTATACAGAAGACAGCTATGAAAGAGGGCTTCTGCTGTGTGAAAAACTGGAGAGAAAAGTACAGTTTAGATGTTTAACTAAAATATGTTCATATGAGATTTCAGGCTATATCATACAGGAATGATACATGTTCTTTTTCTTCTGCCTGTCTAGCTTTTCCTATAGTAGTTATTAGAATTCCAAAACCCTTAAGTAATACAATAATACTTTTTCTTTGAAGATGAAGGATTTTTGCTTTTAACAGAATTCCTACCTGTCCCCTCTCATCTAGTATATCTCACAAAGAAATAAGTAAAGTATTTCACAGAGGTGAGGCCCTGGCACAGGTGGCCCAGAGAAGCTGTGGCTGCCCTTGGATCTTTGCAAGTACCCAAGGCCAGGTTGAATGGGGCTTGGAGCAACCTGGGATACTGGAAGCTTTCCCTGCCTGTGGCAGGGGGGTTGGAACAAGATGGGCTTGCAGATCACTTCCAACATAACACATTGCATAATCCTATAATTACATGATTCTATGAAAGTGTGGGGTTTTGAGTACAAATGGCAAGACAAAGCCACCAGCAGCAATTTTGCCCCTGTGGCCTTTTTGATGAGAATAACAATTAAGATAATTCTGATGGTATTTTTCTGATTGTGATGAGTAGCAGTCGGGACATGAAAGAGACCCACATTCTGTTCCTGAGGCAAACGGAAAAAACGTCATAACATTGGGAAGCTGCATGCTCCCTTATCAGACAAAACTCCAAAAATGAGCATCTTATATCCCAACACCACCAAATCCAGACTGTAGATTAAGCTTAAAAAACAGATCTTTCTGAAGGAGAGGAGTTGAGCTGTTTTTGCAGACTCAGATGACCCGATACTTTGCTGATATTCCTGTAGTGATTTTCAGATAATCAAAAGACTCCTGGGTTACCTACAGCATTATACAGGTTTTTTGACTGTTTGATGGGTGTTAAGTACAGGTTGTTCTACAACACTTTAACAAAAACTTTGCAACTTCTGGAGCATCTTGTGCCAAAATCAGTCTCTGTAGGTCAACCTGTGGGAAAATACTCTTTGGGACTCCTACACGTAGCTGTCATGACCCATCATCAGTCCACATGGTTAACAAGAAGTCAGCAGCCTTCAGAGAGTTGTGCAGGACTTTAAAGTTGAAAAACTCACAGGATTTTCAAGGTTTTCTACAATTTTCACTGCGAAGTGAAAGTGTGCTGACCACAGGGGAGACAAGTGCTATTTTTCTGAGGAAATCTCTGCTGAAATTCTTAGCCATGTTAAAAAATTACTAGATTTTTACAATGTCAACTTTTTCTTGAGTGCTTTACTACTTATGTGTTGCATCATCACATCCTTCTTGAAAACCAGTTGTTTCCACTAGCGAGTGAAACTCTACAGAAGCTGTGTGAAAGACAGTTCTCTGGCAGGTTTTGGCAGTTTCTCTTAAAAAAAAATGCATTTTAATAGATGTTATGACTCAAAGAAAAGCTAAAAATGCATAATTAAAATTGAAGACTCAAAATCAAGAAATCTTAATGCGTAGAATGTATCATAAGAAGTTCACCATATTGCAGTGCTTAGACAGTGACCAAATTGTAAGGAAAAGTTTTATTCTGAGAAAGCAAACAGAGATTTAGGAGCAAAAAGTATTTATTTGAAGATATTTTTCTGCACAGGTAACTCATCCTATGCCTTATTTTCTCGAGTTTTGATTAATAGCAAGATTTATCAAAGACTACAGATTTCTAGTTATTTTAACTGAATGAAAAAAACTGTTTAAATAAAAAGACTATTTCAAAAATTGAACTAAAAGCCTATTCAAAAAAAAAATAGTGGTTTTCAATCTGAGATAGAACAGATCTCTACACTTTCTGACATGAGCCCAAATCCCTGGAAGACACAGTTATCTTCTAGTTTATTACCAGACTTGCAAGATTCTTTCTCCATCTACTCTTGTGAAGGCATAGCTCAGTTAGGAGGTATTTTCAGACAGAAGAGGTGCCACATTGAGTAAAACTGAGATAATGAAGAAGAAGAAAGCACAGCTCTGACAAGAGCTTTTACTGAGCTTGGGAAAGAGCACTACGGTCACCCTGTGATGAAGCTATTTTGGTATAAATCTGGTGTTATCTTACCACCTCCAGAGAATTTCACCAGCAAAACCTAGAAAAGAAGCTGATCCTTTCATGACTTAGAGAGAATACTACAGAACCAGACAGAACCATCTAGAAGATCATGTAGAAGAGACTGACAGTAAAAAAAAAAAAAAAAAAAAATTAAAAAAAAAAAAAAAAAAAAAAAGGATGGGATAGAAATGGATGGAGGGTAAAGGATGCTGAGCCTGAGATGGTGACTTTATCCTCAGAGTTTCATTGCTCCACGGAAAACTGATTTTACAGGAGGTCACACTGTGCATATTCTCAATTTAAGCAGGTAAATGAAAAATTAGTTCTTGTGTCAAAATTATCAAAAAATGTATGTAAAGTATTGGAATTTTCCTTGTGTTAGGCCCAAGATATAGTTTTCAGTAAAAAGGACAAGGCTGGAAGCAAAAGTCTCCAGAAGAGCATGTAACAGAGTATGAACAAAACAGACAAAACATCCAACAGTGTCATCTGTTATTGTCCACTATGTGTAATACAGATATTCATGCACAGCTGTAGCCCTTTCCTCCTACTAATTACTTCAGTCTTCTCTCTTATATTCCTACCCTCATTAAAGAATCCACTTCCCAGTTTCTCCTCATAAACTGGAAAGAATAAGCCTGTCCATGAGTATCTCAATGACCAGAGAAAATTTCAAAAGGGTGAGTAAAAATTGGTGTCTTTCTTCCAATGAATTTTAGTAGAAATTTGTCACTTTACTATCCCTTGTGCCTTTGAGAAACTTTTTAATAATTTTTGGGTTCCACTTTTTAATCTTGATCATCGTTAACTACATTAGTTAACAGTCTGTCTTACCCTGTACCAACGTGAATACACTGCACAGCACAAAAAGGAGATGATTTTGGGATGTTTTTGTGGAAGATAACAGGCTGATGGATGTGTCCTTTCTGTGACTCACTTCCTTGTTAGTTTCCTTGCATCCCTTATGGATGTTTCCTTGGTGAAGACTGCCACTGAGTTTTTATTGCTGGCAGCTACAGCTGATTTGCAAAATCTATAACTCAAGCTGGGGCTTTGTCTTCCAAGACCTTCGTCAAGTAACAGGGCAGGTGGAGGAAGAGAAGGTCCAAAAACTGATGAAAAAAACTGGGATCTCCTTCCCTGTTCAAACTCTCCCAGAGCACCATGAGAAATTTCCCACTGCCTTTCCCAGCTCAGGCAGGTGTTTCCTATGGGGAGCAGACAGAATAATGACTGAAAGGCAGGAATAGGTGTCCAGAGATATCTCAGTTGAAGGGGAAATTCTTTAAGAGAAAGCAAGCTGTCATCATATTGTGACCTTTGCCTGTTCTTGTTAGAACCGGTTGGAAACCTGTCAAGTAACAAACTTATTTCCCATTGGAAAGACTTGATTTATCAAGACCAAATCATGAGGACTGGAAGGATGGTTTCCTGGAGGGTTTGGTGGTGAGAACATAATCTCTTTTTTGAGATTATCTTGGCAACAGATGCCTTTCTCAGAGGAGCTGTACCAGTAGAATGTGAAAAGGGGTGAAATTAAGAGGGGCAGATAGCAGTGTTACCATAAAGCTGTGAGGTACAAATTTGTTTCACTCATGGACAGAGAAATGTATTGTCGTCTCTGTGTGGTTTAAATTTCTGTACCTCTTTACAAAGGGTGAGGTGTAAGAATCAGTGTGTCTTGGAGCCAGAGAGACCTCCAGAGTCTGTGGGTCATCCATGGCTCTGTTCAGCTGTACTTTTGTTCCATCAGTTATTTAATTTATGATAATTACCTGTTTTATGAAAATCAAGGGTGGTTTATTTGCTCTCAGTTGCCCAGTGGTAATCAAGAACATGCCACAGCTTTCTGCAAGACCTCAAGGGAATCCATTCTCATAAACTCAGGGGTAAGAAAGTTACCTCCACCCCCAAGTACAGTAAAAAGAAGAATTTTGGGTAGTGACTCATTTAGCCACACAAGCCCTGAATGGTTTTGCCTGTTGGTTTTGTGGCACATTGACTCTGTCTCTTCTAGACAGAAGTTCAACCCACTGCAGGAGGTCAAAACCACAAAAAATACAAACATCTCAGAGACAAAAGTTTGCAGAGTCACCCAGAAAAAAAAAAAAAAAAAGAACATCTGCGTATCATTTTAGAGACCAAACTACTCAAGCAAAATATCTTAATCCAATGGAAATGATATGCTCCACGAGTCTGAAGGCACCAGATTGTTTCCACTGTGGTGTAGGGAATGGTCCTTCCCAAGCCTTCTGTTTATGAAAAATGAACTTTAAAAGTATATTTCCTCTTCTAAAGCAGAAAACACACTGAACCTATCAGCCTTCCTTTCATCGTTTTTTGTGTGTTTTTTTTCATTTGTCTACCTCTTATCCCACATTTAAACTGAACAGATTTGGAACATGCATGTTGATTTTGTAACATTGCTGATCCAAATACCTTCACTTTTGGTATAAGGAACCTGCTTTTTAAATCTGTATAACCATTGGAAAGTCTGTGCATCTCTCTATATAGATTCCTTCATTGGTTAAAAACACAGTATTTCAGTTTAAATTAACATTTTTGGTAGGTCCATGGAATTTCAGCAGATGTAAAAGCAGCTTGTGACACTTGTCTGTCCACACAGAGCTTTCAGGTTTTTTGTTATCACAGTGAGACCCACTGTGCTGCTATCACAATAATTGTTCATGAGATCTTCTTAAGGATCCACATCTTTTCTGTGCTCAACTTCTCTTGGAGCAAAGGAGTGTTTGCAGTGAGGTGCCTGAGAGGGAAAGAAACTCCTGAAGATTTTCCTTAGGTTCCAATAGTCTTGCATGGGAAAAACCTACACAAGTACTGAATGCTCTGATGTTAGCAGAGATTTGGTGGTCGGTTGACCTGACGTTGAGGAGTGTATTCCTTGGTGTAGGAAACAATAAATCCACCACCTCTTTCATGCTTCTCTCTAATATTGCCAAAATGGCAGCAGACTTATCAAGCTGATGATGATGTGAGTCACCCCTTTGTCAAGCACAGGTTTACATTTCAAAGCTACAAGTTCCTGTGTTCTTCTGGCCCCAGTGACTTTCTGTGCCCTGCAGGATCCTGCTCAGGGATGAGCATCATCACCACCACTGGCAGTATTTATAGTCCTGTGACTGGCTTTTTCTCAGCTCTGTACAATTACAGCAGTGATGAAGAGCTCATGCACAAGCCCTCTGTTTCTTCCTTGTGTCACTAATGACCTGGTAGCAGCAACATTTCAGGCTTTTATTCTCTCCTATAACCAAGTGAGGCTTTTCTTAATGGATTTTGTCACTCAGGTGACTAACATCCTTCTGGACAAGTTGGCAAGGAAGACAGCAATGTTTTTTTTTCTCTACGTTACTCTCAAGATTCTTTAAAAGGCTGCTTTAAAACAAAGAAAATCAGAATGTTGCCTTGCTTTCCAACACCCCTTTTTGTCCCTCCAGGTCAGAAGGGATGGGGGTTTTATTCCAGAGAATAGCAAAGAAACAAAATTGTGGTTTCCCATACTATTGTTCCTGAAGAAGAAGTTCTGTAGTAAGGTCAGATGGCTGCTGATGGCTAAAAACTGGAGGACTAATCTGTCTATTCAGAGCAGAAATAGCAAGCCCAGAACAGTGCACAGGGTTTTACTTCTTACAGCCTTTTAAATTTTATAGCTCATTTATGTTCCAATAGAATTAAATATGATAATGTAGTGTTCTTAATTGCAGTCTTCAGAGTAAATCCTGCCCTTTCTAAAGAAGTATCCCTTTGATACAGAAATGATTAATGAAGAATTATAATTTAGAAGAGACCATCATAGTCATCTAATCTGATGTGCATAACACCAGACCACAAAACCTTGCTAGCTGTGTCTGCACCAGGCACTTAATTGAGTTTAAATAATAGTTTATCTTCAGCTCATTTTCAAGTGACAGAAAGTCTTCCATATACCCAGTTAAACTGTTTCAATGGTTAATTATCTCCACAGTGAGAAATGTACACCTCATTCCTACTCTGAGTTCACAATAGCTTTGTTTCAGACTACCAAATCTCATTAAGCTTAGCTCTCCCTAATTAAAGAATTGTCTGGTTTCTAACATCTCTTCCTAGCACAGATATTTGTAGACTGTAACCAGTTCACCTCTTAATATACTCCTGGATAAACTGGATAAATTAGACTTCTCAAATCTCTCATAGTGAGACAGGTTTTTCCCTCTCTAAATTATGCTTGTAATTTTTCTCTGAATGGTTTCTGATTCACACCCCCTCTCTTTTGAAGTGCATTCCTGAGTGTCCAAAACTTGCAGTCAAATGCTGCCTTTGGAATTATCCCTTTCTTATTAGGAGGCCTGTGCCCTAGGGAAGTCAGTGATGCCCTGAGGCATGGTGTCCTGATTCATTTCCCAGGCAGCAGCTCCAGAATCTCAGACAGGCTCTTGGACATACTCAAGAATTTACGGATAATGATCTCACATGCTTCAAGGCCACCTCTTGTTCCACCACCTCCTCAAGGAGTGTGCCCACAGAGCACACTGCAGTGTTGGAATAACCTACCTGGCTTTCAAAAGCTTCTAGTTCACTGCAGACACCGCTTGTGAGAAAGCAGCAGGAGATAAGTTCAGTAACAGAAGTCACCTTCTGATTTCTTCTTTCTCTCCCTGAAGAGATCATTCTCGCCATGAAAAGTACTTTGTGAGAGCTGAGTGTTTACTGCTCTTTCAAGATCCCACTCTACTTCAGCTGACCCTGTTTACATGTCCCTTCTCCTACCCATTTATTGGGCAAATTTCCCAAATTCTGCTGTGGGAGAATAAAGTCATCTGTTCCACTTGAATGTGCAATTGTTGAAAATCTGCAAAAATGCTCACAGCGGTGGACAAAAGAAAGGGTGAGAAGAGAATTGAGGCTCAGAACATTTCATGAAAGCCCTCCACCACTTAGTGTCATTACTAACTCTACAACCTGAGGCAATTTATTAAGAGTTTGAAAAAGCGGCTTAAAAAGCTGGATGTGGAGATTTCCATTAGAAATAGATGACTACTTTAAAGGTTGCAATTGGTTTCTAAAGAACAGACTAGATGGAAATTGTGAGAGGTGAATAGCTACTGAAATCTGTGGGCTGGGGGAGGGGAAGAAAATTGCCACCTACTTGAAATAAATAGCTCTTCTAAAATAATGGGGTTTAAACTTTGAAATTGTTTTGTTCTGCGACATACAGAAGGATGTATTTAGGGTTATTTTCAACTTCTCCAAACAGGCAACATTTGTGCAGAAAATAATTTCCACACAAAAACATGATAATGTAATTATTCTATCTGGTATTTTCTACCTTTTGATGCCCTATTCATAGTAATCTTTAGTGTTTTTTCAGCAGTTTTAGCTATCCATGTGAATTCCACCTGTGCTAGAAGACAAAGAGGACTTTAACAGGAACTGAGTCACTCCTCCCTCTTTCCAGTAACCTTTTCTTTAAATTGATGCAATGAACCCTTGCCAAGAAATCAAAAAGGTTATGGTTTCTAATATTACTAATGGTAATTCAGTTGATACTGATTTATCCTGACAGAAGGATTTTTAAGTGTCATATTTAGAGGGGATAGAGTGGGGCTTTTTTTCTCACTTACAGGCCATTTTACAGTAGAAATTTACTCCTGTGGGATGTAGGGAACATTTTTTTCTGTACAGCCATGCTTACTCCCTATACCTGCATTTCACAAACCTTGTCTGCTTACAGGGTCAGTGACTTAGTAATTCCCTGGAGCCCAAATTTCCCCTTCAGCCCCACCTTATACAAGCCAAAATGCTCAGTGAAATCAAAATTTTGCCGAGGCACATTTCATGACCTTGAATCAACATTTTCTAGTAGAGAACTCTCAGAATCATAAAACCATAGAGTCATTAATTTTGGAAAAGTCCCTTAAGACCATTGAGTCCAGCCATTAACCTAACACTGCCAGGTCCACCACTAAACCATGTCCCCAGGTGTCACATAATCATATTTTTTTTAACACTTCCTGGGACAATTCTTCTGGAAAATACTTGACCAGCTAAAGTACATATCTTGTCCTCCTGTTTCATGTCCTACTCACTGAAGGTTGGCAAAAAAAATCGTCAGACTACTGAGTATTTCCCCAACCTCTTCTCTTACTAAGTGACATAAATCCTACCAGCTCAGACCTATGGTCTCAGCAGTAAAATATTCATATCCTCACTGAGAGTATGCAGGTCTGTGTCAGAGTGGCTGAACATGAGATTTTGGGCCATGGGACAGAAGTGCAGGAACCAATCCTCTCCCTGCTTGGCAGATAATTTCTTGGAAAGAATAAAAAATGGGCTAAGGGAAGGCTATTTGATATGGGCCCCTTTTTTTTTTTTTTTTTTTTCACAACTCCAATCAAATCCTTATCCTCAGTACAAATTTCCAGTCAGCTGGAAGGCTGAGGACAGGGTGGTATAATTAGCTATGTTTTACCTCTTTGAGTTCCTAGTGACAGTGATGTCCAAAAGGATCATTTAGCATGTCCCTGTAACACCTAATTTTCAGCACATTCAAGTGATTCGTGATCCTGCCTGTACAGTTGCAGGAGCTTTGCTCATCTGAGTATAAATGGAAGAAGGTGGAAAAAAAGGACATGGTCTGGGATGCCTTCCAGACAGCCGTAGCCACTAAACTGAGGTGCCAAAATTAGGAGTGTAGCCACTGGAGGCTCCTCTTAGTTAATGGTGACGGGGAGAGAACAGGTGCTTCTGCTCTGATGATGATTCAGAAATTGGATGGGCTGCCCTCCCTCTCTTCACTTCTCCACCTCAAAAAGCGAATTCTGCCTAAATATCTTCAAATAGCTGCTATTGAAAACAAAGACACACCAGAGAGAGCAGCTGTTGGCATGCATTTGGAAGGATTTGCCCATGAAAAATAGGGTGCCTGACTTCTCTCTAGTTCCTCCTCAGTACCTCAACAATTCTTCCAAACATGTTTAATCCACGTATTTTTGCTTTCACCTTTCTTTCCTTTTCATCACCCTAGAACAAATCTATCAAACATGAGGCACAATTTCAATAGCAAAGCAAATAAAAATATCTTTGGAAGCCAGACGTTCTGGTGGATACACTATTAATTTAGCTAAATCGATAGGCAAAGAGGCCAAAAAAAGCCACGCTATTCAGAGTGATACATCCTGCTGAAGATGGAGACAGGCAGTGAAGAAATCATAGCAAGCCAAAATATCACTGATTGGTGACAAAAGAGCCCCATACCTCCATAAAGCATTTTTGTTTTCCTGGGGTTTATTTTCCTGGAGGGTTTAGCGAAATATAATCCTTCACCCTAAGCATATGAACGTTGCCATGCAATCATTGTTGCCTTTCCTTTTCCACTCAGTCCTTTTACTGAAACAGGCTGAACCTGATGAGTGGAAAACACAATTTTAAAAGGTTTATTTATTTTTTTTTTCTCCCCACACTCAGCAATAAAAGGATGCTGGGGAGGTAATCTGTGTGTCTGAGGTTATAAAGACCTGAAATATCATTTATAGAAGCACTTACATCATCTGGAGATTGCAGAAGGAAAAGGATAAATCTATCTGTTGCTCCACTGGGAGGAAAAAGAACAAATCCTGTTGCTACTACCACATGCCCTTCACAACATGGATAGAGGTACTGTGCCTGAGACAAATACTCAATGCTACTTTTCCCACTCACATTCTTAGTCACAATTTTCATCAAATTCTCTTTTCTTAACTGATCATATAAGGAGAATTATTGCTGGATGAAATATGAAAGTCATGCATGAAGCCAGTAGCCACAGCTTCGCAGTTTTCTCTCTGAAACCCAAACATTTGGTCTCTTTTGCAACTCTTCTGGAGAGAAATGAGTGTGAACTTTACTTGGAGTGCCACATTTAGCTTACACTGGTCCTGGGAACATGACTCTGTATTGAAAATTGATTGGAAATTTTGTGACTTCCAAAGAAAATTCTACTTTCTAAAACTGAGCCTATTAGTTTTCAAAATTCCTTCAGTCTCCAAATTGATTTTTTTGTTGAGAAAGGAAAAATTCAGTCAAGACCATTAGACAGGAACCATGTGATCAGCTGGAAGAAACCACTGCTTTAATATCTGGAATTAATTTTTGGTTAAAAAAAAAAAAAGAAATTAGTATTGAATCCGAAGGAAAGCAAGGGAAGCAAAAAAAATGGGTTAACTGAGCAGTGATGGAGCACTAGGAGTAAACATTGCATCTCTCCAGTTATGTCCCTCTGCTTCTCCTTTTCCAGAATGGAGAGGTCAGTGACAAAGTGCTCCCCCGTTGAAAGCAGGGTAGCTGGAGAGGAGAGGAATGTTACGCCCATCTCCTGTCTCCACACAGAATTGGAAAGCACTTTTCACCCTGCAGAGCAAAGATATACCCTCATTTACTGCAGGCAAACACCTCTTCTGCACTGGTCTTAACAACATAGATTTGGGGTTTGTCTTCCCTAAAAACCTTTTAAGGTCCCCATGTGAAAACAAAAAAGGTATTGTCACATTTCTTGTGAGAGGAATTATTTTTCAGCTTGTTCTGTTTGAAAACTGATGGTACCCCACAAGGTCTTACTCAGCACATCTGAATTTAGCCCAAAGTAGGAGTTTCATCTCTCTAGACTTCATGTAAACTCAGTAGGAGAAGTGAGAGCCTGTCCCAGAATGGATTTCAGAGCAGAAGTCAATGGTCAATAAGTCTGTAATCAGACAGATAAATGTCCATTAGAAATGTATCCAACTTCGGGCCCAGAAACCATGAGGAAAAGGGGGAGAGAAGATGTAAGTGGATGGTGTCGATTTCTGTGTTTGCCCTACAGATTTTTCAGTGGTGGAGGCACAACACAGAGAAAGGTGTCCAAGCAGCACTTGCCACCAAGGAATGAACAGGATTGAAAAGACCAGAGGATGAAGATTAATCCTGGGAGTTCAACTCTCCGTGGTGATTGAGGCTCTTAGATCAAAAAGGGCAATATGACAGGTCAAGGGAAAGAAAGGTGAAGTAGATGTGGAGAGGCAACAAGCAGGAAAATAAATTCAGCCGATTTCTGTAGTGTGCAATTCACATCCTGGTATAAATACCCACTAACAGCCCCTGCCGCAGAGAATGTTAAACAGACACTAAAGGAAAAAAAAAATATGGTCAGCAGTACTTCAAAGTGCTTACTCAGAAGTACAAAGTAAATCTGGGGAAGAACAAGAATGTGAATCCACAGCCTTGAACAAAAGTGTGTCTACATTGTGTAACATCTTTAAAAAGCACGTTTCAGTCAGGCTCGAGCTCAGGCATGAGGAGTATCCTTTTATGAGCATTCAAGACCTGCTATTAAAAACTGTACTTATTCCAGATCTGCAAAAGCAAGCCAGTTAGCTATTAAAACGTGGTAACTCTAGAAACTGGGATGCTTAGAAAAGGATCATTCTCCTTAAAACCAAAGGGATCATTTGTGGCTCTTGAGTAGACATAGAAGTTTATCTGGATGCATAAAATACTAAACAGTTTTAGTCAAGAAAGAAAAATTGACTAGAAATTCCTGCAAGAAGCTGTTATAGTCAGCTACATAACCTGCCACCTGAGTCTTAAAACACCACCACTCCAAACCTGATTCTTTTCTCTTAAATAGTAAAACCACTGTTGTAGAAAAAAAACCCACTGCTGGGCAATTTGTTCTCTTGCCACACGTATTTCGGCTACAAAATAGTCAGTGGTACTTAGACATTAGGACTCCAGAGGAAGTTAATACAGATGATTAGCCCTAAAGGGGCTGTAAGATGATGAGAAGCTGAGTGAATTAAATTTATTTCCCTTAGTGTGAATCGGTGGAGTTATGTTGAGGTTTACAACATTTGTGTTCAGAGATCTCACCGCATCTGCATGACGGGAGGGATGGGGGGGGGGTTAGTTTGGATGGACAGCAAATTGCAGGAGGGAGGGAGAAGAGGATAGATGAGGTCTTTTTATTCCATTTCTCTTTTTCCCTGCTAGCTGATTAGGGAAAGCAAGGGCATCTAGGATTCTGCATTTGAAAGGCTGCTAGATGACTGCAAGAAACATTAGGCTGCTTGAAAATGTCAGCACTTTACACTTTATGTAGGACTGAGCTGATTGCTATGGTGAAGAGAACATAAGTGATTCAAAGGTGAACCAGAGGTCTCCGTGTTAGAGATGTGAATGTGAGCAGGATGGGGGAAGGCAGCCTGGCTCCATAAAATGCTTGAATTCTTTCTTATCTCTAAACAGGGTCAATAGCGATGTGATATATATATTTCATTTTTGCATGAATTAGTGAGTAACTTGTCAATGAAAATGCCTTTAATTTGGAATCAGATTCGGAAAGGGAGATAATACAGTCGGGCAGCTTCTTTCTGCAACATCCTCATCCGAGAAAAAAAAATCTGGCAAAATGGGTCCTGCTTCATGAGAAGGAAAGGAAGCTCTCACGTAGCTAACTCATGGCAACTAACAAAGGGTCAAATGCTGATGCAGGACCAGCTTTTTAACTGTCCTGGGAATTAACAAGTTAATAATGATCCTAGTGCTTTCCCCTGATTTGTCAAAATCTGTTGAAGCACAATGAGCTGTAAATTTCAGGGGGTTTTAGCTTGGATTTTACAATGGGCAGGATTCACCCTGGTTAACTGCAGTAGTTTCAAACACTCCATTCTAATTCACTAGGGTCTCACTAC
Organism: Pyrocephalus nanus; assembly: GCA_038380795.1. NCBI lineage: Eukaryota > Metazoa > Chordata > Aves > Passeriformes > Tyrannidae > Pyrocephalus > Pyrocephalus nanus. Next base: position 2,988,356 of record CM076263.1, on the reverse strand, counting down.
AGAGCTTGGTTGCTGAAATGGGAACTATCCTGCTTGTCCCAGATAAATACCTTAGGATACATTGCACTCCTTTTGAAGGTGGTTTGTGTTGTTGTTTTGTTTTTTTTTTTTAATTATCTCAACCAAATAGACAACAAAATTTTATCACTTGACATTTGGGGGGAAAAATCCCAGCTGTGGGAAACAGTATGTGCTTTATTTGTTTAGTTTTACTAAATGCACAATAACATCTTTAAAATAATGAGGTCCCAACTGGGATGCATTATGTGACTTTATTTTTCAGAAATCACACAATGGTATGTGTTGGAAGGAACCTTAAAGGTCGGTCTTATTTCCAAACAGGTGAAAGAACTTGTATTCGGCCTCTACTGGCAACTAGAAAATGAAAAGGCAGGGGACACACTCTAAAAAAAGAAAAAGTCCTTTCCCTTGACATATTCTTACAGGAATTGTGTGGTCAGTTTATTATTTGGCTTCAGTTCCACCTTTCTGGGGACTATTTTTTAATACAGTTTAAAAGAAGAGGGCTAAACCAAAGCACAGTATGGAAAACATCTATTTAAAATTTCACTATGTTGGCGTCTACAGACTTGTAGATCCTTTTCTTGGACCAGTGGCTCTCCAGGGACCCAAGTTAAAGCTTTTTGAGACCTAAATGCTGCCTTGATTTCCATCATCCAGAGAGGCAGACCAGTTAATGAAAACTCTAGCCTCAGATGGTGTAAGGGAGATGCTCAGTGTCTCTGTTTATCTCAGGGATGGATTTTACTCTCTACTCCTGCCTGTGTTCCTCATTTCCCACCACATGGATGGTGTCACCTGCCTTGATTACATGTCTGGCTGAGATACAAGCCTTGATTATGACACTACATAATGAAATATCACCTCTGAGAGGAAAACAGCTTGGGGAGTATCACACCAGGGTTTCCCTGCAAAACAGACGAGTTCCAGAGTACAGACATATCCACATTCTCAGCAGTCAGGTCTTAGAAGGCTTCATGAATGAAGGGCTGAAGGACCAAGGCCTGGAGAATGCAGCCAGTGCAGTCATCTCCTGGTCAGATGTACTCATTGAAGCCACTGAGGTTGGATTTCAAGGTTGATTTGAGACAGCGTTGTGAATTACTGGTACTTAAATGCTCAGCCTGCACCAGAAAATCCCAGCTCAGCTCCAGGAAAGCACAGTATGCCAGGAGAAGGGCTCACCATAGGACAGGTCTTTCCAGTTGTGAGCTGGTAAACTTCACAGCACTAAAACAGGCCCTATGAAGTCACTAACCCAGATCATTTTTGCTTTAAGGATCCCTGTGAGAGTTCTTTAAGGATTCAAGAGGAAAAGAAAGAAAGACGAGAAGAGAAGCTGCACAGGCTTCTCTCACTGAAAGTCAGTGGGATTCCCTCCATAGCAGGCTCCTCTTCACTGTGCCATCCAGATTAGGGCAGGAACAGGAGGATGGTGTTAGAAACTTCTTATGTAAGAACTGAGAGTTGCTCAAGACAGGAAAAAAATCTGTCTGGGGAACTGAGCCCTGCCAAAGTACATGGCTAACTCCCAGAGTCTCTGCTGTACAGCAAGCAAGGACAGCAGCAACTACAGGGTAGCTCAGCACATGAGAGACTTTTAAAAAAGTCTTTTTGAGATGAATTTACTACTCAGATCTCCAGGGCATTAATCAGCTCCAGTTTTACTGTTTCCCATCAACTAACCATCTGCAGGCAACACCTTTTAACAACTTGCTGTAATACATTTACTGGACATTTTGTCATTGCAGTATATTCGAGGTATCAAAAAACAGCTGGTAGAGGGCCATAAACAAAGACTTCATTACATATTGTTTATCATCACTTTAGTTTTGGAAGGCTAACCAAGAACGTTAATGCACAGCAATACTGAGATGCATCTTTATGGTTGCCAGGAAGGCTAAAGGTTACTTCACTAATAATATGCAAATGGAGCCTTTACTGCATATAATGAATAATCACTTTAGATTAAAGACAGAAATTTCCTTTAGTAGTGCTTGCAATAAAACCTTTTTGCATGAATTTAATAATTAATTTAAAGAATTATCACTTCACTGAGCCTGAATACATTATTTATTAAATGTAATTGAAGTATTTATTAGGCAAGTAATAAATGACGGACAACAGCAATGGGTGGTTTCACTGTTTATAAAATAGCCTCAGCCTGTGTTTACAAGCAGGGATGGTAGCCTTCCTGTATTGTTATAACACATAAATTATCTTCAGAAAAACAGAAATAATTGCTTGCGTTACTTGGTGGATTTTCTTTACTATTTAGCTCTTCCACTTGGATGTAAGGAAGGGGGAGTCAGAATACTGTCACCACAGACTACATTACACTGACAGTCTCCACTCTATTTATGTATGATCTTTTTTCTAGCTCTGGACTCAACAAAATTTAGGTTGCTGGCATGTCTGTCCAGCCTTTGACAGTCTCAGCCTATACATAAAGTCAGAGCAACTGGTAACAAGTAATTTACACATCAGAGCCTTCAGATGAGAGTAGCACTGACTTACACTGACAGTAACAACAGCAGAGCTACTGAACAATTTCACTTTAAAATGAATTCATTAGAATATAATGAATTTGGTAGCAGGAGGATAAACAACCAGATCAGCAATCCCAGCTGCCCTTTTATGTTTTCTGGAAGAATCTAAAACTTTACCACTGGATAAACTACTTAAAAACAGTAAGGCTGAAGTTGGTCCAAAAGTCTGTAAGCAGCATCATGGGGCTTAGGAACCCAAGGAAGTTCTCTATGATGGTAACTACTTCAATTCCTTATGCCATTGTACAAGGCCAAGCTGACAATTTTGATATTAATTGTTAGCAAATAGATCCATTAATAAAAATATTTTCCTCCTCATCCAATAGTCTGAAATCAAGTTGTAGTAGAATTGTATGAAAAATACTAATGGCTTTTGGAGATATTCTTTGTGGGGAAAAAAAAAAAAATTCTATCTTTCCATTCATCAAGTGTTGCCCAAATAGTTTAAATTTAATGTGGAAAGACATTTTACTTCTGGGCTGGGTTTTTTGTTCTAAAAAATGCTGAAGTTTTTCACTTGTAATAAAATATCCAGTTTCCATACTAGTGTTGGTGGAAAAACCTTGACTCTTTGATATATTCATAAATGAAAGACCACGGTGTGTGCGTGTATTCCGCTCTGAATGTATTCTGTTGCAGTCTGTGATGTTCCTTTCACTCCCACTGATGATTCTTAAGGAATAATATAAGGAATAAGGAATAATTCTGAGGAATGATCAGAGTAATTGTGAATAATTAGAAATGGGGACTGGTTTTCACCCCATTGTAGTGGAAGGAAAGGAGAATGAAGATGTGGAAATGGATAAAAATCCATCTGATTGTCCTTAGAAAATAGGTCTTTCATTACATATGTATGTAATCCCTGGATGGTAAGGGTCAGTCCTCTGAAAAACTCATTTTTTTTCTGCTAGAGTTTTTCCATGGCATTTTTTTGGTTATCATTTTAGTGTACTGGATTGAAACATTTTATTACAAAAGGGTTAAATAACTGCTTCGGAGTTAATTGCCTTTATCTTCAAAAGCTTGTTAGATATTTTGTGTGAATAAGTTCCTTTTCCTTCCCCAGCCCTCTGGAAATCTGACAAAGGAAGGGCAGCATGCTGGGTAAACATTTCCCCCAGTTTTCCCTGCAAAACCTTTCTACCAGCTTAATTGATTCTCCCACTTGACTGTGTAGCACAAGAGTTTAATGTGGTAAGTTTATACTTGTCTATAAAAGTGAAAAAGTGATATACAAGAGACACTTGTGACTTGTGGTCCATTATCATGATTATTAACTTCTCTGAAGTCCTGTAATGAACAATCTGTCATTTACAAGCTAGTAGTACATCATCACCTAATGTGCTGAATACTTCTGTATTTCTAGAAAGCTAAGGAACAATCCATTAAGCAGCCTGTCTCACCATAACAGATCTTTACTGGTCTTGGACAGAGGACTAACCGGAATCTCTGAGATTTCCATGTGTCTTTTGAATTTTGTCTGTAGAAATAAAGTGTCCACATGCCCCGGAAATCTTGGCACAATAGCTGGTGTCCAGCTCACTTGTGTATTTATGCATCACAGATGCCTGCCATGCCTATCTGCTGTCATCCTCTGGCACATTACTGTGATTTATTGTCTGGAAAATTCATTTCTGCTTGTGTGTCTGAAGTGGTGTTTTCAGCTGTATGTCTGAGGATTAGTTTGGGGAGTTTTCTCAGATGGCTTTGAACTATGTATTTGACTTTTCTAGTGACATTCTGTTGTGGAAAAGTTTAGTACCTGAGCCAAATTACCTTTAAATCCTTGCTGTTACACTTTATTACTCTATCTGCAAGTACTCCTGAAAACATTCCTGCTTCAAAAAAACATCCTACCCTTTTCCATTCTCTGCCCATTTTCAGAAGTTTTGCTGATCTGAGACACTGGTGTCTAGAAAGAGGTTTTCACTGATTTGAATTTGTTTTTCTCAGCCAGATTTCAGACATTTCATTACTAGACAAAAATTACCCAGTGAACACTTTGAGCACTTCATGCATCAGAGGGAACTTTTCATATGCAAATCACATGAACAAAAGCTTTTTATTAAGGACACATTCATAAACAATTTACCAATGGCTACAAAATTATTTATAGTCAATAATCTGATTGTTACCGACTCCAACTAATAAATGGATGATATAGCGTAGGAAAGATCTTTTATTGATATGTTTATCCCCATCTTTATCAGATGTCACTTCTGTCAGCAGCAAGCTTAAAATATCTACCGATCATTTCTGAATCTTTTAGCACTGTTTTATATTAGCACCTTTCAAAAAATATTGACCTATTCATAATGTTCATTTTTTATAGTCCAATAAATGCTTCTAAAATCATCTACACTTGCTTCCTCTGGAATATTTATAGGAAAACTTACACCAGTGTGTCAAACGCTTGTGACAGACTTTTCCTGAAAGCAGACATAACAATGTGGTTTTGTCATGTAAACTCACACTCAGTAAATAAGAATTTTGGTTATCAATTTTAACTTCAGGCAGCCATTAACTCTTTAATGCATGCTCAAGGTGATTAAACTGCAACAGTAAACCCAGCTACAAAGGGTGTATCTTTTGACTTCTGGTTTTGTGTCTGAAAAAGTAACAGTCAGTTGCTTTGGGTAATGGGAAAATTCTCCTACCAGGTGGATTTTTAAGAAGCTTTTATGCTGTATACATAAATGTATTTAAATCATGCACAAATTGGGGAATGTAAAAGGGTGAATTTAAGCACATATGACACACATGTGTCCTTGATAATTTCCACTTTTTATGTGTATCTGTGTCTAAATAGCCCAAAGCCAAAAAACATTCAAAGACTACATTCAGTAGTTATGAAGAAACCCTTAACAATCACAGTTCTTAAATTAAAGTGCTAGGATATGATGCACAGTCAGTAGTAATAGAGTTGAGCAAAAATATCACCTCACAAAATACAGTGTAAACAAAATGATTAGCAACCTCCCAGCCTCAAAATAAAAAATGACAACAACCTTGATTCATAAAGCAAGCAGGCCTCCTTTGGCTCCAAAATAAATACCAGCTTGTCAGACTGTTTGACTATATGAAGCACCTGGCATGCTCTTGATACTCTACAGGTTGTAAATTATAATGAGAAAATTTCACAGACCTGAGCTCAGTGACCCATGTGGTTCTCTTCATCTCTGTGTTCCTGTGATTAACTATTCAAACAAGATCTACAGAACCTGGTCTAACTGATCTGCTTATCTTCAGATGCTCAGGAATACCTCTCCATCTGTTTTCCATGTATCCATCCCCGTGGCACCTGGGATAATTAAGCATTAAAAGTGCAGGCAGGACTTCAGTCAGCCTGTTTGAGCTATTGCAACCTGAGCTTTCCTTCAGACCCAAACCTTCAGATGTACTTAGGGGTGGGCTTCTGCCTTTAATAAAGCTCCCAGCTTTGCCTGATTTTCAGATGCTGAGCCACTTTAAGGTTCTGAAGTTCAGTGGAGATGATCTACATCCAGGACGTTTCAAAGAGATGACCAGGTCACCAACTAGGTCTTGAGAGGGTTTCTTCTTTAAGAGCCTGTGATTTAGGCACCATTTAGGTGAAGAGATAATCCCAAAAGCAGTTGAAAGACAGATGTCTAAACACCATCAAAATCCCATGTGGCTACACTCATATAAAGGTGATTACTTTTGTTGTTGTAGAAGACATCTCCAAATTTCCATTCTCTTTCACGGTTATCTCTTTGCAAAACAGTTAACATACACAACACCTGGACCAAAAGGCAGTGCAGGCAGTAGGTTGCCACATGGGAAGCACTCAGTTAAGGAGACCTTTACAACTGGGCTTTTGCTTTTCTTACTTACAAATCAGAAAATATATTTGCTGATGAATATTTATTGACTATTGAATACAGTATTTTTCACCTGCTTTATTAAAAATGACGTTCCTACTTTACCTCTTTGTGTTCACATTCCACTGCTCTACCTCTTTTTCTTCATTTGCTTTTCTAAATATTTGCCATCAGGGTATTTGAAAAAAAATTGAAAATAAAAATAAAAAAATAAAATATTCTAAAAAATATATTAAAAAAAAAGGGAGGTCCTCATGGTTTTCAGGAAGAAAAGACTTAAGCAGGCTGATGATTAGTTTATACAATGATTTGTCTCTTATGTTGTTTAGAAAGCCTTAACTGTGAGACAGCATTTTTTGTCATATATCATGCACACTCTCACACTGAAGCAGCCTTTATTTGACCTCTTAATCAGAGTGCTAGTGCAAAGACAAAAGAGAGATACAAGATAGTTTATATAAACGCCAAGTTGGCTGTGTTCCTCTGAACCATCTGCACTTCTAGCCATGGTCAGACTAAATGTCTGCTAATGGCCCCCTTCTTCTGTGATCCATTTATATGTCCCTCTTTCTCTTTTTTCTTTTTTTTGTTTTAAGTGAAAAATAAATGGCATTACTGGACTTGCTTTGCTTCAATTCAGCTCTGAATTTTAGGCCTAGAAATGCAGCCAAGGAGAAGTCAGACAGCAAAGCCTTTCTGCTTAGAGAAGCAAGGCCAAAACTGCTGATTTGGCTTCATTTTGATAAATGATATAATTTTTTTTTTTAACCTATAAATTTTAATGTGGTCCGTAAAAGACAAATTTCAAGCTGATTCTTCTTCTATTTCTTCTTTCTCCACCCTTTAGAAGCAAAGAGGTTTGTTGGACTTTTTCTGGGTTATAATTACTGGACCTTGCAATTTGTTAATCCATCTGCAGGTAGGATGAAACCTTAAATCCAAACAAGTCATATGTGGCTGATAAGAGAGTCTCCAGGATTGGTATCCTGGAGGAATAGGCATTGGCCATAAACACTGTCATCTCCATAGTGCTTTGGTAGTAGTGGAAGGTGTATTTTTTGAGAACCAGGAGAGAGGAAAAAGAGAGGAGCCACCAAAAAAGACCTGAGATCTCAAGGTACTCCTGTCACATAAATAACAGCTAATCATTGTTCCTTAAAGCTGCATCTGAATCTTTAGTGCTTCCTCTTAGAGCCTGGCTTTTTGCAACAGTCTATCTTTGCGGTGCTGATTTTCCCTATGGTCAAAAGAGACTTAAATAGTCAAGTATTGAGTCATTTTCAGCAGCATCGGCCCATTGTTCACGGGTTCCACATACATCTGTAAGGAAACTACCCATCCTTGCTTTTTCAGGCTTTGTGAGTGAGGCCCTGCTCTGATCAGGAATCCCACAGCTGGGCCAAGGTCCTGTATTAGGGGATGTGCATGGCCCTGGGAGCAGCTCTTCATTCATATCAAGGTGAGGGTTTGGACTCAAGCCCGACTCACTCTCTGTGAGGTCACTCACCACACTGAACCCTTCCCTATAATTCTCCTTTTTGCTTATGATAAGAAAGCCTCCAGGCATATCACCCCAGGACTGAGTGACTTGGGAGAACACACAGCTGAAGTGACAGCATCAGCAAGAGTCTCCTTAGGGTGTATCTTGTAGATTTTGCCTACTGAAGGGCTGCTCCTCCTGCACACAGCCACCCACTCCTCACCGTTCTCTATTGCCTTGTCAGGAGAAGGAGAGAACTCAGGGAAAGGAAATGACTTTTTAAATTAAATCAGTGCACTGCTGCGTCATTTTTAAATAAATAAATAAATAAATAAATAAATAAACAAATAAATAAATAAATAAATAAATAGCAGATACTAAGCTCCATCAAAAAGGCGATATTGAAAGTTAAGCTTTCAGAGTTCCTCTCAGAGTCTTTAAACTATAAACTAACATATACGTGTGAACAACCTCTCCTAAAATCTGCCTAGAACCTGTGACTGATGTGATGTGTTGATGCACTCACACCATCGTAATCTTCCCCTCGTTAAAGCTGAGGGCTGAGATGTTCAAGGGTAGCAAGAGTTTCATTGAAAATGAATAATATCTCGAATAGTCTTGACTGAGGGTCTTGAATTAGAGCCCCCCACATCCATATTTCACAAACTACGCATGGAGTAGTTTTCAAAGCATTTTCAAAGGTGCCCAGCACTAAACAGCCCTTACTGACATCAGCAGAGAGTGTGTTGTGCCCAGGGCTTCTTCTGAAGAGGAAAGCTGCAGTGGATGCTGAGCCCTGCCTGGCCTTTGTTATGGCCAGGTGATAAAACTCATCTCTCCCATGTGTCTCCTTTGCCACAGGGTTATTTGAGTGCACAATCCACTCCCCTCCAACCAGAGGTGCTCAGCACAAGGGGCTGTCCTCAGATGAAGTTCACCTTACAGTCAGTTGATTTGGCAGAAAAGAATATTTTATTTTTCCTCCATCTCCTTTTTCCCAGGACACATCTCTGTGAATGTGTGTTTGTGTGTGGCTTTATGTGTGTGTGTGTGAGAGGGGGGGAGCACGTGACCTTTTGGAGGGTCTTATTTTCTGGGCAGAAAGCCAAGTGCTACACATCCTCCCCAGCCATGGGCTGTTTCAAGCCTTGGTGAAGACAGCAGGTTAGATCAACTCTTTGTGTAATGACTGGCTCCGCCGGCTTCGGCACCGAGGGAAAGTTTGTGTTTGGAGATTCTTGAAATTAAAAATAAAATCAGCGAGGAGTGCTGGGAGCAGAGGCCCCTTCCAGCTCTCCACATGTTAAGCCCTGATTAGGGGCGGGCAGGGAGGGGTTCCCAGGCACGTTGCAAATGAGGCTGGTTGAGCCAGCGCTAATCGCGCCTTTCTGGCAGGTGTGGATTTCCCGGCAGACCCCAGCCTGACACCTATTCATGAGCTGCTCTCCCCACAGCCCTGCCTCCGAGGCCCCCGAGGCCAGGTTTCAAAATTGCTTCCTTCAGTTTAATCCCGAGTTCAGCAAAACTGGAACAACTGTGGAAATCTCAGCGGTGGGGAGCGCTGAAGTAAATTGCGGGTGCGGCTCAGGAGTTAGAGATGAGCTGTGCCTCCTCTTCCTCTGTTCTCCTGGAACTGCAGGGACTGATTTATATCTATAGGCAGATTCTACTTGGGAGCAGAATCACACAAGCTCACGTCGCCAGGAATAACACCATTACTTTTAATGGAAATAAGCCATTCGTGACCCAAAGCTCCCAAATAGTTCCACACGGTGTGTTGAATGCATAAAGTCTAAGGTTTCCTTCTAAAGAAATGTGCTGGGGTTTTTGTTCCAATCCAGGAGAAAGCGGGGGGGAGGGGGAATTGCTTCACTACGCTTTCTCCTCCCTATGAAAATCTTCTTTGTGGAAGCAGCAGGTACTGATTATAAAAGCAGAAAAAAAATTAGTGGTGAATAAGGCTATAATACAGGAAAGCTAATTCTTGTCAAAAAATAGTAGTAATTATTGCAAAATTCTATTCATAGATAAGTAGAGCCAGTGCAGAAATAACCAAGATCCTCAGCCAATCACTGGTTTCAGTTGTTGCAAATTAATAATAATAGTGGATTCTCTGTTTCATTTGAAATAATCTACCCAACAGCCAGGGTTATAGGTCATGCACTCATAGGATATCAAACAGCTAAAACCATGAGTCTGCTCTTTCATAAAGAAACGTTTGGCCAGTTTTCCTACAAAAGCTTGGGAATAGGACTAAAATCATAAACCTTGTCTGTATGCACTAGATACATTCTGGTCCTGATCTTATACCACTGAATTCAGAATTAGCCAAGAATATGGCTAAGCCACTTAGTGGAAGGGGTTCTTGGCTGTGCTTTATATATATTTCCTTTCACTTTCTAATATTCTTCAAAGTTTTATGGTATGAGATTTGTAATTGCAACAAAGAGGATTAGTTTAATGTCAATTTTGCATCTGTATCAGTGCACAAAAGTACAAGAAAAACCTACTACTTGGATCAAATTCCGAGGAACATAAACACTCTTTTGAGCAGCGGAGAGAATGTTGAAGGTGCTACAATACAAAGTCTAATGAAGATTAATAGAGGGAGAAATGTAGCAAAAAAAAAAAGTGTGTGTCACATACTGAAGGAAGCATTTGTTGATTTTAAATGACTTCTCCTTGCCCTCCACAGTGCAATTCATACAGTTTTATAATTATATAACCTGTCATATGGATAAGTAAACAGGTGCCAGCAGAACTGAATTTTGGAACTAGGGGTCTGTAGACAGCTCCTTCATTATTTTTTTGAGGAAACTTCCCCAGAATATCACATAAATCCATATAGTGGCCTCAAATGAGGGTGGTATCTCATGTCAAAACACAAGAAAGAGAAACAGAGTTTTATGTGTCCTCATGTGACCGTGGTGAGATGCAACTGAAACACAGGTATCTGTACAGAGCTTAGTGTAAGTACCCAAAATGGTTGTTCCTTCTTCCATGAATGGTTGATACCATAGTTTAGAAAAAAATAAATGTCATAGGTTTGTGGCCATCTTCTAAACTTGTAATAAACTTGGTGAACAAAAGTATCGAAACATTACATTTCAGAGCTTCTGAGCATCTATTTCTATAAATTAGATTATCTGCTGCTGAATATTATGCTAATACTGTGCTAGTAGTTACAACTCTATATGGAAGAAAATCAACTAATTAATTTTTTTTCGCTTATGGTAGTTTCTTTAATTTTTTTGTCCATAGCAAAGTTACCTTGTTTTCCAAGAACTCAAGTCTTCTTTATAGAATGAAAGTGAATGAATAGAGACACAAAAAAGCAAAGGAATTTAGCTCTTCTTTCTCAAGCCCAAACCCTGCTGGTGTGTTTCCTTCAGTCACGCTCAGCTTCTCTAGTTTAGGAGTCGTGGAATGAATTGTTGCTTGTATCACAGCACTTCCCAGAGACCCAGCTGTGTCGACCGAGCTCAGTGTACACTTAAGACACACGCTTTCCCTCGTGAACTCAACTGTCTAAATTGAGAAGATAATGAGAAAGGGGAGAAAACTCTCAACAGGTCATCTCTTTCAGAAATTAAACACGGATCTTCCAGTCCGACATGGACTGGGCCCATTAGCCCTGCTTTCACCTGTGTGTTGGAGATGTTTGGAAACCTTATAGAGATGATTGTGTACTCAGCTTATTACTAAGATCACTAACAAATTTAGCACAGCCTATTAAGTGTTCAGGTACGACGGTAATTAGCTCAGTCTAAAATCCTCACCAGATAAAAAAGTGCAGCAGAATGACCTTTAAATCCCCTTGCCTTGGTTTTGACATCTTATCAGCATTTCACAGTTCCTTCTTAATATGTGGTGGTGTAGAGAGGTTCATAATTCACTTCAGCTACTGAATCCAAACATGCAATTATTGTAGGAATACTCACAGATACTTCATGCAGAGAACATTTGTATTTGAGGCCTGAAATGGGTTCCTCCATGGAAACTATTTCTAACGACTCAGATGGCGTCAAGCTCACAATGAGCAGAGAGCTTCATTCCCAGCGGAACACGGTACACAGTGTGGCTAAACCATTCTTTAGATTATTGTCTGCAATTTAAGATGAGTCAGAGACAGGCTCTTCTCCTTCTGTCAAAATCAGCATCTGAAACCCTTTCAAATAGCCCTTGTGTTATTTGGAGTGATTCTTCTCCTCCCACAGGGTTTGTTGGCAGTTCGGTCAGAGTTTAAGGCGCTTTGGGTAAGGCCCCCCTTTTAGTGTTGCTACTCACAGGGTGGTGGGCAGGGATGTGGTCTGTCCTTAGGAATACTCTTCACAGAACAGAGAGTTGAACAGAAGACATGTCACAGTGGTGGGAGTAGAACAAGGCAGTCTTGATAGCTCATCTTTGGAGGTTTGATCTCTACATCTTCACATGCCAGAGAGTGTCATGCTGTCAGCCTTAAAGAGGGTGAAGAGTAGAGCTATTTCACCGGCACTGCTGGTTTTAAGCCCTTAACTAGGATTGAAATTTGTAAATGTTGAGCTTTTGATTATATGTCAACATTTGTAGAGTGGTAGGAGCAAGAAATGGCGAATTTGCTCTCTAAAGGAATTTTTTGTAGCTTTTCACTTGGTACTTTTTCACATAAGACCAGTTCCATTCACCATTTTAGGTGAATAGGTACAAGTTCAGGAAAAGAGTTTTTTATCAATAGCTATGAGCAACAGCCACCTATGATGCTGCTGAGGAAACCTAAACAAACCAGGTCTGCATGAGTAGAGATTGCTCCCCTCTCTTTTGAGAAATCCTTTGACTTCAACTACACCTTTGACTTCAACTACATTGATGAAAACACCATCCTACTTCAGCACCAAATATATCTGAAAGAATAAGGTTGTCTAAAACCTCAGGATTTCCTAAAAGTCTCGAGCTTTGCATACATTTTCCTCCTCAATATAGTTGTTGTCTAATATAGCTGATGAGGAAGAATCAAGATAGTTATACAGTTCTAGCATAGAGTTAGCTTCAATCAACCAGGGAGGGAAGTGAACAGAGCTAGTATTTCAGGATGTCTTCAAAAGCAAGAAACAAGCATTTTTTTTTAAAGTTCTGAACAAAGTATTGTGTGCTGTAATATTGCCATTGCAATTAAACTGTTGGGCTTGAAACCTCGGGGTATAAGAGCTGTGGAATTCACCTACTTGGAGATAGATTACATTTTCCTTTTCCTGGAACCTAGTTATAGCAGTGACAGATAGAGAGAGATACTCTTGTGATTTATATCATAGCTGCCACCATGATATGTGATCACTTACAGTGGGACACATGGATGCCAGTAAACCAAGAGTTACTTAGATTTCAAATCCTATAATGTGTTGGCAGAAATCTTATGACTCCATTAAGTTGTGTTATTCTGTATGGAAAATAGACATATCAATCATCTTCAGTTACATATTTAGAACTCGTGATATTTGAAAGAACAATGATCTTTAAGATATAAAAATAGTATACTCAATTAATCTATTCTGCTCTCTCACAGACTCGGTTCGGGTTACATGGCAAGTGAAATTGTCCCAGTGATTTAAATCCACAGCAGGGAGTACTAAAATTAACATAGTGCTGAAGGTTGGATGAGAATAATGTGCATGCACAATGGAGCTGTGATCTATCCCAGAGCTTTGTGCAGCCTACCAGAAACAAAGACAAAGTGAGGGAGTGATTGGTGATGCAGTAGGAAGAGGAATGATGCTATGGGTGCTTGTCATTCTCTCCAGGAGGGTGGAGTTTTGCATCCATGGCTGGAGGTCTGAAATTCATGAGCTGAACTTCCACTGCAGTGGGGGAAGTCAAGGCAGGGTTAGACTGCACAGGTGAGCACAGGGAATGGTGGTAAATGCATTATTTTGGAATACATGGCTACATAGCAAGCAGAACGACTGATATAGAGGAGGGAAATGGCAATGGACACTTTTCCTGGAGAATTCTATCTCCAGAGACATCATGGTGCAGAATAGTTCTAGTTTCTGTTCGGCTCCACCATTCTTTACATAAAATCAGGTGTTCAGGGGCAAGGGGAACACTGCAGGAAAAACAAACTAATTTTCTCCAGTTATGTTTTACACTGGTAAAAGGGGGGAGGGGAGCGGGGAAAGAGCCAGAATGAAGAGAGAAGTGCCAGACTGGATCAAACATATGGACAGTGACCATCCAGTCTCCAGCAATGGTATCTGGGCCTAGTACCTGCATGGAATGTGTACTAAGTGTGTAGAAGGCAGATGTTGAGTGATTTATTCTCAGTGAGTGTTTCAACCTAAATCATTACAGATTGGTCTTAATCCTGAAACATGAAGTCTTACATTTCTTGATCATTCTGGATATTCCTGTTGCTTGTGCAGATCTTACTAATTTCTTGGCCCCAATGACATTTTGTGGTGAGAAGTTCCATACCCTGGTGCCAGAACTTCAGCCTTTCCTTGGTTTTGAATTTCTTGTCTTTCCATTTACCCAAGGTTTTACGTTTCTAGTTGTTTTGCATGAACGTACATAGTTCATTGTTTATTCTTGGTTTTCCAAATACATTGTGTGTTCCAGAACTAGATGCTGAACCTCTTCAATATTGAAAGCTTTTGTAGGATGGACCGAATGTCTCTACCCACCTGACAACCAGGGTGAGAAAGGCAGGAGTCCAACTCTTTCTTTGTACAAGAAATAATAGTTTTACTTTTCATAGAATATCCTCAGATGGAAGGGACCCACAAGGATCATTGATGTCCAGCTGCTGCCTCATTTATCTCTACTGTCATACCTCTAAGGGTGAACAGACTTCCCATGTAAAGCAACCCCAGACTTCCTTGTATCATTTTGCATAAAACAATAAATAATTCAGATGGTTCAAAAGAGGAAATTTAGGTCGGTTATTTCAACATATTGGCCAAAGGTATATTAATAGTGGGGTGCACAGGATGACACAAAACCAAAACCAAAACCAAAACCAAAATGAAAGGGCATACCTCAGGAGCCCAAATTTCTCCTACTGTTTCTGGAGGATGCGAGCAAAAATGCTTAGGCAACACAAACACTAAAGTGGGATCTAACCACAGTCTGACTACCAGAGGGGATTTATCAGAATGAGAGATCCAGGCTCTTCTCAGAGAGGAATCACCAGATGTAGCAAAGGAAATACCTACTGGATATAAGGAAATATTTTTCACTTGTAGCATGGTTATACATGGAAACAGTTATGCAGATCTCCTTCCTCAGAGATTTTCAGGGCTCAGCTGAACAAGATCCTGAGACACTGGATCTAACTTTAAAACATAACTTTCTCTGAGCAGGAGGTTAGACAGATGACCTTCAGAGGTTCCATTCCAGTTTGAACTATTCTACAAATTTGCAGCACCATATGATGCTTACCTGGGAGTAAACCACATGAAATTTGTCCAAGATACAAAAATGGTATTTAGGATTCAACTATTCAGAACTCCAATTCAAACCTTTAGCTTCAAAAGCAAACTTCTCAGGAGAATTAAATGTTTCAGAGGGGAAAAAACCCCAAAATTTTATTTTAGGAAGATTTTTTTCCTCCCACAAACATTGTCCAATGCTAATTAAATTCCATGTCTGAACTTCAGTCACTGCTCAGTGATGAACCTGCTGCCGTCATAGCCTGACAGTTATTTGGATTTATGACTGTGGAGAAACCTAAAGCTGAGGAGGGATTAAATCAAGCTAAGTAAAAGAAAGAAATAAAAAAAAAACAATATTGTGTTTTGACTACAACTTTAAACCACCAGAAGAAAGGGCTAAGATTTTGTGAATCTGATTATGCAGCAAGTGCTGATCTGAAGCAATGGAGTAGTTCCATAATTATACCTATATCTCCTCTACTTTTCATCAGAAAGCAGTGTTTTGGCACTGATGAAAACTCCTTCCTAATAAGTATGGGAGAGAAAAGGTTTAGGGCTTTTTTTTTTTTTTTTTTTTTACATAAAACCAAATTGAGAATCCTGTGAATTGTCTGTTACTGGATAATGTATCGCAGTTCAGAGACTTTACATTCAGTGTACTCAGTGCAATTGGTGCACCCACACAATGCAGCTCAGAGGTGTCAGATATACATAAGAAGAATATATCCATGGGGCAGGTCTGCTGCAAGCCCTCTCACCAGAGATGATTAGAAGTGATTCAGGTTATGGAGCAGACTTGGGCAAGGGTATTCCCAGCATCTCTGTTTTATGCGCCTTTGTACTCTCTGGCCATACCCCTCGGTTTCAGGGTATTCACTAATCTGCAAAAACATGATGGCATGAGGACATTTAATCCTGTTGTTCACTGGCAAAACAAGTTCAGGTCACTCTGTCCCTTGGAGACCTGGTGCAGAGCACTGCAGAGAGCAACACTGGTAATGAATGGATAGAGTGATGGTGTAATTACATCTGACATATGTTGTTATAAATCAAACCTGACAGAAGTCACAGAATTATTTTACAAAGCTCTGTGCAGACTGGAATGCCTAAGTCTTTCAAGCAAAACATAAAACTAAAGTCCTGACCCTTCTTGTCTTTAATGAGACTAAAACAATATTTTAAATAACTGAGCTGTGATGACTGTGAGAGCAAAGAATTTCCTGATCAAGGGCAGTAAGATATACATTAAAAAGAGGGGGTAGACTGAGATTTTTCCTCTCTTAGGGATGTAATATAAAGCTGTAATCACTAGGTGTATAATATTGTCACCTGGACTTATTTCTGTACTCCCAGCAACAAGAAAAGAGCATGATGATCAGATCTTTAAAATAAAACAAACAAACAAACATGATGCATATATGAGAGTAAAAATACTTTTCTCTTAAAAAGATAGAAATTATGTTGGTGGTTCTCAGTAAAAGCTGTCCACATTCCATACTGAACGCAGGGAGAATAAAAGTCATAGACAAGAAGGGTGTCTGGAAGTCATATCATAGAATCATAGAATTGATTGGGTCAGAAAAGCCCTCTAAGATCATTGAGTCCAACCATTCCCCCAGCACTGCCAAGATCACCACTAACTCGTGTCCCCAGATGCCACACCTACAATGCTTTTAAATCCTTCCAAACACCATTGCCCTGGGCAGCCTGGGCTGGAGAAACCTTTCCCTGAAGAAATGTTCCCTAATAACCAACCTAAACCTCCCCTGGCACAGTTTGAGGCTGTTTCCATTCATCCTGTCCCTCGTTCCCTGGCAGCAGAGCCTGACTCCCACCTGGCTCCGTCCTCCTCTCAGGGAGTTGCAGAGCCAGAAGGTCCTACCTGAGCTCTTTTCTCCGGGATGAGCCTCCCCAGCTCCCTCAGCTGCTCCTGCTGCTCCAGACCCTTCCGCAGCTCCGTTCCCTTCCCTGGACATGCCCCAACCCCTCAATGTCTCTCCTGCCTGAGGGGCTGTCGTGGGTTTGCTCTGGGCCAGTTTTCTCTCACCCCCCACACCAATTGCTATAAGTTGAGAGAAACGTTTATGCAGACAAAAGAGAACTGATTAGGGAGAATAATATTAGGATTTATTACTAGTAAGATAAAAACTAAAGAACTGTATATACACAACAATTCTAACAAGGCAAAAGTGCTATGTATTTACAGAAATACCCCTCCCCTCTTTGTATCAGTTCAGGAGGAGAAGCAGTCTCTTTTCCATTTCTGGAGCTATAGGTCTTTCAAATCACTTTACAGTACTCGAAAGTTCTTATTCTATTATCTCTAGGGCGACAACTCCGATTCATCGCACCTGGAAATGTTTCTCTTTCTCTCTCTCCTTTGTTGGCCTCAAGGCTGGGCCTCCCCCCTCCTGGGCCAAGCCCGGAGGCTGGGGGATTACCCAGGCCCTGAAGGGTCTTCTCTTCCATGGACTGCAAGGGAACACTTGTTTTACCATGGATCTTCACCACAGGGTCACAGGGGATAATGGCTTTTGAGTCCACTCCCGTTTCTTGTGGGGTCCCTCCTCATGAGAGACAGTCCCTGATGGACCTCCCTAACGTGAGTCCACCTTCAGGCAAGAGTTATTCCACTCTTGCTGTCCCTCAGGGTCACGAATTCAGCTGCACCAGCATGGATCCCTCACTGGGATCACACAAATCCTACCCAAGCCAACTTTCTCCAGCATAGGTCTCTCTCTCCACGTGCCACAGGTCTCCAGCAGGACTCTGTTTCATCTTAGGGTTCCCATGGAGTCACATCTACTTCATGCACTCTGCTTTGGAGTAGAGGGGGATCTCCAGTCTCCAACAATTTTCCACAGGTGGCAGGGATTTTTAGTTTTCAGTCTTTTCCCTGATAAAGGGAGGGGTGGGAGGGAGAAAAGAAGTTCAACCCCCACCTTCAGGCTTCCCTTCTCTCTCCTGCAGCTGCCAGCTTTGACCTTGGAGGCTCCGTTATCTCTGCCTGGAATTCCTTCTGCAGTATTTCTCGTCCAGGCAGTCTTTCTTTAAAGTTTTTTTTCTCCACTCTGTTACATGTCTTGGTCGGAGGGGCTTCAGTGCCACACCTGCCCCCGGCCTGGGGCCTGACACCACTCCCTACATCGCTCCTAATTTCACCTGTGCAACCACCTTCTCTTCCATTTTCTTATATATGTAATTGGCAAGGTGTCACTAAAGCTTTTGATTGGTTTTGTTCAGGAAATCTGCCTGGAAAAAAAACTGTTTTCAGCCCCAGAGGGGCTGGTTTGGTAAACCCATGACAGGGGTCCAGCACTGGAGCATCATTGCGGGCTCCTGGCAACTCCTTCTGCTTCCCCTGAGTTTCCCTGAGCTTGGGAAACCCGTCTGTGCGCGGCACTGATGTGCTCAGCTTCTAGTCATGTTGGCACTGGAGCTGCTCCCTTGGTGACTGGTCACGACCTCCTTCCTGCCCTGATTCCCCCACAGTTTTGGTTGGAAATAGAGCTATACAGCATGTCCTGCTCTGAGGGCAGTGTTGGGTGACCTGCAGAGGTCCCTTCCACGAAATTACTGCAAGATTCCATAATTCCCTCGTAAACTATTGTGTAATAGTCAGAAACATCCATCATACTTGGCTGTAATCCAGTTCATACTTCTTTTTTTTTCCCTAGCAAAGATTGAACTAAAGAATTATACAATTTTGCAATTAAAATAAGAAGCTTTAATTAAATTGTGTTCTCTTGTTTCTCCTGAGACTACACAATCTTTGAGTTCCCACTGACAATATTTCACACTGACTCACCAGAGGGGTTTATTCCTAGAATTTTTTTGTTATTCTAGTTCTAAATGTTCCATAAGAAGAAAGGAGTGGCTTCAAAGTGAGATTTTCTGTGTGTCCTGAAGTTTTAATCTACTAAGATTTCCAAACACTTAGTAGCTAGAAGAAGTGAAAAAAGGAAAGTCTAATGGCAAGGTTTATAAAATCAATCCAACATTGAACTGCAAAATATTAGTACTGCATAAATTATTATGATGTCATTGGGGTGCATATGCCTTCCCTTTAGCCATTTCACCTATTTTCCCATGATGACCAGAAAAGCAACAGCATCTTCTTGTTCTTAATAACAAAACAAGGCAGTGGTTTACAAACTTCGTCTCTCTCCAGTTAAGTCACGAAGATCTATCCTGTCACTTTCCTCTAACAAACCAGTTCATCTTACAGAGCTGGCAAGTGCTGAATAGTTTTCACCAGGCTTGCCTGTGTAACTGCCTTACAAAGTACTCAGAATTGGGTATCAGTCAAAACAAGCATATGCAAAAATTTACCATTTTAGCAGATGGAGTCAGAAACAGCTCACTTGCATGCAGTAAAAGCCATAATATTTCCACAGCTGGCAAGTTTCCTGTGGTCAAAAGGATTGGAGCTTTTGTTTTCTGAGACAGAAGACGTCAATCAAGCTTTAATTCAGAAAACATTTTGTGTTTCAAATATCAAGGTGCTTTACAGATTTTGCCCCCTCAAAAGACATAACTTAAAGGTTTAAGCTACTTGGAAAGGGAAATTATATCCCTCATCTTCTGTCACACATCCTGAAGCAAAGGCAGTGTTACAGTATAAGCTCAGTTTTGGCTTCTGTGCCTTTTTTTTATAATCAAGCTTTTCTTGATTGCTGTTCTACAGCCAGAGATCTCACCTCTTGCCTCTCCTGACCAATGTAATTGTGTCAACAGAACTCTGCAGTACAGAGGAGATACACTTATGAATTTTATTGTTCTGCTTCTGTGAAGTCCAGTGTAACAGGAGAGTGTGTTATGAAACCAGGCAATAATATTACAGTGTTATGAGTCACTTAATATACACTGGTTTTGTCAAGAGCAAAAACCCTTTATCGGAAACAATGTCTGTTGGAAAGTTAACTATTCCTGATAGCAGGCCCTTAGACTAGAGCTGTCTTGTTTGTGAGGGAGCCAAAATCTTATTATGACACTATGTAAATTGAAGCAGTATTTGTCCACACATTTCCTGACATCAGAACATTTTAAACCAAAAGAAACTTTGCCAGAGCTGAAAACTGTTATGGGGTTGCACTGGTTCCAAAGGATACTTCAAGGGAGGGGATAATTCTTCTCCATCAACCCTTGCATGGCTTGGGGGTAGATACTGACATGAAGTTTATAGCTCTTGCCCTGACACTGAGGTGGATGAAGGATGGCCAAATCCTAGTCAAAATTAGAAAGAATAAAGTCCTGAAATATTATCCCCCATCTGTGTTTTAGCCTCTCCTTAAACTACAAGGTTCAGCTTTACCTCAGAATGTGGATGTTACCACCTCCATGCTAAAGAAGTCAAATGTCATATTTTCCTCCCAATGGGATCTCCTTTTGAAGCAGACATAAACTGAAATTGAGAAAGTTGCCTTGAAATGGATCTGTCACTATCCAGCCCCCTCTATTTTAGTGTGACCTTCTCTTTAAGCACGGGGGTGAACTGAAAATCTGGGTTCTCCTACCAACAGTTGCCACAATGATGGGGCTATTTGGCAAAAAAAAAGGTCAAAATATGTTTCCACATTTCTATGACTGGTAGAGCTTGTTGTTGTTTAGAGGGCATTTTGTCACTTCCAGATGCATGCTATATTATTCAAAGGTAGCATTTCAAAGGAAAATTACTTTCCCTAGTCCTACCTCCCTGTTTTCTGCAGGCTGCTGTTGTACTGCTGCTATGCTCTGTAAAATCTCTGCTAATACCGCTCTCTGGATAAATAGAAAAGATTTATCCCTCTGATTGCATGTTGAAACTGCAGTTGTAAGATTGCTTGACTAAAGTCTAACCACATTCAGGCAAATAAATGACCGGGTTTCAAGGAAGCTATCCATGTATATACTCACAGACTAGATACAGTAGTTAATTCTTCTTAAATATAGTAATCAGAGCAAAACCCACATGAATGTGCTTGCTTTATACAGTCCTGAAGTGTTTGGGCTGACGCACCACTTTGCAAGTGAGCAGTTTTGGCCCTTTGTACAGATAGCAGCTTCTGAAAAGTTTGAAAGTATCCATCCCTCCTCTCTAACGGTCCAGCTGACACAATTACTGGGACTCACACGTGGACATTCAAATGTCCAAATGGACTCAAACTATTTCTACTATCTTTTTCACTTTGCTTTTTTTTTAATTAACTCAAACTTTTTTACTATCCCAGCCATCTAAATTATGGTGGCTATGTATGTCCCAGCTAAATAGGGAAGATGGTGCCTTCCATCCCAAATTTCGTGGATGTAAATGGAACACGTATCAATCCATGCTGCATCATGTCTGCTTTATCTCAAGAAGTCACAATATACTCCTTTCTTTCTCACACTGTTTTTCATCTGATTGGGGAACACTAAAAACAAAACCGCAAAATCCAATTGATTTTAAATTTATTCTTAGCAAACAAAAGCTGAAATTATTATTATTATTATTATTATTTTAAAAGAAAAAAAAAAACAAAACAAAACAAAGTAGAGCTGAGTCCTTGCTGAGTGCAGACCCTGCTGAACCAGGACCACCTGCCTTCATTCTAAATTCACTCTGGCCACTCCTGCTTTCCCACCACCTCTTGCTAATAGCATTAGATATCAGACACCTTCTTAAATTTCCAAAGATCTCCTGTTACTTTTCATTAAAGAAAGAACCCATTGATGCAGGCGAAATTTTTCCCCTCTGGCTAGATAACACAGGACACAACGGTGAACCTCCACAGAGCACAGTACTGGCCTTGACAGGGAGCTGGTTCCTTGTACAATATTTTAACAGAAAAATATGCAAGGAAAAGAAAAACAAAACACAACAAAACAAAAAGGACAGTTACCCTGTGAAATGAAAGCTCTATGATTTAAAAAGCAGCAGTGTGTGTGTGAGGGAAGGGAGGAAGGCTGGGGGATGGGATGGCAGATTTCACTTGCCAGGCCAGGGGTAACGAAAAATTATCCTGATCCAACAGACCATGTGAAAGGATATTACTGGGGTATGAAAAAATTCTTTTGGGGGGACAGAATGTATTTCTCCTGCCCTTTCTCTAAAGCCCTGTTATTTTTCTGTTCTTTGCTTGCATCTGTTAAATGCTGGAATGTCTGCAGGGACGTTTTTAAAAGCTGCACAATGTCAATTAAATTTGCCGAGCAGTATATCTTTTTGGAGTACGTGTGACCTTTTCTGTTTGTCATTTCCTGGGCATCACACCAAGTGATCCTCTTAGGATGCTGGCTTTGTGAAGCAGGCCCACAGCAGCAGGACTGCAGGAACTGCAGGTTTCTGGGACCGCTGCCAACCTCCGGATAATTGCCATCAGCAGGAAAGAGCTAGAAAAGCTTGGCTGAGTCCATCTTTTACAGATAGATTGACCCCTTTCTGCCACTGCAGAATCACAGTCAGAGAGAAACACATATCCAAAAAGAGAGAGATGGGAGGGGAGGAGGGGGGAGAGAGAGGAACGATTACAGCAGGAAGGCTACATCTGATCTGAACAGGGGAGATTTGGAGGTTACGCTCACTGCTTCGCCATCGCCAGTATTTATAACATCTTCTGTTTTAAGACAGACAAATCTGAGAATGGAGCTTAAATGCTGAGCTCTGTTACAGTAAAACTGATGCTTCTGTGTGAGCAGTCAGAGCTCTGAGGGAGGGGTGGGAAGGGTGGGAATTTAGTACCTTCATGTGGTACATCTGCTGGGAAATAACAATTTGAACATATATGCAGCAATCAAGAGAGAGACAATGAATGCATGCTGAAAGCCACCACAGGTGCTTGCTGAGGGGATGGGGGACAGCAAGAGGGAAGAGAAAGGATGCTGCATGCCCACAGTTCAGTAGCTAAGCTGAGGTGCTTTGTACAGCATCAAGAACCGTGATTGCTCTTTATGAAAGCTGGGAGTGGAAAGCAGTGCCCTTAACATCCCTGTGTCCAGCAAGTGGCTGAGTGGGGTAAGTGGTGGTGACATGGCCGGGGAGTGATTGCAGCAAACAAGGTTTCAGATGCATCGCCTCCTCCACGTGCTTGCTCACCTCAGTTACCTGCTGGGTCCAGCCAGTGATGCTGTAAAATACCTGCAGTGGCTGCAGCACAGGAGCCCACAAGCTCAGTGTGGGAATTTCCAAGCAACTGCTGGGATCTCCACCCCAAGCCCGAGCTGCCTACCCTGGTATATCTCAGCTGAGCTGGAAACAGGCAATGGTCAAAGCCTGACTGAAATATCCAACCTCTCCTAGGCAATCCCAAACTATAAGATGCAGGAGCAATTCTCTCCCTACATGGAAAATGAGATGAGTGGGTTATGGGGGTAAACAGTTGTCCTTCACTTCAGTTGTGTGATCTGCTAGGTATGCGAACTGCGGTTCTGCTGTCCCTCTCCTCTCTTGGAGGAAAATCCTTCCATCATTCACTGAACTGCATTTATCATGTAGAAATTCTGAGCCACAAAAATGTATAACAATATATTTGAGCTCTGAAAATCAAGATCTTTGTGGAAAACAAAGCTTCTGGGACAAAATCTCTCTTCTGTGTTTAGGTCAGTGCAGCCTTGTATTAATATTAAGATGTTTGATGCAGATTAAGATGCTTGATTAAGATGAAGGACGTAACACCCAAATTCATTCACTAGCAATGCTTCTTCTTCTCTTTCCTCACCCATGATCTATCCCTCAGTTGCCAACATAAATAATACTCATATTACAGTAATGTCCTGTGGCTCCAAACTGGGGGAACTTCACTGCATAAGGTGCTGAGCAAACATGTATGGAGGCACAATCCTGTCAAATGTTATCCAGGTCATAAAATCTGTGTCTATATTCCTCCCTGCAGAGAACACGCTCAGCTCGGCAAATGCTTGGCCTGCTTCTGTATGTGACACTGAATGTCAGTGAGTGACATCTCACAGATGATACTTTATTGGTAGAGCAGGTGCTGGTGGCAAGAACTATATTTATACAGCAGAGGTCTAAAAATGGCTCTGTGCTTAACAGGTCTCAGTCACTTCCAGATCAGATCTGAGTCTTTCGTAAGACCTTTCTCCCCTTCCTTCACTGCTCACAAACTTTCACCAGAATGAGAAAGCCAAGGGGTGCTTCCCCGGATCCCCAGCAGAAAATACAGGATACAGAATCCATATCCTTTACAGGAAAGGACGTGTGCCTGTCAGAGGAGTTTCCAGACCCATACATCACAGAGCAATCTTTTTCACAGGATAGAAGGCAAACCCTGTAACATCCTCACTGCAGCAGCTTCTGGTTGTCACAGCCCCAGATTTCCAGTAGTCAAGAGCACATGAACACATCATCATGAACCAAGCAAAACTGTGCATTTTTGGCATGTCACCCCTCTGTGATAACACTGCCTACACAGACCCAGTCCAGAGGAAAATGTGAGATAACTTCTGTTGGAGTGGCAGGAGTAAGCACATGTGTGCAGTGCTCTCTGGAGGATACTGGACTACCCTGGGGTCACTTCTCTGTTTGCCCTTGTCCTGCTACATTTTCTCTCATAAGCACCCTAAGCTGTCAAAGCAGTTTGCACTCCAGGCAAAAGGCACACTTCTGGGAGCCAGAGGGTAATTTGGATCTCTTCAAATGATGTCCAGCCACCAGCACACCATCTGCAACGTTTGGGATTTGATGACTGACCTTAAAGCTACACTTTTATATGAATGTCTTTCCAGCTGTTAGAATCCAACACCCTGTGCAGAGGTTAAGTATGGATTTACACAGAGAACATCCTCGACAAGGCGGAGAAGCAGCTGAGGCATTTTAGTCTGTGCCCAAGATGTAAGTTTGATTTTGTTTTCCTGCAGGTAGGCTTCATATGATCCACCTGTGGATATGTGCTGGGTGCAAGAAAAGGTGATGAGATACTGGTCTACTGGCCAAAAAAAACGCTGCTTTTTGCTCAAGTTAAATTGAAAAGTATTGCCAGACCTCAGCTTGTAATATGCTATTTAATTACACTTTCCACATGCTGCCTAGAGTAATCCTAGTCTGAGTGTGGTCCATGGTAAATACGAGGGACCAAACTTTAAACTTACATCAGGAAACCCATTTGGTCATTCCTCAGAAACTAAACAACAGGGAGTTTTTTTAAAATTTTTAAGAAACTATGTTGTGGCTGCAGGACCTGTCAGCGTCAACAAAGTCATTCACTGTTGTAGGTAACATATAAAACCTCTATATTTCATTTTGTTTCCATTTTCCACCTCCACTTGCAGCCGAGGCATGTGAATGATCAGAATAGTCTCACTGAAATCTGGAGGACAACTCGTGGGCTTAGAGGGAGGCACATGGTGGAGGGCTTTACCAAATCACCCTCCAACACCAGATGCTGGAAGGCACAGCGTTGGTAGCTGCTGGCAGCTGACCTGAAGAAGTTAAGCTTAGCAGTGAATGGAGCCCCCCAGGCTATGCAGCTAAGCTTCCTTTCCTCTCTTTGGCACAAAATATTTTAAAAGAAACTGAGACCAGCAGGTTTTCCCAAGCCAACAAAAACAAAAGCACTTGCAGCACGGTGAGGTGCAGCATGCCTGCCTGACTCCAGCCTGCTATGCCAGGGAATCAGAGGGATGGATGGCTGATGAACAGCAATTGAAAGGTGGGCACAGAGGCCACAGCACCATGGCTGAGGTTCAAGTCCAGACCAATGAGACATCCACAAGAACTATTGCAATTGTCAGCAGTGGAGAAATGTAATTTGTGGTTTGCAGCCTAGCTCCTTAAAATAGAACAAACAACCAGCAACAACAACAACAAAAAAAAGGAAATACCTCATCTGTTTTAGCTACCTGGCCAGGGAATGGCTGCCATATAATGTTGATATAAACCCCACAGGTCAGGCAAGTTCCACTGGATGGGTTTGATCAAGGACTAGTGCATCTTTAGGAATGTGAGTCAACTGGAAACAGATGTTTTCTTTCTGTGGTTCTGTAGAAGCAAAAGTCCCTCCCCTCTGTCCTTTTGCCATCTCTTCTAATCTTCAGATATATTTCTAATACATTTTTTCATCTCATTTTACCCGTGTGTGTTAAAGCATTCCTGCTGTACACTCCTCAACTGGAGGGAAATGAAAGAGAGAAAATGCCAGCAGATCAGTCCACAAATAGCCAAACCACTTACAAACCTGCCATCAACAAACTCTTCTCAGAAAACTTCCTTTCTCAGTGGAAATCCCAGCCTCACCCACTAAAGTCCTTCCCAAAAGCACTTAAATTGGCACAGTGTTCTGATTGTATTAAGAAATTTAGGTTATTCCAGAACAAGAAAGAACAGAAAAAAGCCCTGAGCCCTTTGGATAAAGTGACCTTCTTGGAGCTCTGTTGCTGTCAAGAAAGGGGAATCAAGAAAGGGGGACTCAGTTTAGACACTTTAGTGACACTCCACTGCAGCGGGCAAGTCTGTCGGAGAGTCCACACCTGAGACAAGGAAAATTCACCTGGAGTTATTTTCTTTTTTACATTGTTTAGAAGAAAGAGACACCCATTCCCCCTCCACTGCTGCAATTCTCTGTCAGGTTCCTCTCATGCAGAACCATCCAGACAAGTACCACCAACCAACCCTGCATCCTTCCTGCTCTGGTCCTCCTCCTGGACTGGGTGTCAAACTCTGTCCTAGGATGGTTTCTGCTGACATAGCAAGTCTGCCTGTAAAATTTACCCCCAGTCATTCTGCTTTAATGCCCTTTTTGCATCTGATCTCCCACTATCACTGATACAGATCTACCAGTACTACCAATCTACTCACATCTGCTCACCCTCTGGTATTCAGGATGACAAGTCATTCCACCTTTCCTCATCCAAATTCCTCCTTACTGCTCACACTGTCATTGCCAAAATAAGGTAATTAAGGTTCAGTTGGATCAGTTATGTGTTCTTGTTATAAGTTATGGCACTGCAAGAGCTGTTCCTGGGCAGGAAAGAATAGAAAAGGGGGAAAAAATTACTTCTTATTTGTATTTTGGAGGGAAATCTAGGACATATGAGAGGGTGTGCTCAGACCATATTCATCTTCATCTCAAGTGAAGTCCAAAGTGTGGGGAGGGATATGAAACATCCCTCAAGAAGGAGAAAAAGCCAAGGCAGAATATCAGGCTTCAGATGCAAATAATTGAAAAATGCTTGTCCTAGGGCCTGGCAGGGATCATAAAGAGTTTGTCACCACTCTGATGGCCCCTAACTCTTACTGGGTTGAGTAAAACCATGTGTGGGACAATTTGTTAAAGAGGTCTTTTGTTAGAAAGAAGTATTTTTATGAAGGAGAGTAAGATGTGCCTTGTTCCCCCAACTATCTGTACCCTTCTCCTCGTGTTTCCACTTGTGTCTGTACACACCAAAGCCCTGTACACACCAAAGTTACCCACAGCTCTGACTCGAGTCAGTGAGCCACTGGCTCCCTGGAAACTGGTGAGAAGAGACCTGTGGGTGCTCAGGAAACCTTTGGAGAGTCTACATGAAGCTTCAAGGTTAAAAGAAGACCAGAAAGAAAGCAAGTCATTTGTGATTTTGCAGCATAAGGGTCACATGTGAAATTTCCTGATCTCTACTCTCTTTTGGGGTCTGTTCTTTATCTCTTTATAAAGGAAAATTAAAAATAAGTTTCCATTTCATTCCTTTTCTCATCAGAACTGGGCTGATGGACAAGCAAATTAATTTACAAAATGGTGAAATGTTTCTTTCTCACTCATCCTAGGTTAAGTATGAAAATCTAACCTTCTTGTTCTCAGCTATCCAGGTCCCTCCCTTTCTCATGCAATAAATGAACAAAAAAATCCCTACCTGTTACCTCTCTCCCTTTCAAATTTCTCTTCAAGTTAGGAGAGGCAAATAATGACCTACTGCAAGAGCGGGTAATCAATTATAGTCAAAATGGCAAAAGCAAAATATTTCTCCTCTAAATATGTTGTTTTTCACTTTGTGTGTCTTGGCAGTTTAACCCTCTGAAAACACCCACCTGAATTCTCTGCACTCAACAGAGCAGCCCAAGGATAAACCCTCCAGTAAATCCTATGTGGCTGAAGATATAGGAGCCTGACTGTGAGTAGAAACATTTTAAATATGATTGCTATACCTGTTAGTAACCAAAGAGCCCTTTTGGAGCAAATAATTTTTCTTGGAAACATCTGAATCTAATCATCCGAGCCTGGGAGCCCACGTTTAGGTAATACCACTGCTCTCCTCTCTGCATTGTCTGTCCCCTGCCTCAAAAGAAAAGAGTTTGCCCTGTCCATCCATCATTTAAATGGTAATGAGCTAAATGAATTCCACCTCACTTCTGAGCTTCAGAGTAAGCTTGGGTTTATTTATTCATTTAAAGGCATGGGAACCGGTTTGACATTGCTGAAACATGTCCCAGATTTATGGAAAATAAAACTGTACTAATCTGGTGCGTTTATTAGCTTTTCTGTCGGATGCCTCCTTGAGTATTCAGAGATGTGAGTTTGCCCTGCAGTTCTGTTCTGACTGGAACAGCATCTCCTGAAATGTAAATGTTATCTTAAGGTCATATGCTGATGAAAACCCCTGTTTTGCCAAAGTCTAATTTCTTGGTCATTTGACAAAGCAGCTGCTGTGCAGTTGCAGGGCACAAAGAAAGCTATGAAAGATGGATAAGTTACATGTTTGATTTGGCATATATTATACTGCTTATAAAGATAAAAATTACGAGGGATTATTATTTTTCCTGATTTAGCTCAGTAAATAAAAGACCTCTCGTGAATATATACACAGGAACGATACTTTTGAGTGAAATTGTTCAGCTTCACCTTATGCAGTCCTCTGAGCACTTCTGTGAACGCATTTTAAAGGGTCAACACAAATATCCTAGTGTGTGATACAATTTATTTGCAGCATCATAGATTGGGATGGAGAAAAATTCCTGATTTGGAGGAGAATACAGAGATTAGACATTTGTAAATGTTATGTGACAATAAGCTCTGCAGCTGATGCACATTAAGGAAAATAAAAATTACAAGGTTTAGGTAACCAACAGCTGGTGTCAGCTGGTACGGTACCACATCAGTGCCTCCAAGGTCTGTGAAGATTATTTTTTACCATCTGGAGGCTATCTAGCATTGGTCAATGTCAGAAGTACAATACTGAGGGCTTCTGCTGCTGCTTTGACAAACCAGGACAAATGCTCACTTGTGCAAGTGGGGAGCATGCGGTGTGGAGAAAGACAATAATGTGACATGTTTTAGGAGGTGGTGCTGTCATATCTGGTCATTTCAGGCTTTTTTTAGTGTGTGAGAAAGCACTGACTGGGGAATCACAGTGCAGGGATGTGAGTTTTGGGTCACACAGAGCTCTGTGTCCAGGAAGAGCTGGACCATTCGAGTTGTAACAGGGTTTGGTCTCCATGTTTGAGCTGTGAGGAGTCAGTTCTGGAAGTGGAGATGCGCCTGAGAGCTCAGTGTCTGGTGATGGATGGGGAGGAAAGTGTTGCCTGCACAGTGTTTGACCTTCATCTTGCAAGGATAAATGTCAAATATCCTCAGAGAAATATCAGCAGCGTTTTCTCTCACCAAAAATTCCTCTAATTCGGGAATAATTGGTACTTTGCAACAAATAATTAAGAAACCCCTGGAGTTGTTTTTTTTTCCTCCCTTCCTCCTCTTCTGTTTTCTTTTCCTCCCTTTTTAGTTATGAAGTTCAGAGAGGTTCCAAGTGACAAAGACAATTTAGCATTTCAGATAAGACTTTACTTATGCAGCGCATCCAGCATACATTTACATATTAACCCTGTCACACCCAAGGAGGTAGGAGAGTTGCCCCAGTGAGAAATAAGTATAAGTAATAAAGAAGAACTCATTTTCAGATAAGAAATTCACTCAGAAAGAATAAGATTAATTCAATATTCAAAGAAAGATACATTCTTCTAAAAATTTGTCTAGTAGGCTGGCAGGGCATCTCCCTTTCCCTATTACTTACAACTTTGACAATTAATATCTCAAAATTTAGTTTCCAGATCAAGATTTGGGATCAAAACACCTCTTGGATATATTTTAAAGACCAGGCCAAGCATCCTGTGTTTAGTGATTGCATCATTCATTTCAGGGATGTGTGGTCCTCCCAGTCAGCTGCAGACAAAGAAGGACTTCCCTGCTTTAGGACAAATGAGGGTTTTTTGCAAGGCATTGGGTGGGACTTCATCTTTTCTCAAGGAAGTTTTCCCTGCTTGCTTGTGACTGCCACTAATCTACTAAAAGACCACAGGAATAGCAACTCACCTTGCTGTGTGCCTCAGTTTCCCAACACAATATCGTTCACCTTCCTTATAGAGGACTCTTTTTTTATTCACAAATGAAAAATATTTATTAATAATCAAGAGCAAATACAGGCTGGGTGAAGAATGGATTGAGAGCAGCCCTGGGGTGGGATGTTGGTGGATGAGAAGCTTGTCATCACCTGGTAAAGTGCAGTGACAGCCCAGAAACCCCTTGTGCCCTGGGCTGATCCCACAGAGTGGGCAGCAGAAGAGGGGGAGATTCTGCCCCTCTGCCCCCTCAGGTGAGACCCCCCTGCAGAGCTGCCTCCAGCCCTGGGGAACAACAGCACAGGGATGTGGAGCTCTTGTGACAAGCCCAGAAGTCCAGAGGTGGCCACAAAGCTGATCAGAGTGATGGAGCACCTCTCCCTCACAGCAAAGGGTTGATTTAAGGTCCCTTCCAGCCCAAATCATTGGAGGATTCTGTGACAGCTTCAGCTGTCAGCCCACCCAGCTGACCTGCTGCAGTCTCCATGGGATGGGATGGTACTGCCTGCAGTTCTTTATCTCAGTACAGGCCTCTACCATGATAAGAACATACTTCACTTTGTGTGTCTCTTACAAAATTTAGTTCACATGCTGAGGTTTCCTGCTCTTGCAATTTGCTTTTTTGAATTAGCCAAGATACCTCTCTGTGACACATAATTCTTGTGAAACTCCTAAAAAATAAGTAACTAACTAAATAAATAAGCAGGCTGGAATTCATTACTGAAATCAAGTAACAGCCCAGCAGAAAATTCAGCAATAAAACATCCGTGTTGTAAACCAACAATATTTGCAGTAAACCATGAGCTGAGAGAAGGCTTGATATAATAGGTTCTTCCACTCATGAAATGCCATAACTTGGCTGTCAAAAATACAGCAAGCCACAAACTGAGCTAAAAGAGAATTGCTGCAAGGTAACTGCACAGCACCTTGTCCTTGCTTAAGGTAATCCCTCTTTGGACAGAGCACATTCCTTCTCCAGAGCTCCAAGTATGGAAAGGAGAGATCACCAAAGGAGCCTGGTGATGAAGTAAGGTTTATGTACATCTTCTCTACCTACACAGGCTTTATGTCACCCTCATGGTCCCAAAATATCCACTTAACATCCAGCTAATTTTAGGGGTAAAAAGTGAATGATATGGCTCTCCTCATTATGGTTTTTGTACATAATTCCTCTGCCCCTCCAGCATTTACACTCTGGATCTTTTTCCATTGCTATATAGAGCTCTGCTCTTTGCCATCCCCAGGATGTGGGGATTTTAAGGCCAAAGGATCATCTTGCCTAGATCACCTATGTCACAGGTTACTAAGTTTCACCCAACTGCTCCCAAGATTGATTCCAGTAATTGATGTCCAGTGAAAATTCTCTTCCAGAGAGACATCCAACTTTGATTTCCAGGAAGGGTGAAACAGAGAACATGCTGCTTTCCTTAGCAGTTTGTTCTGGCTTGTGATCTTCCCCACTCCAAATCACACTGGTCCCCTTCTGTCTGATGAAAGAGCCCTTTTCCAAACGTGTTCTTCTCTTCATACAAATATTTCCCCAGTAGTCGAATTACCTCTCTAACTCCTTGTCCAAGTAGGCAGCACAAGTTTGAAAGGCCTCTTTTTCACACTCTCAGGAATTTTCTGCTGTTCTTGTCTGGAGCTTTTCTGACATTTCTTTGGGTTTTAATCTTTTGGTTTGTTTTGGTTTTTAATTTGCATTCTTAATAGAAAACAAATTGGGATGCATGCAGCATAACCATTTCACTCACCCTGATTTTTTGCAGATGTAAGTACCTATAGATTTAGATGCATCTTGGCTCTGCAGACTAGTAGCCATAGGAGCATTTATTCTGTAGTAGTGTGGGCTGTGCTTTCAAGTAGATTCAGTGGACTAAAGCCAGTAAAGTAAAAACAGGTGGAGAGAAATCAGAATTGGGATGTGTCAGAAACTTGGAATTAATCAGGGTCTTGCATAGGCATGCAGAGTGAAAAACCCGGTGAGGCTGGTAGACTTGCTTGCCTTATCTAAATCTAAATTAATGTTCAGCTCTTAGTGGAGACCTGCTGCCCTGAACTCATGGTCAGACAGAGGCTCCTGCCTGCTCCAAGATCTTTGCTGAAAATTTGATCTCTGGACCACAGGTAAAACCTAGTTCCAAACAGGCTGGGCTCTTTTAGTATTACCTACAGCAGAGACTTTAATTCTTTGATCACATTGTCATTTATATCTTCAAGCAGTATCATTCATCCCCACTCATTCAGGAATTCATCGTGTTGCATTTATAGCACGTTCCTTGTTCACTGACTGTGTCACTTAGTCAAGATTTTAATTAAAATACTTTCACATGTATTGCTATGAAGGCATAGTTTCTGTGGCTTGAGCTCCCTGGTTCTCCTTTCCCAGATTTTTGTCCAGGGCACAACAGGCTTTACACAACACAGCACCACTGCTGGTAGTGGGGGGCTGGAAGATACCCTTCAGACCAGGATCAGCCACCTCTCCTGGCATCTCCCTTCTGACATCTCAGCATCATCTCTCTCCATTCTGGGATCCCTTTGTGCCCTGGAAAAACGAAGAATGTTGAGAGTCTCAGCATGGGGTAGAGCTCAGGCTGAGTTGCTCACCCATCACAACCTGTCCTGTATAAGCACCCCTCACAATCCTTGCCTGCTGGAGGGTTGTCCCTTTCCTACACATGAAGCCTCATAACTGTGTGATAGGAACAAGAAACATTCCATGTTCCTGCATGGACTGCATGTTCTTGCTGTTGGCTGTGTTAAAACATGTTTTGCCCAAATAATCTGAGCTTCACCAGTGATCTGGCTTGCACAGACCCTGCAGTTATTTATACTTCTGCTAATCTTCACGAGCTGCAAATTCCAGCAGCGGTGACTTTATATCTAATCCCGGATTACTGATGAAAACATCCCGTAGCCCCAAGCATAGGTCTGATTCTGTGGAGACACTGCTCAAAATGGCCCTAGTTGATGATAATTTATCTGAATTTTTGGACCTATTATTTCTCCTTTTGTCAGTTGGCATCATTCTATGGGGCTTCCCCCCCCCCCCCCCCCGCCCCCCATCCCATCACCTTCCATTGTCTTTTCCTTTGAAAACTAAAACTGTGATGTTCAGCAATGTTATTTTCTACATCAGCTTGCTGGCAGCTCTGTTAGGAGTAGTGGGTTCTTATCCATGGGAAAGCATGTGATTATTCTGAGCCACAATGTAAATTGAAAGGTAGAGGCCATTTCCTATGTTCTGACATAAATACAATCCATGACAATAAAATATAAATACACATAAATAGAAGCTGGTTCATCAGAACTCATCAGTTCTTTTTATAGGTTTTGGATATATATTGCAGATAGGTTTGAGGTTTATGCTTGGTTTAATTTTTAGCACTGTTCTTAAATAAACGGATTGAATCTGTCTATGTGTTTTGCTTTAGCAGTGTGGTGTTAAACACATCCAAAATTTTTTAGTCAAGTAAAGATTTAACTTTGCCCAAAAAAAACCCCAACCCACAGAACTGTAGAAACAGCCAAATATTGTAGCCATTCCCCAAATAGGGTGTTAGGATTTGGCTATAAACCTAATCTGTTTAATATGGTTTGGGTTTATGCAGTAGGTCATGGTGGTTAATGTTTAGTGAGCTGAAACAAGAATGGAAGAAAATTATAATGGAAAAGATTGGTTTGAAAAAAACAACTCTTCATAGATGACTATGAGGGGATGATTGGACTCGTGGTGTGTATCACATATTTTGGCTAAGCTGGGCTTTGAAAGCCTTTCAGCTGAGATAAGCATGATCATCCAAGCAGGGCTTTTTAGCTCAAAACACTCCTAATGCTGGACTATTGGCATGAGGTGGTGACAGCTGCAGAAGACAGAGGGGGAGAAAGCAGGGGGAGAAAGCTAACTTTGATATGGGGAGCAGCAGCCCAGGAGAGACAGCATGGCCTAAATCAGTCTGGTGTGACTTGGCAGGGGGGGTATATGGTCCAACCATGAGCTTGAGTCCCCAGCACTGCCACCCCTCCCTCTCCTCTTCTGTCTGTGCCACCACAGGCTCTCCTCTGCTGCTTTCCAGCAGTTTATACAATCACATAATATCCTGAACTGGGAGGGGCCCTCAAGTTTTTTATCCTGTTCACCACCAGGGACATGTCTCCACCACGCCAATACACCAACTTTGGGACCCCAAAGCCCAACAGCCAGGGGAATATGGAGATAAATGCAGATTCATTAAACTCAGGGCACTGATTATGTGAGATATTGATGATGCTTCTGTGGCTAGATTAGTTTCTCTCTGTACCAACCTCCAAAGAGCCCATATATAGACGGGTTCTAGAAATTATGCACCATAGTCACATGGGAGAATCCAAACTATCCTCCCTGTATAAAATGCAGAGGAGAAGATATGGCCCATGTGGTGATAAACATGCCTACACACCAATCAACATCAACTCCTCTGTTTCTGTGTACCTTTGAATGACCTGATGTCCCCGTGGGGTAGCCAGGGAGCAATCTGCTCCCAAATACTGCCTTTTGCTTTGCCTCTGGATTCATGGAAGGTCCTCCAGAAGGTCCTCCAGAAGGTCCTCCAGCCTCGCCACGTGGCTCAGGTGTGGGGTCTCAGCTGAGATGAATGATAGCCAGCTCTCAGTTTAAGTGGTGAGTTGGGACAGGTTGAAAAAAGAGTCTTGTGAACTCAGTGCATAAAACTTGGGGAGAACAATCACATTTTAAGTTACTTTCAGGTCCAACTGGTTATAATGTTCTTATATTCTAATGCCACCTCCAAGCCATGAAAGGGCTTTTCCTCAGTCTGTTTTCTGCTGGAGGAAGGATCTCAGGGGAAACACCTGAGAAAGTGGAAGAATCATTTCCTTTGACTCCATCCTCTACCCTGGAACTTACGTGCTAAAACCCTTCCAAGCACAGCAGAACTGGTTTAAAAAGGTTTCTGAAAGAAATAAAATAAAGTAATAAAATAATTCTTTTTAACATCAGTGCCTGCTCATCACAACCTGTTCAAAGGTATTTTTCGTCTGACACCTGGAACACCTAACAGGGGGGTGAGTGATTTTGAAAAATATTCTTAGTTAATGATATAACAAATACCTGATGTGCTAGACCTGAGATAACACCTCAAGACCTGACTTTTTTGAGGCACAGATTCACATTTAGTCCCACAAGGGCTCTTATTTTTTTTTAAGAAGTCTTGTCATGCCCTTGACACGGCACAAGTATGAACAGATTCCCTTCTCTGGTTTGTTGCAAAGCCACCTTTATTTCACAAATCAGTTGTAGAGCTGTTATTAAAAAGCAACACTCTAATCAATGGTGTAGACGCAGCTCCCACATCTTTCAGATCCCGTTTCTACCTTCCCTTCCTTATCCGCTCTGACAACATTTAACTGTGTCAAAAGCCCAACTTTTAGCGACACAATTTCCTTTCCCCTTGAATCTTTCAGTGCAAGAAGAGCTTTGCTTTTATAAAGACATGTGGTTTAGTCCTCAAGTCATCGAGGAAGATCACTGGCATCTCAAGTGCAGCGTCCCACCTCCAAGCCAGCAGCAATGTGCTGGAGAAGCCCTTAGCCCATCGTATGTTCCTTGATGTTCTGGACTCATGGTCTCGGGGGAACCCATTAGCATTTACACTTTCAGGCAGTTCTCTCCTCCCCTGTTAACAATTACCCAGGGAGGGGATAATTAAAATAGGTTCTGAGGCTATGAAGAACCTCTGTCCGCCTTCGCTACTTACAGAGCCAAATGAGAACTTTAATATAGATTTGGAGACAACTCCTGAAGGGTTTTGCACCTTTGTCATGTTCTTGTTGTCATTAAGCACAATCTAATCCTCCATTTCATTTCATTAACCTGAACAGAGGCAAATTTTGAAATGTGACTGCAACACAGCACCAGTAAAATTTCCCTGGATACCTGATAGAGTTCTTTCATTATAAAGCAGATAATGTCATGGGGATAGACAAGAATGCAGGAATTAGTAACTGGTTAGCACAGATTTCCTACAGCATTCCATCCAAATTACTGAATCTCTCTATCTTGATTTTATAACATAAAATGGAAAATTTTCTTTCATCCAGTCATCAGTTAAAGAGATTTTGAGCAGGGATGTGTTCTCTGCCACGCGTGTTTGCCCTGCGCTGCAAACAACAAACAACAGCACCAGAAATACCAGGTCTGTGACTGAGCCATTTTGGTTGGGCAAGACAGGAAAGCACACAGGTTAACGTGCTGTGTGAGATGTATTTTAGCAAGACTTAGTGATGGCTTTGAGAGCCATCACAGAGCTGCTCATCACTGCCTGGTGTGAGTGTGCCCGCAGCGATCACTGCTGATGGCCTCTTGACACTCCAGCAAAATAATATAGCAGTCAGTGTTCATGGCACAGGAGCCTTGCTGCAAAAATGGTATGGGAAGTCTCATGGCATTTTAGGAAGAGCTGATTTAAATTCAGGCTCAAACACCTTCACAGTGTGTCCTTTTTTAAATCTGAACTGAGGTGGCTTGCACTGGGTTTGTGCTACCCATTGCACTCCCAGGAGTCTGCAATGGGAGCAAGGGGACACGTGCAATGCTCTGTGCACAGCCTGGCCCCTGGATTGGAAATCTTTGGCCTGTCTCCCTTAGAAGATTACAAAGATTGGAAATCTTTGGCCTGCCTCCCTTAAAAGCTGTCATTCAATTCAACTTAAGGGAGGGTAAAAAAGAGCAGATGAAGCAATCGAATATAAATATGCCTCCCATTTCTCAAGATTTGATCTTTTTTAACTAAAGCCTATATTATTCATGTGCTATATATTTTATTGCTGTTAGTTTCAAAGCTGTTTGAAATCACAGATCAGTCCCTCAACCACGATGTCTTTATTATGCGTACATAAATCATGCATAGAAGGGCCCTGACAGTTGACGGCGTAAACTCTCAGGAAGCAAAGCCCCTAAGCCATGTAAAAAATGTATGTCGCAGAAAAAGGAGTATGTCATCTTTATTTCCTTTTTATGGACATTTTTGTCTTGTCATTATCAAGGAAGGTTTTGTGGTTTTTGGTTGGTGTTTTTTTTTCTTTTCCCCTGCCCCTGTATTTCTATTTAAATGTAGTTAGCGCAGAGGTAATTTGCAATGGTATTTCAATGACACAAATGGAGTACACTTCCCCACATCTGCCTGCATCTTCAAGGATGAGCGTGTTGTAATTATTCAGTTCCAGTTTCATTAACAGCTCTGCTGTGCCCAATATGGTTCATAAGTATTCTGGTGAAATGCAGGACAAAGTTCATTGAATTGTCAGGAGCATTTGGGTGATATAGGACTCATGCAAATTATATTAGAGTTGGGTTGTTTTGAAGCCGTAGGTTCCTTGCAAGATTTGATCAGATTATTGGGGGGGGGGGGTGGGGTGTTGAGCAGAATAAAAAGCAGAAGCCGTTATTGTGCTGTAGCTGATAATCAGAAAAAAAAGAAACAAAAAAAAAAAAGAAAAAGGCTAAGAAGTGGAAATATTTAGCTAAGAATATAAAATAAAAAAATAAAAATAAAAAAAACCTACTGGAATTTCCAGTTGAAATTTTCGGTTTCTCGAAGATGTATTTCTCTTCACTTGCTTGACTCTTTTTTATAGGGGGAGCAGTTCAGTGAATGTACATCTTTAATAAAAAAAATTTTTTTGGTGAAAAGTTTGGTGATAGTAATAAGTAGTAAATGGTAGCAGATAAAACCTGAAAGGAATCTTTTGTTCAGAGAGCAGAGAATAACCTTCCAAATAGGAAATTGGAGAAACTACCTACTGAAGCAGTGGACAGTGAATGCCTGTCTGTATGCTGGGCTAAGGACCAAATTTTTTAAATAAATAAATAAATAAGAAGTGACTGTCCAAAAATTAATTTATTTTTTCCTGCTATGAACATTCATACACTGAGCTTTCAAAAGCAGGGCACTGTAAACAGACTGGTGATCCCACATTTCAACACCTGAAGAGCAGTAAACACCTACCAGCTACCCTGCCTATTCCTATGTTTACTGGAGTTTAGGGTGTTGTCCTGTGTGTTGCCACTGCCTGGTGAGAAGGTACCTCCTAACTGATGTGTGTGGAAAAAATTGCACTTTTTTTCCCAAGCAGCTCATCAGCTTTGAGCTGAGTACATCCCCCTCTGCTCACAACCATCTTCCACATCCATCTTACTGCTGTGTGATGCCTCCCTTTACTGAGCAACTAAGGCTACTTTACTCTAGCTGCAGGATAAGACAGGCACATATATAGTCATCAAGAGGGAAATAAAAGCTCATCCTTCAGGAAAACTCTCTTCACCCAGGGGGTGGTCAGGTACTAGAGCAAGCTCCCCAATGAAGTGGACACAGCCCCAAGTCTGCCAGAGTTCCAGGAATGTTTGGACAACACCCTCAGGTAGATGGTAGGATTGTTGGTGTTGTTCTGTGAAGGGCCAGGAGTTGGATTTGATGATCCTTGTGGCTTCCTTCTTATTGAGGATGTTCTATGATTCCTCCTTTGTTCCCTCTCAACTCTTCGTGGCGTTGCTGATATCTCGCTCCTGGCTCCTCCTCACTGCTCCAATGCTCAGTGGTCAAGATGGGCGATTCACCAGAGCAAAAATGAGCCCAGATAAAATAGCTCTTGTTAGGTCAGAATTCAAAGAATCACAGAGTCATTAACTGTCATGGACCTCTAAGGTCATATAGTCCGAACGTTAACCCAGCACCACCATGTTCACCACTAATTCATCTCATTCCTCTCCTTCTGATGGAGTCAATGTGTTCACCACTCATTCATCTCATTCCTCTGCTTCTGATGGACTCCCTGTTTCTCTGCAAAATCTTAGCACTAGAGACTTTTGCTCACAGAAGTCCTCCCCACTGTGTCTCGGCTCATTGGGGAATCCTTTTTGGGATGAAGCTAAAGAGAACAGGGAGCAGTGAGCGAACACCATGCTGTCTGTCTCCTGAGAGAAACAGACAGAGAAAAGAGCAGCAGATATACAATTCTGTCTGTGGGGGGAAATTCATAACCAGCTGAG
This sequence comes from Pyrocephalus nanus, assembly GCA_038380795.1. NCBI lineage: Eukaryota > Metazoa > Chordata > Aves > Passeriformes > Tyrannidae > Pyrocephalus > Pyrocephalus nanus. Next base: position 2,948,732 of record CM076263.1, on the reverse strand, counting down.
ATGTTTGTTACTGCTTTTATCCTCTTACCTATGCAAATTAGAGGGGTTCAGAATTAAACGGAAGTGCGTTTGAAGGAAATCTGAAAGCAGGATCTGTTTCATATGCTAGTCCTGCTCTCTTCCTTTGGAAAGGCACCTGTGGATAGATTTTCATTAATAATTTCACCCTGTCTCTTCTCTGATGTAAATTTACAAGCAAGAAGAAGGAAAAATGCCAAATCAAATGTTGCAGGCAGACTGGTGAGATAATTAGCATATGATGCATAAGAAAGAATCCCAAGAAGCAAAGCTAGAAGTACATGTACCTATTTGTGACAGCCTTTGGGGGAAGATTCAATTCACTGAGGATCAGCTGTGTTTGCATTTTGCTCTTTCCTTCTCTCACGAACTGAATCTCTCCTAGGAACGTCCTTTTTCCTTAAGCTTTTGAACTGATGAAGTACCTGCAAGAAAGAGGGGGGGGGAAGGCAACTTTAAAATAGATAAGCTGCTTATCTCTTTAGTTGACGTGAATTTGCTGCTGTGTGGAGGAGGATGCTATCAAAACCAGAAGTTTAGAAGTTAATAATGCTGGAAAAGTTTCTAGATGTGCATCACCAGTACATAACTTGTGCTGCATGTTATTCTCTATATTGCTCCTAAATCACTGCTGGAGATAAGATTAATCCAGGTACATTGAATTTTCTTTTTCAAAAGTTATTTGTGGTGTTTAGCTGAGAAAAAAGGACTTCTGTGATCATACTTTGTGCCTGTCCAGCTACCTGACATTCTCTTTCAATAACCTGTAAACCCACAGATCAACTTTGTCAGAAGGGCAGAGGTCTCAAAGATATTAAATTTCAGTGTTTTTCATGAAATCAGAAGCTTTCCTCTTCAGTTCTAGCCATACTCTGGCCTTTATCCGTGAAATTACTGGTCACCAATCAGCACATGAGTTTCTAAGAGCCACAAGTGCTGCTTCTTGCTAATTGGGACTCAGAGGAAGGATTAAAGAGTGCTCAGAATTACAGCAATTGGGGATTGCATTCCCTTGGCAGCACCTGGGGGACAGAAGGAACTCAGGTAGCTGAGGTCATTCCGACGGGGTGGAAGGAAAACATGACACAAATCCAGAAGAAACTACACTTTTTAAATACCTCAGTTCATTCAGAAACCCCTTTTTTTCAGAGGCATTTGATTCAAGACCTGTGAATATTACAGCAAAAATTCCCAGTGGCTTCTGGGATCTGCTCAGGGCTGGGGAAAGATTTATGAAAACAGCAGCCATTCATTAAAAAAGAATTTTGAGAGATGCTTAGTGCTGACATTGTGACTTGGTTTATTGTACAAATAAATAGTTATTTGAACAAGAAAGCCATCTTTGGACTTCAACAGGAAACAAAATACTATATTTAGAGGGTAAAAGATAGATATCGGCTTACTGTCACAGACAAATTTAAATAGCAAATATTGCATTTTAATCATCCTTACTTTAAACAAGGTCTTTGATTTGGTGACTTTCTGTGTTTTCCTATGGTTTTAAAAAATCAAATCTGTTTTAGGAGACAAAATACCACTAACTGTGACTTGAATAGTGATGAGATCCAACACCAACCTGTTGCTTTCCAAGACTGACTATACTGTTTGTATGAACAGTAACACAATATCTGCCTAAATCTTCCACTCCTGCTTGGCCATTCTTAGTGGTTTTCTCTTAAAACCCCAGGTTTTTTCTACCCTTTACAGCAGATCCAGCTCCTCTCATACACTGCTGGAAGTGAATTGAACCAAACTCGCTCTGTCTGACTATGAATCTTGAATTCTTTCCTACACCACTTTACAGACTAGTGGTTACAGCAGTTTCCTGAGAGGCCAGAAACAGGGATTTGACACCCTCATTGAGGGAAAAGAGTGGGTACGGATATCCCCTTTGTGCAGGAGTTCTGCTCTTTGAATGAAGGGTCTCCCTTCTGGTGTGGTAAAAAATGGCAAAAGTCAAAAACCCTGGCTTTGGAGGTAATTTGAGAAAACCTATTGGCTCATGCATCTCATGGGAGAAAACCAAAGTCATTGCTGATTTCTGGAAATTTATTGGGAGTGAGGGAAAAAAAAAAAAAAAAAAAAAAAAAGAAGCAGGCATCTGGAAAAATTAACCATAAAAACCTGAGGTGCCCTTGAAATGTAACTCCTGCGGGGCTACCTAACAGCTGAATCAGCATCAGGGTTCTGGATTTAGGCCTTTGAAAGTCGTACTTGAAGCACCTCTCCTTTTTCCAGGCTCTGGCCTCTCTGCTCTGTGACAGCAGAGGTAGCTACAGCCCCTTTGGGGTGCACCCACCACCAGCACCAGGAGAGCAGGCAGGAGATCCCGGGCTGTAAACGTTCCAGCTCCTGGGTGTGCTGCACGTGACCTTCCTCGTGGCAAAGCGCCATGGAAGGAGACAACCTGAGTTCCCAAAGAGCCTCACAGATCTCGTTTGGCTCACAACTGCCTTTGTCTTGGATGCTCAGAGAGGGCTGAAACCTGAAGTGGTGGAAACAGGTTGAGAGATCCGGGGTTGTTCAGCTTGGAGAAACTGAGGGGTGACCTTAGAGCCTCTTTCAGCGCCTAAAGGGGCTCCAAAAGGTCTGGAGAGGCACTTTGGACAAAGGTATGGAGAGACACGACAAGGGGGAATGGCTTTAAGCTGAAGGATAGTAGATTTCTATTAGATATTAGGAAAAAATTCTTCCCAGGGGGGGTGGTTAGGCCCTGGCACAGGTTGCTCAGAGAAGCTCTGGGTGCCTCTGGAAGTTCAAGGCCAATTTGGATGGGGATTGGAGTAACCTGGTCTAGAGGAAAGTGTCCCTTCCCATGGCATGGGGTTGGAATAAGACTACACTTAAGGTCTCTGCCAACCCAAACCATTCTATGATTCTGCAGTTCTCATGGTTCTGGTCTCTGTTTTTTACCAGGGAAGTGTTCATTGCTGTACTGTGATTTATGAGTTTTAAGGGCAGAAGAGACCAATAGTCTGACCTAATTCACAGTGCTGGCTACACATCTCACCCAGTGGCTCCTGAATCTAGCTCCACAAATCAGGGCTATGGATCTGCAGCATATTTGTTGCCTGGGAAAGGTATCAGGTTGACAGCACTGGCTATTGAAAATCTCTACTCAGCCACTCAGATACACCACTGTGGAGAAAGCTTTCTCTCCTACCACTACCCACTGTCCCAGTTATCTCAGCTAATGAGATTTGGTTGCTGTCTTAATACATCTTTAAAAAGAAAGATGCTTTTGTCACCCCCCATTAATCATCTGAGTCATAAATTTCTCATCTAGTATTTATTTTATTTTTACATTTTCGTGCCCTTTGTATCATGCCGAAGGGTACTGCATGCACAAAGTCAGGCTCTAAAATAGTATCAGTATTGCTTCTTTCATGCCAACTGCGTTTTGCTTCAATTTTCTTATATTGAAATTTTGGAAATATTAGGCTACCTTAAAATAGGGTTCACCTTTCAAGACAGTTAATTTTCCAGTGTGCTCTCAGTCGTGTTCTTTCTTCTTTCTTTGGTGAGAATGCCCCAGCTCTCTCCTAAAATATTTTCCAGTGTTGAAATTTTGTCCTTAAAAAAGTCCCTGTTCTTACTTCTCAGTAGAAGTACGACACTGGGCAAGTGGAATGTTTGGAACATGTCAGTTCTGACTTAGTGGCGTGCTATTTTGGTGATACCCCAAGTTGGAACACCCCTGTGAGTTTGTGTCTGTGGCACATCGCTGTAACTAGCACACCACAGAAGATACAGCCCTGAACAATGCAGGTAACTCTTGGCATGACTGCACTGCAAATGAGCTGCAATTGCAACTCTTGTAATGCACCCACTGCTTCAAATCAGCTCGCTTTGAGCAGCAGTCGCACTGCAGTGAGTGAGCTCAGATCTTGCCCAAAATGCTGGGTGAACCCCTAAGGGGCTGATTCATGCAGATCCAACCAAACTCCATTGGTAGCAATGTTTTCAATATCAATCCCATTGTTCTCACCCAAGGTATCATCCCACCCTTGGCCATAGTGCAGGCATACCTTTTGAACCTGTGAGTGCTCCGTGCTTCCTTTCTAACATTTGTTAACATAACTATATGTTTCAAAACAAAAAGCTTTACGTTTGAGGAAACAGCCATTTCACTACTTTGAGCTTTACTGATCCTTCAGAAAGCTCTCCTGTAGCTGATGTTTTCCTAGCCTGTGCCAGACAGATATTCTATAAACCCTGTGTTATGGGAAGTGCTGGCACTATGTTGCCCAAAAAGACCCTGCCTATTTCCACACATCCTATTTCCACACATCCACTGCAAACAGTGACCAGTGGGTCAAGACATTTTGTTGAAATTTTGAGAAACACTGTAAGAAAAATGCCAAAAGCAATTGCTTCATCCTCTCACCCTCCTCCTCAGCCCAGATGCCAAACTGGGTGTCTATAAGCTGGCTTTCACTTGGAAAACACTTCCATTCAGGTACAATCAATGAAAGTGGGCTGTGAAAGAAAGGCATAAACTACAGTCTCACCCCAAGCTGGATATTCCCCATGATCTGACTTCACCCAGCCTGCAGCAATAACTCTGGCTCTGCAGACATAAACACACACACAGAACAACCTTGGGCTGTCCCTATTGACCACGGGACTGCTCATGGGCTTTTTGGGGTGCTCTGCTCCAACCAGCAATGAGCACACTCCTGCAAGGAGGAGCAGAATCCTGTAGGTGGGAAGTACTTTTTACAGCAAGTTCATGGTTAGCATGGCATTTGGATATCAGCCAGCAAGTTATGTTCACTGCTTATCTAATTCTTTATGTCTTTTTTTCTGTCGAGCATCCTTTACATTGGTGGTGTTGGCAGGCCTGGGGATGTTGACGGGGTATTGAGAAGAAACAGGGAGAGAAAGGAGAAAAGAGGAGAAAAAGCAGAAGAAGAGGAAAGAAGATGGATAAGAAAGGTCAAGAGAAAGCAGAATTACTCTGTATCCATCAATGAAACAGAAGGATACACGCACTGGGGGGGAAAGAAAATAAAAAAAGAAGAGTTGGCAAATACTTTGAGGAGAAAACTGGAGGAAAAGAAACATGAAAAAGCAAAGAAAGACAAACACAGCTGGGTGCAGGGTTTTTATAGTTTAATACCAAAAATGTGCAAACAAAGCAATGTAAAGGCTGTGGTGTTATTTGAGTATGTAATGGCAGCAGCTGCTGGAAGGAGTCAGCAGCAAGCACACACAACCCACCAGAACAATACAGCTCACCCCCACCTCACCCCCAAGGAGCCAGTTCAGCTAAAAAACTGATGCATGATATACAAAGGATTATAAACTTTAGGTATTTTTCAAATCCAAGGTGGCATTTCTGCCCAGTTGAGCACCAGTCAAAATAGCTCCAAGAAAAAAAAAAAAAAAAAAACATTACCTGAGAAAGCATTCTGGTGGAGGCAAGAGTTTGGTTGTAGAGCTTGGATAGACAGAGCTCATGTGAAACCAGTAACCCCCTGCCCTTGTTCAAGCTGGGCACAGCAATGAGGTGGGTTTGAATTTGGTGAAATGAGGGAAAACTTGAAGGAAGGCAGGAAGAAATCCAGAGCTTTACATTTTCAGAGAAATATTGTTCATTAGATTTTTTTTTTTAGTTGAAAAAAAGCAATCTGGCTTGGATGCATACGGATCTGCTTGGATGCCTTCATTTCTTTGTAGCTGAATTTAGACCCTTGGGGGGTAAAAGTTCTTTTCAGCATTAATAACATGCAAACACACATGTGCATTAGTGGATTTTACTTTTTTAAACAAGCTTCTTTTTCCTTATATCATCTGTCTCTTCTTGTATCCTTCAGAAATAGCTTAGCTGGGAAAATAGATGCAGCTTTCAACATTAAATCAGATTTTTTTTTCATGAGATTTCCTTGACTTTTTAGCCAAATTTTTCCAGCTGGACTCCAAAACTGCCATCTCCTGATATCGCCATTAAAAACAAGCAAACTTTGCATAATTTTTAGGTATTCTAGTGCAACGTCTCTGTCCTCTCTTCATCAGCTTTTACCCTTTCAGTGCCAACCTGATGGTATTTTTTGAAATGAATGCCCAGGAGTGCAGCACAGAACTACCATTTCAGACTGTCAGCAAACTCAGCCTTGGTTGAACTGGTGACATCTCACTGAAGTTTTAAAAATACTATTTATTTTTGGCTGGACAAAGATGGCTACGGGACTGAGACACCATCACTTTAATAAGGATTTGGGAAATCATGTGAGGCTTTTTGCTGTCACATAATCAAGACACTATGAGCTGCATCAGGCAGTGTTAAATGAGGAGTGAAAAGCAGACTGTCCTTAAACTCCCTTCCCCACAAAGATGGAACAGGAAATTGTCCTTATTTCTTACAACAACCCAACTTTGAACCCTGCAAAGATAAACAGCATATAGCAAGTTAACAGCACAATTCCAAATTTAAATTTGCACCCGGCACAGACACAATTTAGGTCTATGTTAGTTGCTGGTGACTAACATTACCCCTGTCTCTTGAGCCTGATTTAATGAATAGTGAGCAGAGCTCTGACAAAATGTAAGACATTTTGCCATGCTAAGCCATTACATCTTTGTTAAAGGCAAAGGCTCTCCAGCTTCAGTGGGTCCTTCTTGGCACAAGGAGACATACGAGCACTGCCAAAATATAGAACACCTCCGCCCTTTCTTAAAGTAAAAGCCAGCATATTTGGAGGACTGCCACTCATTTAACTAGACTCCCCAACTGCATCTTTAATTGCAATTTATGGAATGCATTTATTGTTGCGAGATAGGCACAATAAGCTTTCACAGTTGGTCTGTAGCACAGTATCTCTCCACAATCTGTAACTCTAAGTAAAAGGGTCTCCAGAGAAGAATATAACAGTCCATCCTGTTTTAGCAAACAAATAAAAGCTTAAAGGGCTCAACTCCCAACAGTGCATGAGAACTGAAAAGGAAACTACAATTTCTGGAGAATATTGAGGGTTTCGACCATTATTCCGGTGTATTAATCTTGAAAGTTAATTTCCTGGGGGCGAGTGGATGAGCTCTAGGAGTGCTCTAGCAGGTCTGCTGTGCAGGGGTAAGTACCCAGCAGACCTCCCTGGCTAAGGCTGGATAAACTCAGCGAGTAGGTAGATGTCAGATGCTGTCACTGGTGATTCAGTTGCTGGATCTCTTCCATCTGACTCAGTGTTGAACAAGTGCCCACACGTATGCCTCTGGAGAGGCCATCTCTCAGCAGAGCAGAAAGCCCAGACTACTAAGTTGTCAGAGTCATTAAAGGTTTCCTGGGCATTTTCTGCATCATTGGAGGAGTTTATAGATGTCTTTACAAAGTAAAGCCTGGGTCAGTATGTTTTTTATTTGAACTGCACTGAGATTTAACAGAGCTGTGAAGGTTCCCAGTACATGCAGAGCCCTGAAGCCAGGGCAAGAAACTTGCTTCAGCTTGTACACAAAGGGTGCACAGCATGGAGGGGGGAAAGGTTTTAAGGTGTTTTTTCCAAGCTTTGTGCCCTCATTAGTCATAAAAGGAGTGTCTGAGGTCACCTGGTTTGTTCAGTCTGGAGAAGAGGAGACTGAGGGTCAGACCTCATCAGCGTCTGCTCATGAAGGTTATCAGAGGGACAGGCACTGATCTCTGCTCTCTGTGACCAGTGACAGGACCCCAGGGAATGGCCTGAAGTTGTGTCAAGAGAGGTTTAGGTTGGATATGAAGAAAAGATTCTTCCCCCGTAGGGTGGTAGGGCACAGAACAGGCTCCCCAGGGCAGAGGTCACAGCACCAAGGCTGACAGAACTCAAGGAGTATTTGGACAGCGCTCTCTGGGACATGATGTGGTTCTTGGGCTTGTCCTGTGCAGGGCCAGGAGCTGGACTCAATGTGCATCCCTTCCAACTCATGATCATGTACGACCAGGAGTGAGTCTTGGCTCCATGATGCACACTGTCCATAGGATTGATGGAAAAATGCAGCCCACATCATACTCCAGCCTCTGCTCCCCACACACACTTATTGGTGGTTTGCCTCAAACCAGTCTTCTGGTAGCAGAGTAACTTATTTTCACTGCATAAAGACCTGTGCAGTGAGAAAGGGGGAAAAAAAAATGCAGAGATGATATTTAGTCTGATTTTCCAGCCCCACCACAGGTTTTAGACCTTGTCAGAACTCAGATTCTGAGTCAGCAGGTTTCAAACCTGCTCAATACCTGCTGGCAACCAGTTTCATGAAGATTCATTAGCAAAATGGTGGCAAACTCCTGTGTCACTCTCCCAGCCTCCTCATTTCAAGGTTATTTCTATTTTAGCTGCTCTCGGCACTTAGCAGTGTTTTTATTGCTAGGGTCATGTAGGCAGTACAGAGGCATGGAATGATTGCCATGCTACATGGCAGCTTGGTCATGCATTAAAGCTGGTTGTTAATCAAGCTCCTAACAAGACCGTTAGCTCTGTTTTCTCCAACAGGCCAAATGTCCACCGAACCAAGGCAGTGTCAAATGAAGACAGTGTTTCAAGTGTCAAATCTTTGATTTCAACTGTAATATTTATGAGTTGCACTCAAAAAGACAGCACTCAAGACTGTGGTTTGGTTAAAATTTGCCTGGACTGTGTTTTTCTGTGAGGATAATGCTCAAGATGCAGGAAAATAATGAGCTTCAAATGGCTGCTTCTTGCAGAGATATAACTTTATTTCCCCCTGAAGTCTGTCTCCTCAGATTTTAGGGGAAAACTTAGTTGATAGGAACATATGTGATTTCACCGTGATTTCAGATGAGTGGTCTCTCTCTGCAACAAGAACACAAAGCAGGAGCCAAAGTGATATTTAGCCTTATTGCACTCATGGAAAGGTGGCCTTACCTGAGACAGGAGAGTTAAGATCCCAACTAAGACCTTACCTCAGTCTCCCCATGTAACTGCAATTTCAGGTTCATTTACAACAGGTTTGATGGCTTAAGCTTAGCTATGGCCTAATATGACTCAGTGATCAGCTAGGCCCAAGCAAGATGCTGCCCTGAAAGCCAAACAACATTTCAAGTCTGGGGCTGTTCATAAAAGGGAGTTTCAGTCTGTCTGTACCCATCAGGATGGATACCCACCATGAGATTCTCCAGTGAAAACTCTTCCCTAGGAGTACGATTTTTTTCTCAGCCTCTTATTCTCCTTTTATTTTCTCTTCCATTCCTCCACTCTGTGTATAGCACTCGGACTACACAAAGAAACAATTCTTCAGTTTGCCTGGAAAACAGGAAACACAAACTAAAAGTAGCAGAACTATAAATAAAATAAAGCTTTGAAAACGCTCTAACAAAACAGAGAAATTCCCCCAAACATTGCTGTTTGAGCCAGGATCTGTTTTCAGACAGGGCTACCAGAAGCTCAGAAAACAAAAAATAACAAACTCAGAGAGCACCATCAGCATCTGGTCCTGGTCCCTTTCCTCCCAGCAGGCTGCCCAGGAGTGGTCTGAGTGGGGGGATCTTTTCTCCCCGGGGGACCTGCAGGTGTTGACCTGGAGACATCTTATTTCATATCCATTCTAAGCAACAGGAGAGAGAGGAGTGAAAAGCTTTCACCCTTTCAGGACACCTTCCTCACCAGCAGCTATGCAGCATGGAGGGGATGAAAGTACAAGTAAGGCAAGATTGAGGTTAAATGTACAGCAGTCCTTATTAAACATCCCCAGGAAAAGACCTTCTGGGGTAACCAGAACATGCACTTCCTTAGTCTGTTGCTGAAACCAGGTGAAATTATTACACTGCTGAAAAGGACTTTCAGCGGCAGTGAAACATCACTTCCCTTGGTTGATGTTGTATTTCTCTTTTAGGTTCAAGACTCTACAATCATATCAGCAACTTCTTTTCATATCTTTTTGAAAATTTCCTCACTTTTTCCTTCTAACACTGTCTTTTGTTAGGGGGAAAAAAAAAATTTCTTCGGAGTTACACTTGGAAGGGGTGACATCTGATCACAACAGAAAAAAAAAAAAAAAATCATACCCCAACAGTAAAAAAAGTCTTTCTTAGCCACATGAAGATAAACATGAATCTCTGCCACATGCCAGCTCCAGGAAAACAGAGGGAAAAAACAGACTTAAAAGAGATCTGGAGCTCTTCTTCAGCTGTAGTCCTTCATCCCTAGGAATGCCTTCTTGACAACTGGATGCTTTCTCTGCCTTTGTTTATCTTTTTAACTGGATTTGTATATGGGACAGCATCCACAATATGCAAGAGGTCACTATTTGTGAAGGTATTAACGTGATTTGCCCAATAAGCACTGTCCTGCTTTTTTCCAAGTTAATCCAAGGTGAATATCATTAATTTTCTGGGAAAAGAAAACCCACATTTAAAAATGCAGGGGCCCTGCTTTCCACAGGTTTTTTGAGGCTGTGCTTAAGACAGGGACATTGCAGAAGCTGAAGGACAGAGTACAAATTTTACTACACGTTTACCCATCTCTAATAGTGTTCCATGATAAGTTAATAAAACATACTAATAATATATTAGGTCAGTTGTTGACCAGAGTTTGTAGATGAGCACTCTGGTGGCCAACAAAGTCCTTCTCAGGAGCATCTATAGGTGTCAATGCTTTTGCTAGTTTGGTAACGAAGCCTTCAGGACTCTTGGCTGAAGTTTAAGCTATTTGGAAGGAGCCAGTTGTTCCCACAGGTCGTATGGCTGTGCTAATAGCTGAGCCAAAACTGAGCCTGTTTGCTTTGCCTTTGACCACTGCACTCATATTTTGGTTTTTTTACCTAATCATTGTGTGGCCAAGGGCAGCACAGGCTCAGACTCACAGTATCATACCTTAAATCCCACTGGGGATGGACTGATTCTGCCCCACTTTAGACATCAACAATATGAGATACTTACATCGGAGCTAGTTCTCTGGAAATAGCACTTTTGGGACATGATTCATCTGATCTGCAGAACCAGACATCTAAAGCAGGTCGGTCGAATTCTGCTTTCCAAGTCTTACATGTACCAGCTAAAAAAGGAGTTGGGAGCTACAGAGCTCTTGGTACAAGGATACTTTGCTGATGCTGCAGCAGATGATCGCCTTTGACTCTCCTCAGATGCTTTTAGCTCACCCAAATGTATGCACTGAGCCTGTGCTGTGTTCTTCTCTGTGGTAACCAGTGACAGGACCCAGGGGAATGGCTGTGCCAGGGGAGGTTTAGGTTGGATCTCAGGAAAAGGTTCTTCTCTCAGAGGGTGTTTGGGCACTGAACAGGCTCCCAAGGGCAGTAGTCACAGCCCCAAGGCTGGCAGAGCTCAGGGAATGTTTGGACAACGCTCTCAGGGACAGGGTGGGATTGTTGGGGTTTCCTGTGCAAGGACAGGAGTTGGATTCAATGATCCTTGTGGGTCCCTTCCAACTCAGGATATTCTGTGATTCTTTGTAAGTGAAGAGACATTTCAAGTCTCGGCAAAAGGGTCCTGACACAGGCATTTCTGGCAGCACAGCTCACCTGCATCGTGTTCTCAGGCCATTACAACTTGAAGGTGAGTTTGATTCCCGTGCAAGGTGAGGACTAAAACGAGCATCACTTTACACTCAAAGAGCCGTCAGAGAGCAGCAGCTGTCTTTTAAGACCAGTGTAGACTAGACCAGCAAAGTGAGCATTCACTAGAGATGAAGGTGTGAAACTGTGGCTAAACAACACCCTCCTGTTCCTCTTGATTTCATCTGAAAATCATGCACAGTTAACACTTCTAAAAATCACAGCTCAGACTGCTACATCTCAAGTGTTCTAAATCAGGATGTCACTTCCTCATAGAGTAATTTTTTCCTTTGATTTTTTTTAAGAAGTTTAGATAAGTTTGAAGATGAAATTTTGTTTGCACCTATTTGAATGACCTCAGAAAAACAGGCTTGGGTGACCACACAAGACATTCCACATCTACAAGGGCTAAATATTGACTCTTGGGCGTTGTCTTGCTAGATCTGTTTACAGTGGAGCATTTGTAGGGAATAGGTGAATAATAACCATTATGGTTTCATTGTTGAAGACGCTAAAATGGCTTTTCCAGTTAGAGGAAAGCTTCAAATACTAACTTATTGATTCATCGGGAAGCATTTCACCTCTGGGAGGTGTAAGACCGTGCCAACTCTTCCATATACCTTCATGGTGCAGAGCCAAGGTAACATGTCACTGCTGCTCCTCGAGAAACAGTGAGGTGCACTCCCAGAAAACCCCATGTGATCTCCAGGAAAACCTTGCAGTTTGAACAGCCCTGACTTGCAATCTTTGCAAAGGAGTTTTAAAACAAGCCTGTTTAAGGTTTTCAGGTACTTATTACAGTGAATTTTGCAAGACTGAATCTGTGCTACCCCAGATCAGTGGCTTTTTTCCTCCTCTTCTGTCTCCTTCCCACACCACAGTGCGTTATTGCCAGCTGACATTTCACAAAAGCCATTCTTCACGCTGGATTCAGCGCTCCCTCTGTGACCAGCGAGTCTTCAGAGATGTTCATCTGTGGTTCAACAATGTTGCCAGCATTCAAAATCTTCCTTGATCTTTTGTCAGGCCTTGCACTGACTTAACCCTTCTTTCAGAGAGGCGAGGGAGGGCGTTATTCTTATGCTATCTGAAGTGCTTTATTTTTACTTTCCTAATAGGATTCCAGCTAAATTGCATTCCCATGGAAAGGGAGAAAGATATATTTTTCTTGACTGAAAGGTAATGTCTTCAGCAATGTTTTGAAATTTCAACCTGGGGGGTGAAGCAACCCCCTTTTTGACAAGACATTATAGTAGCAGTGACCTAAATAGTGACTGTGAGACCATCATACCCATGCCTACCATTCTTGATCCAAAAGCAGATGCTTCTGAGGGTATCACGAAAAGGCCAGCAGGACTCTGAACCCCAGCTAAGGAAATGTCCAAGGTTGTGTCACAATCAGCTTAAGGGTTAGATCTGTGTGTTCATACACAAGGTTGTCAACCAGTCAAGCGTCCCCCTGAAATATTGCTGAATGCAGATAGGAACTGAACAGCCTGGCAGAGATACCTATTGAGGGGACTGGCAGACTGTCAAGCACCTTGTGAACAATATCACCAGTTGTAACTCCCAGGAAAGGCTGCCAGTTACATGCAAACTGAACTTCAACAGTGATTATCAGATTTCCTTCTTTTACTTAATTCTGCTTCAGTTTAAGCACCCAGGCCGCTGGGTTTTCCCTTCAGTGCTACAAAATAAGTTGTTAGAAGCTCCAGTGACACACCATGTCACGTTGCATCAGCATCACCATGTAATCAAGGGATTACACAGTCTGAGAGAGAAACCTGTTGAGTCCAGTGAGGAACTTTGGAAGTGGGTTTTTTTCCATGCAGAACTCAGGCCTACTTATTACAGAGGGAAAGGCACCTCGTGGTCTTCAAGCAGGCAGAATTCATCTCCTTTCAAGCCAGGGTTCTTCTGTCAACAGCTCCAGAAAGGTTAGGTAAACTTTACTTAGTGAATTCTTATCATCTGAGGAATTTTTGGAGCAAAATGTTTTGTCATCAACAAAATGAGTTTTATGGAAACAAAATTGTTCAAAGAAGCACATATGGTTTAAATTTTTTTCCTTGAAAGGAGTTCCAATCCATGTGACTGCTGCAGAATGAAGGCTCCTTCCAAGCACCTGAAAACATGGGCTTTTAAGTGCTAGAAAGTCCCAGATTTTAACCCAAGAGTGAATTAATTGGCTGTTTTAAGGATAGGTCTCTCCTATTTCCCACGAACATTCCCAAAGATCTCAGTTTGGAATGCAATGGTTTGTGTTTTTTTTAATATAAGTTGCTCAGCCTAGAGAAAAAATGCTTCCCACGCAACTCAGTTATATCAACCCAGTAGATGTGATTCCCCTCTTCCAAAGAAAGACATTTTAGTTATGGGAGGTTTTACAGTTCAAAGGAAGTGACAAAAATAGAAGCTGTAACCAAAATGCCCTCTGTGCCCCGTCTGTCTGTCTGTCTGTCTGTCTGCTCTGTAATCTGAAAAGTCAAAGGGGATGAGAGATCCCATTTCAGTAGCAGGTTCCAGTCTACAACATCTGGAAAAATCTGGAGCAAAACAATTAAGTTCTCTTTTTTCACTGAAACATTTAAAACAGGAGTAGATCTTGGGCTGGCACAAATCAGTTCTGCCACATTAACCCCACCAGACCTGCACTAATCTACACTGCTGAGGGGCACCAGAATAACCCCAATACCTCATGATGAATTATAATCCTCGGGTTTTCGGAAAAGTTCTTCGGTTAATCCCATGTTATGCACACGTTCTCCATTTAGCAAAAGTTCAACAAAGTGTAGGAAAAAAAACCCAGCAAAGGTGGAGCGAACCCTGTGTGTGACCTACAGATTCCTAGCTGGCTGGGAAATTCAGCGTGGCTCTTCCAATCCGTCACTCAAGCAAGGTTACATGTGTGTTTTGTTTGGTCCAATTCCCTGCTGACTTTTACAAATTGTCCATCAACTCAGCCTCTCTGAGGGTTCCCGTTCATCACTCACAAATCCTCCCTCTTGCATCTGAATTCCACATGGTTCCCATGAGTGGTTTCTAGGCCATGAGGTAGCTTGTTTCCAGCTAGGCTGGCTTTGTGCTGAGCTGTGGAGACGAGCAGAAGTTCCCTTTTCCTCTCACAGACATCTCCGTGATAACATACAAATACGAATCATGTGATTGACTCCTTTCCCAATCTGCACTTTTTTTTCTTTTTCCCCCCACTATACAGGATCACCATGAAGCTTATTATAGAGAGTTGATCTCTGTGAGAAACAACATTTTCCAGCCGTAATATCTTTGAAACAGGCTGTTCTTCGCCGGGTTTGGCCCATTCGCTTCTAGACTTTTAGTAAACAGAAAAAGTATATTACACCCTGTCAATCCCCCTCAGTTTATGCAGAACTGTCCAAGTCAGCACAATCTTGCACATCATATTTTTGGGAAGAGCCATCTGTCATAAACAAAACGTGGCCATGTGTGCCTTACTACCATGCACTACAATGTGGAATCCCAGAGAAGGATTTCTGATGTGCTTCCACCACCACGTTTGGAGGTGAGCAAGCGGTGTAGGACTAGGAGCAGCTGGTCTCCAGCCAGGAGCTCGAGGTAGCTGGATTCCCCTTTGCCTGTAGCTCACTGCAATTTTTCACATCTACGTGAAGAATGTAATCTTGCTGACTTAGCATATTTTTTTCTAAAATTGATCGAGTTTTGTTAAAAGCTTAATTCATTAGGTTTCCCTGTGAAGACAGGCTGGGAGAGCTGGGGGTGTTCACCTGGAGAAGAGAAGGCTTCAGGAGAGCTGGAGAGGCACTTTGGACAAGGTCTCAGAGGGACAGGACGAGGGGGACTGGCTTCCTATTGACAGAGGGCAGGCTTAGATGGGATATGGCGAAGAAATTCCTCCCTGTAAGGGTGGTGAGATCCTGGCCTAGGTTGCCCAGAGATGTTGTGGCTGTCCCATTCCTGGAAGTGTTGAAGGCCAGGTTGGATGGGGCTTGGAGCAACCTGGGATAGTGGAAGGTGTCCCTGCCCCAGGGAGAGCTGGAACTCCCAGGGGAGTTGAATGTGGGTGACCTTGAAGTTCCCTTCCAACCCAAACCATTCTGTGATTGAAAATGCAGTTGCAGACTCAGTCATGAGGAGGATAAGCATGAGAAAGGAAGGCCTTGGATTGAATTGTAACTGGATGTAGCTGAAAATCTGGACCTAACGTGTACAAATTTGACTGTATTTGGCTTTTTCTGTGGAAATTTCAACCTTTAAATACCTTTGAGTTGGTACTACAAGTACCCAGAAACTCAGACTTTCGTGAGTGCTGTGAACATGATAAAATTATATTTGCATATTGAAGTAGAATAAAAAATAGGAAGCATTTGAAGAGAAACTTTCAGACAACAGAAATTTTGAAGGTACCCTTGAAGAATTGTTGATGTACTACTTCAGAAAAGTAGAAATCCTTCATTGATGTAAAGTTGGAAAACACTGTAATGAAATATTTAATATACTAGACTATTTTAAACTACATGATGAATTCGGTAATTGCTGTAAGTCAAAACAAAACAATATGGTGAATTCAAAAGCACATTTTTTGTTTTCTCAAAGAAAATAATTTCTACATTAGTGGCACAAATGAGAAAATCAAAGCAATTTTCTGAGACAATTTTCCCGTAAAAATATCATTGAAATAGTCATGTTCCTTAAAAATATTCCAGTTTCAATCTGCTTTCATTTTAAACACAAAATTGTTCTATCAAAAACATTTTCACTGGATTTAATGCATGTATATCACAGGCTATGAAGTTTATGTCTATATTTCTATTTGATTTTGCTTTTTTATGATGTTCTACAACTGAAAGAGACTTGCATTAGCAAGCAGTTATAAAGTCATGAGACACATTTCTGAGCGGTGTAAATACACAAGATGATACCAGCACAGTAATTGACTTTGTGTTTTGAATTATTGTTACATAAAATGTAGCTTCAACACATCTGATAAAGATAAAATACATAATATTAAGATTATGATTCTTGGCATTCCACAGGGCCCACTCTGTATTAAATATGAAGAATCAGTGGGGTGGTTAAGCACATTCTTATTTAGTGTATGAAAAAACCTCACCAGAAGCCCTGAGATAACTCCAGTACTGGAGGCAGCTGTGTGCTGAAATATCTCACTGAATCATGGCCACACAGTTTGGGAAGACAAAATTGCTGCCCTGAAGGGGCTGACCCAAAGCTTATTGAAGTCAGTGAAAGTTTTCCATTCAGTTCAGAGGTCTTTGGATGAGACCCAAAGAAGACAAGTAATGCATGAAATAGGCAGAGGGGGAAGTTGATATGTATTGTACTTGTTTATTTTATCCTCGGGAATATCTGCAGCTGAGATCTACAGATACAATCTCCCCATATTTCTTCATCTCTAACAGTATTTGTTGCTTATTTCTTGTAAGTCTTGCTGTAGAGGAACAGTGTTGACTACTGGGAATTTAACCACTACTTTGGACATACCCATCAAGCACCAGTAGGTTAAATAAAGTTGATGGTAACTTAAATCAGCCTTGAGGAAAAGAGCATGGATTCAAGCAGCAAAGTCAGTAAACCAGGAGCCGAATGCTCGGTTCAAAGGTGTGTGAACACAGGGAGGATTTATCACACGATAAAGGACACAGGGTTTAAGGCAGTCGTTGCTGAGACAGCAACATGAAAAGTAAAATTTAGTTTGGAACTCAGTCCCTCACACTGAGATGTGTTAGGTAATAAAATCGACTCTCAAGGGAAGTGACTGCAGCCTTGCCGTTTTGAGACATTAAATGGTTGACTGGACAGAGCTTCAGAAAGTGTGTTGGAGGGAACAATTCTACACTTATCAAGAGAGGCCAGGATTTCCTAATAGATCTCTTCTACCTTTCATATCTGTGATTTGGTGATAAACCTATGCCTGACCTTAGCAAGAGCACGGGGGAAGGCAGTAGTTCCACTGTTATCTGTAAGGACTAATCAGATTCCTAATATTACCTTTTTTATATTTTTTTTTTTTACTGCATAATGTGAGAAAAATGAGATTAAAATTAAAAATGTTTTGGATAATTTCTAGTTGGGCAGTTCTTTCACTTTATTTCCTTGGCATAACTCTTTATATCCTATAAGAAGATGCCTTGATCATTTTCATCTGACTGGAAGATTTGACCATGTAGTGTTTTAACGAGCAGGCTTTTAGCATGTGAATATGTATGTTTAAAATTGTCAGGAAGTTTTATGGGAAATTAAGAGAGAAGCACATGTTCCATTTTGAAACTTAATAATTGATTAGAAAGATAAGTTTTCTTAAGTGCAGGAACCCAGAGCTCTGAGTGGTAATATAAAATTTACATGTATCTGTTTCACTTCCCAGCCAAAACTGGTCCTGTAATTAACTTACCGAATTTTCCTTAGAGAATAAAAATGATCACATCAAATTTCCTTTCTACCATCAGTTTTTGGTAAGAGTTACATCATGTGTTTCTTCTGGGCATTAAAGGACAACATGTAGAGGAGATATTCAGGGTCCTGCAATTATGATTGATTGTATGGTGAGTCATTTATGGTTTTGAAGGCAGCTCATTTGAATATATTTACTGAAAGCAAATGACATTGTGAATTTTAATGTAGTGTAGAGGAGCCCAGAGCTTTGGATGAACGCCTGTCATTGTTAAAAATTCAATGAGAGAAAGGAAATAAATGAGTGGCCAAGACCAATATGACCTTTACAAGTATTCAAAAGGAAAAGGATGCACAAAGTCTGACAGCAAAAATGCCCTTGCAACGGGCGTGTAGCAAAGGCTCATGTCTGCCAGCTGAGATGTTAGGCAGAGCTTTACATCAGTGGGTTTTGCACCAGGTTACTTATATTGGTGTCAGATGTGGACAACAAAGTAAATCCTGGGGGATTTCTTAAGGTCTCCCCTGGAGCTGAGCTGCCAGCTTCTGCAGACAGTTATCCATCATCCATCTAGCACTCGTGGGACATGTGCTGACTTTAGAGCAGGGCTTATTTTGGCATGTTGGACCCAGTCACGAGATTCAGGAGCAAGGAAAGGATGACTGCCTGAACCTGACTGTATGTATACTGCCAGAAACCCCCAAAGTGGCTGCAAAACAGTCACCAGGAAAACGACTTTTTACATGGGCAGATAGTCACCAGACAAGGCCCTGGCACAGGTTGCCCAGAGAAGCTGTGGCTGCCCCTGGATCCCTGGAAGTGTCCAAGGCCAGGTTGGACAGGGCTTGGAGGAACCTGGGATAGTGGAAGGTGTCCCTGCCCATGGCAGGGGGTTGGAACGGGATGGCCTTTAATGTCCCTTCCAACCCAAACCATTCTGGGATTCTGTGATGGCAATACCAGACTAGCCCACCTACAGGGCTACAATAGTGAATTCAAATCACCTCAGCACGTAAGTACCCTCACTATGAAAACACTCTCAGGAAGATTTTGTAGCTGTGTCCTGGTTTTTGATTTACTTTATATTTCAAAGCATGTCAGCCACTAAATAAAGCAGAGTTCTAGGGAAAAACACAACTCCAATTAGGTTAATCTGCCCATATGACGTAATTAATGTCACTAACATACCTGCACGTGGATTAGGAAGAGACTCTTCATGTCAGGAGGTGTTAAACTCCTAGCCACAATTTTTGGGAATGATATCCTCTAACTTACTTTTAGAGGCAGAACTGGAGAGCAGTGGATGTTTGGGCTTTTCTAATGCTGTCATCCTGAGGCTGCTGCCCCACCTGTAGAGAAAACATCATTCAGAAGGGCACCTGTTTCCTCCAGGTGATCACATCAGAAAACTTGGGCACACTGAGCAATTCCAGAAGGCTTGACATTTCTGTATTGCATTAGGTGGCTGAGGAGTGATCAATACTGTAGTAAGATAAATTACCTCCTTTGTCAATTCCTTGTATGGTCTTGTGGATTTTATTGTTTACATGTCTCCAATTCTAAAACATTACCATGCTCTGCCAGAAGATGACAAGATGATGGCTTCAACTTTGTCAGCAGATAACCAGGTAATACTGATACACCTTACAAATGCCCTTTGTATTAAGGCTCAATAATCTTTGTTGCTCTGTGCTTTGGCATGAGGGATTACCAGCTTTTAAATCATTCTAGGGGTTTTCAGCTGCTTAGGGGATGTTATTATACCCCACAGGTTAAAATCACTCTTGCTAAATCAGGAAGATCATAGAGACGAGCAGTTTATTTTCAGCAAGCTGCTACTTGTGCCTTGCATACTCCCTTCCAGTTTACCCATTTTCCTTCCTGGCTCTGGCCTTGACTGCAATATATAACACAACACCACTGAGAGGTCCCAACCAAGACAGTACTGCAGCCAAAAGCATTTGTGCTGTATCAACTCAGTGATAATTAATCCTGCTGAAAGGCCAGGCTAATTAGCAGGCTGCTCAGCCCAGGCCACAGCACAGCTCTGCTTCCAAGACCTCAGCTGTTGCCTTTGCATGGCAGGAGCCGTGCAAATGAGATGTACCACACAGTGGGAACTGTCTCAGGTTTTTTAGCACAGGTGAGCCCGAGGCACTTAGGCCAAGGATGGTTTACCCTGTTTCCTCTCCAGCTTCTGCTTCCTTTTCTTTGAAAGCACTTTACCAGGGGCTTGATCCAGCTAGAGGCTTGCCTTTGACTCATCCTCTCAGGGCCAGCACACAGAAAGCCCCCCTTGTGGAATCATAGAATAGTTTGGGTTGGAAGAGATCTTAAAGATCATATAGTTCCAAACATCTGTCATGGGCAGGGACACTTTCCACTATCCCAGATTGTTCCAAGCCCCATCCAACCTGACCTTGGACACTTTTAGGGATGTGGCAGCCACATCTTGTTTGGGCAACCTGTGCCAGGGCCTTATCACCCTCACAGGCAAGAATTCCTTCCCAATATCACATCTAACCCTGCCCTCTGGCAGTGGGAAGACATTCTCCCTTGTCCTGTCCCTCCAGGACCTTGTCCAAAGTCCCTCTCCAGCTCTCCTGGAGCCCCTTTAGGCCCTTCAAGGGGGTCTCAGGTCTCCCTGGAGCCTTCTCTTCAGGTGAACATTCCCAGCTCTCCCAGCCTGGCTCCAGAACAGAGGGGCTCCAGCCCCCGGAGCATCTCCATTGCCTCTTCTGGACTCTCTCTAACAGGTACATGTCCTTCTATGTCATATGGGAAACTTGACTCATTTTGGCATCTGGAGACCAGTCATGAAACACCTCAGTGTCTAAAAATACACTGAGTTGCCTTGCCTGGGCTGGTTTAACCCTGAGGGGGGGTTCATAGAAATGGCAGCAAGTAGTTAATAGTATAAAATTCCAGACTGTCAAAACAGAAATGCAGGAAGCATTTGAAAGTTAGAATTCAGCGAAGCCAAACAGTCACTGATTCTCAGTGCTCAGTGGGATTCACCTCCTCCCATTTTAGCTATCTACAATTTATAGTCTTGCTTAATCTTTTTTCTAAGTTCCCTGAATGGAGATTAGACACAGAGACAGAGAGAAAAGCACCTCCAGGAAATGATTCATCTTCTCTTAAGATAGATGCCCATAATATGTCGGATGAATAACAGTTGAAAGGGGATTATCTTTCTCCTTTGGTGTAAAGAGGAACTAGATGACCTGCTGAAGCCTGCTGAAGTGCACAGTCCCACCATCAGGGACTTCAGCTGTGTTTTCTGGCTAAAGCCTGAAAAAAAATGTGGAATTGCAAAAAGTGTCTAAAGGACTAATTGTGATTAATTCTCATTTCTGAGATAACTCTCAAGCAGACATTGGTAGGAGCAGATACAGGCCAACAATGGCTGCTTTTGAAAGATATCCTTCATAATGGACTGGCTTCAGGGAAGAAAAACCCTCGCTGAAGCCTGTGTGGGCTGTCGAGTGTTCAGTGTTTTGTTGTTTCGGTTTTTATTATCCATTTGTTTAGACGGATAATGCACACTTAGAAATGCAACTTTGGCCACTTTTATTCAGAGGCATCAGCCAGTGCTATGAGGTCTGCAGAGAGAATTGACATAACCATTTCTGTTCACTCCAGGGGTAATGGAAGGGAGAGAGAAAGATGCCCACCTCCAGAGCAGCAATAGATGCCAAACTGGAAGGCATCCAGCTCAGTGGCATGCAAGAAATATAATACATTATTTCAATGCAAGCATTTGGGTTTATTTGGGGAATCAATTAACAATAAGTGCATACATCCATTTACAAAATGGTAGTGTACCAGACACATACACACACAAGTTGTAATTGAAAACTGAAATAACACCAGAAGGAATAATCATTAAAGCAAAACAAAAAACGTCTCCAAAAAGCCAAGAATAATATTTAATAAAATAAAATAACTCATCCATCTGCAGTTACATCCTTAGGGGGAGGCCACAGACTAACAAGCAAACAAATCTAGATGGAAATGAAAATAATGTTGTGGAGGTGATGGGAGGAACAAGGGGGAGATTTCTTTGCAGATTAGCTGCTTATGAACCAAAGGTATTTCAATTTGATCACTTGCTTGTAGATATGTTTATCAGAGGATGGGGAATTCCATCATATGCTCCTACCATCCTGAAGAATAATTATTCTTTTCCTCTTCAGACATTTCACTCTATTAACTGGCACAGCCACAGAATTCAGGAGCTCTCATCCAAGAAAACAGCTGAGGTCTCAAGAGGTTACTTTCTTTCCTTAAACCACAGGAATCCCACAGGCTAATCCAATGTGGTTGCCTTCATCCTTGTTCTGAATGTGTACCACCTGAGGCACCTAAAATCCCAGCCACCCAAGAGCCACTTAACAGCACCCAGTGGACACTCCCAGGGAAGTTGGATGCCCTACGAACCTCGAGATGTGTTGACCTCTAACTCAGTTCCCTTAACTTAACTTGCGTGCTGGGATTTATACTCTTTAATTATAGATTTTCAAATAAAATAAAATAAAAAAAAAAAAAAAAAAAAAAAGAGAGAGAGAGGGAAAAAGAGAGAGGAAAAAGCAGTTCTGTATTCTGTAGATCTGGACATATGCTACATAACCAAATGGACCTCAGTGGAAGAAGTCTCAGGGGGCCCTGTAATTAAGGCAGTGATTTTATGGGAGACACTCATTGAATATCAACCACTGCACTTCCATTGGTTGCCTGCAGGTAGGATAGCCCTGCAAAACAGCCAGTGCACTGCTTTTGTTTGTATCTTTCTGCTTTTCCCAAGAATGCCATTCATAGAAATTAAACCTCTGCTCATATTGGAATTTTTGTAACCTGCAGAAGATATGAATTTTTTTCCATATCATATGAGTCAGAAATGGAAAAGATTTGCTAAGATATAGGAAGAGTCATGCTGGATGCAATTAGCAATTCTTTTAATCCAGTATCCTTCCTCCAAGAGTTCCTCAGAGGAAGACACAAGAATTCCCTTTGAGCAATTATGGACTAATTTTGCCATATAAACCTGTCAGCAGTAATGATTGTATACCCTGAAGTGTGAATGTTTATGTTATATTGTATTTCCATTATGTATCTATCCTCTGTGAGATAACTCAGAGTATTCCCAACTATACCTCTTCCTCCTGCAAAATTGCATGTGCCCAGTAATACTTTATAGCAGTGAGTTCCAGAGATCAATTAAGCATTGTAGGAGGAAAAAAAATAGTCTTAATTTACAGCAGTGAAAAATGTTTCTCCCCGTTGCCCAGTATCTGACTCACCATGTCCTTACCAGGCCTTTGCTCTAGTCTGTGGCCTAACTCTAGAACTGCATGCCTGTTCTTAAACTCACCAAAATACCTCACCACTTTCCACAAGTAACTTTGCCACCTTCACACCGCGCCTCTTTCCTTACCTACATTCCACTGGTTCCTTATAAGGCACACAGAATTAATCTGTCTTTTTCCAAACCCTTCTGGAACCTTTTCCTATCAGAAGGCAACCACTTGCTCTTTGGTGGCTTATGTGGCCCCTGATCAGAGATGAGGGGTGAGAGTGGGATGTCCTGAGGCAGTCTGTCCATCTGTCCCCTACAGTGTCACCCTTTGGGCAATGTGCAAAGGGCTCCAGTAGAGTGGAGAATTGTCTTTTTCCTTTACAAAAGCTAGAGGCACAGAGTTTCAATTGTTTCACGTTTTAGCCAACCTAGAGAGTGGTTTGGGTTGGAAGGGGCCTTAAAGACCATCTCATTCCAAGCCTCTGCCACAGGAAGAGAAACCTTCCACCAGACCAGGTTGCTCCAAGCCCTGTCCAACCTGGACAGCTTCTCTGGGCTAATTTGGCCACTAACCAGATTCTGAAAGTAGAGTTTTCCTACTGCTGTAATAGAATATGTCAGGTATTGCACAGCTCTGTCTCGCTTCCCATTGCAATTAATCTCCGTTGACTGATGGTTTAATTCTAGGTGTTGATAATTTAACTTCCTTGTTCCCTCCCTCTCTCAGATCTCTCTGTGATTTTTCTGTCTCTCCAGTCATGTATCCCTCCATCCTGGCAAGCAGTTGCAATCCTGATGGCTCTTCTGATTGCTCAGCATTCCAGTTCCTCTCCCATTTGTGGCAGACTAAATAAGGAAGGGAAAAAAAGGAGGAGAAAGGTCACTCTGTAGGATGGGGCATTGACCTCTGGCCCATATTGGTCCCAGTTAATCCCCATGCACTCAGAGAAAGGGGGTTGGAAGCTTTTTTAGCAATCTAAAAGCAAGTGTACAAGGAACGGGAAAGCTTAGGGTCTTGGGCATTGCTTGACCAGGACACTACAGGCATGGCAGGGGAGGAAGGAGATAAGCAGCTTGCATGGAACATGGGGAGACAGATCAATAAAAATGAGTGAAAACATGGGACGAGGTTTGATATTATTGAAGAAGGCAAGAGATAGTGTGAAGGCTGGTTTACAGGCTGAGGGCTGATCTTCTTAAAGAAGTCCTAGATTGCATCTGGAAAGTCCTACAGCCTTCCCTTGCCTTCCCTGTGCTCCAGCAATGAATGCCTCACAAGGAACAGCTTTCTCAGTCAAGGTAGTCCAGGGTGATACAACCCCCCTCAGACTCTCCAACTTTGCTCTTTTTATATCCACCAGTTAATTTGGAGTTGAGTCTCGAGCCACATGCCAACTGACCACACTACCTCAGTCCCACCTGAAGTGATGGTCACTGCCTGCTCATCATCACGAACCCCCTCAGTACTTGCCCCTGTTGAAATTTTGGCACCATATATTTCTGTCTTATAGGCTTTCAGTACAGGAAATACACTGACTGAACAATCCCAGGCTCACAGTTTACCTTCTAATTTTTTTTATTTGTTTCTTTTCCAATTTGAAAATAAGATCAGAGGTCTCCATGCTTGAGGAGTGCAAGCTGCCCCTCCTCTATCCCTCCCCATGGCCACAGCATCAGCTTGCAGAGAATTTATTATTTTCCTCTAGAGCCAAATGTGCCTCATTTTGCAATATCTAGATGAGCTGACTCGGACTCCTTATGGAGTCCTTACCATCAAGGGTGAGTGATAGCCACACTTAGTGCAAAGTCCTCTAAATGTACCTTAGATATCTATTTTAAGACGACGCAGATAGTATGTTTAAAGTGCTTTTGTCACTGCTAACAGTAAAGAGGATTCATGGTAACTCCTCCACAGAAATTTACATTTAGTCAGATGACTGCCACCATGGGTGGACAACCTACATATTGCACGACTGAACCTTGCCAAGTTTCTGTGACTCACAGTTTTCCATTGCACTGATAGCGTTCTCTAACTTCATGTCGCCAGCAAATTTCATCAGTGTATTCCTGCTTTGTGTACATATTAAATCAGTTCAGTGAGATGAGAAATTCTACCAGTAGCTTCCCTCCATGTGAACAATCAGCCTCTCACTGAGACCTGATGCAGTTTCCCATGCAGTCAGTTTATCAGTTGCCTCTTGGTTCCTGCATCTCCTCTTTAATGAATGAATCGTTTTGAGGCAACATGCTTCCCAATGGCTGAGGCTTTTATTTTTTAAGAACTTTATCCTAAGAGAAGAGGATAACAACTCTCTATCCCTCCAGGTAGCTGCAACACAGCAGTACTCATCGTCTGCAGAGCTGTTTCATATAAATATTACGAGTGCTTAACAGATGCCTTCTGATATCAATCCCATCCATGCATGTGTTTTATCTCCTATGTTTTCTCCCATTGCATGATTGTTGGCTCTGTTTCGCTGCACTGTAAACGTGCTCAGCTCATGACAAACAAAAAGGGTATCGGCAGGAGTGATGGTTGCACCTTGAGGTAATCAGGGCTGAAGCACATACCACTGAGGCCACCTGGTGTACAGAGCAGAGCTGCAGTCCATCTGCCTGCTGCTTCAGCACAGCCTAGCACAGAAAATTAAACACCAAAAAAAAAAAAAAAAAAAAAAGGAAAAAAGCCCTCAGTGTGGTTAGTGAGATCCTCTCTGCCCCTGCTCTGTGGAGGAATGTGTGTGGCTGCAGAGGAGCCTGAAAAGCAAAAGAGCTCACTAGTGTGGGAGGGAGCAGACCTATAAAACACAGAGGGCACCAAAGTGGAAAAGGCTCATTTTGTGAAATGGCTCTGCAATGCTGACAGCATCAGCAAGAGTGAACAGGGATGGGCTCTGTTCTTGCTTGAGATACGGGAAAAGCATCCCTTCAGCCTCAGCATCCTTGCATGGTGCCCACTTCCCAGCACAGATGGATAAACTTGAGTATCATCCTCCTTTATTTTACATGGTTTTTTCCCTTTTTTTCCATACATCTTGAAAAGGATTTTGTCTCACTGCTTGGGTGTGAGAACAGCCACAGTAAAGAGAGAAAAAAATTGCTCCATGAAATCAGGATTTGGAGTGACCGCATGTAACTTGAGCTTGAAAGACTTTCATTGCCCTTGGCTTATACACATCTTACAGGCATTTGTAACTGAATTTCGGAGGCCAGGACCATATGGCTGTTCAGACAGATGTGGCTTATGGGCCTCTCAGTGCCTCTCATGCCTTTAAATATGTGAAACTCGGTGTTACGTCCTGAGTGACAGTAGCACATCAGATTTGTTACTACCATGTGACTGACACCCAGATGTTTTTGTGACCACCACCACAGTCATAGGACAGGCACAATCATGCATGGGCCAATAAGTTGAACTATGGCATTGTCTTGACAGCTGGAGCTCATTAGGAGCCATCCTTGGGGTGAGTTGCTACTTGCCCATGTGCAGAAGGTCCAGCATTCGCCATCTCCTGCTCTGTGTGGGTGATAGAGCCGTCTATGAACCAGAATGGGATATTCTCCAGCCTGCCCTTGTGGTTGCTCTACCAGAAACCTGATAAGCTGAAATTATTCTCTGGTTTTGAGACTCTAGTGCTGCTCTGCGAAAACACAGAATGTCATAGAGCTGGTCAAGGGAGAGGAAATGGGCATCAAATGTACTATATTCTCCCTGACTGAAGAAAAAATTAGCATAATCAAGTGACAAATTATTTGAAATTTAAGCAGAGCCCTTAGAGAAGTCAGTCTGCATAGAAACTTCATGGGAAAACCATGCAGTTTCCATGAATGTGAAGTAGATTATTTTTGTTAAATCAAAGACAGAGTGCTGTATTTGTCACCCATCTGCTGCAGTCTGGCTTGTACAAAAAATCCTGCCCATACATCTTCCATATGTTAGGAGGCAATTTGAGTGTCTGGAAGTTAGTCATCGAGATAAGAGAGAGATGCAGTGTCATCTACAATGAGGGCAAGACTGCTCCCTGAAATATATTCCACAGCAGAGAGAGAATATATTTTTTTCTATTTTTTTCTCTTCAGTGCCCTAAAAGAAAACCAAGAGAAAATCCTGGGCAGGTCTGCTATAAAATATGTTCAGTATGTCCAACTAAGCAAAGAAAAAAAAGCAAAATAACCAGCCTCATTTGGGGTCAACTTGAAGGAATTTGTTCACTTCAAAAATAAACATCTTCTTATGTCCTGAGAGTATTTAGGGGTTTTTTTATTTAACCTTTTTTTTTTCTTTTTCACTATAATCAATTTTTAAATTAAAAAGAAAATGTTTTGAAACAAAAGTCAAAATATTTCTTAAAAAAATACTGACAGAAATTGCTTTGGCATTTCCTGAAATGAAACATTTCATGTGGAACAGCATTTCAGTGTGAATGCTTTCAAAAACTGTCTTTTTTGGATAAAAGAATTTCCTGAAATAGACCTAGGTTCATAAACCTAGTTTGGGGTTTTGCTCAGAACTCCATCTCTTTACTTCCATGTCATGTTAATTGGGGGATACTAGAAAGTCCCCCACTTGCATTGCAACTGCTGCACAGAAAATCTCATTAAGAATTATATTTCACCTGGATGTCTCTCTGGCTTAATTTTCTCACTGCTTGGGAATATCTTTCCCAATTTTCCAACAGAGACTCTGCTGACACAGCTGCTTTCAAGCACCCAAATTGCCTACTAGCACAACAGACACAAAAATGGCTTTTTAGAGGCCAAGAACTCAGCAAGTAGACAACATATCAACAGCTTTTGTTCCCTCACGACCAGATGCTAAAAAAGAATTTAAAAAAGCAAAAAGAGTATCTTCTGCAGTGTCCCACCTGGGTAAATAAATTCAAGGTGCCATTATATCAGCTAGGACTAGGTCTGGTCTGGAGGTAATTCTGAGTCTAGACAAGCTGTTCTTGCAGTGACAGCCAGGGCAGGTGTGGCTGTGGGTACAGTGGATTTTTGTGTGTTTGTCATAGTTCACAGACATTTACTGCAGAGAAGTAGTTATGGACACACCAAAGATAAATGAACCACAGTAACCTGGTCATTTCTAAAGGGACTTACCCTGTTGAAGCCATCAGGGAGAAGAAATCAAAATTACAGAATTTAGATAGAGAAGAAATCAGTCAGACTGTCCAGGCAATTTTCTTTCTCTTGTGAGAGTTATCGCCAGAATATTTGCTGATGTTCTGTTTTGCCTGGCTTAGAATCTTTCTTTTCAGGGATTTCAAATTATTCCTTACCCCCATAGGTCTCTTTCTCAGAACATTTTCCTGTAAGGTCTGCCCAAATTTCACATTTTCTCTGTCTTAATTGAATCTTCTTGCTGCTATCTTTACCCTGGGTATCACGCCAAATAATTGCTGCTCTCCTTCTGTGTTAACAATCTCTTGAAGTTTGGCTTCTCCTAACTCCTCTTAATTGCCTCTTCCACTGTATGCATATAGATATGATTCATTTAATTCTCCCTATAAATCCATGCCTCCAGCCTTCTGATCAGAGGAGAGCAGCTAAAATGAAGCAATTCTGCTCCTCAACAACTTTCTGGCAATGCAGAGCTATTAATCAAATGCAGTTTTCCAGCTGCAGTTGAATCATATATAAACGGAGACAGACTATGCAGGTCAGAGATGCGGTGATTTGTTTTTGGCTTACCTACCTATCTTTACATGTCTAAAAGTTAGCTGGCTAATCTACATTAGGCATCTGGCTGTTCTTCTGAAAACTCGCAAGAGAGAGATATTAAGTTCTGGGTGCCTTGCAGGCAGCTTTGAACAACCCCCTGAGGGAAGAATGTTTCTCTCTGCGTGTAGGAAAGCCAGGCAAGTCTCTTGGATGTAATGTGAAGATGCTGACATTTAGTCAACAGTCTTTCTGAGTTTAGTGAGTGAAGCCTAGAGAGGGAGGCAGCTGACCAAGTGCTGGTGTTCTGGAAGAGCAGAACTGGTCTCTGTCATCCCTTCAGGGCATGACCTGGGTGGCCACTGACTGCAATAGGAGCTGAGACATATGCAGCTGAATTTATAGAATCACAAAATCACAGGTTGAGGTTGGAATGGATCTGAAAGACCATCTAGTTCCACTCTGCAAGGACACCTTCCACTATCCCAGGTTGCTCCGAGCTCCATCCAACCTGGCCTTGAACACTTCGAGGGATGAGGCAGCCACAGCTTCTCTGGGGCCCCTGTGCCAGTGCCTCACTACCCTCACAGCCAGGAATTTCTTCCTAACTTGTAATCTAGGTGTCCAATTTTCAGAAGGCAACACTGGGAGAAATGTGTCCCCTTCTAAGTACTTTTTCAGCTTCAACCCTCCTCACCCAGGGTTTCCCTTAAGCTGCTCAAAAGTGTTCCAAATTTCGACAGACCACATTTCCATCTTTATTTCCAGTTTTATAGGTCAAGTTCTTGGTAATGTTGTCAAAGGGGTTTCCCCTGAATTAAAGAAAAACATGGGTTCTTTCAGGTTCGACTTAGGGATTTTTGTGTCTCAAAGGGGTTTTATTTTCATTCATCAGTATGCAAGAAGTAAATCTGTCAAATATTTTACATAATAAACTTTTAGTTACTATGGATCACCTTGTATTGATAGTTACCTAATCACTGAGGTTATATCTCTTGGTGAGGCCATAACACTGGTGTTTCCAGAATGCAAAAATCTAATCATTAATTAAAGGTAGCACGCAGAGGGTTGGAGGGATAGCTCTTTCTGCTTCCTTAAAGCTCCATAATCCCATCTTTCAGAGTCCAAGCCTTTTAATGACCATCAGTGTTTTCCTGTTACATCTTCTCAACAAAATACTTAAATGGCACCTGATTTTCAGGAGATATTCCTGTCCTTTCTGCTGAAAATCAGGCTGCTCTGATGAAAGGTGCAGTAGAAGCCTCCCTGTGTTCATGTTACTTGGAATATTTCATGGATTTACTCAAAGTTTAGCCCAGTTTATGACCCCCGAAGAACTAATGCTTTCTAGCAGGGCTCCTGTGAGGTTATGTCAGGTTGTAAGAAGGGTGACCTTCCAACCAGGCAAAGACACATTTGAGTTGCAGAGCCCTGAGAAACAGACAGACTTCTCAGTGGAGTGAGGCAAAGAAAATCTGGAGGTTTCTCACTGAACAAAAATAATTTCAAAACTGAGTTTTATCACCATCGTCATCACCATCACCACCATCATTATCTATTACTTTAAGCAGTTTCCCTTAACCAATCCAGGCATTGCCATTAATTCATTTGGGATAAGAGAAAGTTGGGTATCTTTACTTCTGAGAAAATAAACCTTTTATTCAAATAAAATTGTACCATCAGGAATTACTTTGAAAATCTGGCAGTGCTGGGAACTGGCCTGAGGAAGGTAATCTTGAATTACTACACGGCTCCTGATAAGACACCAGAAGTGTGAGCTGTCCCCCCAGTCACCTCTTCACTCTCTTAAAACAGTTTTGGGTAGTTAGATTTAAAAATGCATTGGCTTTCAGTTTCAACCTGACATCAGTGTCTGCTACCTGTATCAGAGTCTCCCACAAGGGGAAGTATGGACCTCATGGATTTTGTTTCATGAGGGTGTGAGAAAATTATTGAGTTGAGTGAAATTGTAGTTGAGCTGAGTTGTGCTGAGTTGTGTTGTGTTGAGCTGAGTGTGTTGTTTTATTTTTCTCCTTGCCCATCACTGAATTCCAATAATTTGTCTTGAAACACCTAGTGCTGATGCTCATCTCTAAAATGGGGGACTTCCTGCTGCACAGAAGCTGCCAGCTTTCGGAGACAGCTCAGAAAGAGTCAACAAACAAACAAACCATGAGGGTACTGCCTGTGGTTTCTGAGTCCACCTCCTTCTACTCTCTCATAATGTGTGTCTTAAAGCCAACACGGTGAAGCAAGAAAGCTCCATAACAAAGGGAAACATGGTGGGTTTGTTGGACTTTGACCAAAGGTGGCAAAACACCCTAGTCTTTACTGGGACACAGAGAGGTTTCTCTTGACTCCAGCTTGCTGAAAGATACCCCAAACTCCTGTGTACTTTTGGAATAATTAGCATAGGTTTTTAACTGTGTTAATTTTAACTGTGTTTAACTGTCAGCCTCCTAAGTAATAATTCCCCCATGGTGCCTGTGTGTCCTCTAGGAATAGACTCCCACAGCTCTTTCCAAAGCTGCAGCTACACAATACCACGCTCATTGTCAGTAAAAAGTAATAGATATAGAGCCTGGGCCTAGAGAGGAGCATTATACCCACTACAGTAAATATAATAAATACTACCCAAGTATTATAATTCTGATTTGCCACTGCCTTGATTTGCCTGTGACTATATAGGTCGTCCATATACTAAAGAGAAAACCAAAATAAAAGGTAATTCCAAATTAAGAAGATAAGTAAATAACCTACATTTTCATAACACTTTTCATTAGTACTTATAACAGTCCTTGGAAATGAGGACATTTATTTGCAGATTTCACTTGTCAGGTCTGTCCTACACACATTGCTAGTTCTCATTTCTTAAAGTAAGGCCAATACTGGCCATTTTGTTTAAAGAAGTACCAAAACTGATGATTTGTCTGATTCCTGGGCACTAAACAAGTGTGCACACAGCACACAGGATTTTGTAGAAGGTGATAGACATGCATCATAACTGGACACGTTTGACTTTCTAACCACACTACAGTTCAGAGAAGCACTGGCAGCCTTCAATAAAAACTCTGTATCCACAGGAAAATCTCTTTAACTCTCCTACTACCACACCCCAACTGAGATCCAAGTCCACTGATGTCGGTCTGCCCAGGACTCAGCCATGGATTTGGACACATGCCTTTTCCTAAACGTCACTGGATGGGAATGTTCTTGGTTGGTGTTTTTGTTTTGTTTATTTCCTTTGGAGTCAAGCAGATCAAAGCATTCAGTTTAAGGAAAAAAACAAGCCCATCCTGCAAAGTCAGTGAGCAAGTCCTGGAGATTGATGCTGATGTTCTCCAAGTGCTGGAATTCATTTTGCAGAGTTTGTCACTTTTCTAATTGAAAAAGCTGTCTCCGCAACATTTAGCAACTAAAAATGCCAAGTGATGAAGCACAAGGAGGGGAAAAAAATAAAAAATAAAAATAAAAAGCCAAGCACTCAGCAGCAGACATCTGGCATCCTGATTTCCAAGCTGTACAAGGATACCGAAAAATGGAGCACCGAGGTGTCCCCATCAGCACATCTCCAGGGCAATGCACCATGGAGTGGGGCATGCAGGTTTTCAGCAAAAACAAGGAAAATCTTATAATCAGCAGTTGACTGTAGGTGTGGGAATAAAGATTCGCTTGACACTATAGTGCTTAGTATTAATTCTGCATCCAAATGATAGGTAAGCCAGATACAAGACTACAGATCTTAAATATTAAGATAGGTTCAGCCCCAAAAAATGAATTCTGCCTCTGTGCCTCCTCTCTATACTTCCATATCTTGTTTTGTAGTAAAATTTGTGGTAGGAAAAAAAAATCTGGTTCTCAATTCACTTCTGCATAACACACAAAAAGAAATCAGATTCCAGGTCTTCAAAAGTTAGCCTGACAGAAGCAGAAGTCACAGAGTACAATTAGTGATTTTTTTTTTTCACCACTGTGTTTGAGGAGTGGGTTTGTGACTTGCATGTATTTATTTCATTGGTTTGGTGGGGGGGGTTGATGCTTTGTGTGTGTAAAATGGACTTGCTGAATGAAAGACTCAGCGCCAGTGCTTCTCTCACTGACTTTAACCAAGGTAAAGGTCTAATTGAGTTAGCACTTGGATGAAGTAAAGCTGCCCAAATTTCAGGGCTAAGGATCTCTTAGCTTCTATGAGCTCTTTTTCACACCCATTACTTTTACAACAAACTTGGAAATCCATCCAATTCATTATGATTAATGTAGGTCTGGCAAAAATTTCTGAAACTTGATATTTCTTATGAAACAAAATTCTTACTTTCCAGAAAAATGGTCAGTTAAGAAGAAGGTAAGTATCTTCTTTCTCTCACTGAGATAATTCAATGACTTATCAGTGGAAATTACATTTAAAGAATCTTAAAACTTCAGCTGCTGCCAAAGATATTCCAGCATATAAAAGCAACAAAATTTTTGTTTGCCTCTACTTGATCTGATTGTCGTCTCTACTTTAAAAACAAAATGGAGTTAATTCCTGCACCCAAAAAATTTTTATGCTTCCCTAATTTTAACCATGTCAGAGTGGGGGATTAATCTAAACTAGTGGAGTTCTTCTCAAAGTGGGTGTGGAAGAGTCCAAGAAGCTGCTCCTGGGGCTGGAGCCCTTCTGCTCTGGAGGCAGGATGGGAGATCTGGGGATGTTCAGCATGGAGAAGCCTCCTGGGAGACCCTAAAGTCCCTTCCATTGCCTAAAGTTGGAACTGGATGATCTTTAAGGTCCCTTCCAAGCCAAACCATTCTGTGATGGCCGTCTGTGACTGTCTCAAGAACCACACAGAGCATGTGGGGCAGTTGTCCAAGGTGAATACAATTAACCAGAATACGTTTCTCTATTACCTATAAAAACAGTCAAGCCACTTAGCAATCATCAGCATCTACGTTTTACATGACTAAACTGAGGCCACAGAAATCCTACTCGTTGGATCTTAAGCTGCTCTTAGCAGTTTCTGTAAGCTGGCACAGTGTTTCGATGGGTTTTGGAGTGAGAAATGTAACTGTGATGCTTCACCAGTATCAACACCAAAGCACAAAACTCTGACTGCTGAGAAGACCTTGGCAGTATTTCTGTAAACAGGCACTTGAATACATTGAGAAGCAAAGGAAGTCAAAGTCTAAAAGGAGCTATGATCTATCTCCTTATGTAAATGGAACGCACTCCTGTTATTATTCTGCCCATCAAATAGGATGCCAACGCAATACCGAGCACACTTCATGAAAATTTCAGTCCTCTAGGAATTTGGGAATATGCATTATCCTCATAAGGATTCACTGAATTTTTGCTTCCAGCCCAGGCAAAGCCACTGAGTTCAGAAATGTAGAATTCTTCATCTCTGCCCTTGTCCTATGCAATTTCACCCAAAGTCATCTGAATGTGACCTAACACACAAACAAACAAACCCTGCAATTTTTTCCAAGAGGATTCAAAGCTAGAGGAGTCCATGTAGGATTATGAATCACAAGGATATAAAAGCATTACAATATAAAAGTCCTTTTCCAGCTCTGTTGACTCTGGCCAAGTTCCTTGGCCCAACTCAATTGCTGCCCTTTCTCATTACTGTAAATAACAGTAATAAGGCCTCCTTTCTCCTCAAATACTGGAATTCTGAGTGAAATGACCAGTTTTGTCTCAAAAACACGAGAACATCCAAGGAACTCTCTGCACCTTGTCTTTTACTCCCTTGTTTTGTGTCACTGGGGTCCTGACTCTGCATTTTATGTCCCTCTAACTCGACTCAGTGCACCATCCCATTTGAATACTCTTTGCCCCCAAGCTCTTGCTGTGGGTTGCTCCCCTCAACAGACCAATTTGGCCCCATTATTCCCAGGGGCACCTCCTGCCACAGAAGGTCTTGTCTGACCTCCAAAGCCCTGGATGGACCACTGATCTGATCCAGTGGGAGTGTGCTTTAGGATAGTCTACAAGATAGCAGAAATGCCAAAGAAATGTTTTGCCTTGCCACCACCAAAGTTGGATTCAAAGGGCAAATTCAGTCCTACCACACATAGATCAGATCTGCATTTACTTTAACCTCCTTAAAGAGATTATTTCCTACAGTGAGGTGTCAGCCTCTGCTCATTACCTACTGATAAGAAATACAGGGAATGATTGAGGGAAAGAACAAAATAACAACAAAGAAGGAGAGCAGGAAACAAGTCAGCATGGAAATCTGCAAGCCTGGGACTTTGGCCACAAAAATAATATATCCTCTTTCATCCTCCTTGTCATTACTAATATTTTCTTTTCTTAAATTATCCCTTCTTACTAAAATTAGGCAATAGCAGAAAACTTGATGCAAACTGAGCAACATATCCCTCAAAAAAAACAACCTGACTGGTGGATTGGCAAGGGTATGGTCTTCACAGGGCTGGATCCTGTTTGCCACTCCCAGCATGAATTCCCAGCTGCAAACAAGCCAGTGCTGCTCCTGGTCCAGGGCTTGCCCCAACGTTCTGCCAGAAGCAGCATGGCTTGGCTGGCCATTTTCTCCTGTGATCTACAGCCAGCACTGTCTCTTGCCTGAGGATCCAGACTGGAAAAGAGCATAGGAGTTGTCACACCGGATCAATCTAATGTTCCAGTGAGCCAGCCCTTGGGTTTTGAAAACTGTTTTTTTAACAGGTGCTTCAAAGGAGCTGGGATGGCTGGAATGGCGCTGTCTGTGCACAGGGGAGGCTTTTCAGTCCCAGATAGTTTGTGGGTTGGCTTGTGCCCTGCAACGTGGAAGTTTAACATGTTCTCTAAGAGAGAAAACATCCCAGATCAGGTCACCCAGATCCCCTCACCCAGCCTGGGTGAGGATGCAGGCTGGCCTGAGCTGCACATGGGTTTTGAATCCGTGGGGTTTGTGTCCAAACTGGGAGCATCCCCTTCAATCCAGCTGCAAGTGCTCCCACCACACAGATAAACCTCAAACTTCTGCTGTCTGCTGGGCAGAGCAAACACCCTGCACACTATGCACATTGCTGTCACTCTTGGCTTCAGTTTATTCTTCTGATGGCTGTGAGCTGCTCTTTAGTGAAGAGCTGTGCTCTACTTTCTAGTGTGTCTTTCCAACCCATTGGCAACAATGACAGCTTGAATTTCACAGGTTAATCCTAAGCTAGGTACAACAAATCCCTTTCGTGCATTTGAAATTCTCCTGTCTTCAGATTGCATCACCTTTCCCCCGTTGCCTTGACTATAAAAAAACCAGCTAATCCTTCACTTCTACAAGAAATCACAATAAAAGCAAAAGATCAAAGCCTTTCTCAAACCTCACAGAAGTCTCAGGCCCCAGTTTTAACTCTTTTTAGAGGATAAAGTGAAGGAAAATAAGTATTTTCTCCTCTCTAGCACATCTAATCCAGGCAGAGATGCCATCACAGAATTTGTTGGCACTATTTTTCAGTGTGAACATCGGGTTCCTCTCCTGAAGTCCACGAGGGCATCCCAGCAACCCAAATGTCCCTGCTGTTTTTTCTGGAAATCGATGACACTGCCCTTAAAATATGTGACAGAAAACAGCATCGAGTAACCTGCATATCCGACAGCGCTGCCAGGGCTGCACAGATCCCCAAAAGCTAACAATGGCCATGGCTTTGAAATACTGCTGATTCCTTCATTTCCCATCTCCCCCCGTCCCAGCGGTGTCATTTGGAAATACATTACAGCCGAAAGACTTTGGGATGTTTTAATTACATGTGACTAAAACTTGCTGTTGCTAGAATTAGTGCGCCTGTGCTCATGATTTATAGGTCTCTGTTTCGACACTAGTGAGGCCATAAATAACACGAAATGGGCCCTTTAGTATTAGAAAATTCAGCGCTCCTCTCTAAGCCTCGACGCGCATGTACACTCAGAAACCCTCGTACGGCCTGTGCCGAGTGTGGTGTGAAATACAGTGCAACTGCAAGGGGTGGGGGAGAGGAGCAGGGCAATAAATAATTTATCTGTGGAGTAGGAACGTTGTCCCTTTGGGCAAGAACATCCCGTTGCTTCACTGGCGTGGGAGAACTTGTGGGCTCTTGTGGGTGTTTAATGGGCGTGGACTACACTTAGACCTATCTCCCAGAGAAGTCAGGGGAAATTTAAATAAATAAATAAATAAATAGATAAATAAATAAATAAATAAATAAATAAATAAATAAGGTAAAAGAAGCATTTTTGACCCCCTGTTTCAAATGTGAGGGTGTATACTTCAGGTGAGGAAGAATTCAGGTGGTACGGAGCTGTGCAGGGTAGCGAAGAGCTGTCTCCTGGGCACTCCCTCTGACTTGCATCTCTTTGGCAGAGGAGCTTGGGGGGGAAAAATAGTGGAGGATTATACTTCAAATAGCTGAAGTCTGGGGAGGATTTCACATGCTGGGTAATTTTCCATGCTGGAGTATACACACCACCCCCAAATGCAGCTGACCTATAGGGGCAGGGTGGGAAAAAGGCCTGTCCTAGCTCAGGAGAGAGATACATGAGCTGTGTCCCAGGCATGATTTTATCTCTGTAGACAGATGGTCTGGGATTGCTGTCTAGAAAATGCTTTCAGATTTTTCCATTACAGGCACTAGAGAAGGGCAAAGTTTTAACATGATAGGAGTAACACAGACAAAGTACACCTTAGAAAACAATCCTGTAAATTTTGCCTTCATTCTGCTCTAAGATCAGGTGAGAAACAGTTTATATTCTGACTCTTGCTGTTCCCTCATTTGGTAACTAAGTAGTTTGTGCATGTGGGACCCTTCGTGCAGTTCCTAAGAAACTCACTTTAGCAATTTATTGTGTGGAATTCAGACTTTATATGGGTGTTTTTATCTTGACACACAGCTTTTCCCAAGCTATTGTTTCTGTTCACCAGTGAGCCTGAGCTTCAGGATAAGGTGTGAGAACCTGAGTAATAAATACAGCATTTTATTTCACTACTTGTAATATTCTCTATTATTTTCAAGAAGAGTAGGTACATTTGCTGATTATATATTTAAAAAAAAAGGGCTCTTATTAAAAAAGCAGTGAAATAAAGACAAAAAGACACTCATGAATTTTCCACTTGCAAGAGGGAATAATAACTTAGCTACTAAGGCAGAACAAGTGACTGCAAAAGAATTGGGTTTGATACAAATTTGTCTCAAAGCAGCCAAAAATTTGAGGTGCAGAGCTAATTCAGACAAGGATGTCCAAGGAGATGTAGTCTCTTGTACTGCTTTTGTAGAAATTATGGATTTTTTAGGAAAATGACAAAGGCAAAAAGTTTGCAGCCCAAAAAGCAATCTATAACTGGGAGGTTTGGTTTGTCCTGTTGTCATTCTCTTGGAAAAGCTAAGATACCTTGCTCATGTATGTCATCCTCATACCGCTTTTCTCTCTTCATGGTGAAACCTGTGTGACTGGCCAAGCTTCAGTGTGAAAGAGTAGATGGTAGAGGAAAACAAGAGTATAAGGAAACAGGAAAAAATGTCATCAAAACATGTTCAAATGTCAGTATTTCTGGGGCTCTATATACTGTTTGGGAGGAGAAGATAATTTTGTTTCTGTGGAAAACAAGCATCATAACACAAATAATCACTGGCAATAGGAAAAAAAAAAAAAAGGTTAAAAGTATGTTGCACAGACCTCAAGTACATGTTTGAACCATACTTGCAGTACTTAACACTGTAATTCCACTTGCATCAGCCTGTAGCAAATCCTGTGATGTGCATAAAATCATAGAATGGTTTGGGTTGGAAGGCACTCTGCTGATCTTCTTGTTCCACCCCCTGCCACAGGCAGGGACACCTTCCACTATCCCAGGTTGCTCCAAGCCCCGTCCAACCTGGCCTTGGACACTTCCAGGTATGGGGCAGCCACAGCTTCTCTGGGCAGCAGCCCAGGGTTGGGTGTCAATGCCCCTGCTCAGCTTGGTGTCACCTGCATGTTTTACTGAGCCTCGAAAATTTCAGATTATGTTCCACATCTCTTTCTGTTGCCCCAGTCACACTTTCTTTTTGATACTCCTGTGTGTAATTCCCCTATTATCATGATTACAAACTCTGTCAAGAAGGGACCTTTGAGACTATCCATCTGAGTAATTTTGTCATCTACAATCCAGTCCTGCTTGTAGCTTGCACCAGCTGTATTTATTTAGGATTTTCTTTTATAAACTCCTTAATAAAAACTCACAGCAGTGTCAAAGAGTATTTTTGTGCCGTAAAAAATGATCCCTGGTGGGATTATAATTTATATTTTTAAATTGAAATCCATTGTCTGAGTCATAAATTTTTTGATTACGAAAACCTGTGCAGTTTTTGTGATTGCAGATGTTATTCTTGACTGCACTTTTTCCTCCCTTCCTAATCTCAGAATACTGTATTTAAACTAAAGATAAACAAAATAATAACAGAGATGATAGATGATAGAGGAAAGGTGTCTTTACACCAAGAAAAATAGTTTGCTGAGTTTGTTAAAATACAAGCAAGGGGAAGACAAAAGACAAACCAGAAGTGATCTTGGATAAACTTGATAAGATCACTGGAATCATGCACTGAGTTCCTGGCTCAGGCCCATGCCCCTGGTGTTACCTGAGATAATTCATGTTGCTGTTGGTCAAGATAGCAGTTAAAAAAGTTTTACATATATGCTCAGGACCCACAGACTCTAACAGAACTTAAACAATAAAACTCACCCACTTCCTGAGATATAAGCTGCTTCCTGAGTCAGGAAGTATCTTAGCTCCCTATCTCAACCAGGAATGTAATAACATTATTTCCTCTTATCCTTTATTTTTCTTATTTCTCTGCATTGTAAAGTCCTGGATTAAGGCCATTTCTTGGACACATTTGCACAACACCCAAAATACTGGGGCCTGTAATATCAGCAGTATACTCAGGACAATTTTTTGAAGAGACATAGTAAAGAGAGGGATGTAAAGAGAGGATTGGATGTAAAAAATAATGTGTCGGCATGAGCTGTGCAGAGGGAGATTCCTGTCGAAATGGGAATGGGGATTTGGGGAGCAGACAGGAAAACCAATTGGTGTCAGGTGGAGGCAGAAGAAAGAAATGAAATAAAAAAGGAATGGAGGAAGGAAGGGAGGAAAGAGAGAAGGAAGGAAGGGAGGAAGGAGGGAAGGAAGGAAGGAGGGAAGGAAGGAAGGAGGAGGGAGGAAGGGAGGAAGGAAGGAAGGAAGGATTATAGAGTCATAATGAGCACATGCAAATACAAACATCCTTGTAATTGAGACTTGAACAGCACCCACATCAGGTGAAAGCAATAGATTCTGTAGTATTCTTTGTGACTGTGAAAAAAAATGTATGCTTCCCTTTGCTGGGCAAGGTAGCCCATTGAAGCTTTGGTCCATCAAAATCTGCTGCCAGCCATGCTGTCTCCAGCCTCACTTCTAACATGCCCCGTATCTCCACCACCCTTTTCTTTCCACCTTCATCCCACTCACAAAAACTATTCTGCAGATTCGTGCTGGAGCCTCAGACTCAGCCATAACCACGCTGGCAATATCCTGGGATGGAATCAGTGTGCATGAGAAGACTGTGATTTAGAGAGAGTAATAGGCAAACATACAGTCCAACAAACTTTATAGGGTTTTTTTTTTTTTTTACTAATAGAGACATAGCACTTGGCAAAAATGTCCAGCTTCTCAGCAATAACAGTATTATCCCATAAGGAAGAATCAAAACTTGGGCAAGGTCTCAAAACGGATTTTTCTGCTTTCAAGGTCACAAGAAAGACACTATCCCAAGGCTATGAGATGTTTCTAAATTTAAAACAGACCCACTTACCATGGTAGGCAATTGAAACTGTTTATCCACTTTGAACAGATAGAATTACCTAATCCTTCTATGATTAGAGGCTAGTGAAGTTAAGTTAATTCTGTTTCTGCAGGCGCTGCTGCCTTTGATGGAAGCAGCTCATCTCAAGGAATGGCCTGCTGGTGTGGTGGCGAAACAAACAGTTTTGTCCTTTTGAGCTAAGGGGAAAAAAAAAAAATTGCTATTGATTTTGGCTTAAGAGTGGTGAGTACGATTCTCATCGTGGCTAGAGAGCTATTATTTTGGGCATTAGCCTCGCATACCTTGCTGTGGAAGACTGCTGCAACACAGCACCTCGCAGAAATCATCTGAGGGGATCCTTAGGTCTCTCCAGTTTTTGGTTTTCAAGCTGGGAGAAAAGGGCTGAGTATATGAAACAGCCTCTCAACTGGCACACAGTTCAATAGGCTTGACAGCCTACACATATTGACTGTTCTGGGAGAAAGGTCAAGAGAACACACGAGCCCTGCTGTTTTCCTACCAGCAGCTGGGGGGCTGGTTTATCACAAAAGACCACACAACTATTGTCTAAACTCCCCTTTAAAACCAACAGCCTCGCAGGGCTTTCAGGCTGGTTACAAAAGGGTCACAGTTGTTTTCTGGATGGAGGCA
This sequence comes from Pyrocephalus nanus, assembly GCA_038380795.1. Taxonomy (NCBI): domain Eukaryota; kingdom Metazoa; phylum Chordata; class Aves; order Passeriformes; family Tyrannidae; genus Pyrocephalus; species Pyrocephalus nanus. The sequence goes on along the minus strand of CM076263.1, from coordinate 2,907,423 downwards.
GCGAGCCTGGTGAAGCCCTGCAGACTGGCAGGGCTTGTACAATAGTGCTGCAGTGAGCAGAGCTGGGGGGGACACACACGATCAGAAGTGCTGCTGGGGGAGGTGAAAAGGCAGCAGAGGAATTCCTGTGATGGTGCAGCATGCTTTGAAGATCAGCCTTGTAAAGGCTAGGTCTTGAAAATGGTCCTTCCACTGAGATAGATCCCCTGGACTTTGCAGGGAGAGTGTTTGAGCCAGTAATAGATCTCCACCTCTTGAGGCTATAACTAAGGGACACAAAGATTTGCTGTTTTTTTCCGTGTCAGTCTTCTGCATAGCCAGAAAAAAAGTTATTTACCCCCCCCCCTTTTTAAGTGAGTGTAAAATAAAATACTCCCCTTACTATTAGTTACATTGAGTAGAAGATACATGGAAATCCTCCGTAGAGAAAAGCAGCTCTATACAAGGATAGCTTGACAAATCCTGAGAATGGGTCTGAAAACTAGAAGTAGAGAAAGTCAAAAAACCTTTCCCCTCAAAAAAAAAAAAAAAAAAAAAAAAAAAAAAAAAAAATCCTGGATGTAGGCTTTAAAAAAAAAAAAATTCATTTGCTTAAGCAGTTTCCAAGAAAACCCAAAAGGAAAATTATCACAGGTTGATGTTTCAAACCAAAATGATGGGGTTTTTTAAATGTGGGGGACTTTTACTGAAAAGAAAAAAATGTCATTTTAAGTAGTACTGTAACACAATATTTCATCATGTTTTGAAATGATCACTCAAAATGGCTTTTTTCTTTGAATTTATCACCGGTAAAGTTCTGTGTATGCACGTACATATAGCTGACATTCTCTTGCCGAAAATTGGGTTTGACAAAACTGTATTTCTTGGCAGGAACTCTTTCCTCCTGAAATTCCAATAAGCCCTAGCTTTAAGAAACAGATATGTTTAAACAGAAGGGAGAGGAGAAAACCAAGAGGTCCTGGGCTAGACACCGGGATAACAGAGGTGCTGGGTCAGCTGGAGAGCAGAGGAAAAAAATCCATCATGAGAGACACTCACTGCTGAAAAGAGTCATTGATGAATTGTGCATCAGCAAGTATCTTCAGCTATGAACCTTAGTCATGTGTGAATGTCTGGGTGTGGGAAGCCTGTGAATGAAGGATTGTTCATGAAGGCGCAAAAAAATAATGTTGCTAATGAATTTTTACCCCAGAGCGCATAGAGGCACAGTTAAAACAAAACTTTATAACAAAAGATTACTATTCCTTTCCCCATGCCCAGCTACAAGTGATTTGCCACCTACCAAGACAAATACCACAGTAAGAAAGGAACTTTCTTTTGTCTGGAGAGTGGCAAAGTGCTGCCCACAGTGCTGCTCTGGCCAGAGACTTCCACCTACGGTGAGAAAGGATTGCTGCAGCTGCACTGTCAGGCTTATAATGTCACATGCAGATGCAGAGCTCACCATAAAATCCAGAAGATAGTCAGCTGAAAGCCTATACATTGCACTGGGCTCCAAATCAGGCATCCAGCCACAACCAGTGCTTGCTGAAGCTGTCAGAGATGTTGCACCAGTCATTTAACAACTGGAGGAGCCACATCAAGCTGCTGCCTCCTCCAAGGCACCGGTCCTTGGAGTCCTGAAGGAGCTTCTAGTGGAATCTACCACTTTATTCTATCTGTGAAACTTACCTTGGTATGTGGATGGTCAACTTTAGAGGTATCAAATGTGAAAGTCTGTTCACCCTGCTTACTGGAAGCACCCCAAAGAACAACACTTCTAATCTTAAGTCTGATAACTGAAGACCTCTCACCATTGACCTTGGACCAAAATGAATCAAAGATGAACATCTCACATGGAGACATCTACATTTTAGACCTGACTTCTTTTGCACTGGAAGAGGTTTTTTGTAGCAGCAGGGAAGTGGGTTTCCACTCTATTATTCAGGTCTCCCACTTGTAATGGAAAAATCAGCCTCTTTGACATGTAAGATATTGAAGATAATGATAGGCTTCAGGAAAATAAGAGAACAATGAGAGATGCCTTGTCTGAGTTGAGATAATGCCTTTGAGTAGGTCTGTGAGTTTATATTTGTGTAAAGAAGGACTCAGAAGTCTAATGACTTCATAGGACGGACTCTCTTTGCATTTTAGGATGTTGATATGACACTTGTATCCCCATGGTCTGTTCTCATTCAGGGGAACAGGCCATGTTCCAGTGATTGAATGTCAATGATATGGTATTGCATGCTCTAATGAGAGCAGGAGAGAATATCCTCAAGATTTTTCCGGACACCTCTGTCTTTGCATGGGATATTTCTATGAGGTATTTCGGGGTGGTGCAATCCCATGCCACCTGTGCACTGAGCTGGCAGGACAAGGGTCTTCCACTTCTAAGGCTGATGAGTCTGTTCAAGCCCTTTGTTGACTTTAGATGGTCACATGGATAAGGCGACAATGATGCTTGAAGCAGAGAAACTGAAACAAGGAAAGGCTCAGACTTCTGAATATTATGTAACCTTCCTACAATCTTCTTCACCTCCTCTCCTTGGCCTGTTGTGTTCTAAAATACTACATTAACTCCTCTGACTGTATTTTATGGGAATAAGCCATAAAATCATAGAACAACAGAATCAGAGCATCTCAAACTGAAAGGGACCCACAAGATCATCAAGTACGACTCCCTGCGCCTTGCAGAACCACCTAAAACTAAACCATATGACTAAGAGCATCATCCAGATGCTCCTTGAACTCTGACAGGCTTGGTGCCATGTTTCTGCCTATTTGGTCTACAGATTTTGATTAACTTTATTGTGAGATAATTATATCCTTTTCCTAAGCTGCTTTTGGTACCACACTGAGGAAACCTAAGGGAATTTATATTGCCTAACTTGGACATGATTTTCAAATGTGTCTTGTACCCTGTAATTCTTGCATGGACAGGGCTTGCCATATGCTCACCAGGTTTAGATAATTTACCAGCTTTTGTGGGGGAAAATAAATGGGAGTTTAGGCATGTAATTTTCACCTACCTACTTCCTAATTTTAGTTCTGTCACTTAAACTATATAATTACGTGTTATTACTAAGACTTTTCATTCAGCTAGCAGTGTATTCAGATGTGTATTCATCAGGAACAGTCACAGGGACATCCTACACAAGTGCTACATCTACATCACACAGAAAGCACCTTTGCACCATGATGTCCAACTCGTTTTTCAGTTCCTTGTTAATGGGATTCCTGAACCCTGGAACCATGCCCACAGAAAACTGTTAGGGAGTTACTTCCCAGAACAGATTTGCACCTTGAATAAACCTGTAGTAAAGCTTTCATGTAGAAATAGAAAGAGATAAAAACTCATGAGACATACGAGACTTAGTCAATGGAGTAGTTTTCAACTTATGATCTCCAGGGTATGTAGGAACTACACCTAAGGAGGTGGCAAAAGAAGAGCTAACTAAGAGAAGAATCCCTGTAGTCATAAGCTTAACTTTGTAAGACTGCAATCCACATCTTCCCTGTGGGGGAAAAAAAAAGTAAGGTAGTAAAAACTGGAGATCACTTGCAAATCAGCAAAACTGACTCAAGAATGACTATTGGCTTTAATAGGATCACATAATGGTTTAGGTTGGAAGGCACCTGAAAGACCATCTTGTTCCAAACCTTCCATGGGCAGAAACACCTTCCATTAGACCAGGTTGCTCAGAGCCCCAGCCAGCCAGGCCTTGAACACTTTCTTCTGCTTTCATCAAGCATAAGGAGCTTCACAAGAAACCACAAGAACCATCTACCCTGTGTCCTTAGGAACTAGAGATAAGAATCTTCACAGGCATACACGTGCATACAGAGAGTTAGACCCACTGTAGCTTGGTGGACACGGAAGGAAGTGTTTATTGTTCCACCCTGATACCTCACTCATGCTCTTCAGGAGGCATTTCAGTCAAGTCTATCAGCTTGTCCAAGAGAGGCCCCAAAGAGATCAGCTGTACAAACCTCCTTTCAGTATAGGATATAAAATACATATCCTTATATATATATTAAAAAAAAAAAAAAAAAAAAAAAAAAAAAACATGGACTCACCTCGCAGGGTTTTCAGTCTGGGGTTCTTCTGCTCTGGGTCTCGGCAGCGTGGGTGGTTCTCTGCACTTCATATTGCTGCAGAGGAAAGCCAAAATCCTAATTCAGCTGCTAAAATCTAAAAGGAAAGCTGAGACGTGGGGCACAATACTTGGAAGATGGTTGGAAGTGTGACTCTACACTTTTTACCTCCAATAATATGGGTCATGGTCAAGCTTTGCAACAGAGAGCAGAGTAACCTACACAGAGCACTGGAATAGCTTGTTTATTGGGTCCACAGGCTTGTGAGTAGTGCAGGAAGGTGTTACATGATAGATTTTTAAATTCTGTTCTGATGATTTCAGAATAGTTTTTGTTATTATTTTTAAAGACTGCTAAAGCACTTGCTATGTTGGTTAGGGGGTTATTATTCACTCTGAGGTTGTAAGTGATGTCTTCTGCTGGTCCTCTTTCATAATACTGCATCTCAGCCAAGAATCATAACGTTGTGTAACTAAAAAGGGAGAAAACTGCTATGGAACTATATAAACACCCATTTAAAAATTACACTGTTAAAATAACAAAAATACAGGACCGAATTCAGTTCTAGCAGTGTGTACATATCTCTTCTGATATCAATGAAACTGAGGCTATTAACACCAGCAGCTATGTGATCCATAGCTGAAAGTTCTGGTCACACCAGAAGAGTTTCAGGAGGCAAATGTTTTGCTTGGTAAAAGAATATGTGGTATCTGATTACGTGCCCAAATTCAAAACATGAGATAGCCATATCCATGCTGTATAAGCTTGCAAGACATTCACAGGGTATTCAAATACAAAATTCACCCCCCAAAAAAAAACCCACAAAAGTAGCATAATCAAACAGGTACTCAATAGTACTCAAAAACAACCCAATAGATTAATTTACTAAGAGTGCATTTCTTTGTCACTTTCTTGACCTTTAAAGTAAAGTCTAATTCCAATTAGTTCAGTTATAAAGTCCATAACTCTTGTAGGTACTGCAGTGTGCAACACATTATCATTTTACAATGTTCTCCCTGATTTGCAGCACAAAACATGCACTCCTTATGGGAATTTGTTGGCAAGCATTTGGGGCAGCTGGAAGTGATCACTAAGTGCAATTACTGTCTGTGCATATCCACATCTGGAAAACAGTTCTTTGCAGATTTTAAAATAGCCTTAATGAAGAATGGAACCTTGTACTTGAATCGATGGAAAGGGTGAAGGGGTCTCAACGCTAAATTTGTTAGAGAGCTAGAATGAAAAGAGCACACTGTACAGAAATAGAAAATAATTAACGGAAAATTAATTATTGTCAGAAATGTTTGCCATCATTCTTCATGGAGGGAGAAGCATCATCCGTGGGCAGGGGTGAATGGAAGTTCTCCATTAAAAAAAAAAAATATTTAACATTTGCAGTGTAAGATTTATCAGTGGTGATATTGTCTGAGTGAAGGATGTTAGGTGATATTATCTTCAACGCGTGATCTCACGATTGTCTTGCGGGCAAGAAGACACCAGTTGATGTGAGACATGCCACGAGGTTTACCCAAAAAAAAGTCCAGGGGCAAAATGGAGGCAAGCCAAGAAACACCAGGATTAGCGTTAGGAGGTTGCATCAATGGATTCCTTGTGAATTGCTGCACCGTGTGCAGGATCCAGCCCTCCCATTGCTTCGGAGAATCTCCTGTGTGCACACTTAAAAAAGATGCACAGTATTTATTGCTACATCCCTGTGATCTTGGCCACACTGGGCGGATTTCTAGTTGCCTGAGGAGGACAGAGAGCTCAGGAGGGTCTCTTTGTGACACGATGCAGGTATCTGTTAGTTAACATGCCCAAGAACCCTTGTCTGGAAATGTCCCAAGTTCAAAAACTCTTTACCCTGTTTTTCCCACAGTATTGATGTCTCTCAGCTTGAGCACAAAGCAGTGGGTTCTGCTGCTTCTCAGCATCTCTGAAAATTCAGTGAATAAAACCTAAAATATGCAAAGCAGAACACCCAACATAATTAAGACACAAGTTTTGCACATTTAAATGTATATTCCAAAATCTCCTCAAAATTGGTTCAGTGTTATTCTTAGACTGTGGAACTATGAAAAATTTTCTCTTTCATTCTTCCCTAAAACAAATAATCCCTTTTTCTCCTTTAAGTGATCAATACTCAGGTGCAAACCTTCCCCCTACATGCTTTGGGATGAAGCTACAGTTGGTCAGTTGATCTCTTCTCTTAGGCAACCAGCAACAGGACAAGAGGACATGGCCCCAAACCAGGAGAGGTTCAGGTTGCACATCAGGAAGAATTTCTTCACTGAAATGGTTGTCAGGCATTGGAAGGGGCTGCCCAGGGTGGTGGTGGAATCCCTATCCCTGGAGGTTCCAAGGAATGACTGGACATAGCACTCAGTGCTCTGGACTGGTTGACAAGGTGGGGATCAGTCACAGATTGGACCTGATGATCTTGGAGGTCTTTTCCAACTTAAATGATTCTGTGATTCTCTCATTCTGGCTACTCACAGCTGACAGAGATCACGGAACAGCACGTTCTTCCTGCAGTCTCAAAGGTGGGAAACCATTTCACCTGTCAAAATCCACCATAAACTTTCTCTACATTCCTCCTTCCCCATGTTTAGTTATTGACACTGCTAAATAGCTTCTACTTTTAGCAGAAGTAGGTGCATCCTTCTGTCCATATCTAGGATGTACAATTTTTAAGGTTCATTTTGGCCCCTTCCATTTGAAACAACCATTAAAGAATGCGTGTGGGCACTTCAGGTTCCCCTCTTTTTTTTTTTCTCAGAAGACTAATCTAAATCACTGCGTTTTGTTCATTTCAATAGAATGTGAATCATGACCTATGTGAGCATTTCTACACTTAGAATATTAATTACCTTTAATAGACCTAAGACAAAATAGTAGTTAACACAAATATAAGCAGATCTCTACCAACATTGAGAAAGATTTTTGCAACCAAGCTAAGAGGGTTTGTTTTTTGTTTTTTTTTTTTTGTGGTTTTTTTTTCCCTGGGAGAGGAAAACTGAGGCAACAAAAGCTCTGAGGAAGGTGGCAAAAATGGAGAAATCTAGCAAGGCCCCAACAGCTGAGGTGGGAATAGTGAGTTTCTGCTGTCTTGAACTAACCCTGCTACCTGCACAGGAGCAGGCCAGATGGGTCACCATGGTGGATGCTCTATTAGCTATATTACAATCACACACCACGGCCAACACACTGCCCAGAGCGAGGAGTGACCCCTGACTTCCTCGCTGGCTGCAGCCTCCAGCTGGCTTTTCTGCACAGTGGTGCAAAAAAAAAAAGGAAAAGTATAAGCTGTTTCTCCAGCAAGTCGTGAATTTATTCATCACCTCAGTGCTCCCCAGGCGTGGGCAGGACCTCGCCTGTAAAGCAGAGCACGTTTTGGCAGCGCTGAGCAGCCAGTGTTTCTGCCAGAGCTGCTCTCCAAACACTCTTTGTACAGCCAGATTTCATCAGAACAAAGCCAACGCTAATGCAAGGCTAGGTCCCTCTAATGATGTTTTATTATGAGTAAACACTGGGCTAAGCACAGCTGTATTAAGTGAATTTTGGATTCCTTAGTTGTGAAGAACCCTCGGGAGCATCTGTCCCTACGTTAACATCAGTGCAAGAAAGGGGTTTCACCCAGTAATTCCTGCAGCAAGCCAATAATTTCTGCTAGAAACTGGAGGATCTCAGAAAGTGCTTTGAGGGCTTTGCAGTGCTCCTGAAGCTATCTATTGTTCTGGGAATCTCTGCCTCAATATCTCCCATCTGGCTTCCTTGTGTGTTGCGTTGCTCTCACCCTTCTCAGCAGCTCCATGGCATCCAAGGATGGTGAACAAGCAAAATACCCATTCATGGTCTGCCTGTTGTGGATAAAGTCTGCTCTCAGGTACACCTCAGACAAAGGAGCATTATTATTATTATTATTATTATTATTAAAAACAAGATATAAAGTCAGTCGATAGATGCACAAATTAAAAGCATCTCCCTCGCAGGACTCACAATACAAAACCACAGAAAATGGTGAGCAAAGTAGTAACGTCCACAGTTTCATGGATGCATTTCCTTTGAAAGTATCTTTACATTAATGTGTCCAGACAAGGGAACGGAGCTGGTGAAGGGTCTGGAGCACCAGGACCAGCTGAGGGAGATGGGGGGGCTCAGCCTGGAGGAAAAAAGGGTCAGGTGGAACCTCGACACTCTCTGCAACTCCTGAGAGGAGGGTGGACCCATGTGGGGGTCAAGCTCTGCTCCCAGGGAACAAGAGACTGGACCTGAGGAAATAGTCTATTGTTGCACTAGGGGAGGATTATATTAAATATCAGGGAAAATCTCTTCACCAAAAGGGGTTTCTATCCCTGGCACAGCTGCCCAGGGAACTGGTGGAGTGCCCATCCCTGGGGGGATTTAGAAGACGTGGATGTGGCACCTGAGGACATGTGTTAGTGGTGAACATGGTGGTGGTGCTGGGTTAGTGGTTGGACTCAATGACCTTAAAGGGCTTGTCCAATCTTAATGATTCTATGATTAGAAAATTGGTGCTTTAGTGGAGATCAATTGTAATTAACACTTCTTTTCCACAGAGATTATTTTATGTATTGCTTTTATACTAGAAGCGCTATCATCACAGCAGTAAATATTTTTGACTAAGGGAGAATTTTGGGGAAGGGGAGAATTTTGCTGCCTGCCATCCCATTCTCACCTGGAAGCTGGACTCACGAGCAGGACTACCTGCCCCTTAACACTTCACTGCCTGAGGTTTCCCAAATGTTCACTTTACCTTCAACGAGAAGAGAAACTATGATATATTACAGATGGTTTAGCAGTAAACTCCAATCTCCCTGTGGCACAATATTCAAAATATTTTGGGGGCTGGATTCATTTAAAATAAGATGTTATGTGGAAAATCATAATAAAACTGAAATCCTGCCTCTGAACCCCCACCCCAGAAAATTATTCAGGAAGGAATTTCTGCTCAGACTTATTTTCCCACTTTCCAGATAGAAAGAAAAGCATAAGGAAAGTAGATGCATTTTCCAATTGATACATACTGAGCCTGTGACAAGGTATAAACTCAACATCAACACATCATTCCTAGCACTACACAGATTTCTCTCTGCTGGAAGCAGGAGTACAATTACACATAAGCCTCCAGACAGCTGGCCTGCAGTAGGACTTTTTCAACACTTTGAATCTGAGATAGATGAGAAAAAGAAAAAGCATCTATGCCACAAACCCGGTGGGAGAAGTTTTGCCTATGGGAGATGATGAATATTCAAATCACAGCTTCCATGAAATGCCATAGTGTCTTAGTCAAACAGAGTTTGAAGCAAAATCATTCCTCAGCTGTTTTGGGTCTGGTCCATAGTTCAAAGTGTTTCAGTTCGAAACAACAAAAAATTAAAGATACAATTTATTTTTTTCCTATTTAAAATAAAATGCTTGAGCTAATAATATTTTTTTCTCAAATCCCTCTCTCTTCCAAAGCCAATGTTCTGTGCAATTCGCATTCTCTGTCTTTATCTTCCAAACAAGGATCTTTAGGCATGCAAAGGTTTGCCTGATGGCATTGTCATGTCTTTGATCCTAAATAATTATCTCATACATGCTCGAAGTGTCTCCGTCCTCCTGTCCTGTGACAGGGAGTCCCATAGTTTATCCTTGCACTGACAGAGAAAGACTCACAGTAACAAATACAGCCCTGATATGTGTTTGAGGATAAATTTATTTACTGTATCAGATATTTTGCCTGCTTGTACAGAAGGTGTAAACAGTAATAAATTGGCAGTCATGAAATTAATGACGACTGTAAATTACTGAGGTACTTAACTACTTCTACCAAGTGTATCCTGAACAATAAATTAGAGGAAAATGTATTTTGAGATAAGGAAGACCTCATAAATATAGTGAATTAAATTATGGAGCTCAGGGAAGTCTGGAACAAATACATCAGTAGGTCCATGTGATAAGCAGCAGTTGATAAGAGACTTACTCCCAGTTTTTCGTGGGGGTCCCCAGTGCACAGTGACCACCAGCATTTCTTATGAGTCAGAGGTCAGAGCTGGGTTGGGAATACAATGAAAGTGTTCAAACACATAAAGAAAAACCACACTGTGTATTACCCCCAGTTCAGGTGCTGGGCAGGGATCCACTGTGGGGCATGAACATTTCAGGGGTAGCAGTCAAAATCCATGGGCTCATTACAAGCCTGACAGATAAAAGGGATAAGCCCCTCCAAATGATGGCAATAAATACCCAGCACTTTGTGTGTCCAAAGGCACCTTGAGAAGTGGGAGAAAAGTCCATACTGGGACCCACATTTTGCAAATGGAGAAAATGAGACCCTGAAGCCCAGTTCCACTTCAACAAAATTCCAGTTGCTCAAATGCTGGTGCCAGGGCTCAGCACTCCTAAGCCAAGAAGAAAGAAAGGCACCCTCAGTTGTAATCCCCCTCCTACATCACTTTATTTCCCCTCCAACTGCAATTCAGTGGCAAAGAGGAAAGTTGTGGACCCCAGCCATGACTACTATCATCTTGGGTGTATTTCACCCTTTTTCCTGCATCTGTCACTCCTGAGGACCAAATTCTGCTCTGCTTCACTGGGGAAAGAGGCCTGGAAACAGGCAGCTTTGACAGCCGAGGAAAGCAGACCCCTGTGGAAGGAAATTCATTTTCCTGGAGCTCTAGGATTCTTTTTTCCCTTCCATGAGGGGATGGAAGGGTGATGTCAAGGGACTTTGGATCCAGCCCTTCATGCCCTGTGAAGCAGCCAAGGAGTCCAGCCAAAGCTACACAACTTTCCCCAAATGCTGCCCCTTCCTAATTCTGCTTCCGAAGTGATTTGCTTACAGTGTCTCTGGCTCCCTTCTCCCCACCTGCCACTCAATCAGAGCTAAATGTCAAATGTCTCTGCCATCAGCCATGCCAGGCATGCTATAAAAAGCAGCTGTCTCCCTGACAAACTGTGCTCTCTGAAAGTCCTGTCTTCAACTTTTCTGTCATTTGCAGTCTTCCTTTAATTTTATTTTTAACACTCTGTCGGCCTGTCTCCCTGGGAGCACTCTGCGTAGCAAGGGCATCCCAGAGGAGCACACACAACACCCTGCAGGAGCAAAGGCAGGTGGGAATATCCGAATCCCAGTGCTCCCAGGGATAAACTGAGCAATGCAATCATCCCATGGTCTCCTTAAATCCTCCTGGGAGTGAGGTGTTCTCAGGGGGGCTCCTCAGTGACAGGTCCCGTCACCACCACTCTCCACGCACTTGAGGCACAGCCTAAGGCACCCTCACACGCTGCTTTTTCCCCGTGGGCACTGACACCATAGGCAGGCAGCACAAGTCAGAGAAGGTTTGGAGTTGCCCAGGGTGACTGTGGGGGCCAAATTTAAGAAAAGCTGAGCGGGGTTTACCCAAGCACGGTCCTCCAACCTGGCACCTGAAGTGCAGTCCTCTCCTGCACATGGGCATGTTCCTCACTGGATGCTGAGGCTTGTGGGCAGAGAAATGCTGGGGTTGAAAAACTGTGAGTAACAAAAAGCTGTTGACTTTCTGACAGAAAATTGCATATTCTGCACTGTTTTCCAGGGAAGTAGCATTGTGGGGATTTATAATGCATCCGCCTATTTCCAAAATTACTTGGTTGAAAAAGGATTTCTTTATAGCAAAAACGGTTTGGGGTTTTTTTTTTCCCCTCCCTCCTTTCCCACTGTAAAAAGTTTCCAGCTGGGAACTCTCAGCATTTCTTTGCCTCAGTGCAGAGGGACACAGCCAGATTCCACCCTGCCTACCAGCCTGGGCACTGCCAGTGCACATGCTCCCACAGTTCCAGCTCGCTCTGGAATTAGCACCATTCTACCTGCTTCTTGCTGAACCATTGGGAGCTCAGGTAGGAGAGAGAAGTGGGTAGTTTGGGGTGGACTTAGTTCAGAATCCCATCACCATTCGTCCCTTTTCCTCCTGTAATCACTGCATCCCATTTTTGTCCACAAACTTCACCACTGAGTCCAACCTTGTGATGTCTCCTGCAAAACATTGCTGCCACCACCAGTGAATTTTTCAGTAAACATGGTGGTTTACCCTTCCTTGTGAAACCTGCTTGGTTTGAACTTACTTTCAATTCTGAAAAGGGACTTTTTTCGGAGAAAATTACCATATTGACTACCATGTTTATTTGAACACTCATCTGTGTTGCTGAGCAGGAAAGGTATTTTTAGCCTGGCTGTCAGCCCCACAAATAATCCAGAATTCAGATTTTGTTTTCTCCTGTCTCACTTGTTGCCACCAATAAAAATGTTGCAACCATAAGTACTCTTGCAGAGTGAAGTGTTAGCCACAAGAGTCCAGCCCTCATTCCCAGGGATATGTCAGCTCTGCAGAGATACCAAGCAAAACATAAAAAAACCCTGCCTTTGTTTGTACACAAGAAGATATGACTGAAATACAAAACCATGTATATAACACAGAGATCAAATGGGACTAGCAGGAAAAAAAGGAGTCCTTCCAATTCTTCCTTTACCAGATTACCTCTGGCATACTTACCAGTGTTTATACATGTAGAAATGGCATTGCAACTTCAGGGTGGACCCAAATTAGAAATATGTGATGATGGAGTTTATTTTAAATACTGTCGAGGCAAGTCCATACGTGGGTGACATTCTCTCAGAGGATTTATTTCTGATACAGGATATTAAAGGTACATGTGGAGTCAAGAACATTTACTGTATGCCGAGTGTGGTGTGCCAGACAGTTGATTTCAGCTGTGTCTTTGCCATGTGCTTTCATCTATGCTCTCTTCTTCCCTCTTAACTCATACACTCACTTTCTGAGGCTTCATTAAAAGCTAAATTGACTCGGGTAATAATAGAGTGTCCTGATGTGGATGCAAAATTAATCTCATTTCCAACTGAGCCCCTGCCCAAAAGCTTGAGAAAGCCCACTTCAGCAGAGTCTGTAAGCAGATGCTTAAACTCATCCCTATTAAGCACAACACATTAGTGCTTCCCTGAAGATTTTGCAGATTTGGGGCTCCTGCCTGATTTGTAAATGGTGAGTAGCTTTGATTTTACTGTGCCAAAGGAGTTGGAAAGCAATTTAATTTTTATAATGAGAATATTTCCACCAACAAAAGACGAGTGGTTCTAAGTATGTCTTTTTTTTTCTGTCTATTTAAATTAGATTAAATAAGATTATGGTATTATTAGCATCATTAGGGTTATTATTAGGAAATTACTATTCACAGCACTTTTATTGTCACATTCTACAATGAGGAAAGCACATCTATTAAAATGATTGAACATCAATACATAAGCTCCTAATAATCCAATGGTATCAATGAGTTCATCTTTTAGATTCAGTTGCAAAAGTGATTCAGTTTGCTAGTGATTATCCAATTGTTCATTACAAGAAATTCTCTGAGACTCAGCAGCTCCCTAATGATGATGCATAGTCATTACATTTCAGTCAACCTATTCTTAGTGCAGCCATTGGATGGCATTTAGCTGTGGCTGTTTTATTGTTATAATTGTCATGTAGCAATGATTTCACGACCCAGGCTACCACATCAGACTTTGTTCTTGTCATACACTTTAAACCACACCAGTGAGATGTGGCTGGTGCTCAGACTGTGATTTTGGGGCAGTTGTTGAGATGGTAGGTATGCTGCATATACTGCTCATTCCTCCAACTCAGGGCTGAACAGTAAGTCCAGTAGGTCTATATATTAGAATATAATTTTATATATATATAGTACAAATGCATACTCTATACAGTATATAGAATATAGTAACAGTATATACAATAAGAGACCTCACCAGTCTGAATATGTTTTGCTGTCTAAGAACCACCTGTTGGAAAATCTTAAAATTGCAATTCCGTCTCCATGAGTGTGGTCTGAAGATGATTGTGGCCATCACAGGAAAAGTCTGAGGTGTAAATATCTAATACCGAGTGTGCAGTTAGTCTTTGATGGTCTGAACTCTGAAAATAGCTTCCTTTTACATTCCTTTTGCCACTTGACTCATTCTGTTCATTCAAGCAGCACATGGTGGGATCTCATGTCTTTTAGGAGGGGCACTGACAGGGAAACAAAGGACCTGAATTGCTCTGACTTCATTTGGACAGCTTGGCTTTAGGGAGAGGTTGGTCCTTCATAATTAGTATTTTCTGCTCACGCTGAAATCAGTGTCAGGAATTCCTTGGAATTCAATAGTCATGGAGCTGCTCAAACATAACTGTCAGTTTTCCAGGATATTTCCAGAGTAAGTGGGAATCAATTTTCAGTTATTTTAGACTTGTTATTCTCACAGCAATTTGCACTGATTGGACTTTTCCACCTTTGAAAAACTGCAGATTTTGTGCCTGCATACAACCATTTCATGTACTCACTTTGTTCAGATATTCCAGCCTTGGACAGTATATATCTGATATTGCACCTGGGGCTAGATATGAGTTCTCTCTTTTTTTTTCAGCTTAACAACCTCCATTATGTTAACTCAGTGTGAATACAAGAGATATCCTTAGAAACCACTCTGTTTATTCGTATATAAAACTTGTCAGAAATCCATATAAATCTCCAGCAAAGATGGTTTCCATAGCTGAAGAAGGATGGTGATTTTGCACCTGCATCAAAATTTAGGCTTAGTTCTTATGTTCAAATTGCAGTTGTTGTTGTACACACTCAAGCTGTGATATCACTTTGAGCAACATTTGCTGGCCAAACCTGTCATCGGCTCAGTTTTAGCTAGAATTTAGATGCAGAGGTTCAGGTTGGCAAAGAGACTCACAGGAGAAGAATTCCAGTGTACATTTCATATGGAACACATGCCTCTGTGCTTTGCTGAACAGGGATGTATTCAAACACAGCTAAATTCCTTGCTGCATGTGTCTTAGCTAAGTGAGAATGAGTGCATATAGACAAGGTTAGTTGTGGACCTAAGGAAGAAAGAAATACATTACTTTCTCTTTCTTAAAACCTGTGAACTGCTTCAGAACCATTCCTTGAGGTGGCTTTTCTCCCATTTATCCTGTAGGAGTTCTTAAGGCATGATGACTGAAGCCATAAAATATCCCAAGTTCATACTCTCCAGCCATAAACTGGTGGGGTCCACTCTTTGCAATCCTTTAAGTGCTTATTCTGCCTTTGAAAAGAAACAAGCAATCCAATCTTTTGAGGAACTGAGACGTTCATTTAATCTCCATGCATGGCAGCTGGGGAAAGAAAGGGAACATCATAACGGGAGTGATGTGGGTTGTCATCTGCCAGCAACCCCATCACCAGTTGCAGTATGCTGCCTGGGGTCAGCTGCAGTACCTTTGGATTGGCCACAGGACAATCCCAACACTGAGGTGTTTCCAGAGGAAACACCAGTGGCATCTCTCTTTCAGAGCCAGCAGGGTTAGCAGTCTCCTCTACTGTGGCTGGACACTGTGTGCCTGGCCAGATCTTTTTTTCTCTACTCCAGCTCATTCTTTGGTCCAGCTACAGATCTTATTTGGGCAGACAAGATGCTTTGGTGCCCTTCTTAGCACCTTCCTAGTCTTAGGGGATTTTAGAGAGGAGGAGCACTGAGGTTCCAGTCCCAGTGCAACCCCCCTACCAAGCTGCCATTTCTCCATCTGGAAGCACAATGAAACAGTTGTAACATTATGGCTCGTGAATGAAAGACTGATACGCTTCAGAAAGGCTCAGCCCTGACTTAACACATAAGAAAGCGATTAGGGAGACAAGGGAAGCCAGAGGTCTCAAGAATAAAGATGAAAAACTGTGGGATCTGGCTAATTCCAGAAGCAACACCATTTACGCTATTACTTGATGCTGATAGATACAAAAATAGTAACTGTGCTCCCTAGCCCACAGTGATTCTCTCAAACTGGCTGTGAACAGCCACACCACTAGCAGCAAAATCGTTGCATGTGTTTGGAATAAAAACCCTAGGAGGAGTGCAAGAGATGTGGCAAGTAGGTCGTTACTCACCCATGTGCATGTCTCAGGGGACAGTGGCACTCACATGAGCTATTCCTGTTGATAAGGGGGAGACTGCCTTGCTGGGACAATATTCTGGCAAGCAGGAAAAGATCCACGCCTCTGACTGCACAAGACTGCAGTTATCTTCAGGACAGATAGGGAAGCTGACTCAACATCATCTCAAAGGAGTGATAATGGTTGGCCACGGCTCATCTGCTCCCCACTGGGAAGAAACAGTTGTCAGTGAGAAACGACCAAGGAAAATGTTTGAATGCTGAGCACACAACTGCAGAATGAGGTGACACCTATGTACGAACAGATTTATGCAGTTGAAGATCCTGGATTCCCATCACTGAGCTGTCAGGCAGGCGAAGACCAGTGCCAAGAATGGAGGATAACTGAGATCTCTGTCCAAGCTATGAAGTTGAACCCAATCCAAGATGCCCTACGGCTGTTTAACTAACTAGGAAAACTTAAACAATCCCCCACAGTCACACTCAATCTTCTGCACTCATAATACCTCAACAGTTCCTCTTGCCATGATAAAGGCTGTCAAGAAAAAAATCCACAGTATCTGCAAGGAAGTTTTTCAGCCAGTCAGTAATCATTTGTATCCATGCCTTCGAACTCAGTAGGAATGTGGGGTGGGAATATGCTGTTATATGCACATTCCAGCTGCAAAATATTAAAATCTTCTACAAGCATCATGACCTAACTCATGATTTTGGCAGCTACCACTCTCACAGGGATCATCTGCTTATGACACATTCCTTACTTCATTTAAGAGACATGTTTTCAAACAACTGTCACGTGCAATTTCCTCTGCACCTGAGATTTTTCTTACAAGAATGAGAGAACTGCAGAGGCCTGGTGGGGTGGGACTCTGTGTGCCAGTGCTGAAGTCATTTGCAAAAGCAGGGCACATCCTTGAGCAGAGGCAGCTCCTACACCAGAAGCTGTGAGGGGAGCAGGACTGAGAACATTTGTAGAATTGGATACTGCCACAAGGGGCACTTTTATCCATTTTTGGCTAAATTCTGATCATGCCAATGTCAGTCAGTGTGTGTCTTCTCTGTCAAATAGAATGGTAATGTGAAGAGCAAAAACTGGGAAGGACTGGGAAGACAGTGTTCATGCACAGAATTTTTCCATTCACCTTAGTATTAAAGGATGCTTGTGTAAGATGACGAGTGCCACAAAAATGATCAGAGGGCTGGAGCACCTCTTCCATGAAGGTAGGTTGTGAGAGTTGGGTTGTTCAACCTGGAGAAGAGAAGGCTCCAAGGAGACCTGAGAGCCCCTTCCAGTGCCTAAAGGGGCTCCAAGAGAGCTGGAGAGGGACTTTGGACAAGGTCTCGGAGGGACAGGACAAGGGGGAATGGCTTCCCACTGACAGAGGGCACGGTTAGATGGGATATTGGGAAAAAGTCTTGTCTGTGAGGGAGGCCCTGGCACAGGTTGCTCAGAGAAGCTGTGGCTGCCCCATCCCTGGAAGTGTTCAATGCCAGGCTGGACAGGACTTGGAGCAACCTGGTCCCTGGGCTTGGTGTCCCTGCCAATCACACAGAAGTTGAAACAAGATTAAGTTTCCTTCCAATCCAAAACTTTCCATGATTCTATGGTAAGCCAGTGGGGTCATTCAATCAGGAATCACCCATCCCCAGTTTCACCTGGATGAGGCCAGCTCCTTCCTGGGTGTTACAAAACTTATATCAAAGTAACCTTGGATGGGCTAAGACAATCAGCTGTAAACACCAAAATGAGAAAGACATTTCTTAAGTAAATTGAGAAAAAAAAATTCATCCAAATGAAACCAAACCACTAAATTCCATCTTACATATGCACAAACAGCCTTGTTTGTGCTAACAAATCCAGTTTAATGCATCTCCCAGTCAAAAGTGATGTATATATAAATGCTATCACATGTAGCAATTAGAAACACCCTGACATCCCGTTCTTTCTTCTCCTTCCCTCTCTCCAGTATTCAAAATACTTCAGCTCCTAAAAACACTCACCATCATATTCCATTCCCCTTCATGTCAGCACCAACCAACTTGCCCTCTTCCTTACCTTTTTTAAGTGTTCAAAGGTGATTTTAAAGAACACCTCATTTAGCTTTCATTTTACTGAGATTCAGCCTGCCCATAAATCAGAGCTGAAGGGGAATTGGAGAGGGTCTCAGCTAATCAAAGCTCCAATCTCTAAAATGTTTAAATATAAATCAAAATAGTTGAAGGCTCTCCAAAGCTTCAATTTTCTTTGAAAGCCCTAGTTCTTATTTTTTCTGTGCTTAGCTCTCAATTTCATCCTCATCCCTTGAAGGTATTTTCTAAGTATTTTTTAGTCGTTTTCTCCCAGACATTGAGCTGCCTGGTTCAAGAATGATATTAAATTTTGACCTGTGAGTGAGTTACTATTGCTCCCAAGTAGGAGTGCTTTGTCCAAATTAAGGTTTTAGGGTTCAGCTCCTAAATTGAAGTTTACTAATGACTTTAAGGCTAAAAATGTTCCTAGAATCTATTGAAAACATTACTTTGATCATCCATTCCATATTGCAGTCAGAACTACATGCTCCATATGTCAGAAATGATAAAATGTTCCTGTCTCCCTCTTTTGCTTCAGAAGTCTGGAAGTCTGCTAAATTAATCTGCTTACCTGTCTTTATCACATCTTATAGTTCTGGGATGAAATATGGGTTAGGAAAGTTAAGAATATAAGCTTATTTCTTTCTCTTCCTCTGTCCTCCCTTCCTGTGTTCAACTTATTGAGAGAAAGGGAAAAAAACTTACACATTGTAAAAGATATTTTAATCCTTGGGTTTAATCATTCAAGTATGTGAGTTTACCCAAACAGTTCTCATTGAAAAGCAGATCTTTTTCGCTCTTCTCAATATGTGGAGTATCAGGATGTCGTATCAGTGTGTTTCATTTTGCTAAAATACCCAGTCTTTCAGAAACCTCTCTTGTAAGAAGTAAGGATGGGAAATGTGGGGCATGTGAATATTTGGACATTTCTCTGGGTGTGTGCACAAACATCCACAGGGCAATGTGCGTTTTGTCCAAAACTGCAAGACCTATTAACAGAAGATGTACAGAGGGGGTTGATTTGATGTTTTTACAGCAGATACACAAAGGTTAGGTGGTTATGCAAACCAGGATTTAAGAATATGCCCTGCAACATACCAGACTGACACCTCCCCTATCTAGCTCTTCAGTTTGTGGTGTGACCTTCTCAGATCTCCCTTAGAGGTTATATATTTTTCTGAGTTAGGGCAGATGAACCCCAACAAAAATACTGAGATAGGAGGAAGGGTTGGTAGATTACTGGGCAAAATTTTCCACACAATACATATTTTTGCTTACTTTCATTGTGAAACAGATTTCTCTAGATTAAACTGGATCAGTTTCAGCTGCCTGCTGAAAAAAAAAAAAAAATTGTCAGGAAATGTTTTTCTTCTACACCACACTTTTTACCAACAAAATATTTGATTGATCTTCAGCTGCACGTGAGTAAGGCTCTCTCCAAACTTTGTTTTGCCCCCATATAAAAGATGTAGTCAGAAAGAAAATCCAGGAAACTACCCAACTAAATGGGCTAGTGATCCCTGAAAGCAACAAATCCTACGTGGGAAAGGGACAGGGAAAGGGACAGGGAAAGGGAAAGGGAAAGGGAAAGGGAAAGGGAAAGGGAAAAAGAAAAATATTTCACTCCCTTATCTGTAATAGAATAGAATGACAAATACAGGATCCTTAGGCTGGCTGACAGTTAGCTTTACCTTCAGAAGAAATTAATTACAAAGATCTTTTATAATATTTGGCCTAAATCATGGTCACTTTTCTCTTTTTACAGAAGGTAGGTTGCAATTTTATTTTTTTTTCTCAGTAGCTGTCTTCTTTCTATTTGGGAACAGCCTCACAGAATATAATGAAAAAACTGTTTCCTAGCAAATTAAATGTTCTGCCCCACATTCTCTTGGGGTTTTTTTTGTATCATTATCATCCAAAAAAACCTAGAAAAAATTCAGAAGAGAGAAGCACTAAATAAAATAGTAAAGCTTTTGTACTCTGTTCTGAAACAAAACCTCACTGATACTAAGCAACTTTTGCAAAGCCACTTCCACAGGTGAGATATCATTCAGCTAGTCTTTTCTGAACAGGGTAAAATGGAAAGGAGAAAGAAAAGGTATTTTTTAAACAATTATGTTCCAAAGTCTGCCATAAAGCATGTACACACACAATGTGTACATAAGGAAAAAAGTGTTCCTTGAAAATATGGAACAAAACAGTTGTCCACATTCACAATAACTTAGGTACACAGAAAAGTAATATAAAGGAAAGAACAATATTGTCAAAAAGAGAGGAGTTTAAAGTCTCCAAGGCTGCATTCAGTCTGGAAATGAGGACATCATTCCTATGCACACAGGAAATTATGTCCTGGGATGTCCATCATGGCAAAAGGAAGAAGGGCGAAACTTCTGGCATGATATTCATTGAGTTTCTGAGCAGAGTGCCGTGACTCAGGACCTGCAGTGCAGGGAACTGGGCTTGATGACTCCGTTTCTGCTGCTCTGGTTTGCCCCAGGACCTCAGAAAGCCATGCCCATCCTACACCAAATCACCAGAGTGCCACTTGAAATATCTTTGGAAAACCAAGTGATGAAGGAAAGGCAGCAAAAACCGGGTCCTTTCATTCAACAAGGAAAACTCATTTCTTTTCTTTCATGTTGTGAGCCTGCCTGACAGCTAACCAGACTGCAGGTGTCACTTTCCAATGTGCAAATGAATGACCATATAAATATTACTAATGAATGACAGATATCAAAACTGTAATTTTCTCAGGACTTTGTAGGATCCAAGTAAACCACAAATCAGACATAGATCTGCTGACAGACAGACAATACAGACCATTGTATTGCTCTTACACAAGCACCTATGGCATGGGAATATATTAATTTTTCATGTAAAATGTTATTCTTAATGGTCAGCTCTTTCAGCAGAATCATTTATCAAGACTGACATCAGATACACTAAGGATTGATGTTAAAGTGAGGGGAGGGGGAGATCCAGTATTTACAAAGGCAAGGCTTTTAAAACACCACTACTTAGAATCAAGTGCAATTACACTGTATTTAAATGAGTATTAAAGTATTTGTATTGCCAGTTTGCAAATGCAGCATCTCGAGAAGCCCGAATGGATTTTCATGTAATTATTGTCATTAACTCAAAGGAGCAAATGCTTAGCAGAGATCTGCTTAAAAAAAAAAAAAAAAAAAAAAAAAAAAAAAAAAAAAAAAAAGCCAAGTGCATAAATGTATCATTAAATGGCACCTTCATGCTTAATTCCTCACGTGATCTTCTAAAATATGCACCTCACAACTGCTGAGCACCTTGGTGACATAGCACAAGCCTCCTATCTGCATAGCTTTAGCATCAGGGAGGCTATATTTGGGGTCACCTGAAAAGTTTCTCTTAGGAAGGTGACATTGAGAACTTTTCTTTCCCTGAAGCCTGTTTGTCTGCTTTTCATACTAAGATATCCTTGCCTGCCTTTTTCTACAAGTACCATGCACAAAAACTTTGTTCTCCGCATTCTCGCTCTCATGACTGATATTCTCTAAAATAACTAGAAATCACAGGTATTGTGTGTTCCACACCAAATCAAAATCACCTGTAGTATAAAAACATAGAATCCCAGAATGATTTGGCTTGGAAGGGACCTTCAAGATCATCTAGTCCAGTGCCCTGCCATGGGCAGGGACACTTTCCACTAGACCAGGTTGCTCCAAGCCCCATCCAACCTGGCCTTCGACACTTCCCTCTTCCTGGTGCTTTTATTTCTCAGTCTAGGATTTCGAGCTGTTTCTAATGTCTATTATTGACCAGTTAGTAAAACTCATCTCCCACAGCATGTACAAAACTAACAGGAACTGAAGTACAGGTGCTCCAGTCACTTTATCATCTTCATGGCCTCCTCTGAACTTGCTCCAACAGTCCCATGTCCTCCTTATGCTGGGAGCACCTCCTCTATAAAGATAGGCTGAGAAAGTTGGGACTGTTCAGCCTGGAGAAGAGAAGGTTGTATGGAGACCTCACAGCAACCTTCCAGACCTGAAAGGGCCTACAGGGAAGCTGGAGGGGGACTCTTCCACAGCAACTGTAGTGAGCTGGCAAGGGGGAATAGCTTCAGACTGAAAGAGGGCAAATTTAGGTTAGATATACAGAAGAAATTGTTCTCTATGAGGGTAGTGATGTCCTGGCACAGGTTGCCCAGAGAAGCTGTGGCTGCCCCATCCCTGGAAGTGTCCAAGGCCAGGTTGGATGGGGCTTGGAGCAACCTGGTCTAGTGGAAAGTGTCCCTGCCCATGGCAGGAATGTTTGGAACTGGATGATCCTTAAAGATCCCTTCCAACCCAAACCATTCTGTGATTCTGTGATTTTATGATTCACCTCTCTTTTAGAGATTACCAATATTTTCTCAAGACAAAATTAATTACTTATTCTTGACAAGTAATGATGAGTTTAGAAAATAGTCAGATCAAGGAACTCTTTCACCAAACTGTCTCAGATTCCTTCATTCATATTCTCAGTGCTTGTCCCATTGCCACACGAGGAATATTTTTCTCTCCTGATTGCCACAAGCAGGTCCTTGTTCCCCCAGGATGTACTACCTTCTCTCAAACTGATACATGAACTCAATTTCAACTGCGACAAGAATAATTTCAAACTCAGAAATGTCAGTGTCTAGCACAGGGCTTTGCTTTATAAACATTCCTTTGTTAATGAAATTGGAAAAGTTCAGAGGAGGAATTTTCCATGAGTAATTCCTCATGTAAGCACTACTTAAAAGTCCCTTCTCTCAAATTTGCTTTGACAGCTGCTTGGGAAATAATAATAATAATAACAACAATAAATCTTAGCCTTATTTTTATATCAACATAGTGGACATCTGCAGGTTCAAGCACTGGAATCTAAATTTCTGGATCTTCATCCAACATGGTGCTCTCTGCTACTTTGTGCCTGGAGTGCACCCACCCAGATAGGGGACAAGAGTCAGGCTGGGGATTGACTTCTGATGGCCACGACTTTCAGACGACACCAAGGGAACACTGATGCCATTAGCCAAAGGGAAACATCCCTTTGAGGCATCTGAGTATTTTCCAGACCTTGAAAGTCTTTTTCTTCCCCCACTCCTGTCCATAAGCTGTTTCCACCTACTTAGAGACAGATTGCCATGTCGGGGGAAGGGGGCTGGATCTTCGCGGTATGTTTCTACAGCACCCTGTGAAATGGTGATGGGATCTCCAGGGATTTCTGAAGTACAGATAATTAATCTGACAGACTAGTCTGTGGAGGGGCTGTCAATCAGCAGCGAGCTATTCACATCCCCTCTGTCAGGCTCCCATCACTCCATCAAGCTGTTGCCAGGGTTTCAGCAGCCAGAGCAGAGGGGAGAGGGAACAGCCAGGGCCAGGTGGTGCAGCCCGGGCCAGCTCACAGCACAGTCAAAAGAGGCAGTCCTCTGGGACAGGTTATTGCTGCACGGAGGCTGGAGCAGCATGAGATTCAGGAACAAAAAATAGATATGGCCCTGCAGACTTTGCACCTTGGAACATTTCAGTATAAGATGACAACCCCAGGCTGCAGCTCCTGCCTGTACCTCCCATACTTCCCAGAGCTCTTCCACCCCCAAGTGTTGCCAAACTCTCCTGCCCTGGCTTTATCTCTCTCCTGATATCCTGAGACAAACACTTACCCAGATTTAGAGGAGATTAGGGATTGATGGAGACAATCCTCTAATTTTAGGCTCATAGCCTGAAGACCATTGAGGACATACAGTGAGGCACCAGAGCTGTGAGTACCTACAGGTCTCTCTGCAGCCATGAACTGTCCCACTGGACTGTGTGTAAAATCCTCCATGAACCAAAACCCACATGATGTGTGGGGGGAAAAAAAGTAAAACGAAAAATAAATTAGTGAAAAGTTGTTGCACAGACAACATGAGAAACAGTGGGTGAAGAAGGCTGAGGAACAGCAGTGTGCAGTGCTGCCGCCATCAGAAAACCAGTGTGCTGACTGAAAATCAACAAAGTTTGCTGGGAATCAAAGTATCTCTTTGGGTAGTGAAACATGAGTCATGCAAAAAAAAGCAATGCTTGTTTCACTGCACTGCAGTGCTAACACAAAGGATTTCCAAGAGATAAATATTCCTATCGTGATGAGTGATCTTTAAGGCTGCAGCTACATCCTCCCTTGAAAAAAAGAAAATGATGGAGTGCAGTTAGCACTGCCCTGCGCTGGCTCCTTTGATTTCAACACTATAAATATTTCCCTTGTCACTGGTACTGGCCACAACAAGAACTGGCTAAATAAAGGCCCTGTGAAAATCAAAAGAGCGGAAATAATAGGGAGTAGAGTTGGGTTTTGCAATGCACCTGGGACACATGGATCTTTGAGGTCCAGCTCCTAGGAAGAATGACCTGTTTAAAATCACACACTAATGTTACCCATCACTTCCTGGTCTTGAACTAGCAAAGGCCAGACAAGGAGGGAAAAATTAATCTCGCTAGGCTTTGACTAGAGGTTGTCTTGGGATGATCTATTCAAAGCTTTATTATAGAATCATAGAATGGTTTGTGTCGGAAGGGACCTTAAAGCTCATCTTGTTCCAACCCCCTGCCATGGGCAGAGACACCTCCCACTATTCCAGGTTGCTCCAAGCCTCGTCCAATCTGTCCTTGAACACTTCCAGGGATGGAGCATCCAAAGTCTTCCACCATTCCTCCCAGCAAGAAAGAGGACATGTGAGGGGAAAAAAGCAAAAGCATCAATTATGTTTTTTTCTTATATAAAAAAAGCTGGTGGAATTTTTTTTAAAGAACTTATTTTCTGTTTTCTACTTTTATTATGTCTAGCCTGAATAACTGTCTGACGACAGTCTATTAAAGTGTAGAAGAGAAAGATAAGAAAAAATAGAGTAACTGAAAGAGGAACTTTTGTTAACTGTTTATATAACATCAGTGCTTAAACTTTGGTCTTCAGAAAACCTATCTTAACATTTAAATACTGGCACTTGAATTGATTCACACACTCTCTGTGAAACAACTCAAAGATTGTTCACTAAAAGTCTCAGCAAGAACAAAAAGTGAAATACTAGAACTGAAAGTGTAAAAGCCTTTTGCCGAGGTTGTGTTCATCAAAAGGATGCACAACAATAATTTAGAAAACTTGTAAGAGGAAGACAATTGCTGAAAAAAAAATTAAACACTCCTTCCCCTACAGGTCATAAATCATACAGAAGAGAGAAGCCAAGCTACATCCCTTACTATCATATCCCTTTATAAGATAGAAAAGAGTGTAAAGATTTCCATAAATAGCCATTTTCTGCATTAAAAGCTGCCTGTGGAGAATGTTTCTATCCTGGATTCCAAAGAAAACAAGGACTTACATGATCCAAGCTATGTGTGTATCATCTCATCTCTTTGTGTCCCCCCGAGAACTTTTGAACCTGTTTCAACAAAATTTGTTAGAATCGTACATGTTTCATGAAAATTTACAGCCTGGGGGAAGACAGGGACTTGATTAGTTGCACCAGACAGAGTAAGGGAGGCTCCAGTTACCCTTTATCAGAGAGAGGAGAATCTGTGCTGGGCAGAGACATTATTCGTATCACAACTACGGGAAAATCTTAAGCTGGCACCCTTGTTTAACCAGAAAGTTCAAGACTAAGATACACATCTACAATAAACATGGTTTCATTATTTGGCTGCTCACAGAACAGCTTGTTCTCACTAACATGTTTCGTTGAAGATATTAGCAAAGATGACACTTCTCCCATTAACACTGTAGTTTCCAGTAATCATTAGCTGTTGACAGCAAAAAAAAAAAATCTTTTTTGGGCTGGTGGTTCTTCTAGACCATGTGTGCAAGCAAACTCCTTACACAAGCATGTCTCTGTTTTGCTGTGTTGAAATGTGGTGAGCGTGTGGGTCAGCAACAATTCAGAGCTCCTCTGAGTGCAGTCGGGGCATCTTGGAGCCATCAAGGTCTCTGTCTTTGTGTTCACACTGAAAGATCTTTTAAAATCCCAGCAGAAAGGACCTACTTTCTGCTCACGACTTGGGGTGGAACCTGCCACACCGTCAAAGTGGTTCCAGCAACTGGGTCCTTGACACCATAGGCCCTTGGGACTACTCCAAGCTCTTTTACACCCAGAAAAGTTGTTGTATGTTGCCCTGTATATACATTCACCTTTTATTTACTGATTTTCTGTAAAAGCCTTTGACACTGTCCCCCACAACATCCTTCTCTCTAAATGAATTCAGTGGGTGAACTGTTAGATGGGTAAGAAAGGGGCTGGATGGTCACATCCAGAGGGTTGTGGTCAGTGACTCAGAGCCCTGATGGACATCAGTGACCAGTGGTGTCCCTCAGCAGTCCCTTTTGGGACCAGTGTCCTTTAATATCTTCATTAATGACATAAACAGAGGGACTAAGGGCACCTTCAGCAAATTTGCACGTGAGACCAAGCTGAGGGTACAGGTGACTCACCTGAAGAACAGGGCCATCCAGAGGGGCCTGGACAAGCCCATGGGAATCTCACACAGTTTAACAAGACCAAGTGCTGGTGCTGCACCAGGGTCAGAGCAACCCCCAGGATCAATCCGGGATGGGGATGAATGGATGGAGCAGCACTGGGGAGAAGGACCTGGGGGTGCTGGACACGACCCAACCCAGAACCCCCCCATGCCCTGGGCTGATCCCACAGCATGGGCAGCAGGGGAAGTGGGGATTCTGCCCCTCTGCCTCATCAGCTGAGACCCCCTTATAGAGCTGCCTCCAGCCCTGGGGACCCAGCACAGGAAGGACACGGAACTGCTGGAGTGAGTCCAGAGGAGGGACACCAGGTTAATTACAGAGATGGAGCACTACAAGGAAAGACTGAGGAAAGTGGGGGTGTTCAGGCCAGAAAAGGAAAGAGTTCAGGGTGACCTAATTGTGGCCTACCAGTGCCTGAAGGAAGTTACAAGGAAGATGGAAAGAGACTATTTACAAGAGCCTGAAGGGAATGGCTTCCCATTGACAGAGGGCAGGGTTAGATGGGATACTGGGAGGAAATTCTTTACTCTGAGGTTGGTGAGGCCACAGCACAGGCTGCCCAGAGAAGCTTTGGTTGCCCCATCCCGGGAAGTGTTCAAGGCCAGTTTGGACGAGGCCTGGAGCAAACTGGTATAGTGGAAGGTGTCCCTGTCCAAAACTGACAGGGGAGTTGGAACGGAATGACCTTTAAAGACCCCTACCAACACAAACCCCCCATGATTCTATGGTCACTCATGCTCTACGCCTCTCCAGTCTGAAACAGATTCTTGTATCTACCTCTTTTATTTAGGAAGACGTGACCAGGAGCCATTCCCTCTTCCCAGCACGCTGCAGGCTGGAGTAGACACGCTCAACTCTGCAAGAAGAGACAATCACTCTACGTTCCCCTGGTGAGTTCAGGCTCCCTGAGCGTGTGTGTGTGTTGGGTGCTCTTGAAAGCATCATGAAAGACCATGGAAGTCCCTCATCTGAGTATGCTGTTCACCTCTTTACCAGGCCAGGCTCTTTTCATTCAGGCCAGAAACTCTCTTAATATGAGGAGAGGGCAGTTTCTTCCCAGCTGCCTTTCAAAGTAGTCGCTCAGCTGCACAGGGGAAGCACAACCAACCATGCAGCTGTGTTGAAGGGCAGACAACACGCCAGGTGGAAGATCTTTGCAGGACTATGAACCCATCCAGGCTTTATTAAGGCACTCGGTACACTCTGTAGTTCAGACACCCCCAAGGGTGGCTTTCTGGAGCAACTACTTCTCCAAATGAAAATCTGTTTAGTTCATTGCAGGTTACATGGGAAGATGTGGTGGCACAAGAGCTACACTGTAAGTAAAAAGGCACCACTTCCTCAAGTGCACATTAATGGGTCATGCTGAGCTTCTCTTGACATGGTTTAATCTCTAAAAGGTTAAACAGGGCATGGGCACTGAGTCTATTCCCTTCAGCTCAGATTCCATGAACAGTCTAATCCACAGTCTTTCAGGAGAAATGGCTTCACCTTGTACAGTCAGTCCCTAAGGGACTCCAAATGACCCCACTTAGTGAGCCCTGCCAGTGCAAGATCCCAGTTTGTGGCTAGTAATGGTCACACCTGATTTCTGAGTTTTTTTTAGGAAAAGCAATGCCTAATGATGGTACTCCAAATATTGTGAATATAAATAGTATAACACTGTAACCCATGCCCCTCCATTTCTGTCAAAGAACAAACTATCAAGTAAATAAGAGTCAAGAAGGTTCTACTTAAATTACAAACTCCAAATACTGGCTTACTTTGAGCTAGTTGATGTTAACTAAAAATCACATTAAAAATTTCTCATATTTTGGAAATGCACATCATCTGCCTTTGCATGATGGCAGCCAAGGAAATTTTGTTCAGATTTTCCAAGGTGATTCACTCTCTGGCTTCTAACAAACACAGTTAATGCCAGGTGCCAAAAATTTCTTCAGCAAGATTTTTGAGCTAGAATAAAAGTTCCAGTCCCAAGAGTAACTTTAATAATTGTTCATGCTACTGCATTTCTATTTTGGTTCTTCATAAGAACACCTCACAAGAAACAGATCCTTTAGCCGATATCTTCAGCACATTTTCAAACTCTTAGGGGAAATGTCAGTCATGCGGTTTTGATTTTGAAGGTCATCTAGGGACATGAACTTTACAGTTGTTGAAGATGTGCTGCTTTTTCCTATTTTTCCCTTCCAACTCTGCAACAGAGGCAACATTTGCAATGTTTTTAATGTCTTTTAAACCATTCTTAACTGCCCTTTCTGAAGGCAATTCGACCAAAAGTCCTGATTTTTGGAATATGCTAGCTATCTTCCTCCTGAAACTGACTTGCAGATTGGAAGTCCAAACAGTGAGGTGCATAAAAAAATCCAGTGCCTTTTGTATCACTGAGGGTCCTGAAGGGCAAAATCCTCTAACTGTGGCAACAAAGTAGGAACAACCAAAGCAGGTGAACTATGGTCAGCAGGTGAGCACAGGTTACCTCACTCTAGAGAGTGGAGCAGCTTTGCCATTACACTTCCCAGCAAATACAGGAGCACTGCAGAGCTCTGTGGGCCTTCTTTACAGATTCCATGCCATGTGCGCTTGGCTTATTAATTAAAACATATTCTTTACTGTTTTCAATACATTACATTGAATGTGTCTAATGAATATCCAGCTGCACCCTTCTTTCTTTACACATAATAATAATTTAGAGTCATAAATTGCACTCGTTCCAACCCAGGAACATTTTGCCCATTATATGGCTGCTGGTGATAATGTATCAGACAGCAATAATGATGCTTGATTTTCATAAGCTGCACTAAATGGGAAGTGCTCAGAGCTACATGTTTTGATTAGCAGACTAAGCAAACCATGACATGAGAATCCTTATTTACATGGAATACTAAGGATTCTTTCACAAAGTGATTTATTTAGCCAGAGGGACAATTTAAGTGTACCTGACCTGCCTTAACTGGACTCTAGATCATCTCAAGGTGGACATCTCTGACGCACAAGGGACTAGATTGATTGTCCAATCTAAGCTAGATACGCAAAATCAAATGCTAGAATTCATTCTGTGGGATATTTACCAAGAAAAGCAAAGGCTGTTCTCATGCTGTATGTGTGGAAGTTGAAGCAAATGCAGAGTATACTCTGGAGAGGCCTATATAGATTGAAAAGGTATTTTGTTCCAGATGTACATTTCTATGCTCTCCATTCCTTTCCCATCACTCTTCCATCATCCTCCACAGCAGTCTGGTCTCCCTCATGCCTTCCCTTCACTGCACAGCTACACTTCTGTCATTTCACAAGCTCAATCCCTTCCTAGCACACCACAAAAAAAAAAAAAAAAGCAAACAAACCCATATATATATGCTCACTCGTGTGCTCTGCGTTGTTCCTTCAGCTCCACCTATTGACGTCCTGAAAAATGAGTTGTTGGGGCAGCAAGTCCCTTCCATCTCTCCTGAGCACGCTGCACAGCCTTGTACATGCACACAGGTGACCCCATGCCCCTCACAGGACTGTGGTTTAGCAGTCTGAGGGGCATGACTGACCTCTGCGGGTTCAGGACAGCTGATCTGACAAGCTGCACTCTACCACGTTTAACTGGAAACTGTTCTTTGGGCTGTGACAGGAAGCTGTGCCTGAGCTGAGAAAAGCTGAATACAAGCCAACCGAAAGGAAGAATAATTATCATTGCCATCATTACCAGACCATTTGGTTTCAAGGCTGTCCCAAAGCCTATTAAGTAACTGGAGTCAATCAGGATAAACTACAGCAAAGTGAAGAAATGAAGATGAAAGAGCGAGTAGCCACATGAAATCTGAGCTCCTATTTGGCTCGAACTCACTACTAGTGTTTGACCTTGATTACAAAGTACTTTTTCACTTTATGTCTCTCCTGGCATCTTTCACCAGTAGCTTTTCTACGCTCCTATTTAAAGGGGTGTGTCAGATAATCCCCAGCTTACCTGGAATGGCATGCCCGCAAATAACTGATGGCAAATAAGGTCACAGTGGAGAGAGGTTCAACTTCCAGCAAAGTTACATCACTCCAGTTCCTGCTGGGGAAATCACCTATGGCTCCGTGGTCAGACAGAGGTGGTGGTGGCAGTGGGGGGCTTCAGGGAGTTGCTTTGAAACCCTGAAATGGTTCATACCTTTAAATAACTTCTTGATCCCCCAGCTAGAAGGAAATTGTCAAGTTTTAAATATCATTTTGAACCAAAGACCAGGAAACTTTTCTACAGCCACGTATTTGGTTTAAGGTTGGCTTGGTAAGGGGCCAAAACTACTGGATGTGCCTCTAAAAGCATTACTGGAGATGATTCTGAGTGCTGATTGTATTCAAAGACACACTCACAGCTCTGCAGGTCTCCACATATCATCTGAACCTTCCCAGCCTAAAAATTGATGCTGATAGCCTCAGAAAAATGGGCTTTTACATCATCTCTGGTAGAAATATCTTGACAACGGGCTCTTCATATCTTGGCACTTCTAGTTCCAGCAACCAGAGATGGAAGGGGAGGGGGAGGTTAGAAGTATTTTATTTCCACGGCTGTAATGAAAGGTTTTGGCCGGAGACATCCAACACAGAGACCGAGCAACATATCCATCATGGGGAATGAAGGGCAACATTACAGCTTTTATCTTCTTTCCTACATGTCTGAAGTTTACAAAGTAACTTGGCAAACCTTTCTGGAGATAACCTGTCACCTGGAATGTTTACAGCACTGCTTCTGCTCTGCCCTACCTAAAGGAGGAAAAGAGGTGGACAAATCCGTCCCCATGTAACTCAGCTGGGCTGAGAGGGAACAAACATGGCTTTCAGGTTGCTGTTCTCCGATATGAGTTATGAGAACTGAAAGGATATGATCTGGGTCAAGGTTTTGCAACATTACATGCAAAAATTGCATATAGGCATCTCAGGAACAAGAGACAGAGTTGAGATAGAAAGTCTTGTAGGGGAAACACCAGAGAACTGTATTTGCAACTCCTCCTGCTGCCACAAAAATTGTCTACTGTTCCTATGAGGGCCTGACATCTCCTGGGAGGAAATATAATCCCAGTCACCTCAGTCCCTCCCAAGCAGCAGCGCCAGCAGCCAGGGAGTCTGGCCAAAACCAAAGAGACAGGTACCAATACCACACAGCAATCTGACCAATTGTTATCATGCCCACAGAGCATGCTGTTTCCAGCTGTCTATTTTCTTTATATCTGGCCCTGTGGTGCCTGCAGCTTGGAACTGTTGTGTCTCTGATCACCACTTCCCTGTTTTGAATTGCTCCGTAGGCATCTAGCTGTAGGAGCCTGGCTTTATGTCGAGCTGCTGCACTCAATAGAGACAGGTCCCCACCCCGGGCCTTTGGACAAAGACTTTTTCCTCACTCTTGCAGTTTGTTGTTTGTTGTTTTGTTGGTTTTTTTTTTTTTTAACTAGCATAAAATCAGTTCCAACCAAAAGGCTGGTGTGGGTGGGATAAGAAACAGGAGATGCCCATTCTAATGGATGGAGCTTAGGCTGATGTCACACAATGACTTCTGTCTAGCAGAGATATCTCAAGATGGAGCAGCACCCCTACACCCTGCAACTCAGGCTAAAAGAACCATGGAATCATGGAAAGGTTTGGGTTGAAAGTGAAACCACCCATTTCCACCCCCCTGCCATGGGAAGGGACATCTCCCCCTGGACCAGGTTGCCCTAAGCCCCGTCCAACATGGCTTTGAATCCTTCCAGAGATGGTGCTTCTTTGGACAATCTGTGCCAGGGCCTCACCACCCTCACAGCCAACAGTTCCCTCCCAATAACCCATCTAACCCTGCCCGTTGTCAGTGTGAAGCCATTCCCTATTGTCCTATCCCTCCAGGTCCTTGTCCAAAGCCCCTCTCCAGCCCTCCTGTAGCCCTTTTAAGTGCTTGAAGGTCTCAATAAACTCACCCTGGAGCCATCTCTTCTCCAGGCTGAACAACCAGATGTGGCTGTGGCTGCATGGACAGCCTGCCAAGGCAATGTGCAGGTACCTGAAGTCAAAAACACCGGATAAGACTTGTCATTTTAGATGGGTGCAGGGACCCTGGGCATTCTGCAAGGCAAAAAGCACAGAGCCCATGTGGCTGGTCCAAGTCCAAAACAAACTGCCTCCTTATACCTCAGTCATGGGGCTCCTGACTTGTTCCACAGCACCACACTATTTCTGCCTTGTTTCACACACATTGAGGCAACCAGTGCATAATCCCTGCAGCTGCACATTTGCACTGTAAATTTACTGGCTGGTTCATTACCTGCTCCTTGCATACACACACACACACACAAGTACATATAATCAATCATGCACAGTCCATGCCAAGGCTGCAAAACCAATTCACAAACTGCTTAAAACTAAGATAGAAAATGTTGTCCTCGATCATCACATTTCTGCAGTATGACAGACTAGGGTCAGGTATAACACAGGGGCAGAAATGGTTTAGATTCTCATGTAGAAATAAACCATGAGGGTTTGGGGGTTTTTTGGGGATCAGGGAAGCACAGGCTGTATCCCTGGAAGCTGTTTCGAGAAAGTCATGCAAAACAACCCATCATCCTCCAATCCTCATTATTCCCCTTCCCCCATCACCTCCAAGTTATTATCTGTTTACCACATTTTTAAACTGTAACAAAGAAAACAGAATAAAATCAATAGCCCTCTTTACAGCTAGGAGGACAGAAATATTCAGCTCCCCGGTGGGAAAACTGGTTCTTTCTTTCTTCCTTTCTTTCTAATTTTAAACTTCACTTAAGGTTCAGTGATTGAACAAAAGCAGACACAAAATATTGCAGTTATCTGACGTACAGAAGTGTAACATGAAGTCTGCTCATTATGGATAATATTTATGGCAGATCATAACGTTAAATTACAACTCAGCCGCCTCAGCCAGAAATTTGTAACACCACACATGTGCTTCTAATTAAGGGCTTTTGAAGTTGCCCTGGATATTTATTTTCAAGGGATTTAGTGCACAGAAGGATTAAAGTTTGGTCTTGTTAGGAGTTCAGCAATCAAAAAAAAAATTAAGAGAGATTGAAAATGGACCTCAAACTAATATATACATTCATTTTTGCATGAGTGTATACGTGTACATCTGTTTATCTATATCCATAAAAAAATAAAAATGTGTGTGTTAACATAGATAAAATAATATATTAAAAAGAGGGAGACAAAGGGCCCTTTGTTTCAAATGTGGTCCGAGTCCAAAATTTGTGACCGTAATTTTGTTTATAGGAAATCCTTTATAATGCTAGTTTAGTGTTTCCATATGGAATTCTCATAGGACTCTTCTCTCCCTCCCCCTCTCCATCTCCCTTTTTTATTTGGATAAGGCAGGAGAAAAGTGAATGTACATTCCAAAGATGCATAGTCATTCCGGATCAAATTCAATGGATTCTGGCAAGAGTTGAAAAACACAGATGCAGTGTTTTAGGTCTCCTGCTGTGCAGCCTCCAGCCATGAGTGTCTGGTTGAGGCACTTTGTAAAATCATGAAAACCCTATTAAATTCATGAAATATGATATACTGCGTTTTCTTGCTAACTTTCCATTGAACTGTCCATGAAGATGGAATTTGGCTGGCTTGCTTATAGTGTTCACACACACACACACACACACACACACTCAGGGGTCCCTGTATGCACACCAACAGACACAACCAGGAGCTGCTGCAATCATTCAGAAGGCTCTTTTCCCTCTACCTCTGCAACTGAATCTTCCTCTCCAAACCAGCAGAGCCTGGATTAAAGCTCAGGAGTTCCCATCAAACCTGCTCTACCTCTTGCACCACCCAGCTCACCCAACGACCTCCAGCAATTAAAGAGGTCCTGATGTTTAGGAGGAGGAAAGTGAGCGTCCAGCACAGCTGCCCCTCTTCCAACTTAAAACAAAATCCCCTTGCTAGGAAACTGCCCAGCTGAAAGCAGCCTGATATTCTTACTTCATTTCCTATTGGGTTTCACATAATAAAATCATCATATGTTTAGGATTGGGTTTCTGTTCTCCTCTTTTAAATGAAAAAGTGAGAGCAGTCCCCTGAGGAGAAAGGTCTTGCTGTTAAAATTGTCCTGGAGACACAGGCGGTTGCAGCCCCTTGCATGCCTGTCAGAGTGAGAAAAATATGTATTTTAGCAAAGCTGGCCTGCCCTCGCTTATTTATGTCTAGGCACCCACTTGGCTGAAAGTTGTAATAAGTTTAATAAAATGTGCATGTACCTGAGCTCGCTGTGCAACTGTGTGAGGTTTTCTTTACCTCCACATAAGGCAGACGGAGCTCTCCCATAAAATACGCCGTACTTCCAATTGTGTCTTTTATTCCAGGATCTGTAGGTACTTTAGAAACACTGAAATTCACAAATGCTTAGGCCAGACGGGACATTTCAGCAATTCAGCCCATGTAATACTGACTGTAAATTTCATCCTGTAGCTGCTGTGTTGAGCGCAGCAAAGTTGATTTCCAGTTTGGAGGTGAAGACTCCGAGAGGAGAGGGATCCACTGCCTTCCCTGGTAGTTTGCTCCAACAGCTAATCAGTCCTTCTGTTAAAAACATTACCAGCAATAAATAACCCATGAGGCTTAAGATAATATTGCTAATAGGAGGATTTAAGTTGTATGTCTGTGGTTAAACTGTCCGCAGGAGTCTTAACTCCAACAGTTTTGAGCAAAAATTATGATAATGTTCCTCCTTTTCTGTTCATGGTCTCTATCAAGTTGTGCTCCACCATATCCACAGATAACTTTTAAGATTCTGTGCAGAAATGCATGGTGGTGATATTTGAATATCTCTTCACACTTTTGGTACAATATTTTCCATTTCTGTTGTGTACATTTTCAGTCAGTGGAGGCTTGATGTCTATTAATTAGGTTCATATCTTTCGATGAACAGTGCTATTGAAAGTAATAAATCAATTCAAGACCAGAAGTTTCTTCATAAGACAAATATCCAGAAATTTTTCCATTCACTTTAAAATTCCAGATACCTTTGGAATTGAAATAAAGGCCTGAATTTCAGAACCACAGTTCATGTTTGACACATTCATTGGCCTCATAAATGCCAAAAGAGAGACAATAGGCTGTCTGCAATTTCCCATTCAGAATAAGAAAGGCAAGGAAATGCCTGAAGTCCCTTAAGCACACACTTTTTTGGTATAAATAGTTTTGAACTTGAGCTTGTTTCAACATTGCTGTTTCCATAAGGGTTAGACAGGAATTCTCTTTGGTTATGATTAGATGATTTACCTTTTGAAGCTGCCTGTGTATCTCCATTGATTAAAAAGGAGGTCTAGAGTCTCTTATTTGGACCTCCAGGTCTTTTTAGGCATTTATTTTGGGTAAGAATCCCTTTTGCTATTCCTTAGGAAAACACATTGAAATAAAGACATTTACCAAAGTCTTGCCACAGCCATAATTGTCTAAGAACATAAACAAAAATGGATGTAACAGAGATAAGACTTTTTTGTTGATGAGGTTATAGGGTAGTATAATTCTGTATCATGTACCAGCTAAATTACTTTACATGTCTTTAAATGTCATCGATTTTATGATTCATAATACAATACTCCGAGGTCTTCCAATTTCCTTTAAAAATCTGAATCATACATCTGCAGATGCTAAAAGAACATTAATTAGCGAGGTTTGTGTTAACAGACATCTTGAGAGGATTAATGGGCAAAAATTAGATAACGAAGTGCATGCCATTTAGGCTTAAAGTGCTACTCCTGCTGTGTCATGTGAACATTTTATGTGGAAAAGCACCTGTATTCTCCATTGTGCAACAAAGTAATGGACTTAACAAGCTTTACTAATTCGATATATAAAAGTGGCACCTACAGGAAGCTTGCATTTACTGCTCTCTGGATCATGGCAAGAAAGACTGTTCAAAAGGAACAAGCAAAAATGACCTAGGAATATTTTACTGGTTATCCAATAAGCAGGTTGAGGGACAAGAAAATCTGGAATACCCATGGCATTGTCCTAGACTCCCTGCTCCCACTCCAGCCCTTGTTGTTTATAGCACAGGGTGCACAACCCTTTTGACAGGGACTCACCTAACCCTATTGCTCTTTACTTACACAATAAAATATAACAAAAGGAAATGGAGTTGCTGGATTGAGTCCAAAGATCCTTCAAGGGCTGGAGCCCCTCTGCTCTGGAGGCTGGGAGAGCTGGGGGTGTCCAGCCTGGACAAGAAGAGGCTCCAGGGAGATGTGAGAAAGTGCCTAAAGGGGCTCCAGGAGAGCTGGAGAGGGACTTTGGAGAAGGGCCTGGAGGGACAGGATAGAGAGCTTGCAGACTTCCCATTCCCTGGAGGTGTTCAAGGCCAGGCTGGATTGGGTTCTGAGTAACCTGGTGGTGGTAGGTGGAAGGTGTCACTGTCTGTGGCAAGATGATCTTTAGGATCCCTCCCAACCTGAACCATTCTATGATTCTATGGCAAGGGAGGATAATTCCAAACTGAAAGATGACATATTTACATTAGAAATTAGGAAGAAATTCTTAAATATGAGGGTGGGAAGGCCCTGGCACAGGTTGCCCAGAGGAGCTGTGGCTGCCCCATCCCTGCAAGTGTCCAAGGCCAGGTTGGATGGGGCTTGGAGCAACCTGGGATCGTGGAAGGTGTCCCTGCCCATGGCAGGGGGCTTGGACTAGATGGTTTTTTAGGGTCTCTTCCAACACAAACCCTTTTAAAATAAACAGGAAGCCCAGAAAAAGAATGGCATTATATACTTCTGTAACTAAGCTCTCTCCTCATTTCTGTATGGTTTGAACTTGGATCAAATTCTCTTTTTGAATCCACAATCCTAAATACCTCTGAAAAGAGGATGTCTTGGTTCTGCATTCATACAATGTATTACAATACATCCAGCTCCATGGTCAACACAGAAGTTTCTACCACCACACAAATAACACTACCTGGTAGAACACTCCTCATTAGGATTGGCAGCAATAGCCAATGGCTCCACAAATTCTCACTTCTGATAACCACAGCTATTTGTCACTTCAAATCCCCACTTAGGGGGGTTTTGGATCACAATGGCTCTTCTCCCTCCCCAACAGCAATAGGGCTGTTAAAAAGAAACCTTGTGCTCGTTGCTTAAAAGTAATGAAATTGTATTGTCCAGCACACAAGGCACCACATCCCAAAGCCTTCCCTTCTGCCCCAGGCAAAATTCCAATAAGACAGTTCAAAACGACCACATCATTACTGGTATCCTGCTTAACATGCATGAGGGTTTGCTATGAAGTAGCAGGGATGGGCACAGTTCAGCAGTTATTTCCTAAAAATCCTGTTTAGAAAATTTATAAGGGCAAATGCTAATTTGTTCAAATACAGCTCCCCAACCAGTTGCAAATCCCAGTGACCAAAAAAAAAAAAAAAAAAAAAAAAAATCACTTCAAATTAATTTGATCTTCCCTCTTGCTTGTGGCGATGTTATATGTTCTATGGCAAGCTTATATTCTCTAGTGTTATTCACATTATTCTTATTATTCATATTGTCTCCTTGTGGAAGCCTTAATCATAAATCCCCCTGGGCTACATGTTGTTCATGGTCCACTCAAAAGGATGGTCCTGCTCCAAGATAGTTTTGGGCTGAAACATGAAACAAGAGAAAAGATTGACACAGACAAGCATGGGAAAGCACAAGAACAACACGAGGCAAACCCAGTCAGCTGAACAGGCAGCACACCAGAAGCCTGATCACTACCATTTTTATGTTCACACCTTTAGGCTAATTTCACTCAGTTCACTTATTCCTAAAAAGGCAGTCAATCTCTCTACCACCACCTCCCCATTTTCCCAGTGAGCCTGGAGAAGACAGAACAAGAGAAAATAGGAAGGACCTGATAAGCATCAATTCTGACAAAGCCCTTGAACAGCCTTTCCATGGGAACACCCAGGGAGAAATCTGGATGGTTCTCAGATGCACAAAGATGGATCTGCTTATGGGGTTATGAAATGGGTTGCCTAGTGGCAACCAGGAGGAGGAATTGATAATCCAGGCCTAGTTGTGTATATATAGTGGGGTTTTTAGTTTAAGACTCTATGGAAAAATCCATAGAGATATGTTTCAGAACACCAAAATGATATGAATAAAGGCTATTAAAAACAGAATCTATATTACCCCCCAAAAAAAAAAAAAACCACCAAACTTTTTACAGAGAACAGAGGCCACATATAACTGAAAAGTGGTGTTTAATTTTATCACAGAATCATAGAGTTCGGAAGACATCTTTAAGATCATCAAGTTCCACCATCAACCCAGCACCACTATAATCACTCCTAAAATCCAGATATCTCTTCAGCACTTCAGAGACAGTGACTTCACCACCTCCCTGGGTAACCCATTGCAATGCCTGCAATTTTTCTGATATCTAATCAAACCTCCCCTGGCACAACATAAGACCACTTCCTCTTGTCATTTGAGACATGGCAAAAGAAACTGGACAGCACGTCACTACAAGCCTCTGTCAGGTAGCTGTAGAGAGCAATGAGGTTCCCCCTAAGTCTCCTTTTCTCCAGACTAAAAACCTCCAGCTCCCTCAGCCACTCTTTATAAGACAATTTTTCTAGACCCGTCATCAGCAAGATCATGAAGAGTAATCACACTTGTACTGCAGATATCCAAGTAAAACTCCTATTTTCTGTGTAATTTAATGTGTTCAGAACTCTGTACTATTGCAGCCAGGCTACTTCTGGCCCAGATGTTTCTTGCCATATTAGCTAAAGAGATTGCTTCTTTTCCTAAAGAGAGCACTTCAAGTCAGGTGGTGTTTGCTGAACATGTCCTGAGGTTACACTGATTATACTTTCTGTTCATAATTCACTCATTTACACTATTTACAAAGTACAAGAGATTGTTGTTGGTCTGTGCTCAAAATGGAGCCTGCTCTAGAACCAAGACAAGGACAGAGAGAAGCAGGACCACCACACTTTCCTGACAGGCATCGCTTCACAGGGAACTCAGACTCAGATGTCTCTTCAGCACACCAGAAAAGTCAAGTCACCTGTTCCTGGTGAGACATCTCAAACCTCCTGAAGCATTTCAAAGACCCTATAAATAAATAAAAATAGCAGAGTTAATGTACCCACGATCACAGTCACCACTGGCATTCATGAAACTGCAAAGTCACACGGCCCAAAGTCACCTCATGTGTGAAGGAATCTGACCATCTTATTTTTTTCCAGTGCTTCAAAGCAGTAGAAATTTCAGACCAGTGTTTAGCTGGGCAAAACCTACAGGCCTTCAAGAGCAAAGAGAATCATCCAGGTTCAGAGAGACGGGAGAGAGATCAAGGAACAGCCAGGGGCTGTCCCTTATAGCTGACTCCTTCCCATGTTCACTGTGGGCTGAGCTCTTACAGGCTTGTACTCTGTCCCTTATCACAGCCCAGCCCTCTCCGAATGCAGTAGATATCCAGGATAAGTGGACTCTGCATCCCCACAAATCCTCATGTTTATATCAATCATCTGCATAGGTGTGATGTTTAGAGTTTAGAGAAAAAGGCTTTGCCTACTCTAATTAGCTCAGGCCCACTTCAGCTAGACATTGACAGCGGTTTTTATGGCAATTAAAAAAATACAAATCCCTGTTTTAACAATGGTACAACAGCTCCCAAATCATAGAGTAGTCCATGAGCACATTTTTCTCGCTCCATTTGTTTTTCTAGCCAATGAATCTTGTGATGGAGGCACTAATAAGTATCCACAGCTTCACTAGGCATGAAATGTCCCTAATGCTGGCATGGGTGACTGGCAGCTAAGGCAGGGTTTTCTTCCCCAAAGGTTGTGACCCTCAGGTCACCTGATGACTTTTGTTTTCTCCCCTCATTTTGTCATCTCACCGGTTAAACTTGCTGGGCTTTGTAAACAGATTTCTCTTGCTCCATGACAGCACTTTCCATCTACAAGTTTCACGTGTTTGGGAATATATATCAGTTAAGACCCACAGTG
Source organism: Pyrocephalus nanus (assembly GCA_038380795.1). Lineage (NCBI taxonomy): Eukaryota > Metazoa > Chordata > Aves > Passeriformes > Tyrannidae > Pyrocephalus > Pyrocephalus nanus. Next base: position 2,866,830 of record CM076263.1, on the reverse strand, counting down.
ACAATCACTGGATAAAGTTTGCTTAGCTCCTGAAAAGGTTGTAAGTGTAGGGTGACAAAGACCCTCACCCAGAAACCCCTGAAGTCAAGAGAAAGACCTAAAAATTACTTCAGTGGGGTCTGCATGTAGCCCACGAGGATTTTTTGATTTCTCAGGCTGTTGATCTGTTGCCTTCCATGAGCACTAATTTTACTGATATATTTTTCAAAGCAGTTCAGCTATTGCTTGGATAATTTCAAATCTGCCAAGTCAAATGGATGCACTGCACGCCATGGTCCATAAAAATGAAAGGTCAGCTATTAATTGGCTTCACTTTCAGCTTAGTGACTTTGGAGAAGTCCCTCTTGCAGCCACAACATTTAATTTATCGAGAGATATATTTGGATCTATTTATTTCAAGAGGAAAATTGTCTGGTTTGCTGCCATTTATTTTATAAAAGAGATAATAAAAATGTAATGAGTATGGAGATTCAAAAGTGGAAATGACACGAAGAAAGTAATAACCATTAAAGTAAAAATATAAACAAGTCTATAAACCAAACCCTCAAGACATTTGCCATGTATAATGCAACTTTTATACCTCTTACTTCATAATGCATAACTTTACAAGAAAATTAATTTAATGCTTTTGCTAACCTTACTCAACCCCAATCAAGTAATAGGTAGCAAGAAAAACAATTATATGAACACACAGTAAGCTTTCATTTAGTTCAAGTGGTGATTCAAGTATTTCAATAGCATAATAAAGGCCTGAAACCCATTTAACCGATAGCAGAACTGAAATCCCTAAAACTCTATTTTCCACATGAGACTGCTTGGATACTTAAACCCGCTTAAACTTCTAAAACAGGGCTTCTGTAGGATACTTATCTGTACTGGCCTCTATAAATCTATCAGGTGCTTTAGCCATGATACAGAAATAAGCTCCATATACAGTAGCAGTCTTGCAGGAGGGACAGGGCTTATGGTTAAGGAATGCTGTCAGACAAACAGCCACTAATAATGGAGAGGAGTTCTGGCTCCCAGTCTGAGTGGGCAGAGAGGAAAGGACCAACACTCACCAGCCTACTCATGGTAGGATCACCCACAGCAGAGGGTATAGCGGTGGCAGCTCATACCACAACCCCAACCCTATCCCTGGAAGTGTTCAAGGCCAGGTTGGACAGGGCTTGGAGCTACCAGGTCTAGTGGAAGGTGCCCCTGTCCATGCAAGGGGCGTAGGACTGGATGGTTTTTGAGGTCCCTTCCAGCCCAAACTGTTCTGTGATCCTGTGTAGGAGCCCCTGTTGGGATGTCCAGTGGTCACTGTGCCATCCATCTGATGTCAGGCAGGAGACAGCTCGCAGGGTTCTACGAAAGGTTTTTCAGAACTAAGGCAAAGGGATGAAAACCTCTTTAAACCCTCCCCTCACTCCCTGAGGTCCTGTCCCAAGCTCCCAGAAATGCAATTCCCACTTCACTGCAGAAGGCAAGGCTGAATCATAGAGATATTGAAGTGGGTAGGTTAAAATTGGGGCATTAGTCCTTACATCTACTCAGAGATACATGGCTTAATTTTCCCTGTCGTGAGGCCTTTCTGCCTCCTGCTGCCTTCAAAAGACATCAGACTGCACACACACAGATTAGAAAATAGCACTGACTGTTAAGATGTGTGATTACAGATATTTCCATAATCACAAGCAAACGCGTCAGCCTTAAATGGTCCTACTCTTGGGCTCCCCACCTGTAAAATAAGAAACAAGGCACTTCATACACCTTTCCAAGGCTAGGACAGGGTTATTTCTAGAGCTGATTGAGGCCTTAGGCAATGAAGAACCATGTTCAGAAAGTCCAGAGATAAGAGAAAGTATATGCTGCATAAAATATTATTAAGAGGCTTTCAGAAGCAGGGAAAGTTGCTCTGTACTAAAAAATCCCTGGAGGTTTTGCTGCCCTTGAGTTCAGTGACACAGCTGAGATATCTGTAGTCATATAAAGATTGTAACTGTCTAAGCAGCTTTGTTGGTAGCCAAAGGCAAGATCTATAAATGAATCATTATCATGATTCATATCAATTAGTTTTAAAAATGATGAAAAGCCAAAAGCTTCAGCTCAGTAGGTGGCCTTGTTCCAGTGCCTGATCCAGAGAGGAGCACAGGGCAATCCATGTGTCCTCTGACTTGAATGGGGCTTGAACAGGGGCTATACGTCTTTGAGTCACAAATGCTGGACCTTTGGACAGATCCTGATCTCCAGCCAACCCTGTGGGGACCAGAGTATTCAGCCACTCACATTTCTGCAGGACAGCATGAGCTTCGTCCGGGTCTGATAACATCATTCTTCCGTCCGTCTCCCTCATTTTCAGCTCAGTTAAAAAACTAGGCATTCTTCCATCTTTGGCAGGGAAACCACACAGAGGAAGTACTTTCTGAGCAGGTTTCATCCCAGGACAAGAGCAGCCAGGAGACAGCTGCCAGCAGAGGTGGAGCAGTTCATCCAGCTGCAGCTCACTGCACCCTGGGGCAGGAGGAAGGGAGAGGCAGCTGCCAGGTTGGACGAACATTTTTGGCAGGCTAAATGCAACCCACAGGTCACCTGCCCCTCTGCCTTGTGCATGTCCATTCTCCAACGAGTCAAAAGTCCCTTGCACCAAGCCACGACCTGCATTCATGTCTCAGGAACAGAAAGCTCCATCATGAGTCAAGGTACGAGGCAGCAATAGCAGCGCCCGAGGTCCCCTCACACCACTCCATCTGTCTGGCTACAAATGACTGCTGAACTACAAAACTAATACCCTTTTCCAGATTCTCAGCTCCTTTTACTGCTTAAAATACTTATCTCTCCCATTACCTCAACCAACATGTTGATCTGTCAGTTGAGGAACACGCTGGCAAATCGGCTGCAAATGTTTCTTCTCCTTTCTCTGCCGTGTCCAAAATATACAGTTACGCCATCCTGAACTCGCATAAACTCCCAACTGTGTTTATTTCAGAGCTGTAAAGCTGATTTGACTGTTTAAATTGATACAAGGAAATAGAAACAAATCACTTTACAGCCTCCAAGTTGGCTTCTGCTGCCCAAACATCTTTTTTTGTGCCTCAGGCCTCAACAATTCTCCACAAAATGCGTCTGAGCCCAAGCCATTTAGATGAGTTAGTCCTCACACATGTATTTTAGGGCTTTTCACACTCAGATCTTGGGTTGTTGTGTTTTTTTTCCCCTCATTTAAGTTCAAAATATCTGGTTTTCCTTAATCATCCACATACTTACTAAGGACCTTGCCAATGTTCATTTAAACCAAATTATGCCTTCTTGAGTGGTACTGGTGCAGGCCATCCAGAAAGCAACAACTTATTTTTCTAGTAAAATCTATAATAAGAACTGTGTGAATAACTGTTGTTTGGGGGTTTTTTTGTCTTCTTTTAATGCTTGAACTGAAAAACTAAGAAAAAAAATAGTATTGGATGAGTCTTAAAACTGTTTCATTTTTCTCAAAGGAATGAAAACAAGCACAAAAACACAATAAATGTTTTATTGCAGTACTTTTCTCCTTTGAAAAATTATCACTGAATTTAGCTAAACTAGGCTTTAAAACATGCAGACTCTAACTCTTTGATTTTCCCTTTCTTCATTTGATCTTTTTTTATTTTCTTCTGACAAAGTACTCTGCTAAATACAGCTGTTACTGCTAGATGTGGAGTGACCTGAAACTGCTTTTTTAGCAATAAATGAATCTTTCTCTCTAAAATTATTCTTTTATATCCAGAAAGGGAAATAGATCTAACCTTTTCCTCTCTTATAGCACAAAACTAAATGATACATTATTCTTTATTTTTTTTCCGGCAGTTTTCTTTGGCTAAGGTGCTCGGAAACATTGAATAAAATCTCTCTAGTAGCTTCTGAGGTAGCTTCTGCTTTATCATCCACAATCCTGCCTAGAAAGCAGTATGTATTCATGCATGGGGATCAGCCATGGGACTTGGCTTATAGCATAGCCACGGAAAACATAACCATGGCACAGAGATGATATATCTAATGTCAAGGGCAAAATTATTTAAAGTAAGTTTCTTTCACTGACTGCCACTACAACATCTGAGCTCTTGCTAGAAATACAGGAGATCCCAGAGCAGGTATTTTGGCCCATAACAAAGACCCCTGAGTCCTTGACCCCAGGTCTAACCCCACCTTTGGCTGCAGATGGGGTTCAGATTGAGGGATTCAAAGCAAGTGGAAGCAGCCCTTGGCTCTCCTCTTAGCAGCTGGCAAACTTCAGCCAGGCCTCTGGCTTTCCAAATCAACTTTTCATGACCCTCCAAACTAATCCCAACCTTTGCCCTGGACTCAGTACAACTGGCAAATTTGTATCCTACGGCTCATTCAGCATCCTCTGGTCTCATAAATCCTATATTGCCCCAACACTGGCCATGGAGGAAGCACTGAGGGCGACACAAGCCTAAGAGTATGGAATTTAAGTCAGCTCACACTAGTTAGATATTTCCCACACAAAACTGGAAGCCTTCATTGAAACAAACTGTTGCATTTTGAGCATTACAACAGAACCTAGTGCTAGACCTAACCTTGGCTATTGATAAGGCAAACTCCTCCATGTGAAAATTTACTGTGAGTGAAACAAGCTGAGGCAAACTCCGTATTTTCCTTCACCAGCGTGCCAAAGTTCAGCTGTAAGGGTCTGCAATACATCTTTCAAGTGCTGTAAAAACAACTTGAACAATAACACAGGGAATGAGAAAGGCATTAAGTACAACAAGAGATTTCAGCTTAAAGTATAGAAAAAAAGGGACATCAATATTCTCCATCACAGGACTTGCAAATTTGAAAATAGCTGTAGGTCTGTAGTCACCATTTTCATGGACGTTATCCCTGATCTTGGGCCAGCCTGTGCCAGAAACACATACCAAGGAAAAATTCAGAATAAGGCTACCAAATCAACTGAGAGCAACACAGCTTTCCTCCACAGGGTCAACAAAACTCAACCCTAACCATCATTCTGCAGCAATTCATTTAACGTTCATAACCCCACCTGAACAGTATCTTCTTACATGCTCATACTGCTAAACAAAAATTAGTAATAAAGCATTTTTTAAAACCCCTAAAGCTATACAAATCATGAACATATCTGGCCTGAACAAATTCTAAAATCCTGATATTTTTTATTTTATTTTTTAAATTCTGAAACACACAAGTTCGAATTTTAAATTTTAAATTCACTGATACCTGCCTCCGCATTCTTCCAAATCACTTCTGCCCCTGCAAGCAACCCTCAGCCTGAGGCAATGCACTCTCCTCAGCCTAAAAGTGATCCCCAGACTGGTTCACCCACCCAGCTGTGAGAGTGAACCCAGTGTGTTACTCACACACACAGGGTGAAACTGGGGGTACCTCACACAGAGACATCGATACCACATTTTCACCTCTTTCCACCTGAAGAACTGAGTGTTCATTCCAGAAATGGGCTGTGACTGTCTCTGCTTCTCCCTGTTTCAGAGACCCTAGCTCTACTCTGCTCCCTATTTCCCACTCCTTCCTTTCCTTTCCTCTGAATGAGTCCAACACTGACCTAATCCTGAATGTCCAAACGTTTTTCTCTGGAAGCCCAACCTGAACACCTCTCCAAGCCCTGGCTGGGTAATTCTCACTCCTCGCACTTGAAAATGACACACATAAGGAGGTCTGGCAAAATGCTCTTTCTTTTTTCTCCCCCTTCCTTTTCCTCGCAAACACTGATGTTTCAGCTAAAATATATGTGACACAGACTGCAGTCTCATTTATCCCCTGTACAAGGGGTACTAACCTTGTCCCCAGCGTTGCCTATGGACTAGACACCCACTGATCCCAATTCCCACAGCCAAGAAATTGGTAAAAAGTGCCCTCTGTATGAAAGAAAATAAATCAATAAACTGGGATGTGCTATGCTGAATTTCACAAATCTTAATCCTGAGACTGTTTTTTACCTGTAACTCAGTATCCAGAAAACAAAAGGCAGTTTCTGGTGTTGGTTGAAGTCCTAGACCAGGAGCATGTTTGAAACAAGGAGATAAAACCTTCTGCATCCGTGGGGGAGGGTTGAACCTCAGACAACACTTGACACAACTCAAGGCAGCCTCAGCATGACCCAGCAATGTCCCCATTGCCCCCACAGCACACAGGGCACACTTAAATGTGTGATATTGCATATATAGGGTGCTGCATTTTTTTTGAAGATTAAAGCCAAATTAAACATTTTGAAATATCAAAATTTTTTTAAAAAATAGTACTTTTATTTTTTTTCTCCTAAGAGACGTTTTTAAAGGAAGAGCAAGAAGAGCCTTGCTCCATCCTGCAGTAAACAAGTCCCCACTTGCAAGCAGCAAGTGCAAGCAGCACCAGAAACATTTTTCATGTACAACAGCATGAATCCTGAGCAGCTCCAATGAGATTGATGGGTATGACCCTTCTCTTGCTTTTATAAGTGATATTCTATTAACTAGAGAGGAATAAAACCTGAGATGACAGCCAGACTCCATCACATCCTCTGGGCTAGAGCTGCTGCAAGAAAGGGAAGCAGAGGCTGTGGAGCAGTGCCAGGGGCTGCCAGGAGTCCCAGCAGCCACAGAGTTGTTATCTGCAGCCCTGTCTCCTCTCCGTCTCTTCCACCTTAGGTCTGATAAAAAGACCATTAACATTAGAGGAATCCCTGCATTGTATTTCCAAAATTCATAAGGCCATTTCTCCAGAGCACAAATGCCGGTCACCTGCCACATGAACAGCTGAACTGGGGGTGGGCACAAACCCCCAAATCACGTAATCCTAGAACGGTTTGAGTTGGAAGGGACCTTAGAGGTTTTTTAGTTCCAGCTCCCTTGAACAAGGGGACACCTTTCACTAGAGCAGGTTGCTCAGAGCCCTGTCCTGCCTGGCCCGGAGCGCCCTGCAACACGCCCCACTCCTCCGTTTTATTCCAGTCGGTAATTCCCAACGCTGCTAACCAGCTCGGGAATTTTGTCCTGTTCGTCTCTAATCTTTGAAGTGCAAACTTCAGGCTCGTGCAGAGCAGGGAGCAGAAGCGATGCCTGTGTTTTCAGGTGAGCAAAAGCTGCAGACTTCAAAGGTTCCCGCATTAAGTCTGTGAAGCTTCTTAAAGATTGTCACCTGAGTTTCTCACAAGCTGGCTGAAAATGCACCCGTACATGCAGATAAACGTATTCTTTGATCTGAGCAATAAAAACAACTGTTTTTCTGCGTGTAAACCCCTTTTTTTTTTTTTTTTTTTTGTAAATGTTTATGAACTGTGGGAAATTATGTCTCTGCCAGAATTTAAAATAAAGTGATTCAGTGGGTTTGCCTTTCACTTACCATTCATTATTGCTCACAAACATTGCAGGAATCCCAGCGGAGTTTTCAAGGCAGGTTCACGGTGTTGTAGTTACCGGGGAAACACATGATAAATTGTTGCTATCTAAAAAAGAAAATCCCCATTAACCTTCTATTAAAGAGCAAGCGATGTGAACTATATGGAGAAATGCCTTTACGGTTACCATATTAAAATGCTGTATGTTTTGTTTCAAGATTTAACCAAATACTGGCCAAGCTCTGACATTTTTATTCATTGTGAACAGCACCCAGCATTTTACAGTCTGTGGTTTACCGTGCATTGTTAAAGACAGTCCAGTATTCAGCTGGGTCAGCCCAGGAACAGCAGACACCATGTGATTGCTCCTGCAGTTAAATTTTTTACAGGGAAAGCTTTGCTAAAGCTAGGCTAGAAGAACCAGCAGTGTATTTCACACCAAAATGAAGTCTTTCTGTCAGCTCCCCGTGGCTTGTTCAGGGTATCCAGTCCCAGATGAAGAGTTTACAGGTTTAGCAACCAAATAATTTTGCATAGTGTAAACAAGGTTTTTTCAGCATATGTTGAAGTTAGTTTTTTTGGACTTGGAGCACAAGTGTTGCAAATCACCAGTCACCCAGCCCTACAGATCATGATGGAGACAGGGATACCTTGCCCCTGATGCTCCAGGGAGTGAGAACACTGCATGGTATCACCTAAGCAGCCACACAGGAAAACAACAAAGCTTCCTGATTCAAAGCCCTCTCTGAGCACTTGCAGATCGTGTGGGCAGTTTGAGAAGGAATCATCACCCTCAAAGAGCACCTCTCGGAGGGAGTTAATGTCCCTACTGCCTTTTGGTCAGTCTCCAGCCTTTGAGAGTGACCACAAGAGCTCCTCTGACCTTACTGCAACATGAACTGCCTAAAACCACCTTTAGCAGAAGCTAAATTAAATCTGCCTTCTCCCACACTAAAATGTCCTAAAGGCACGTTTCCTTCCCTGTCCTCTCTTTCACACCCATCAGTTACGGTATCTCAACCCAGCAGAAGGCAGCTTTCAACAAAGAACAGTAATTTCACTGGCAGCTCCAAACTGATTCACATTTGACTGCCCATGTCTGTCACACTCAAGCCTTACAGAGTAAGACCCTGAATCTCTATAGTGAGTTAAAAGGATTTATTCTCATTTAAGAGGTCACCTCTGAATTGATGAGATGCATTCAGTAGCTGACTTACCCAAGTTTCCACTGTGAATTAACAAGAAAGCAGAGATATTGTCCACTTTCTTACTGTATTATTCCCATCTCTCTACTCTCTGGATTAAAGAAGGCATTAATTTCCTTGGAGCTTGTGTTAGGACATCTAAGCTTTGTTCCACGGGACAGTATCTTTAGAAGATTTCTGGCAAGCAGAGGCAGTGTTATGGGATGTGGAAGTTAATCTTTCCCTCCTCATGTGACAGGGCAGTGACTGCTTTGGAAAATGAAGACATGCAGCTCATGGTCAATGTGAAGGGGAAAGATACAGAGGCTAAACACGACCCAGGTGTGCCCAGGGGGGCAGGAGGGCAATGGCCCCGGGGCTGTCCCAGCCGTGGGGTGGCAGCAGGGCCAGGGCAGTGCCCGTCCCTGTGCTGGCCCTGCTGAGGCACCTCCAGTGCTGGGGCAGTTCTGGGCCCTCAGACAGGAGAGACCCCGAGGGGCTGGAGCGTGTGCAGGGAAGGGAACGGAGCTGGGGAAGGGGCTGGAGCAGCAGGAGCGGCTGAGGGAGCTGGGGGGGCTCATCCTGGAGAGAAGGAGGCTCAGGGTGGACTTTCTGGCTCTGCAACTCCCTGACTGGAGGGGCTAGCCAAGGGAGGGGGGGTGGTGTCGGGCTCTGCTGCTAGGGAACAAGGAACAGGACAAGAAGACAAAGCAATTCTTCACTAAAGGGGTTGTCAGGCATTGGAAAGGGCTGTCCCAGGAGGTGGTGGAGTCTCCATCCCTGGGGGTGTCCAAGGAATGACTGGACATGGCACTCAGTGCTCTGGGCTGGGTGACAAAGTGGGGATAGGTCAGAGTTTGAACCTGATGATCTTGGAGGTCTTTTCCAACCTTTACCATCCTATGAAAAACATCTTCAAGACTTAGACATGGCCTGGACATGAGGCTCTAGACCAAACTGAAAGAGCAGTGAGAGCTGCACATAGATAGGGATGAGGGCAGAGGAAAGAAGGCGGGAAAGGGAAGGCACAGTGAACCCAGGAGCTCTAGTGGCAGGACTTGTTCCTTGACATGTCTGTGGACCCATTCCTGCTCTGGGTCAGACAGGATGGCCATCTGAAAATGTCTTACACCTTCCCTGTCCCTGCTCTTGTAAGAAAAGGCTGGTCCTGGTGATGGTCACTTCTCTAAGGCCACAATACTGTAGAGAAGGGAGGGAGATTGGGTTCTCTTTGAAGGCAGGAGGCACACGTGACCTCCCTTACCTGGCTGGTTTTTCTGAATACCCAGAGGCACTACTTTAGTTAGAAATTTGAGTTCACATAGGGCTAAATCCTTGTTCACACGTGGATTTAGCCCTAGCTTTAAATCAGTGTCACCAAGATGCAAAACGATGGAACAAAAGTTTCATTTTAGTCAGTTGACCTGTTTTCTTTTTCCTCATCTTATTTTTACTTTTAATGCTCTGCTTCTTAAATCCACTCTTAAAACAAGCAAACCCTTTTTGTTTCCATTTGCAAAGGATTAAAAAAAAAAAAAATTAAAAAAAAAGAGTGAGAGAGACACACATACACAAAAAGCCAAAAAGAAACAGAGAATCCAAGTAGAGAGGTATGTGTTATTGGACAAGTGTTTAATTTATGGAACTTGGCTGGCAGAACAAGAGTTTGAATTGTACTTCAATAAGTGGAGCTCTTAGAATAAATGTGGCTTGTAAAATTGTTTTACAGTCTGCTTTGCCGAGCAGCCAACACCTCATGGAAACCTTTGAGAAACATTCTGTTTAGAAGCAACGGTTTTTATATTTCATATTTTCTCTATTTGTTTTCCCCTCTGGTTTTATAACTGAAACCATATGCAGGAAAACAGGATTTTTGTGTCTTAAAATATCTACCTGATCTGACTACTTTTATTATTTAAAAAAAAAACACCAGCATTTTGAAAATTCTTCATGTATTAGGCACTTGGTTCAAACATGAACGTGTCCTTGTTTGGTACTCAAGTCAGCTGCAGGCTTCCCAAATAACCTTGGGATAGTCACTTTGCTGAGATTCATCACCTCTCTTCCCATGTACACATGGTGCAGATGTGTGCATCTAAAAGCTGTCTGTCTTTCCCATTATAAACAGAAAATGTAACAGAATTTGAGACATGATTCATCTGTGTAGGACGGGAGGGGATGAATCATGCTCTAGATCCATATATTGTCCAGCTCTCCACTGGAAGTCAAATCAAGATGCTCAGACACAGACATTCACACTGCAGATACCCACAGTTACCCTCATAAGCCCCTCTTAATCTCTCTGTGACACTAAAAGGATGAGATGGATCCTTCTGGAAGGAAATCCATCCCATCCAATGCTGATGTCCGACACGGCTGGGTGATCTGCCCGGAGATTATATCGATCAGTTTGTGTCGACCCTACGTAACTGTGAGCCCTTAAACGGTTATAGGGAGTCAAGAGGAATAGATCTGGATTCAGGTAATATATTAGGAAGAAATGCTTCCCTCTGAGGGTGGTGAGGCCCTGGCACAGGTTGCCCAGGGACGCTGTGGCTGCCCCATCCCTTCAAGTGTCCGAGGCCAGGTTGGATGTTGCTTGGAGTAACCTGGGATAGTGGAAGTCGTCCCTGCCCATAGCAGGGGAGTGGAACAGGATAATCTCTAACGTCCTTTTCAACCCAAATCACTTTATGATTCTAAAAATCCTTCTCTACAAACACCATTCAGGAGTGGCAAGGAAGTCAAACCCTCCCTCTTCACAGTTACGCACACACGTGTCACACACAAATAGTGTCAGCACAGCTTCTACCCCAGGCACCAGTGCATCCATCAAAAAAACTCTGTGCCTTCATTGGTAGACTGGGACATACTGCTGCAACAGCAGGGAAAGAAGAAGCAGTAAAGTTTTGCCTTGGAGCAAAGAAAAATATTGCATTACACAGTCCAGAGACTGGGAAAGGAAGACACAGAAAGACTCCAAGACCACAATGTAAAAGCCAATTATCTAAATAAGGATGTAAGAGTCATATTTAGCCCCCTAAGTTAAACTATCCTGATTGCTAACTGTCTTGTGGTAGTTGTACTTGTACAGAAATGACAGAGCTGCTCTGGAACGTGGCCTTATTTAATGCCTGTGATAGGAAATTAGATCACTTGAGCATGTTTTTTGGTTTTGGGTAGGTTTATCTCTTTGTTTGTTTGCTTGGTTCTGTTTGGGCTTTTTATTTTTTTACTTTAAAGGTCTGTGGCTAAAGGTTTCATACCTGTTCCCAGAAACTGTGCTGCATTCACCCTCAGCAGCTGTTCCGAAATGCCCTGCTTTATTCATTTGCTTTCAACATCACTGGTTGATCCCTGGTAGAGCCTCACTTGGTAAAGTCATTATGACTCAGCCAAGCATTCTGTCACCATCCCAAAGCTTTTCCCTCTATCTGTACATGGCTTTTCTTTTCTGTGCCTTTATGGCTTCTTAGGAGAGAAATGTGCTTTTGCAAACTGCTTCTTTTCAAGGCCCTTGTGTGGCCACATCCCTTGAAGCCAATACGTTTCTGATCACTCTACTTTCAGCACAGAAGTGGAAAGATAAATTACCCAGGCTTGGCTTCAGGTACCTTAGCACAAGGCAAAGCTCCCAAGACAAACAGCAGCCCTGTAAAAAAGTTGGCTCAAGTGTTACTCATCACCCACCACCCTAGTCATGCACCATCTCACTATTCTGACCAAAAAAAAAAAAAAAAAAAGGTGTTTTTTCTTTTCATGAGACAACCAGATCACTGCAGGCTGTGTGATGGTGCTACGCTGGGAACATTTTCTCCAGCAGCACAAAGAGAAACACAGAGCTTGCTCTGGGAAGCTTGAAAAATACACATCTCTGTGCTGTCAGCACCCTGTGCCTCAAAAGCAGGCTACAGCAGGGGTCTGTTTGGGGATGAGCAGGCACAGGTAGGTCTGGAGGTGACTCCTAATCACCCAGCATTACCCTGCAGTCTGATAAATGTCCTTAACGAGCAGGACTGCTCATTACCACACTGATGAATCACTGTTTGCTGACAAAAAGGCCCTTTTCTCAGGGAATTCCTCATTAGCCCTAGGTGTGCCGTAAGTGATTCAGGCTCTCATTAGCCCTAATTAGATAACTGTTCAAGTGATTTCTCTATTATTCATGGAGCCTGTACCACTGAGCACCAGCCTAACCACAGACTGACAGGCTCTTGCTGCAAAGAAATGGTGTTTTTCCGGGGTGATGTTCCTGCAGGGATCACTGTACTCATCACAGCCCTCCAGGATCTCACCCAGCTGTTGCAGCCCCTCGGGCTTATGTGATGTAAAGCCCCATGACTCAGCTGTGTAGAGGTTTTCAGCAACCCCAAATCTCTTTTTTTTTTTTTTTTTTTTGCACTACTTCTTTCCCCCCAAATTTGGCAGTTCTTCAGCCATCTCCTCCAGTTGTGTTCCAAGCTGCCTTCCTGGCTCAGGAGGTACGTGTGCTCCCTTCAAGCAGAGATTTAGTTCCTTCCAATTCATAAGAAGAAAGCAAACAGGAATCATAAAGAGGCACTAATTTTTTTCTTAGCCCCAGAACTTTGATGCCTTTCTTGATGTGGGATACAGGCCTGTTACAGATGGCTCAGTTATTCAAAAGCACTAGCCTGGGACTACAGATCCCACTTCCAGAAACTTCAAGGTTGACCTTGGCAAAACCTCTTAGGCTGGAGTTTTTCTTGCCTGAAAACAACCCTCTAAAAGCTCAGCCACCAGGCTCCCTCTGCAGCCAGTGGAAGAAGAGAGGCAGACACCCTTTTTTTCACATCTCAGATAGGTACGTAAGAACAATGGGATATGAATTGCTCTCTGGGGATGTAGTTTTTCTCTACAGAGAGGAATTGACTGCAGAGGGGTCTAACACTACAACTTTGCCCTTAACCCCTAATAGTTAAATGATGTGAGCAAAGACAAGAGTTTTAAAAATTCACAGCTCACACATCCCAGTTTCAGAGGGAATTGAGCTGTGCAGTCTTATAAATACAGGGTTTAGGAGCTCTGCAGTCATGCTTCTGTTTGTAAAGCCCACAAGCAGTTTTTCCAGGTGAGGTTTCAAACAACCATAAGTTTTTCAAGTGCTATGATGAACAGACACAACTACTCAGTCTTTATCCTCCCTCCTGCTTAAAGCTGTACTGCACTGTGATTACTGCTCACAGCAAAGGGACCACTGGCCTTTCTTTATTAATGGATCCTTGAAAATTCCAGGACATAGGAGACATTCCAGTCTCCTTTACGTGGATCCACTGCAGCTATTTGAGCTCACCTCAACCCTTGGAATTCTTTCGCAAAGACTTCTGGAGGGACATGAGCAAACAAACAAAATAGGCAACATGGAATCGAATCATGGAATTGTTAAGGCTGGAAAAGCCCTCTAGGATCACCGAGTCCAGCCATTAATGCAGCGTTGCCATCCCACCACTAATCCATGTCCCCAAGTGCAACATCCACAAGCCCTCTGATCACTTCTAGGGATGGTAATTGCACCACTGCCCTGGGAAGACTGTTTCAGTGTTGACCAAAGAACCTTCTCTGATACCAGACACAATTGCTAAATATGACTATTAAGTTCTGGAGGGAAAGCAACCTCAGTGAACAGCCTGATATTGCTCTGGAGTCTCTACTCTGCTTGTGCTGTTGACTTCAGACCTTGTATCTTCCCATCTCAGAGGGATGTATATTCCCAGTATCTGAGCATTCCATATTCCCTCAGCCTAGAAGACACAGGAGAGGAGAAGGGTAACTCCTGCTCAGTGTTCCCTACACCAGTGTCCTCCTGTCCAGCCAAAAGGAATTAGACAAACTGACAGTCACCAAGGCTGCCTTAAACTGAAACAAGGGATTGGACTCAGTTTCTGGCAGAATCAGACTCCAGATAGGAGAAAACCAAGAGGGACAATAAAACCACTGCACCTCTCTTCTTCTGCTCCTTGCTTGTTCCTGCATTGAGTGCAGCCGGGCAGAACCTGGGAACCCCACTGTTTACAACCCCTAGGGACACTCATGAGCCAGGACTGGATCAATTCTCCTTTGGAGACAGTACAGGACAGTTGGGGTTGTTCAGCCTGGAGAAGACTCTGGGGAGACCTTAGAGGCCAAGAGAGCTGGGGAGGGACTTTGAGCCAGGGCCTGAAGTGACAGGACAAGGAGGACTGATTTTAAACTAAAAGAGGAGAGATTTAGGTTTGATATAAGGAAGAAATTCTTGGCTGTGAGGGTGGTGAGGCCCTGGCATAGGCTGCCCAGAGAAGCTGTGGCTGCCCCATCCCTGCAAGTGTCCAAGGCCAGGTTGGACAGGGCTTGGAGCAACCTGGGGTAGTGGAAGGTGTCCCTGCCTGTGGCAGAGGGGTTGAAATGTGATGTCCTTTCAGGTCCCTTCAACCCAAACCATTCTCTCTGATTCAAGGTTTGGAGGCTCCTCGCACAACCGCATTTCTTGCTTTAGACCACTCAGAACCTCCTACGATTCTCCTCCGTCGGGATCACGCAAACAGAGCGATGCTTAGGCTTAGTTTACACAGCTCCGCAGAGCAACACCTCAAGCCGGCACATCCCTCCCCGGGCTGGAGCGGAGGTCATCCCGAAGGCTCTCGCTGCCGTGGGGACGAGCTGCCGGCAGAGAGAGCCAGAGCACTGGGGAACAGGCGCCGCTCAACGCGCTGCCAGGGATGAAGGGGAAACAGCTTTTGATGCCCGAGGACCTTCTCGGGAGGCCATTCAGAGCCGCAGATCTTTTTTACCATCCGCCCGTCGGTGTTCGCCCCTGCAGAACAGCCTTCCCTGCAGCCGAGCATCCCTTCCCCTCCCGCCGCAGAGGACAGCCTGCCTGTCTGAGCTACCCGAAAACAGCCTCCCACCAGGAGATGGTGCCCATATTCCACGGCACTGGGGGCAAGCCCTTCACGGTGCAGTCCTCTTTGGGACACCTAGAAGAAACCCAGTCACGCTTTTCCAAAACCATCAGAGCAAAACCCACAGCTGATGCCAGACTCCCTCAGGCAGCAGGGAGGCAGTTCTGCAGGTGTGACCTGCGGTGTAGTACTATTTTATGAACAAACAAAACAGGCACCATGAAGTAGAATGATAGAATTGTTAAGGTTCTGAAGTGCAGCGTATTTTCTCTTTAGAGTTTTTATTGTAATGATCTTTTTAATGAACGAAGCCCTGCAACTGTAATGGTGAGGTTAATAAAGCCCTACCCCTGATGAATATGAACCTGCTAACTAAAATACACACAGCCCTGAGCCAGAGCGCTTATCTTTGTCTAAAGCCAGATGTGTATGCTGATTTCTGTGCAACACTTTGATGCTGCCCCGGGTTGCTCTTGATAATCCATCAAAGGCAGATGTGGGATGAGAGGTGATATATGAAGGCACCAGCTCAAAACATCAAAAGGGATACACACTTCAACCTCTCCTCTGGTATTTTCTTGTCCCCTGTTCTCTGCTTCTGCACTGGCAATTTGCATTGCTTCCCTCCAGCTCTCTGCTGGCCAAACATCAGCAGTCTTCCTCCTCAGTAGCTGTCTGGGAGCTATACTGAGCCAAGCATGGTGAGCATACAGGTACCACTCAGTTACTTGGCAAATGCCATGTCCCTTGTCAAACCAGCAACTTGTTGGGCTGCAAAAGGAGCAGGAATGATGGTGGGATGTTGCAGGGCACAGGGGCCACATCCCCCTTCTCCCCTGAAGCTCTGTGCCACAGCTCCATGACAGCAGCAGGTCGCTGCCTGGCCCTCATGCCCAGGAGGAGACACCACTGCCCTGGGCAGCAGCAGCACACACCACTCTCAGCAGTGGATCAGGCAGATCCCTCCTCCATGAACATCCCATCTTTGGAAAAAAGACACCACCATGGGGTTCTGAAGGCTGTCAGGGCCCAATCCAAAAGGTTTTTCTAACACACCATCTCCGTGATTTACAGTTGTCCTTCACCTTCACTCAAAAAGAGATGGAACTCGGCGAGATTGTTGTGACTGAACGTTCCAGTGAGAGGCAGATGTACAAGAGGCGGGTGCCAAGAGCCCAGGACCTGCTGTGGAGAAGCGGAAACTGGATCCACCAGGGTTTTGGGTATCTCACAGGAGAAATGAAAGAATATGGAGAGTGGATGAAAAGTAAGCTCGGGGATGTGTTTGGGGCTCTCTGGTTGGGGACATATCTATTGCCAACAGTACTTTCAGTGCTGGGTCACAACATGAGAGTCTGTTTCACTCCCCGAGGCAGAGCAGAAGCAGCATGGTCCAAGCTCATTGCAAACTTCTGCCTTTTTAATTATCTCGTTCTCGGGAAGGAAATCCCACTGCATCCTCTTTCCACCACCGTGGCTGCACGCAAAACTCAGCACAGGCTGAAGACATCTTTTACACTTAAATCAGCTATGTGTCCTTAGCATCACGTTCCTTATAGCAGTGCCCAGAATCACACGTCAGGGCCAGGGATCGAGTCTCGTTTGTAACTGCTTTGGATCAGCCACGGTTCCTCATCCACATGTGGGCTGACAGTGGGAATCGTGTGGGCAAAGGCTCCTGTGTTACCAGCTGTGGGGCAGCAATAGGCACTGTGGGTGTTATGATGCTATAAAATTCAAACTGAGACTGATCTCGAAGGTTTGCTGTCCAGACAGGAACACTGCATGAGCAGATGGTCCCCGTTACCCAGAATTACCAGGAATGTGGGGTTTTAGGAGTCTGTGTAAGACTGTGGGTCCCCCTGTCAGGGCTAGGTTTGTTAGCAAAACCACTGAAGCAGTGGGAGAGAAATAAGTGCACAGACAGGCTGTGCAGCAGCTGTCACTGGTGGAGAAGCTGGGATGAAATGATCCAGACAGACTTATCAGGCTGCAGTGTGTGTGATCCCCAGACACAGGGGAACATTTCCTCTTGTTTGTCTTTGCTCCAGCAGTCCATACTGAATGTTTTGGAAACCTCTGGCCACTGTCCTCTGGTTATATTTGAATTTTTACAGTTAACACTTGCATCTGAATCTGAGCACATTGCTGATATGTGTTTCACATCTCAATACCAGATATGAGTTAAAATTAATTCAGACAAGGCTGGTCATTTTTATCTAAGGAACTCATTCTTACTCCTCCTCATTCCTCCTCCTTAACCCTGCCTGGAAAGACTCTTTTAGGAATAAGTTATTGCCCATATTCAAAAAGTAGCCTGACACTTTATGCTGCATCTAATTAACAACCTAAGCTAACAGAATTCATTTCAAATCTTTAGGAAGGTGAGAGCTGCATACCCACATTGCCTGAGCATTTTGCATATGCAAGCTCCTCTTTCTCGCCTACTCTCCTTACACCTATTCTCCTGCCGTGTGTTTAATAACACATAGCAGTTCAGAAATGGTTACAGTTCTCCCAGAAGAGAGGAAGAAAAAAAAATTCAAGCCAAGAACCAGCAGCAACATTTATTGCATGCTACAAGTCCCTCCTCTGTCCAAGGAGATCACTGTATGTAGATGCCCTCCGACAGGCTGCCCTCATCCCACCTTCCCCTTGCACTCACCTGAGGCACCTGAGCTTGGTGCCTGTTTGCTCTGTCCAGGTTAAATAGCCTTCCCTAAAAAGCAATAACTCTTTGTCCCTTGAAAATGCCTCTTTCCCCTGAATACAGTCCAAGATATAATATCTATTTTCTTAATTTAGTTTTTTGAGCTCTCGAAATACTTTTTAGGCACCTTTGACCCCATCTCCTATATGCAGTGTACCTCCATGTTCTCAGTTGCTGATTTTCTCCCTAAAAGAGCAAAATTGTTTCCTTTTCATATTTCCCTGTCTACATAGAAACCAGTTTCAGAGTCCCTCTCTGCATCTGAACCATACACTAAAGAGGGTCTGTTTCCCCATTAAATTTATAGCAGAATCTAATGTCATCTACCATGCAAGTAATTGTTCGACTATTCTTTGACCACCATAAATAAATCACTTTTTTATCAATCCTTCCATGAACTTTATAGCAGTGCCCAGTCCGTCCCTATTAGTTTTCAAGTGAAGGTGCAAAATACACTGAGACAGCAATGAATCAGAGAGTGGCTTTACAGTTTCTCCCACTAATACATCACCTCTGTTCTGTGGCCAGAAAGCAGCTGCAGGGACGAGGGTGCTTTGCTCAGATGATGCCTTATCGACAGCATTCTCCTTTGATCTCCTCCAGACAAGCCCTTAATGGTCCAGCTGGTGGACTGGATCTTGCGAGGGACCTCTCAGGTGATGTTTGTCAGCAACCCCCTCAGCGGGCTCATCATCTTGGCGGGGCTTTTCATCCAGAGTCCCTGGTGGATGCTCACGGGCTGCACCGGAACCGCTGTGTCCACGCTGACCGCGCTGGCTCTCAGTCAGGACAGGTAGGCAGCACCTCATGTCCTCGTGGACTCCATAAAAGCTGGTTTGTTGTAATATTTGGAGCCCACTGGTGGCTCGTGGCCACTCGTTATGGACAGCAGACTGGCTCTCCTTACAGAGGGTTTGGAAGCAGTTGGGTGAGGACAGAACCATGGCCCAGGAAGCTCTGGCCTGTCCCCACAACTGCCTGTCTCCATGAAAATAGATGGTTAACTCTCTCTGATAGCGACTGTCACAATCATGCAGCTCCTACAGGCCATTAAGGAGCCCCCTAGACCACCACCATCCAAAAATCCCCAAACTCTCCCCTTCTGTCTGCACCAGTGAGAGACAGGACATCAGCAAACTCACTGCTTTTTTATCCCTGCCTTCACTGGGAGCAGAGCACTTACAAGTTGCGTCTCCAGCATGCCTTGCTACCCTGCAGACATTTATTTCCACCACAGATCAGCCATCTCAGCTGGGCTGCACGGCTACAACGGGATGCTGGTGGGATTGCTCATGGCCGTCTACTCCAGCAAAGGGGATTACTACTGGTGGCTTCTCCCTCCTGTGGTAGTTATATCCATGGCCTGGTAAGTACCCCTGCTCCTCAGGACAATTCTCAAGGATATATATACCATTCTCTGGCCATAAACAGCTTAAACACAGTGAAGTCCCCTCTACACCAGTAACTCCTGCAATGGTGGCAGTGGAATGATGTGCTCATCCATGCACAGAGCTCCTGAGGGATGTGGTAGGAATTGAGGGCGCAGACATCACCGATTATAGCACCTTGATAAAGCAGCCCCACCCCAGTTCTCCAAAAGCATCCCTCAGCAAGTGGACGCATTCGGGGTGGAGGTCATCGTGCCCAACACCACAACAGCTCCTCCACAGCCAGGTGCTGAACTGACCCTTGGGCTGAATTCAGTATTCAATCCCTTCTCAGACATGCAACCAGCCATGAGCAAAATTAATACCTCCAAGAACCTCCAAACGCCAGGCTATGTCCTTCCAGGATTAAATTTGCCATTCTTAAACATGGACCCTAAGAGCGCTGCAGAATCTATTTAAGAGCCTTAACTGGAATTAGTTTGACACATTTTAATCACTGTAAGCAATAAGATGCAAGTCATTATTGGATTTCACTGCTTTTAAGATCAGATTTTTATATATATATATATATATTTCATTTCTTTAGTCTCTCTCAGCAAAGGTCATTTTATAACAAACTCTCAAAACCCAGTGCATGCTGCAAGAATGTTTAGCTTGTCTTATCTGCCAGAATTCCTTGAGGCTTTTTGTTCAAACTTTTCTTCATTCTTTTAGTTCACAAGACTCGAGGGTAGAGCTGAAAGATTTTAAAATTAGACAGTTCAGTGATGTTTTAACTGATATTTTGAATTTCAGCTTTAGAAGTCAGCATTTCTTTAATTGTTTCCTTTTTTCCTGACAAGATGTATAAGCGGCAGAAGCTCTGTGTTTCAGCACAGAAATTAGGACACCATTTTCACTGAAGTACTGATTTATTTTTTTTCCTACAGCTAGAAGCAATAAATCTGTAAAGTCCTTTGGGGACCAAATTTGTAAAAAAAAAAAAAAAATAGGCTTCATCTGAGATTATACAAGGAGAACAAAGCATTTTTCCCACTGATAGCATCTACACAGCAGGACACAAGATGTTTCTTTTGAAATGCCAAATAATTAGGGTGGGGTGGGGTTTTTTTTTTATTATAACCAGCTTAATGACCTTCTAGGACTTAAATACTGCTTCTTGAAAAAATTAGGTCTTTAAACTGATTTTTTTACAAACTGTGCAATGTCCACTTCTGCTTGGAGTGGACCATAAGAGCTGCTCAACTCACTTGTATCAGAGGAACTCAACTAAAAGCAGCAGAATACATGCCATTTCCATCAAGGACAGGACCTGGCCATTTGCTCTCTTCCACAAGATTTCTGGGCCCCATAAATACCATGTATTACCTTGCCAACATGGTCCCATAAAGTCCTTCATGTAGGGCACACACTTCAGGTGGAAATCCAGCAGTCCTGAAAATGATGTTGAGATCTGGCAAAGTTTGCATTCCAGGTTCTGCAGACAAGAACTCTGGAAAAGGTCGTGGCATTTCAAGGCTTGGATGCTTTTCAGTGTTC
The DNA here is from genome assembly GCA_038380795.1 of Pyrocephalus nanus. Taxonomy (NCBI): domain Eukaryota; kingdom Metazoa; phylum Chordata; class Aves; order Passeriformes; family Tyrannidae; genus Pyrocephalus; species Pyrocephalus nanus. Next base: position 2,845,786 of record CM076263.1, on the reverse strand, counting down.
TGCCCCTAACAGGTTGAGGGTCAACCCAAGCGCTTTAATGTTAAATATATTCAATCAAGCTTTTATTTTAAAGACAAATGTCAGTTTTCAGGAAATGCCACATGATTTTGGATGGTACCTAGGCAGCACAAAGTAACATCACTGTCTTTGACATACACTCAAACACCAGTCAAGGTCTGGGTGATGTCTGGCACAAACACATTTCACAGTTCTGTTACACTGGTGGCTTCATCTTACACTCTGTGTAAGACTCTGAGGAGTCCTAAGGACTTCTCATTCCCCAAAAAAACAGTGTCTAACAAAACAAATATTTCTGTGTTCCTTAGTGGAAGATTTTCCACCCTCCTTGGTCACCTCTTCTGCTTTATTTCTCTTCCAGAGACACCTTCTGATATCCTTCCCACTGTTTAAACAAAAGCAAAACAATCAAACAAACAAACAAACGAATTAGGTCATTTCCAGCTCCCTCTTGCCTCCTCAAGACAGTAGCTTTTTTAGACCATCTTAAGTGCTCCACAGTTTTTCACATGGCATTCCCAAAATTTGCTCTTCTGTTTCTTGTTGAAATTATCTCCTGAACAAGAAGTCAGATTACCTGTCTCCATCCATGTCTAAATGCTGTATTAGATGCATTTCTTTGCTGATTCCCTGAGCTCAGCATAGCTACCAGAGTAGCTGTCCTGAGAGAGGGGTGTGGAGTTCGCACCATCCATGAATAGATTACATAGTTTTTTCAGAAAGATGAACAGCATTCTGAAACTTTTTGTCTGATGCAGACTAACATATTGAGGTATTCACTACCTGATGTTTCTAAATGTTCCACCACTGTAATTGTTATGAAAAAGTTATATTCATGTCCCTTCTCCTGTTCTCAGCCCAGTCCTGTCCAGTGCTTTGGGATCCATCTTCAGTAAATGGGACCTTCCTGTTTTCACTCTGCCCTTCAATATTGCGGTGACTCTCTACTTGGCAGCCACAGGGCACTACAACCCCTTCTTCCCCACAACCCTCATCAAGCCTGTGGCTGCAGTGCCCAACATCACCTGGTCTGCAATCAGCGTGCCATTGGTAAGCTTCCTACCAACAGATTCATGGTATTTCACAGAAAGGTCAGTGTGAATTTATTAATCTCTGGATGACACTTTCACGTGGGTCAGAGTGACTACGGTATGTACAGCCAAGGACAACTCACAGACACAGTGCAAAGAGAGCAGTGCCTTAAAATCCCCAGGCACAGTCCTGGCTGATCCAGCAGAAAGGCTGGTGGAGCCTGAGGGAACAGAGGTCCTGAGCCTTTCACTCCACCTAAACTTGGACTGCCCCAAAACAAGTCTCTCACGTGCTGTCAATGCAGGAGCACACGTGGACAGGCCCTCCTGCTGTCCAGTTTGGGTTAACAGGACATCAGCAAGACAGTAAGTGGCAACACGAAAATTCAGAGGAAACATCAGGATTCCAAAGCAACAGAATATCATTTTTACCCAGATCTAGGTCTAGATCTGGAGGGTCACCTTCCCAAAACAGCACAAAGGTTAACTGATCCAGAGGGTAGCAACCAACAGCAGCAGCCCTGAGGAGAAGGACTTGGGGTGGTGGTGGGTGAGAGACTGGACACGGCCGACCCCAGAAACCCCCCATGCCCTGGGCTGATCCCACAGCGTGGGCAGCAGGGGAGGGGGGAATTCTGCCCCTCTGCCCCCTCAGGTGAGACCCCCCTGCAGAGCTACCCCCAGCCCCGGGAACAACAGCACAGGAAGGGCATTGGAGAGAGTCTAGAGGAGACACACCTAGTTAATCAGAAGGATGAGCAGCTCTTGTACAAGAACAGGCTGTGAGAGAACTGGGATTGTTCAGCCTGGAGAAGGGAAGGCTTTGGGGTCACCTAAGTGTGGCCTTCCAGTACCTGAAGGGAGCCTACAAGGAAGATGGAGAGGGACTTTGAACAAGAGCAGGTGGTGACAGGACAAGGGGCGATGACTTCATACTGAAAGAGAGAAGGTTTAGATCAGGTACTGGAAAAAAATTCTTGACTGTGAGACTGGTGAAGCCCTGGAGGTGATCAAGGTCAGGTTGAACAGGACTTGGAGCAACCTGGGATAGTGGAAGGTGTCCCTGCCTATGGCAAGGGATTGGAATGAGATTATCTTTAAGGTCTCTTCCAACCCAAACTATGCCACGACTTCATGATTTACTCACAGTCCAACTCAGAGCCAGCGTTCCTTCCTTTCCATTTCAGCCAGTATCTTGGAAAAAATAACTGCTGTGTCATTCAGGGTACAGAGAGACAATAACATGCCCTTTTCTACCATCTGCTACAGCTCCTACAATCCATCCCAGTTGGGGTTGGTCAAGTGTATGGTTGTGGAAACCCCTGGACTGGAGGCGTTTTCCTTGTGGCTTTGCTTATCTCCTCCCCACTGATTTGTTTACACGCTGCAATTGGATCGACAGTGGGGATGTTTGCAGGTAAGAAATATTCACCAAAGGTAATCTTTACAACCAATATGTCTTGACCCGAGCCATTACACGACTCTGTCCAGGCTTTACAGCTATGTGTGCTCATAGGTAATTGGGGCAACACTCTCATTTTTCAACTGTCTCTAAATTTAGAAGCTCTTACTGAAGGTCGCAGAACAGAGTGAAGGCAAGAACAGAACAAGGTTTTCTTTGAGCTTTGAATTTTGTTAATAGATTTGTAACTCAGGCAGGTGGTTTGTTCCACCTTGCTTAACCCTGGGTGTGGTGAATCCCATGGAGATGATCTTAAAGAAACCTAGAAAAAGAGTTTCAGAGCTGATCTCTTGCCACCACGATTGTTTTAAATTACCACCATAAGCAGATGTCTGCCTCAGAGCTGATGAAACAAGGAAAAGAAAAATACTTTTCTAGGTGCAGTTTTCTCTGTCCTGCTGTGGATTTGTAAAAATAGCTAAATGAATGCTACCAACAGTGGCCTGTGTCTCCACTAACCAGAGAGACAATATTAAGTTAAGAGACATGAACATGACCATTGAAGTTAGACAACGTGAGGAATCCTGCAAAAGTTTCTGTGAGGTCATATCTGGATCAGACCCTCAGCTCCCACCCCCGTGGAGAATTTCCTCATCACTGATAAAGTGACCATCTCTAGCAGCTAGACCACACCTAGCAAAGGTCACTAGGAAGAGATGGAAACCCTGCCTACTCCCCCAAAAGACATGCAGTTGTGTCTCTGATAGCCAAGATCAGGGTATGTATGAGGTTTGAGCAGTATGAGTGAGCACAGCTTTCTGCAAGGAGGACACCCAGGGGACAAGGCTCTCATGGCTGGACCCTCCGCCCAGTCATCTGGGGGATCAACTGCAACACACTCAGTGCATGCACAGAAAGTTTTTGCCTAAATGAAACTTTGAAACTGGGCCAGATTCCAACCCTAGGGACACTATCAGGGCTCCGAGATAATGAGCTCCCTTTTTCTGCACGTGTATGTTATGCAAACGCGAGCACGGATAAGTCCATCTAGACATCAGAAGGAAGAGACGATGGATTCCCAGCAAGGGACAGGTCCTCCTGCAGATACCTCTCACACCTGATCTCCCAGCCTTGCCTTTTGTCTTGCAGCACTGAGCATTGCATCCCCATTTGACAGCATCTACCTTGGCTTACACAATTACAACTGCGCCCTGGCCTGCATCGCAATCGGGGGCATGTTCTACGCCCTGACCTGGCAGACACACCTGCTGTCACTCGCCTGTGGTAAGTACATCTCACATAAACCAAAAATTTGTGCAGCCAGGCAGCCTATGAGTAGTGCAGGTTTAGGGCCAGCTACCAAACGCAGGTACCATGCAAGAGCTGTTTCTCTGATGGCAGCAGCGTTGAGCCTGAAGGTGCAAGTGAGAGTACACAGAGAGCAGCATTAGACCCTGATAACGTGGAGACATCTGGAAAGGGTGGAAACACCATTTGTGAAAGGAACACAAGCTATTCCACAACAGATTCACAAAAGCAGCCTTTTCATAACTGTAGGTATGGTTAGAGGAAGTGTGTCATAATAAAAGAGCTGTTGCACAAAGTCAGTTTAAAATTCATCTACACAAGCACCCCATCTCCAACAGCAGCCAAAACCAGGACTGTGGGAAGAACTTAATAAAAGAACTTTCCCATTTAAGGAATTCCTTAGATTCACCCAGCCTCCAATGATCTTCATTTCAGCAGTTTTCTGGGCTGAGCACTGTTTCTAGATTGGTCAGTAGCTTATCCCTCCTTGACTTAGTCCTTGGTTGCCTGACCTTTGCTGCTGCTTTCCCACCTCTGGCACACGGGGACAAGGAGACCACTGCTGACTGCCTGTGGTGTGAAGGCACAGGACAGAGAACTTCTGCAGTCCCACACTTCTGGAGAATTTCTGCAATTCCCTCTGCATAAGGCCCAAGTCGTGTCAAGTAAAACGTAATTAAAGATAAAAGAAAGGCCACCATCACTTGCAAAGTGATGACAAAACTGAGTTCTTCATTCACTATCCATCTCTACAGAGCACAGAGGATGAAATGTAGTCATAGAATTGTTTGGGTTGAAACCTACCTTTAGAATCACTGAGTACAACCATTCCCCCAGCACTGCCAAGGCCACCACTCACCCATGTCCCCAAGTGCTACATCCACACAGCTTTTAAATCCCTCCAGGGATGGGGACTCCACCACTGCCCTGGGCAGCTGGGCCAGGGCTGGACAGCCCTTTCTGTGAAGAAAGTTGCCCAAATATCCAATCTAAACCACTCTCTCCCTGGTGCATCTTGAGGACGTTTCCTCTTGTCCCAGTACTTGTTACCTGGGAGAAGATATTGCAACACTGGGACATTTCAACTGATTGTTGAATTATAGGATCAATCCTCACACCAGGTAGCTGTGCATTTCGACAGTACTACTGTTTGTGATAATTTCTTTGGAGACTTAAACAATATTTTCCTCATCCTAAGCTCCTTTTGGTCTTATTTTCTCAGCATTATTTTGTGCCTACTCTGGAGCAGCCCTTGCTAATGCCCTCTCCGTGGTAAGTTTGGGTCCTTGTTTTAAAACTGGGGGGAGGGGGGGGGGTGTTATTTGTTTGTTTTAACCATGTTTTGTTTTTTTTCTGATATAATACTGAGGAAATCCCTCAGAATTCTCCGTGTCATCTTTGACAGCACTGAAATGAGAATGCTGCAGCCAGTGACAGGTCTTGTACAAACTCTGGGTCAGCTGAATTGTGCCCTTGGAGACTCTATAGCTGATAATAAGATTTCAAAGACCTTTGTAGCATGTTATCCACAGCAGGGTTGTGCATGTGTATGTGAGTTCCGGGAACAGCATATGGTTTGAGATTAAACGCTTAGTTGAACAATATCTTTTAGCAATTCCCAGTGGTCTAAATTTTCACTTTCTTCTTCCAAGGTCTTTCTCCAGCTACACCCACAGATATTATTAAAGTTTGAACTGGATGTAAGAACTAAAATGAGGGAGAGACTGTTGTCTTAAGTACAAAGTTATTATATTTGGACAAATCAAGAAAGGGGTGAAGCCAGAAATGCCAGGCTTTGTTTCTTCTTTAAGATCTGAGAGATTAAAGCAAAACCATATTTTAATAAAATTGATTTACTAACTTAAAAGAAAAGAAAGAATAAAACTTGCAGCTTCATGCATTAAATGTATTCATCTGGCACCCACTCAGTACCATGTAGGTCCCTGCAGATGGGCTGCTTTAAGCACACCTTTTTTTGGGATGCATCAGGAAAAAGGACATCCACTTTTTCTCCCTGTGATCTCGCTTTTGGCAGACCTCAGGTCAGGTCAAGAGGTGGGGAAACAGAGAAGGATTGGGGGTCGGATGTAATGCCAGTGACACATGGTTGCAGAGGAGGGTGAGTGAATAACACTTTCAATACAGGACATTTTACAGAGCAGAGAGGGTAGAATTTGGCTCTTTTATTATAGAATTTAAATGTCCGCCACTGAGCTGGGTGCCTTGGCTTTCATTGCAGTCATCAGAGCTCTGAGGCCTGATTCAGTTGCTTCAGTATTGGTGTAAGGTGCCATCCAGCACCAAGGGCTGCACCTCCAAAAGGGCTGAGGTCTCCAGTGTCGGATGCTCTGTGTAGCCCCACACACTTCAGATAAATTAGACACCTCTGTTCGAGCAGCTGAGTCGACATTTCGTAGCATAGGAGCCTCCCAGACCCTTCACTGACCAGAAAGAACCTTGATCACACGTAGCCCCCACCAGCTGCATCTCTGGATCCAGATAGGAGGACTCTGCATGTGGGGGGTTCAGGGAGACATATCCTATTACATCCTGTCCTCAGGGAGAGCACAGGCTCTCCCAGCTCCTCAAATGCAATAACTTAGCCACAGGCAGACATAAGCAGAGAGGAAAAGCAAAAAGCAGTACCAAAATCACCTCTCTGTTTTCTCCCCCCTCCCGCCAGCTCGGGCTGCCAGTCTGCACCTGGCCCTTTTGCTTCTCCGCACTCCTCTTCCTGCTGATCAACTCAGAAAACCCAGCCATCTACAAAATCCCCCTCTCCAAAGTCACCTACCCAGAAGCCAACCGGATCTACTACCTGAGGATGAGGAGAAGGGCCTCGGAGATCAGGAGGGAGGAGCAGAAGCGGAAGGAGCAGAAACCCCCCCACGACTCAAAAACAAGCACAGGAGTCACCCCCCTGTGCACCCCCAAGAACCGCCACGCTCACTGATTCCACGTAGCCACAACTTGCACAGTTTTGGGGCAGCTTTCCAAATGTCATCCAAGCACACAGCACAGCCACAAACACCACCTTTGCCAGCGGTCTGCAGGCTGGGGATTCAGCATTCCACATTCCAGAGGAAACACGGCTCTGCCCTTGAGCTGAGCTTTCCAAAAAGCACTCAGGTAACATAATAACAGCTGCCTTATCAATCCACATGCTGTTAACTTGAAAGTCACCTCTTATCAATAATAATTATAAGAATAGGCAGAAGAACATTAAAGATGACAGGAGGCTGCATTTAATTTCAGAGGTGTAATTTAACAAAGTAAGTATGCTGAGAAGGCATTGGTGTGTAGTAATAATAAATAATGTAAGAACTACGTCAAGAGCTGCACTTCAAATTAAGAACATGTGTATTTGAAAGTGGAATAAACAGACTGATCTCTTCCTCTCTTGTGTCCCATCAATGTCTAACCCTTTGAGTACCTCTTAAGAGCTGCAACACACACAAATATTCTTACAGCTTGCATAGCATTTTTGGTGCCACCTCCTGGCTCCTTGTTAAGTGAAGATATGAATATATATGCTTTAATCAGACTGGGAAAGAGACTAGCTAGAAATGATCAAACATTCTTCTTTTCCTTGAATAATTTTCCTTCTCACAAAGAGGTCTCTTTCCTGCTGATTGCAGGACAGCAAGACAGCATCCCTACATGCATCCAGTGGGAAATAGGAAAACTCCATACAAAAAGTGAGATGAACAGTTACTGCTGGTGACAGTTACTGCAGTTCATTCTCTCCCTTTCCTGTGGGAGCAGATCCTTTCCATTAAGAAATTAACAAGTCAAAGGTTCCCCTTGATGTTTGTTGGATGTCAGACCGGGGTCTTCACATGCACCTTCAGTGTCTCGACACTGCCAGTTTATGCCTCCCCCTTAAAACAGAGGAGCACCAGTTGCCCTGTGGAGGGCATTTCTTGGGAACCTTTTCCAAAACCTCTGCAGAGGAAGCCTGCCAGAAAAGGCCTCCTCATTCTAAAGTTGTTTTAAATGATCAGTTTAAAATCGCACACCCAAAGGACGTGAAAATTCAAAATCCCAAAAGACCGTGCGACCACAAACATTCAGATCAGGCATTGTCCTCTCTGCTTTGTGATGTGGGGCTGCTTTGGAGATCCATTGGGAGGGAGGGGGTGTCTTTGAGAAAGTGGGATCCCAACTCCAAACCTCACTTTTTTAAAAACGTTATCCTAGGTGCCTGTCATAGGACTAGTTGTGCCTTTATCACCAAAAAGCTGCAGCAACAGCATCTGCCAGCCCCTCTAAATGTCCCCTCAGAAGCAGCACCCAAGTTGCAATTCAACCTGGTGAACAAAACCAGAGTCTGATTTATGTCCAGGTGCTTTTTGAACAGGTGAGACCATTCCAGGGACTGTTGTAAAATTTAAGCTTCCTTCCCCTCTCTGCCAAGATACCCTTTGAGCCAGGATGCCAGCAAAGCAATGGGTCAGTCTGGCACGGTCACTACAAACTGCAAGACCAGGGGTTATCCTGGTGTTTCTGTTGCTGTAGAGAAACAAAGGGCCAGGCCTCATCACTCTCATCAAAAAACAGTTTTTTCTTATATCTAGGCATCTGCTCTGCACAGTTTAATTTAGCTCATACACAGTGAAGCATCAGAGAAAGATTTGAATAGTAGCAACACAAGGTCAGCAAAAATACTGTAAAATACTTCTAGAATCATATTTTTGAAGAAAAAAACTCAACTGTGGTTAGTTATGCCCGGCATGTTATTTGTTTTCTTAAAAATAAGAGTGAAGACCAAGCACACTGTTGGCTATTGGAAAGAATTTGTCATGTAAGTGCCACTGCAGGCATTAATTCCTCAGCCACAAGCAAATCCATCCTGAAATCAATTAGTAAAGCAATTTCTAGGGTTGAAGTCTTCCATAAAAAATAGGGTATAAACATCTTTATTAAGTCTCTAGCTAATCAAAAGATTTGAGTAACTATAGCCAGTACTAATAATTCTTGAAAACAGGCAAGACAAATCAAGTGTCTCCTGTAAGGCAGCAGCAGACAATAAAAGCACTAACTGAAGTTATCCACAGTAGCCCAGCAGTCTGCTACCTATTGAGGTCTACAAAATTTTTCATCAAGAGAAATAAAATGTACATTCTTCGGGGAGACTAATAATTTTGAGACAGTTCCCAGAGAGCTAACATAAAACAAGTAGGCCCATTAAAGAAAACAATAAAAGTCTCTTCTATAGCTGGAGTGGTCACTCCATCCAGCTCATCCCTAGAGAAAATTAAGCAAATGCTCCTGTACAAACTAACACCTGGACTGGCAGTAGTACATATAAAACCACCCCCCCTGAAAATTTGCCTTCAAAAATCAAAAAGCAGAGGCAAGTGGGAGCAGACTAATAAACGTGAAGGAATTGCAGGAGAGGTCCCCAGGGAACAGAGAAGACAAATCTTTTATAACTGGAGTCCAGTGTAAATGCAGCGCATATGCTATGTGGTTCTAAGAAGAATACTTACTTTCCATCCTGGTTCACAGAATCATTTAAGTTGGAAAAGCCCTCTAAGATCATCATCATTCTCCCAGCACAGCCAAGGCGACCACCAACCCACATCCCCAAGTGCCGCATCTAATTGGGTTTCAAATCCCTCCAGGGATGGGGACTCCTCCACAGCCCTGGGAAGCCTCTGCCAGGTCTGGACAACCCTTTCCATAATGAATTTTTTCCTAATATACAGTCTAAAATGTTTCCAGAGAGGCACTCCAGCAACACAGGGCCTCATTACAAGTTGGAGAAAAAAAAAAAAAAAAAAAAAACCTAACACTCTAAAATTTATCTGAATAAGACAATTCCCTAAAATTTCCAGGTGCTGGGAAGTTACTCTGTGCTCTGTCCATGCCAGATATCTCCAGTCTGCAACAACAGACACGTTGACCAACACTGCAGACTGACCCAGGTTTCTTGTAGATCAGTTTTACCAGGGCATCTGGTAATCTATTTGCTGAACACTATCCCCTCACTTCCCCTACAACAGTTTTAATTTGGAAGATGGAAGGAGTTCAAACAGGAAACAAGCCCTTGGTTGCAGTTGATTTTACAGTTCTCAGGGTTTTTTTTACAAACTCCTACAGCTGTTGCCACAGCTGGAATTCACACATCCCAGGGGTGGGGTAAGAAGACCTGGGGTAGCTCTGTGGGAAGCAAAGGTTTCTTCCACCACTTTTCTGCCTGGGAACGAGTTTGGGAATCTTTTACTGCTCGCTCAGCAGCTCCTGAGCACACCCAATTACCTCAATGAATTTAAGTAGCTTAAGCTCTCACGGAACTGCATCCTCACATCCTTCTCCAGGGACAGCCCTTTGCATAGACAGCTGAGGCAGACCCAAATCCCTGCTCCCAAAAATGTGCAGCTTCACAAGGCACAACAGGGTTGAAGCACCAAGTTAGCGCAGAAGCCCTTCCAAAAAACACCCAACCACATCAAAATGCAGAGGTTTTCAGGCTGCTTAGCACGTCTCAGCATCTGCAAGATAAACAGTGCTGTGCACTGAATTGCAAAAGGCAACAGAGAGACAGAGACATCCTCGACCTGTGTAACTTAGGATGATCTGGAGTCTTCTTTCCCCTGCACACCCCAGCCTGCACCTGACCCTGCTTCTCCACACTTCCCTCATTTCAGCTAAGTGCTGACAGCTCTGTTGCTCTGTCATCCACAAATCTCTGCTCTGCAAAACCACTCAGCCAGAAATCAGGCAGAGACTTCCTGGCTGTGGAGAAAACCAAAAAGGCAAAGGTGATGACGAACTGTCAGCCAACAATGGTTTCTTACTGTAATCAAGCGTGTTTATTACACTTGTGCAAATTAAATCACGTTTAGGCCATTTTGTTTTCCCAGAAATTTTGTTATCCTACACATATGACTTTTTTTTTTCTTTTGTCAACTGCAAAATGTGCATCTTTACTGTAAATGGATTTATGCCTGGGCATGCATGCGCATGAAAATGTTGCTCTGTAGTACTGCTTGCAAAATCCCATAATCATCCACAGCCAGTGAAACTTTTCCTCTATCCTATTATTTTCAGTAAGTAATTTCAACTATTCATTTTCAGTTTTTTCCACTGTTTGATGGTACATTTCTGGATGCCAGCAGTCCTCTTTCTCTCGTTGATAAGATCTGCAACCCGTGCTTATGTACAGCATCTGCCACTTCTGTTAAGAACTACTTGGCAAGAAAATAGTAATCACTGGGATTTACAGGCTGAAAGAGCTTCTTGTTGGAAGCATTATAGCATTCTGCTCTCTGTTAAGGCCTAAGGCATTCATCTCCTACAATGTATAGGCTTGTGAGAATGGATTATTTCCTCAAGAGCAGGCAGGCCCTGGGTGAGAGTCATGACCCTACCATCAGGCCAAAGGATGTAGAAAGGGCAGGAAACCTTTTTAAGCTAAGAAGAGATGCAGGGAAGTTGAGGGAATTGACTCTGAAAATGCAAAAGTGAATGCAAGAAGCAGAAAAACACCTTGCCTTGTGCCATAGAAGTGAGGCAAGTCTGGCCAGCTTTGTCATTCTTATGGGAATCCTGCTGCCTTGAGGCACATTTGGAAAAAGCCCCTTTGGATTTGAGTATTTCCCTGGAGCCAGGAGAACAGGAGAGGGGGGTTGAAGCTGAAATTTAGAATTTGAGTTTCAGTTTCTACTCTGTACTGAAATACAGCAGTACAGTCAACCTCAGGCTTCCAAACCCCTCTAGCATATCAGGTTGTTTCAATGTAGTGGTTGGACTCAATTATCTCAAAGGTCTTTTTTTTTTTATTTTATTAAAATCCCAGCTCCTTTTATATCATTTGCAAAAAGCAGCAAGTAAGTAGCAAGCAAGTAGCAAGCAAGCAACAGCATCCTAATTGGCCACTCATCATTACTGATACACTTGGCAGCAATCATGAGACACCTGGAGATGTCCAAGGACAAGGCTGTGGTTCTCACACACCAAATCCAGGGACGCACAGTCCGCCCTCACTCCCCCCTCAGCCTGTGTGTAAAACTTACTTATCTTCAAGGCCACACTCGAAAGTTTCCCAAGTCGACCTCCTCTTCCAGGGAGCCAACAGACCCGCTGTTAACCCCTACACAGGGCAAAGAAGAGAAAAGGATAACGCCAAGTGCAAGGCATCCTGCAGGACAGATGAACAGGGCAGGGAGAGAAGAGAGGATCAGAAGGTGACCAAACAAGAGCCCGGTGTCTTCCAACCCAAGTGAATATTTTCTTCTCTTGGGAGCCAGTGTGCCACAGTAAGCAATTGGAGTTAGGATCGTGGTAGGGGTGAAGAGTGATTTCCAGTGGAGGTACCACAGATGCTTCCAGCTCAGTGTTCCTTCCACAGGTATCCAGGTCAGCTTAGAGAAATGCCCATTGCTGACAAGAAAAGTGATACTGCTGCCTGGAAAGAGGACTGGGAACACAAAACCAGACAAGGGTAGCCAGCCAGATGAATGAACATGGCTTTTCTTTGACCTGTATTTCACTGGGTTTCATGAGAGATATGACTGCCTTGTCTCTCTCCTGGGGTCTCAGAGATATTTCTTAAGCTGGACACCGAGGGCACCTCTACACTAGTGAATGGAGTGATGCAAGGTGGCAGGTCCTCATCTCCTAGATGCTGAACCACCCCATGTTGGCCTTGGCTAACTAGCTCCTTTCCACACAGTTCTCCACTCCCCTTAGCAATAGAGTTCTGATCAAACACCTTGAAAAATCTGAATATAGGGTGGGTTTTTTTCACAGCTGAAATAGATGTGTCGTTTGCTACCCCAGCACTCCTATGTTCAGAGCATCAGCCTGCAGGAAGGGAGCCTGAACCTCTGCCTAAAGTTGGCACCTATTTGCCATGAGAGTAGAGAGCTTTTTTACACCCTACTCTGCCTGTGAAACATCTACAACCCACTCTACCAATTCCTGCCCCACTCCTATCCCAGGAGACAGGGACTGTTGCTTTTAATCAACAAGCTGGTTTCCAGGTTTCACTTTTGCACCCTTGGAGCTGCATGGACTGAGTAGGTGAGTCATGAGAGCATGCCAAGATGGACAGAAAGGTCAGTGGGTCTCCAGAGCAGGAAGGCAGAGGAGGGAAGTGATGCGTGTGCATCAGGAGAACTGTGAATTTTGGGAGCACACACCAGCAGCAGTACACAGAGCAGCACACAAGCCCAGAGCCTGGCGAGTTTGAACTGTGGCAGGGCCAGGGAGCTCTCTGAAAATGGAGACATAGGTATTTGCTGTGATTTCCACAGCGGCACATGTGGCTGTGCTGGAGGCACACCACGAGAGGGAGACGGACACCGGAGCAGCGAGTGCTCTGCTCCAGCCATCCCCACCCATCCCACTGTCACACGGAGGAATGTCAAACAGCAGCTTTTTGCAGGCCAAAAATGCAGGGATAGAAGCTGCCCACACCGTGTAAACCCAAAAGTATTTCCCTCAGCCATCAAGGACAAGGCTGTGACAGACCCCACAGTGCTCCCTGCTGAAACAGATTTTTCCTCTCTGCATTCACTCATGAAAACAAGATGATGAAAAGCAAGGTGGCCACAGACGTTGATGAGGACAAACTTATTCCTCCAGGCACCCTGGAGGTCACACAGGTCAACCCTTTCTGGCCAGAGGAGCTGTCTCCTTAGCCAGCACGTGGTGAGCATCACTCTCCCTCAATACACCCTGTGGTTATCTCCCACTCCTGCCATACCTCCATTACCACTGCCACCTCTCCACACACCTCCAGGGGAACCACAGACTGTGAAAAATTCTGGAACTGAAATGGTGGGTTGTGTCCTAGTCAGTCTTACAACAAGAGACTACACTAGGTGGGCTTCAAAGGTTTCTTATCTTACCAGAGCAATTTTGGAGCATCACCTGGTTCTGACACATCCTCATGGACAAGTTAATGGAGTACGAGCTGGATAAGTGGATAGAAAGTTGGACTGAAAACTGGCTGAATGACTGGGCTCAAAGGGTTATAATCAGTGGCACAAATTACAGGTAGAGGCCAGTCACTAGTGCTGTAACCCATGCCTGGTAAGTTTAACATGTTAATTAATTACCAGAGTGCTGGAGCAGAGTGCATCCTTGCCAAATTTGGGGAAGGTATAACACTGGGAGCAGTGTTGGGTACACCAGAGGGTTCTGTTGCCATCCAGAGGGACGTCAGCAAGCTGGAAAAATCGAATGACAATGAGCTGATGAAGTTCAGGAAAGAGAAGTGCGAAGTTCTAAATCTGGGGAGGAACAACTCCATGCACCAAGTACATGACTGAGGCCATCCAGCTGGAAATGATCGTGGCAGAAAAGGCCCTGGGGGGCCCTGGTGGTCACCAAGGTGACCACAATCCAGCAGTGTGTCCTTGCAGCAAGGAAGCCAACAGCTTCTTCTGCTTCGTTAGGAGAAACATCAGCATATCAAGGGAGGTGATCCTTCCCTTCCTTCCCTTTTACTCGGCACTGGTGAGACATATCTAGTGTGTGGTGTCCACTCTGGAGCTTCTCAGCAAAGGGCAGGGTCATACCCAGCACATCCAGCAAAGGACCACCAAAATGGGATGGCAGGGAGCCCACAAGCATTGTTCACATATCACATTTCCACAGCCTAACCCAGCAAAGGTAGACCAGGGCCTGACTTTTAGCAATCTGCAGAGCTCCATGGGAGGATTTACTAAAGCACTTGCTGGAATCCAAGAGCTGATGTGGCTCTTAGTGCAGACCTAATCCCTGCAGTAAAACCTGGGCCGAGGAGCACAGCCAAAACCAGCAGTAAAAGGCAATCTGCTACCAAGTGGGTTTCAGTGCACCTCTTCTTGAAGGGCACTGAGCCTTGAGAGAGGCGTGAAGGCAGAGCGTGTGAAGCTGGATTAGGGCCCTTAAGAGTCTTTCCTGGCACAGCTGACCTGTTCAGGCACTGCACCAAGCTAATCCAACCAGACAGCTCCTGCCTGGCGAGCTAAACCAGTCAGGGATCATTCAGGCATTCTTCAGGTGCTCTGCCTGGTTGAGATCCAACGACCAACCCCATGTCAAGCACTGGGCTTGGTCCAAGGGGTGTTCTCTGAGCCACCTTCCCACAAAGCACAGCGTGCAGAAGAAACACATCAACCAGCTTTGCCGGCAGAGAGCTGGTGAGGCAAGTCATATATTCAGACGTCCTAAACCACACAGAACTTAGCTGTCAGACACCAGCACCAGCAGCCGTGTCCTCAGCACCCAGTGGTCTCCATGCTGATGCCTAAAATCAAGAGGCAACCCATTGTTCACCTGTAAGGGTTCCCTGAAAGATCAGTTTGCACATCCTGCATTAATTGCACCGTCACCCAGAGCTGGTGGCCCACTCCCAGGCAGGTGATACCTGACAGCTACATAACAGGCACGTGGCACATCTTGATCCTTTTGGCAAAGAATTGCCACTGCTGGTTGGGCCTTCCACCTTTGAATCCCAAAGTCCAAAGGACAGGAGACACCTGCATCCTTGAGTGCCCAGCACTGAAGGTTAAGTGATGAGCACCTGAATTGGCATGGATTGAGATATAAATGGGAGGTTTTATATCACTGACACCTTTCTACATCGATCCTGTAGGGTATCTCAGTCCTCAGGCAACCAGGAGTGCTTTTCCTGCCCAAGGCACACAGCCTCAGGCAGGCATTCCTGCACCTGACTCCAGCCCTCAAGATGGGATCTCATCTGGACCTTTCCAGAAGGTAAAATTCTGGAAATTTATTGATTCCCAAAGGCAGTTAGTACATGAATAAAACCCTCCAGTAGCCGGCTGAACCCGGGATCCAGTGAGCCCGTCACATGGCAGTGGAGATCTCCATTGCTCTGCCTCTATCTCACAGGGCAGGCTGATGCCAGGGACCTCATTCCCACGCAGGAATCAGCAGACTGTGATCCTGTTACTTATTAACCAGCCCTGATAATCTGAACAATGCATCGCTCCAAGATATCCATCACTGACCTGCCAGCCAGTGGCTTTTCTGTGTGTCACTGCAACCTGTCAAACACCTCATTAAGGCACCAGAATCAGACAGAGCAGTCCTAAATGTAACTCCTTTGTACGAGCACATGTGGTGACAGGCCAAGGCCCTGCCCAGAGAAGCTGTGGCCATCCCATCCCTGGAAGTGTCCAAGGCCAGGTTGGACAGGGCTTGGAGCGACCTGGTCCAGTGGAAGGTTGTTTGGAGCAACCTGCTCTAGTGGAAGGTTGCACACCCCTGTCATGGCAGGGATTTTTACAGGAGGAGCTTTAAGGTCCCTTCCAATCCAAACCACTCCATGACTGTGTGATTTCCCAGAGGAAAGAACCACCACTCCACCTGCTCTGGAGGCAGCACAGCAACAAATCCTGCCTGTCCTCTGTGCTGCATCCATTGACAAAGAGCTGAAAAAAAGCTGTTTCAAGTAACTTGAAGCCAGGCCTGAGCATCCCTGAAACAGGAGACGTGTGAAGCCTAAAACTCAACCCGAACACACTCCCTATGAGGCTCTCCCACCCAAATCACCCAATGCATTTCCCTTCTTTTGAGGTGCAAGGATTCATTCTGACAGAGAGAAAGCAAAGGCAGCCTGAGGAGAAATTAATAGTAAAGGGAAAAAGAATTACTGCACTGGCACGATGCAGCTTCCCCTGCAAAATTTTGTGTAACATGTACTGCTGGCTGCAAAGTCAGAGGATGACAGTGTCTGGCTCACTCACAAGGGCTAGTGCTTGTCTGATCAGAGGAAGCCTTTCTCAGACAGCATCACTGGCAACTTATGTCAGATGCCCCTCTCTTAGGGGAGAAAAAGTCCAGCTGGCTGTTAAAAACATCTCCATTAAATGAGATGGACTCTGGGAATGGTCACAGTGAGAATAATACCTTGTGGATGCTGAGGCTGTTCCCATGGGGCTGGAGGAAGCAGAGTCACAAAGCTAGATGGGTTCTGGTTCAACAATAAACCATTCCCTCCAGCACCCAGGTGAATTTGCAGGTTTGCCTCCCTAACTCATCACTGTAAAAGAGTCCCAAAGTGAATTATACCATGGCTTAAATTTGCCTGACAGGTTTCTTAACTTCAGTAGCTTCTTTCTGCCCTTTCTCCTATAACTCACTCTCTCAATACTTCCCTCTCCAGCCTCTTCCTTGCCTTTCACAACACTTTCACAGCCTTATAAACCTCTTGAATATGCCGCACTTCTGATATTCCAGATTCCTCCAATGAGCAAGGGAGGACAGGTTAAAAAAAAAAATAATTTCTCATATAGTTAATTAAAAAAAAATATTAAACAATGGAAGGTCACCAGGTCTTTCACTGCACTGTGTTAACAGAATCATGCTTCTGAAAACTACTCAGAAATAGGAAAACTCTGACAGGTTGCTGAACACAAAATGTGCTGTGAGGCACATTTCCAGGTCAGAGTTTTGAGAGGGAAGGATGCTGAGTTGTGTTGGATAAGCAGAATAATGCTGGGAAGGTTGAGCTCAGGTACACTGAGAGTCCAGTTCAAAGCCTTCAGTCCTTTTAAGCAGTAGAGAGGAGAAAGGACTGAATTAAAGGAGAACTAACAACCAAAAAAAATACAAAGAAAAAAAAAAAAAAAAGCAGCGGGGAAGAGGACGTTTGGAGACACTTTTGGCAAGATACCCAGGACAGAGCAGGAGGAAAGGTGGAGAATTCAAAGGGGAACCTTCTTAACATTTGCTTGGAGCTCACAGAGTGGGAGGAGAAACAAACTAATTAGTAATGTCAGGACAGGAGCCATGCTAGCCTATATAAGCTGGTGAGACATTTTCTTTCTCCCTACTTTCCTTCTTTCCTATTCAGCAAAGCAACAGCTACCCCTGAGCTCATCAGAGAGGTAAGAGCACTCTGTTCATTCCTTTTAATGCACAGCAGTAAACATGCACCCCGTTACTGACTTTCCTGGGTCCCTCCTCTCCCTCAAAACACCTGACAAACAGCATTTGATCGATCCTGCTGAAGGACAACTGCTAAGGCTCAGGAGCAGGGAATGTCACAATATCAATTATTGAGAAGCTTCTAGCAGGGTGAGGATTTATTAGTACTGCTTAGTCCAGCTGGGTGAACTTTTGAGGAAAAAGAGAAAAGGAAAGAAAAATAAAATAACTGGAACTCTTTAACATCTTTTACTGCCTTTCTATTCTGCAAAATGAAAAATGCCCAGATAGTAATAATACACAGTTAATGTGATGATGTCTCTGTATTCCTCTGTCCCCGAGAGACAGATCTCTGAAAACTGAATTGCGGATGGGCTCAGTGAATATTTGAATCTGAAGGATAAGCTTTCTTTTGAACTAATACTTTGAAATATATCTTCTATGGGAAAACCTGAAGGTTTGTGGGGTTTTTTTTTTCCCCCCCAGTGAGGGTCAAGTGCATTACAATCCCTCTCTTTGGAGGAGTGTGCTTGTGCATGCTTGTGCTCCTATGCACAGCTCAGCACTAATCCAGCTTTACTAAACCCCTGGTAACATCACACAGCCTGTGCTGGAACTGGAGTTGCTGAGAATATGGCCCTTTCCTCCTATTGTGTTTGGACGCAGGAATTCCTCTAAAAACAGGCTGCACACAGAGAGCTGGCTGCCCCTCAGACTTCACAGCAACAATTCAGAGAATGCGAGAGAGATACAATGGCCGCAATTGTGCGGTGGCAGGTCCTTGGGCAAACAAATACCACGCCGCAGTTCTAAACCCTCTCGATTTACAGGGAGAAACACGGATTTTGGCAGGGAGAGAGGAAAATTCCAGAAAGAGGGGAAAGTACTAGGTAACACTGCTGCATTTGCAGGGGGGGGGGGGGGGGGGGAAGGAAAAGAAAAGAAAAAAAAAAGAAAAAAAAAAAGAAGGGGGAAAAAAAAGAAAAAAAAAAGAAAAAAAAAAAGAAGGGAAAAAAAAAAAAAAAGAAGGGGGAAAAAAAAAAAAAAAAGCCCAACATCCACAGCATCCAACACCAGCTTGGAAGCGCCTATGACCTGGGAGTATTAATCAGGCAGCACATTAAAGACTCTATTCCTCTCCCAGATGCAAGCACCACACCGCTCTTACCAGGCATAACACATAATTGGGTGTGTGGCCGGGTTTGTCTCCGCTTCAGCAGGTGAATAAAAAAGGGGTGTTTGCATCCCCTGGTGTTGCAGGAGCGCAGCCCCAGCGCGGCCGCAGCTTTAACGAGGCATCGCTGGGATGCCGTGGGTATGGAGGAAGTGTACACAAGTGGAAGGGAAATTGATTTAGGGAGACACGAAGTTGCATAACGTCAGTGCTTTGGCTGCAGGACATTTATTAACTCTGAAAACATGGTTAAAAAAAAAAAAAACAAACCAACAGGTTAGCGACCTGGCCCTGTGATGATTTTTCATCTGCATGAAAAGAGGAATATCTTTCTTTCCTGTCTTCTGTTTTGTTTCATGGGAGGCTCTCTCTTCCCGTGGAAGATATAGTTTTAAGTAGTTCCTCTGCACAAATCAGTCCTTGCACCACTGGGATGAAAATTACGTGCAAACTGGCTCTGCCTGGGTCCTGCTGCAGCTCCTGTATCTCACCACTTGCACACCAGTACCGGGAGCTCACGCGAGCTTCGACCTGTCTGAGGACAGGACGTAGTCCTCTGTTAAGAATATGACATTAAAAAAAAAAAAAAAATTACCAAACCTACCCCACTGCAGAAGCCAAGCAGTTTGTTCCCACCTTCTCTGGGCTCCTTTTGTAATTGTTTCTATTTCCTTCCTTTGTGCACTAAGGAAAAAAAATAATAAAAAAAAAGGCACTTTGAGTGAAAACCACGTGTTATCATAACTTCAATAGCAGGTCTTCAAAAGACCTGCTGCAGACTGGCCTTCATGCAATCCCCATCAGAACATGGACACTTGAGTTTAACTTAACATTCAGACATCACTGTCTTAAAAATTATCTGAACATCTCTGTAATTCTGAGATAAGACAACTTTTGTATTCTCTCCTTTCTCAAGTGCCTGCTATCACCTACTCCCTAGAGCAAGGTAACATGTTAACAAATCTTTCATCTGAGCTTATGTGGCAGGTACTGCTTTGTAAAATGTCCAAAAATTATTTAAAATGCCTGAAAAATTCTATGCTGGTGTCAGTTTTGAAGTGGTATCCTTATATTTTCATTGGACAACTAAGTAGAAGTAGTGCAAGTCCTCCATGTTCTGTGTTTGGGACAGATGGGACGAGCCTCAGGGCAGTGGTGACAGCCAAACACCCCCACACAGGAGGCAGTGCCTGGAATGGGATTCAGGGGGGCCACAAAACCAGTGGGGCTGGATCTGTGTCTTTACAGTTCCATGAAGACCCCACTAGAAACCAAAGGTCCTCCTGGCCTACCCATTACCCACCAGGCTGCTCTGCAGCTGAGGAAATTGTTCCATAACTATTTCATTCTCCCTTAGCATGTAAACGATCATAGAATCAGACAATGTTCAGGGGTTGGAATGGACCTTGAAGATCATGTAGTCTCAATCCACCTTGCCATGGGCAGGGACACCTTCTATAATCATGGTTTGGGTTGGAAGGGAGCTTAAAGATCATCTCGTTCCACCCCCTGCCACCAGGCACACCTTCCACTATTCCAGGTTGCTCAGAGCCCCATCTAAGCCTGGCCTTGGACACTTCCAGGGATGGGGCAGCCACAGCTTCTCTGGGCAACCTGTGCCAGGGCCTCCCCACCCTCACAGGGAGGAATTTCTTCCCTATATCCCATCTAACCCTACTCTCTGTCAGTGGGAACCCATTCCCACTTGTCCTGTCACTGCATGCACTACTAAACGGATAGGAAAGGTGGCACCTGATCCCTCTCCAGAGCGATGCATCCCTTGATAGACTGGGACTGTCTGGGGGCTGGGCTAGATGACCTTTAAAAGTGTCTTTCAACCCAAAGTATTCTATAATTCTATGATTCTGTGACATAGTGAGCATGAGTTTGACCAGCACTGCTGGCCAGAGAGTAACTGTGATCACCCCACAGTCCCTGGGACTTTGGATACTCCAGAAGGACAGGTATGCAGGGTAGTGACACAGCCTTCATCGGGGATCAAGTGTCAAACAGCTTAGTGGAAGTGACTCACCAGGTCACCTGGTGTTTTTGCCATGCCAAGTGCGTTGAGCTGACTTCATTCCTGCCCATGGGAACCCAGAGCAAAGGAGTCCTGCTGGCTCAGACTTGCAGTTTGCACTTAACTGCCTTTATATGGCAAAGCAATACATCAGCTTTTGACAAATTAGGGCCCTCAACTTGATCCCTTTTCTTTTTTTTTTTTTTTTATTTTTTTTATTTCTCCACTGTGCAAGTGGGTCAGTGACTCCCAACACTTCTTCACATGCACATTGCACCTCACACTGCAGCATCCTGCTCCAGGTCCTTAACTCAGCATGCAGGGAAACCCCCTTGGGCGTGGGTCACACAGCATCACTCTGCAGTGCACCAGCACTTGGCTTTGCAGGTTAGCAAGAAGGGAAAGCCTAACTAAAGAGGAGGATTCTTTAAATGGAAAACGTAAATGCACTTTCACCAAATGAGGAGCATTTATCTTGGCTGGAAATTTTGATTTAGCTGAAAGTGCATCCAATTCACTTATTCCATTATTTCCGAATAAAAAACGAGAAAAGCGAAGGTTAATGAATCAAGGTAATGAATTATAACTGAGCCAGGAAAAAGCCTTCCAGCACCAAGACAGCATCCCTTGAAACTCTCTTCTCCTTTTCTTTTCTTCCTTAACCTTTTCATTTAAGGTCCTTGCCTTTGTGTTCTCCACAAAGTCAAATTCAACACCCTTCTGCATACCAGCCCTGAAATCAGCCTCTCATGTGGAACCTATCCTTGTATTAGCTGGGCTCTTCTAGAAGGCCCAAAAATGTCTGTTTCTTATTTGTGCAGATATTTATTGCATCCTGAAAGGTGACCAACAGTCCTCCTGTAACACACAGTAAGAAACTACCCAGGATGTGCATTAACAACCCATTCCCCTGCACAGACCCAGAGCTGCTTAACCACAAGTCTGGGTCTGGAAGTGTAATGCCCAGGGGTGAGGCTGCTCAAGCTTAAGTGCCCAGCACCTGTGTTTCTGAAGTATAGATTCTCTACCCGAGCTACTAGGAAGGCTTTTACTGATGTTTCAAGCGAGTCAAGGACTAATTCAGTGTTTATGTGTTTCTATCATCCTATTTAGGCTATCGACCCCCTACCTAAATTAATTGCTTTTTTTACACAAGCCAGTACCCACCAGTGAGACCTGAAGCAGGTCTGGTTCTGTATTCACCCAACAACACACGTTGTCTTGTGTTTTCTTTGCCTTGGTAATTACCAAGAATTAGTCCTACTCTTCAGGAAACAGAGTACACTCCAGGGAAAGGTTTGGCTGTTTTTAATTTGCTGGCTTCATATTGAGAACTGGCTCTTAGAAAAATAACAATTTGGCTATAGGAAACTGTTTTTGAAATCCAGTGTTTACAGTTAGGTATAAATCTCTGACTTACAGCCTGAATAAGCCTGTCTAGAGCTGTATGAGGTGCCAACAGATCCTTCTCCAAAGGGAGTGTGTCCCATAGGGAACCCCATCTCTGCCAGCCTTGCATGGATACCCCAAATGCCTTATTTAGGACTAAACACCTTTATTTGACCTATAACACTCCCCTACCTTATTTCAATCTTCTTAGAGTACCTGCCAAATTTAATAAGTGTCTTTTCATTAGTCCCTTAGGGCTTACTGCAGCTTCCAAAATGCGGTCCCCTATCTTGGCTTGGCAGAAAACAACATGACTGAGGCAGAGTGGAAGGCAAGCACTGTGAATTTGGCCTTTAGGCTCTTGAATCAGTGCTGGGTACTTCTAAAGACGGGCAGCTAAAAGAGAAGTTCTGTTGAGAAGGGAAATGTAAGAATGCATGTGAGTAAGGGAATAAGGCACCATGGACATCCCCTCAGGCTAAGCCCATGAGGGAGGCTGAACTGGTCCCAATAGGTGACAGTACAGAGACCCATAAACCCAGGTTTAGGTGCCTGTTATTGATGGCTGATGGGCAAATTCAAATACAGGTTATGCAGCAGAGGAAACCTAATAACTGAAACATCTTTCTATGGGGTGGATCTCTGTCAAGCTGAATCTTGAGGTAAACTTCAACCTCTGTGAAGCCAGTGCCCTCTAATGCTGTCTTGCTCTTTTTGAAACCACTCATTAAATCAAGAGCTGCTTGATTTCTAGAAAAACATGGTATAGATAAGAAGGGTGTTAAAATCGTCATGGGTGAAAATTGTTATGGGTGAAAATTGTCATGGGTGAAACACCATGACAAACACTTTCCCTGTGGTGTTCAAATCTGTGACTGCATGGAATTCTGGGAGGACAGAGCATAATTTCATGGAGACATGAGAATCAGGTGTTCAGAATAAGGATTTTCCTCTTCCTGGCTCCAAAGTAGCACATGGTGAGCAATAATACATGGTAGAGAGAATAAACAGGAACCAGTAAGAGGCATTAAAACAAACTGTTTTGTGTTCTTTTTCCCTTAGATTTTACCAAAGGCCCAGAACAACAACATGGAAAACATTGTTGATGTCAAGATAGACACCATGGGGGAAAGAAAACCAATGAGGCAGAATCCACTGAGCAAAGGTGGAAAGAGAGTCTGCAAAGCTGTTGGGTACATCACTGGAGACATGAAGGAATTTGGAGCCTGGCTAAAAGGTAAAGCTCCTTCATAGTGAGTAATTAGGGGATTCCAAATAAAAAGTACATCCAAGGAGTAATAACTAACTTCTCAGCTATGTGATTCAGGTCAGAGTAGTACAGAAACTACCTTTAGCCTGATTTATATCTGTTTTGTAGGGGAGGAAAAAAAAAATCAGCTCTGTGCAGAGATTCACATACTGCTTAAATCTTGAGGATGTCTGAGATGACATTTACCTCCCAACAAGCCATGTACAAAGGGAATTTAGTCCCACAGAACACAGCCCCAGATGGTTATTCCGGGCTCTGCCATTCTTCATAACACTCCATGTCCTTTCAGCTGAGCAGTTTCTGTCAAGCCTAACGCCACTGTGAAGTTAAATTACACATAGGTAGGTGCGTTTGGTCCCCTCAATAAATCAGCAGTGGGATACACATACGATTTGCCATCTGAGCCACAGACATCATAAATTAGCTGGTTCATATGAATCCAGTCCAGGGTACTTTATAACACGGGGTTCTGGCAACCACGCTGTTCATCTCAGTTTTCCAGCTGTAAGGCTGCAGTATAGGCCATAATAAATCCCAGTCAGGTTTTACAGTCTTGTTGATTCATTGCTTCAGTCGTGGTGCCAAGTCCCACCGCCAGAACTCTTCCTGAGTTTCAAAAATACATCCCGAATCAGTACCATCTGTGTACCTTAGGGGGCTTGTTTTATGTTTTATTTTGATGTCTTCCAGATAAACCTCTCGTGATCCAGTTTTTTGACTGGGTGCTGCGTGGGATATCCCAGGTGATGTTTGTCAACAACCCCCTCAGTGGACTGATCGTCCTTGCTGGCTTTGTGCTGCAGAACCCTTGGTGGGCGCTCACAGCCTGTTTGGGCACAGTTGTCTCAACCTTAACAGCACTCCTTCTGGGTCAGGACAGGTAAGTCCATCCTTTTCCCTCTCAAAAGGTCACTTCAGTGCTGACTCATGTGTTAAACACGTGATGTGGATGAGAAGCCTGAACGTAGCGGAAGGCGTCCCTGTCCCTAGCAGGGGGTTGGAAGTAGGTGATCTTTAAGGTTCCTTCCAACCCAAACCTGCTATGATTGCATGCTCCAGCCTTCACTGGCCATGTATCCAGTCTGGCAGGACCAGACAGAGCTTCCCACCAGCTGCACCTTTTTCAAAGGGAAGTTGGGCATACCTACCGAAGTTGCTGAGGGCACACGGGATCAAATGTGTGAAATTGAGCCTCAGTGGATGAGTCCTGACAGGTTTTCATCACACAGAGTCACAGCTGCATGGGGGGGAGGTGGGGGGATGATGCAAGCAAAGCCTTCTCAGGTGAGAAGATTTCAAGGTAGTTGTTGTTCCCTTCCCACAGGTCAGCCATAGCAGCCGGCCTGTATGGATACAACGGGATCCTGGTGGGATCACTTATAGCCGTCTTCTCCGCTAAGGGAGACTACTACTGGTGGCTCCTGCTGCCCATAGCACTGCTGTCCATGACCTGGTAAGTCAGATGGCCCCTCTGCTTATTTTTCCAACCCCAGTGTCCCCACACTGAGACTGAGCTGTTGTATTTCCATGCACAGTCCAATGGAAAGGAAACACGACTAACACACTGCTAAATCCGTGTCATTATTTGCACTTTTGAACCCAAATGTAATCCAGAAACAAATAAAAATACCCACATAATCACAAATAAGCCCAGTGGGAAGAAGGAAAATCGATGGCTGATCACATGTAATTCAGTACTCTAAATGTGAGTCATATTGCTCTGATGAGTCAATTCATTTTTGTTTCAAGAGGAACATTATTTTCACCATTCCCTATTGTCATCAACCACAAGTGTTTCATCTATTTAAGCCACCATATAAAAACGTCATGAAAATTTACTTCTCCAGGCACAGAAGCTGTTCAGTGGTCCCAAGACACGGTGGTTGACGCTAATCAAAACAAACAACTAATAATACTTTACTCATATATATGACACAATAATCCGCTAGGCATTTGGACAGCAAAAAAATTCTGAAAGCTGGTCTTTGACCCCAAAATGTCCAGTTGCAGATTGCTGAAACCACACATAAAATTCTTCTGCCTGAAGTTCACGTCGTGTTACAGTCACTTTGGTGTCAGCTTTTACTTCTGACCCACAAGCTTGAGCAAGGGCACACGGCCACATTCACAGTTCACTCAGACCTGGCAAAGGTGTCCTGTATTCGGTCCAGTTGAAGTGCTAAAGGATAAAAAAAAAAAAAAGTGAACACTGGGACTGAGCTGGGGAATACCTCTATTAAATCTTTGGATCCTGTCTCCTTCATGCTCACCAAATCCACCATATATATTATATGACGTGACAGGAATCTGGACATTTATAACTGCCTGGGAAAGGGTAGGAAATTTATGGAGTGACTCTTTTCACATGCCTGATTTGATCAGAAAGACTGAGGAATTAAACAGCTTTAAATTAAATAGACTAAATTTGCTGCAGTTGGGTTTATGGTTGGATTTGGTTCTGGTGGGTTTTTTGCCTAGCTGACCAGTGATACCACTTTATTCTTCTTTCAGCCCTATTTTCACCAGTGCTTTAGCTTCAGTCTTCTGTAAGTGGGACCTGCCTGTTCTCACCTTGCCTTTCAACTTGGCCTTGACCCTCTATCTGGCTGCATCAGGACCACACAACCTCTTCTTCCCTACCACTGTCATTCAGCCTGCAACAGCAACACCAAACATCACCTGGACAGATGCTGAAATCACAATGGTGGGTTGTCTTAAAGATTGCAGTCTTATTCACTTACAAATGAAAACACTAGAGAAATTTATTATATTCCTTTATAGGAAACCAGAATGTTCTGGGTTGGAAGGGAAATTAAACACCATCTCATTGCTCCTCTCCTGTCATGGGCAGGGAAACTTTCCACTATACCAGGTTGCCCCAAGCCCCATCCAACCTGGCCTTGGACACATCCAGGGATGCAGGGGCAGCCACAGCTGCTCTGGGCAACCTGTGCCAGGGCCTCCCCACCCCCACAGCCAAGAATTCCTTCCCAATATCCCATCCAATCCTGCCCTCTGCAAGTGGGATGCCATTCCTCCTTGTCCAAGACCTTGTCCAAAGTCCCTCCCTATCTCTCCTGGAGCCCCTTTAGGCACTGGAAGAGGCTGAGGTCTCCCTGGAGCCTTCTCTTCTCCAGGTGAACACCCCCAGCTCTCCCAGCCTGGCTCCAGAGCAGAGGGGCTCCAGCCCAGGGAGCATCTTTGTCACTCTGGACTCATCCCAACAGGCCCACCTTCCTTGTTACTGTCAGGTGGCCTGGCAATACAAAATTTGGTTCGTGAGGTGGCTGTTATCCAAAATGTAAATGTTTACTCTAGGAATGAACATTTTTGACGGCTGAAAAACACGAACCTTGTTGATATCTTTGATTTGCAGCTGGGTCTAAATCTTCAAAGAGCCTCTGGAATCTAATTACCCATTGCTGTGGGTAACTGATCACCTCCCCATAGCTAAGGTTGAGCTGAGACTTCCAGTTAACTCACAGGGTTAATTTGAGTTTCCCACGTAGAGTGTTTATAAAATTGCATCTTCCTAATTGGACATGAGCAAGCAGATACTACTATGGTAGAATAGTTACAAGTGGGTGCAGGCACACATTCATATATTTTTAATTTGTATTCAAGTGGGAACTTCCCAAAGAAAGGTTTTAGAGTTTAACACTATAAACCATACAGAGAGTAGAGTAACTGCTTTTCCCCAAGGCTCAGCAGACTATTTTGAGGGATTCCCGGGGAGTGATTAAGGAAAGGAAGTTAATTGACACTAAATATCAACCCAAAAGTGACATTTCGGAACACTTACCCTGGTGCATAATTTTATGGGGATCATAATTGGAAAAGTGCTTCAAAACCATCTCTAAGCTGTGACCAAGCTGGGCTCTGTCCCACCAACTCAGCCACTCCGTTCACGTTCCTAGTGAATCCCAAGGGAGTTTCAAGCATATAACTAAATCAGGAATAAAGCCTTTCCTGAGTAAAGTCTCATAATTCTGACCAAGCCATTATTGGCCATATCACCCTTGGCACTGACCTGCCCAGTCAGAGGGGAATGTCCTCTCAAAGGCATCATCTACCTGGGCACTTCCATGCCCTGGGCTCCCTGTCATGGTTCGTGTGGGTATGCAAAAATGGCCCATTCAGCAGCAGGGGCAAATATGACGAGTAAACCCTTTCACAAAATATTTATCTTTGATATAAGGCCAAAAACCTGGCAGAGGATCTCGTGGCTAGGGAACAAGTCATGACTCATTTTCATTGAAGGGGAAACCCTGTGGAAATGCCCTGCTGTCTCCCGAGAGGCATCCAAATGCTCCACTTAGAAAGACAGGCTGCATCCAGCAAATGCCAAACAAGAAACTGGCCAAGAAAAATAGATTAAAAACCAAAAAGTTACAAAGCTGATAACAAATTACAAATTGTCTTGGGGTTTTTTTTGTTTGTTTGTTTGTTGGTTGGTTCGTTGGTTTTGCTTATTTTTTCTTTTTTTTTTTTTTTTTTTTTTTAATTCTTACAGCTCCTGCAATCCATTCCAGTCGGTGTGGGTCAGGTTTATGGTTGTGACAGTCCTTGGACTGGGGGAATTTTCCTGGTGGCTTTATTTATCTCTTCCCCACTCATTTTTCTGCATGCAGTGATCGGCTCAGCAGTGGGGATGCTGGCAGGTGAGGAGATTTGAATTGTGTCACAGATTTATATAAAAGCTTGGAGAACAAAAGAGGAACTGCAATAAGTAGAACACTTAAAAGTTTTTCTTCCACTGGAGAACTGCTTGAAAAAACAAACCATACATAGACTTCTCTTCTAAGAAATCTTTTGATTGACTTCCCCTTTCTCTTGCCTTGTCCTATGATGGTGGAAACCTTCAGAAGCATTTTTTGGCCTGAGATTAATTTTTCCCATGAAATACCTAATTTCTGGCTATATTCTGGCGGGTTTAGGAGCAGACTAAAAAAAAATTCATAGCCATCAGTGTGGATGTGTGGGCCCCAGGGATGCATTTAAGGTTCACACACAGGCTCATACCTCTGCTGCTCAAATCACATTGCCAAATTCAGCTCAGGGAAGCTCTGCCATGGCTTCATCAGATTAGAGTGGCTTTGGCCTTGGACCAGAACACCTACAGCTACCAATGGGAACTCCTCGCACCTATGGCTGGCTAGAACCCTTGGAAAGCTGGATTCCTGCCATTCCTCCGCTGCTTTCACCCCTTTGGCCAAGGAGTGACAACATCTTTTGACCTGTTTTTCCAGGGCTGAGCTTGGCAACGCCGTTTAGGCAGATCTACTCCGGGCTGTGGGGCTACAACAGCTCCCTCTCCTGCGTTGCCGTCGGGGGCATGTTCTACGCCCTCACCTGGCAGACACATCTGCTGGCGATTGCCTGTGGTAAGTACCCGATGGGTTCTCACCTCAGCCACTCCTCCTTCTGAAGGGATTCGAGAGCCTTTTGTAGTAGAGGAGGATGGAGCCAGATGGGCACCCCCAGGAGGGCAGATGGGCGTAGGTGAGGCCGGCAAATGATGGGGCCAGGGTGTTGGAGCCGTGGCTTTAAACGTGCCCCGACAGAACAAAAGCTGTTCTTTTATTTTCAGCCAAGAGCTGCGTTTTAAAAACCAAGAGATGTGATCGGTGGACACTGATTAACTCAGGTCTTTGAAATTAGGCCATCCGTTTCGAGACGTTAATTGTGTTTGCGCTTCCGTTGCTGGATGAATCGTAGTGGGTTTTTTCAGTCAGATATACCAGCTCAGATTCCTTCTTTGAAGGAAGACATACCTAAACTTTGAGAAAAGTGGAGCTGAAGATCAGTCCACAGCTGTAGTTAGACAGTACACATTCCCCATTCTATTGAAATGGATACCAAAGGCATGAGCTAGGTAACACAGCATGATTGAAGAATTATTTATAAGGCAATTCCATATGAAATTTCAATATCAGAGTAAGCTGGGAATGAAACTACTGCTCATTCAGTGCTCATATAAAAAAGATTTAGCTTTGTGTCTCATTGACCCACCTTCAAGCCCTAGAGGCAGGACAGATGAGGGTGGAGGGGTTATTTTCCTATTTAACCCCATCCATCAAGCTACATACTTTCCCTGTGAGTGCATTTTTCAAAAGCCTCTGATTCCACAGCACAGTTTTCATCACTCCAGTTAGTTAATTAGTTAGTTAGTTAGTTAGTCAGTTAGTTAGTTTGTTTTACCCTTTCCATAGGCTCCAGGTTGGAGGGGACACAGTGCTAAATAAAGAGCTTTAAGAGGGTACTGCTGAGGCAGGGTAATGATCACTGGTTGAGCTACCCCAGGCAGGGGGAGAGGTGTATGTCCTTGCTGTTCTACTCTATGAGCAGCTGAACTCACCAGGAACTATCTTTCTTTCTCACAGCACTCTTCAGTGCCTACCTGGGAGCAGCAGTGTCCAGCATGTTGTCTGTGGTAAGTCAGCTAAGGTCTGCTTTCCAGCAACAGATCTGAGCACTGTATTTTTCCCTGGCTTGTCAGGCAAAACACCAAGATGTGGAGAGGAACTCAGCCAAAGGCAGAAGTGGTCCCAAAGAGGGGTTATTATCTGCCCAGGGGGATGGTGTGATTCCCACTGGAACAGGCCACTTAGAATCATCACTTATCACTTTTCTTCCTCTGAGTTTGAATGAACTTCCGCAGCTCAGTTCTCAACACTTATGAGGCCACAGAATCCCAGAATGGTTTGGGTTGAAAGGGACATTAAAGCTCATCTCATTCCAACCCCCTGCCATGGGCAGGGACACCTTCCACTATCCCAGGTTGCTCCAAGCCCCGTCCAATCTGGCCTTGGACACTTCCAAGGATGGAGCAGTCACAGTTTCTCTGGGCAACCTGTGCCAGGGCCTCTCCACTCTTAACTCTCACAGGGAAGAATTCCTTCCCAATACCCCATCTAACCCTGCCCTCTGTCACTGTGCAGCCATTCCCCCTTCTCCTGTCACTGCAGGCCCTCTCCAGCTCTCTTGGAGCCCCTGAAGGCACTGTCAGGCTGCTATAAGGTCTCCTCTCTTTCAGATATTTACATTTCTACATTTTGTGCCTGAAATAATTGAGAAAGGGTGCTCCACACGTATAAAGAAACTCTAAATTTGGTTTAATTACCTTTGTCAGTTGCCAAAAGACAGTCAGTATAACAGCCCAGGGAAAAGGTGAATGCTTCTGGTGTCCATTCCTGCCTCATCTCCACCCACTCCTCCATCATGTCCATCCAAGACCACGGTAGATGCACAAAGAGAGGGCAGCCCTCTCACCAGAGCTGGCAGATACTGCAGGCTAATGCACAGGGTCAAGATCTCGTGAAGAAATTCTGCCTCCCTAAGGAAAGGCTAAATGCAAATCCAAGCCTAGATTTCCTTGAGAACCCTTATTCCAAAGTTGCTGGTTCTGGGTTTTATTCAAATAAAAGAGAGGCACATAGTGAATAGGTTGTTTGCTGTTTTTCATTGCAGTTTGGGGTGCCATCAGGAACCTGGTCTTTTTGCTTGTCTGCACTGACTTTTCTGCTAATAACCACGACCAACCCTGCCATCTACAAGCTGCCACTCTCCAAGGTCACCTACCCAGAAGCCAACAGAGCTTATTATCTGAAGATGAGGAAACATCAAAGGCCTTCCTGCGAGGCATGAAGACCCAAGAAGAGAGACACTTGGCAGACTTTAAGGTGACACCACAAGGTGCTTCCTCAATAGACTGTGATTTGTGTGCTGCAAAGTCAAACACCACCTTCTGAATGGACAGACTTTCTCCACCACATCTTGTTTGTTCTAATTAGAACAAAATTTCTACTAGATATAGAAACCGTGTTGAAAGGACCTTCTCCAAGACCAGCCTGTAATGATTTTAAAGCACATATGTCTGAAAAAACACTTGAATAATAAAGCAATGGGGAAATCACTTAGAAGTTGTAAAGAAAAATCTCTTTGTGAATGAGAAGGCACATCAATCAGACCTAAGGCAATGAAGAGCATCTTTCAGCGTCTGAGGGGACTCCTAATAAATGGCTAAACCAACTAATGACAGGAATAGGATACATCTTAGACAGCTTCATAGTAGCAGAGAAGTGCAATAAAGAGTATCCTTTGCCAAGTATAAAACAGGTGGTGAAGAATTCTACCTGGAGGACCTCTGGAGCCCCGTGGAGAGAGATGTGAATTAGCAGCCATCAAGCATAAAATGGGGATGATTTTCGTGATTTTTTTGTTAATCTCATGATTTTTTTTTTTTAATACTTGAACTTGGTGATGGGTTAACACAGGAGGGGACAGCAAAAAAAAAAAAAAAAATCACTGCTGTCCCTTTCCTGTGCAATAAAGTGACTCTGTTCAGTCTATGCACAAGTAGAACCAATCTGAGCTGATCTCCTTGACCTCTCTACCTGCACTAACCCCCTCAGACTACCAATACCAAACACAGCAAAATGCTGTCCTGTCCCAGCCTCCTGCTGAGGCGTGGGGGGAACCTTCTGGCTCTGCAACTCCCTGACAGGAGGGTGGAGCCAGGGGGGACCCGGGCTCTGCTCCCAGGGAACGAAGGACAGGATGAGAGGTAACAGCCTCTCGTGGCACCAGGGAGATTTAACCTGGATAGTGGGAAAGAATTTCTTCACTGAACAGGCTGTCCCAATATCCATCCCTGGCACAGCTGCCCAGGGCGGTGTTGGAGCCCCCATCCCTGGAGGGATTTAAAAGCCCCGTAGATGTGGCATGTGGGGACATGGGTGAGTGGTGGGCTTGGCAATGCTGGGGGGAGTGGTTGGAGTAGGTGGTCTTAGAGGTCCTTTCCAATTCATAAAAGATTCTATGAAGCTGCTGCTCTGCCGTTTCTCTCTGGCCCGCAGTAGGAAGGGGGTGGTTTGGGGACCAGAGCAGCAGAGCTCTGCATCAGACCAGCCACGTCCCACCTCTGCACAGGCTCCTGGAGTTTGCAGGGGCAGAAGCTGACCTTGCACCCACCAGCAATGGTCACCTCAGTGGGCATTAATTCAGCCACCTTTCTGGCTCACAGAGATACTCCATCTCATCGTGAAGCCGATATCTTCACCAAAAATGCTCCATATCCTCAGGTCCTGCGGTTGGCATGACCCTTCATGCAGTAGCATTGCTCCAGGGAAAGCAAACCAAACCCTGCTCTTCTTGTAGCAGATGAAATAAAATCCAACCTGGGAATAGTGCTACTGATGATTTTTGAGGGGAGGAGGGGGAAATGAGGGGTGGACAAAAAAAACCCATGTTGTATTTCAAGCATCACAAGGATTTGAGTGTAAAATATTTGGGATGAATTGCTGGCAGTATATTCTGATGAAGTTTCAGATTTTCAGATGTTCAGCAGTATTTCTGTGTGACTGCCACTCCGGAGATCATTTGTAAAAATGTACCCCTTATGGTGTTTTACTTAATAAATACCTACATACTATTGTGTGGAGTTAATTTTTAAAACAAATATTCATCCTTTTTTTGAGTTTGATATAAGTTTTTCTCTATTTATCATCACTAAGCTTTCCAAAGACATTTTACCTTTTAAATAAATAGTGAGGAAGACACTGGAAAGTACAGTTTTTAAATCAGTGTATGTGGGATATTTAGGAAACTCAACTTCTGCTCTTTGTGCTTATCACAGAATCCTAGAATCATAGACAGGTTTGAGTTGGAAGGGACATTAAAGATCATCTCATTCTATCTCACTGCCATGGACAGGTGGACAGGGACAACTTCCACTAGACCAGGCTGCTTTGTCAACCTGACCTTGGACATTTGCAGAGATGGGGCAGCCACAGCTTCTTTGGGCAACCAGTGCCAGGGCCTCACCACCCTCACAGCCAAATTCCTTCCCAATATCCCATCTAACCCTGCCCTTTGCCTCTGTGAAGCCATTCCCCCTCATCCTGCCCCTCCATCGCTTGTCCCAAGTCCCTCTCCAGCTCTCCCTGGAGCTCCTTTAGGCACTGGAAAGGGCTCTAATGTCTCCCTGGAACCTTCTGTTCCCCAGGATGAACAGCCCCAGCTCTCTCAGTCTTTTGGCATTTTGCTGCATCAATACCTTCTCACATGTCACGGGCAAACTCTGTACAGGAGGCACAGTCAGCCAAAGGCACAGCAAGTGCTGGGCCAGCAGAGCTGCAAAAACCTCCTATAGACCAGGCAATGAC
The DNA here is from genome assembly GCA_038380795.1 of Pyrocephalus nanus. Taxonomy (NCBI): domain Eukaryota; kingdom Metazoa; phylum Chordata; class Aves; order Passeriformes; family Tyrannidae; genus Pyrocephalus; species Pyrocephalus nanus. The sequence goes on along the minus strand of CM076263.1, from coordinate 2,812,115 downwards.
TCATTCCTAGGGGAGATGCTGCACAGGACCCCAAACTGGGGTTGGATGAGGTCGTGTTCTGTCTGGAATAAGCTTTGAACAGGTCCAGAGGAGGCCACAGAAATGCCCCAAGGGCTGGAGCTCCTCTGCTCTGGAGCCAGGCTGGGAGAGCTGGGGGTGTTCACCTGGAGAAGAGAAGGCTCCAGGGAGACCTTTCAGTACTTAAAGGTCCCCTTAACAGAGATGGGGACAAACATTTTATCAGGGCCTGTGGCAACAGGGCAAGGGGTGACTGTTTTAAACTAAAAGAATGTCGATTCAGACCAAATATAAGGATGAAACGTTTTATAATGAGTGTGGTGAGGCACTGGCACAGGTTGCACAGAGATGAGGTGGATGTTCCATCCCTGGATACATTCAAGATGGGGCTGGACAGGACTCTGGGCAACCTGGTCTACTTGAAGATGTCCCTGGTCACTGCAGGGGTATTGGACTAATGGCCTTCAGGTGCCCATTCCAAACCATCCAGTGGTTCTATGTTTTATCGAAGTGAAATGCAAAAGGATATTTTAGTGTTTGAACTGACACCTCCCCACTCAGGACCATGTGTGCCCCAGAGGGAGCCAAACCTACAAAGGCTGCTTTCATTCTAATGTCAAAATCTGCACTCGGGTAAGAGAGCACACTTTATGGCCAGTGTAAATCAGCAGATTTCCTCCGACTGGTGCTGTTCCAGCTTGCTGTTGCTGAGCAACAGGGACATTTTGGCAGTACCTTAAAGAAATCATATGCACAGAACTGAAAAACAACAAAAGATGAAGGCCGTGTCTCAGCCATTAGAAAGATTTTGCTTGTCATTCAGAATTAATTCTACATTTTATGCTATCTAAAGAGTTTATTCTTCCCATCATCCCTCACAAAGAAGCAGCTATTTGGTAATTTGACATGTGTATCAGTCAGTCATGCTTCTTCCCATTATCATTCATAACACAGTCTTTGCTAACAGAACTAATTTATGTTGTTATTGAAACTGTTCTTTTCTTTTTTTTTTTCGTTTACATCAAATAAATGCTATTCAAGTCACCTGTTTGTTTTTTTTTTTCCGTGCACTCTTTTTTCATTATTTTTCTGACACACAGGTGTTAACCAGGCTCAGTAAGAAACACTTATGCTGGGCAGGAGTTTTGGGTTATTTTCCTGGACTGTCTCCCTCCCAGTGCCAGCATAACACAGCAAAAAGATGTCACTTTGTTTACAGTTCTTAAAATAAATACATACATATACACATACATAAAAACAGGCATTTAAATACATACATCTGTGATTCTGAGACGTCCATTTCCCCTTCCCCTAGCAAAGCAGTATCTGGTTTGGGCTCAGAAGGCCAATATTTAGTCATGCAGGAAACATTCAGCCCAGGCTACCTGAGTACCAGACCCAAGGGCTGCAGAAGCAGGACCAAACCTGAGGTACGACTGCTGCACACCAGCGTTTTAGATGCTTGAATCTGGGGACATGCAACAATGAAACCTCCTTTATCTGATGATCCTCCAGCACTGCTGCGGGTTTTGTTTGGTTTTGCCGTGCTGCACATGAAATACAAACAGAGTAAAGAATGCTCGTGTTGATTGTTATCTAATCTCTTGAATCTTGACATTCAGTGTAAAGGGATTGACACAGAATTTGGCCACAGCGAGGAGTAATTCACCTGCTAAGAAAGATGCTACCCATGAGGAAGCAGCGCTGTGCACTGAAAAGATTATTGCTTGATTAGTGCTTGATTATTTCCCTCTCCCTCAGAGTGCAAGCACCGCAAAGATCACTATGGCAAGCGAATTGTGAGGCACAGATTAACACCTCTCTGAAGCTTTCTCTTTTTTCTTGCCACAGAAAACTGCCCTCAGGTGATAAGGCCTTTCCTGCTACCAGAGATTTGGCTTACTTCAGGTTTGGGATGAGGTGAGGAAACAGCATAACTGTCAAAGCAAATACATCCCAGTCAGTTAAGACCCTCACTCTGCTTATTCTCAAAGGTACAGATAGACCACAGTCATCAGTTTCACATGCACTGAAACAGAAAGTGTTTAAATAGGAGTTGCAGTCTTAATATTTCATAGATCTGGGTCAGAAGGATCATCTTAGGTCCCCAAAGATTATGTCCATGCTGGAAAATGAAAAGAATCAGGTGTGTTGGAGCAGACACCCATCCTGCCCTACTGAGGATACGTGCCCTGGCACAGTCCCAGCATTTTCCAGCCAGCATCCTCCAGGCCAAGCCCAGACAGAGTGCAGCAGGAAGCATGGACACCTCTTAGCTCCTCCACACTTCCTACATAGCTAATATTTAAAGATGCTTTATTTGCAAAGGGGCTCCAAAGGTTAAATTACTTATCTTGAGGTTGAGCTCTCCTGAATTTCTATTGCATCCCAATGCAAAGAAGAATCATAGAATAGAATCACAGAGGTTTTTTTAGGTTGGAAAAGCTCATCAAGTTTCCCCAGCACTGCCAAAGCCACCACTAACCCTTGTCCCCAGGTGCCACATCCACTTGTCTTTTAAATCCCTCCAGGGATGGGGACTCCAACACTGCCCAGGGCAGCCTGTGCCAGGGCTGGACCACTGTTTCAATGAAGAAATTTCTTCCATAATATCCAATCTAAACCTCCCTTCTTGAGGCCGTTTCCTCAAAGCAAAATAAAACAGCTTCACAGTGTCCCTGTGCATTCCATCAGCGGGAACTCTTTCACACCTGACTGTTTGCAAGTGCGACCTCCTGGTCCAGCACAGGCTGGGGTTTAGCTCCTGCTGCCCAAGCTTTTCTTGGCATCAGGGACAAGGATGTCTCTGGCACACACACAACAGGACACAGCAGCACTGAAGCCCTGCCTTTTGCTGGGCACAGCAATGCTCGCCTGGGGGGTAGAAGGAGAGACGAAGAGGGAGGGGGAACACGAGCAACTCTGCAACCTCGTGGTTCTGGGCACCACACAGGGGTATCACTGAAGAAGGAGACCAGCAAGAGTCAGCCAAAGGGAGGCTGAAGGGGCAAGGTTGTGACAGAGGAGCTCATATCACTTGCTGTGCTGTGGCAAGAGCCTCAGAGACTGGGGCAACAAGATCCAGCCTGAAGCCGGAAGGAATCCAGCCAACAGCACCAGTATTTCAACCTGCCCTAGAGAGCAATGCAGCCTGAAAGCTGGCCTCAGATATGAGGCGTATTCACAGAGTAATAGAATCATCATTTAGGTTGTAAAAGACCTTTAAGATCACTGGCATAAGGAGGATTTCTCACCACAAATTCAGACACTTAGAAGGGAGCAACAAAAGCAGTGCTGCAGTATCACCTGTGAGGGAAAATACAGCTCAGCTGTGCTTGAAACACTGGAGCAATCGCTTCCACTTTTAGGCCTGGTGATGTCAACGATATCAATTTTTTAAGTAAAATAAAATTACATGTGCACTTGATTGCAAAATTCCAAGTTCAAACCAAAAACTGTTCTGAGAAATCTCTTCTTTCCTTTTGCCTCTCATGAGAAAGTATAGAATATGAAATGGAATGGAGCTATGGGGCTTAGGAAACTGACAAACTACAAATCCCCTCACTTCAGTTTAAATGTTCTTGGATTGGTCATCAGTTTAATCGGATAAGGGTGAGATCAGTGGGAGGTTAAGGATCAGATTGGTTAATTAGTGCACTTGGAGAAATAATTCTAGGAAACGCGTGCCCCTGGAATGGTGCACTGGGAAGGAAAAGAGGGAATTTTTTTTCCCAGTGGAATTTTCCAGCAAACAATCCTGGTGCCTCAGTCACAAAGCAGCTGTAAAACACATTGTGGTATATAGATTTGGGGGGGGGGGGGGAATGTGATACTCTATAAGGGAGTGCAAGTCCAGAGAAGGCCAAGGAGATACTCCAAGGGCAAGAACACCTCTTCAGTGGAGACAGGCTGTGAGAGCTGGGGTTGTTCAGCCTGGAGAAGAAAAGGCTCCAGGGAGAACTGAGAGCCTCTGCCACTGCCTAAAGGGGCTCCAGGAGAGCTGGAGAGGGACTTAGGACAAGGGTCTGCAGGGACAGGACAAGGGGGAATGGTTCCACAATGACAGGGGGAAGGTTTAGATTTGATGTTGGGAAGAAATTCCCGGCTGTGAGGGTGGTGAGGCCCTGGCACAGATTGTCCAGAGAAGCTGTGGCTGCCCCTGTATCCCTGGAAGTGTCCAAGGCTAAGCTGGACAGGGCCTGGAGCAACTTGGTCTGGTGGAAGGTGTCCCTGCCCATGGCAAGGGGTTGGAATAGAGTGAGTTTTGAAGTCCCTCCAGCCCAAACCATTCTATTATAGATTTGTTTGTGTTGAGATACTAAAACACAAACAGGTCTCTCAGCAAGTAGCAAAGGGGCATCTGTCTTAGACCTCTTCACTGGTGGTCTATAGAAATGCTGTCACCTCATCTGCCAAGCCCTTGTGAACTGGTCATTCACCTCATTAGCCAACCTGATATTAATCACTTTTTCTGTGGGCAAAAAAGATAGATAAGGTTTTGTTAGTGATGGCAAAGAGGTCACATAAGTAGTAGCTTGTGTTGCACACACGCACACATCTCTCTCCCCATGAACCTTCTTTTGTCTGTGGAACAATAAGAAAACTTCCTGTATCTGGAATTGTGACATATTTTTTTGCTATGCATTCCCAGCCCATCCCCATCTTCCATTTTGCTCTGTTGTTTTCATCTACTCACATGACAGAGAACATCTGAGACAAGTGGCAGCATCTGACAGCAAATGCAGGATCCTTGGCCACGTTCTGCTGTCTGGAATGTCCTGGCTTTACTCCCAGCCAGAGAGTTCATGCACTCCCTGCAGGCAACGCAGCAGTTTTCACCTGGATATAAGGATCCAGACTGATAATCTCCTCGGCACATTTCTCCAGTTCACTTCAGCATAACCCAACAAATCACTTACCTTGAACTTACCCTTATCCAAACTGTGTGAGGTGGCTCAGCTCTACCTACATATAAAATATCTTAAAGTACAAATTCTCCCTCCCTGGAAGGAGTGTGGTGGTGGCCTAGCAACAACAGGCACTTCTTTGTAGCTTTTCTGCAGGGCCCTCTGAGCAGCGAGCTGCATAATAAACTCAAGTTTTATCCAAGAAACAAACCAAATAAAAAGCCCCCTAGAGAGTATTGAATTTCTGTTCTTTCCCTTTTTGGCTATCCCACCACAATGGCTCTTTAAGCCATCACACCCTTTTCCCATTTCCCCAGTCCTGATTTGTTTGCAGTGTGTTGGTGGCGGTGGACATGGTCACTGACCCCTCTGGGAGAGCATTCTGGCTTCTCCAGCAGCACTAAACACTTCAGATTCACTAATGCTTAAAATTCCTTAGCCACAACACCCTAGCAGAGCGTATTCTGGGTCTCCTTGCACCCATGTTCCTGCCACAGTGTCCACCCATCCCATGAGCAGGATGCTCGCCAGAGTTCACTCAACCCCAGCTGCCCTCAGCAGCTCACTGGAAAGTACATGCCATTCATTTCTCTCCTGGAACACCTAAAAGCATAGGATTACATCTCTGAGGGGTGGAGAATGATGAAACATATGTAACCTGGCAAAAGATTCTGTAGCACCAGAGGCTCGATCCATCCAGATACAGGATCAGCACTCCCAAAGAGGTAAGAAAGGAAACAAAACTATTGAGGCATTCAGAAAAGGTTCCATGCAGGCAGATCACATGACATTTGATCACCTCTCAGTCACACAATATAGAAGACACTGTTAAATTACATTAATTTAACTGGGAAAAAAAAATTAATAATTAAAAAAAAAAAGGATTTGGGGAAGAAAGGATGCATGCAGCAGTACATCAGAAAGAGCTGTCCATCCAAAATGTAGCAGGGATTATAAGGAGAGATAAGGGGACATGAGATTACAAACAGACAAAACATGGATGATACTGTTTGGGGATGAATTTGCCATGTTCTAGTTTTTCGTTTCACTAAGGCAAAGCTGAAAGATGATACAAGGCATAGACAGAGGAAGTGGCTTTTTGAAAGGGCAAATGCCCCATAACATAGGAAATTATACGAGTTTGAAATGGCCTCAGTCTGCACCAGTGGGGGTTCAGATCGGATGCTGGGACAAATTTCTTCACAGAAAGGGTGGTCAGACGTGTGTCCAAAAGGTGTCTAAAATGCATGTGGCATGTGGGGACCTGGTTTAGGGGTGAACTCGGTGCTGGGTTAACTGTTGAACTTGATGATCTTGGACATCTCTTCCAACCTTAAGGATTCTATGATTTTATGTCGTGAATTGAAAAGTCCTGCTGGGGAGCAAGAGCAGAATAGCAGAAACAGAGCAGAAAAGGAGGTCTGTGCTTACCCCTTAGGTGTTTGCAGATGTGCTAAAGACAAGACCTGTCACAGAAATAAGTTATATCCAACATGTCTGAGAAGCTGGCTTTCCCCACTGAATATCAAAGGCTTTCTTTCTTTATCACAAAAGTGTTTATTGTGGCATATTTTACCTGCAGTGAAGATTCCAAAAGAGTATCTTTCCCCTAACACGTACCTCCTGAAAGCAGAAGTTGTCTCTCATCCTCAGCACAAGCAGGTGCCAAAGGAAGAATCACACAGGAGGGGAATTACACAATTAGGCTGCATAGCTCCAGCCTAAACTCTGCTACAGCTCTACAGAGTGGTCCTTAGCAGCAAATCAAGCCATCCATCAGCTCCTTTCCAGCAGAGCTGGAAACCACAGCTCTAAGCACTTCACTGCCTCCCAGGGCAGCAGTTCTGCAAGGGATCCACAGGGCTCCCAGAGAGGCAAAATCAGGGCCACCCTTCAAGCTGGAGCACATGGCAGGCCAATGGATTTTGGAGCCCAGATGGCTGAGGAGGAATGCCCACAAGAATGCCATGCAGGGAAGTCACACTGTCGGTACAACAATCCTTCTCCCAAAGGAAGCTGACAACCTGTATGCTGCAGATTCAGGCAATAAATCTGAGGAGGTAACAGAAGCCCCATTTGTGACGTGACTGATAATCATGCCAGCAACTTTTGCACATTCCTTTGTTCCACTGTCCTCCCAAAGAGTGAAGGCTATTTGTTAAGACTTGCAGAAATGTGTGGGTTTAGATGGAGCTGTGAGCAAACAACAAAACAAATGCACCCAAACAGTCTGACTTCAGGCACGTGGGGCTGTTCTTGTGCTCCTCAAGTGCAGATTTAACATAACCTGATTTCCCCTGGTCATGGGAGAGGTAACCACAAACATGTACTGGAGAAGACAGCTGCCTACAGACATGTCACAAAGCCATTCAAGATTTAAGTTCTTCTGGGAGCTTATCCAAAATCATTCAGAAGATAACTAAGAATTGTTTATATACTCAGAGAAGAAAGGTCAAAGCCCTGATTACTCAAAATAATCAAGCCTGACAGGTAAAGGAGTGATTGCACCTCAGAGGATGCACATTGTCTGTTCTCCCTCCCCTTGCTAAATCACAGGCTAATCTTTCCACAATATGATTATCTGCTTTGTGTCCGCAAGAACTTGTCTCTGTTTCATCAACATGGACTTAATCAAAAGTTCTCTGCGGCACAACACTGGCACAGGTTGCCCAGAGAAGGCTGCCCCATCCCTGGAAGTGTTCAAGACCAGCTTGGATGGGGCTTGGAGAAACCAGGCCTTTTGGGAAGTGTCCCTGCCCTTGGAAGGATGGTTGTAACTAGATGAGCTCTAAAGGCCCTTCCAACCCAAACTATTTCATCATTCTATGACCTGCATCCTACTCCTGAAAAGCCTGCCTGTGGATGGCCTTAGTCACCCAGCTCCTCAGTGGAAAGAGAAACCTCCTTGCCCCTCTTACCCACTGGGAACTACAACATGGGCAGTTCAGGGTCATGTATTTTTAACTCTTTGCATACGTAAGGACGTGCTGCGACAAGGCAGCGTGGTTTTCAAACACACCAAGATAAGCTCACAGCTCACCCAAGGGATTGTGATTACCTTCAGGGCCTGCAGATCCTCTCTAATTAAATGCATGAAGGTCTCTGAGGATGAGAGACCTCTCTTTCTCACATGAGCAGCAAGGTTTTGTGAGAAACCCACCTGCCCTGTCTGCCTGGAAGTGCCATAAACTGCTCATTCTGCTCGTCATGGACACTCCTAACCACCACATTCCCTTCAGCACCTGCTCTACCTGATCCCAGCTTTAGACCACCAGTATTTTAGTTACCCTGTAGTGTGGCCAAATTTCAGCATGCTGATGCCCTGGCTCCACCCCACCGTGCTTTAAGGCAATCCATCCCTTCATAAAAGGGACCATGACCAAAGATCACAAGCCATAAAGGGGATTCAGGATCAGAAAGCAGAGAAATGATTGTATGGAAAGGGCAGGCACCGATTTCTTCTCTCTGGTGACCAGTGACTGGACCCGAGGGAATGGCAGGGAGCTGTGTCAGGGGACACAGGTTGGGTACTGGGAAAAGGTTCTTCCCCCAGAGGGTGGTTGGGCACTGAACAGGCTCCCCAGGGCAGTGGTCACAGCTGACCAGGCTGACAGAGCTCAAGGAGAGTTTGGACAACACCCTCAGGGACAGGGTGGGATTATTGGGGTGCAGGGCCAGCAGTTGGACTGGATGATCCTTGTGGACCCTTCCAAATGCAGGATATTCTCTAACCCAATGGAACATCCACCTCACAGAAGGGCCATCCTCCCCTCATCTGCTGATCCTTGGCACTGCAAGCATCACCTTTGCCTGAACCCAAAATGCATCTCTTCTCCACCCCAGGTTCCCACAGTGCTTCCTCAGCTTCCCCCACTTCCCAGCTTCCACTTGGCCACCTCTGTGCCAAGCATCTTCCCTCCTCCAGTGCAAAGCTCCACTTTCCAATCCTGCCTGGACAGGAACGCTGAGCTTTCAACAAGGTCCTCCTGCCAGTGATCCAGCAGCCACGTGCACACACAGTTGTGAGTAGGGAGCATTAAGGAATTTAAATTGTATATTGTTTGCTCCAACCCCTCACGAGGTGAGAGCTGAGGCGAACAATGCGCTCCCCGTAGCACTTCTCCGCGTTATCAGCCTCAGATCTTAATCCCAGGAGTCAGTGCCATAATCCATCACTTTTAATGAGAGTGAGCTCCCCTAGGCAGGGCCGTTATCTCACTCGGTATCTGTAGGGACAGATGAGGTTGTGGCAGTGGTGCAATTAAGTAAAGGTTACACTGGCCTGAAAGGGTTAGCACTGGCTCTTTGGGAACACTTCTGTGTTATCAGAGACCAGAGCAAGCAAAAGTGAAAAAAAAAAAAAAAAGAAAAAAAAAGAAAAAAAAGTTGGCTTCAAACTGGCAGAGAGTAGGTTTAGATCAGGTATTAGGGGAAAATTCTTTTCTGTGAGGATGGTGAGGCCCTGGCGCAGGTTGCCAAGCGAAGCTGTGGCTGCCCCATTCCTTGAGGTGTCCGGCCATGTTGGACAGGGCTTGGAGCAACTTGGGATAGTGGAAAGTACTACCCCCATGGCAGGGAGACTGGAATGAGATGATCTTTAACATCCTTACCCAACCCAAACCATTCTCTGATTCCATAAATGCATTTACATACTACAATTCACATGTTAATCCTTGCACTTCCATTGCTGGAACTTTCCAATCCAGCAGGTCCCAGTACCAACAACACAGAAACAGAAACAGCTGGCTTTGGGCATCTACCCACATTTTTCCATCTATTGCCACTAAATGTTTTGTTTTCCACCAGAAATGTTTCCTGAGGTTAAGGAAAAGAGTAGTTACACTGATTCTGATTTCGTTTTGGTCTGTCCTGTGTAGCAAACCAAACTCTTGGAAGAACAAGTAAAATTTAACAGCAACAAAATCTGACCATCAACCTGCCTGCTGGAGAACCTCTGACACAGAGCAAAAATGAGTCCTTTCCTTGGCTCTCCCAGGGGTAGGTCACTCCATCAGGGCAAGGGAAGCTGCTCCTTCATCTCATCTAATTCCTGTCCCAGGAAGAAAGGAGCTGATCATGCACTGAGAGGCTCTGCCAAGAATTCAAGGAAAGGTCTCACGTTTCAATAGTACCTACACCTTCATACAGGTCATGAGGTACCTACAAAAATTAGTTGCAGAGGTCCCCTTAAAGGCACAAGTGTCTACCATGCCCTTGAAATACACTTGCCTCTGCCTACGACCCAGCTGCAGATTTAACTGCAACACAGACAAAATCCTCGGACAACCAGGGCAAGGCTGTCAAAGAATATTGCCTCTGGACACAGTTCACTGGGAGGAGTGATCACTCATCCTTGCCTCGTTTGTTATCTCAACAGCTTGGCTTCAGGTCTGCAACTCGCCTCTCCTCCCACGCCTGGCCAGCACAGGGGGCTGCAGGAGCTGCGCCTCTTCCTCACCCTTCCACACATGGGAACCCAGCACCCAGGTCAAATCCAAGTTTTGGAGTCAAGATCAGGAGCAAATAGATGAGCACAATTCACGCTATGCCAGAGACTGCATAGCAGCTCAGATTAGCTGGTGCAGTGGTCTCCTCCAGCCCTTCAAGCCGTCAGTTTCGAACACGTGTTGGGCCGTGTTTGAGAGCAAACTCGGTGGTGAGGTACCCTTGCAGGATGGAAAACCTGTGGCTGATGCATACAGATGCTGAGGAGCAGTCAACAAAAGCACTTCTGGGTACAGAGGCTGGGTACAGGATCTCAGTCAAGGCAGGGTGAGAATGGAGAGTTATTATCCAGAGGCACATCTAGAGAGTTGCCACATTCATCACCACAGTTCTCAGTCTAAAAGTGCTTTTGAATCTATTTAAACTCTGAGAGACAGCACAGAGGTGGTGACCAGAGCTCAGCCCTTTCACCAGCCCCACAGCTTCACTGGCCAAGAGTGTTCTCTCAAGGAAAAGTTCAGGATGTGCTTCAGATGTCATGTGGCCTGATGGATAGAACCAGCCCACACTCCTTCCCAAGGGTGCAGTTCTCAAACCAGAGAAGGGCTATGAAATCTACAGCCAGAGGAGCATAAAACTCTTAAATCACCATCTGTGCCCATTCAGCAGGGAAAGACAGAGCACATAAATCTCCACAGGCTCCCTTTTAGTAAGAAGGATAGGCAGGGACTTCTTTTCTGGTGGCATTTCAAGTGCCTTTAATCAGACACGTCATTTGGATTAGTCTAAAAGGATGTTTAGTGTCTGTGTCTTGCCAGCTGGCTCACCTTCCTGTTAAGGCTAATCCCAGCATCACATAGAGACCAGACCAGACCTTCAGGGCTCGTTTGAATGACAGAGTGACCAGGGTAGGAGAGGACACTCGGTGGCTGGGTTCAGTCCTAAAACATTCCACTGCTGTCATCAAGCAAGTATCCCCTCTGAGTCAAAGGTCTCTTAGGGTTCCCACAACAATGAATGGCCACATCAGGACTGTCAGGGCAAATCAGTGATTAAATCAGGTGTCTCTCACACTGTTGGTTGGGCTTGGGACAAAGACCAGTGCTGGGGTGGGACAATCCCATTCTGCAAGCTTGTAGTAAACAGCTGCCTGATCCCAAGCTCTGGTGCTGCCTGGAGGAGGTGAGTAACAGCAGTGGGTCATCCTCTCAATGGCTTTGACTTACCTTGGTATGGGCAAAAGGGAAAACATCCCATCACTGCCTGCCTGCAGGTGTTCCCAACATAGTTCTTCATAGCAAATGATTTGAACAGGCAGCAGCAGGGACAGAAATGCACAGGTCTGGGAAGTCAGGTCTGTTCTCCACGTCAGTGCACTGTGATGTGACTGCAGAGGTTAAGATCGCATTTCAGGGGAAATTTCTTGACCAAAAGGTCTGCCCAGCCCAGGCAGAGGCTGCCCAGGGCACTGGTGGAGTCCCCATTCCTGAGGGGTTTAAAAGCTGTGTGGATGCGGCACAAACAACTTACAAACACTTCCTAAGTCTTCTTAGATCCACTGTGTTCTGCCTATAATACAAGCTGTGCTTTTCAAACCATAATTACCCACTAGAAGAACATTTCCCAAATAATCCATTTAATTTTCTGTAGCTGAAGTTCAACAGAGGCAACAAGGGCTCACCAGAACCCCCCTTCTTGCTCCACAGATTTCACCCACACAGCTTTGGCAAAGGGGACAGCTCCAGACCCTGGAGCAGTGATATGAAAGGCAGGAGGACTTCCCAGGTCAGGAGCATTTGTAAAGGGGCTGAGCAAACACCACAGGCAAGCGGCTGAGCCTGTGGACTTTCAAAGTGGATCAGGAGGAGCCTGACACAGTCGCGACTGTGTTCTGCAGCAACACTCATCGCCAGGAAGCAGGATCAGTGTCACCTGCAATAATGGTGCCTGGCTTTGATACTCTCCATCCCTCCCACCCCTTCCACTTTCCTTGCACTGCAGGTTTTTCTGTTGCTGTTTTTCTCCTTCCAGCTTGGTGAGGATGAAGTGGACACATGCCCATGAAGATGGGCAGCCCACGGCAGCTCCCCGAGAAGGGGAGCACAGCTCCACTTTCTCCTGCTCAACTGACAGAGACCAGACAGAGGGAAAACTCCTCTGGCCTCCCAGCTTGCCCTCCCAGCACTTCCCAGAGCCAACCCCTTCAGGGAATAGAGCCAGATGTGAGAAAACACAAGGGTTTTGTGCCGAACATGTGCAGGTTGGCACACGCAAAGGGCTGGGGAGGACTCACACGTGCTGCTGAAGTAATTGAAGTAGAAAACTCTGGAGCTGATATTAAGGCCTAAAGGGAGGGAGGGGGAACAGTTGTCTTCACTCTGGTCACTGATTAAGTGGCTGCATCGCCAGCACGGACACAGCCACACGTAAAACTCGTCGTTTCGATCCTCAGTGACAAACCAGGGACCAGGAGGGATGAGCTGTGCCGTGCTCATCTCCAGCCACGTGCTGCAACCTGGGTGCAGGTCATCACTGGCTAATCAGGGTTGGAAAAGCCCTCTAAGATCATGGAGTCCAGCTGTTCTCCAGCACACATCAAGCCATGTCCCCAAGTGCCACATCCACAGGGCTTTTAAATCCTTCCAGGGATGGGGTCTCTACCACTGCCCTGGGCAGCTGTGCCAGGGCTGGACAGACCTTTTGATCAAGAACTTTTCCCTAATGTCTAATCTAAACCTCCCGTCATGCAACTTAAGGCATTTCCTCCCATCCTGTTGGCTTATTACTGGCGAAAAGAAACTGAGTCTCCCCCCCCCGCCTGATGTCACAGAGTCTGTGGATTGTATTGCCACAGATGGTCTTGTTTACAAAATTTTTTGGCTGATTCAAATAGGTAGTAAATATTTTCAGCTATACATTATCAACTCTGTATTTTAAACATTAAAATGCTTCATTTCAAATATCCATCGCATGGTCCAAGAAGAAAATCAATCCACAGACAAAATTCAAAGGATTTGTACTTCTGCATTGATTTACCGGGTATTTTTCTAGATGCTGGAGTCAAATATTAGAGAGGAAGAGGTTCATACTAAGTGTTAACTGCAGCTATTCTTTACATTAATCATTTATGCTTCACTGTAACAAGATGTTTTTAGCATGGATTTCACTTTAATCTTTTACTTCAATCCACTAAGTCCCACGGGGCCAAGAGTGGTGAAATGCTTAAAAAGAGTCACAACACCTAAAACTTTACATCACAAACAGACGAAATCAAACAGCATATGGAGGAAGAAGAAGGGGAAGATACACAGAAAAGGCACATATCACAGAGGGGATAAGGATACAGGTCTAGTATTTGCTGTTTCAACCACCCATAGCCTCAGGTTTCCCCGCTGCTGATGGCATGAATTATGTTTTACAGCTCGTAAGGACAGTTTGCAAAGTAATTAGACCCCAGGTCCTGATGGTCCTGCTCAAGGACGGCATGCACAGGGCTTTACGTCTTTATTTGAGGTAACACCACCCTTGCCTGAATAGCAACCATAAAAAACATCTGGGTACTCTCAGAGCCTCTTCCTAAACGTCTAGGAAAAAAAAAAAAAGAAATCCTTTCCTTCACAAACACTCCAACCAGGACAAAGGGCTCAGAAAGCAGCAAACGCACTTCACGCCACCAAATGTCAAAGTCCCTCTTCTGGGAGATTTTGCCCAATTTAAGAGGGGAACACAGGAGGAGAGTTTCAAGGGAAAGGGGTGAGAAGCAAAGGGGAGCCCTGGCATCCCTGCTGGGGGGAAGGCGCTGGATCCTGGCACAGGGAAAGTGGCAGCAGCATCTTGCGCTGGCTCTGGGAGCCCTCCAGTGGCTGCGAGCCCACCGCTGCCTTCAGCGGGAATCGGGGAATTGTTTGGAATGCGAGGGACCTCAAAGCTCGTCTCGTTCCAACCCCCTCCCATGGGCAGGGACACCTTCGTCTAGTCCGGGGTTTGCTCCAAGCCCCGTCCAACCTGGCCGTGAATCCTGGGGGTGCTGCTGTCCCTGTCCCCACCCAGGAGATTAATCAGGCACACATCAGCCTTCCCTGGCCTGAGGCAAGGGAAGCAAACCTCAAGCCAAAGGCAGACAGGGAATACCCGCCCCCAAAGGTTAAATTTAACCAAATCATGGGATCACCATATGGGAGATGATGTAAGGGGAGCACGGTCAGCTCTCCACAAGCCCCCCAAATTCTGCAGATTAGCAAACTGCGCAGTAAACTGAGGGAAAAGCTAAAGCCAGAAAGAAGGAAGCGAGCATTTGCACAAGGATGCTGGGCAAAAGCTGGAATTCAGCTTGTTTCAAACACAGGTTAACAACAGGCAAGGAATGATTCATAAGTCATCAGGGTCATGTGGGTCTGGACAGAGCGGGGTCACAGGGGGCACCAGCAGTCACCCACCACTGAACCCTGGCACGAGTACTCAGATGGTTTCAAAAAAAGTGTGTTTTGGGGTGGTTTTTTTGTGTGGTTTTTTTTGTTGTTTTTTGTGGGTTTTTTTGTTTTTGTTTTTGTTTTTTTTTTGTTTTTGTTTTTGTTTTTGTTTTGTTTTTACAATAACAAGTGAGCACAAAGGGTAAAGCACAGTTGGCTTGCAGGCTCCAGGTTCAGGAGGAGGAACTGCCTCAAACCAGGAGAGAAAGGGTCTTGCTTGGCAGCCTTTCAGGCAGATTGCAAGCGTTTCCTCCAGACTGGTGAGTTGGTAGCACTGGAAAGTGGTTCCCTCCTGCCCCATCATACACCTGGTGTGGGTGTTTGCAGCCCCAACCCTCAAATGCCTTCCTTCAGCTGGAAAATCGTTATGCCCTGATTCCCTCTGGTGTAATTTTCATATGACTGACCACAGAACTATTAATATCTGAACCCAGAGCTAGTTCAGCTAAACAGCTCACTCCCTCCAAGGACAGGAAAACCACAACTTCTTCTAGCCCTGGAAAAACCTTTTGTGCCTGCAAGGCCATCAGCTCAGATGTAATGAGGCAGCTCTGGTTTGCTGATGCACCTGAGGGGAGAAGGTCAACCAGCATGAGAGAGTTTGGCTTGGTTCTCCTGTGTCTCCTTCGCATCTCCAGGAAGGGTGAGTCCTGAGTTTTGCTGAGATGATTGCTACCAACCCCTGTCTGATCAGGGCTTCTCCCCTCGCTCTAGACAAAGTGCCAGGGGCATTGCCTGATGCAACAAACTCTCTAAGGATTGCACCATCCACCACGCTGCTTAAAAGGACCGTGAAATTCCAGGTGCATCTGAGAACACTGGAAAAAAAACTCAGACTTGGCTTAGCAGTTGTCAGAGAGGTCTTTGGGTTGGGTTGGGATGGGGAGGGAGGGGGTGGCTTGCGTCGTTTTTTGGGTTTTGGTGAGGTAGATGCAGCATTTCCATCTCCACCCAGAAGTGCTGCCTCGCATTCCTGGGAGGTGTTATGCAAGAGACACAATTTTCTCCAGTTCCACTGATCACTTAAGCTCACATTTAACTCCAATATGCGTTTAAATTCCATTAAACTCGACAGGATTTGCTTAGATACAATGTCAAACAGCACTTGCTTTTGTCTTCACAACCTTTCCATAGACAACCAGCAGGTTCTCTGACCTGACAACTCCTTTTGGTTATCACCTTCTGTAAGGTGTGGGGGCTATTTGCCCGTGACCTTCTCTCTCTCTGTTACAAAGCTTCAGTTCCAGGAACAAATGGAGGCTGGATTCTCTCTCTCTGTTACAAAGCTTCAGTTCCAGGAACAAATGGAGGCTGGATATTAGCAAAATAAATAATGGAAGACCTGAAGTTTTAAGGTTAAGGGTAAATTGTACACAGAATGCTGACAACTCCCTCCACTCATAACTAGGCAAACTGTGTTTCCATGGAAATGGGTGGAGCTGGTAACATTAGAAGCACTTATTTTTAACGTTATTTTTCATCTGGAAGGCAAGGGGAAGCTTATGTGCTAAAAAAAAAAAATAAAGTGTTCTTTGCTAAAGATTTAAAACAACAAAACCGTCAAAGAGGTGGCACAGCAAAAGCAAGTCAGGTACTCAAAGGCACATGATCTGCAGTTCTCAAGAAGTAAAGGTTACAGTGGCACGCTGTAAAATAACTAGAACAAGGACAAATAAACTGGAAAACAATAGCAATTTCTGTTTTCACTGCCAGGTCCTTGTGCTTAAAGTCCATGAGCTTCCTGAAGCTCCTGCAGTCCTGTAGCCTTGTGTATGAGATTACCTGGGCAGGAAAAAGGTGCCCATATTGTTGAATGACAGGGCAGCCTGACTCCAGATCTCAGTAATCAAAATACTGGCTTGGAGCTGATTCCAGGTAAATAAACGAACAGCAGAGAACCAGCCCTGGGATGGCCTTTGTCCATTGTGCAGTGCACAATAGATTAATACAAGCTGCACTGCCCCTGATGTATTTGTCAAGTGCTGTGGACAACAGACACGGGAACAAAAAACAAATCTTATCTTTGAGTCTACAGGATTAATCTGACAGCTGAATGCCCACAAAACGTGGTGAAGCCAGCTAGACCAGGGCTGGAATTCCTTGCAGGGCATCTTTACATTTTGTGGGTATTCTCAGCCACTGAGGGGAAAGCTGATTTAATGAAGCCATCAAGTCAGTTTTATAAGACAGGAACATCGACACAGATGTTTCTGAGACCACAATCTGCAGCTACAGCTGTTGATTCTAGCAGGACAGTGGGTAGACAGACATACCTATATATTAAACTAAAAGAGGGGAGATTTAGATCGGATATTAGGAATATAAATTCTTCCCTGTGAGGCTGATGAGGCCCTGACACTGATTGCCCAGAGGAGCTGTGGCTGCTCCATCCCTACAAGCATCCAAGGCCACCTTGGACGGGGCTTGGAGCAACCTGGGACAGTGGAAAGTGACCCTGCCCACGGCAGGGGGTTAGAACAAGGTGATCCCCTCCAACACAAACCGTTCTGTGATTCCATGATCTCCCCTTGCTCCCAGGTGTGCAGTCCAACAGCTGGTCCGTCCACGTCCCGTCTGATGTTACTGGTGAGCTTGGGAAGATGGCCATCCTGCCCTGCACCTTCACACACCCCTACAAGGCCTTTGACCGGACCCTCACTGCCATCTGGAGGATCAAGGAGCCTTACAACGGCACCATAGTGTTCAAGTGCGTGAGCCAGAGCACCAGCGAGCTCTGTAAGACTGCCATCAGCTACAAGAACAAGTACAAACTGCTGGGCAACCCCCGGCACAAGGACCTCTCCATCAGGATTGACAACCTGACCTGGAGCGACAGCGACAGATACTTCTGCAGGGTGGAGCTGGCCGGAGATATCCACGACAAGTATGAAAGCAGGAGTGGGATAAAGCTGCACCTGATTGGTAAGGGGGCACGAGAAGCACAGGAGGCAAAGCCTTCCTGTAGGAAAATGAGAGCCACAAGGTGTGGAAACTGATGAGACGGTAACAGGGGTTTACCTGCGGCGGTTTTCCAAATGGTTGGCTCTTCTGGCTCTGTGGATAGTGTAGAACATTTGGGCAGGGCATATTCACTGTCTTCCTCAGTCTTCCAGTGTGAGGCAATGAACACAATGAAGGGGAGGGAATAGGAACAGAACTGGTAAGGAAATAGCAAGGCTCTGGCAGCTGGGGTAACAGCTCACCAAAACCTGGGCATCCCACTTTGGATGCAGGAAACAGTAAGTACAAACAGCCTGGAAAAAAACAAACAGCCTGAAAAAAACCAAACAGCCTGAAAAAAACCAAACAGCCTGAAAAAAACAGCTCAGAGCAACAAATGTCAGATGCTAATCCCACTTCCCAGGGTGAGCTGGGATCACAGATCAAGGGAGAGCTGTGAGACCCAGGTGGCCTCGGAAACTGACTCAGATCTTACTCATGTCATGAAGTTGGATGGTTCTGCTTGTTAGGGGGAACCTCCTTACGCCTGCTGTGCACTGTGGGCATCCAGATGGACCTGAGGTTGAGCTTGGTTACTTTTTGGGAAGTTCTGCACAGGCAAGGCTCTCCTTCCCTTGGAGCAGCTCCTAAACACCCATACACATCATGACCAGGGCAGGATGGCAGCAAGACCTGTCTCTCATGGGCTGTCTGGACTTTACCACCAGAGGAATGATAACACACACAGATACAGCACCCAGGCTTGGGAATGGACCCTGACAGTATGACTGGGAGGGGCCAATTAATGCTTAAAAGGTTAATTTAGACACCAAAGCACACAGACACATGGCACACCACCTGAAACTCCTCTTGCATTATATAGACAAGGGGGAAGATGTGCTGTAGGTGGTTGCAAAAGATATTTTTGTTGTTTAGCCTGTAAAAAAAAAAAAAATTAACTTCTGCCCTTCCTCTGTGAGGGCAATCATGCAGCTCCATTCACTTTTCACAACATCTTTAGGAACCAGATGCACTAAATGGGTCAGGAGAGCCAAGAGGAGAGCATTGATGGGTAAGACAAGCTTGGTCTCAGCAGCTACACACCCTTAGCAGACTAGACTGACAGTGACATGTTCAACAGCACATCTCTTGACATTTTGCATCCCTGAAATGGTCTTTACCAACTGATCTTGACAAAATTGATATTTAAATGTTCATTAAGTCACGCATCCCATATGCTACAAATACAGAATATGAAAGTAGTGGCCCCATCTTGGTGTGGGAATGTTTCCCAAAAGCAGCCAGGAGCCTACACTGGCTGTTGGTTGGTCACAGAATCACATCCATGTGGAGGTCAGGGACCAAGGGAACAGCCAAGAGAGGCTTGTGGAGAGCACCATGGTTGCCACGTCCTTGACCATGTGGAGATGCAGCGAGTCCAAAAAGGTCACCACCTGTGCCTGTGTGGTGGATGGCACTTCTCTGCCTTCTGCCATCGTGGAAGGTCACAACAGCTGGAGTTTACTGAAGCTCAGAAAACTGTGTGAGGTATTACAGGAATAAAACATAAACAGAGCATCCTTGCACCCACTCTTTGCTGGGTGAATTTCTTTGCTCCTCTATCCAGCAAAGGCAGGGTGAGGAAATCTGGGGGAAGAAGGTGGCAAGAAAAATAAGGAAGGAGAAGGCTGATCCCAGCATTCGTAGGATCATGGAATTGTCTGGGTTGAAGAGGATCTTTGAAGCTCATATTGTCCAAACTCCCTGCCATGGGCAGGGATATTTTCCACTAGCCCAGGTTGCCCCAAGCCCTGTCCAACTCAGCCTTCAATACTTCCAGGAATGGGGCACCCACAGCTTCTCTGGGCAACCACCATTTTAAAAAACTTCTCCCTTATATCCAGTCTAAATCTCCCCTCTTAAAAAACATCATGGCCATCACCCAACTTTACCCTGCCATGACACACTCGGGGTCCGCCAAGACCGAGAGCTCCTTCCAGGTGCCTCTCACCGTGCCTGCCTCTGCAGCCTGACACGCTCTCCCTCCCTCCCTCCCTCCCTCCCCTGTTGCCATTCCCACAGCTGCCCCCAGGATCATCAACATCACGGTCAGCTCCAAGGGGGATCACACGTTCCAGGCCCGCTGCACGGCCGAGGGGGAGCCAGCGCCCGCCCTGACCTGGACCGGGCCCCCCTACCCCAACCTCACCTCCACCAGCAGCGCGGGCCACCGGGTCACCAAGGAGCTGCAGTACCTGACCCACGACGGGAAATACACCTGCACCGCCGTCAACAGCCACGGCAGGGCTGAGGGGGCCGTCTACTTCTACAGACTCAAGGCCTCCGACAGCTCCTTCTTCATGGTCCTGGTCTTGGTGCCGCTGGGAGTCAAGGTGCTGGTTTTGCTGGCCATGCTGAGCTGCACTGTTTTCTCCAGAGAAGGTCAGTGTTGCGGCTTCCTGCCCAGGCACAGGGGCAGCAGATCAAGGGCAGGGGTTTATTTGGGTTTTGGTGGTTTTTTTTTTTCCCGAAGGATTTTATTATTTTCCACCCTAGGAGAAGGGCGTTTCCAGCAGGAAATCTAAGTACAAGTAAGAGGGAGCTCCCGGCTGGCTGGTCTCAGCCTGCTGACAGAAGGTCTCCTTTGGGAAGGGGCCTTGGAAAAGACAGGGGGAGCAGGAGTTTCCCTGCGTCCAAGGAGAAAGGTTAATAAGCTAACAGATGGGTGATTAGCAGAGAACCCACTGACTACACAACCAGATTTTCAATTCTTTTGTTTCCTTGGAGCAGGCTGATTACTACCTCTTCCCCTGCAGCCCACAGCCAAGATTTACCTTTGGTGCATCCCACACAGCAGTTTAATCCCCTGGGATGGGCATCCTCATTTTACAGACCACCCCCCTGTGCTTTCCCATCCCTGGTGAAATCCTACCTCCCAGCAACTCCAAGGCCATGAGAGCAGGGAATGAATGCCCAGCTTGCAGGAGATGTGAATCATCTCATGGACTGAGGGGTGAGACATCCCAAGAAGCCATTCCTGCTGTGTGGTGGCATGGGCAGGAGAGGACCAAGAGGGAGACAGGGTTCTGTCTCTCAGTCTGGACAAGAGGACATCACTGTGACTGATGTCACACTCATGGAAGCCACCACTTGAGCAGCAGAAGCTGTCAGACCAACCAAAAATGTTTCCCCCCTTACATTCCACTGTTTAATTCCCAAACCCATGAAGACAGCCACGTGCCTGACACCAGGTCTTCTCCCCAGTCATTGGAGTGTCCCAACCACCCTCCAGTGCAGCTTCCCAGCAGCTCTAGGTCAGTCCTGGCTCCCCAGACCACTCTGGCCTCATTCCTAACCCTCATCATCCTTCCCTTTCCACAGGTCCCTCCTCTGCTCCATCCAGCCTGGTCAGGTAAGGATGTCCTGCCTTCTACTCATGTTATCCCACACAGGGGGGAAATGGCAACAATGCAGCGTGTCTGAGGTCTTGGTAACAATTCTCTGGCCTGAGAGCAGGATCCTGGAACAAGGAGAGGGTTGGGCTGACGGCCAGGGGAGCCAGCATGAGGGAACAAGGTTTGGGCAGAGCTGAGAAGAGACCCCAGTGATGGGGGGACAAGGGACTGGGGCAGCAGCTTGGAGAGACCATGGCAAAGAGATGCTGCACCAGCAAATGACTGGAAATTGAGGTGTGCCATAAGCCCAGAGAATGGTTGGGAGGATGCAGTCAGGCATGCAAATAGGCTGGGAGAGCTGGGGGTGTTCAGCTGGAGAAGAGAAGGGCCCAGGGAGACCTAAGAGACCCTTCCAGTGCCTGAAGAGACTCCAGGAGAGCTGGAGAGGGACTTTGGACAAGGGATGGAGGAACAGGACAAGGGGGGATGGCTTCCCGCTGCCAGAGGGCAGGGTTAGATGGGATACTGGGAAGGAATTCTTCCCTGTGAGGGTGGTGAGGCCCTGGCCCAGGTTTCCCAGAGAAGCTGTGGCTGCCCCATCCCTGGAAGTGTTCAAGGCCAGGTTGGACAGGGATTGGAGCAACCTGGGATAGTGGAAGGTGCCCTTGCCCATGGCAGGGGCCAGAATGAGATAGTCTTTAACATCCTTCCAGCCCAAACCAGCCACATTAAACAGTGGACCCTCCACCCCAGGCTATGATAGGTGAGGGGACGGGGCCTGTGCTGACACCATGGAACAGAAACCTTCCGTTCCCTCTGGACCCCACTTTCTAATGGAGAAGAAAAAGTACCCACAACAAAACTGATGAGCTCAAGGGTGGAGGAAGGTATGGAGGTACCAAAGAGCCCACTTCAGAGCCAGGTCAGGTGTGACCTGATTCCTTGGCTGGCATCCACACCGTGCTCCCACAGACCCTTGGCATTTCCCATTCCCCAGCACAACACTGGTCTTGGACAGTACTGACAGTTGAGGTGGAAAGGGATGGAAAAAAATAAACTAAAAAAAAAAAACCCAAAACAGCCCTTAGTCTAACAGTAAAGAAGCTGAGGTCAGTATAGCTACATCTGCCTGGGGCTGCTCCCTTCCAGCCTGAGCTATCCCTTTGTGACATCTCCAACCTGAGTTATCCCAATGCAATGTCCCGTTCCCAACTTACTCCTACATGATGGCTCTTTCCTTCCCTCACCTTACCCAAGAACAAGGGCCACATCAGCGGGACATTCAAGTGTACAGGACACACCCAAAGAGACAACAAGGACTTTAATCCTACAGTCGAATCTGTAATAACTATCTGCAAAAAGTATGGCTTTGCTGATTTATCAGGGTCTAAATGACACCACACCACTGACTGTATAGATACCTACACGGAGCAAAGCTTAAAAAACCAACACTCACATGAGAAGACCCTTCTCAGGAGAGGTTTGCCACAACCTCCCGAGGCTCTGAGCAGCAGGACAGTAGCAGGAGTTAATGCCAAGGGTGTAGGAGCTTGCTCTGGATACTTTTAAGATGTAAAACATGAGTTGCAGCTCAGACCCTTGAAGATCACCTGCTGCAGAGGGACAATCCGTGTTGGAGTGTCACAGACACTTGCTCTAACACTCCTTAGCTGCTTTGGAGCCACTGACGAAGCCCAGAGCATCCAGGGGGATGTGTCCTCACCTTATTCCCTTCTCCTCCTGCCAGGCCACAGCTGCCAGACTGCACCTACGAGAACTTTGACCGCAGGCACGGCGGGAGCCAGACTCTGCCAGGGGGGAGAGCAGCGCCCAGGCACAGCTGAGGAGATCCCTCCCCCATCTGCTCCCTGCACAGGTGTCCTCTCTCCCAAAAAACACATCTTGGCTGATGCACAGAAAGTCAAACGCTGGTGGGGGGTGTTGGAACTGGGTGATCTTTAAGGTCCCTTCCAACCCAAACCACTCTATATGCTATGACTTCCAGCCGTGCTGCTGCTCACAAGCAAGAGCAGCCCTTAAAGGGAAAAGAGAAGAAATATAAAAGAAAAAGGGACGGAGCTGGAAGAGCAGAAGAGGATCTGCAGAGGATGTCAGTTTTGACCAATCTGTGTGGTTTTAGCCCATATCCTATTTAGCAAGCAGGTAACAGTATACAATTTTCTCACATCTTTTTGCTTTGGCAGTTTTTCAAATATCATCTCACGACTCCACTGCTCCAACTGCAGGCAGCCTGCAAGTGAGCTGCTGCTGTCGTGTTTCAACCAACCAGCTGTGACAGAACACTACTGGAATTTCTGCTGGTGGTTTTGGGGATTTTTTTTTTTTATCATTATTACTATTCCTTATCTTCCAGAAGAGTTTATTTAAGAGCTTAAAGGAAACCTTAACTTTCAAGAGGAGTCCAAGAAAAAAGAAGAGGTTTTTCCAAAAGCTGGTAGAGCTGAAAGCAGGACATGCAAATTCTAATTAGTCTCTGTTCTAACTCTACTACTCTACCTAATGCCCAGAGCTTTGTGATAAATACACTGTGAAAATGTTCTAATGTAACAAATTGCCTTTTTGCCTTTTTTTTTTTTAAGAGCTAAAAAACTTATTTCTAAACAGTTTCCACCTCTGTGTTACATGGAAAAGTTCTGACTTGCAAATGGCTCTGTGCAACCATTCCACTGCAGCAGCTCCAAATCACTTACCCAAACGATCCTGCTTCTGGTAACAACCACCACTGACACGGATCCCAAGCTGCTACTGAATCACCATCAGGCTTGTGGTCCTGCCTGCAAGCTCAATCCCAGGCTAGGAATCATTCTTTTAAAGTTCATTTCTTCATAAGACCTGTGCTGGGAAACTTAAGGCACAATTTTGAATGATTCAGCCAGGATAATCAGGCAAAAGAAATGCAAGGAAATGTTTGCACTTGTTTTTTTAATTCCCAGCCTTAAGTCCCAGCAGTGACAAAGCCAGGTTTAATAAAAATAAGAAGGGGTGCAGAGGAAAAGGAAGTTACAGCAGACAGTGTAGTCAGAGACCTGTAAGCTCAGTCTTACAGGTGCCACAGAGGAAAGGGACCTCAGGGGTGTTAGTTGGACAAACCAAATTCAATTTCTGAGCCCTTATGATTTATAAACACAGAATAATGAAGAACCCATTCCTACCTGTGTATGGGATTCAGGCCTGGCTCACAGGATTTTTGTCTCAAAAACTACTTCTTCAACTGAAGTAGTTTGAGTCCAATCAGAAGCATCGGACCTTGTGCCCCAAAACTAACTCATTCCCCCTGGTCCTCATGGGAGACTCAAACCATCCACTCAAAGCAATATAAACTGGAAGGACAAAAAAAAAAAAAAAAGCATGGCCCAGGCCAGGGAGCTTCTAGAATTGAACTCACTTGGCCTAAAAAGTGTGTCCCAGTTCCTGCCCTTCTCCTAAACTGCTCAGTTTATGCACACTCAGGGTTTAGGAGGATTTGGCCACTGCTCTCTATTCTTCCAGGATAAATGATGCCATCTCCCATCACCACAGCCCCTGTGGGATGCTGCACAGTCAGCCTGCAGAGCAAGCACTGCCTGCACATTGCAGGCACCTTGCTGCTCAGCTTCTGCTCCTCCACTCCCCTGAGTGAAGTTAATGCCACTTTCAGCTGTTACATCCATTTCTGGTGGGGTGTGCCAAGCATCCAACATGCACACTCGTTACTGAGTCGCTGACAAAGCCATTTCATCTCTTTCCATGTAATCTACAATGTTAAAACCAACATAAAACTCAAGTTTTCCTTCTGAGAACACCTGGTGGCATTAATGATGTGAACAGGAACGTGGTAGTTTTGGGCACGAGGGACAGTGGGAGACACTGGGAATGCCAAAGCCTTTCCAGTGAAACTAGAAGAAATTCGGAAAATAAGGTCCCGAGCTCTGGAGTTCACATTTGCTCAGAGAACTGCCAGTGGATCTGTCAGTTCACAAAACTGCGCCCCTGTGTTTGAGGAAAGCACAGGTTCAAACTTCTGCCACTACCACACTGACCAGGAAGCCAGAAGACTGGTCTGTGGGTGGCACGTACAGCAATTCTGTGTTACCTGATGTGTACCCCTTCCAGCAACTTGAAAACATCACAGTGTCTGTCACAAATAATACTTTATTTATTTTATTTATTTTAATTTTTGCATGGTCTTTGCAGACATAGCACGTTATAAACACAACATTTGTAGAAACTCCACAGCTGAAACAACTCCTCATTCTGAAAGTGCATCTCAAACACATTATTTCTGACTTTTTCACATTTATATGCAACTGATCAGTAACACTGAATCTCATAAAACCAGTGCTTTTAAGTCTTTGGGGGGGGGGGGGTGGAAAGCAGCCGAATGTATTCCTCCAGACGTGAATTTTCCAAAAGAGTCTTAAAAAACATGCTGCATTTGGTATCTGGTTAATATACAGAGGGATGTACATATGTATATCTATTTATAGGCTCGCAGACAGAGCAAAGAACTCTTAAGACCACATTAATATGGCGGTGATCTAATGACCCAGCTGGCATAATTAGCAGAATCTGGCAAGAAGAGAAAGCTGATCTGCTCTGCAGCACCAGAAACAGTTCAAAGCATCACTGACCAGACAGTAGGTAGCACATTTCTATCCCCTAGTGACCAGAACTCATGTTTTTAACGTGCAACCATGTCATAAACACAAAGGCACAATTAATGGAGGGAGAGAAAAAGCCATCAGTTCCTTCACACAGGTGTAGGGACTGGGACTGTAGGACCTTGGGCCACCTCAAACGCATCAGTGATGAAAGGGACGTCAAACAAGCCATGGGAAAAATTCGCCTTCTGCTTTCCCTAAACAAAAGTGCATCTTATGATCCGACAAGGCAACAAAACCAGCGATCACTCAGCTGAAACTACAGATTTTACAGGCTCATGGTTCATGCTTTGGCAACAGAATTGTAACAAGTGATCACCAAATTTAACACAGGACTCTCTTCACAGTGTCCTCTAAAAATCTCATCATGTCATGCCCAGCCAGGCAGAAGAAAATAAACTTAAGTGGTGGGTGGACACGTGTTAAATCAGTATTTCCTATACAACCACACTTGAAGAATTAAGGAATCCTATGTAACATGATCATAACTGACTGTTCCCCTCCCAGAAACTAGAGATCCAGAAAATCTGTTTCTGGATTTAAATCCCCTTGAACTTGGCTAGAAGTTACTTGCATTTAATCAAGCTATACAGATGCAGACACACTAATATTTAGAAAATAGGAAAAAACTCAAAGTTTCTCACTTCCAATTTTTCTTAATATTTACAGAAGTGGGTGAAGATTGTAGGCATGCCTTTCAACTACAGATTTCTGTGGGATAGCAAAAAGAAATCAAAATTTAAAGTACCATCTTCTCAAACACAAGGATTTCACAAAAATCACTAGACACACACTCAGGAGTAAGACTCAGAGGTATCCTCGGTTAAGAAAGTCAAACCTCTTTTACACACAATCCCCCTAGTAAATTTGAACTGGCCTGAGTGATGACACATTGGAAAATAAAAAAGGCACCAAGCAAAAAACTTCAGACGCTCCAGTATGAGCTTTGCTGACTAATGATTTGTACACCTATCCCCAGGTACCCTCCTCTCAGAAGTGCACCACACACAGGAGGATATTCAAGTGCTTTCAGTCAAAAAAAAAAAAAACAAAACAACAAAATAAAACAAAACAAAACAAAAAAAAAAATCAAACCATTCTGACTTAGTTAAAGTGGAACTCTGAAGGTAAAAGTTATTTGTGCAGCAGGGACAAAAAATACTGTTTGTAAACCGGGGCAGTGGGCGCTGAGCGGTGGCCCCGCGAGCTCAGCGCCGCTACCGGATGGTGTCCAGGTAATGCACTTCTGGGTACAGGGTGTTGACAAGGAGAGCCAGCAGGTTGTTGCCATCCCGAAGGCAATGCTCTGGATGTCTGATGAACACAGAAGCCTGGGAGAGCTGCTCTTGGTACTCCACGTATTGCTTGTTTGACGCCATGGATTCGAGAGTGCTCAGTGCCTGCGGGCGCAAGGGAGGATTCTGTTGGATGAACTCTGGTCCGTAACAAACCAGTTCATGAGACACTACATGCACAATTCCCCTAGAAGATCCTTACCCAGAGTCTTCAGAACAAAACAGTTGTAAAACACAGCCACATAACAGTGTTTCGAGTCACTTGTATTTTTCAAGCTGCTCTCTACCCCAAGATCAGGACAAAAAAATTGTCAAGTATTTAGTTCATGAACTCAAGAAATGACTTCAGAGAAATCATGCTGAACTACAAACACACTTAAAATTTGCTTCATGCTGTTCTTATGAACATCTTAGCTTTCATAAAACTACTGTTTTTCTCCTATTAATAACATTAAATTTAGGTATTAACTGTCAAGTTAAAAATTATACATAGAGAAGTCTAGTCTATGTTGGCAGTACTAGCCAAGGCAAATGTTGGATGTATTCCTGAACAAGTTTCATTCTTTTTTTTAAGAGAAACAAGTTGTACCAAGCTACTTTGCTTTGGTCTCTGATCAACTCCTTCCTCTTCTCACACGCTTACTGAAAGAACACCATGGTCAGTGCACATGCTAAAGCAGGAATGTTTATTTGTCACAGGGCTTTCAAGCCCTGACCTCACATAAACAAATGCCGGTGTGAATGCAGCCCAGCTTTATCACTGAAAAGCAGTGCAAATCACCAGCAGCACTGTTTTTTTTCCTGTTTGCTTTCAATTCCTTCCACCTGCAATGCTCCAAACTTTCAGAAGTTGAGGTTTACAGGCATGAGTTTCATCTGCTCCTTTTTGAGTGTGTAAGATTAGAATGATGCCTTTATATTAGTAAAGAATACTGTATATGTATATTAATAAAGAATACTGTATAAGCAGTTTTGCCTAGGATCACCTTAGGACAGAGCTCAAACACACAGTCCTGCTGTCAAAGTTCAGCAACAAGGTGAGAGAAGGATTTAGCTAGGAGAAATTCTTGCAGTGGTTCTTATTATTGTGCCACAAAAGCTAAAGGAGCACGCACAGAGGGCATGTCAAGCAGCCAGGGATGGGCAGAGCTCACCTGCTGAGCCTTCTGAGACAGCCTGGGCTCCGACCCGGCTTTCAGGCGCACTTGGCTCTCTGCAGGAATCTGCACCAGGAGGAAAGCAGACAAACTGCGGGCAACCACCCGAAACCTGCGTGGGGGAAGCACAGAGAGAGAAGGGGGAGTCAGATCTGCGCGTCTCAACAGCACGTGCACTGGAAGTTCTGTGCCACAGAGACCAAACAGTGAACTTGTTTTTAACACCTGGCAATTAAACTTGGTGTCTCTCTTTGGAAGGCAGAGTGAATAACCAGCAAGAACATCCTTCCTTGAGCTTCTCTTAACATTTCCACTACCTCAGGGTTAAAACAGAAAAGGCAAAGTGTATGTTACTATACAAAATCTTGTCAGGTCAACTGAAAGTCTTTTACAGGCCAAGTGGAAGTATCTTCCTCTGACAAACACTGCCTACAAACTTTGCAGAAGGTGGACTCTAAGTCAGAATCACAACTGCATTTTCTTTCCTTTTCCACCACTAGCTTCACAGAAGTTCACGCTCACTTCTTAACCAGATTACCACACTGCCTGTGTTTTTCCTGTGACTGGCCCAAACAACTTTATAGATCTGGGGACAGCTTGGATTCAGAACATCTTCTGACAATGCACTGGGCAGTCTGGACTCAAAGCAATTTATTTATCACACTCCACACCTTACCTGGGTGACAGAGGAGACCTCCTGCCCAGTCCAATAGCACCAAGTATTCCAGAAGTCAGTCTCTCTTCAGCCATCAGGCTCTGCCTGCCCTGGATGGACAGCAGTGTCCTGATGACGGATTCGATCAGAACAGCATCATCCTGCTCCATCTGAATCAGGGATAACTGCATGGCCTTGTGCCACCAGAGAAATAGCTTGGCCTCTTCCTTTGCTGAGCTTTAGGTGAGATTTAAAGAATAAAATAAAACAAAAAATAAATTAAATAGTCAGTTGCACAGATTAGGAAGTCTGTTTCTCTCCCCGCTAGGCCCATGAAGAATTCAGATGGTTAATTAGTGACAGTAATCCTCCTGTATGAGGATAACACGACTGCACAGCCCACCAATTATCACACTGCTGTAACTACCACTGTTGTGGATTTGAGCCATCAGCTAGCAGGTTTTAAGAGCCTGTAAGAGGACAAAGAACAGCGCTCTTCCTTTTAAGCTTTACAACTGGAAATAAATGATGCCACAGTTCTAAGTGGATTTAAACTTGACTAAGACTTGCTGTAAAAGGAATGAAGCCATATCTCTACTCTTTTGTTCTTTTCTTCACTTACCAATAAAACACTTTAGGAAGCACTAGCTGTTGTTTCCACAACAATTTAGACTTTTAATATGATCTTTGGAAAAAAAAAGGAAACACTGAATGTTTTTGTTGAGTAAAGCACAAAGCAAAGTTCCCCCTACGATATTTTTAATCTTTCCCAAAACAGTTTGCAGCTTAAGTTAACAACCTCAGACTTTCCACATAAAACATCAGCACGAGTTTCCTGCATCAGACTATCCTCACATTACCCCACCCAGTCATTTCCCATCCCAGGCAATCTCAGATCTGATGCTCAGAACAAGGTTTTATCTGCTCTCTACGGGGGCTTTGATGTCTCTTTCACACTCTGGCAATCAAATTACTACAGCACCTACCACAGTGAAAGAATTTCTTTTGAATTTCAAGAAACAGTGAGAACACAAGTTTTTCCAAATCATTCTTTCACAGAAAATATGAACATTATCAACATCAATAAGGAAAGATATTCATCATGTTTGCTAAATCCTGGAAATTTCAGCAGCAACTCTAAACGCAGTTGTTACATACTTTTGAGGATTTTTATTTTGACCCCAGGGCTATGCATCTCTTCCCCCCAGAACCCATTTATCTTGGAAGCTGTTTTACAGCATTCAGGCCCCTGACTCGGGGCACCCCACCAGAACCACTGGCTTCAGATTTGATCCAGAGCTGCTGAACAGGCCCCAATGAGCAGCTTTGAACCCCAGGTCTCCCAGAGTGTCAGACTGAATATTTAGCACGTAACTCATCCCACCTAGTGGACATGCTGCAAAGTGGAGGCCTGAGTGCTCTAGGGTTTGCTTCGAGTCATTTTAACTGAGCACAAATCATGTCACTGAAATCGAGCTTCTCTGACTGAAAAATGAGTGAAACTCACTAGTTTAAGTTTTAATTGAATTCCTTCTTCTGTTCAACCACCACAAGTATTAGTGTTGGTGCTGCAGATGGACAAACTCGTAATTAAGAGGACATAAAAGGACAGGCCATTTCATCTAGCAGCCTCTTGAAACTCCCCTAAATAACTGGGACACCTAATTTATCCCAGCTCTACAACTACAAATAAACTTGATCTAGAAGCCAAGGCACATTCAGAAGCTCCAAGTTTCGTACCTGGGGTACACCTGCTCCAGCCATTTGCTGATGGTCAGCAGGATCTTCATTTCGTTGGTAAGAGTTTGGTCAGTGTTCAGGCATTGCAGCAGGTAGACATACAGGGTCAAGTAGCTTCCTAAAGACAGACACTCCTGAAGGAATTCTTCCATGGTTAGCTCAGGAACTTGGAGGGAGGCAAGTACAGGGCCCCAGCCTAAATCCTGGTTGTGAGGAGAATCTATGAAGGCAACAGAGGGAAAGAACAAAAAGAGAGTGTGAGAAAGCAGCAAGTAGTAAAACCTAAGAACTAGGACTACTGTTTACAGAATCTGGGCTGGTTTAGCTGTTTTCCAGGTAATCAGCATGTCATGAAACTCTGGTGGAGAGAAAAGAAAAACTCCACTATCAAAGGGCACCTCCTTGAGGTTAGGGTGAGATATTTTCCCAGCATTCAGACAGGACTAGAATTTGAATATTTCAGCAAGGAATTAGAAGTATTTCCTTCAGGTACACTAAAATCTTCCACACAGAAAGCGGAAGAAATAAAAATGTAGTTCCACAAGGATTATGTAAATTGAAGGCGGGGTGGGGGACAAAAACCACCCCCACTACAAAATTTCAGATTTTTACCAAACAGGATTTATTTTTTTTTTTTATTAGCCTAGAGAACACTACAGGAAGGCACAAATGTTTTTTTTTTTCTCTGGGAATGATTCCTTTTTTAAGAAGTCCTCTCCTTTAGCTGTAAAAATGGCAACACTACACAAAGCAAATCAGATTTCAGAGGGACAGGTATAATTCTTAAGAAAACACACAGTTAGAAGAGTTACCCCAAATCTCAGTTAGAGCAGTAAACCCCAAATCTCAATCACAAAATCACAGAACGGTTTGGGTTGGAAGGCACCTTAAAGACCATCTTGTCCCACCCCCCTGCCATGGGAAGGGACACTTTCCACTATCCCAGGTTGCTCCAAGCCCCATCCAACCTGGCCTTGGACACATCCAGGGATGGAGCAGCCACAGCTTCTCTGGGCAACCTGTGCCAGGACCTCCCCACCCTCACAGGGAAGAATTCCTTCCCAACATCCCATCTAACCCTGCCCAGTGTCAGTGTGGAGCGTGTCATTCCCCCTCATCCCTACCCACGGCACAGGGGCTGGAAGGGGACAATCTTTAAAGTCCCCTCCAACCCAAACCAGCCCGTGATTCCAGACAATGTGTGTCCAGTGGTACCCAGGAGTGGCCCAAGCCCCTGGGACGAGCAGAGGAGGCCCCTACCCTGGCTGAAGTAAGCGGTGATACAGGCCTCGGTGGTCTCTGCCATGTGCCGCACCGAGGCCAGGCTCTGGCAGGCCGCTGTGAGCAAGGGCATGGCCAGCAGCCCGTGCACTTTGCTCTCTATCCACCTCCGCAGGGTCCCCCGGAGAGACTCGGCCGTGGTGATGCTGGAATTGTTCAGCATCATCAGCGTTTCCGTGAAGAGGCTGCTGAGGGCCAGGTGGCGCGGCTGCAGGTCCGTGTCTGGAGCACAGAGAGCAGAGAACCACGTCAGTAAATCGGCACTGGAGCCCAAGTTCAGCTTCAACCACTGGATACTTTCTGTGGTCACTGGGAAAAACCCTCTGGGGCTTGTTACACACCCCTACTCCTTGTCTTTTGCTTGCCAGCACACCCGTGTCTCTTCCTGCCCATGACCCACACAGCTGCTGGCAAGCATTTCTGTGGAGTACAGAGGGAAAACTGATTCCACCTGAAGTGACAGCTTCACAGAGGAACCTCAGGATGGGACTACTACTGACAATCAGATCAGTATAAATCCTCTGTGTGTGGGCACGCCATACCACTAGTGCACATCAGTGTAACTCTCATACTTCAGTACTCTCAGGTTTTCCCAATTTAACGATTTAGAACCATGTTAAGGGTTGGAAGGCACCTTAAAGTTCATCTACTCCCAACCACCCTGTCAGGGGCAGAGAAACCATCCACTAGACCAGGTTGCTCATAGCCTTATGCAACATGGCCTCAAACACTGACAGGGTTGGAGCATCCAAAACCAACCTGGACAACCTGTTCCAGTAGCTCACCACCCTAAAAGGAAGAGTTTCTTCCTAATCTGGCCTAAATTTCCTCTCTTTCACTTTGTACCCATTACTCCTAATCCCTCAGGACCCGTAGAATGTATTTCTGCCATTCTTTTTTTTTAAATAGATGTAAATGACAAGTAAAATAAAAATTAAAAAAAATTAAATTAAATTAAACTAAAGGGAAAAAAAAAAAGCAAAGAAAATCCCTCAAGCTTCTGGATATCAGGCTGTTTCACTCACAACATAACCCCTGTTTTTAATGTTGGTTGTGCCACTCTTGACACCTCTAAGGGATAATTCATATTTTTGCTGTGTGCTAATATACCACCTCCATATACAACATAACCAAAGCAACATCCCTGTAAGGGACACATTACAGTAATGCAAGTAATTACACAGTCACAGACATTCATCAAGCCATGCAGCAGAGTAAACAATCTTGGCAGCCTTGGAGCAACTTGCCATTTCTATACACAAACCTGGGGGGTTAAAGACAACTACATCATCCAGCAGCTTGGCCATTTCTTGCTCCAAAACTGCAAGGGTAATCTTTCCACTCTGCTCCAGGGCGCTGAGGAACTGAACCACCTGGTGAATGTACGCTCGGCACTTCAGCGTCGCGTCCTGTTCGACAACATCGAAGTCGGTTAGAAAAGCAAAAAAAAAAAAAAAAATCATACCTGGAACACTCTCCACAACACACACAACCAGAACGTTGCAAGGAACAGCCAAGGACAGCTCAGAGGCACTGCAAGACCAGTTCAACTCACGAGGTGGATGTGACCATCCGAAGACGCCCCGAAGCCTGCTGAGACCTTCAGGAGCTTCACGATCAGCTCGGCTGCAGCATCCTTAGCAAGGATAACAGAGGGAGGGTAGTGACTGTTGAAGTAGTTGATGATGCTTTGATAAGATGAAATACCCACAAGCTGCCAAGGAAGGGAGCTGGTCTGTCCAAGAAGATTTATGAGCGGCGACTCCTGAGGATTTAAAGACATCAGTCTAAGCTACAGCTCCTCTGCAATTTTAAATTAATATTCACAGTACTCAATATTGGAAGGAAGCCCCTGCTCCAGAATTTGAAAGAGATGGAGCAGAACTCCCACAGGGATACATGACCAGGGAGAGTCTGGCTGAAAAGCAGTAAGCTAACACATGTGTATCATCTCTAGCATTCACTGAACAGTATTCAGGCTGCTGCAGCACAAAAGTTAGGGAGAAACACTAAAATTTAATATATAAACATTTAAAGGCAGCTAGAAAGAATGAAGACCCTGCGAGTTAGTCACTTCTGTACAGATTTAAAAGAGGCATTAAAATAGTATTTAAAAAAACAGGTTGGTCTAAGTTTAACGAAGAAATGGGGTCCCCTAACTTTCCATTCAATGAGCCATCTACCAACCTGAGGGACTCCCCAAGTGCTTATTCTCACAAATACCATCCTGAGCAGCACAGCAGCCTTCAGTGCCCACAGCTCACACAGGCAGTGCAAGCCTGCAGATGGAAAAGTCTCTCTGTCCACAAGCAGCTACCGCCTGTTCCCAAACACCTGCAGTAAAAAAGGGTCCCCGTGCACATTGAGAAACACTGAATGGCATGGAGCTGTGTCAGGGATGGTTCAGGTTGGGTATCAGGAAAAGGTTCTTTCCCCACAGAGTGGTTTGGCACTGAACAGGTTCCCCAGGGCAGTGGTCACGGCCCCAAGGCTGGCAGAGCTCAAGGAGTGTTTGGACAAAACTCTCAGGGATTGTTGGGGTGTCCTGGGCAGGGCCAGGAGTTGAACTCAATGATCCAAACAGGTCCCTTCCAACTCAGGATATTCTACACTCTACCCTATCATTCAATGATTCTACATGTTTTAGAATGAACAAATACTGGAATTGCACTGACAACCCAGAACTAACCCAAATTAGACTACTTCAACGAGGACGTGACACTGGTACAACAAGTAGTTCTCAAGCTGCTCCCGCCCTGGAACACAGGGCTGAGAAAGTCTGAGCTTTAGGTCAAGGTGTCACAGGAGCTTTCTGGGAGGCAAAAACCTCCTGACAGTGTGTCAGTTTAACACACTGCTGGAGGGTAGGAGGGAATTCCTGAGGCTGACTCATACCATGTGCAAACAGGTATCTTCTGAAGCTTGAGAAGCTTCTGATAAGCAAATACATTCAGGTCAAAGCACATGAACTCTGGTAATTTTCCTAAACTGAAACACAATGATGGTCAAAGGCCACTGGTGACATCTTGATGCAGCATCTCTCAGTGCCTCAGAGGAAAACAGAAGATGTTGGAAGTGGGAGCAAACTGACAGATGTGAAATGGGACTTCCTGCAAACGACCCAGCCCCTCTGGAAGAGTTCTCCAGAAGCAATGGACTGGATGAGACTGTGCTAGATTTACCCACAAACAGCTCTTAGCAAGGGTAAGGTTTGGAAAGTACAACCTAATACCCACTGATTCTCTATCCTATTACAATTCAGAAAAATACTGGAATGCAACAGTAAATGGGAAAGGCACTTGAGAAGTCAGAGCTGATCCAATCCCCCTGGGGAGCAAGGGAACCAGAAAACTCATCCTAACATTCAACAGATGAAGTAATCTATCCCCCAGCAACTCATCAGATGCAGACTGTGCCAAGGTTCTCAAAGACATATCTGGTCTTCAAGGTGCTATTACATCATTGTGACTTGTCATCACTTCACATGGAGCATTTTATGGTAAGAAATAAATGTTTGCAAGAGCAGTTCTGAGTAAGGGCTGAACAGCTCTCACTCTCGAGAGTTCACTCACACGTTCACACAGACACATATTTTCCTTTCAGAAAGCTACAAAAAGAACTACCCTGGGATCAAGAGCTGCTCCAAACCTCACAGGGACTAATCCCACTGCTGAGCTGTGCTCAACCCACCTCAGGTGTCACCAGCACTGAAAATCAGGTTGGAAGACGTCAGGAACACGCACAGTAAGACTCAGATCCAGCCACAAGCTTCCCATGAATGGGTGATTCCTTACCATCCCTCCACACAGTCATGTTTGCCACTCAGAAAACGGAGCAAGGCACACATGAGGTTTACATGAACAGCCTCGACAGAATAAATGTGACTCAGTGAGCCCCCCAGTATGTCCCAAAAGGTGATCCAGTGAGAGCTGCTCCTACACTCTTTTCGCTCAGGCTGTCAGAAGCTTCCCCTCAAAGTATATGTAATATTGCCCGAATGAAATTAATATCTTTCTTCCTTCCAAAAGCCAGACTGTCATTTAATAACTCCAGGGAAACAGCTTACTCCTTCCAGCACTACTGGATTACAGCACCTAAGAAGCTTCTTAAAATGAACAGCAGCTCTTCTTTTTTTCACAGAAGTTACACAAGATGCCTGAGCTATGGAATTACTCTTGGCCACCTCTGGAATACTATTTTAGGTGTTTTACACGTGCAAAAACCACTTCAGAGTTAATCGTTCTGCAAGTGAGAAAGAAGTGCCATCCTGTGTCATTTCTAGTAAAGGATTATTTTCCTTTTAAGACAGATGGGTATAAACATTTCCCAAAAATTACCTCTTCACCAATAAGTTGCTCCTCCTTTGCCAACAGGACCATCATATACAGCAAACAGACAATCATGCTGTGAGTCTGAGGGTGAGGGTTGGGATTCCAGGCATCGGAGAGGACACTGACCCAGTTTAATTCACATAAAACATAACCCAAGAATAAGAAACAACTCTTGGGGCTGCCCCTTTCAATCTAGGAAGGAGAAAGAAAAAAAGATGCATAAAATGACGTCAGTTATTAATACTTGCACATTTTTCAGTTCCTCAGTCAACTATAAATCCCCAGCAGCATTTTAGGTCAGCTTTGTGGTGTCTCAGACAACTTGGAACTGAAAGAACCATGTCAATAGTAAATATATATTAAATCTGACTAAATATATATTAAATATGTATGTAATACATGAGACATTCAGATAGAGCAACAGAAGATTACAAACACTGGGAGCTTTACAGCTTCCCACAATTTTGCCTAAGGCACAAATACACCTCTTCACAAAAATCCACCACGAAACAAGGAGCTGTGAATGCCACAAACAAACTTTAAAAGCCCACTTGCAAAAAGAACTGTCTCCAGCTCTCCAGTTATTTTCAAGGGCAACACTGACTATGAACTTAACTCAGCAGATGCCATGTACTCACTTTGAAGAACTCTTCCATCAGCATCTGGTCTGGATGCATTTCCTTCCATGGGAGCCTTTTGAACTCAGTGTGGAAGGTATAGAGAATAAACTCTGGCATTCTGGGGCCTGTGCAACACTCGCAGTAATGTATGAGATGTAACCAGAGAGCCCCATGATGGCTTGGCAACAGCTTTTCTAGAACCAAAGAAAACAGCTGAATTAACAACAGAAAAAAAAAATTCAGGGAAAGCTGGATTTCAAAAGGAAGTCTAATTTTGGAGATAAAAAAACCTGTAAGTTACACTAAACTACAATTATAAAAAAAAAAAACCCTTTTAGATTTTTTTTTTCTCAAAATCAACAAGTGGGGGGGCTTATGATTCCATGCCCTGACCCACCCTTTTGAACGGCTGCTGGACAATAATTTAAAGTTATAAAATAGTCTTGCAATGTAGAGCCTAACTACTTCTATGATGGACCATTTTGCTTTTTTTTTTTTAAAGAAGATCTTACACATCTCTAATTTTATAAAAACACGATTATCCTGTAAAAATAAGTAATTAAAAATAACACGTAAATCTGAATCTAGTTCATCCCTAAAAGTTGTAAAGGGGTATTGAAAAATTAATCTTTCCTATGCCTAAGTACACACCAGGCACAACAATCTGTGCTAAACAGGAGCTCAAAATGATCAATCCTGAAGATTAAATTACTCCCCAAACTGGCTACTGAAGAACATGGTCATGGTGACATGACACTGAATGTCT
The DNA here is from genome assembly GCA_038380795.1 of Pyrocephalus nanus. Lineage (NCBI taxonomy): Eukaryota > Metazoa > Chordata > Aves > Passeriformes > Tyrannidae > Pyrocephalus > Pyrocephalus nanus. Next base: position 2,774,435 of record CM076263.1, on the reverse strand, counting down.
TGCTTGGGAACAACATAGAGACCTGGAAAGAATTCATGCACTTCTCACAACAGCTCATTCTGTTTGGGCTTTCCTTCACATTAAATGCATGTTGTCTGGCCAACATGCATTTATCAAACACATTATTCTACCCTTGCCAAGGAGAAAAGCTGCCTCTTCAGGATGGAACAAGTGCGTGCTCCTGATGCGACTGCAGTGGCCATGTCGAGTAAAAAAAACCCCTCCCGTCCCACATCTCAGTCAAAAACCTTTCTTTTTGCTCTGGTAGAACAGAAAGTGCCCCTCCACTAGGAGTGCGTGGCTTTCACCCACCTTTAAAGCTCTCGTGCAAAAGGTTGATGCAATCTGTAAACAAAGAGACCACCGTGGAGGCTACAGGGGTGTCACTCTCCAGCCAAGGGTAGCAGGGCTGCTTACTGAAAAGAAGCAGCAACACAAATTTCGGTGCCTTGATCGTAAACATTTCGGCAGTTTAAATATTCTAAAGCACAGTAGGTCAGTATAGCACAAGTATCAGCAGTTTTCTCAAACTTAGTTCTTTAGGACTGTCTTCTTCTTCTTCCTTAGAAGAGATGCATATTTCAATATCCCAGTGAAGAGTCACAATAACACTGAGTAAACAGGAACAACTTGTTTGATATTTCAAAATGGAATTAAAAACCAAAACACTGGAATTTCTCCATGACATTACATACCATCTGCAGTCAACCTTCTAATATAAGTGCTGAATGCGCACTCACAAACCAAAAAGGTTTTAGTTTTGAGAGAAAGCAAAATTCAAATATATAACAGTACAAATAACTGTTCATGTGAAGGCAGAGGTACACAGGGCAGCAGATCATCATAGCACTGATTTAGCCTGAAGTTTCTTTACATACTGCTGACATTTGGGGCTCTATTTGGCTTTTTTGTTTTGTTTTGTTTTGTTTTAGACTGAGGTATTATAGACACTGTGGAAGCTAAGAAAGGAATCCAAAATTCAAGTTTCAGTGTTTTCAGAACTGAGTGCAGCACTTACTTGGTCATCATCAAGCTCTGGTCCTATTATTATTACAAGATATTTCGTTTAATAATAATTCCTGAGATAATTATTCAATCCAAACCCTGGAAAATCTGATGTAAATCATTAATTAGTTCCATAATTATTAAGGATATGAGACAAGTAAGAGCTATTTAAATGGAAGGTCATAAGACAGTCATGAATTATTAAAAAACAGGTAATAATGAAAGCCATTCTTACAGGGCTAATGTCCTTACTTGAGCAAAAATTCATTTAATTTTAAAATGCAATATATACCTTGCATCTTCCTTATCCAAGACCAGTATCCACGGTTTGAAGAGTCCAGAAATAATTGAATACAAAGACTGCAGGACTAGAAGGAAACAAAACAAAAGTTACCTTTTTTTTCTTCAAATCAACAACAATTACACCTTTCCAAATTTGCATACCATCTCCTTTGCTTATTCTAACATTCACAGAATCACAGAATAATTAAGGTTGGAAAAGACCTCCAAGATCAGTGAGTCCAACTCTGATTAACAACATGGTTGTTTCAACAAGAGTCATAAGCATTTTGCATTTTTTAGATGTTCTATTAGTATCACTTTAATAGCACAGCAGAGAATGTGGAGGTAAGGATGATTCAAACCTGTATGTATAAAAATAAAAATAAAATTTGTTTAGGCAATTTTTCTCCAAATCAAAATCGCAGCAAATTCAGCAGTGTCACCCTCCAAAACCTCTGCTCGGTGCAAAAGACTGTATTTTTCTTGAAGAAAGTAAAATCACTTCATAAAATAATTTTAAAGCAAGCTCAAATTAAAAAAAAAAAGCTTTCTCTTTCTCCACAATTATGAAGCATAAAGTCCAAATGGCCAGGGAGTATCATCAAAATTGCCCATCTGTATTTTAACGTTCTCATCACTGCACAAAGGCAAAACAAAAAGGTTTTACTGTGTATTTAAACTGCCTTTAACAAAGGAAATTAGAAAAACTGAGTGTCTGTTTTTAAGGAATTCGCTTTCAAGACACAGTTACCTGCTAGAATTGTGCTACTGCCCACAGGTTTTTGGGATAAATTAGCAACTTCAATGTCAATAAGTCTTTTAACAAGATACTCCATGAATACATTCACTTCAGCCATGTAAGGAGTCCACTTTGAAAACAGGCCGAAAGTCCTGAAGTCCACTGAAGCCAGTCGAAGTTTGCAGAAGGATGTGGAAAGCCATTCTATCGTCTCTCTGACCTGTAAAAGGCAGGAATCTATTAATCAGCTACAGAAAAGCTGCACAGCGGTGTTATTTGTCACTGGAGGGCATCTGTTTCAGCTGAAAAACATAATAAATCAACCACCCACCTGTTCTGGGGACAGGAGAGTTTTTGCAGCGTCCCTCAATGCAGGAGTTTCAGTAGAATCACTCTTCCTGAAGCTTCCCTGCTCAGCCACTGGTGAATCACACCCCAAAGCTTGAAGGGATGCCTTCCAACAGTCAGGGCTTAGGAGCTGCTCTGATGAGCCTTGGGAGAAAGACAAGGGAATGCATTTGTGAAAATCAGAAAGACACTGGTCCCTTTCTCCAGAAGAGTCAAAAAAAAAGGTTGAAATCAGAGCTCCCTACTACCAAAAAAAACAATTAGGTAAGGCATGAATTTGAAAATCCCAAGTTTAAGGGTGAGACATGTCTCTAATTTGCAAACACAATTCATTTGACATTTCTTTTTTGTCACCTGCATGCTCTCTTCTTAAGAGTGTTTCCCAGGCACTTCATACACCTCTGGCTACAAATACTCATTAAGAGACAGCTGCTGCCCCAGCACATGTGGTTTGATAAAAAGGAAGTACTTGTGTTCTCACTGGAGAGGCACATCAGATTACAGGTGGCATCTAAACATCAACGAAATGATCAACCAGCAGATTCCAGCATTAGTTCCATGTCTCCACAATTCCAGTTTCTTTCTAGTAGAGCCACACTACATCTAATAAAATCACACCACACAGCGCACACACAAAAGTACACACAGAAAATTTTAAAAGTTTAAATCATTCTGTGTTTGTTGCTACTTAACTCTGCTGCATGCAGTTCACATTTTAAACCAGAAGGGTTCTGCACAAAAGGCTTTGTGTGCACTAACTCAGGTACTCACTTTGCACGAACAGCCTTAGGAAGTCACTGTAGTGGTCAGGGAACTGATACTGGAGAAGGTTAGTCCAGTGCTTGCAGAAGATGTTAAATGGCATCAAAATGTCTTCTTCAGGTTCCAGGCCACATGCATTGAGAGCCAAATGAAGGGACTCCAGAAGCTTGGTACGCTCAGCGAGAGGTGGCTTGGCCAGGCTTAACCACTGCATGAGGTCAAACTAGAACAGAGGGCAGGAAGAATCAGGAGAAGGGAGAAACTGTCAGGGAAGATAAATCCCTAAGGTTTTATACATTTAAGAGAAACCTAATGAATTTGCACCTCATTTTCCCTAACTCCAAACCAAGTCCACGCTCTCTAAAGGTTATGATTTAGCGTATCGCAGAAGTCCCTGGCTTTATGAAACAGCCCTTGGCAGGGGTTCTCAGATTCATGAAGATGTGCCTGAATTTCCACACTTCACTACCACTGCCAAACAATCACAAGCATTAAGAACTGGGCTGATCTCCACAGTCCATAAATTTTCAGGTGGAGGTGAAAAGCTTTCGTAGCCTCTTCACCATCTGTTCAGACTCTGGTGAGCAGGGACAGCACTGATCACTCCCTGCTACAGATATCCCAAAACAGGCTTCCTGCTGCTCCCAGCTGTCGAGCCCTGACTTGGTGTAACTAACGCAGAGAGAATCAGACTGATGTCAAAGCCCAAGTGTAACACTTAATTTCCCCACTGACCACGGAGGCAGGCAGTATCACACTGAGAGGAGAGATGTGCATGTCACTTGCTCTGACCTAACTCTGTGTGTTTTAAGACAGGCAGGAAGGGCACGGGTGCCAATCAGAGGCGGGAAACTCAGACAGTGTTCCAAATTTTGTTTTGTTTTGGTTGTTTAGATACCTGGGATCCACCAGCTATGTGGATGAACGTCTCTGCAGAGATATCTGGCAGAAGAAGCCATGGAGAGCCTGCTTTAATTTCAAGAGTAAGCCCTGAGAAGCACATACTAAAACTATCTGGGCTAGAAAAGGATATTTAAGCCACTTTGCTTTTGACTCCAGCCCCTCTTGAGCTTAAATGCAACACTCAGGATGCACAACTCAGCTCTACAGAATCTGTCAGTGCTATTTTAAATTATCAGATTTTGCACCTCTTTGTTCCTTATCCTAAAAACACACACGCAAACCAGACCTCACCTTTGTCAGCAGCATGAAGACAACATCACTGTTATCCTCGCTCAGAAAGGCCATGACTTTTTCATACAAAGTCACAAATTCACTGGGAGAGGCAATGGGAGTGAAGTAAGGAGAAAGGAGGGTACAGAGCCTTCGGTTCTGCAGGATGGTCTGGAGCAGACGTCTGCACTCTGACTTGGTCCCACTGATGAACACCTGAGAAAATTGGGAGTGGTGAGAAAAACGGCCCGGTATGAATCGACTGAAAAATACACCTGTCAGGAATTTTTGGTTGAGACAAGCATAATTTTGGTCCTTCTATAAAAAGGACCCAACTAAATAAATAACTAAATACTGTTACTCCACAAGACATAATGAGAAATAAACGTGTTTCCCTAGTACATTTTACACATGTTGTCTAAAAATACCTAGAAGTACTACTTTTCTCAGGGGACAGCAAAAGAAAATGAATCCAGATTTTACCAGCCCTGCCCAATAACAGGAAAAATTTAGCAGAACTACAGCTATGAAGAGCTTTTCAGCACTTCAGTTCTTAGAGGTGCTTAAGGACAGATGCATATAGAAACAAACTGTATCTAAGAGATGAAAACACGTCTCTGGACCTAAAGGTATTTCTCAGAGAACCCATGTAATGTGTTCCCCACAGAAACAACACTACCGCACTTTTATTCTCTGCCAGAAAACTTCTGGCAAATTCTCTACACAAAGAACAATCCAAGGCTGCAGAACAAAGGTGTCTAAATACTGAAGTTGACAAGATATACATCAACTAGAAAGCGACAGGTAAAAGCAAAGTATATGCTGAAACACACTTTTATGAACTCAAAGTATCCAAACTTCAGTTACCTGCCCAAAATTCCAGCACTTAACTAACATCAGTGAGCATTTATTAAGCACTGAGGAGGTACCTCAGAGCAAGAATATTTTATTTTTGCTTAAGTGCAAGCTTCAACTCTCCTAAAGACTGTATATTATAACAATTAGTTGAAAGGAAAATGGGACACAAGCTCAGAAGCTAACTTTCAGGCTTCTGAATGTGTCAGACCCCCAGTATCAGCAGGCAACTGGAATAAGCATTAGGCATTCGAAAGTCAAATTTTATTACAAAAATAAACTCACTTGGCCCAGAATTTCAATGCAGGATGTGAAGAACTGCCTTGTGGGAGGGTTGCGTTGAGTTTCATCACACACATATTCCACCAACATAAAAAACAAACTAATCCCAACTTCCTTAATTGCAGGCATGGGCTGCACCTTGTAGATGTTTATTAAGGCCCTAAAAGAAATTAAATTCAAAAGGAAAATTAAATTTACGCGTGGAGAATAACCTGTGACAATGACAAAAGGTCTCTTGCCAATATGGGGACTTGAGATGGGTATTTCTGATGCTCCCTGACCTCAAGTAATTTTGCTGCCTGAAATTGGTACCTCCAAACCTTAGAAAGTCTCCATAATCAGAGTCAGAAAGTGATCATTGAAAGATTTTCATGGCCTAGTTTCAATGGATTATTTCTTCCTCTAATCAAGTGTTCATCACTTTCTTAAGGCATCTCAGCTACACTTGTACTGCAAGAAAAATCATCTCTTTCTCTTCACAGGCTCAACAATAAAATAATTAAAACATAATCCTTCCCTGTGTATTGCCAAGTAGATGTTTTGTGGAGATCAAACCCCCATCTTCACTGAGCCTGAATTAAAGCATCTGAAGGACGTGCAATTCCATGGATGTTACATCCCAAGAACAAGATCATCCACGGAATTTTTTAGATTAGTGGTCAAGAATGAACATGTAGAAATAGTCAGCAAGTATTTCCACTTGTAGAAGGAGTGCACTCAGTAGTAAACCATCTACACTACGAGAATCCCAGCAGAAATCTGGAAGACTGAGAAGAATGAAGCTGCAAAACCAGACCTCTGAGATGAAGTCTTCAAGAGGAAGAGGGCCTTGGAGCACCCCACTTATTCACATCCCCCAGAAAAGTGGTATTATATAGCCCTCTTCCACTGCCCAATTTTGTTTCACGTATTGAAAAACTACTTCAAATCATAATTCTCTGTTAAAGAGCTACGTCCTGCATTATAACAGGGAAAAACCCATAGAGAGAAATATTAAAACCATACCATTTTGGCTGTGGCTAAGACAGCTTGTGGCACGAGTCTGCCACTCCGTTAAGTTTAACACAGCATCCCTGGCATCACAAAAGCACACCCAGAGTGCTTCTGCAGAAAGAGCTTTTAGGAGAGCACACCCAGTGTGCTTTTAGGAGAGCTATTCTAATATACAGAACAATAACCAGAAGTAGAAAGCACTACTGTGTGCCTACTGAGGCTGAATGACCTCAACAGAGTTATTCCTTTAGAGGCCTGTGTCACAAACACACAGGTCCCAGGATTCCTGCTCTGTTGTTGACCCGAGCTGATGATAAGCACAATGAAAAAAAAAACCAGCACAAATAGGTTCCACACTTTAACTCTTAACATACAGGAGGAGAAATACAAAACATCACCACCTAAAGCAGTGTCTGAACAACCTACGTTATAAAATTCTCCACGTGCACTGCTGCTTCCACAACGCCCAGGGAAGGCGGCTTCGTAGCTTCTGCCTGCAGCTGTCTCACTTCTTTGTACAGAGCATGAAGCTGCTGGCTCACTGCTTCATTTTTGTGCTTCCCTTCAAACTAAATGACACAAAAAAAAAGAAAAAAAAGGCACACATTCACTTTTGAATTCCTATTTTTCCTGCTAAAACTCCTCCGTGTTGCACCTTCTTGTAAAAAAGAAGCGGAATCCAGTAAGAGGACTCTGCATACAGATGGTTCTTCCCCGCTGAGAGCTTTGATCAGATTTAGTACACCGTGCCCAAGCACACATCCTTGGTCATGTTCCTACTTAATTATCACACACGCTAATATAATTCATGCCTTTTATGTAAGGCTTTTAATCCACGGGGACCGAAACTTAGAGGGGATCAAGAAATTAATTTGCCAAGCAACATGGGAGTATTTCTATAAACATTTTCATCCCTCTGTTCCTATCAGCGAGCATATTCCCATATCCATGCACTGGGAAACAGTCTAGGATGGATGCCATGAGCAAAACAAATTATGCAGCAACCTATCCTTCAGCTGCTGATCTGCTCCTTTCGAGCACTGCATATGAGGTATTTCAGGTAACTATTTTGTGCATGGATTTATTTGGCCAGCTGCTACCATTCCTGTAACAATTCAGACATTTCACACTCATCCTGTGTGTCCAGCAGCCCCAAGGCAGAAGGGATGACACATTTCTGACCTGGATGGTGAGCAGAGCTGCTCCCTGACAGCCCTTATTGGAAACTCCCCGGCACTCCAAGTGGAGGGTGATCTGCTCTTCCCTGTTCACAAACAGCTTAGGCATCGTGTCCAGTAATTCATTATTCAGGGCAACATGCTGGGATTCCCAGAGAGCTGCAGTTCTGAAAAGCATTTATTAATAAAATTACCACAATCTGTATCGAAAACAGTAATGCCAAGAACTCATAAGCAAGAGACGAAACCTCAATTTAATGTGCTGCACAAAGGCTCATGACACTCTCCTAGAAAACATAAAAGGTTATTAAATTAAATTGAGTTAAAACTTCAAAGTAATAGCACTTCAAAGTAATAAAAAACCAGGTTCATAAGAACAAAACTACTTCAGTACGCATGAGTTCCTTTGAATTATTTTATATGACAGCCTGGAAGGAAACTCAATAGAATAACCCCTGTAGAAAAAGCTGGACTGGGGGATGGGGATAATTCAGTCAGGGGAAAAAAAAAAAAACCAAACCCACCTAAAATTGCTGCTGAAATTATTTTAAGACAACCTCTCTTCGGCTTAATAATTTTTTTGGTTCATAATATTATTAAGTGACTACACTGCGCAAGAACAGCTACAGATTGATCATTTGTGTTTGAAAATAGTTCAGCTGGATCCTCTGATTAGGAATATTAAAAACAGAGAGTCTCTTTCACTCACAAAGCCAACAGAACCAGAAATCAGATTTCTTTCTTGGGGGCTCTGGTGCTTCATATTGCAAATACTACCTTAGTGCAAAAGGATTAAGGAACTCTCATTATCAAGAAATTTAGGCTAAAAGGAGGTTTTATTTCAGGAAGTATGCCAAATGAGAAAAGAAAATGTAGAAGTTAGATGCCAGCTCATATAAACTCAGACATTAGATAAGACTCATGAAGCCTTGTCTCAGTTGAAGGAGTAGAATAACAACATGATAGACAAGAAGAAAGAGAAAACAAATAGGATAAGAAGTCAAGTACTGATGGGTGTTGTGTCAACACCACAAATGAGGCTGTTGTGAAGGGCACCTTTAGGAAAAAAAATTCCTGGCTATGAGGGTGGTGAGGCCCTGGCACAGGTGGCCCAGAGGCTGCCCCATCCCTGGAAATGTCCAAGGACAGCCTGGATGGGGCTTGGAGCATCCTGGGATAGTGGAAGGTGTCCCTGCCTGTGGCAGAGGCTGGGACTGGATGAGCCTTAAGGTCTTTTGAGAAAACCATTCTGTGATGATGCTCAGACACTGCTGGACACACCAGAGAGGCAGAAGGAACACAGCTATGACTTACTTGGCGTGTTGCTGCAGCATGTTTAGGTCCGTACGCATGAGCTGAACTGCTTCCTTCTGACTCACTAGACTGGCAGAGGAAATAACTGGCACAGGGGCTTTCACTGTCTGGAGCGGGAGAGGGGGCTTGGGAACATCAAACTTCTTCAAATTATTCATGATCCTCTCTTTGGCTACAAAAAGAAAGCAGAAGCAAGTACTGTCAATAAGAAAAGTTCAGGGGAAGCTCAACAAAAGCATTCATTTTTTTGCATGAAACATTTTTAGCAGCAGACAAGAATTTATCAGGATTCCCCCTTTTAAAAAGGAAAAAAAAAATCACTCAAGTAATCTTCCCATTTTTCTCAAAGTCTGTTTTACACAGCTAATTTTCATTACCAGCTCCTCCATCACACAAACATTAGGATTAAAAGCCACAGTGCTTTCCTCGTTTCCCCCAACCAGTCCTACCTTCTTCATATCACCCCATTTATTCTTCTCATCTGACAGAGGCTCCCAGATCCAGTCTAAGCAAAACTCACCTTCCTTTCCCTACAACTCATCCTCACCTTTTGTCTTGTCAGCTCCAGTTCCTCCCCAGAGCACAGCCTCTCCCCAGGTCAGCCTTCTCCTCCTGCTGATTCCCACTCAGTTTCTTTGTCCAAACCATGGCAATTCACCTCTGAAACTATTCTAGTTTCCTTCTACTCCCTCCCTCCCCTTTTTTAATCAGTCACACAACAAAATCCACTGTTTTGAGTTACAGTGGGTTTTACCTTTGCTTGCAGCTGTCTCTGTCTCAACTTGGGGAAAATTCAGCCTGTGTGGTACATGCTCTGTGCAGAGGAATTTTTGGGGAGCTCACCCACAGAGCTCTAGCTCTGCTCCATGATGTGGCAAACTTGAAGCCAAAACCATCCATGCTAAGCTCTTCATTAATAATATGCTTATCTCTTACCTGATAAAGGGTTGGTGAAATCTGTTTGCCCTGCAGGAACACAGGTTGTGCGTGATTCAAGCTGAACCTGCAGCCAGAGATTTAGGGCTTCCTGAAACTCATGGTGTATGAGTCCCACATCGACATACTCCATCCACAAATCCTGAACCACAAAAGAATTAAATTATCATTCCTATTTTGGTCAGTACCATGCACCGAGCATCCATCCTAGTAGCTGCGGAACTAAAATAAGTACATAAAAACAGACCCTGTGGTTTTAAGTCGTAAGAAATTTATTATTAAGGGGGAAAATTATCTAAACTGAAGAATTCTCATCACATATGCAGATAAACTACTGAAAAGCATTCATGGCACATCGAGAAGAAATCTGACTTGCGGTGTAATTTCTGGCAAATAAGAGACAAAGGGTACAGATTATTAAAAATCTGTTCTTAAAAAGGCAACATGGGGACCAAGATAGTCTAAAACATCATTGCATAACTAACAGCAGCCAGGCTAAAAGCAGCTGCATTTCCAGCAGTCACACACACTGGAGGAACAAAAACAAAGCAAGCATGAGGAAATGCCCTTCCAAAATCTCCCCTCTCACGGGTTTCTTAGTCTTGCAATTCTTTAGGCTTGATGGACAGAATAATATATACTTCCCACTCAAGAACTTATATTTGAACCTGAAAATTTACAGATTACCAACACAAGCAGGTTTTGGTTTCCAGTCCTTTGTTATTTAAAATTCCAACTTCAACGATTCTCTGATACTATCTCAGAATGCAAATTACAGAACAGTGCAGAGTAAGGACTGTTCTCATTAAGATACGCAAGGAATCTACTTCTGATCCCTCTTACAAACGTAAAGGAAGGCAGTTTGCTGCATGTGTGTTAAGGACTAGTGACACCAAGTCTCTCACTGATTTCAAGGACTCATTTCAACAAGTGAACTTTGGGTTCCAGAGTTTCAGCTTTACTAGCACCTCACCTGTTGATTCTGCATGACTTTAGCAAGTCTGTGTACATCAAACTGCTTTGGTAAAGAGGGAATGTATGTGTCTCCTTTCTGGAAACTCTCTTCTTCCAACCACAAAACTAAAACATTACAAAGCCTGAGGGGAAAAAAAAAGAGAGAAAAAAATGTATCAGTGTGAACTTCCATTGTTTTGGGGTTCAGAATTAAGGCAACAAATAATGCTACAAGGTGACATGGCTCAAAACTTGAGGTTTCAGGTGCTTTTTAAGCAGTTTGCTGTCAGTTCAAATACCATTAGTGAAATGAACCTACTCAGAAAAATATAAAGAGCAATAACAAAGAGTAACAGGACAAATTCTGAAAAGGAAAACATTTATTCCAATTAGCATAAGACCCAGGATTGGAATAGTCATTGGAATGTCAGGGAATCTCACCACAACCCAATTCAAGAGACCACTGGAAGAAACAGAGTACATGTGAGCAAGTTTGCCTGCTCACCCCATGGCTCCTCTAGGCTGCCTGCTCCAAAAGGCCACATCTGAACTGAGTCACATTCTTCAATATTTTTTTTTAGAGTCTCATTCATGGCCAAGTTATTCTCATTTCCTCCTCTGCTAATAGTGTACTTTTACATAAATACACCTATTTCTTTGGCTGTCATCGTTCCACTGAGTGGTACCCTTTTTCTAAGCGTACCATCCAAGCCTTCCTGACAAGGAAGCACTAAAATGCCATTAAATCTTCACACTCTGGTATTAAATATCACTAGCAAACTCCTGTTTCCTAGATCAGTGTCACTGGTGAAAAAATGGAACTAGTTTAGTTCCAAGAAATCAGCCCTTATAAACCCTACCAATAATTCCCCTCCTGTCAAGGAAACTAGACAGGTCATTAAACTTCCTGAGCCTAAGATTTACTTGGGTGCAGAGCAGTCTGGATTTATGTTGGAGTGGGGAACTTCTCTGAAATGAAAGACTGAAAATATTAATCTTAAGTTACACCCAGTGAGCATCTCTGGGCTATTTTTCACAAAGGACCAAGTAGGATTTATGATCTCCCCTGTTTGCTGGCACAGTACCTACTGACTGCTGAGGGGAGCACCCCACGGGAGCTCAGATTCCATATACCCAAAGCCCCTGAACAAGGGACTCTTTCCAAATAATCCTTTCACCTGGTTTCTGGGACTATTCAAATACTGTCATACTTCTTAGGGAGGACTCCTCAGACCAAAAGTCTCTGTGTTACAGAGCCACTGACTTCTGAACAGCAAAGCCTCAGTTTTAGTGTGCCTGAGACATCTCTTAGAAGTTACCATCCCTTACAAAAGTGAGGGATCAGCAAATGAGTGGCAGTGAGTGACTATACCTTGTGCCAAGGCTTTGGTTAAGCAGACAACATTTTTCAGGTGGCACAGCTCACCTTTAGCTCGCTAACCAAGCAAACTGCACAAAGTGAACTGTGTGCTCAAGTCCCCAGTAAATTTCCTGATGAAGTCATCTTAATTCAGACATAAATTTAAGCCCTTGTCTGTGACAAACAGATATATACACACCAAGTAGCATCTTACATTTACAGCTAGTGATGCACATGCAGGTAGCAGATATGCCTAAACAATAAATATTTTACCAGCACAGGGCTACCATTCATTAAAAAGCAAAGCTCCTCCCCTAAGGAGGGGGAAACAATTTTGTTAACAGTGTTTTATTTTTAGTAGTAAAATCAGCCCCTCTCCAACAGAACACATTGTACCAAGAGAGGAACTGATCTGACCACAGCTTGGGGACTTGGGTTAGTGGTGGCCTTGGCAGTGCTTGGTTAATGGCTGGGCTTGACGATCTGAATTTTTCAACCTGAATGATTCTATGATTCCATGCATATAACAAGTGCCTGCAGCACATCTAAGGTCACATCCCTTCATGTCTCACACAGCTACAACTGTGCTGTAGTAGTTACTTGGGCATTTGCATAGAATAAGATGGAACTGGGAAGGCTTTTTTTTTTTACCTGACAAGCTCCTTGTGCAGCGCAGCTGAAGTCAGGTATGCAGGTGAGCAGCTGGCCTTCTCTGGTGACCCGTCAGTGCCCTCAGCAGGGCTCTCCACCCTCAGTGCTTTGCTGGCAGCGTGGTGGAAGTCTGCCACCTCTATCAGCCGCTGCTTCATCTCCTTCAGCAAGTTCACGTGAGCTGCACTCTGGAAAAAATGCCTCCCAATGCAGCCATCTACAGGTAACCTAGAAAACCAACCAAAACAAGCACAGCTAAGTCTGGCTGCAAGCACCAAACCAGCACCTCCGCTTGCTGATCTGCAGGAGCAGGTCTGGCTCACCCGTACTGTGGTCCCGGCCGGTGAAGGTACAGGAGGAAGAATTTCTGCCAGATCAGTGGCATGAGAGGGTGATCTGCCGGGGTAGCAAGGGCCTGGTGAGCCCAGCGGTAGATCATGAGCCTCTGAAGGGAAGGGACGATGGGCAGCTTCAGCTGGTCCTGGGCTTTCTGCAGAAACAACACTTTCAGGCAGGTGTTCTGCTGTAACAGGCTGTCACAGGTTAATTTAGCAGAGTAACACTCGGTAATTACAGAGGAGAAAACTTTGGGAACAGTCACACATCTGTTCCAGGTCTTGAAGGATGAGCTGCCCAGCCCACAGCTATGCTGGAGAGCAGAGCTACACCTCTAATGCTTAAAAAAAAAAAAAAAAAAAAATATAGCATGATGGCTCTGATGCACAGCCAACAAATGGTCCATTGGTGTTAATTACAGCTAATTACTGTTCTTCCTCACAAAGGTACATGCTCCTGGTTTAGACTTCCAGTATGCTACTTCCATCTTTTTCCAGCCTACATTCCACATAGCTCTAGTGAAAATTCAAAATGTAAAGTAAAACTAACGTGAAGAAAGAATTCAGAAGGAAAAGCAGAACAAAGGCAAAGCAACATCTGAGTAGCACCACCCCCTATTAGCAACACCACAGACCCACTAAATCATTGAACAGTCCCCCACCAAGCCCCCCTGGACTGTGCCTGACGCAGGGGAATGCAAGGCTTTTCCCCAGTTCCCAAATCTCAGAGCAGACCCTGGCACTACCTCATCCCCTCCACCACACCTTGGGAACCCTCAGCATCCTTTTTCCACACACTACCCACATCCTATTTGGCTAAAATCAAGAGATGCAAGCCAAAGGACAAATGTTTTCCAGACTAGTTTTCAAGGATGCAAGACATGCACCAGCCTGGACACAGCCCAGGCAAACCTGTTTTCATGGGGCTTCACTAAAACACACTGAAACAGCTGAGACGAAGGACAGGCCAAAAGTCACATTTTGAGACTGGACAGCTTTGCTTTCCACTTGCTTTGCTCCAGAATTTCTGATTTTAATTGGGTCAAAGAACCTGGAAAATGCTTGCAACATGGCCTAGAGCACACCTGATTAAGTGCCTTGATAAGGGAGAGACCTAAAGAGTTCAGAAAGCCTTGGAAAATAATTCAGAAAATAGAGAAAAGTAAAGGCAAAATTCAGATCATCTGAGAAATCATTTGTTTGAAATGTAGACCCTTTTTCCCACCTGAAAAATAAGCACTCCCCACCCCAGTGGTATAGAGTAAATCCATGAGGCATTCAGATGACCCAGAAAGTCATGCAAGAGCACAAATTAGTGAGTGAAGTCTGAAGTTTTCTGTATAATTTGCATGGTAGCTTTTAAACGTGAAAGAACTCAAATGTACTCAAAGTGTAAAAGAAAACTTCCCTGGGGTATATTTTCTCCTGTAAAGCCAGATAAAGCACTATTCATTCTTTTATCCTGGTAAGAAAAAGTACATAAGACAAATCTAAATGGTACAAGGGAGCACTTTTCTCTCTAATAAAAAGGGATGAACGGTTTTCTCACCTTCAAAGCTTGATCAGGAGTTAAAGCATTAATAACCAGCTCCCCCTCCACAACTCTGCGAAGCTGTGAATCTTCCTCAAATATTGACTCCATATTTAACACCATCCATGAAAACCAGACCTGGACAACACAGAAATAACAGAAACACTGATAACAAAATAGTAGGGGTAGGATCAGGAAGCTTGCTGCTTTCTTAAGAGGAATACGTCTTTGACAGATTCCCATTACAAAGCTGGAAAAAGCAGTATCACATCTCAAGAAGAAAACCAGTTTCCCCTTTATCCTCACATTCAAACTTCCCCTCTGCATTTTGTACTATCTTGGGAAAGAAAGGGAAAAGCAGGGACAAGAGACAGAATTATCCAGAGAGTTCTGGAGGAAAGAAACTTCTCAAACTCAGTAAAATAAGATCTCCTCTCTCCCACCTGCACTACACATCTCCATATGTGGTAATGCAGGGTTTTCTTCCTTTTTGCTTGAACAAGGAACTCAGGCAGAGAGAAAGAAATTAAAATTCAAAATATTTATCAGATAAAGACTGATCTAATAGAAAAGTCAAGCTTTACATATTTTCTCTTATTAAATAGATCAAGAGCAATTGAAGATTAGAAAGAAAATTTAACTACTAAATCCTATCACATGAATTCTTGGACACAGATTAGACAGACTCTCTCACTGGAAAATGTCCATGTTCCCTTTAGTGTAATAAACCCACAGAATTCTCTTAGGCCAAACTGGGATTTTATCACAAGAAAACGGAAAAAGAAAATACAAATCGCTCTGGGATAGGAAGAAAAAGGGAACAAGAAAAAAAATCTGCAAAAACACACAAAAGCAGGGAAAAAAAGAGCCCCCAAGACACCTGTACACTGCTTATCCCAGGGCAGTTCACACAACACCATCACTTACCTGAGAGGGATTGGCATTGCCCTCCACAAAGGATGGTGTCACGTTGCCTGCCACGATCCAGCTAACAACGGAAGACAGCAGACTTTTGTCACAGTGATAGCCCAAAGCATTCTGCGCAGAAACAGAAAACATTTGGGTTTTTCTTTGTAAGAAGCAGTAAGATTTAGAAGCTTTAGGCAGTTCAATTTAGAAGATTTAGGTATGTCACTCTACCTTCGTCCAGGCTCCTTTCTGACTCGTACTTTCCCACCTTAGCTCAGTCAAGCACCACTGAGATGCCTGCTTGTACTTCATTTCTTTTTTTCAGTGAAAACATCCTGTTTCACTGAACAGTGTCTGTTTTATTCCGGAGAGGAAGCCCCATTTTTGTTCTAAACACACTACTGAACATATGGAATGTTACAGATGGGTTTTAATAATTACTATCAAAATATCAGACGTTTCATTGATTTTGACCCACTCAGAAGCAAATCAGATAACCTCAGTATCCCTTATGCCAGACTGTCCAGAGAAGCTGTGGCTGCCCCATCCCTGGAAGTGTCCAAGGCCAGGTTGGACAGGGCTTGGAGCAACCTGGTCTAGCTGAAGGTGTCCCTGCCCATGGCAGGATTCTATGACTGCTCCTGTAGCACCTCAGGGAAAATACATTCACATCAACGCCAGAGTGAGCAACAAACCAACTGATCACTCACTCAACAGACACACCAACCACCACAACTATTTACCTTGTGCTGTTGGTAAAGCAGCTTTTGCACACAGTCCTCTTGGCCGTACTGAAAAGCAGCTTTACACAAGTCATCCAGCAAGCAGAGTGTTGCCCTGTCCCTGTGCCACAGCTGCTGGCTGGTGAGGACCTGGACCCAGAACTCCAGTACTGCAGCTGGCCCCACTCCATTTGGCTGGTCGCTTGAAAAAATGTGATTCTGCCAAATAAAAGCGTAAAATCAGTCAGCAGATTGCAGCGTTGATTTAAGGTTAAGCATCTGTTGAAGAACTGTTTAACTTGCATAAGGCTGTGGGGCATCTATTTCCGAAGTGTCACCTGCTGTTCCTGTAAAAGGACTTCCCAGAGTAGGTCTGTTTCCCCTACTCTATTCTAATGGTTAGATGACCTTGTTCCTTGGCCTCTCTGTGCTTAAAAAAAAATACTACTGTTCCCTAACACAGCAACGTTTTTTCATCCCAAAATGAATCCCCAAACGAGCTTGGCCAAAAGCAAAGCTTTCAAACATTATTACACTTGCTGCATTCCTCAGAAACACGAATAAGACAGTAGCGCTTGCATATTATATTTCCTTTTTTAGGCAGTTTTGGCCTGGAATCGGAAAATTAAATTTTCCAAGAAGTCTGGAAGGGAAATGCTGTTATGTCCAATATCACATGCACTAGCCAGATTTAGGCAAGTTTAAGCAGAAGCATTTCAGGAAACCAAACCCAAGAATTTAATGCTTGATGCAGGGCATTCCCTGGCTGCACAGCTGCCAAATTCAGTATTCTTTCCAACCTTAAACGTCAACTTGGTCAAAACAGCCTGGTTTTAAATACTCTCACCCCCCCTTCTTTTTAAATAATCTTCTTACCTGTATCATACTACTGAGCAGCTTAAGGTTTTTTCCATAGTTCACACCTGTCAAGTGCTGTGTCACTTTATGGGTAACCTGCTGGGTAACTCCTTGAGGGACTCCACTGTCCAGATGAAGGAACAGTTTGATGTAAATTAAAAACCTAGGGATGTCAACAAATTAAATTAATTCTAAAATACTTTCTACTACATAACAAATAGGAAAGCTGCATCTAGGGAATTTAAAACCAGCTCAACTCCACTGCTGACAGACATATCCAGGGTTCTGACTTGCAACCACAATGCAGATTTATCTGCTCCATTTTAGCCATATAATGGGCACAGTATGAACATTTCATGGCAGACTGTAATTCAGGCAGCTGATCAGGACTAAATACAGTTCTTGATCTACATCAGCACCCAAATTTAGCCCAGGAGTTGTCTGGGAGACTGTCAAGTGGTCCAAGACAAAGGCCCCTTCAGCAACCACATTACAAACTGACCAGGACAGACATCTGAAGTCCAGCATTTGACACACTGTGTCCCTACTGATACTGCCTGCTGGTCTTTCTCACTCATCTAACACCACAGCTCTCTGAAGAACACTTCTGTGGCACAGCAGCAGCATCAGTGACGGCTGTACACGTGGTGTCAGCAGGACACACTTCTACAGCTACTTCCTCAACCACAGTCAGTGCCAAAAAGTTACTCAGCACAGAAACCAGATGCACTTCCACCATCACATTCTCGATGGATGCAAAACCCTGCGTGAAGCCACGTAAATTTAACAAGTAAGATCAACTTTCATTGCAATTATCATAAAGGAAGCAAATAAATATTTAAAATAAATAAATAAATAGGCGTATCATGAACACAGAATGCTTACAGTTCATTTTTCAGGAGGTAATACTGGCAAGAGTAGAACAAGGGTAAAACTTTATCCAGCACATGCACTACTGTTCTCAGATGTCCAGACTGGACGAGTACACCCAAAAGAGGGATCCCTTCGGCACAGAACTTCTCAATGCTGTCAAAAAAAAAAAAAAAAAAGTATAGAATTAAGAAAAACACATTGACTATCAGTAGAAAGGAAGACTGGGTGTTGATTTAGCCTTTATAAACTGAGATGTAAATACATTCAAAACTTTACACTTCATCTCTGAAACCCCAAACAGCTAAATCCAGAGCCTTTTATTCAGCTATAGGAATCACTCAATTGCTGACAGACTAGGTAAGCATTTCCTGCCCTTCTGTGGATTTGAGTCCCATCTTCCGAAAATCCCTGGAGATGCGGGTCTTCATCCATCTATCAGTTTAAAGCTTGGGGGTGTTCCCTTACCTAACCAACTTGACTCCCTGCTCAGGCAAAAGAAGAGCCCACAAAGGGAGTTCCACATGTTCTGGCTTTGACATCTCCTCAGTTTGGACGATGCTCTGCACATCTTTCTTCACTATTTAAAAGTGGTACTCAGGTGGTTGCAGCCAGATGAGATGAATTCTACTCTTAGTGTCCAGAAAACTCAGTAGCAGCAACTTTTTTTGGGTACACTGCATCAAGTTTTGCCAACTGAGAAAAGCTGCACATTGGAAAAAGATGTAAAACATGAATCCTGTGTCTACTCTGAGGTCATGAAAATGAAATGTTGTATTAAGTCACAACCACACAGTACAGCGCTTTGTTTCTTCTGCTCCTAAGCGTAACTGCCCTTGAGTTTTTTCATGTGATTAATAATTGTGGTGATTTTTATACAGGAGAAGGATATCAAATGATTTTTTTGCAAGGCCAAACAGAGAAGGTACAGGGGGACAAACTAAAGAGGTTCTTTGGTTTTTTATTTCATGCTGGAAAAATTGCCTCCTTCAACCAGAACAATATCAGTCTCAAATTAATCCAGTGCTTTGAAGTATCTGTAATGGCATAATCTTATTATCAAGCCATGGCTTGGAGAGGGACAAAAAAAAACCTCAATTTCTCTTGAAAGAGTAACATAATACTACACACAGAAAAGTTGGTGAAAATTTTGAATAACAGATAATTAGAGATCACAGATTCAGGGAAAACAGAGCTGGTAAGGACTGATTAACCTTTGTGTATCTCTGTACCTTAATCAACCAGTATATTTGATTATGCCCAAAAGCCTTACCAACAAATGAGCTGAAAGCACTGGTTAAGACTGTGTTGAAACTGAGTCAGGGTTATGAGGTTCAGTTTCAAGGTTAAAAAGCTCTTTATTTCAGTAAGTGTGGTTAAAAGTTACTCCTGTCCAGAGAAATCATGCTAAACCCCCAGTTTCAGTACTATTTCTAATTACTATTTTCACCTTAGCATGCAGAAGGCAAAAAACACTATTAGCAAAATAAAGGAACTATCGTGTTGTTTGAAAGAATTCAGGAAGAATTCCTTCACAGAAAGGGCTGGCAGGCATTGGAATGAGCTGACCAAGGAGGTGTTGGAGCCACCATCCCTGGAGGTGTTCAAGAAACAACGGGATGTGGCACCCAGTGCCGTGGTCTAGGTGACATGATGGTGTTTGGTCAGAGGTTGGACTCGATGATCTTGGAGGTCTTTTCCAACCTAAATGATTCTGTGATTCCGTAGAACTGTAGTCACAGAATCACAGAATAATTAGGGTTGGAAGGGGCCTCTGGAAATCATCTAGTCCAACCCCCCTGAAAAGGTAGGGTCACTTGGAACAGGACACAGGAACGCATCCAGATGGATGTCTCCAGAGAGGGAGACTCCACGACCTCCCTGGGCAGCTGTTCCAGTGCTCTGCTACCCTCAGTATACAGAAACTCTTCCTCACGTTGAGGCGAAACTTCTTGTATTGTAGATTATGGCAATTGCTCCTCTTCCTATTGCTGGGCACCACTGAACAGAGTCTGGCACCATCCTCTGACACCCGCCTTTGAGATGTTTATGTGCATTAATGAGATCCCCTCTCAGTCTTCTTTAGGCTGAACAAGCCCAGCTCCCACAGTGTCTCCTCCTCCCACACTGCCCCCAACAGACTCCTCAGTGCCTTGCATCACCAGCCCTTTTTGACTCAGACTGGCACAAAGAACTTTAACAACCCTCAGCTCGCCATCAGGGAGGTCGCTCAGTCGCCTGGGGCCACCCATCCAAGGCAAACACACACGGGAAGCATTTACCTGTGCCCCAGGGCGGTCATGGCCAGTGCCAGGTAGCAGCCTATGGGGATGTTTGCCTTCACAGCCTTGAGCAGGGGGTGCAGCGTGACCGACTCGGCCGCATCGAGCGCGCTGTCGCACAGGGGCACGGGTGGCCCGCCCTGCAGCATCCCGCGGTCGTTCCTGTGCAGCTTCAGCCTCAGAATCAAACTCCAAGCCCACTGGTTGAAGGAACTCTCCGGTGTTTCCCCGTACCGAACGATGCTGGCTAAGTAGGAGACCTGGGACAGAGGAGCAGGAGCAGAAATGAGAGGGAGCGCAGCCCTAACATCACAGCACGTGGGGCTCCAGTCTGGGATCTGGGACAGCTTAGATGGGCCTGCTCTTCTGTCACAACACTGTGACACAGGGCTGGCACATGGTGATCTCTGGGGTCCCTTCCAACCCAAACCTTCTGTGATTCCACCATCAGACCAGCAGTAGTTATTCTTAAAAACGCACCACGTAGTTTATTGAAACGCTCCGTTCCAACTGCCTTGATTTTCACCTCCTCTCCCTACCCCTCCCATCCTTTTTAGTAAAGGCCGTCAACTTAACACTGTTTGCCTAGATTTTTCCAAGCCAGATGTGGGTCTTGGATTGAATTTTGATTTTACTAATGAAAAGAGAAGGCCACGCAACAACCTGCCGCAATGTTCACAATGTTTAATGAGACTGACAGTGAAAGGAAACAGAAAAATAAATGCAAAAAAGTAGCATGTGTCAAAAAAAAAACAAACCTCAAAACTAAAACCTGGCAGCCTCTCCTTAGAAAGAATGTGGACAGGCAGAGTCTGTGCCATGTACATGTGTCCATGGTCATGAAGACCCTGTCTAGATCAGAAAGAACTATAAATCTTGTACACGCTCTGACAGAGTAGCGTAAATTGCTCTCAGAACAAGGGTACAAAAACCTAAGCACTATTTTCTCTCTAATTCCAGTTACAAGCTCAGGCAAGTCAGGACAGAGTCGCCAGTACGAGTGGCAGCTGAGGCTGAAATAGGCTTAAAATAGAGAACTCCTCTAGCTGGCACAAGACAATGAACCGTGGCCAAGTAGTGCAGAGGGGCAAGTCAGAAAAGAGCAGAGACAACAAGGAACATAAAGAGCGTGGGAAGAAAACGTGGGGGGGAAAAGCACGTGGGAGGGGGAAACACTGTAAAAGAAATACTGAGAAGATGAGGCACAAGACAAGACAAAGACAATTTAGCACAAGGCTAAAAGCTCTGAATAAGCAAATAGAAGCATCTTGGATTGAATAATGAAAATAGGGATTTTTTTAACCCTGACCTTTCTATCCTTCCATTCCCCTTCTGTAATTTGGAGCTATCCCTTCCTCAGTGACCCATGTGCCGTAAAATCAACACAACAGACATTTGTGGGGTGTTCAGGTTACACAGCACTGACTCCTAAAAGGAAAAAAAAAAGCTCCTAAAGGGATTAACACCTGAGTCTTCAAATAAGGTAAGACTAAAAGCTGGAATCACAGGGAGGATGTCTCTCAAGCTTCAGTTTGTGACTATTCAACTACAGATCTACATGGGGGTCCAAACTAAAATATCTATTTCAAGAAACATGGGGAGAGAATATTTATAAGGGCCTGGAGTGACAGGACAAGGAAAATGGCTTCATACTGACATGGGGCAGGGTTAGATGGGATACTGGGAGGAAATCCTTGGCTGTGAGGGTAGTGAGCCCTGGCACAGGCTGCCCAGAGAAGCTGTCGCTGCCCCATCCCTGGAAGTGTCCAGGGCCTGGTTGGACAGGGCGTTGGAGCGACCTGGTCTAGTCCCTGCTCATGGTACAGATGATCTTTAAGGTCCCTTCCAACCCAAACCATTCTATGATTTTATGATTCTCGTACAAATGTTCCACATAAGCCTAACAGCTGTTTTCAAACAGCTCTGTGGGTGCAGGCAATACTGAATGTTGGTATGTTATGGTATTCCTAGAAGGACCAAGAAAGGGCATCTTTAAAAAAAAAATAAATAAAAGAAAGAAAACAAGGTCTTGACTTGCAGTTCTTCCTGTTTATCACTATCCATAAGCTAGTGCCTGTAATTCTGAAGAAGGGATACCTGTTTTATGCTTTCAGAAAGCAGCCCAGCATATGGTTTCTCGGAGAGATATTTCTGATACGCTTCCAGGACCATCAGTGCAACTTCAGAATGGACAGCTGGATCCAGATGAAGAGCATTCTGCTAAATACAGAATCAGAACACAAAACTTTATGTCCATTTAAAAGGTCTCTACAACTGTTATCACTCAGTTGCACTACAGAGAAATAAATATTAAGCTCTTTCTGGCAGTTCAAATTAAATACTGCACTTTGCAGGCAAAATCTTGCCCATAAGAAAAATTCAGCCCAACATTTAAGAATTCTGGACTCACATGGGGCAATACACAGATAGATTATTTTAAAAAAGGAAAAAAAAAAAAAAAAAACAGTTGATCACAATCACTTTCCATGTGCATTTCATGAATTTACAGCAATTAATCCAAACCCCCAGAGATGCCATTTTAAATTAAGTAACACAGAAACTGGAATTCTTCCCTTTAAAAGCAAACCCAAACCACATCACCACCTTTTTTGTATGAAAACACAGAAATTCCTCTTATCAACTGCCACATTACAGAACTGTTTTCCTCCACATCAAAAGGCACAGACATGGCCCTGTTACTGCACAGCAAATATCTCTCTGCTCATTTTCCCTGCCTTTTCCCCTTTTATTCACATGTCATCAAGAAACAGGGAGAAAAAGTCAGTATTTTTGTACAAGCATCAACACAACAAAGAGAAGAGTTCAGAATGACCTAATGTACGGGCTGCAATGCTAAAATGGATCACAGAACACAGACTACAAGATTTTTTCTCCCAATCTATTTCTGTTTCTCTCTGACATAGCATTCACCCTCGAGTGGGTCCTGAACTGATGGAGCTCCTGGAGTAACCCAACACATGGACCAACTTCCAATCATTAAAATAGTGCTCAGGGTTCTGAAATTTTTCATTTCAACCATTAGTTTTCTTGCATTGTGAAAGACATACCTGGATACCAGCAGGCAAACTACAGCCACACCAGTCTCCTACACACTTCTTGGAAGAAATCCTCGATTTCTCCAGCCACAGGTATATCTTAATCATAAAAACTGTCCTGTCAGCTGCTTTCTCTTGTTTACAGAGAGGAAACTCTCTCTTAAATGTCTCTTTTAATCTCAGCTACAAGAAAGCAGCATGAGCACAATGCTGTAAAATTACTGTGAAGTTTCCATCCTGTGCTGTTAAGTGCACTGACATTATATAAAGCCTGTAATTAACTGTTTTCTTGTTCATTTCTAACCCCAGGTCGTGTAAAGCTTTTGCTCTGAAAATCTGAGGAGTTTCAAAACTGTTTTCATCACATACCTTCTCCCCAAATCCCCAGTTCAGCCCTTCCAGGATAATGCAGGCAAGCTTATTCTCCACTGCTGTCAGGCTGTAATTTAATAACCAGTCACGAATCAGCGCTATCTCGGACGCAGAAGGCTTCCACAGGTACAATGGCAGCTCTTTAAACAGGTACAAAGAGACCTTTTGAGGACAGAAAACAAAAAGGATAATCAGGACTCAACACCATAATCAGCATCATGCCCTTCTGTCCTAAGGAGTGGCACGACCGAAAAACCCCACAGACAGGTCTTGACACAGTCCATTCATGCCAGGACGGATCTTGTGACACAGCCTGGTTATGGCCTCTGGTTTTAACTGCTTTAAATGATGGACATCGTCACTTACCATCCCAACCTTCTCAATGGTCTCTCTAATTCGATCCAGCAGTATGGAAATAATCTGTGTGTGGATGCTGGCAATGGCTCCCAGGAGTTCTCGACCAACTTTGGAAAATGCCTCTCTCGTGGCAAGGCTAACATAGGACACCTGGGAATTTGAGCAGGAGGAAGTTACTGGTCTTGGCTGACCTTCACTGGCATTGAAATGAAATGTCTTTTGGGAAATACAGAACAAAATTGCTCTGGTAATTGGTGCACTAACATTACTGATAAATGCCAGTATTAAAATGAAAATGACTGCCCCAGAAGACAAGGGAAGTACTATGTATCAGTGCCAAAGTCCAAAATTAAACATAAGACCAACAAAAAAAATTACAACCAAAATCTAGAGACAACAACAAAAAAAAAACGACACACAAGGAAGTTCAGAGCTACAGGTTAGATCTGCATGAGAAAAATAAAACAACAATGCCAAAAAAAAAAAAGAAAACAAAAAAAAAAAAAAAAAAAGAACAAAACAAAAAAAAAAAAAAAAAAAAAAATGCAACCAACACATTTTTCTTGATTTGTTTCATTCTGGATTTGTTTACAGAAAAGCTGTTCTTTTTCCCAGAAATAAAAACCAAATCCTTCAGGCTATTTTCATTCAGTGACAGATTACAAATCTCAGAAGCAGCACTTTCTTAGTTCCACGGAAGAATAAACAACAGAAGCCAAGAAAGTTCCACACCTTCCACTGTTAGAAATAGAAAGAGCACTTCCATCCTTCTCCTGAATGGACCAGTAACATTACCCACCTCATATATCTCTAGAACAATGATTCTGATAAAATCCTCATCAACATCAGCATGTTTGGTTTGTGCCATCTGAGCAAATGTGGTGAGCAGACAGATTTCTTCCGAGCAGTTCATTGACTGGAGATACTTTTCAAAATTTTCAAGGTGCTGTGGGTCTAGAAAAAAAAGTAAAGTGAAAGAAACATGATACAAGAACTGTTATAGGACAGATATCAACATTTATACACTTACTGACACTTCAGTCCTACAGAAGGAACCAGGAGTGGCTGAAATTCAATTTTTAATATTATTTTAACTATGCCACGTCAATCATCCACAGGAAGAACTGCTTGAATCTTTCTGCTTTTTAAAAACAGTATCACAGTTTTGGCTTCCATTACATATTGGAGCAGTTAATTCCACAGATTAACCCAAATAATATTAAAGGATTCTAGTTTTCATCAGGACATAGCCAAGAGAAGATTAAAGCTCAGTCCATCTAGGCACAGCAAAGAGGTTTTGATCAAGTTGAGAGAGACTGCCCATTTCACATCCCACAACCCCAAGCAGCAGTTAAACTGGGGGGACCATCCTATGCCGATTACAAACAGAAATATTGCAAGTATCTTACCCTGGGCTTAGATTAGGCCTAAGAGTTACAAGGAAAGGCCAGACTCAATTTCTCAAATACAACACAAGAAAAAATACTGGATGTACTTGTTTGGAACGTATCTCTGAAAACAGAGAACTGAAGCTGCACAGGAAGGAAGGCTAAGAGATGCTTTCACTCAAATTCAGGACAGGTTTCCTCTTTAAACCCAACAGCAAGACGGTGACGAACACAAATAAATATTCCATTCCTAAGGGTGGGGGACAACAGGAAGGTAAGGGTACAAGGAGACCTCCACGGGGCCTTTTAAATAATTTAAAATTAAATAACATTACATTAAAATATTTTATTTAAAATAAAATAATTTTAGGTTAAAATAACGTGTAACTAAATAGAATCCCTGCAGCGAAGCAAGGACTGAAAGTAGCATTTGGGCTGCATAAAAGGTTTGGAGAGTGGTCTACCTACCCCTGAAGCACAACAGCATGCCAGTGAGCACTTTTTACAGTGATTTTACCACAGCAGTGGCATACACAGAAAAAGCACTCTCTGTGGCACTCAGCTACCCAACCTGCACAGGCACGTGCTCAGCGGGCTTGTGATTAAACTCTTGCACTTAGGTTACAGTCTATTTTAAGGTCTTTCAAGAATTTTGCAACTGTACTTCAACCTGAGAAGGTCAGGCTTGTACAGGCAAAACACCTCATGAAGAGCAGGCTGGAGGATTGTGCAATTTAAGAAACGTTTTTTCCATACAGTAGGATAAACTACGCTCCCGGCAGATAAAGCAGACATAGAGAGGGGATGTCTCGTCCATCAGCCCCCCCTTTCCTAATGTTGTATTTAATCCTTATGGCAGAAGTTACAGAGAACTGTGTTCTCTTGTTGTTAGCAGTCTTTTTAGGGTAATGCAGAAGGACATTAGGAAATGACCATGCCATTACTGTATCTAAGGGCATAGCACAGTGACCCACAGCGTGGGGAAGGGGTTGTCTGTGGGCTCCTCAAAACCACACCAAGCCATCGCCTGAGACTGAAGGACAGGGACAAGGAATAAGGCCAGAAGGGACCCTCCACTTTAAATCCTGTCATCTCACAGAGGAGCCACAACATTTTCACCACGCACTTGCCAACTGAGCCGAATCTCTTCCTCAGGCCACACTACAGTTCAAGTTCACAAGACACCCTTAAAATCAGTGGCTCTTCAAATCTTGCTACTGGCAGTAAGGAAACTGACCAGGAATGGAATCCCACAATGCTAGAAGGGTCTGGCTTAGAAAAGGCCTTAAGGATCACCTCATTCCAACCCTGTGCTGTTGGCAGAGATGCCACTCACTGGAACAGATTGCCCAGGTCCCTATTTAAGCAGCCTTTGAAACCTTCCAGGGACGGGGCAGCCAAAACCTCTCTGAGGTTGTATTGTTCAGCAGGTCCTCACTGTCATTTGCAGTGGAAGCACAGACAAAACCGTTCACCCTACATTTATAAAACTTAGAGAACACGTGCTTGTGATCACACAGGGATGAAATATCAAGGGGAAGCAATGTGGTCATTGCTTGTCAGTGAAAACATGATATCCACAGCAAGTTTGTTAACATACTCAAGAATACCTCAAGTAATTGGATTTTCCTTGATTCCCCAAGGAGGTATTTTATTATACCTGGTACATCCGTAGAGGTTGTCCTGGCAAGCTCAACTCCCTCACAGCACTCCATTTCATCAAGCTATTTCTGACTACTCCTTAAAAGCAACTATGCTCCCACCTCTACATAATGTAAGCTTAAGCTTCCATCAAGTACCAAGGCTTGCTTCCACCTGCAGATTCGCCACTCTTTTCTCAAGCTTAATTTGGGAAGGAAAATCAATAAAAAAAGGTTTTCTCCCAAGGGAACGTTAATGTCATGGTCTTCCTGGGTATTAATTATAGTAAATAAGCATTATATCGATGTCAGAGAAAAGAAGATATTTCAGAAGATTGGATGGATTTCACTGAAAGAACTGTTGATATTCCCCGTCTAGACATAGGTGAAAAACAGCACAGTGCTGACATCTCCCACTAAGGAGAATGGAGAGGATAAAAACATCCTGCATCAGCATACCAGGGAATTTAAAACACATCAAGTTAGCTAGAAGCAAAACAATGCCTGAAAAAATAATAATTTTAAAAATAAATCAGTGTTTGTTACTGCAACTCAAAGCATCACGTCACATTCTCTTTGAGGTGCAGTGAAAATTGTACAGCAAAAAGAAAAATATTAATAAAGTCATTTTACTGAAACGGTGTTACTGTTGCTGTTTTGGCTGGGAGGTGCTAATCAGATCAGCACTTCATCAAGTGCACACAACTATGGTGTCGATACCTCTCTCCCACTCTGTGTAAATTGCATTAAACGTTAGCTGAGCTTGCACAGAGTCAGGACACTCAGTGACCTCTCAAGATCCCCGTTTTCTTCCGCTTCTCCACCAAAACAGGCACCTGGGCTACCAGCCAGTTGAAGAGTAAAACTGAAGAATGAGATTTGCTCTCCCACAAGACAGCAAAGAGGCTGTGAAGTAGGGAGTTCCTGCTTTGTTTACCCGTCCCCCTGTCCGTCAAGTCCCGAAATATTTTCCACGAAGGCAGCAGCAAAGGGAAAGTAGCATTCCAGATGGCCTCTAACAACTCTGCTACAGCTTAAGCCACCACAGTCACTGTGGAGATCAACACAGGACAGAAGGCAAGAGGAAACAGAAAGGAAAGGTGCCATTTAAGACAAGAAACGCATCAAAAGAAGGCTTGAGATAAGGGAAACACGTAGATGTGGAAGACAAGGACATCTCCCACAATGTAAGTTACTGAAGCCAAAATTAGCAGGTTTGGACGGGGGAGAAAGGGAGACTATAAAAAAATATTATTTATAAAACTATCAACAGCTCAACAGTCAGCTCACCAAAACAAACAAACAAACAAACTACCAAACTAACACTAAGTGATACAGAATTCTCTATTTTAGGATTTAAACCTCGCTCTCCAAATACTATTAAAAGTCAAGATGGGAAGTGGTACAAGAATATACAAGGTGTACCAACTCCATGGCACTCTTGCAGCTCTGAGGCAGCCAGGGAGGAAAAAAAAACAAATGGACAGTAGATCTGACAATTGCTGTTAAAATAAGATTTTGGACAAACAAGTACTGGAAAACCGTGAAATGCCCAAGACATTTCTAAGGCCACTGGACCAGTCATGCTATTGAGGGTGTATTAAGCAACACAACCTGCAAAGAATTAAACCCACAGCTGCTACAGCAGCAGCTGGATGGATTAGAATCAGTTCCGTGGGTAGGAATTCTACCTTTGAGTCTTTGCTTGCAGTCAGCAGGCTGCAGAGCAGAGCAGAGCTCTTCCAGGTTCTCGTTCTCAGCACAGTGCATGACAAAGAAGAGCCTCCAAAGCATGTTGCTGGACAGTGTTCCGTAAGGCATCTCGGACATGAACAACCAGACTCCCAACCTGTTGGATTTGAAGAGGCAATTAGAAAACAGTTTCACCCTGATAAATCCCAACATTTGAAAAGGTGACCTATGCCCACATTTCTGCTATACAACAGAATTGGGAATTGTGAGTGTGTGTATTAGCACCTCAAACTCTGAGTTAACATCATTCTGAACTGAGCAAGTCCTCAGAGATTCTGCCAGATGCTACAGTCAGTGGCACAATTCCTCCCCATCTTGATGCTCCCAATGCACTGAAAAAAATCCCATGTATTTCAGTCTTAAATTTAAGTCATTTAAGCATTTAAAGCTACTCCAAATCCCATTTTCAAACATCTAACCTCCTCCAAGATAAACCCAGTACAAATCACAGCGGACAACCCACCTTTTGGCCTTCAGAACATGTAGAACAGCCCTAAAAAACAGCTCATCAAACTCCAGCTGCAATTTTTCCAGAGAGTAGGGATGTGCTACTGGTCCATAGTGTCTGTTGCCACTAACGTATTGGGCCCAGTGGTCACTCACATGACAAAGTACCATCCTGCAGCAGAGCAAATAAAGTCAAAGGGGGATCATTAAGTATGTCATCACCACATGAAAACACAGACAAGGCCAACGAGATCAGAGTCTAGACACAAGATACATGGCCCACCTTTTGCCCTCTGCCTTCCAGAGGTTTCTACGGAAATTCCATTAACCTAAAATTTCTGTGTTCTCCCTCCTTGGTTTTGCAGGCAAACAATGCAAACTGTTCTACCAAATTGATTTGTGTATGACCCCTCTGGAGCCTTAAGATAACCGTACACCATGAAATGGCAGTACATGCAGAAAGTTCATTCAAGAAAAACTATACTGAGAAAGTCACTGCTCACATAACACAAGAAGGAAAAAGGATTTGGTACCAATTTAACTGCATTCCCTCTGAGAATGTGCTTCTAGAAGCCATATATAAGTGACTGACAGAGATTTAAAAATAAAGAGCAACTTTTAGGTCTTGATTGCATTTACTTACTGCAACAATACCAATGATTCTTCAAGGAGCAAATTATAAACCCTAGAATAATTCTGGGTAACAACAAAAAGAAAGTAAGTATTTAGCACTGGATATAAATAGGGGTGCTTCAAGGAACTGTTTGCTGGATTTCAGTGACTTCCCAAGACACGCCTAACCACATCACTGATGGAAGTCAGCCTCGTGCTCCGCAGCTCACCCTGCTCCTTTGTGCCACAGCAGGTAGATTCTGCAATTCCCCACTTCACAGACAGAGCTTCAAAGTCAAGGACCCTGGGATTTCAGATTCCCAGACTGGCTAACCCTGAACTGACCAACTCTGAGAGCAAAATCTACCCAAGAACCGTTTGGGTGGGGTTTGGCTTTTTTTTTTTTTTTGGTTGTTTGATGGTTGGTTCTGGGGGGTTTCTTAAGAGTTCTGAACTTTAAATCAGACTGTATGAAACAGATTCAGTCACATCACGGAGAAAATGTTCTCTTACTTGATGAGATGGCCAATTCTCTTCACAAACTGTCGGTACCGTGCTCTGTTAAATGTTTCTAACCCTGCAGACAGGACTTCCACTAAGGAATTTGCAAAGGCAAAAATCTTCATCATCTCCTGAGGAGATGTTTTCTCAGGAAAATAAGCACCTAAGACCAAGACAGAAAAAGAAGACCAAAAAAAAAAAAAAAAAAGAGTGTAAGTTTTGGGGTTTTAATTAACTTAAGAAGCACTCAAAGCAACCGCTCAGCATATGGCTGGGAAATAGTGCATGATTTGCCAGCTTTACAGTGAATTGAAATGTATGTTTTTGTTTATGAAATGAACAATAACAACTGTTAAGTATCAAAGTACAAACAAACTGTGGAGGTTATAAGAGATCTCTAGCAAGAAATTATCTTCTTGCACTTGTCCAGAGACTTTGAAAAAAAAAAAAAAAAAACCAAAAACAAACAAACAAACAAAAAATTGAGAAAAATCACAGTAACATTACAGCCAAAAGGCAAGGGGAAAAACAGTTCTGGAAGCATTTTTGGGAGTTAACTACCAACCAGATCCAAACTCAGGGAAAAGACTCTGATGTTGTGCATGCTCGTAATGCTGTAAGTTTCCAATTTATACAAATGCTTCCATATATACTTGCATGTCATCTACTTAGCCTGTGAGCTTGTTGCTCAGATTCATTATTGCTCTGCTCAGAGAGTCTCAAAATGCAGCAGCATTCTTGGCAGTGGTAGCCATTGATACAATTAGCACAAGCAAAATGAAGAATAACTCTTTAGCAACTGATTCACCTCCAGACTTAAACCCGAGGAAATGCTGAAAGAGTTCATGGAATGGGAACTGTGACAAAAGAGCAATCAAGTCGTCTTCCGAAAGCAGAATCCAGCTTGTTTCAGGATCCTCATCCTACAGACAAACACAGGTGCTCTTAGTGGGTTCACAATAAAACAAATGGTAAAAGTGCTTCACTATTGTGTTAATTACAGTTTTGTGGGCAGTAACTCAAACGTTTGAATTCCATCTGTTAATACCTGTTCTAGGCAGCTCCGTGCTCTGCAGGGATAAAACCAGAGCACAGCAGAAGTAAAATTTCAGATCATGCTCTTTAACTCAACAAGTCAGCTTTTCTTCACGCTTTTCACAAGGATCAATAAGCTTGAGCAAAAGCGTAAAGGGAAAAAAAAAAAGAGAAACAAAAATAAGTCATCTGCCATACCTCTTCTCCTCCTTCGTCTACCAGGGTCCAGTTCCCAGATTCCTTCCCAGATGAAGAGGAACTCTTCCTTGGTTTCATATGGCACAGGAAGTCCATACGATTTCTGGTTTAAAGTGAAAAATCAAGTGTAAAAAATTTTAGAAAATTAAAAGCTCTGAACTAAGTCACCTTTAGTTAAGAGAAGGTATTAAAAAAAAAAAAAAAAAAAAGACGAGAACAAGAAATTAACAAGTGCAGCAGAAAGCTGCCCAAGCAGAAAAGGCCCTGGTTTCAGCAGCTTAGCACCTTTACTCAGAGGGTTCTGTTGCAGAGACAGAACAGGCCACCATGCAAAGCCAGAGCTATTTCAGAAGTCACAGGAACAAAATCTGCAGGTCTGTCAGTGTTCAGAAGCTATTTCACAGCTGACAGCAAGTTGCTTCCTACTGTGTACAGCAGGAGAAGGTACTGCCAAGACTGAATCTTAAGATAAATGAGTAAAACATGTTTATAAAAGCATATTCATACTCACTTGACAGGAGACATAAGCAAGGCAAGAGACTGCATGAAATGAAAGACACCCGACGGGTTATCCAAGACCT
Source organism: Pyrocephalus nanus (assembly GCA_038380795.1). Classification (NCBI taxonomy): domain Eukaryota; kingdom Metazoa; phylum Chordata; class Aves; order Passeriformes; family Tyrannidae; genus Pyrocephalus; species Pyrocephalus nanus. The sequence continues at coordinate 2,742,157 of CM076263.1, read as the reverse complement.
TGATCTGAAATTAAATGCACAAATCTAAGAAAATCTAAACAAGTAACACAAAGGGCAAATTAGTTTCAGCAGAGAAATTCACTTTTTTCCCTGGCATTTTGTTAACACTGAAAAATATCCATAAAAGACAGCACCCACACTCTGGAGAAAGTATTGCCATGGAAAAATATTGTGAGCTGTCCAAAAGAAATACTTATAAAAATTACAGGAGGGGAAAAAAAAAAAACAAGCCATCACCAAAAAAAATTTCTTTGTTCCATGTGAAGATCTGGGCACCAGGGGGAGTTCAGACACTGAGCACAAGGAAAGTTGGTATCCTACCAATGATTAACGATTGGGCTCAACGATATTAGGGGTTTTTTTCAACCTAAATGACTCTATTCTATACTTTTATTGCACAATTTGCCTTTCCTGTTAGTGCAATTGTAGTCCTTTTCCTCTGGCTAGATTTCCAACATTTTCTCCTCTTGAAGGAGCAAATATGTTCTTTGAAAGAACACCCTAGTGCCTTTGGATATCTGCATTCCCTCTGATCTTTACAACCCTTTCCTCTACCCCTAAAATTAACTAATAAACTTTCCATGGAAACCAGTCCCACTTCCATATGTAGGATGCAAAAACCTGTTCTTCCTCATCCCTTATACATCACAGAGCTACCTCCAATCTCACTTGTCTCATACACAGCTGCTGCTTCAAGTCTAAATATTCTTTCCACCTCTTGGAGAACAATCCCAAAACCTGGTGCACGAGGCACATGGCAAGCCCTTGACTCCCTTTCCTGGAATCTCTCTAGGCAAGAGCGAAGTGTGCTCTCCTGTTAACCTACACAGGGTTGGGCTATCAGGGTGTAAGTTCACCCCCTGGCAAACCCCTCACCGTCACCACGAATCCACACACCTGGAAGGAGTGTCAGTCCTGAGGGAATGACCAGGCAGGAGACACTCTCCTTCTCCTACCCACTCCCACTCCCACTTTCTGACAATAAAGAATTAAACATTCACACCTGAATTAATGGGCAAGCCCACTGGCTGATCCCAGATGGACACCGAAGGATGTGGTTGAAGAGGAAGAAATGGTCAGCTGGGCAGCCAACTCTTTGCAGCACAGACCCCTAAAGGGAAGCGTATTGGAATCATGTAAATAATTTCGAAGTAATTTCTCTTTATAGCCTTGCTAACTAGAGTAATACTGTTTGTTCATTCCTTTTCCCACGTTTTCTAACAAACCTCAATTTTCAGAGCACATTAGAAGGGAACAATATTTAAAAGTCTGCTTGCTTGGCTTATAAGCCACAAACTGTTTTATTTGGTGTAAAGTAATTAATTTTTCTACAATTGCATTAAAATTATTATTTATTATTATAATTTATTAATTTATTTAAAAATCAGCAAGAAGACACATTTCTCAAACATGATAAGTCTGAATAGTTTTAATGTCAAAATGATTAAAAGCATAATGACTATTACTAAGTCCGCTATGAGCAGTGCTGGCTGCTCAGGTGTCAGTCCTCACTGATGCTGCATGACTTCATCCAACAAGGGAATCAGTTCTAAAGATGTGCTAACAAATTCTGTCCCTCAAGTAGAACAGACCACATCCAAAAAAAAAAAAAAATCACTGCCCATGGGACAGTGGGAGAAGCAGCAACACTTTCAGAAATGACTCCTGAATTCACCCCATGTGTTGGATCGGATATATCCATGCCTGCTCCCTCACCAGTCTCTGCAGCCACATGAGAAGGTCACTCTGAAACTGAGGATCTTCAATAACTCTGCGAGTGAAGCTGAAGAGGACGCTGATGCATTCCTTCAAGTGGCTCAAGTCTGAAGAAAGGTTCTCTGACTGCTTTAAAACTGTAAATTAGGAACAGAATTAAAAAGCTTTGACAAGCAAGTAGGAGCAAAAGCAGTGGGTTTGGGGCCACATAAGAAACTGCTCTCTGTATCTACAGATACCAAGACATTTCAACACAGCTGCTTGCTAAATCTGTCAGAGAAGCAGCACTTACACAGAGTAGTTCATTTAAGTAGTTTATAATTAAGCACTGGACACTAATTATAAGACTATACCATGGTTACTTGCACAAAAGGCCTTCCCTCAAGATTAACTTCCTAAGAACCACCGAACACACAAACAATCCGGGAGGTGGGGTGGAAAGGGAGGAGGACTAAGAATTAAAAATATCTGGGGCAGGAGGAGGAGAAACACTTTAGCCCCAACAGTACGTTGGCACAAACTCAAACGAAATACTCAGAATGAAAAACAAAAAGATAATTTTAAGTACTACAGCTGTTAAAATTTCAAATGGCCTTCCAAGAGGAAGCAAAGCAGTCAGCCTGCAGCTCAGACAGAAGTCACTCCTGCATTCAGTCTGCACTAAGTGAGTAATTTAAGGGAATTGAAGTATTTTTCCTGTGAGAAAAACGTTTCACTGATCCCTATGTAAGATCAACAGCCTTTTGAATCAGAGGAGAAACACTCCAGCACAGAAATCCCACCCACAAGACTCCAAAACTGCAGGTAAACAAGGCGCAGGGCACCCTGACCCCCTACAGGGAACGCTCCAGACCAGCAACACACCTTGTTCTTGCTGCTGAAGGGCCACAGACCTCAGCAGGGACGAGCTGATGAGCAGCCTGTAAACGTAGGACTCCACTTGGAGCCGGGACAGCACCGAGGTGTACGAGTGCAGGGCCAGGGTCTGGTGCACGTGCTCTGCCTTGGCCTCAAACAGCTTCTTCAGCTCCCCCAGCACGCCTTCGTTCAGCTCCACCGTCTGGTAGCGATGGTGACCCGTCACCTTGCACTGGTCTGCACAGACACCCTGAGAGGAGAGCAGGTATTTCACGTGAGAGGTTTTTCCCCACCTTGTTGGGTCAAGCTTAAAGGAAATTAACTCTGATATAACCCTCTCCTCAACACACTTCAAAGCTTTTGTAAAAGGGGATGCTCCATAAACGGGAAAGACAAACGTTCGGGAACATCCTTCGCACTTCTCCGAGCTGCTGGTTCCTGAAAACTCGTATCTTTTGACTTCTGGGAAAAAAATACTCTATATACCTCCATAACTCAGATCTAGGAAAGGTCATAGAGTGGCTTTTCTGCAGCACTGAGAGAAGTAAGCAAAACCAGATGTCTCACTCCCCACACTGCACCTGCTTCTCAGTTTACAGACTTTCCATAAATATTTGGATCTGCTGTTTTAAACCTAAAACATGCACTGAAACAAGATAAATATTTTCTCAGCTCCCAGAACTGATAACCTGTAGCAACTCCCCACTGCATGTTTAAAATTTTTAGAAATTAACTGCACTCTTAACTTTTTCCCAAACTGATACCAAAAGCTGAGTCCAATCTTCCTCTGCGCTGTCTCTAATTCTTCAGCCCAAGAAAACCACAGTAAAAAAACATACCCATTATTCTTTTAATAAATAACATTCCTGTTATTCTTTAATAAATAACATCCCAGGAAACATTCTTCAGAACCAGCACTTTGGAAGCTCAGCTTGAAAGTACCCCTGTCTTTCCTAAATACTAGGATAAGAATTTTACATTGGTACCAAGACATACAATAAATATATCATGAATTGGGATGGAATAAACCAAGTAGAAAGCTTAGCCAAGTGTCTGATGACCAGTGGGGATGTAAGAGTGAAGCCAAAATTGTTTTCAGTGTAGAAAGGGATTGTCACAAAACTGAGAGTCCAGTGAGGTTTCAGGGTTATGCCCTAGGAAAAAGGAAAGGATTCAAAACTGTTCCCTTTCTCATCTCTGAGGAGCTGCACTCACAGAAACAGCAGTGAAAGCTACCACATGCATAGGTATTTAGCACCCTTGGACAATTTGGATGATGTGCTGGCTACAAGCAGAGTCAGAACAACTTCATTCACTCCCAGTGCAGCACTGAGTTCCAAAGACAAGTGGCACAGAAAAAGTCTGGGGGAAAACTTTTCTGATGTGTGCCCCCAAGACCTCCCTAAACCCCTCAGGTTTGCAGACAAAGATGTGGCAGAGTACCATGACCACCCTGGAGGTAGCTAAAGCCACAGCTACACTTTACAGAGCAAGTTACTAAACGTGGATGGATCCTTCACACCCTCTGCTTTGAGCAACAGGGCTGCCCCCGAGCACAACTGGAGCTCCTCTGCCAGCTCTGACAGCAGGAATGACATCAGTGGAAACTGTCCCTGCAGGCAGCAGGCCAGATGGGACATCACTGCTACAGTCACTGCACCGCGTATCCCCCCCTGTCTGCCTGGAATGCTGTGGTGCAAACTCCACCTGACACCACAGGCAGAACTGGGCGTACACAGCTCATTCTGGCTGACTGCAGACACGAGACTGACCCCAAAAGGGACTACCAACACACATCCCACCACCCTACACCCATCCAGAGGTTAAAAAAAAATCAAACAACAAACTGTCTTAAAGTCTCAGCAGGATGAGACTCTAAAATACTGGGGGTCAGTGGTGAGGCAGAAAGCAAAGGCAATAATCTCTGGATGTGGAACTGGTTGGAGCAAGTCCAGAGGAGGGCCACAAAATTGGTAAGGGGAGTGGAGAACCTCCCCTGTGAAGACAGGCTGAGAAAGTTGGAGATGACAAGACAAGCTTCTGTGGAGGCCTCATAGCAGCCTTCCAGTACCTGAAGGGGGTCTACAAAGAAGCTGGAGAGGGACTCTTCATCAGGAAATGGGGAGACAGGACAAGGAGTGACAGGTACTGATTGAAAAAGGAGAAATTTAGGTTAGATATTAGGAAGAAATTCTATACTGTGAGGGTGGTGAGACACTGGAACAGGTTGCCCAAGGAGGCTGTGGATGCCCCAACTCTGGCAGTGCTCAAAGCCAGGTAGGGTAACCCGGTCTAGTGGGAGGTGTCTCTGCCCATGGCAGAGTGGGTTGGGACTGGCTGATCTTTAAGTTCCCTTCTGACCCTTAACATTCCATGATTCTTTTTAGGCAGAACACCTTGAACCCGGTAAACTTGGCAGCAAGTAAAATTAAACTCCTCAAACCACATCCAAAAAGTTTGGGTTCAAAAGCAGCTTCAGCAACAGCACCTGCACAGTCTTCTGCTGTTCTTTGAAAGTCCATAGTCTCCCCTTCAAATTTTGGCAGTCAGTTGTCATGGCCTGCAGCTCTGCCTCAGCCAGCAGCAGCTGCTTCCTGCAGCGCATGTAGTTCAGGAGCAGCTCGTAGAACTCATGCCTGTCCTGATGGGCCACGCTTTCGAATTCCTCGGCATAGGAGTCGACATTCTCCAGCCATGAGCAGGGCTCGAAGATCTTCAGCTGCTCCCTGGTGAAGGGCACCAGCTCTGGCTCGCTGGGCAGCTCTGGGTACAGCCTCTCGTGGTGCAGCAGGGGTTTCACTGCCATGATGGTGGGTCTCTCGTAGGACAGCTCAGCCGACAGGTCTGGGTAGATCGACCTCAGTCCCGGCCGCTGGACACACACCTTGGACCTCTGAGGGAGCTGTGAGGTGCGGGGAAGAACCTTCTCTGAAGAGCAGGCAAGAGGATTTTTAGCATCTTGCACCTTTCCAGCTCCTCTGCCCTGCACAAAGCCCAGCACTGTCTGGGAACCAGCGGCTCCTGGCTGCAAGGTACTGCTCGATAGATCGGGATTTCTTGATCCACTGGCAACCACTTCCATGGGGCTGTGAGATTCGTCCCACTTGCTTTTCCCACTCTTTTCAGCATCCCCCACACATTCCTCATGGGAAGGAGCAGCTTTGAGCTCTTCTGCATCTGTAGGAGGCTCCAGAGTCACTGTCAGAGCCCCTATGCTTGCTGAAGGTAAATGACTCTGGGGGATATCACGCACATCGTCTACAGTTTTCCTGTCCTCTATTTCATCTCTGAGCCGAATTTCTGTAAATTCTCCAGGATGTTCCACTTGCACCTCCCTGGCTCGAGAAGGCCCTTCTGCCAGAGGAGGGAGGAAGGCATCATCAGGCTCTTGTACCCGGGACTCTTCACTACTTTTCTTCTTTTTTTCCTAGGAAAAAGAAAAATTAGCAGTGTCACTGCCAAGTGAATCTCCCAACCCTGCATCCCAAATCCCACCATTACCAAAAGCAGTACTGGTCAACATCACATCCCCAAGGGCCTTTAACATATTAAATTTCATAATATTAAAAAATAAAAATTAATATATCAAAGAGATCTTTGTCCTGTATCTGCCCTTAGAAGACTGCCTGTCAGTGAGTATTTTCTTGGTCAGCTCTTGCACAATGCTTCAACGTTTCTAAGCAAATATCTATAAATATCACAGGACAGAATGTTTCATTAACATAGAAAATAATCAACATAACAGGACCCTGGCCTCTAAGGAGAGTCACAGCACTTCACTGTATTACAGAAAAAAAAAAAAAAAGTTTGTGATTCATCTAAAGTTTTACAGAATACTTTAATGAATAGAAAAATATTTTCAAAAGAGCAGTTTCAGAACAAAGTCTGCAATATAACCCCGACTACATTCTAAAACCATTACATCTGAACAGTTACTGAAACACCTACTTTCAACAGGTAATACACCCTGGAGACACTGAAAAACTTAACAGTGCCATTAAAACTTTAAATCAATTTTAAATTAAGATTAGTTTGAGCGTAAGTAATTCCCGTAAACCTAGTCCGAGGTGCAGGCCAGCCTCCTTCCCAAAGCACAGCACAGGATGTCTGTACACCTACCAGTTTATTAGGAGTGAAACTGAGGAGTTAGGATTAGGTCACAGTGCTCCAGTTTTGGATGGCCCAGATAATGTGACAAAGAACTAAGGTGAGACAAGTACAAATTCTTAACATCCCTTCATGACTGGGGAAAATATGACAGTTTTGCAAACCTGGTGACAGTGTCGCATATATTTTTAATAAACATCTGATATGCCTTTGCCTTAAGAGAAAGCATAAATGAAAACAGCTCAAAACAAGGCTCAACCTTGATCTCAAGCCTAATTTTACTCCTCACACATGCTCACAGCCCCTTTACAAAATGGAAACACTCTGGCTTTGCTTTCAGACTGTCTTCCAGTGTATTAAAACCTGTGAACAGTTGTGATCACAAAACAGCTCTGACTCACTCCAAGGCCAGCTAAAGCTGCAAGTGAGAGGTTAAAAACACATCAGTGCCATTCTTAAAGCTGGGACTTGCAATAATAAACACCTCCTGACAATTAACTTGAATTTTGTAATATCCACAGGATACCATATCACTGAATCACATTTCTGACAGTGTACTGACCCACATACTTCACAAATACCTGCTGGTGCTTCCCCCTCTACAATCTCAAAGTCCCCTCTTGCAGTCCTCACACAGAACAAACTCCCTTTATCTCCCAGTATTCTGTATTCCTCCCAAACACTGATGTTTGATGAAACAACTTAAAATTTACAGAGTGCCTTTAAGCTCTCACTTTCCAAGGTAATTAAAAAAAAAAAAAAAAAAAAAGGCCATAATCCTTAACAGGGATTTCATCTGAGAAAGGATGAAGATGAGAGAAATCAGGTTCTGAACTAACATGGAAGCAAAACCTGCTGTTCTTCCAGAATTATGAGGTTTACCCCTAAGTCACATATCAACAAATCCCAGAATGGTTTGGTTCGGAAGGTTTAGAAACCTTAAAGCTCAGTTTGTTCCACCCCCCCACCACGGGCAGGGACACCTTCCACTAGCCCAGGTTGCTCCAAGCCCCACTCAACCTGGCCTTGGACACTTCCAGGGATGGGAAGATGACCAGGCTCATTAGCCTTGTCCCATGGCTGACCACTCTCCTCTCCTTGCACATCATCCATGGCACCTCAAGCTCCCAGGACATGTGTTAACTTTTCAGGAAACACACCTGGAGTAACTGAGTGCCACCTACAGAAACAAGCAGGCACAAAGGCTCCTCTTCACCATTCCAGCTGCACTGGCTTTGCCACCCCGCTGTGTTTCAATCAGCCTGGTGCTACTGGTGCTGCACAAGCTTAACTTTGGGGCTACTATTTTCAGAAAGCCCTGGGCTCCGTTCCACCACTTGGCAGCTCCGCAGCTGAGCCAGCCTTTCTCCCAGCTCACGAGAATTCCAGCTTTTCAGAGGATTACAGCTGCTTCCGAGGCATGGGAACGGAAAAGTCCTTAATGTGGCTGACCCCCAAACTGCATCCTCAGGCACGCCTGGGTGCGAGCGGAGGTGGGCACAGTAACAGCAACAGAAATACCAGGGATGGGTCATGTGCAGCACTGGAGAATTATGGGTTCTCACACGTGACAGGGCCACTGAATTGTTTCACGGTGAATTCCACCTGGAAGGGAGGGCTAAGGACTGGAGTCACCACACACATGTCCTTAATGAACTGCCAGTGGCACCCGTGACTCACCACCTTCCTGCAGGGAAGCAATTCTCTGAGGCAGCAGTTTTAGGGTCTGACTGCCCTGCACACGCCACGGGGCTGAATCAAAACCAAAACAGTGACACACTCACTCTTCTGGGACTGCTTTTCCCTCCAAATTTAACTTGCCTTCGGTTCAGGAATCACAGCCATACCTGACATTTAGATTTAACCTTTTTTTTTTTTACACCATACCAGTCAACTAATTCATCATTTTCACGGAGCTTCTTTTTACTTTAATGCCCTTGCTCTATGCTGTGCAGTTCACAAGAAGAAAGAGGTTAAGAAGCTAAGGGTAGCACTTCCATTTTATGAGGTGAGGTATTTCAGCTCAGATCATTCCCACAAGCTACTGACACTCTATATAAAGAAAATTAAGCCTTCAGAAAGCTGTCAGTACTCATACCATGAGCAGAGAACACCCTTAAAACAGCATTAAAGCCCAGGAAGAGCGATACTTAAAAACTGTAGCACCAACTGATGAAGAAGCAGCACTGCCATGTGCTATACATGGCCTCACGTTCTCAGCACTTCACACACAATTCTTTACAAATAAGATGTGGCATCACAGAATAGTTTGGGTTGGAAGGGACCTTAACCACCATCTCATTCCACACCTTGCCACGGGCAGCGACAACTTCCACTATCCCAGGCTGCTCCAAGCCCCATCCAGCCTGATGTTTGGACACTTCCAAGGGATCCAGGGGCAGCCACAGCTTCTCTGGGCAACCTGTGCCGGGGCCTCACCACCCTCACAGACAACAACTCCTTCCCAATATCCCATCTCACCCTGCCCTTTGGCAGTTTGAAGCCACTACCCGTTGTCTGCCCCTCCACTCCTTGTCCCAAGTCCCTCTCCAGCTCTCCTGGAGCCCCTTTAGGCACTGGAAGAGGCTCCAGGGCCTCCCTGGAGCCTCCTGCCTTTCCAGGCTGGACAACCCCAGCTCTCTCAGCAGAACCCTACGCTAAAATCCCGTAAATGCCGACGAGTTCCACGGCTGCCCAACCTCCCCCCGCCGTCCCACAGGACACGGGACACCCGAGGAGGCCGCAGGACAACAGGGTAAACACCTTGTTTACATCCTGCCACGGCGCAGGGCCTACCACACACACCGCCAGCTGCTCCAAACCCGCGTTGTTAGGAGCGAAAGGAAGCAGGAACCTTTTTTATAACACAAACAACAACCAAAAACAACACACACACACACCCTCCACACACATACACCCCTCTCCACCCCCTCCCTCCCTCCTCCACCAGAGGCCGCGCGAACGCGGATGTAAAACACGGCCTGGCACGGACACCGCCGAGCGCGGAACCCACCCCGGCCGCCGCTGGGCGTGCGGACGCCGCGGGACGCCCCTCGCCCTCCCGTTTTTCCTCCCCGGCTCCCCTCACCCCTCCGCCCCCTTTACCTTGGCGCGGCCGCGGGAGCGGCGCGGGGTCCGCACGGCTTCGGCCATCGCCCCGCTGCGCCCGCGCCCCGCCGCACCGGGACACGCCCCCGCCGGCCTCGGCCAATGGGAGCGCGGGAAGAGACAGGGGGCGTGGCCTCGCGGGGGGTGGGGGACTGGAGGGGCGGGGCGGAGTGTGAGGGGAGAGGAGCTCCATGGAGCGGCCTTTGGGACGTGGGGTCAGCTCTGGGGACCCACCGACTGCTCTAGGGACCCACAGACCATCCGTAGGGACCCACAGGCTGCTATAGGGGCCTACACACCGCTGTAGGGACCCACAGAACATTCCTAGAGAAAGAGTGTCCACAGGGAGCCACAGACCATCCATAGGGACCCACAGGCTGCTATAGGGGCCTACACACCGCTGTAGGGACCCACAGAACATCCATATGGAAAGAGTGTCCACAGAGAGCCACAGACCATCCATAGGGACCCACCGACTGCCCTGCGCACCCACAAAGCGCTCATGGGCACCCATGGACTGCCCTGGGCACCTACGGACCGCCCTGGGGACCCACAGAGCACCCATGGGCACCCACCGACTGCTCTAGGGACCCACGGACCATCCGTAGGGACCCACAGGCTGCTCTAGGGGCCTACACACCGCTCTAGGGACCCACAGAACATTCCTAGGGAAAGAGTGTCCACAGGGAGCCACAGACCATCCATAGGGACCCACAGAGTGCTGTAGGGATCCGTACACTGTCCGTGGGGAAACACAGCCCACAGGGACTCACAGACCACCCATGGGACCCTCAGAGCACTCTAAGGAACCAGAGACTGTCCATAGGGAAACACCATCCATAGAGACCCACAGACCATCCATGGGACCAACTCACAGACTGTCCATAGGGAAGAGGGATCCACTATAGGAACCCACACACCCTCCGTAGGGGAGGTCTGGTGGTCTGCTGTAGGGACCCACACATAGGGGTCTGGGGGAAGTCAACATCCACAATAGGGACACACAGACTGTCCATTCAGACCCAGAGACCACTATAGGGCTGGGGTCCCCTGTAGAGACCAACAGACCCTCCATAGGGGCTGGAAGGAGCCCAGGCTTCTGCCCAAAAGGAATATGGGATGAGAAGCCAAGACCCCAGTAGAGAGGATGGTGGGTGTGAGCTCTACCTATCTCAGCTCCTGAGGCACTTCCAGCACAGTGGAAATGCTGGCTCAGCCCCAAGCCAGGAACTGCTGCCTCTCAGATCCCAGTCCTGGCACCCAGACATCCCCAGAGAAGTATGGCTGGAACAGAGCCTGGGCTCCACAGGGAGGAAGAGTGACTTCTCCCAGTCCCCAAGATGGATGAGCCCTTTACAGGGTTCAGTGTTACCTTGCAGAAGACATCACAGTCAAGTTAATCGCCTTGAACAGGCAGTGTTCACTCTGTGGGACCCTGAACTTGGGGCTTGAGAAGCCCCCGTGTTATTAGTGTAACCTGAAATTGGTCCTATCTGTGGGTATAGGAGGGGGATGCATTGATCCTGGCCACCTTCCTGGCCCTGTCTCTATCTGGAAATACAGCAAGAAGTCCTCATGTGAACTTCCTTTACAAACAGAGCTGTTTCCTTATGACAATTTCTGAACTAGCTTGCGGGATCAGAGAGAGATCTGTCGACTCTGCCTCCAGGCAGAGTGCCCAGCACCTGAAGGATGTAAGATTTATTTGCAGTCCGCATTAATCAAAAAGTCACAGAATGGTTTGTGTTGGAAGGGACTTAAAAGCTCATCCAGTTCCAGTCACCCCTCACCATGGGCAAGGACACCTTCCATTATCCCAGGCTGCTCCAAGCCCTGTCTGGCCTGGCCTTGAACACTTCCAGGGATTCAGGGGCAGCCACAGCTTCTCTGGACAACCAGTGCCAGGGCCTCACCACCCTCACAGCCAACAATTCCTTCCCAATACCACATCTAACCCTGCCCTTTGGCAGTGGGAAGCTGTCCCATCTTGCCCTATTCCCTTCTTATTCTGTCTTATGAAAGCTGTTGTGTCGTGACGGTCCAATAAAAAACCCACAAGAAGGCTGATTCAGGGTAGCATAAGAAAAGCTCCCTCCTTTATTAAAATCCCAGCTCCTTTCATATCATTTTCAAAAAGCAGCAAGCAAGCAGTGAGCGAGTAGCAAGCAAATAGCAAGCAAGCAACAGCATCCTAACTGGCCACTTATCATTATTGATACACTTTGCAGCAATCATGAGACACCTGGAGATGTCCAAGGACAAGGCTGTGGTTCTCACACACCAAATCCAGGGACTCACAGTCCGCCCTCGCTCCCCACTCAGCCTGTGTGTAAAACTTACTTATCTTCAAGGCCGCACTGGAAAGTTTCCCAAGTCGATCTCCTCTTCCAGGGAGCCAACAGACCCGCTGTTAACCCCTATACTGTTGCCTTACTAAGCATTTGTCGTCTCTCTTACCCTGAGGAGAGAAGGCAGGAGCTGCATAACTGGTTACCAGGGTCTATAGGGAGGCAAGGCACTCCTGCAGGGTGTTGAAGCCACCAGATCCCCCTGTGAGGTAGCTCACCCTCAATAAAGGGCTCAGGGGCAGGCTGGGCTCATCCACAGGGGCTTGGGAGGAGGCCAAAGTCTTCTGCACCACTTGGAAAGCAATGAGGCAAGGGAAAATTGCATGGAGATTATGAAGATAAAAAGCCATTTTGGCACCCATGGACACACAGTCTTGTTTCCCAGTAGCTCCATGTCCGACACTCCTCTTCAAGGCTGGGTTTTTTTGGCCTAGGTATGTGTGAGCATTTGGTGTTTTCAAAGAATGCTAGTCATTTAGGTTGTAAAAGATCTCCATGATCACTGAGTCCAACTGTTCCCCTAGCACTGCCTAGGCCACCGCTAACCCCAGTGGCACATCCACAAGGCTTTTAAATCCATCCAGGGATGGGGACTCCAACACTGCCCTGAGCAGCCCCTGCCAGAGATGGACAACCCTTTCAGTGAGGAAATTTCCCCTAATATCCAACCTAAACCTCCCCTCACACAACTTGAGGACATCTGAGGTCCCATCACCTATTCTCTGAGAGCAGAGACTGATTCCCCCCTGGCTCCCCCTCTCCTGTCAGGGAGTTGCAGAGCCAGAAGGTCCCCTTTGAACCTCCTTCTCTCCAGGATGAGCCCCCCCCCCAGCTCCCTCAGCTGCTCCTGCTGCTCCAGCCCCTTCCCCAGCACCCCTATTTTGGGATCGCTTCTGTGCATTTAATGACCGTGCAAGCCGAGTTTCAGCCTCACTGGGGACCTCTGCATCCAGAAAGGCGTAACAGCAACTATTGTGCTCAGCGGAAAAACCCCGACAGAGAAGCCGTGCCATGTATTGCACAGCAGACGCTCTTCCAGGGGAGACCGCCCTACGTGGTCAGCTGTTCATGCCTGATCGTAGGTACTTGTCCTTGTGCCCATCTGTTTTGGGGTGTTTTCTCCCACATCTGTGTTGGTATTAACCAAGGACTGAAATAAGGGCTGAGCAAGGATACGCTTTGAAGGTGTCCCACCCCAGCCCCCACAGAAAAAGTGAACGAGACAACCTTTTTAAAAAAAACCCACATATCCAGCACACGAGACTCAAAATTCTTTTTTTTTTTTTAAATATGTATTTAAAGAGCTTAGACTACAGCAGGCTCCTCCAGAGTAACACTTGTGTCCTTGGTCTTTCAGAAATAAAACAGGATAGCTGATTCCTTGGCACGTGCACTTTGCAGGACGACAGACAGATGTCAGAGAGCTCACTGCCATCTTCCCCACACAAGAAAACACAGTAAAAAGCCCCCAAGGACTGACAGGCTGGGACACGTGATGAAAGCCGCGCAGATTCAGCCGGAAAAACATCATACAAATAGCAAACCCTGCTGCTCCAGGTCAGTCACCTGGCACCAGGTTTAGACAGGTAAATCGTGTGTGTTTATCCCCATGTCCTGTGTCCCTGTGTCCAGTGTCGTGGGGCACTGAGGGGCAGTCAAGCAGCACTGCACACAGGGACATCAGAGAGAGCAGCAGCCCCAAAGCACGTGAGCTTCTGAATCAAAGCCATAATCATAAAGATATATATATATATGGTAACAAAAATGGCAGGAAGTTTGAGGGGATCTGGTCGGAAAAGAAGTTTCATGGCTCCGGCAGTAGCTAAGTTTGTTTCCAGCGGTGCAGAGTCAGAACAAGTCCAAAGTTTAGAGGCTGTCAAAAGCTAATTAAATCACAGAATCATAGAACTATAGAATGGTTTGGGTTGGGAAGGACCTTGAAGACCGTATAGTTCCAACCCCCTGCCATGGGCAGGGACACTTTCCTCTAAACCAGGGTGCTCCGAGCCCCATCCAACCTGGTCCCCAGAGCCTACCAGGGACAAGCTGTACCATGAACCTAAAAACTCACAAGCCCCTCATCCGAGAGGCATTTGGGAGAGCTGAACAAAGTCCTCCAGATCCTCAACACCACCGTGGGATGTGGGACCTCCCAGCAGGTTTCTGGTGGCACAGCCCCTCACTGGGCAGCTGTGCTGTGAACTGCTGCACCAGGCAAGATGCAAATCAGCTTCCAGTGTCGGCACTTAAGCCTGGAGCACACCTACAGCTAAGCCAGACACACGGTGTAGCTGTTGGTGCTCCCCTAAGTAAGATCCCCGAGAGATGAGAGAAAAATTAAACCTAAGTGACAAGTTAAATCCCCACTAATGAAAGAGACAGGCAAAAGAGTAACCTGAGATGTGAGGGGGATGCAGGTGCCCTGAACACAAGCCAGCGTGCCCAAAGCATCATGCAGCGCTCCCCTCGGCACATATGAGCTAGTCATCTGGAGAGTGGGACGCTCCAGCCTCTCCCAGATGGCTGCACTTTAGAAGAACTTCGAATCAAACACTTCTTCCAACACAAATCGCCCCTGTGTCAGGTCCTTCTCTTCCTCTGAGTTTGAAGATAGGATACCCATCCAAGGAGTTTGCTGATCAAAGGCACAGATTTTTTAGTAGGCGCTTTCTGGATGTACAAATAATTATCAGTCCTCAAATATTTTTTTTGAAAAGCAGAAGCACTTCAGCTCTGTGTGTCTGGGAACAACGGGAAACACCACCTCTGCCACGCTGGTCAGACCAACGCTGTCTTCTGCCTGGAAAACCTACAGAACAGGATCAACAGTGTCTAAACCACAGCTCCAGCCCAGAGAAGTGAGGGCAGGAGCATCTACCTGGTCACTTCAAATATCACCCTTTAATCAGTGGCCTTTCTTTTTCCACTGTCCCTTCCCTAGGTAGCTCCAGAATCCAAGAATGGTTTCAGTTGGAATCTCGTTCCACCCCCTGCCATGGGCAGGGACACCTTCCACTATCCCAGGTTGCTCCAAGCCCATCAACCCAGCCTTCAACACTTCCAGGGATGGGGCAGCCACAGCTACTCTGGGCAACCTCTGCCAGGGCCTCACCACCCTCATAAGTAAGAATTCCTTCCTTATAGCTAACCTAAATCTAACCTCCTTTAGTTTAAAATTCCCCTTTTTTGTGTTACTATCTGCCTGGGTTAAAAATCCCTCCCCCTCTTTCCTATAAGCCCCCCTTCTTCATTAAAAGTGAATACTTACTGTGACTGCTAGAAATGTACCAAGCTGTAGCCATCAACTGTGGCGTAATCAGGCTCCCCTGAAACAGAGAACACAAAGAAAAAAAAATAGGTTTTCTCAGGGGAAGTGCTCATTATAAGGCTTCAAACAGGACAGAAACACCACACACTGGCCATCCATGTTAAAGGGATGGGGTGCAAGGGTGAATGAGGCTCAAAGAGGTGTCCTATGGAGCCAGGCTGGGAGAGCTGGGGATGTTCAGCCTGGCGAAGAGAAGGCTCCAGGGAGACCTGAGAGCCCCTTCAGTGCCTAAAGGGGCTCCAGGAGAGCTGGAGAGGGACTTTAGACAAGGGCCTGGAGTAATAGTTCCTCTCTGGGGCCAGAAAGCCCATAAAGCAATAACTCACCTGGTGCACTGGTTGGGGTGGGCAGAGGTCCCCTCCTGCACAGAAGGAAACACAGAGGTGAGGATCTGCATGGATACACATACCCTTCACCCTGGCTCTGCACTCCCCAGCTGCCCTCCCAGAGCTGGTGGGAAGACAAGAGGTTTGGCAATCTGGGCTTTATACAGGAGACCTGATGGGCTCACCACCCACAGCCCGCTTGGCAAACACAGGAATTGAAGCTGATATGGTGCAGGAGAGGAAAAAGCAACCAAAAAGCACTAAGTTGGGGAAAAATTGACAGGTGAGCCTGTAATTTACAGGGTATGCCTTTATACATGCCTTTGCCCAGAGTGAGACATCAGGAAGCCATAACTGGACATGACTCCTCTCCCATTGTGGCAGCCAAAGTGGCACACTCATCCTCAGCATGAGTCTTTGGCCCTGTCACCTTGCCCCCCAGCAGAAACACCTTTCAGCCTGTCCTCCTGGCCCAGCTTCTGTCCCAGGGGAGTGAATTCGGCTCTGAAGTTCCTCCCTTTACCCACACATGCCTTTAACACTTCCTCAGATGGACAGATCTCAACAAGAACCACGCAAGGAAATATTTTCCTCTAATACTCCCAATTCAAGCTTCCAGTAGACTAAAAGGAACAAAATATGCCCTTTTTTTAGGGGGCTGAGAGCATCATTTGCAACAGCAATTGCACATGTTGTGTCCCTTACCTTGATATAGGTACAGGCAGTGGACTTCTCGCAGGAGTCACATTTCTCTGTGTATTGTAGTAGTTTTCATAAACAACAGGAGCTAGGAAAAGTTAACAGTAGTAAAGCACAGGCCTTTTATAGACATAAAATACTTGTTATACCAACAGTCAGCTCCTAAGTCTTTCCTCTCTCTGTGAAAATCCCTGATCAGGAAGTTAAAACAGGGAGTGTTATCTTCAGGGACTGCTGAAACTGGCAGAGACTCGTGCTGCATGGCAGTGAACTAAAGGAGGAATGTTGCAAAACCAATGTTTTTCGCACCCCAATTGATGCTGACCAGAGCAGCAGCCCCATGGGGAGTACAGGGCTACTTTGTGAGATTGTACTAAGCCCTTACCTGGAGCCAAACTTCCAGTTTTGCGCAAATTTACAAAAAAATCAACATCCTTCTCAATGCTGCACATTTCTAAACTCTTGCGGATTTCCTCGTATTTCTGCAAAAGGGAAATAAAATGCATTTCTATTACATCAGGTCAAAAAACAAGAGGGTTTTATCCAATTGTCCATTAGACACGGGGAGAAATCCCAATATTCACGCAGGGCACAAGCTTCAGTGACGGGGGAATCACAGAATCTTAGAGTGGTTCAGGCTCAAAGGGACCTTAAAGCCCATCTCATTCCACCCCATGCCATGGGCAGGGACACCTCCCACTAGACCAGGTTGCTCCAAGCCCTGTCCCAACCCGGTCTTGAACACTTTCAGGGATGGGGCTTCTCTGGGAAACCTGTTCCAGTGTTTCAGCACACTCAAAAAAAAAATGTGTGAATCCCAGGGGAAAGCTCATCTTGCCAGAGTTTTGGCCAAACCTTCTGCCTGCCCACTCCTGATGGTGTCTGGTGGCCAGTAAAGGGCCACAGTCCAACTCGGACGTAGCACAGCTCAGAGCACAGGAAAACAAACTGGGCTCTGCTTTCCACACAGGAAAACGAAGCGTTTCAGCTGAGGTACCTCGTCATTCTGGACACAGCCCAGGGAGAGCTGGTTGACATGAAGCCAGAGGGCGTTGCGGACATAGCTGATCCGATCACACTCCTGAGTCTCGAAGAACTGAAACAACACAGACAACAACACAGGCCACAACATCTTTAAAACGGGGGCAAATCTCCTTAATCCTTTACTGCTTCTCATTCCCAGGGGCCATGAAAAGACCACTGCAAGGAGCAGGTGGTGTTGGTCTTCTGCAAGAAAGAAGGAAACCATGAGTCCTCCAGATAGCCCAGAAGAGAAACGATCCCCCTGTGCAACCAGGTGAATTTAAGGTGAGTGTTTAAGCTCAGAAGGCCTGCAGGACTGATGTGAAGGGAGTCAACCAGCACCTCTGGGGAGAACAAGCCAGATTCCTAAAGGCAGTACATGTTCCCTAGGTACTCCACACTCCCGTGGCCTCAGCTCGTTTCCCTTCCACAGGTGTCCTAGAATCACAGAATTATTTAGGTTGGAAAAGCCCCCTAAGATCATCAAGTCCCACCATTTCCCCAGCACTGCCAAGGGCACCACTAACCCATGGCCCCAAGTGCCACACCTACGTGTTCTTTTAACACTTCCAGTGTCCAGGTGTGGAGCAATAAATAAACATTGGGGATGCATGAAATCAGAGGTGCATTGACTGGTTGGTCTTCTCCCTCTTTCCAACCCAGCCCTTTCCCAAGCAGGTTTCAACCCAAGTCTTTTGAAGTCTGGCGTACCAGAAATCATAATCTGGTATGCCTTTTGAAATGTCCCCATCAGAGAGGCTTCCAGAGACCCCAGACACCAAAAGCACACCATCACACACACATGCACACCATGCAACACAGACAGAAAATGCCAGTTCAAAACAGAAAAGTAAAATCGCAGCCCGATGAGAAATAACGTGGGAAGGAATCAGAACAGCTGGGAATGGGAAGGCTGTTTGCAAACCTGGGATAAAACCTCAGTCTCTGCAGTCCCTGTCCATGGAAAGTCTGTCAGAGTTTCAGACAGAGTCTTCCAGGTGTTCCAGGGCAAGTCTGAGCCATCCCCAGGCCCTGCAGACAGGCGTGGACACCCAGAGGACTACGCTGCCATGCAAAGGTGTTTTGGGACATTTACCTCACAAGCTTTGATGTGCTCCTTCTGCCACTCTTCCCGGACCTTCTCCAGCGTGGTCACACTCTGCTGGTAGCTCCTGTCTGCGAGAGAAATCACAGTGTCAGCTGAAGGTCGATAGGCAGGGTAGGCTGGAATGAGGTGATGTTCAAGTCCCCTTCCAACCCAAATCATTCACTGACTCCATGATTAACACTAATTTAAAAAAAAATGTTCACTAGAAGGTAATACGTGAAGACTGAAATGGGTGGGACATCAGGGATAAAGTGGAAGGACGTGGGCTTGGTGGGATCATGCAGGCTTCTCCAGGGCAGGTGCCCATCGCTGGTATCTTGGGCATGTGTTTCCGAGGAGCTGCGTCTGATCCAAGAGCTGGAGCTTGCCCACGAGCCATGCCATGGCTTCACAACCCCCTGCCCCTGGAAACATGTCCCTTTCCCTCCCAACGTGGCATTTCCACACTCACCAGAGTCCTCCAGAGCTGATTTCGTCTGAGCCAGCTTCATGAACAGCTGCCAAAAACGGGAGAGAGAAGGAAGGTGGAGGAGTGCCTGGGTGCATCCCCGACGGCGCTGCAGCCTGACTGGTGAACACCACCAGCCCTCCCACTGCACCCCAAAACCCAGAGCTGGCAGAAGAGCTGTGGGGCAGGAGAGCTGACAGAAGAGGTGCCCCTTTCTCCCCCTGCCCCACCTCCCTGTACCTTCTCCTGCTGCTTCTGCGTCACCAGGTTTGCGTTGCGGTGCACGGCCTGTTCCGCCTCGTCCTTGTCCCGGCACCGCTGCTCGTACAGGCGCTTGGCCTAGGAGAGACACCAGCACACAGCTCGGGTGGGAGCTCTGGGGGGAAGAACAGCCTACAGAAGGGCAGAGGTGGGCACAGCCTGCCAGAGGAGCAGGGAGTAGCACACAAGGTCCCAGGTTAGGGAAAGCCTTGCAAGACAAGCTGCATTCACAAGTGAAAAGCTCATGGCAACCAAGTCCATGAGAGTGCCCAGAGGATGGCAACGGACATGGGGAAGGTTCTGGAGCACAAGTCTGGTGAGCAGCAGCTGAGGGAGCTGGTGGAGGACTCAGCCTAGAGAAAAGGAGGCTCGGGGGGGGACCTTCTCACTCTCAGCAACTCCCTGACAGGAGAATGGAGCTGGATGGGGGTCAGGCTCTGCTCCCAGGGAACAAGGGACAGGACAGGATGCAACAACCTCAAGTTGCATCAGACAAGGTTTAGTATCGATATTCGGAAAAATTTTTTCACAGAAAGTGTTGTCAAGCCCTAGCACAGGCTGCCCTGGGCAGTGGTGCAGTCCCCATCCATTAAAGCGCTCAGAAAAGGTGTGGATGTGGCTCTTGGGGACACGGGTGAGTAGTGGTGGGCTTGGCAGTGTTGATTAATGGTTGGACTCGAGGATCTTAGAGGGCTTTTATAACCTTAACAATTCTGTGATTCTGAATCACATTTATCCAGCCCTGAAAGGCTACCACTGGCCATGTCTCCTCTGTAGTAACCAGTGACAGGACCCGAGGGAATGGCCTGGAGTTGTGTCAGGGAAGTTTTAGGTTGGATATTTAAAACAGGGTCTTCCCCCGGAGGGTGGCTGGGCACTGAACAGGCTCCTCAGGGCACCAAGCCTGACAGGGCTCCAGGAGGGTTTGGATGATACTCTCAGGCACATGGTGTGACTCTTGGGGATGGTCCTGTGCAGGGCTAAGGGTTGGACTCGATGATCCTTGTGGGTGCCTTCCAACTCAGCATACTCTGTGTTTCTGTGATTCTGTGTCCTTGGTGTGCCTTTCATATTTCTGAACACCCCCTGCACACCACTCACACAGACTCAGCGTCCCATGTCACAGCAGAGGAGGAAAACCCTCTCATTTAAGCCTGCCCCGTCTCTGTGCTTGTGTCTGAGCAGTGTTAACCCACAAGGCAAGAAACAGCAGCAGGTTTGCTTTACCTCCATGGTCTTCTTGTACTGCACATTCCTGTTTTTGTGAATCGCCTCCATGATCAACTCTATCTGTGAAGACAACAGGCCCAGAATCAGCACATCACTGACCATCAAAAGTCCACTGTGTGGATTGGGAAAGAGTCACAGACCAGACTGAGATGGGCTTAAGGGCCTTCATCCACCCAAGGCATCTTCACAAAACTCATCTTTTATGCTTCTGTCTAAGCCTTGACTTGTGTATGCAGAGGAGCTCTACAAACTAAATCCTAGCAATGTTCAGTACTGTGTCATCTCCACAGGCTCTGACAAAGCTGGGAAGCCCACTTCCCTCTGCTAGTCCAAACCAGCCCCTGGTTCTAGCAGTTTCCTTCATTTTCCAGACAAAGGAATCTCAAGAAAAAGTTAAAAGGCTTGGCCTGAGACCCTGTGGAGATCATACTGCATGTAAACGCTTTGAAACATTCCCAGTTGAGGCTGGTATCCCAGGGCTGAGCCCCTGCTGCAGCGGGCCCCAAAAACCACCCAAAGGAGACGATGTGGCAGTGAGAAGAAGGAAGTTGGAGGTTGCTGCACAGTTCACCAACATGGTTGCAACATGTTGGAAGAAATTCAGGACTTCCCGGCAGCAGCAGGCACTGGGGGTGCGTAGGGGGCTGGGGAACAGCAGGACACAGCACTGGGATCAGCCCGTTGCAGGGGTGGGATCAACATCCTGCGGGAAGGCACGTCTTCCCACAGCGCCTGACCTTCTTCCGATGCAGTTTTTGCTTTTCCCTGAAGTCCTCCATCTTCTTCGCTTCCTCCCGAAGGGTTTGCGCCAGCTGGATGTGACCCTGTCCCACATTGTCTATCTCTGCAAAGAAAAAAATAACTTAAATATATATATATATACATATTCCTAAAGAGACTGTGTTTCTCAATTCAAACTGACCCCACGTCACACATCCCCTTTCGGAAACATAAAAAAAGCAGCAGGTTGTTTGAAGCAGCCTCGGAGCAGGGCTCACCCACGTAAGGATCAGCCCTGCTGGGACCTGCCCCCCCCAGTCTGAGGAAACTCCAGCTGAGCGAAGTGACTCAAACAATCACAGTCACATCTCCCCCCCCAGCACGGGTGAATTCAGGCACTTTTCAACCATCGCACCCCGGGCGCAGCTGTGTGAAGGATGCACTGCCCCAGGCCAGCAGGCAGCAACTTGGGGCACAGGAAAAACTAAGGCTAAGGAGAAATCTCAGGCTCCTCTTGCTGAAGGTGAGCCGCCACACCACGGAACGCCACCCCAGCCAGCTCACCGAGGCGGAGGAGCCAAACGGCAGCTCGTGATTCCACACCCAAACCCACCGCCTGGAATAGTCAGCAGCGGTGAGGGCAGAGCCGTGTTAGGGACGTCCACAAGGGCAGCAGACAAACCTGGCAGGCACAGGGTAGCAGAGTGCTCACCTCTAAGGTGCTGCCTGCCCAGTACCCTGGCAGGCTCTGACCACCTGTGTGTGGTGACCAAAGCATCATCTTTTACACGTTCCAGTTAGAACCACTGAACCATTTAGGTTGAAAAAGCCCTCTTAAGATCATCAAGTCCGAGCATTCTCTCAGCCCTGCCAAGCCCACCACTAACCCATGTCAACAAGTGTGACAACTACATGGCTTTTAAACTCCTTCCAGGGATGGGGACTCTACCACTGCCCTGGCGAGCTGTGTCAGGGCTGGACGACCCTTACAGTGAAGAAATTTCCCTAATATCCAACCTAAACTTCCCCTGACACAGCTTGAGGCCCTGGGAGCAGAGCCTGACCCCCCTCTGGCTTCCCCCTCCTGTCAAGGAGTTGCAGAGCCAGAAGGTCCTCCCTGAGCCTCCTTTTCTCCAGGCTGAGCCCCCACTTTGGTCCCTCAGCCGCTCCTGCTGCTCCAGCCCCTTCCCCAGCTCTGTTCCCTTCCCTGCACATGCTCTGACCCCTCAATGTCTCTCTTGTCTGAGGGGCCCAGAACTGCCCCCAGGATTCAAAGTGTGAATTACTTCTGTGTGTGTGTGTGAAGAGGACAAGCCCATCCAATAAACCCCAAGTGAGCTTCCCATGCACAGCTTTGATACACAACAAAACCACAACCTCTGAGCTGCAGCCAGACCTGAAAGTCCAAGAGATCCACCAAAGGACAACCTGTGGGTCTCTCTCCCACCTGTGTCCTGTCGGACTTTGCCCAAACCCCACACACTGGGAAGAGCCAGGCCAGGAGTACAGCCTGTGCCTGACCCCGTCACCACAACTTTGGAGGTTTCCCTGCCATTTTCTTCCTAAGAAGTTGCCTTCAGGCTTTGGCACAGCCAAATATCCTTGATACATGGCAAGCATTAAGAACTACTTACGTTGCTTGAAAACATCCAGGGATCTCTTCAGTGTGCTGAAAAAAAAAAACAGGAGGAGCATTAAAAAGATTGGGAAAGCATGGCCAGGCACAAGTATCAGTAGAGCACCTCTGCCAAAACAGTCCCTCACTTAACAGCAGTCAAAGCAACTCAAGGCAGGTTTATTTACCCTCTTAACACCTCTGGCTTTTTCTCTCTCAGCAATAGCACGGCTCGCTTGGTCTGAGATCTGCTTCACATCTTTCTGAACATTGGATGCTATCAAAATTCCAAGTTTCGTGATGGCTGTACCAGGCAACCTCCCTAAAAGCATATTTTCGGGCACATGAACACCTTCTACGTGGTGCATTGACCTGTGGTTGGAAACTTAAGAGAACTTTTTTCCCTACTGATTTCAGAAACATTTTATGTGACACAAAACTGTAAAAAAAATGATCGGAGAATGTCCGACTGGGCATGTATGAAGTACAGAAACAAAGGAGGGAGCAGAAGGTGCCAGGGGTCACTGGGGAAATGGAAACCCACTCATGAAGCCGCAGGGGTCACACCATGCTGGGCTTTGAAGATTTGCATGGTTAGAGTCAACCTGAACTTCCCTCTGGCTACAAAACCAGCCTTGAGTGAACTCCAGGTCTCATGATCCTCGGCTTTCTGCTGCACCACCAGTCCACACCTCACCTGAGCACCTGCAATGCTTTGGTTAGTCTGTGACTGGTGGGAACTTGGTGGAGTCCGGCTCAAAGCAAAGCAGAACCCAGCTGGGGCGCTTTTCATTCATGAGAATGATTTCAGCTCATCTTCTGGACGTCCCTATCACATTTCAAAACACTGTTTCGTCTCTCACAATCTCCTTCCTTATCTTTCTCCGTCTTTGTTCCATGGACACCCATAAAAGCAGAGCACACACAGCATTGTGGACTTACTTCAGCTCCGTCTGCCCACAGGGCTTCTTCTTTGACAAGTTGATGAGCTCTTTGCCATATTTTTCTTCTATAATTGCCCTGTTGAGAAAAGAGAGAAATGAGAGAAAGTTCTTAATTCAGAAAGTAAGGCTTGTTAGCAGTTGAGGTCAAGACCTGCTCTGAACTCCTGACCTGTGCCACCCAGGTTTTCCAGTGAAAACACTTGGCTTTGCTCTGTCTGTGGTGCCGATATGTTGCTCTCCTCATCTCCCTTGGGCTGATGGGTCCAAGGATCAACTCCACAGGTGATGGAGGACTAAGCTGCCAGTGCCTGGCTGGAAGATACAGCCAGGTGACTCACCTAGGTAGGTTTTTTTCCCTCAGTTTTCCTATGGAACAGGGTTCTGAGATCCCTCGGCCTGTCCACACCGAGTACTTTTGACCCTGAGCTGGCCGATTTATACCAGATGTGACAGGAAGGGAACAGGCACCTCAAACACAGTTTGGCCACCACAGGCATGCACCCCAAAGCTCAGCTTTTCAGCTCTTCAGGGCTTTTTAGAATGAGGTGATAAGTACTTTCTGGACCTGCCTCTGATCCTTATGGAGAATGCCTGAAGAAGAGGCCAAATCTTGTGATGTAACAGAAACAACACCTTTGAGAGATCCTTTTGTCCTCCTCTCTTGAAAGAATGAGAGGGGGGAAGGAGAGTCTGTGTGTTGCAGTACAAGAACAACCAGCTTTCTGCAGCTACTTTGAAACCAGCACAGATAACCAGGGCTGGACTTGGTTGGTCAAACGTAGCTATCTCCACCTAGGCAACCCTAACTGCCTGCAGTCAGTGTAAAGAAACAAGTCCTGCTAAGGGCTGCATTAGAGGGACTACTGGATAAAATAAATAGCTTCCTATATTGCCTGTATCTCCTAACACAGATGCAGACACCTGTGTTGCTGAGTTCTCGAGTCTGGCAGTGAGGTTCACCCAGCTTAACTCCTTAGAAACTCCCAAAGCTTGTAGGAAAACGGGAAAAAGATAAATATCATAAACTGATTTTCATTCCTGCATCCAACAACATTCCCATGAACTTCGTTTGGGACGAAGCATCCAACAGGCACATTCCCCATGGCTGGAACTGTGTAACAGCCGTGCTGTGCACAGAGAACTGAGCCACGTTCAGAGAGAGGTGCCAGTAGCAACTCCAGGTCCAGCCTCTAATCTCCTTCTGGAAAGACACGTTGGTGGCAACCTACACCTACTTCAAGAACAAAAAGGACACGGGGTGTGGAGGAGGCTTTTGGCACTCTATGTTGTTGTCACAAATGAGGGAGACACGATTCTCAGGATCCAGCTCCTCAGCTGGAAAGCCCAAAATTTTCCTGGAACATGAGATTACAGCCTAAAGAGATGTAGGTGCATTAGACACTTTTCAGTGCAGGTTATCCTCCTCTTCACCCCCATTATGTTTGTCCCAGGCTGCTCTGCACCAAGTCATCCGGTCACAGGTTGTTTTTTTCCAGTTCTCGTTACCAAAATTACATTAATTCAGGGTTGTTCTACAATGCTCTTCATATTTAGCCATTTTTAACCAGGTGAACCATAAAGCCAGACCCTCTCAGTTGTTTTTGTAGGCACAGAACCTCTTCTTAGGCCATCTTCTCTGATTAATAAAGGCAATACCATTAAATCTGTGGGCTGTTCGTTACGTACAAAGACAAATTCAGGACAAAGCCCTGCCTCTCCCAGGCCAAAGCCCTCACCTGATCCTCTGCAAGGTGAACAGCAAGTCGAACTTCATGGGAGAGAATTTTAACATAGTGGACAGTTAAACACAACAGAAATCAAACTGGGAGCACCAGGAGTGGGAGCAGCGCCACAGCCTCACTTCCCAGGATCAACCCAACCCGTGATCAGAGGCAGCTCCCTACCTTTCCTTCAGAAAGTCTTCAAACTCCTTGCAGTTCTTCCTGCCATCATTCAGGTGCTGGATGATGCTGTCGTAGCCAACGGTGCTTGTCAGATCCGTGCTCTGAAAACACAGGAGGAGCAAGTGTGCAAGTGCCTCTTATGAAATAAGATCTTTCTCTTTTAGGGTTGGGAGAGACTCCTGGATGAGAGCAGTGGTAGCAGCACGGGACAAGATTTTCAGAAAAAAAAAGAAGAGCTCAGTCCTGCAACAACGTTATGTTCCCATCCATGGTCCCAAGTGCCATATCCACACGTCTTTTAAATCCCTCCATGGGAGGTTCCCAAAAGAGCTGTTTCCAGGCAGGAGGAGCTCCTGGCTCTGAAGGAGCTGGGCAGGGTTGCATGCTGTGAAACCAGCCTTAACAGCACTTTCTGGATGGGTTTGGTACAGAGGGAGTCAAAAGGACAAAATGACTGGTTCACCTGGAGAAGAGAAGGCTCCAGGGAGACCTTAGAGCCCCTTCCAGAGCCTAAAGGGGCTCCAAGAGAGCTGGAGAAGGACTTTGGACAAGGGATGGAGGGACAGGACAAGGGTGACAAGGCTTCCCACTGCCAAAGAGCAGGGTTAGATGGGATATTGGGAAGGAATTGTTGGCTATGAGGGTGGGGAGGCCCTGGCACAGGATGCCCAGAGAAGCTGTGGCTGCCTCTGGATCCCTGGAAGTATCGAAGACCAGGTTGGACAGGGCTTGGAGCAACCTGGGATAGTGAAAGGTGTTCCTGCCCATGGCAGGGGGGTGGAACTGGATGAGCTTTAAGGCCCCTTCCAACCCAAACCATCCTGGGATTCTGTGACTGCCAGCAGCATGTCCCAAAGGAAGGGCTGGCAGCTGCAATGGAAGAGGAAGTGCAACACAGAGAGCACAGAGCCTTAAAAACATAACACAGAGACTTAAAAACATAACAGACTAAGCCCAAGACAGGTATGGAGGGTGGGGGTTGCACCCAGCCCTGCCCAAACAGAGCAGGGCACAGGGACAAGGATCTCCACTCCTGCCCTCCCACGGCTGTCCTGGTCCTTCCTGCTGGGCAGAGCTCTGAACCCATGTGCTATTTACAGGACAGCCCATGGAAACTACAAACAGATGATTTCAAGGTGACAAAGCAGCAGCTGATGTTTCCCAAGCCCACAGGATGTGCTCCCCCCTTCCTGATCTGCTGCCTGAATTTGCACCACCCTCCCAACAGACTCGATGAGGAGAAGGGTTTTGCGTGCTCCTTGTGATGTTTTGGGGGTTGTTTGCACTTGCAGGCAAAAGAGGGGCTGAAATGCTCTAGTGGGGATGTTGAAAGCATGAAACGGCTGAGCCACAGCTGAAAGGCAAGTTGCTGAGCTTGACGATTCCACCTTCTGCCCCACTTTACATGGAAAACCCCTGAAGACACACACCCTACGAAATAATAACACTGGAGAAACACAGAATTATAGAATTGTGTAAGTTGGAAAAGCCCTCTAAGACCACTGAGTCCAACCGTTCCCCCAGCACTGCCAAGGCCACCACAAACCCTTGTCCCCAAGTGTGACATCCACACGGCTTTTAAATCCCTCCAGGGAGGGGGACTCCAACACTGCCCTGGGCAGCTGTGCCAGGGCTGGATAACCCTTCTTAGTGAAGAAACTTTAGCAGATGGAAACACTGTGCGACCATAGCTGGCTGTGCTGTCCTTGCTCAGAGTCCCCGTAGCCGCAAGATCGCTCAGGGTCCTGCAGAGGTTGCTGAGACAAAAAAGAAATGCTCGTGCTGGTGTCTGCAGGGAGCAGGGTGAGGAGGTGCTACGCAAGGCTGCAGTTCCTCCCCACCCCATAACCAGGTGGGTGCAACAGGAGAGACAAAACTCATCGCAAGGAGGAGAAGGACTCGCTGCAAATTCACCCGTCTGAGACCATCATCCCGCAAAAAGCAGGGTCACTTTTTGATCAGCAATTTTCCCTTTGGAGTTTCCTTCCCCTAACACCAGTGCACCTCTCCTGCTCGTCCCAGAGACACCAACAGCAATGGACTACCCTGCCTTGATGAAATTACCTCTCCCCACACAAACCCCACCTTGTTCCTTTGAAATGATGACCTGAGGGTTTCATAACGCTGCTGATTTAGTTCCACCAAGCCGGTCCCTGTTCAGAGAAGGACAAGAAGGGGAAAGGGGAAGTGAAACAGCCCAGGCAGCATCACACCATGAGTCAGCAGCCAGGGAATAAATCCAGGAGCCTGGGGTTGCAGCCCCCCCAGCCACGGGTTGCTTTTAGCAGCATCACTAAATGCGCTGCAGAGAGCAGAGCATTGTCTCAGTAAAAGCAAAACGATCAAAATTTCAGCCTCCAAGCTGCAGGCTGTTAGCCCACAGATCAGAACTGAGGTGGTTTTTAGCGCTATTGCAATTTCTATTTTTGGCACATAGTTTTACAGGACAAAATTGCTCTGACGAGACCCAAAGCGTTGCTCTTGGGTTAACTGAAGCACGTGCAAGAGCAGGCTTGTGGAGTGCTAGACTTGCACTGAGAAAGTGGAAAAAAAGTGCGAGAAAAGGACTCCCATAGTGAAAGAAGAAGAGCAGGTTGCAAAAACAAGTGAAAACAAAACCTCGTGCTTGCTCAACGTGCGGCAATCACTACAGGCCAGGCGAGGGCAAACAAACATGGGTTTGGGGTATTTTTGTTTTTGCACAGCTCTCTCACAGACATGCAGGAAGCAGAGGCTGTGGGAGGGAGCAGCATGGGAGTGGGGACATTCAGGGCAATGCATGTTCAGCTTCAGGCATGTCTGGACTTCGGTCCCTGGGCCAGCAGGAGCTGCAGCAGGGTGCAGAGAGCAAGACTCGTTATTTAAGGAAGTTTACCATCTTGTGCTGATACCCAAGAGCATGAGCAAACCTGGCCTAGCTTTTGAGAGTTTGGGCTGTCCTAACCACTACAGAATTGTCCCTGAGTAAAGTTAAGTAAAATTGTACCTGAGTAAAATTGTACCAGAGTAAAGTGCATTTTTGGCAGTATTTAGGGATTCTGCAGGCAGAGTGTGATGGTGAGTTTAATTTGGGGAAAAAAGAAAAGTCCTGGACATTTTGTTGGACCAGCAGATGAGAAGCTGAGCCAGCAGCACCACTAAGGAACAGAGCATGTGTGGCAGCATCTGCCACATGCCCAGGATCATGCAGAGATGATCCTCTTGATCTCACCTTGTTTGACAGGTCAAGAACCTACTCAAGATGAGCGTTGTGGCTCACCACACTCTTTGCGGCACTGGGACAAGGGATGATGCTTTTAAACTAAAAGAGGGGAGATTCAGATTTGATAGAAGGAACAAATTTTTTTAAGTTCTTTATGATGAGGGCGGGGAGGCCCTGGCACAGGTTGCCCAGAGAAGCTGTGGCTGCCCCATCCCTGGAAGTGTGTAAGGCCAGGTTGGACAAGGCTTGAAACAACCTGGGATAGTGGAAGGTGGCAGGGGATTGGACTAGATGGCCTTTAAGGGTCCCTTCCAAATGAAACCACTCTACGGTCCTAAGAGATCACTCGCTGCAGCAAAGACTTCTCCTTCCATTTTCGCCTCAAGCGAAGTAATCTAAGAGGAAAATTGCAGGAGGAAGTGTGTGCGGACTCACAGCACCCAACAGCAAACGGAAGCTGGACCTCCACACCTCATCTAAATTTGGTTTCTTATTTCCCATCTCTTGCTCCCCCGCTCCCTCCCCAGCCCTCGCAGCTGATGCACAGTCACCAGTACGTGGTGTGGCGATGGCTTGGGGTGGTACCTGCGTTTTCCATGGGCCAAACCACAGCAGCAGGGCCTCGATCTCTCCACTGAGTCACTCTCACCACCCTCCTGTCCAACGTGAATGCCAGTTCCTGCCCCAGGCATGTTTCCTGGGCTGGGGGGGTGGGGGTGGGGGTAGCAGTTAAAGCATGAAAGCTTCGGAAAGGAAAAAAAAACAAGCAAAATCCTGGCAGCACCAATGGTTTTGGGCTCAGCGAGGGTTGGGGATTATTCAGTAAATAGCCATGTCTGCAATGAAAGGGGTGAGGCAGGAGTGAGCACCCCATGGCACGCTCCACCTCCTCCTTGACTTGGGGGGCTCGGCATTGCTCCGGCCCCAGTATTTTCTCCCACTGAGCTCCAGGATCCCCCCTCAAAAAGCTCCACACCACAGCTGGAGAGGGACCTAAATGGCTGAAGTCAGCCCTGTGGCAAGGAGATCTTCTTCAGCCCAGTGTGCCACTGAGGCACCACCAACCACGTCTGCTCAGCGTTCGTGGCATCGCAGTTATTCCCCCTCAGCCCGGGGGATGCGGCCGCCACACTTGCATCCAGGCAACAAACACCTGAGAAGCAGCTGCCAGATGCAAAGTCGGCTTTATCCTCCATGCCAGGTTTGATACCTTTGCGGGATCTGCGCATTTGACAGCCCTATGCCGGTGAACACGCTAAGGACACTGGTGCTCTGCACTTACTGCACAAAACTCAGGAGCCCCAAACCTGGTGCCTGCTCCCCCTGGGGCCCGTGCTCCTCTCCCCCGTCCTGCAAGATGGGAGCTGCTTCCAGGCAACATCTGGGAAACCCCGAGCACCATTCAGAGATGGGGATTTTCGGACCCAAAAGACAGAGTTTTGTAATTTACTTCCTGGTTGCCGATACCTGGAACAAAGGTCCACCGCAACAAGAGGAACTGAGCGGCCACAGAGCTGACTCTTCGCAGCGGATATGTGGCTTTTCTGCACTTCTCCTTTCAGAAGAGCACAATTCACACTCAGAAGAATAAATTGTGGTTTTCCCCAAAGTGTGGCTTTTCCTCTGCGTTTCGGTAGCTGACAGCAGCACACCGAGCACCAGCTCGTCCAGTCCGGGATTAGCTCCACATCAAAGCACCATTTTTGGCCACAGTGCCTCCAAGCAGTTCACCGATGGCCACTTAATATTATCAGACCCTCAGACTGGCACTGATTTCCTCCAGCATGGCAGCGGCTGGCTGCTTGCTGGGATTATTTTGGCTGCACAAGAGCAGCCACAGCAAAGCCACAGCTCCCAGGACATGTGTGGGTGGGCAGTGACTGCTGGAGATCACAGAACGGTTTGGGTTGGAAGGGACCTCAAAGCTCATCGAGTTCCAACAACCCCTGCCACGGGCAGGGACACCTTCCACTATCCCAGGTTGCTCCAAGCCCTCTCCAACCTGTCCTTGAACACTTCCAGGGATACAGAGGCAGCCACAGCTTCTCTGGGCAACCTGTGCCAATGTTTTATCACTCCAGGACACCCAGAGCTTTCAGCAAAGTCACCCTACGGCCAAGATCGCTTCGGAGCCCTCTCTAACCTGAGAGGGGTGACCCCCCCACACCTCCAGCTGTGCCCCTTGCTCCGGCTGGCCCTGCCCCCCGTGCCCCGGTTCCGCCGTGGTCCCGCTCACCCAGAAGTGGTCCCTGAACCGCGCCTCCCGCATCCTGCCGCTGCCACCGCCGCGCTCCGCCGCTCCCGGCGCCGCCCGGCCCGCCCCGACGAGTCCCCACCCACGCACGGGAACACCCTCCGTGGGTCGGGCAGCGGGACGGGCTGGGTGACATCGCCGGGCAAGGGAGGCTCGGTGTCAGCGCTCCGTGGGAGAAGCCCACCCGGGACGGCCGGACCAGGGACACGCACGCCTTCCCGGAGGAAACGCGGGGCGCAGCGGGAGCACCACCCGACCTGCGGCGCCCTGCCCGCCTGGCTTGGGGTCGGCAGAGTGTCCGGGGATGGTCTCGTCGAACCATAGGGTTGTTTAGGTTGGGAAAGCCCTCCGAAGATCATCGAGTCCAACCGTTCCCCCAGCGCTGCCAAGGCCAGCACTAACTAACCCCTGGCCCCAGGTGGCACATCCACATGGCTTTTAAATCCCTCCCGGGATGGGGTCTCCAACACTGCCCTGGGCAGCTGTGCCAGGGATAGACAACCCTCTTGGTCCATTTCCCCTAATATCCAGCCTAAACCTCCCCTGGCACAGCTTGAGGCCATTTCCTCTCATCCTGTCCTTTGTTCCCTGGGAAGAGAGCCCAAGTCCCTGTTTCTGCCAGGGAGTTGCAGAGCCAGAAGGTCCCCCCTGAGCCTCCTTTTCTCCAGGATGAGCCCCCCCAGCTCCCTCAGCCGCTCCTGATAAAACACAACCCTCCTTCACCACACACATCCCGTGTTGCCAGCAGTTTATTGGGGGCTGTGCCTGAGACAAAGCACTGCATGAGCGACCTTCGAGCGAGCCTCAGTGTGCTGGAATGCCTGAATCACACCCAGTGCCCTGACCTGCTGCCTCTGCGTGAACACAGGGACAGCAAAACAGTCCACTAATGCAAAAAAGAGGCATTTTCCACTCACTGAAATAAAATGCTCAGTTGTAACCTGAGGCTGATTTAGGCAGACTGACACTGTGCACGCTCCTGACAGAGGAGGCCACAAGCCCACAGCAGGAATCCACATCACAAAGCAACTACAGGGGCTCCAGGAAAGCTGGAGGGCTGGGACAAGGGATGGAGGGAGAGGACAAGGGAGAATGGCAGGGTTAGATGGGATATCAGAAAGAAATTCTTCTCTTTGAGGGCGGTAAGGCCCTGGCACAGGCTGCTCAGAGAAGCTGTGGCTGGCCCATCCCTGTAAGTGTCCAAGGCCAGGTTGGATGGAGCTTGGAGTAACCTGGGAGAGTGGAAGGTGTCCCTGCCCATGGCAGGGGGTTAGATGTCGATGATCTTTACAGTCCCTTTCCAACCAAATCGCTCTGTGATCCACTTGCCATTTCCCAGCCCCACTCCGTGG
Source organism: Pyrocephalus nanus (assembly GCA_038380795.1). Lineage (NCBI taxonomy): Eukaryota > Metazoa > Chordata > Aves > Passeriformes > Tyrannidae > Pyrocephalus > Pyrocephalus nanus. Next base: position 2,709,606 of record CM076263.1, on the reverse strand, counting down.
CCAGGGCAGCCCATCCTCCAAAACCTGCCCTGCCCTTCACTCTGACCCAACTGGTGCGTTTACCACCCGGTGCTTTCATCAGGAAGTTCTCACCTTCCTACATCACAGCAGCAACAGGGCAGAAAACGGAACTTCGGAATATTTCTCTCTTAATGTTACTAGAAACAAATACATCTCCGTGCAGTTTTGGACTAGGACACCCTAGAAGCTCGGTGCTTTCCAGCTTGCAGCACCACGTCAGCAGAAGATGGCACAGCAACACCAAGTAGTAACCAGCGCTCAGTCAACGTGCAGGAACAGAGTCACAAGATGTGAACGTTATCCTGGAAGCGACAGATCACGCTGGGCAGGCCAAAAAAAAAAAAAGGTTCCACGATGTTCCCTCACACCTGTGAAGCCCCCGAGCCACCTCTTCTGGACCTGTGCACAGAAGACACAAAATAGAAATCCCTCCTCCTGGAGCACAGCACTATCTCCTCCCAGAAAGGTGTCTGGTGCTCCTGGACTATAAATATGTTTATTTTCCCCCAGTACAGCAGAGCCTGTTTGCTAGCCTGGGACTGTGTGAGAATGTTTCCAGCTGCTTGTTTGAGCTGGGAGGCAGGATGCTCCAGTGCAGGCAGGTTAATTGGGGACAGTGGGGATTAAGGGCCAAAGTCCACTGCAGCAGACTGAATACACCACGCAAAGTGGAGAGGCCTTGAACTCTCCCTCATCCCAGAGCGGTGCAGCTCTGGGATCCCGTGCCTCACACAGCAGTCAGGAAATGGAAGAGCTTCAGCACGGGAAGAACATGGACCTGTTGCAGCAAGTCCAAAGGGGGTACGAAGTTAATTACTCGGATGGAAAAACGTCTCATACAGGGAAAGGCTGAAAGAATTGAGACTGTTGAGCCTGGAAAACATAAGCTTTGGGGTGACCTAATTGCAGCCTTCCAGTACCTGAAAGGAACTCACAGAAAAGGAGACTGTTTACAAAAGCCTAGTGACAAGGGCTTCCCACTGACAGAGGACAGGATTAGATGGAATACTGGGAAGAAAGTCTTTATTGTGAGGGAGGTGAGGCCCTGGCACAGGTTGCCCAGAGAAGCTGTGGCTGCCCCTGGATCCCTGGAAGTGTTCAAGGCCAGGTTGGAGAGGGCTTAGAGCAACCTGGTCAAGGGGAAGGTGTCCCTGCTATGGCAGGGGGTGGAATGAGATGGGCTTAGAGGTCCCTTCCAACCCAAACTATTGTCGGATTCTAGTATTTCAGTCTCTGACTGTTTCTATTGTAACAGCTATGCCTGCAGTTGTCCTGAGACTCAAGGACCCGTCTTCCAAAGGCCCAGCCACCAGGATGGGTCACCAGGCAGCAATTCCAAGAAATACTCTGTCACAGCTTCAGGCAGTTGAAGAGATTCCTGTGAGGCCCAGTGAGTTACCCCTGTGACAAGACAGCACCAGGAGCCTCCCCAGCTGCGCTGCCCCTCTGCAGGATAAGCTGCCTGGCACCAAGGATGAACACCCTGAGAACACGTCTCAGCTCTGTGTCACCCTCCTGCTCCACATCAGGGCAGTTTGCCCACCCCACAGTTAGGATGGCCCCTGATGTCCAGGGGAGTTCAGCTTTGTGTTTCTACAGATGCAAGCAGCCAGCCAGCAGGCACTTGTTCAGAACAGGGAACCTTTATTCTCACTGAGATCTGTACATTCAAGTCCCACATACTTTAGTCTCTGATGGAGCTGCAGCACTGGATCACAACCGCCTGGTCTCTGAACAGTTTTAAGAGTTTATGCCTCGAAAGTAGCCAGGAAATTTGTGACTATCTCCTTCAACTTCGCTTCTGTCTGGTCAGAGATCTTCCCTTCGGTCCTGTTGGAAGAGTTCAGTTAAACTCCTAACACACCAACAGATACACAGTCAACCCGAGACAAAGACAGAAGCTTTACAACAAATCTCCCCATTTCTAAGAAAATTAGCAGTGGATGATTTAACACGTTTCTGTTTGACGTATGACACCGTACCAGTGACAAAACATCCCTTCCCCTAAAAATATTAGTCTTGTTCAAGAACTGGTCTGTCCACAAATACTTTAAGAACAGCCTTACATATTCCAACAATGGTCTACCTTCTACAGAGCTGTACCTCAGAGACAGAGGGCACATAACTTGGCTCATGACAAACCAAGCCAGGACCAGTTCCCTGGACAGGACTATGGAAATACTCAATTCCCAACAATCCACTCAGCAGCACTTAACCCACAGCTCAAAGCTGTCAGAAATATGGGCACTGACTCAGTAAGTGACTTCAGGAGCAGATCGGAGGAGACATATGCAAGCAGGTTCACTTTAAGTGTAAGCTGCATTTCCCAAGAGCTGAAGACATGAACCTGAGGAACGCTGGTGGTAGGAAGGCTGATTTAACCTCCAGTTCTGGCACAGGCAGCTGAAGGCCTGGTGTTCTAGGATACACTAAATTAACAGTTCAGTGACCACTATTCTGTACTCCAGCCATCAAGTCAATACCCTGAGGATGAAGCAAGGTAGACCCCCATACCTGATTGTGGAGAGGAGGGCCTGGTGCTGGCTCAGTACATGGGCCAGGAAAGCGCTCTCAAATTTAGTGATCTTGCTGGGCTCTAGCTTGTCCAAGTGACCCCTTACACCAGCGTAGATGACCGCAACCTGTTCCTCGATAGCCATGGGAACTGCAGGGAAGAGAGCACTCATTCCATCAGAACTGACATCAGGACACACCAGAACCTCACAGAGTCCTTGGAAAACCAGCTGCACACGGGCAGCCTGGTTCAAGCAAGCCTGCATTTACCCTGTGCACAGAATGAGCGCAGGAGCTGCAGCACACACACACTCACCGTACTGGCCCTGCTTGAGCAGCTCCGTCAGGCGCACCCCGCGGTTCAGCAGCTGCTGTGTGGCAGCGTCCAGGTCAGAGCCGAACTGGGCAAAGGCGGCGACCTCTCGGTACTGAGCCAGCTCCAGCTTCATGGTACCGGCCACCTGCGGCACAGGGCATGGGTCAGAGCCCATGGGGTCACCTCTGGGGGTGTCCCAGAGTCTGCAGGTTGTCTGCAGCCGACAGCTGTCACCAGTCAGGTGACTACAAACACTGGCAGATTACGTACATTCCTAAAAAACCCACCTTGTAACATAAGCACGCTATTTCTCCCTAATATGGGAACAGCTGATATTAAACCTCTCTAATTCCATGCCCGGACAAAAGCTCGGGGTTAGGTGAACGTTCTCTATTTCTAGTTGATAGCACCCAGTTCAGCATACCAAAACCTAATCCTACATCTTTATGCAGATAGAATTTTCCTTTCATCCCCACTTCTCTCAGCAGGCAATGGAATCAGCAAAGAGCTCTTTAAGGTTGGTCCTTTTATAATTTCATAACGCTAAGGAATCCAAAGCTTTAATCCCTCCCTGTTCACAGTTCTTCCGAGTCCAACGGGCTGTAATGTCTACACATTAATTACCTCCAGCATGAGGAGGAGCAACAGTTTCACACTTACCTGCTTCATAGCCCTGGTCTGAGCAGCAGAACCCACACGGGACACAGACAGACCAACGTTGATGGCTGGACGGATACCTTTGTAGAACAACTCAGTTTCCAAGAAAATCTGTAGGAGGAAATTGTTTTATTCTCTTGGTCAGAAGGCTGGAGGCCTCCTCAGAGGCTGGCCAGCAGGGTACACGGGGGTACAGGGACGGGAGGCAGTCCCACCTGTCCGTCAGTGATGGAGATGACGTTGGTTGGAATGTAAGCAGACACATCCCCAGCCTGGGTCTCGATGACAGGCAGGGCGGTCAGGGAGCCGCCCCCGAAGGAGTCGTTCATCTTGGCCGCTCTCTCCAGCAGCCGGGAGTGCAGGTAGAACACATCCCCCGGGTAGGCCTCGCGGCCGGGGGGACGGCGCAGCAGCAGCGACATCTGACGGTAGGCGACAGCCTGCGTGGGGCAAAGGGAGCGGTCAGGGCTCGGCACCTCACCCGGCACGCTGGACTTACACACACCAAGGCCAGGCCACGAGGCTATAAACAGCATTTCTGACCTGTTTGGACAAGTCGTCGTAGATGATCAAGGCGTGCTTCCCGTTGTCTCTGAAGTACTCCCCCATGGAGCAGCCTGAATAGGGAGCCAGATACTGAAGGGGTGCTGCATCAGACGCTGTGGCAGACACCACGATGGTGTACTTCATGGCATCTGGAAAGGATTGGACACACACACCACTGAGCGTTACCTCATCATGCCCCAAGTCAGCAAACACAACACGTGTGTCAGGTACTATTGTCGAAGCACGCCCAGGCAGTATCAAAACACTGCTACAGGGATGTCCCCCACACCAGCTCAACCCGCCTGTTCGCTCAGCTAACTCAGGAAGTCCCAAAAGCAAGTTTGTGGCAGCTAACACCCAACACCTGCAAACTTCTTTCCCATCTAAAATTAAATTTAAAACTTTAATGGCACACTTTCGTTCTAGAACTAATTCAGGCTGAAAGCCCATGGTTTCCTGGATGCTGCAAGGCTGTTGCAAAACCCTTCACTTTATAGTCCCAAACCAATTACTGTCTTTAAAATGTGGGGGTTTTCTCCTAATCAAGGTGCTTGATCTGCAGGCAACAGGTCAGGTGCTGGTCTCTTGCGAGCTCTGTTATAAGTGCAGCCTTGGTAATGGAGATCACTTTCTGAAGAAGTGCTTTAATTTGATGCCCTGTGTTTGGGCAGTGAAAGCTCCCCACTTAATTTGCAGCAGCCATTCACACCGACTGGCACATGGAACAAATGCCAAGTCCATAAATACATGTCACCAGGCCTGCCTGACTGCAAAGGGAAAGCTCTCAACTCAATTCAGCATTTTGGGGGCCTCAGAAAGATATTTTCCCCAGATGCCTAGAGAGGCTTCTTCTCCACAAAGGCAAGTAACTCAGTCATTTAATAATAATTCTGTCTACGCTTGCAGCCAGCAGAGGGCACAGCAGTACCCAGCATTACAGTGAGAACAGGATGTCACTGGGTGCCACCTCCAAATATCTGTACCTGCGTCAGTGAGCCTCTTCACCAGCTGAGCAACAGTGGATCTCTTCTGGCCAATGGCAACATAGATACAGTACAGCTTCTTCTTCTCATCCGTCCCATCGTTGAATCGTTTCTGGTTGATTATTGTGTCAATTGCAATTGAAGTTTTCCTGTGGAACACAGAGGCTGGTAAGTTAAGCTGCCCCAGGTTCTCCCACTCCCTACACAGCCCTGTGGTCTCTGCTTAAGGAACATTTTAGGCTTGTGCATTTAACTCACCCTGTCTGCCTGTCACCAATGATCAGCTCGCGCTGGCCACGGCCAATGGGCACCAAGCTGTCCACAGCCTTGATCCCAGTCTGCATAGGCTCACGCACAGAGATCCTGGGAATGATCCCAGGGGCCTTCAAGCCAACCCTCCTGCGTGTCTTGGATGCAATAGGGCCCTTTAAAGAGAGGAAAAAAATTGCTGAGGTCTGTATCACACAGATAAAAGCAGAGGTAGTTAACACCTAGCTACACCTACCTTCCCATCAATTGGATTGCCCAGGGCATCTACAACACGGCCCAGCAGCTCTTCCCCCACTGGTACGTCCACGATGGCTCCAGTCCTCTTCACAACATCCCCTTCCTTGATCAGTCTGTCATTTCCAAACACTACAACACCAACGTTGTCAGGCTCCAGATTCAAGGACATACCCTGGGACAGAGATCACATTATCCTTACAAAACCCACACCAACACATGTGAGAACTATGACAGTGACTCTTTTACTGTTTACAAAATCCCAAATATTTTACCTCAATCTTATTTGTAACAACAGTCAATGTTCTGCTTTTACATACAAAGCATCTATTTAACTCCACAGTGCTTAAAGAACCTGCCTAAGCTTTTAACCTGCCACATAATTGTACCACAGCAGTCCAGCACTGAATCTCTCTACAAAACCAGAAAGGATAAGCAGGGTTCAAGTACAATAGTTTTCTCTTGCCTAGGGGCTGGACAAGAGAAAACCACTGGCTTCTTCAGTGCCCAAGGTGAGACAGGTCATTAAAAGTGCTGGAAGAGCTCTTTCAGTACTCTTGGAACAGTCAACAGGCTTGTGACCCACTCTCAGGATCACAAGCCAGCAAGCTCTGTGCTGTATTGGACCAGAGAGGCCATTATTCAACAGGAAATAGAAAGCCACTCTGAAACTGAAGAAAGCACAATCCAGTGCCAGGTTACTCCTAGTACTACTTCCCAGATGAAGACAAAAAAAACCTCAAATGTTGGCTTAGAACCAGATACTGATACTGAAAGCCAAGTGTTACAAATTAAAAAATTTCCTCTAGTTACTAGGCACTGAAGTTGCAGTGAAGCTGATACAATGTCCACACGGGTACCTCCAACCATTTTTACTGTCCCTGGGCTAAAGGAACTGCTTTAGTGACAGCTCACCTTCAGCCCAGAAGAGAATTCCACCATCTCCTCTGCCTGGACATTTCTCAGGCCGTACACACGGGCGATACCATCACCGATGGAGAGCACACGGCCCGTCTCCTCCAGCTCAGCCGAGGTGTCAGCTCCCAGAATACGTTCCTCCAGAATTGAGGACACCTCCGCAGTACCTGGAAAGAGAGGTTAAAAGCACATTAGGGCACAGTACAAACCCAATAAGCTTGTCTTGAATTCACAAAGTGCCTGTTCTCAAGTGTGCCACAAAGTCTAGCAAGCAACACCCTTACTCAGGATGCATAAGATGAGTGAAAGCCTCTGTATTACCAGATAATAGAATCAGCTTTAACACGTCATTAGAAGCCAGCTTCAACCAGAACACAGATGGCTGTTCAGTTATCAATTTTCTTGATTATGTCCTACACTACCATCAATCTCTCTTCCTAGAAAACAATTAGATTAATTAATTAGCCCCAGCTTAGAGAGAACAGGCATGCTTGCTCTGCTTGCAGAGCAGTTACTGAAGACTTGGATGCATCAAAACACCCAGCCAAATGATTTGTAGTCCAAGATACAAACATACCTAAAGGAATTCCATACATTTACGGAGCAAGTTGTTTGTAAACCGTAAAATATCCTCCATCTTCCTCAAATTTGTTTGGCTGCATACCTCCAATGATCCTTTATTTCCACAGCTAACAGACAGTAAATAACACTGTGAAACTGTTACTTCCCAGTAACCTTTAATTGCCCTAAACCACTTCAAAAAAACGCCAAACTGCTGCCAGAAACACAGCCACGCAGAGCAGCTGTCTCCTCTGAACGCCAAACTGCTGGCAGAAAAACAGCCATGCTCAAGGACACAAGGTCAAACCCAGGCAGGCCTGGGAAAGTCATCCGCTCCTTCATACTGTCACAGGCAGGACAGGAAACTCCAACTTGGGGCCATTTTTTTTCAAATAACTCTGCAGGAGCTGAAGGCTGACTGGAATCCTCGTGAAGCAGGTAACTGTGTAAGCCAGCTGTCATGTGGCCTCTCCCTGGTTAGGGCACATTTTGGATTTTAACTGAAGTGCAGCTTGTGGGATGTGACTGCGTAACATCTTACTGTTAAATACTGTCAGAACATAAAAGTCCTGAAGTGCTGGCAAATAATACTCATCATATTCAAATTCCCATTTTGTCTGGCAGACCAAGTTCTTAAAGCACACTCAAGACCTTTCTCAGACTCACCAGTTTTCTGAAAGCATGGTTTGGAGGCATGGAGGTTTCGTGTAGCAACAAATGCTGCACCCAGGGTGTTTCTGGAAATCTAAAATAAGCAATTGTTTCAGAACCAGTGAGATTTCCTTAATCATGCAAGAAAACATGCTAAAAGATAACACACTGGGATTTTTCACCTTGAGCTTATGATCTGTCCCAGTTTTGAGCTGAACTCCACATTCACAATTACAGAATTAGTTATGGAGTTCCAGAACCAACCCCAGCACCACCAAGAAAGGACAGACGGTGAAGGAGGTTGCTCCTAACCCCTCACTGCGTGTTTCTGCAGTGCACTGATGTCACCATCAAGCACTGCAGCAACTCCCAGAGCAAAACCTCCTCCTGCTTGGCACCTCTGCACTAAACATCAGAACCCTGGGGCACAGGGAAACCACTGCACCACTCAGGGTTCTGCACAGGGGAGAAATAAGATTGTGTCTCCTAAGAAAAATCAAACTGTAATGTTTTTGGCATGACTAACACCTACAGCAAAAAACCCCACTGCAGCAAAAGAACAGAACCACAGAATCCATTAGGTTGGAAAAGACCTCCAAGATCATTGAATCCAACCTGTGACTGAAAACCACCATGCTAACTAGATCATGGAAGAGTCTATTCTTAAACACCTTTAGGGACAGTGACTGCACCACCTCCCTGAGAATCCCACTCCGATGTCCCATCACCCTTTCTGTGAAGAATTTCTTTCTAGTGTCCAACTTAAAACACTATAGAAAGAAAAAATCTGTGCTAATGAGTGCATTAGATTGTACTCCTGCATCCCAAGCAAGGCTCCCATGCAGCACCGTTAATGCAATTTATTTAATGCCCTGCACGCCAGGCAGGCCTCTCCCTCATTCACCTTCACTGAGGACAACGGCGGGAGAGGCTCTTGACGGCTCTTCCCACGCTCTCTCTCTCCTCACAAACCCAGGACAAAACCCTCCATCTCCTCGCATCTCACACCCCCAACCATGACCTTGCCCTGGCAGCTTTCAGCCACTACCCTGAGCCCGATGAAGGACACCTCACCCCTCAGCGGGGTCTGCCCCACAGCGCCGAGGGGACACCCCCCGCTTCCCTTCCCACACCCCGATGTTCCCCCTCAATGTCACCGCGGCCCCCAAGATGGCGGCGGCGGCGGCGCGTCCCCCCCGGCCCCGCCGGCTCCGGGACGGGCAGGGCGCTCACCAGGCCAGCCTGCCGCGGCAGGGAGCGGGCGAGGGCGGCGGCCACGCGGGCGGACAGCATCGCTGCGGCGGCAGAGGCGGCGGGACCAGGGGAGGCTGCGGCGGAGGGACGCTGAGGGCTGCCGGCCCCGCGCTCTGCTCACAAAATGGCGGCGGCGCCTCACGCCCCTTTTGCAGCCGAGGCCGCGCCCAGGGGGCGGGGCGAGGAGCGGAACAGCTCTCCGCGCCCCCCCGAGATATACTTAAAAATATATATGTGTACACACACAGACACACGTAATATGCAATGAAAGTAATTAAAAAATAGTTTAAAAAATCTAAATGGGGCTTTTAGGAAACAGCCCGCTGCGGAAGGTGCCCTTGAAATGGCCCTCGGCGGGCGGAAGGGGCGGGGACTGCTGTGAGGAACGGAAGGGCGGGAAATGAGGGAGGATCGGAGATGAGACCTGAGGGAGAGGGCAGGGACAAGGGCAGGCATAAGGTAGGGACAAGAATGGGGTCACGGAAAGGACGGGGACAAGGGTAAGGGACAGGAGCAGATAAAGAGACAGGAACAAGAACAAGGGTAGGGACAGGGATAGGGACAAGACAAGGGCAGGATCAGGGACAGGGCTGTTGTCCCTCCGTAGGGTCGTTCCCACGTGCGCTGCGCCAATTTACGCACCGAGGCGAGGTATTTCTATGTCTTATTCTACTTTGCTCAAAGTAGGGGTCTGGGTGTTAGCCCACAAAAGTCTACACACCAATCACCACAACTTTACGCTATTTATACATTTTAACAAACAAGGGTATCAGCATTCATTGGTTACAAATTACATAACTTTTCTGTTAATTGCTACTCATCCCTCTTTGCTAGCTATATCTCTCGCTTTATTCGCTACTTAGTCTGCAAGTGCAGTTCTTCCCTCCATTTGAGTCGGGGGTTCCTTTTTCACAGAATTACAGAATATATTGAGTTGGAAGGGACCCACGAGGATCATAAAGTCCAGCTCCTGGCCCTGCACAGGACCATCCCCAAGAGTCACATCATCTCCCCTAGAGTGTCATCCCAACACTCCTTGGGCTCTATCAGGCTTGGGGCCTTGACCACTGCCCTGGGGAGCCCGACCACCCTCTGGGGGAAGAACGTGTTTCTAATATCCAACCTAAACTTCCCCTGACACAACTCCAGGCCATTTCCTTTGGGTCCTGTCACTGGTCCCCACAGATCAGTGCCCATCTCTCCTCTTCCCCTCCCAGGGAAGTTGCAGCTGCAATGAGGTCTCCCCTCAGTCTCCTCCAGCTGAACACACCGAGTGCCCTCAGCTACTTCTCACACAGCTTCCCCTCAAGGCCATTCACCATCTCCATTGCCCTCCTTTGGACACTCTCTAATGGCTCAATATCTTTTTTACATTGTGGTGCCCAAAACTGCCCCAGTATTCCAGGTGAGGACACCCCAGGTTAGAGCAGAGCAGGAGAATCCCCTCCCTCACCTGGCCAGCCATGCTGTGCCTGATGCCCCCAGGACAGGGTTGTCCCTCCTGGCTGCGAGGGCACTGCTGACTCATGGCCAACTGGCCACCCTTCAGGACACCCAGGTCCCTTTCCTGGCACTGCTTTCCAGCCTCTCATTCCCAGTCTGTCTGTACATCCAGGGTTGCCTCAGCCCATGTGCAGAATCCGGCACTTTGCCCTGTTGAACTTCCCATGGTTGGTGATTGCCCAGCCCTCTCATTTGTTGAGGTCTCTCTGCAGGCCCTTCCTGCCTTGGAGGGAGTCAACAGCTCCTCCAAGTTTTGTGTCATCTGTAAACTTGCTCAGTGTCCATTCCAGTCCTGTGTCCAAGTAATTTATGAAGATGTTGAAGAGCACAGGGCCCAAGATAGAGCCTTGCAGAACCCCGCTAGTGACAGGTCACCAGTTTGATGTCACCCCAGTCACTGTCAGCCTCTGTGCTCAAGCTGTGAGCCAGTTGCTCACCCGCCACATGATGTGTTTATCCAGCTGTGGGCTGGGCATTTTGTCCAGAAGGATCCTGTGAGAGACAGTTTTGAAAGTTTTACTGAAATTCGAAAAGATCACACCAGCTGGATTCCTTTGATAAACCAGGTAGGTCACCTTATCATAGAAGGAAATCAGGTTTGATAAGCAAGATTTTCCTCTCCTCAAGCCGTGCTGGCTTTCAGGTGCTTTTCAATACTTCCCAGAATAATCTTCTCCATAACTTTCAGTGAGTCAGTGGCCATGATCTCCCACAGCTGGAATTACCTTACCCCCAGGTACTGCTCAGTCCTGCTGACATCACTCCAGACAACCCATTCTTCTTGGGATTGTCTTCCTTTTTCCCTAAAACCAAAGATTAGCCAGGCCTACAATGCTCACAATGGAACTGCTTAATCATAACTGTCCAGCTACAGCTACTGACTAACAATTTTTTAAAAAATTTCTAAGTCTGACTCGAACCCCTGTTCAGAAGTTGAGGGGCACAAATCTTGAGGGGCTCGGTATCAGGGTTAGGGGAGGGGGTAGGGGCAGTCACAGGGCAGGGAAAAGGGCAGGGGCAGGAGTAGGGATGTGAGGGGCTGCAATGCAGAGGACAATGGTCTGAGCAGGGGGGTAATTGGGGCCCTTTTCCAGGAGCTCCAGGCTGGAAAATAGCAGCTGGAGACAGAGAAGCGCTGGCATCACATATGTGCTCTGGGAATGGGTAAAAGGGATGAGATGCACGATGTCATGTTGGTTTCCTTACATCTAGCCACTCTGTCGATAATGAGTGAAACTTGAAAGCCCTACAGGTGCGGTCAGAGGGATGGTGACAGTGTCCCAAGCTGAGCAGAACCCAGTGTAAGAGGCAGCGGTGCTCCTGGGGCCAGGGATCTCTGCCTTGGAGCAAGCTCTCTGCCACAGCAGGGGCAGCAGCTTAGCAACAAGGCAGATAACCACAGAATGGTTTGGGTTTAAAGGGGCCTTAAAGACTATCTAGTTCCATCCTCCTGCAATCAGCAGGGACATATTCCACTAGACAACGTTGCCCCAAGTGTAGAAGGCCAGAAGATAAGGGGTTTTGGCAAAAACACGCCGTGAGAGAGAACAGTTTGTGAATGGAGAAGGGGCCATGTGGAGACAGGGCAGCACTTTCCTGGGACAAAAATCCTTGTTCTAGTTCTTGGAGATAAGCGCAACACAGCACAGCACAGGGGTGAGGCTGAGAAGTTGCCTAGGACTGTAGTGGGGGAATCAAGATCACCAAAGACCCCCCAAGCCCTCTGACTCGTTTCCAGAAGGGTCTAGAAGAACAGATAAATTTCCACAAACTTATCTCCAAAGCATGGAAACTTAACCATAAAAGGTCCACCCCAACCAAGACTAGCATACATGTACCTCAGGACCCTGGACACCCCATCAGCTGGATCAACACTGGAGCCAGGGCTGGTGATCTCTTTCTTTCTTCCTTTCTGCTTCTTCACTCTATCCCACTCTCTTCCCTTTCACCCTGCCCCTTTATCCAAAACCCACTGCCAGGTGCTTATATTAGGAGGGACTAACACACTAATTTCCAGGCCAAATGTGTAATCTACTAATGAAACTTAATAAACTTTTGTCAATTCTTTCAATAGTTCTTTTTGGCCATGAGCATCTACAAATCTTGGGTGCTCCCTTCCTCTTAAAGGTGGGACTCCACACCAAGCCAACGTCCAATCTGGCCTTGAACACTTCCAGGGAGGGGGCAGCCACAGCTTCTCTGGGCAACCTGGGCCAAGGTCTCACCACCCTCACAGGGAGTAATTTCTTCCAAATATTCCATCTAACCCTTCCTGCTGGCAGTGGAAAGCCATTCCCTCTTGTTCTGTTGCTCTATACCCTTGCCAGCTCTCTTGGAGCCCCTTTTAGGCATTGGAAGGAGCTCTAAGGTCTCCCCAGAGCCTTCTCTTCTCCAGGCTGGGCACCCCAGCTCTCCCAGCCTGTCTCCAAAGCAGAGGGCTCCAACCTTTGGAGCATCTCCATGGCCTCCTCTGGACTTGCTCCAGCAGCTCCATGTCCTTCTCGGGGTCCCAGGTTTGGAGGCAGCAGTGCAGTGGGATCTTACCTGAGCAGGGCAGAGGGGCAGAATCCTTGCCCTCAACCTGCTGCTGGGGATGCAGTATGTCCTGTATGTGAGACAGGGTTTGGTCTGCCAGTGAGAAAGTGCTGAAACTCGGGGATATACAGCATGATCATGTGCCCCTGGTAAATACAGAGAGGCTGGTAAAGCCATGGATGCCAGAAGACCTTTCTAGGAATCAAAAAGGTTAAGAGAAAAATCCTCAGCCATTCTGGCATGTGTTGTAGAAAATGTGATGCTTCAGCAATGTTTCTCATGCTGATTACTTCAGTAGTCACTTCATGTTCTGTAAACATGCCTGAAAAGAAACACATTGACTCAAATAACCTACTCCACCACTGCCCTGGACAGCTGTGCCAGGGTTGGACAACCTTTACAGTGAAGAAATGTCCCTAATATTCAATCTAAAACTCCCCTGGTGCAACTTGAGGCCTTTTCCTCTCATCCTGTCCCTCGTTCCCTGGGAGCAGAGCCCAATCTCCCCCTGGCTCCATCCTCCTGTCAGGGAGTTGCAGAGCCAGAAGGTCCCCCCTGAGCCTCCTTCTCTCCAGGATGAGCCCCCCCAGCTCCCTCAGCCGCTCCTGCTGCTCCAGCCCCTTCCCCAGCTCCGTTCCCTTCCCTGCACACGCTCCAGCCCCTCAGGGTCTCTCCTGTCTGAGGGCCCAGAACTGCCCCAGCACTGGAGGTGCCTCAGCAGGGCCAGCACAGGGACGGGCACTGCCCTGGCCCTGCTGCCACCCCACGGCTGGGACAGCCCCGGGGCCATTGCCCTCCTGCCCCCCTGGGCACCCCTGGGTCGTGTCCCCCTGGTGTCATCACCACCACCCACGGGGCCCTTCCCGCCGTCATCTGTACTTGTGAAATATCTGCCCTTAACTCGAAACTTTTAACGTTCCGATTCATTTTAAAACATTTTAAATTTTTTTTCCGCCTGGCCGCCCGTCCCCGCCTCCCCCGGTTCCCGCCGCGCCGCTCCCGCCCCGCACACCGCCCACTCCCGTCGGGCCCCGGGCGCGATGGCGGCGGCGGCGGAGCCTGAGGGGGCCGAGGCAAGGGAAGAGGCGGGAAATCCGAATCTCTTCCAGAACGACTTTGAGGCGAAAGTCGTCCGGGTAACGGGAGTCGCGAGGTCTTTTTGTTGGCGCGCTTGGCTTTCTCGCTGTGTTACGGTTTCCACACCGCTAGCGGTGTTCGCTCCTGCGGCGCGGTGGTTTGCTCTGGGGGTGTGTGGATGCCGCCGAGATGCCGCGCAAGCATAAAGGAAGGGCGTGCTAGGAAAAGGCGTCTTTTAAAAGCTACTCGGCTGTGTCCCTTTTCCATCAGGTTTCTTAGGCAGCGTTAAGAAGGAATTTCTGTTCCCTGAGTGTAGAACTTCCCGGTGTTCACTTGTTACTAGTCGCAACCTAACTTTTCTAACCTAATTCCGTTGGGTATTAGGGCAAATTTCTTCACTCAAAGGGTTGTCCTGCCCTATCACAGGCGTCCCGGGGAAGCAGTGGAATCACCATCCCTGGAGAGATTTAAAAGCCTTGTGGGGTGTTACACTTGGGGACATGAATTAGTGGTGGCTTTGGCAGTGCTGGGGAAGGGTTTGACTGCGTGATCTTAGAGGGCTTTTTTCTACCTAAATGACTCTACGGTTCTGTAATCACAGTCCTTCATGAGAGCACTGTGTTAGTCTCTCATTTCTGACCTTGTTTTCCGTGGTCGGAGTGCTTTGCAGGGCTCATTCCTGCACACTGTAGTGGCTCTCTCCCAGTATCCCGCAGAGACTGCTCCTAGTGATCGTGGTTTGGGCAGTTTTATTCCCTGTGCCTTAACGCAGTTCTCACCAGCTTCCCAAACACACATTTAACATCTCTTGGATCATTAGTGTGTCCATAGCCAACAGGTCATGTGAATAAAAAGATAAGATTTTATCACGCAGAGATAACCAAGTGCCCAGAGAACTGAGGCAGATTAAAAGGGAATTTGTTTTCTAAACCACACAGGGTGTTTAAAGAAGAGACAAAGGAATTTTTCTCCCCTTTTCCAACCCATGCCTGGACTGATGTAGTTGGAGTTATTTATTCTTCAGGAATGCATAGTTCACACAGCAGTTCACACTTCTCACATATATGAGCTATTTTCTGTCATTTCACATGATTGCTTGCTTTTCTGTTTCTCTTCTCTGGCAGGTGTCTTCATGGCTAAAGAAAATATTTGGCGATCTGCCTACTCTATTGTACATGGTGAATGAATGGACAGTGGATATCTTGCACAGTCTTATGGAATGCTGTGAAGAGAGAGAAAGGGATGTTTCTTTGCTGATAGAGGACATGAAGCATCAGGAAGCACTGTATGAAGCAGCAAGTGAGTTTGAAGCTCCATTTTTCTGTTCCACCCAGGTTAGGATTTTCTTAGGGATCTTGAAGATTGTACTGTATTTGCTAGAGTCTGAGAAATAAATATATATATATGTAGGTGAAGCAAACTCAGCTTCTGTTCTGGTTTTTGTTTTTACTGCAATGAATCCTTTCAGCAAAATTTACGTAGTGACATCAGGTTGGTCAAGACCTGATGTAGTTGCTGAAACCTCTTAACCTACTGGGCTGGATAGCACAGCATGGAAATACTGGCTGGATAGACAGGGAAGCAACCCTGCAGCTGGTGCTAAGCCACTGTTAAGGAAAGCACTGGAGGAATCTGAAAGAACAGTGAGGCGATTAAGTTGTTCTCAAGCAGTTTAGACTGAGTATTTGATAGCGTCTTGGTTTTTTGGAGAAAGGGAGTGGTTCAGGGAACCATAATACAATCTTAACTCCATTACTAAAGGGTTGTCCCTTCACTGGCTTTTTTCAGCAAGGAATTTTAATTTTTTTGCGAGAAGATTGTACACACAAAGATGTTTTTGTTAAAAAAAAAAAAAAGAAAGGGTTTGTTTTTGTTACTTCGGCTCCTCTAGTGCCTTGCCATCAGACAAACAATGATGGAGACAGACCTTGACAAGCATGTGGATGCTTAGGAACAGGGTTAGGCTGAGCTCTGCGGGGAGAAGACCTGTGTGTGGTCATTGCCGTAACATGAGGGTGAACTCCTGTTTGTCTGAGTTCAGACAGACTGGTCAGGGAGGGAGTGGAGCAGTGCTTTCTCCCTCAATACACTGAATTTATTTAACAAACAGGGCCGTGGCAGCAGTTTGGCACGTTTAAGCCTTCTTTTAAAGTGTCTCTTTCGCTGGCAGCAGAAAGGTAGGCAAGTTCCTGGTGTGGGACTGGGTTCTAGCTTTGGAGAGTTCCTTAAAAGAACACAAATATTAAAAAAATTACTGAGTTTGGGCTGTATTTGTTTTCCAGCTAAGGAAATACAGGACATTTTCAAAGACTTGGGTTTTTCCCCAACCAACCTGTCCAGAAAAGCCTATAGATGCGTCTCTACTCTGGCAAGAAGTGCAGTGATACTCGAAGCAAAGGACACGTCTCTTACCGGGTAATTCTTCACATTCTGCATCTGAGCTGATGGTCTGTGCTCTTTCCCTCTGTTTTTTCACAGCAGCAGTTCCAAACTTCACTTTGACCCCAGGAGTCTTGTTTTCCAGCTTATTTTGCGCCACTAGGCAGCTTTGGAGCACACAGGAACTGAGCACAAAGTGCTGACTCTAGGTTATCCCAGCAAAGGAAGGCTCTGAAGCCTGAGAAGGGTCTCAGACAGAGTTAAATCCCTCTTTTATGCTCATGTTTTTGTGGCCGGTGGCTTCAGGGTGCTGCCACTTGGACTATTGTGCCAGGCAGCACAAGGTAGGACAGTGTTCACACTGCTTAGGCAAGGACTGGGAAACTGTGACTGGTCTTCCAGTCTCAGCTCCTCATTCTTCTCTCTCATCTGGCCTTGGTTCATGTGAGGAGATTCCCTCAGCCACAGAGAAATGGCCTCTGTTAGTCTGGTCTTCCTGGGCCCCTCTCTCCACCCTGGCTTTGGCCCCTGACACAGCACCACTGCAATAAGGAAAGGCCCCAAAATCTGCCTTGGAATCCAATTCTTCTGTGATGTTCAGGATCTTGGTTCTTGGAGCTCCTCTCCTGAGCTGGAGGGCAAAGCAGCTTTGAAGCCTTGAGGGAGAGACTCAGACGCTGCTGGACACATCCCGGGGCCGTGCGTTGTCAGGCACCAAATACAGTTTCTCTCAAAGGCGATTTGGCAAAGCCTGGGGGTGGTTTCAAACCCAATGGTTTTATTCTCCAGAATGCCAGGTGTTTTTCACTTACTCCTACTCAGATTGCTGTGCCATTTTCCCTTCCATTTGGAATATGTGTTAGTTAAGGAAAGCAAATTCCCCCAGTGACTTCCTTTAATTTCCTCCTGTCATAATATCAGGAGAAAACTAAGTCATTTGTGTAAAGTGTGGAGAAAATAATAATAATAATAATAATAATAATAATAATAATAATAATAATAATTCTGACTTTTAGAAGAGCTAACTCCTGATTGAGCATTCCCACTGATTCTCTCTTCACCAGCCTCCACTGTGCCATCAATCGTATGACTTCGGAGAAGTTTCAAACAAAGCGAAAAAACAGAGAACTGCAGCGGAAGTTGAACGTCACCAAGAAAAAACTGGCTTCAGCCCTGATGTTGAAAAACCAGTTACTGGAGTGAGTAGTGGATGAGGAAGAGGGAAAGGTGCAAGCAGTACTGCTGATCTCTGCCATGGGCAACACTGGTTGTGGTAACTGACAAGGATAACTAAATTTTCAGGGGTTTGACACACGTCCAGTTCAGAGTATTTGGAGGTATCTATCAAAAGCCATGCACCATGGGCATATTCAGTGATCAGAAGAGATTTAGGATACCATCAAACCCATTACTTTAAAGCAAATACGGTCTGCAGGCAGTTTTCAGAAATGAGCTTGCATCTTCCACCAGTTGCCTTTGTCTGAGGCTGAGGGCAAACCTGATTCTCCTGGCACATTTAGCATGGGCTCTGTAGTACAAGTGAAGGAGCAAGGCAAAACAAAAAACCATTCCCAGGTAAGAATTTCCCTTAACCAGTGTGTAGGAATAATTTAATAATTATATATATATATATATATATATATATATAAATCAGTATCAATTCAATTCCCTGGAGAATGTAATCTGAAATGCTTTGCCAAGCACAGCAGGATCAACGCCAGCCATGAGTGGGCACTGGCCTGGATGATCTCCACAGCTCCCTTCCAGTTTAATTATTTTGGAGGGGGGAGGTGGCTTTTAAAGTGGTAACTGTGCTGCTGCTTGTAGCAGAGATACCAAACCTGTGTGCTTTGCTGTGGTCCCTCTCTGTGATCTGAAGTTTAGCTTGTGTAACAGGTCTCTACCTGGGTTGGGGAATTATGCACAAGACTATTGCCCTTTGCTTTTAGGCAGATGGCTTTCCCCTTAGGCCATTATTTTCCCTGGCCCTTGAGATTCTGAAGGTAACAGCTGTACATGTTTCCACTGGGAAATCTCACGGCAAAGTGCAAGTTTTTTCTCTGTTTTCTCCCTTCTTGTGTTGGTTGTATTATGGGGTTTAGCTTGAGCATAGATAAGTAACAGTGCTGGGATCTCTTTGAATGTAAAAGTTTTTTTTCTTTTTGTATTATTTTTAAGTGATATTGAGAGAGTAGAGGAATGCCAGGCGAAAGAACGTATCAGAAGAGACAGTAAAGTAAACACCCTGAAGTACATAAAAGATAAAAGCTTGGAATTAAGAATCAGGATCAGGAATGCTGAGGTAGGTGGAAAGGATTTTGTGGCAGGGCACTGTGATGGGATGACACAGCCGTGGTTGGTCAGGCCCAAATTTGTAGTTACAGAGAAATTCCAGGAGCCTCCTAGACTCGGACTGAGGACTCCTGGGCTGACAGAACAGTATGTTCCTACAGTTCAGTTGTTCCTGCTGGTCTCTCAGCATATCCTATAATCAGTGCAACCCCTTCTCCTCTTTCCCTGAGAACTGTGTTAGCTGTGATTACCTCGTGGTTATTGTGAGGTACTGTCATATGAGAGAATACAGGCAGCTACCAGTAGAACAGCTGATTCTATGAGCTTAAGCTGTGTCTCAGAATACTGAATATAGCCATTTTTTGAAATTGATGGATGATTAAATGCATAAAGCAGTTGCTGCACTGCCTGCTCCTTCAGCTTTCCTAAATGATGAAGGACATGTGAATGCTTTGTTTAACACTTAGATGGCTGTCTGATAACTTGACAAATATGAGATGGAAAACATGGCATTACAGTTGGTGACATTTTACTAAGAAGCCTCCTTCCAGCCTGGCCAAGTGCTCCTCTCTCTCTGGTTTTCTGTAAAGACTTGTTATTCTTGACACAAATTGTAGCAGCAACTGCTTTCGTACAGCAGCTTCAGCTGTGGCTCAAATTGCACATTTCTGTTGCTTTCTTCATTGCCTGTTTTTTAGATTAAATCACAAGGAAATGGTGACATCTTTCTCCTCCTTGTTACGCTTTGTGCTCAGTTACGAATGAACTCTCTCCTGTTTGCAGAGCGAGCTTATTGGCCGTGGGTTGGACAGATCCCTGACACACGGTGCACTTGTGAAATCCTTTGAGGTAGGCCTTTGGGTTCAGGATGGGTGTTTCTGCAAGGGTACGCACTGGGCTTGTTTGTCGTGCCCTTTCAGGAAATGCAGTTTGCTGCTTGGCTACCTGAACAAAAAACACGGTCAAAAAAAGCACAAGTAAAAATCCCCATGGATGGATAGATGGATGGGTACCCATGAACTGGGGTCTGTTAGATGGGTTTGTCTCTCCTGGGAAATGAGAAGCATCTACTGGAGAATTTCCATGGGATAAATTTCCTGCCACTGAAAGCAAACTGGTAGCCTGTGCTCTTGATCCATGTGCTCATGCCTCCTTGATCCATGTTATAAACCAAGTGGATATTCTCTGGACTGTATCCCATTACGTGGCTACCTGTGTATTGCAGTTTCTTGGTAGAATGACCCAAATGATTCCTTCCACTGCATGTGAAATGAACCTGCTTTCAGGCACTTTAAAGCAAGGGGACAAGGTCAAATGAAACCCAGATTCGCAAGAACTGTGTGCTATTTTTTTCCTTGTGTCCTTAAGTGTAACATTTTTCAGCTGTACTGTAAGCCCAGTGAGATATACGTGAGAGAAAAAGCATGTTTCTTGAGTTAGTACCTAAAGATTCTCCAGCTTTGGGCTGAAACCTTTGTACATGCGACATTTGTGTTGGTTTGTCTGTGCTCACCACATCTTAATATCTTTTGCTGTCACTGTAGTAAGAACTTAAGTCTTTCTCCTGATTTATTTTCCTGTCTTTTCCTGCACGTTTCTGAGCGGAACAATTAAAGCAGGTTTCCCCATTTCCCTGCTGTCGTTCTCCTGAGCCAGCACTGGGTGGCAATGCTTACATTGCACACACAGGGTTTAGGAGAGTGCTGACCAGAACTAAATGTTGCTGAAATTTTACAACTAAAAAGCCACGGGAAATTTTCTGGGCTTGTTGTCTTCTAGAAACCAAGCACAAGGTAAGGTTTGACTCCCTGACATTCCTAGATCTGCTCTGTCAAGAGGTCTATGAAACGGGCAGCACAAATGACTTTGTCTTTTTTTTACCTTGGTTATTTGAAAAGAGTTAAGAACTGTGGAAGGTTCTCAGTTTGCAGCCTCCAAGAGAAATTATTTCGCCTTGTTAACAAAATAAGCAATGCAGTGCAAGTGTAAGGGAGGGTCTTTTTGCTGCTGCAAAACTTCAGTTTTTCATGTGTGTTAATGAGGATGAAAGCTCTTGACAATGTCTGTGAATTCTGAAATGCTCTGGGTGATTGTGGATCTATTTCACTGATTTAATCACTTCTTCAAGACTCTGGAATATAATCTGCCTCGTTCTCTTCACAGGAACTGGCTGCACTGCAGGAAAAAATTAGGTCTCTGAAGAAGGAACTGCAGACCTACTTAGATTTACCTCTCGTAATTATTCATTCTACTGTTCTATTGTATTTGCAATCAGATTAATTTTAATGACCTTCAGAATTTAAAGGATATTGTGATGACTTTGGTGGACAGGTAGATGACCTACAGGTCTGTTAATGATACTAGCCAAAGACTTGACTTAAACAAAAGACTATTTATTAATAAAACCCAAGAAATTAAGTATGCTTGCCAGGCAAACTTTATTCTAGCAAAGTGGACAGATTTGCCAGGTGAATTAGCTAGAAATTAGAGAAAGAAATATGTGAAGAAAATGTAATATATATACCAGTATATTAGTTAAATGTGTCATCAGGCGGTCAATATGGTGGACACAGCATGTGATGCAGAGGTTGGAGCTCTGAACAAGATTTTAAGAGTGATGAAGAAATAGCCAAATGTAGGCCTTGTCCCCTAAAATGGCTGCTCCATCATTTTCTTTGATTTCTCCTGAGGGTGCTGGGTACTCAGCTCTTTGAAAACACAGTTTTCCCGTCTCCCTCACACAACCACTGCTGTCTTGCTCCTACAAAAAAAGGCTGAAGGATGGGACTGTTCCTCTGTTTAATCCATCTTCCTCTCAAGCCAGCTGCCTCCTTTCCTCAGGTGGAACAGGACATTCAAACTGAATTAGGTTCTCCAGTTCCCTCCTCACGTCTGGCTGTCAGTGGGGACAGGGAGAGCCCAACACCTCATTTCTGGTGCAGGCAGCAGGAGCCAGGGAGGTTTATTCTTGCAAGCTTATTGTGCTTTGGAAAATTCATGCACATATACATTTAACATCAGGTCACTTGATTAGGAGGTTTGGAAAATCGCATAAATTTAGGGGTTGTTTCTTAGACTTCAGTCCATGTCAGACTTTTGTAAAATAGATGGTTACCCAAACCAAACCAATACTAGGGTTTTAATGTCAGTACCTTCTGCATATGAAGGGTGTGCACGAAACTAGTTTTATTATCATTGAATTCACCTGTGGCTAGAATCACTAGACCTTTGCAAAGGGGCAGGGACTCTTTCCTGACGAAATACTGATTTTTATGCCATCTTCTCTCATTAGAGTATTCCCCTGGCAAAAGTGAAGGTTGAAGAAGCAAAACGAGAACTGGTAAGGGTTGTTTTTTTTTTTTTTTTTTTTTAATCTTTCAGAAGCTACATGTATTAATTGATTACAGATTTACCCACCTCAGACTGTAGTCTTAATGATCTTAAGGGGAAGTTTACTCTGGTAAGGTAGGAGCTGTGCATACTGTTCAGGGGAACTGGTGGAGGAATGGTGTCTGAGCTGCAAAGGCAGTTGGGCATAGTGGTATCAGTGGGGATTAGGTAGCTGTATCCCTGTGGAGTTTGCCTGCTTCACCTGCTGGAGTGTTTATTCTCTCAGCTGTGTTGGTCTCACAGCCTTCCCAGCCGCTGCTGAACTCCAGGAGAGCTCTGGGGCCTGTGTTTTATTCAACAAGCTGCCTTGTAGACTGCAGTGGGGACCTTCCCCTGTAAAACACAGTGCCCGTTCCCGCCGTGCTTGTGTCGTCTGCAGGTGTGGTTGTTGGGAAACATTCCATAAAGCTGTTTGGGAAGTTCATAACGTGGCTTTACTGGGTGAGCTGGGCCCTGTCTGAACCCCATAAAACCTGTTGTTGTTTCTTCGGGCTGCTGCCTGCTTCCTCACAAAGCACAGGTTACTTAGTGGTGGGCCTTAAAGCTAACTGAGAGCATTTTGTACATTTTCAGGTGAGCCTGCCCATGTTGGTGAGCCACTTGTTCTTGGTTCAGGAATATAAGCTCCTCTTAACCAGTCTGAGGCTGTTCTCAGGTCAGACTACCCACCCCCTGGGAGCTGGATGGTGTCCAATATCACACTGGGGCACAGCATAAAGGCAACTGAGCTGATTTAGCCCTTCATTTGGAGATTTCTCTGTAGCTGCCTGCAATTTGCAGTAGAGAGTCCTTCCAACTCAACACCAGGGTTAATCAATCAGTGCTAATAACCTCCCAGGGTCTGATCACTGTAGATATGTTTGTTTGCCAGCAATATATGAAAACTGTTCCATGGTCACTGATTCCACTTGGTTTTCTCTCCCTCTAGAAGGCCTTGGAGGAGGAACTCTCAAAGGAGCTCGACAAAGTGTGTTTTGAGTTGATGTAGCCCAGCAGACTGCAGTTCAGCTGAAGTGGCCTGTGTGGAAGATTAT
This sequence comes from Pyrocephalus nanus, assembly GCA_038380795.1. NCBI lineage: Eukaryota > Metazoa > Chordata > Aves > Passeriformes > Tyrannidae > Pyrocephalus > Pyrocephalus nanus. The sequence goes on along the minus strand of CM076263.1, from coordinate 2,686,471 downwards.
TTTCCTTCCATTGCCTACTTATTTACACTAGTAATAAATTTTAGAATTGTTACTGTACTTCTGCAGCTTCTTGCCTTGTTCTTCTTGTCTGTTGGCTGGTACACGTGGGAGCTCCTAGCAAGTACAGTCTTTTTTAGGGGCTCATGTAGCCTTGTATTTGTTTTAGCACAGTGCCTTCCCCACGTGTCCCTGCTGCCAGGATTTGGGTGACTATTTACTGCTTAGAATTGAACTGATCAGGGAATCTTGTTTTCTTCATTTTCCATATTCAGTCTCTGGGTTATGCTTTTTCCTGGAGTTCTCTCTTTGATGGTTTGTCTGAGGACAGACTCTACATCTACTAGGTCTCTTCTCTTTAAACAGAAGTGAGCAATTAGGATTTCTCCTTAATGTCTTCAGCAGGGATTTGATGTGTTAATCAAAGTGAACAAATCGTTCAGGCCACTTCCTACTTAGTCTCTTAAATAATGATGAATTTCTCCACAGAAAGGAGAAATTGTCCTGCCCTGGAGAAGAGCTGAGACCTGGCAGCATCAACCTCTTCATTTTCTATGGTTTTACTGCCATCTGAGAAAATGGAAGCTCATGGCACTGAACTGTAAGGTTTGCCATTTTCAGGGCTTTCAGAGGTACCAGTCTACTGCTGACAACTTGCTGTTTCTCTTTCCATTATAAATAGGACTTGGCAAATAAAAGCAAATGAAAGTATCCACGGATAAATAGCTGTGAATACTGCAGGCATAGCTTTAAAACAAACAGAAAAAAAGATCTTTATAGTAGGACATTTCTAGGCCTGAAAATGCATTGGTATTTTTGCAGAACCACTGCGGGATGTGATGATTTTTCAGATAGATTTCTTTGCCAGTTCTACCTCAGATGTCATCTTCCAAAAGAGTCTCCTGAGCCCTCCTTTTATTTCCATGCTGTCACCACACCAGCCTTCAAGCACTTTTAGAAGTGTTTTGTACATTTCAGCTTTTGGAATCTGTTTGGTACTAAAGCCAAAAATCTGAAAATCTCCTGTGGCTGGGGAAAAAGCAAAATCTAGAAACGGTGGCCTGAGGACATCAGGCATGGACCTTTCTGTGCTGGGCAACGTCCAGACAAATAGTGGTGCTCTCAGTAACAAGTTGTAGCTCCATCTGTTTGCAATTAGAGTTGCAGAAAATTGTGGCCACAACTTAGCACGGTGTGCATGTCTCCAGGACCTGTTCCTTCACTGCAGAAATCGATGTCACTGATCTGCAGGAAGGGAGATTCTGCTGCTTCATGTCCTCCCTCAAGGCAACAGCGTTGTGACCTCTGAGTCTTAGGGTGTGGCTCTCGTTTCTAAAAAGCTGCAAGCTCGAAATTACACTGGTGTCAATAAAATACAAGTGTGACCTTCGTCACCTCCTTTTTTTTTTTGCCATGAGGGGGAGGAATTGAATGATGCTCATAGAGCCAGTGCCTGTGGGAAATCTCCAGCCTCATCTTCCATATGCTGGAGGGAGTTGCTGTTTAGTTTCAGGTTTTTAAATTGAGCTGATAGGAAAGGGCTAGTTGCCTTAGGTTTGTGGCTGAATAATAATAACCAAAGAAATAATCTTTGGTTATTTCTGGGCTAGAAAACAAGAGAGTAAAAGCAAGTGGAAAATTCATGGCCTAAATTGGCTGAAGTGAAATTACCTCAGAGGTAACTGGTGTGAAATATGGTGTAGTAATGCAGGGATGGCTACAGGTACAGCTAATGCTTACAAGCAAAAACCACACTAAAGCCTTTGGAGCGATTTCTGAACATGGAAGGAGCAAGAGCATAATCTGATTTTCCTGTTGTGGAAGGGGAAAGAAGTCTTGGAAGACATCAGAACATGGCTGGGTGGACACCAGAAGCAAAAAAGCCAGTGTAAAGCACTGGAGGTCATGGCCTGACAATTAAGGAATCTTAATCACTGGAGGCTTCTAAGAGCAGATTAGAAATGCTTTACTTAAGTGTTTAAGATGTGAGGGAGTGCTGATCACATTGTGGGATACAAAGATGCATTAAATGAGGGCTTGAGGGTGCTACCAGCCCTGCTTTTTAATGAGAGCCTCAAGACTTCCTCGGCTAACATCAGAGGAAGGCTTTTTATATCACACATGTAACCATGACTCCAGGCCTGGGAGGATTTCCCAGGACCGTGGCACTTCCTTAGCACCAGTTGTGAAGCCTGGGGGGAGGTGTTTATTCTCCCCCTCCCTGTGCCCACAGAGCAGCTGCACCACTCCCCAGCTGCTGCTGTTTCGCAGCACGTGAAGAGCCTAAACATAGAGAGCAGCAGGGCCAGCCTGGCTGGAGAGCTGCCCGAAGACAGCCATGTGTTGCTTCCCTAGCAGTGGAAACTCCACGAGGAAAGAAATCCCCAGCAGCTGCATTCGGGCCGTGTGTCACAGCTGAGCGTAAACCTCAGCGCGGTCCGGGGAGCTGTCACGTCCGACTGTCCAGCTTCTGATGGAAACGGGAAAAGTCGAGTAAATGAGATTCACGGAGCGCGCCAGGAAGGTCTCTCAGCTCTTCGGTTTGGCGTGGGCAGGGCGCCTTGCAGGGCAAGCAGAAATCCTTCCTCGCTGCTGGTGTTTTGGGATGGACCAGCTTTTCCAGGGTGGGGGTGGGATGCCGGCAAAGGGACACCTCACAGAGGTCCTGCCGAGGCAGGAGCACACCAGCCTGAGTGCTTGGCTGAGAAAGCAATTGATTCTGGGCTCCCCCCTCTGCCCGGGCAGCTGTTGAGCGTTTCCATGGAGGTCACAGCGGGTGTCTGCCAGCTGGACCCTCGGCTGTTGGACATTATGGAATAATCGCCCAAGTGAGAGTGACAGAAACGCCTGGAGAGGCCTCTGCTGCTCCAGCCTCCCTTCAGATTACGGCAGCTGCTCCTCTGCGAGCTCCCAGATGGAGTTCTGAAGGCATCTGCCTGTTAACACCTGCAAACTGGCAGCCGGTGTGGGGCCTGAGCCGGCTGCAGAGCCCTCTGTTTCCCCGACAAAGTGCCAAAGATGTTTGTGTTTTATTGCCGTGCAACTCCATTCCTCCTCCTGGATAATGTGAGGATCCAAATTCCACCTGAAAAAAAAAAAAAAAAACAAAACCAAAAACAAACAATGAAAGGGAGGAATTAAAAGGATGCACCAGATACGAGGTGGTCAACCTCAAGGAAAAACTCATATACATTTTACCACGAAGTGACATATTGTTCTCGTCAGGCCAATATGCAGAATAATGACTGCTTTCAGAAAAAAAAAAATTATGTTAAAATTCATCTGCAAAGTAGCAAAGCAATAGGGATTTATTTAAAAGAAAAAATTTAGGTACCAAAACTAGAAGAACAAAAATAAAAGTCCTAGAGAAATGCAAAATACACCATGCAAAGTTAAGGTTTCTTAGCTGAAATATGTATCTATTTACCACAAATGCACTGAATCAAAAGATGTGGATGGAATCTCTTTTGGCTGTATCTTTTGCTTAGTACTATAAAAACACCCTCTTTGTTGGAAAATTTCATTGTGGCTGCTTTTCAGGCTTCCTTTGACTGAAGGTATTCACTTTTTTTTTTTTCCCCCCATTCATATCAATCCTTTAGTGGATATATTGTATTAATATGGGACTTTAATATAATTTTAAAAACCATTAAATGTTTCAAAATGTATTTTAAAAGTGAGCTGGTTGCATTTTGTACTGCCCCCATTGGAACTCTCCAAATGTCTTGATACTCAGTGCTGTACACAAGCAAAAAAATTTGATGTGTCAAATGCTAAGCATGCTTAAGATTTCTTTAAATTACATTTACTATTGAATAGGTCTTAGAAGTCTGGGAAAGGTTTTATATGTCTAAGCTGTTCTTTGACTTTTTTAAATTACAAGGTCTGCAGTGAAACAATAATAATCCTGGTCGGTGTGACCTTACAGGAAATCCTTTACTTTGTATCCGAGAACACAGTCGCTGTTGGTAACTTCAAGCAGCTTTAGAAACATTTCTAATTTTCTTACACGCTTACCTCACTTGAAAAAAACTTCAATACTAGGCTGGAAGTATTTCTGCTTCTCCAATTCAGAAATATTTCTCCTAAAAATAAAAACAAAAACAAACAGCAACAACAAACAACTCACTAGAGAGTAAGCAGAGGCTTTACCAAAGAGAATGTGTTTAAATACATGGCTCCTTCTCTCTTCCCCAGGTACCACCTGTGTGGGAGGACACGGCACTGCCTCCATCTGCCTTGAAGTCCTTCAGCACTGAACTGCGTAAGCTCCAGTAAAAAAAAAAAAAAAAATCCAACAACTACAAAATTAATCTAATAAATGCTTCCTCTAGCCCCTTGATAAATAGGCCTCTAATGCTAATTAAGCAGCTGTGCTGATTAATTAGATGATGATGGCTGATAAAGCACAGCAGCAAGGAAAGGTTTTATTTCTTTTCTTCCCCCAGGAGGGTTGGGCTGTAGCTCGGGAATGAGTGAACCCCTCAGTATCCTGGACACCTGGGTCTCTGATTTGCAGAGGAGCCTGGGTGACCTCACGAAGGAGCAGGGAGGTGACTTGGCCAGGTTTCAACAGCACATTTGTGATTTCAGATGCTTGGCAGCCCACAGCCCAGCTTGGGAAATGGGTGTTGTTTACATGTTACTCGGAGGGTGAAGTTTCTCTTTATTCCTTCACAGAGGATGCTTAGCAATGTCCCTATGGATGCTGCCATCAGATGCATGGAGATGAAGCATCGTTCTCCAGTCTGGAGCTGGAGGGAAACTTATATCCTGGTGCTGGGGGGAGAGATGGCAGCAGGAATGGAGGAGCTCCACTCCCCTGCCAAGAGCCAGGTGATGGAAGCCAGCCTGGAAGCCCTTGTGAGCCAAAGTGCTCTCACAACCAGCTTTTGGTTTGGCAGGGGAGTGTGGCTCGGGGTTGTGCTGCAGTGCTGAGTGAATTTCCTCCCATTGTCCTTGGGGAAGTGCAAATGCCACAGAGGGAGGTCATGATGACCATCCCCTGGAAGTTCAGCCTGGGGCTGCACCTCCGGGCCCTCCGCAGCTGCTCCCATCCCCGGTGATCCTTTCTAGGGGTGTCCCACTGAGACTCCCTCTGCTCTTTTCTTTGTGGCAGAGGAGTTCTTATCCCTTCCTCATAGGGTAACTGATGCTGAGATCATTTCAGTCTTGGCAGAGGCGGCCAAAGAATGATAAAACTGAGTCAAACAACTCTAGAAGAAGCACTGGGCTGTGTTCCCAGAATTCCATGAGCCAGTACCACCTCCTGCCTTTCCCCTTCCCTTTCTAATCTTTCAGCCCTGTCTCCCTGAAAATTCGGAATGAGTCCCTTGGTATCCCTCTTAATCTGGTATTTAAAGTCTCAGGCAATAAAGCTTTCACCACCTCCCTTAAGGAGACAGTTTTCCAGCCCGTGGTTCTCCATTCAAAAGCTTCCCACACGGATTCTCGGCTTAGACATGCCCTTCTGTAATTTCAACCCATTAAAGCCATCAGTGTATCGCCAGTCTTCTCCCTTCATGCCACTGGCTTCATTCAAACATTTACAGATCACCAGTGTGTCCCTGCTTAGTTTACTAATTCCACAGTACCTATGACAGTTGGAATTCTTTTTTATTTTCTCCCCTTTTGTAAAGCCTCCAGCCTGCTGATTCCTTCAGTTGCGGCTCTTGGAGCTGCTTCCCTCTTGCAAATCCGAGGCAGATGCTCACTGCCCTTGCCTGTGTCCTTCTGCTCTCTGTACTCCATCCAAACCCGTGCTGCCTGTTCCTGACTGCCGTGTCCTAACGCCTGTGAGCAGCGTGATGTCCTGCGGGTGATGCCTCCGGAGCACATCCACCTCTGGAAATACAGATTCTAGATTTTTTTTTTTTCCTCCCCCAGAAGCAGTCAGCTGGGTTGTGGAGGTTGGTGGTAGCTGGCGGCAGCGCATGGCTAAAGCCACATGGGAAATCGGAGCAGACCCTGGATCCGAGCTCCCAGCAGCCAAACGCAGGGGAGGATTTATTTTTCCTTTTTATTTTACAGATCTTACTAGTGTGTCCCCTCATGCTGACACCCCAAATAGTGCATCCACCTTCCTTGCAAAGAAAGTCTTTTACATAACTGGTGAGAAGTATCTTTTAAAACACTGTTTTAAAAAAGAACCCTGAATTCCCCAACGCACAGCTCTAGTTCTACCTGAACCCGCCCCTATTTCTCCTAACGCGGTGAATCCTTGTGAGGCAGCGCGGGATGTCCGCATCTCCCGGCGTGGTTCGGGTGGTGGTGTGGGTAGATGCGTGCGTGTTTCTCTGCTACCTGTGAGTGGTTCTGTGCCGCGAGCAGCTGCACGGGGAGTGTTCAGCTCCCGAAACCTCCCAGGTTGTTAGCAGCCCTGCTCCAGGGCTTGGGGACTGTGCCGAAACGATTGCTGCGCTGTTTCCCAACCGCAGGGCGCTCCCTGCGACGCCCCGTGAGGTTTGTGCGGCACACACGCCCCGGGGGTGCGAACACAAACGCTCCGATTAGGAAACACCAGGACGATGTTTAAGGAGGGCATTACAAACGCGGCCCTGAATGCACACCACGGCTCCCCCACCCAGCCCCCGGGTGGACCGGATCTGAGTCCGGTCTCAGGCTGGGGCTGGAAGATCTCCGGAGGTCCCTTCCAACCCTGACGATCCTGTGATTTCTGTGATATCAGGGAGCGCAGAGGCAGGATCGCCAGGGTCAGTGTTGGAGGCGATCAGTGGGAGATCAGAGTCAGAGAGTGCCTCTCCTGGGAGCGTGTGAGGGGTGCTGGGGCGTGCGGGTGACAGGGATAGTGACAGTGACAGGGATAACGACCGGGACAGGGATAGAGACAGTGACAGGAACAGGGACAGTGACAGTGACACAGGGACAGGGAGAGGGTTACGGACAGTGACTGCTACAGTGACAGTGACACGGCGACAAGGACAGTGACAGTGTGAGTGACACGGCGACACAGTGACAGGGACAGTGACACAGAGACAGTGATACAGGGACAGGGACGCTGACGCAGGGAGGGGGGACATGGGGACAGGGACAGTGACTGTTACAGTTAACAGTGACTTACAGTGACCCAGGGACAGTGGCAATGACACAGAGACAATGACACAGTGACAATGACACAGACACTCCAGTCCCCCGCTCCCATTCCCGCCCCGCTCCCGTTCCCGCTCCCGCCGCGCGGGGTCGCTGTGTCCCGGCCCGGCCCCGCGCGGCGCTCCGGGCCCGGCGGGCGGAAGTGACGGCGCGGCGGCCCCGGTGACATTCCCGGCGCTTCCCGGCGCTTCCCGCAGCTCCCGCCGCTCCGCCCGCCCATGCCCCGGCCGCTGCCCCCGCCGGGGAGCCCTGGGGGGGCCCTGCCTCCAGCGGGTGAGTGCGGCCGGGCGGCGGGGGGGCGGCCCGAGCCCGCGGGGATGGGGTGGGATGGGATGAGGTGGGATGGGATGGGCGGTACCGGCGGGAGCGGCCCCACACCCCCCGGGAGGAGGGTGGGTGCCCGGGGGTGGTGGGTGTTGCAGGGATGCTCCTGCTTCTCCTCCTAGTCCCGCTCCTTGTCCCGGCCCCAGCCCTGGTCCTGGTGCTGCTCCTGGTCCAGCCTCGCCGCTGCTCTGCCCTGACCCGGCGGGTGGAGATTCCCGGTGGAAGGAAAGCTCCCGGACCGCTTTGTCTTTCACCGGGACTTTTATCAAAAAGTGCCTTTTTTAAAATTTTTTTTTAATTTTTTTTTTTTTTTTTTTTTTTTGTAACGACTTTTCAAGTCGTGTGGGCTGTTGGGAGGAGAGAAGCCCCCTTGGAATAACGGCGGGTGTAACTGCTCCGGGGCTGCGCTTCTCTAAGGTCTTTTTTTTGTTTGTTTCTTTGCTTTTTTTTTTTTTTTTTTTTTTAAATTTATTTTTTTTATTTGGGTTTTTTTGGTGGTGTATTCCATTGGTGGGAACCCTTGGTTTTTATACGGAAGGAAAGTTCAAGTTGCTCGCCGTGCATCTGTCCCGGGTTCCCCTTGAGCTCCTGACGTCTAATGGGTTGCAGATGTGGCTCTGAGCCACACAGCATCCGAGGGGAATATAAAACTTAACTGTGCTACTTGTTCCTTTTTAAAAAGGGGAAAAAAAGGCAGCCTGGGCAGACTTGTAATACTTTAACTATTTCCTCAGTTACAGTACTGTAACTTTCTTTGCCTTGAGGTTATTGAGCAGCCACTTAAAAGGCTCCTTTTAAAAGACTTGGGACCTTTTTTTTTTTTTTTTTTTTTTTAAATTTACCTTTGTTCCACCTTTGTTAAGTAGCATCCAGTTATCCTTCTTAACAGTGGGACAGGGCAACTTGCCTTAAAGTTTGTAGGTACTTTGGTGAAACCATACTTGCCATAACTTAAGTTAAACAGGGTCTTGGTTACGACTAGTTGTGCCCTTTAAACCAGCCCAAAGTACTGAACACTTCAAAGGCTGAAAAAAAAACTTGTGTGTCAGGATGCTGTGGCATAAGCCAGTCCTGTTTGGTTTATTTATTTTTTTTTCTTTTTGCACTGTCAGGTAATTCTAGCTTTTAAAAATGAATAAGTAAATCTTTGAATGCATCAGCATCGCTTTAAAAAGGTAAAATTTCTTTTAATTGCCCCCCTCCCGGAGATGCTGTTTGGTTTTACATCTCCTCTGGTACTTGTCAAGCATCAGACAAAGTAATAGCTTCCCTTATGGGCAAGGACTACCCCATTTCCACTTTTCAAGCTGAAAGTTTGAGTGCAAACAGTAATAGCTCTCCCCTTGGAACAGCAAACAAATGCTAAATTTAAAAATCTCTCTCTTAAAAGTGTCTTAATGTTGCATAAGCCTATTAAAAACATGTTTGACCTTGAGATGAAAACTGAGTATGGTGCTCTTCTGAGGTCTCCATGGTGTGGTTCTCCTGCCCTAGTTAACACCTGTAATTGCTGTTCCTGTGGTACCAGAGCTGGAAGTCAGGCAGTCACAACAGCACAGCTTTCCCTGCTGCCCTGGAGGAGGGGAAACGTGGCCTTTGAGGAGGGAAAAGGTTCTTAACAAGCTCTGAGGAGAACAGTAAGTTGCTTGTTGTGTGTTTGCTGAACCCAGACATCCCCTCCCGTGTATGTGTACGGTACCAAAGCAGTGAGGTGAAGTGTAGAGAACTCATCTGTCCAGCAGCAGTGACTTTTGAGCATTCTGAGTGCTTCTCACCTCTGCTGACTTAGAGCAGGCCTGGTGCTGGCAAAAGAAGCTCCAGAGGGTTGGGGTGGGGGGGTTGAGGAGGGTTATGTGGCTACTGAAAGCCAATAAAACACAGCTTTCTGTAGTTCTGGTGACACTGGTGTTTTGTCTGGGGAACCAGGGGGGAGGGACCCTGTGGGTGATGGAAGGCAGTACGTGAGCCTGAGCAGCTGCTTTTCGCCCTCCAGTGCGGGGATAGCAGTTCTGACTCATTTTCAAGCGCTTGAATTTGTAATTGCACTGTGTCGACTGTCTCTGTTTGCTCTTCAGCCTAATTGCTGGTCGGCATCGTGAAGAGGTGGGATGAGAAATTCCTGAGAAATCAGGAGGAGGAGAGGGGCTGTGGCCTTACACACTCAGGTGTGTGATGTGTGCGGCGGGGCAGCAGCCCTTGGTGGGAATCACAGCGCACAAACCAGTCGGGGAGGGCGTGGATGCTTTAAACCCTTTAAACCCGGTCCTGCAGAGGGAGGGGAAAGGGGAAGGAACCTGAAGCCAACCACAAGGCAGTTGAGAACGGCCTCAACACACACAAGAGGGCAAGCCCCGCTCTGACTGACAAAGGAGAGGTAGGAAGGATGTGTGGGTGCCTTGGACAAAGGGGCACTGGGGAGGAGGTCGGGATCGATGAGGTAAGGTGAGACTGAACCAACAAAAAGTAGATACGGATTGTCGTGAGGGGCTTTGAACACTAAACATCAAGGAGATAAGTTGGTGTAAGCTGATCAGAGCAACAAGAAATAATTGCCTCGGCTGTCCTGACACTCCCCCCCCCTTCCCCCCTCTCCTTGATGTGCATTTTCCTTTGAAATGCAGGCTTCTTTGCGTGGCTTCTGTTCACTTTTCTTCACTTTCTCTTGTATGTTATCACATCAACTGCCTCCTGCACCAAGGATGTATGTGCCACCCATGACCCACCTGAATATCAGCATCTCACTTAAAAAGATGAGATGGGAGTCTCTACGTACCACACAGTAAAGGTGGCTGCAGAGCAAGTAATCCACCTGGCTGGTTACCCTCTGACCAGAATACCACCATTACCTGGTGATATTAAAAGCTTTGCAGACTTTATTAAATAAGTTGTTTCAAGCAACCTTCATGTTACTGTCTGTGACATTTCAGACTAAGTGTGCTGATGGTATGTTTTGACAGAATTGGATTTGTGATCAACCTCAGCTTCTGTTTTTTTATCTGCAGTTGACTGACTTAGAAAACTCTAAACATTGGCAGAGGCTGAGCAGCAGAGTTAATAACACATTTACTAGACCACAGTGAAAGGTTTAAACACCCTAGCTAGCAGTGTGTAGCTTGCACCTCAGAACAGGCACTCTGGGAAAGAAGTGCTAAAACTTGAAATCCATCTTTGCTCTCTTGAACCTTGCTGGTAGCAATGGGCAGCTGAAAATGAAACAGCACTGGGAGAGGGGAACAGGCATAGTGCTGGGAAAGAGCTCTGGGTTAAAGCTGTGTGGTGCAGTGTGTGCTGATGCTCTGAGGTGACCTGAGGCTTACGTGGAAAGGAAACAGCTTTTGGTTTTCCAGAACCAAAATAAGTGTTCAGCATGTAAGTGGGAGTTAAGCCTTTAACTTTAGCACAGAACTGTTACCGATCTGTGGCAGCAGATATTATTGCAGGGAACTTGAACAACACAAATCAGCACAAAAATCATACTTTCTTCAACATGTTTGTTCCACGTTTTCAGTGCATACTGCAGTTCTGAGCCTGTAAATCCAATGTGTACAAATGTGGAATTCTAAGCAGAAAGAGAACTGGATGAAAGGGATTGTATGTGAAAATGTGCATATAGTGTAAATGTTAGGCTCTGCAGTTGCTTTCTCTAACAGAGTTCATCTCTGAGCTAAGCTGAGGGACTGATACCTTGTCACTTGCATGGTGTTACTGCTTGAGGGTTAGAATCTAAATGTGTGGTTGTCTGTTCCCACTCGTTAGCATTGCCTCTTCCCGTGTCTGATCAGCCTGAATGGAGCCTGCAGCAGTTTCTCCGTGGCTGTGAGTGTCTCCCTCCAGTTGGGGCACACGTGGATTACTCATTCAGGAGTGGAAATGAGATGTGGCTGCGTGGCGCAGGTGTTGCTGTTACACCGTGTCAGATGCATTACTGAACTGCTCAGGGAGGTCAAGTAACTTGGCAGTGGTCACGAGGTGAGTCAGCTTTAGGTTCAGAGTGATCCATCCTAATATCCCTTTTTATTTAACAAGGTATTTAGGGGTTTTGTGTCACTTTGACCATGTAGTCTATGTCTGTTCAGTGCTCAGGGATTGATTGAAGTAGCACAATAGAGTACAAGCTTCAGTCTTTATCACACCTTATGATGTTTGCTCTCTAAGACAGCTTAAAAGCTTTTAGTACTCAATCTGACAACTTTTGAATCATAAACAGAACATGTGGTCACTTCTTAATTAAACTCCAGTGTTTAGAGACTCTTTCAAGCCAGCATTTTTGTTTCAGTGTATGTGATTCATGGATTCGACATTACAGTGAGGCTTCTGTAGTGTCCTGCACAATGCTCTTCTGCTTTGATGCTTCAGAATTTCCTGGAAATGAGCAGGAAGAGCCAGACCTCGATTGGATAAGTGTTCCTCTTGCTACCTCTCTGCTCTAATGTCTTATTCCGTGGTGCTTGATCATTAGCATTTCACGACTTATTTTGAGAAGGCAGATCCAGCATGGGTAGAGGCCAAGTGACTCACAGTAGCAGAGCTGGGAATAAGTAAGAGCCAGACTTTATAATACCAGTTGTCTGCATGATGAAGCAATTACCGTTTCAGTAATTTGTTTTTCATTGGGAATATTGCATTTCCATGGTAGCGATGTGAGGTCGGTGCTGCGTGCTCTCATGGTACTGTCAAACTTTCTGGGGCAAAAAGGAATGGTGTGATAGCCAGGTAAGGCTGAGACAGTGTTGTTCTCTTGTACTGAGGCTTTCCCATCAGCTGGTAATTCTCCTGACTCCTCAGCTAGCTCCCCTGGTTCATGCTCTCTGGGATTGCCAACTCTTGCCAGAAAGACAGTTCTAAATAATCAGGCAATTTAGGGAAAAATGTTCCTAAAAAGTAGCTAAGGGAAGCTGTCTGTTAATTTGTAATTTGTGGTTGGAAATACAATGGTTTGGAGGCTGCCTCACTAATTAGGCAAGTTGGATGAAGTGCTGGTAGTCTGGAGCCTCATTGTGTTTGATTAGAGGTCTTTTGTGGGAAAGAATGGGCTCGTGGGTAGCAGTGCCCATGAGCCTATTGCTGATAAATACAGCTTGAGTTGTCAAGGGCTGTGGTTCCTCCAGGGCTGGTAACACCTATTGATGTGCAGAATCCGTGAGGAGTCAAAACCCCCCCCCCCCCCATTTCTTTGGGCATTATTTTTTAGAAAGCCTTTAAGGCGAAATTTCATTTTTCGTGGCTCCACTTACTGTTATTAGTAAGTCATCTTAAAAGGCAATTCATGGGCTTTTGATCTGCTCACTGTAAGAAATTGCTGAATACCATGAAACTAAGCTAGGGAAATCCACTGAATATCTTGCCAGAGTTAACTTCATAAGCCCTCAGTAATTAGCTATAGACCTCACCTTGATTTCCCTTGTTTGTTTTACAGGAGGAAAATGTGGGTTTTTTTCTATTTTTTAACATCTGTAGTGGATTTCACTGTTTGTCTGTATGGAACTTGCCACCCTGCAGCAACAATAAGACTATGCTGAATGAATGGAATGAGGTTGAATTAATACTCCAGACTTGATGCTCTTTTTTCCTTCTATCTACCCCTTTTGCTGGGAGTGTTGTTTATATAGTTTATGTCTGCTGTTGCTAAGGATTAGTTTTATGCTGAAAAAAGTTCTGCCAGCTGAGCCACTTTCTCCTAAACAGGAATAATAATGCAACAAATAATTTTGGGGCAAATGGTGCTTTACTTATGGATAAGTAAGTCATGGGGGCTTTAGGGGAGGGAAGGGAGAGGAGGGAGTTGTGTGGTGTTCTTTTTTCTCCTGTCAGTACTTGCAGGGCAGTGCTGAAAACTACCTTTTAATTTTCTTGGTATCCTGTTACATACTGTTATTTAATTTCTGTAGTCAAATATATGCAGAATTCTTCTGTGTGTTGTGGGAAAGAAATGTCTGTTTCCTGGTCTGTCTGTTGCCCTCTTGAAGGCGAGCTCAGATTTCTCCTCCTCTGCCAGCTGGGAGCAAATAACTGTAGAAAGTGTCTGATAGTAAAACCCATGTTAGAGGCATTATTCATAACACACATGTACCTGTTGTTTTGAAATACCAACAGCTCTGTTGTTTTGAAATACCCCAAGCAGCTTCTGTTCGTCTGTAGAACCAACCTGTTGTTTGCTTCACACTGAGACCTGTGTCACAAGTGCTTTCTTCTTTGAGGAGCACATTGGGCACATAAGGACTGTGCTGTCAATTATTAGCAATCAGGGGCGGTGGGGAAATCAATCAGCACCTCTTGTTACTGGCCAAAAACAGGTGAAGGGGTTTGGTGTCAAGAAAAGCCCAACAGGAGTTGGTATCTTCCCGTGGAATTTCATTCTTTGAATGCCTCGTAGCTTTGCCTCTAGTGTATTGATACCATTTATTTTTCAGTGGTATACCTGCTGAGGATTCATGTTGCAATATTTAGATTATGCTGCTAGCTTAATAATTAAAGAAATTAATAATATTAGTGGATTCGTGGATGAGAAAATTACTTGGGGTCAGGGTTTGTCAGGCTTGCAGCTCTAGTCTGTAGAATCATCACCTGATCTTCAGTTGGCCAGACCATAAAATGGGTATGTTACTGCCCTGTGCCAGGAAGATACTGCTTTAAGGCAAAGACATTCATTGGTGCTGAATTAAAATATTTGAAGCTTTAAAATTCCCGAGGGTTGGTCTTGTTTATTTCCCGTGGCAAAGACGCATAAAAAGGTCTGATCATAAAATATTTATAAACTGTAGAGTTACTTAGTATCTCATAACTCATCTTTGTTTAAATGGCTGTTGTAAATCCACAGCAAGTCTAGTACAGGGTTTTGAGCTCTTGAATGGCTGTGAGAGGTGGGGAAATTCCGGAGAGTGACTGGGAAGTGCCCAGGAGACAGACCTGGAGGTAGTAGTGTTGGTTGGGTGGGCACCACGGGTCCTGGAAAGGAACTTTACCCAGAACTTGACAAAACAAGACAAACTTATCTCCTGAGAGCATCTCTTGTCCTGATGTCAAGGGTTGTGCAATTCTGGAGCCTTGTTTGGCAAGACCTGGTGAATCCCCAAGGCTCTGCCTTGCTCCAGGCCCCTGGCTGCTGCCTGCTGTGTAAGATGTCTTGCTTGCCCCTCTGGGTCCTGGCTCTGATCTCAGCCCAGGTGCACAGCTTTCCTCTGGGAGGTGGAGTTACAGGAGTTGGTGGGTGCTCACAGCCCCAGGGGGGGAGGCAGGTCTGTCTCTTTTCAGTGTCAGTGGTCTGTGGGATGGATTAAGGGCTCCCTGCAGCCCCTATCCCGTGGCAGTCATTGCTGCCTTGAGATTTCCAAACAGCACAAAAAGCGAGGGACATTTGTGCCTGCCCATGATGGACTGGCCTTGATTTTTGTGGGAGACAGCACAAGCCCTTCTAAAATGAATCCCAGGGAAGTTGGAGGAGTGAAGATGGTGAAGTGTTCAAAAAATGTGTGGGTCTGGCACTGGAGGACATGGTTTAGCGGTGAATATGGTGGTGGTTTTGGGTTGAAGGTTGAACTGGATGATTTTAGAGGTATTTTCCAATCCTTATGATCCTGGGAATACTGCACTGCTGAGATGGATTTACTGCTTTGAAGTTACATTGCAGTTGTCCTGGCCTGCCAATTGGAGCTATTAGTGAATAACACAATGTTGATTATTTCCAGGGTATCTCAGATAAACGTTCTTAAGCTGTGCTCTGAAAATTAGGCTTAATTTGCTGCTGTTTTGCTCAGGCAATTTGAGATGTGGCTTTTCTTGCAAGCATTTTCTGTGAGATTCGATTCTGTGAGCATTCTTGACCCAGGCAGAACAACAGACCAGCACTTCTTGAGAAGAGGAGATCTGTTTATACAGAATGAGGAAGCACAGAACACATTTCCTTTTGAGTAATGGGAATGGAGAGGTAAAGTGGAAAGATTTGTTGAACTCAGTATTTTAGAAAAAGGTGCTCCATCTGTGTGATGATCCTCAGTAGGGTGATCTTCTGCGAGCTGATACATCACAGAGAGAAAAAGAAACAAAGCATGGCTGTCCTAGCATTGATTTCTGTCACTAGTTTTGTTGATAGAAAAAAAATTAAAAGTGAGCCACCTTGAACAGGTAGTAGTAAAGATATGCCCCCTCTAATTTTTGGAGTAGAGAGCTTTGCAGACTTTGAATTGCTGTGCCCTTGAGAAAAACAGGTTTGCTTTGCTAAGGAAGTGAGATTTTTAGAAGGTTAAGTGCAGCTGGCCCAGCATGCCTTTATCTGTGTGCAAGGACTGTTTTCTTTTTTTGTTGTGGGATTCTAGTGCAGCTGGTGAATGTTTTGGGAAGCCTGTGTGCAGACTTGTGAAACTAAGCCATAACTGGTAGTGGCCTTTCCTCTGAAGGAGACAGAATATCTGCATTAAGTGTTACAATGCAAAAACCTATATTTAAATGTGAAGTCTCGCTTCTTATTTAGGATGAAAAGTGTTTCTTTTCAAGATTACAAAGGATGCTCCGCAAAGCTTTGTATTAACACACAAATTTGTAATTTGTATTCAGTCTTGGATAATTTGTATATGCAGCCTGTTGATCACCCAGTAGGTGCAGCCTATTTTTAACCTTTGTTTATTTATGCAAAACCAGTTGAAACAGAGCATTAGTTTAATCCTTTCTTCTTTTGTTTTCCACTGCAATTCTCTTACCATGTCGGTTCCGAAGGGTCCTATTATTTGGGATTGCTACCAGGCCTGATTTATGAATCATCTGATAAAGAGCCAGCTCCACTCCCAGAAATGTGCCTTAGGTAGAATTGTGTGCCAGTGAGTCAGCTTTAGGGCAGCATTTTCAAAGGAACGCTATATAAATTACACAGTATCCCCGTGGGGGTGGCTTGGTGTTATGAAAAAATCTGCTGTGGAGCATCGTGCACACACATCCACACAGAGCTGAGTCAACTGTCTTGAGCTAAATTGAGTGAGTGCTGGTCTCACTCCTCTTGTTTTAAGTGCACGGGTATGTGTGACACCTACAAAAGAAAATAAAAAAAAAAAAAAAAAAAAGAATGTGTGGTATCTTGGGGAGGAACTGAAGGAGCTGGGAGGTCCAGAAAGTGTTGCTGCTTCTACATTTGTCTGGATGCAGATCAGTCTTTTCTGATGGAGGCCTAATTATTTGGATTGATGCTGTTTCAGTTAATTAGAAATGTTGCTGTCTGGCGCGGGGTAATGGCTGTAAGCTGACAGAGGGCAGGTTTAGATGAGATATTAGGAAGAAATTATCGACTGTGATAGTGGTGGTGCCTTGTGGCACAATTTGCCCTGAGAAGCTGTGGCTGCCCCATTCCTTGGAATGTGCAAGGCCAGGTTGAACAGGGCTTGGAGCAGCCTGGTCTTGTAGCTGTCCCTGCCCAAGGCAGGGGGGTGGAACAAGATGTTCTTTAAGGTCCCTTCCAACCCAAACCACTCTGTGCTTCTCTGGTATCTCTATGAGTTGTTTGTACTGGGACATAGCTGGCGACTTCATTGATTAATTCAGTGTCAGCTTTTAATGGAAAACAAGGCGATTCAGGAAGGGGAAAAAAAAAAGCATGACCAACACACAGCTGCACCTTCATGTTTTTTTTTTGGTGAAGCTCTGCAAGTGGAGAGGTTCATTAGCACTTCTCACCTTCTGGGTAACGTGTCCTTCTGTCAGAAGACAGAATAACTTTGTTTTTTGCCAAAATTTTTTCCTGCATTAGGAAGCTGACATGAACTATGCTTTACTGTCAGCCCAGGCTGTGTGCTGCTTCTGTCCTTTCCTAACCCACCATCCCCAGACACACAGTCTGTCAAGTTACATTCAGAGTTCTTGATGAGCTTGCCTGTGTGTTTGCATTTTTAAAAATAGTCAGCTGTTTTACATAATTTTATTAGCCTCTGTTGTATGCATTTGTCATTACCTCTTTCACACCTCTAATTTATTCCATCTATGCTCATCTGCTTGAGATAATGTAATCCACTGGTGATGGAAATAATTGTTTGTGTAATAATGAGCCATTGTAGTATTTAATTTCATATAAATAGCAAACATATATTCAGATTTAGATGAAAATAACTGACTTCTGTGGCATTGGAACTGTGAGCAGGAAAGATCTGGAAGGATCTCTAGGTAGCTATGTACCCTGAACAAGTAACTTGTATGCAGCAGTACAGTTTAACTTTTCATTTATGTAGTCTCAAAAGCATGAAGAACATACATGGTATTGCCTGCAATAATATAGGTACAGGCTCTCATTTTTAAAAAAAAATTAGAGCTTGCAAATAAATGGCAAGTGGTGAGAGGAGATAGGTTGTTCAAATTGTTTTCCTTCAGCACTAACTAAAATGGCACTAAAAGGCAATGTTCTGCTGGATAACTTTTGTCCATTTAAACAATTGCTAGAATCAGCAGAAGAAGGTGATAAGCAGGGGTCTATTGGACTCTGATTAAGAGGAAATGTGTTAGTAATAAACTAAAGTGATTTTAACAGCAGGCTGCTGAGAAAAAGGAAGTACCTGCAAAGTAAGAATCCATCCTGTCCACAGCTTCTGAAAAAAAAGAGCTGTCTTGCTTTGTATAAAATGGGCATTCTTTACCATTAGTCTGTTCAGTAGCACCTAAAATAGCAATGTACAACTAAGGTTAAGATGTCATGGTGTATATTAAGTATTTCAGACTTTTGAGAGATATTCCTTGTTCAGCTTAAATAAGCTGTAACTAGAATGAGGGACATTCTAACTGTTAATATATAATACTGTAGGATTCAGTTTGTTGTTTGCTTGGCCTGAGTAGCTGGATAGGATGAAACCTTCAACCTCAAGAGTTCACAGCAAGCTGCGAACTTAACACCTTGAGATGTTTTCTGGAATGGAGTTTTATTTCCTTGGTAATCCTCCTAGCAGTGATACAGAGCTGTGTTTTGTCTTTAGTGCATTGAGAACACTGATAACACACCGATGTTTTAGTTGTTGCTCAGAGCTGATTACCTTGAGCCAAGGGCTGTTTTAGTTATATGTGCCCTGCCAGTGAGCACCAGAAGCTCAGATCGGATCAGGTGAGAGCAACCACCAGCAACAGCTGCAACTCCACAGGGGTTAAACAGGCTGCCTGCATGGACATGGACATAGACATGGATATAGACATGAACATGGACATGGACATGGTGGAAGACTCCACGGCTCTGGAAGGCCCCAAACCCAAGAGGCGCAGAGGCGAGGACTATGCGCCCGAGGGACTGGTGCGTAAGTTGTGTAATTGCCTGGGGATTTCTTTCCTCAGGGTCCCTCTGCAGAGGCACCCACCTGCAGCTGATCTGCTGCTCTGCAAACTCTATTTAATTATTTATTTTTATAATCTGACGCCTCTCTGCTGTGGGGAAGCATGCCATCTTCAATATAGCTCTTTGTGCAGTGGTATATATTACGTGGTAGTTGCTCTTTAGGAAGCTACTATCAGCTCTGGGGTTTTTTTCTGCTTTTAATCACGTGTTTATCTACCAAAATGCCTTCCCACAGCAAACAGGGCCATGAAGGGATTGCTCGGTACCCTCTCCTGTGTCTAGGCTGAACTTGTGAGTTCAAGCAGGTAGCTTTTCATCAGATTTGTGTTTTTCTCAAGGGATAGTTTCTACTTGCCCTCCCTTCCCTCCTTCCCAACTGGTCTGTCAGAAAATGTCACTTACTTTCTCATTTTGGTTTCTTCTGGCTTAGTTAAAGGAACCTGCCCATGAAAGGGTTCTGGTGCAAAGGAGGGAATATGACTGTGCAGTCACAATTAGGTGGGAAAAGAGTAAGGGACAAAACTCATCCTTGTTAGTGGCAGCCACCTGGTGGAGAGGCAGGGCTGTCTCTGCTAACCTGACCTTCAAAATCCTTCTGGATTTCTTCACTGAACTGCACATTTGCTTGTGTAAAAATGATGTGCTTTTAGAAATGAGTCCACCATTTCAAAATGTTTCTCAGGTAGTGGTACAGTTAGATGATTTAATGGTTTCTGCACACTGGTGTGTGATTGGAAAATAATGTATTTTCTGTTGGAGAAATCTAGCACAGAAGTTTTTACAGAATTGGCTTTTAAAATCATCATTGCAGTATCTGTTGATTAGTGAAAGAATGACATTTCCAATCAGTGTCTAATTAAGTATCCATCTGTGTCTGCAAGCATCGTAACTTCAGTGCTGCGTTCTCCTTGCAGTAAAAAAAATGGTCTCTCTCTAGCACCACCTTGAGACTACCTCTTCTAGTACTGCTGCTGGAAAAGTGAGTGGCAAGAAGGGAATGGGAGTTTTTTAATATAGTCTCTACTTGCTGATCTGTACATTTCTCAAGTAGAATTAAATAAGTACATTTTTTTCACTCCTTGGGACGAGGCTTTCCTTGGCATAGATATTTCCCCCTGAACTGCCTGTGTTCCTCCCTGCAGCAAAGTGTGTTTGAGTCATGCTGGATTTCTTTTTCCAGTGAAAGAAAGACGAAGTTCTGATTTATATACATACCGACACTGGAATTGGTGATGTCTAAATAACCAGTTCAAGGGGCCTGGAGAGTACAGGCCTCACCAGTGAAGGTATTTTTTCCATGGACACGGAAAGACAAGTCAGTGTTGTTGCCCTGTGCTGCAAACTCACTGAAAATATAATTCACTGATTGCTGTGTGAGGGATTAAACCAGTGTGGCTGGAGTAGTTGAAGTAAGATCCGACTTAATAATGAAAAAATCCTATGAAATCATTGTAATTAGACTGTTAACAAGGTGGCAACGTGTGGGTGAAACGTTTGGTTTGGTCTTTTTCTGGCTCTTAGGGTGGAGACGTGGAAAGGCAGGCACAGGTGTTGTACTCCCCCTTTGGGAGCTGCGAGGTGAATGATGTTCCTGAGTAGGACACTGGTGTAAAAAAGCCTGTAGTTCACTTTGGCTGCCCTTTAGCTTCCTGTCAAGCTCCCTTCGTTGTGCTCCCCGGGCTAAAAGGCTGAATAGGGCAGTTATTAGTGTGATTATTTAAATATATTTTCATTTGGCCAGGCTAATGTGCTTCTGGTTTCTGTCTGAGCAGCCTTTTTTTCTCCCTCTCTGTACATTTCAGAACTCTTAGAGAAGGTATTTTTCATTTCAAACTGCATGACCAGAGCAAAGCTGGAATTTGCACTACCAGGTGCAATACAAATCCCACTGTGCAGAAGTCTTGGCCAGTTGTTCAGTTGTCACCTGTGTAGTAGGAGAATTATCGGATAATGTAGATTTCTGAATGAATTACGGTAGAAATACTGATTTTCTTACAGTATTGAGATGCATTTATGCCTCAGAACGTGTGTATTCATCATTTGGGTTTGCTGATGCTTTTCTGTGGCCTTGGAAAGAAGTTGTTCCTATGTGGTATTTATTGCTTATATTAAGTTACTATCTCCAGAAATTCTTCTTTCAAGTTGCTTTGGGAGAGTTTTACTCAGTGCAAGTATTCACAAATATTTTTCTTCATATGTACGTTCCTGTATTTTGCAGTGTGCATTTTATTCTGGGTTTTGGAAGGTAAAAGCTGTGTTTGCTGCTTGGGGTTTTGGGCTTTTCTTCCCCTTATATTTAGCAGACCTAGTCTTGTCATCTCCATCTTCCCTGTGTTGTCTGATATAAATCAACCTTTCTTTCCTTAACTGGTGTTCCTGTCCTTTGAGTATTTTCATGGTTCCCTTGCACCACACAGCATTTCGTTCATTAGCCTGAAGGAAGCACGAACACTATTTTAGTATTCTTTAAAAATGGGGTTTCAAAGTGGGTTAGGGCAGGCAGGACAAAGCTGAGCTTGGCACAGCACCTTTTAGAAGCAGGGAGGTACCCTTATATTGTGCTGGAGATTGCATACATATAATTACATATGTACAATTACATACAGACAATAACAGGCATCTTGGGATGGATCAGGAAACTGAAAAAGGATTGTCAGGGTATAGAAAAAAAACCAAACCTCTGAACCATCCAAGTTTCCTCAGGATGCTCAAGTACTGATTGCCCTTCTCTGCAGAAGTGCATTTTTTTTTTAGATTAAATCTTACTGCTGCTTTTTTCTTGTTCACACTTTGTTTTCTGAAGTGCTATAAATTTATTGTTTGCTATACCTTTGAACCTATAAAGGGTTTGTTCCATACCAGTGATCTGCAAGCGAATGTGGTAGTTGAAAGCTCTTTATTGTGTGTTGAAGTCCAAGTGAAAATTTATGTGAAAGGCAAAGTGTGAATAATGAAGGTAGAATGATAACTATTGATCTCTCAAACAAAATTTCCTTGAGGCTGCTTCAGGTATTTTTTTGGTAGATAACATTCAAGTTATCAATCAGATAAACAGCTTGGGCTTTGTATTTGCACTGAAGCAATGCCATTTATTAAACTATAACTTGAAGAAAAATGGAGGATACTGGTGTGGGTGGATAATGTTTCTTGCTTGCGGTCCCTACTACTTGGTGTTCCTTTCCTGACGGATCTGAGAGCAACTAGGTCAGCCTTCAGGTTCTCATATAACCAGGACTTGTTTGGGAGACGCTCAAGGAGCTCTCAGGTGATGTGTTAGATACTCCTAAAACATCTTTAGGAGACTCACCAAGGTGGTGGTTCTTGCCTGAGAGCAAATCTGTGTTACGTGTAGCTCATGCCTCCAAAGAGAGGTGCCTATAGCCTTGTCTCTGATGATTTAGTAGCACTTCATGCCAGGTCTTTTTTAAATAAGTCTTTGGGTACTTAAAGGTCAACTGGCAGAGCAGTTCCACTGGAAAAGGAGGGTGTCTGCAGTCTTGCTCTGTGATGTTCAGCAGCTTCTTCAGTTTCTGTGCACAGTGATGAAATTTCACCTGTGTCACGTTGGTACAGTTTGAAAATCACCAGAAAAGCTTTGTAGTTTTATGAGGTCGAGGTCCTGTTCAGCTGCAAGTAGATTTCCCACAGATATGGAAACTGAACTATATTCTGGTCTGTCTAGGGGGATGCTGCCAAGTCTGGGAATTTTCAAGCTGGTGTTGTTAGAAGGACTAAAGTTCTCCGTCAAAATATGTTTAAAGGTCTAGGTAAAGAAGTTTAACATATGTTGGTTATAACGTATTGATTGAATTTTATAAAGTAGGAGTTCAGAAATATTTTTATTATTTTCTGATCTGTTTTGATTATTCCAATGAAGTGAACCATGTTTAATGTGTCTCCAGTACCATCTTTCATGGGTGTGTCAAAACAAAGGAATAATTTGGTGTAACAGGATGAGTTCACTAGAAAAAGTAAATTGAGAAAATCAACACAATACTGAACAATGCAATACTCTGCTCTGGAGCCAGGCTGGAAGAGCTGGGGGTGTTCAGCCTGGAGAGGACTCCAGGGAGACCTCAGAGCCCCTTCCAGTGCCTCGAGGGGCTCCAAAAGAGCTGCAGAGGAATGTGGGACAAGGGATGGAGGGACAGGACAGTGGGAATGGCTTCCCACTGCCAGAGGGCAGGGTTAGATGTGGTATTGGGAAGGAACTGTTGGGCTGTGAGGGTGATGAGGCCCTGGCACAGGTTTCCCAGAGAAGCTGTGGCTGCCCCTGGATCCCTGGAAGTGTCCAAGGCCAGGTTGGATGGGGCTTGGAGCAGCCTGGGATAGTGGAAGGTGTCCCTGCCCATGGCTGGGGGGGTGGCACTGAATGAGCTTTAAGGTCCCTTCCAACCCAAACCATTCTGGGATTCTGTGAACCGTACTGTCTATAACTGGGAGCAATGGGTTGTTTAGGTAATGCTGTGAGAGCAGGGATAAGTGAGCCATTTGTTTAAACTATTCTTACTTTTCTGTCCCCATGCAGGGTGCTATATTCCCGAAGACCACATATAGTTTACCCACTCTTCCAGACCCCGTGCCCAATGCTCTGAGACCAGGAGGACCTTTTTTCTCTGCAATGAAGATGGAGGCAGTGGGAAAAGCTGAAGAACTTGCTGATTCAGAAGTTCCACCAAAGGCTTCTGAGAAGCAAGAGACTGCTCCTGATGAAGACGGACCTATAGAGCTCGAGACGCAAACCCAGAAGAACAGCATGCCCACCGCAGCTGACTCTGCAGTGCTCTCTTCCATGCCTTGCTTGCTGATGGAACTGCGGCGAGACTCCTCGGAGTCCCAGCTGGCATCCACGGAGAGCGACAAGCCAGCGGGCGGCCGAGTTTATGAGAGTGACTCTTCCAATCAGTGCATGCTCTCCCCTTCTTCCAGTGGGCATTTGGCTGACTCGGACACGTTGTCTTCCACGGAGGAGAATGAGCCCTGTCAAGCTGAAGCCATTGCAGAGGGAGACCCTTCTGCAGCATCTGGGGCCGCAGCTGGGAGGAAATCCAGGAGATCCAGGTCCGAGAGCGAAACTTCCACGATGGCTGCCAAGAAAAACCGACAGTCCAGCGACAAGCAGAACGGTCGAGTTACCAAGGCCAAGGGCCACCGAAGCCAAAAGCACAAGGAGAGGATCCGGCTCCTGAGGCAGAAGCGGGAGGCGGCTGCTCGCAAGAAGTACAACCTGCTGCAGGACAGCAGTACCAGCGACAGCGACCTGACCTGCGACTCCAGCACCAGCTCGTCCGACGATGACGAAGAGGTTTCAGGGAGCAGCAAGACAATCACAGCAGAGATACCAGGTAGAGGATGTTTTTTAAACTGAACTGTAAAAAAAAAACAAAAAAAACAGAAAACACAAAAATGCACCTGACATCGTTTCTCAGCTGTCATGCCGTAAGTTAGATGAGTGACGCTTGAGACAACAAAACAAAAAGATCAAAACAGGAGAACTGCAGCTCTGTGTAAATTTGAAGACTGCAGTGTATTAACGAGACGTGGGCAAATTTTAGGATCTGTTCTGAGGTTTTGGTGCACTTTTGCACACCAGCAAGGCATAGCGATGGTAAATGGGAGGAAGGACTACCTTTGAATTCTGGAATTTTCAGATCTTTTTCCTTTGTAAGCCTATATGAAATCCTGTCAGTGCTGTCAAATCCCATTAGATGGTGGTAATCTAATTCTTGAGATAAGTGGCGAGCTTTGCTTTAGTGTAAGAAGACCACAGCTTGGCAGTTGTGTTAGAAATGGCACAGCACCCCCTGCCTGTGTTACAGCAAGGCCCTGGCCATAACTACACTTTTTCTGTGCTTTCAGCTCAACATGTCAGTGCATGACAAGCCTGCTTAGCCTTATTCTAAGTTCTTGCAGGTTGGAGCTGGTCACCTATTTTAGGATATAAACATGATTACACAGGTGCCCAGGGTACATTCACACCTGAATTTTCAATATCCTAGACAGAGCTGCTACTGTTTTGCTATGTCCTAAGGTTCAGTAATTTCTACACTTTTAGCTTTCTGACACATATGGGTTAAAATGGGAGGTAGCAAAATTATAGGGGCCTGTAATTTTGTTAGCAAAAGAAAGTTGAATTCTTCAAGGTTCTTGTTTGCTGAGTTTTTGTTATTTTATTACCTCAAGTGCCGTGGACAGGATTTTGTGTGAATTATTCTTGCAGCATATTATACCACAGAACCATCATCATATGGCAATCTTCATATGGCAATCAGAAATAAAATCACATAAAAATGAACCCTTTGGCTTGCCAATTTTTACTGGGTTACATGCCTTTTTGCCTCTTGTGCTAGAAGGTGGTTTTTTTTGTTGTTTTGTTTTTAGGGTTTTTTTTAAGTTTTTGTTTGTTTGTTTTGTTTTTTTTTTTTTTTTGTGAGAGAAATCTTACAAAAGGCAAGAACATTTAAAGGAAAACTGTAATATTAAGTTGCTGAACTAATGTTTGCCAGATTAATTATTTAAAATATTTGCAGCAGATTTTACAAATTACTGTTTTGACTGAGTTGATTATGGTGGATGATGCTGTCCCCATGAAAACTGGCGTTTTTCCCACACCTGCTAGGAAGCAGGTTGCACAAAGGAAGTAAGTGTTTATTTTTAGAAAGTCTGGGAAAGGCATAATCTCCTCCTATAATTACTGTGTAGTAAACTTTTAATAGAGATCTAAAATTATTTTTGCCTATTTAGTACTTAGGCTTCTAGCTTTCATGGTTCTGTACCTTTTTATTCATTATATTTACACTTTGGGCAATTAAAGCCCGATTCAAAGCCTTTTGAAGAAGACTGTTTCATTGAGTTTTGGGACCAGTTCCTCCCCACCTCTCAAAAAAATCCAAACCTCACAGAATAAATCCTTCAAGTCATATACTTTTTTAAAGTCATAAAAGTACCTTGTGAACTGGAAGGCACCACATGGTATTTTCTGGTTTGCTTGGATTTCTGACTGCCTTTGCAGAGACGTGAAACCATTCCAGGGCACTTTGAGTGTCTCACTGGGCTCTTGGTCTTAACCATGAGGTGCTTGTGGTGCAAAGATCCCGTCGCACGGACGGGCTTAATTTAGTGGTGATGACGCCAGAGCCCAGTTCAACCTGCAGTACGAGGTGTTGCAGTGCACAAACCATCCCAGGGAACACTAACATTTGCTCTTGCTCCATGGCATGTGTCATCTGCTTGATGCTAAGTTCCATTTTCGACATGGAAACTCTTTGAGCTGCCCTTTTGGTGCCACCTGGCGCGACGTGAACCTGCCACGCTGAGGTTTCTCCTTTAGGTAGGAACAGCTTTGGTTTGTGGGAAACAGTTCATGAGTCCAGGAGAAAAATGTTCTCTGTAGAGACAAGGACAAAGCCTGGCCAGAAAAACGCATTCTGTGCTGCTTGTGGGTTGAGGAAACGTTGTGGTCGTAACAGATGCAGTGGAGCTGCGAGTCGGAGTCGAGCTCCCAGAGCTCCGTCCCAGTGGTGGGTTCACATGCCATCTGTGACCTCTCCTCCTGGAGCTGGCAAAAGTACTGAAATCCTTGTTGTGACTAGAAAGCCATTTTAGTGCACTTTTAGCATAACACTGTGAATATCCTCAAAATTCAGGGAACGAACGTGTAGGTAGAAGATAATTCAGGGCATTAAAAAAGCATTCCCGGAAATTCAGGCCGTGAAGTGTCCTCTGCACACAGTCGAAAGCTGAGAGAGAGGTTTAACTCCTGTGTCAGGACGTGAAGAAACTTTTGCCTTTACTTTTAAAAGAAGCCTGTACGCCTTGATGCAGAAGAGTTTTCCTGGTAGCCTCCCTTCCCCTCAGTCTGCCTGCATTTGGACAGTTCAGCCGCAGTGCTGGTTACTGACTCAACACCACTTACAGTTGGGGCTAATTTTCGACCATCTGTCGTCTGAAAAATAGCTCTGCCAACAGAGATGCTCTTAAAATTTTTAGTGACAGTTAATGTGGCCTTCATGACAAAGGTTACACATACTCTGGCTCTTAAATTACCGGCACAGGGAGTGGTACAGCAGCCAGTTTGCTTGTGTGTGGTCTGAAAATTAAACTGCCACATTTGAGAATACAGTGCTCTTTCATGGCGTGCCGCTAAACCTCTTCCATTTAAATAGTGCAGTTACCTTTTTTTTTGAACCGTCCAACATCACTGGCTCTGAAGTATGTTTGGCCTAATTTGTAAGGTGAGGAAAACGTCGAGTGAAAATAATGCCATGGAGTTGCTAAGAGAGCATTTGTGCGACAGAGAGCCAGTTCTCTCTGCTGAACTCAACTGTACTGCGGATTAAAATAGTGGCAGGCTTGGTTTTCTACTCAGGAAGGATTGAGGAGTTGAGATTTTGCTGGTGGTACTTCAGTACAAGTGCTGTGAGCTGCACAGGAGATAAGCACAATATAAGTTGTGTTACTCTGAATGCATCCTGTGGTGTTATTTCACACCTGAAAATAACAGGCTCAGTCTAAACTTCATGTGTGCTCATGAGGATTGTTTCACTGACCTGAGCAGTCGTAAACTTGGGCTCTTCATTTCAGGGAATGCCATGATCTTTGGATTATTGCAGATGAGAAGCAATTTTTCTACCTTTTAGTGACTGAGCCTCTCTGTTGGCATTTGGGATTTTACCATTCCTAAACACCGTGGCATAAAAGTCCCAAATAGGTCCTGCTAGACTTGCTGCTGCTGAAAGTTACCCCTTTAAACAGTCTTGCTTTTGATGCTGCAAATTAACTCTGAGTGCAATTGGCATTAGAGCAAGTCTGGGAATTAATATTTATTGCTCTGTAAACACTTCATTCTTGGAAGAAGGAAGGGGTTTTAAAAAATGCGAAAATATTGGCATTCCACCACCATTGTGCTTTCTACAACTCGGAAAAATATGAATTGAAGTGGGGGTGACTCATGTTCCAGGCTTTCAGAAAAATCTATTAGAAAGTTTGAGTGTTGATGTTGAAAAAATTGCAGCTCACTTTGTTAAAAAAAAAAATAAAAAAAAAAAAAATCAAACCCAAGAGTTCTTTTGATATGCAGAAACCCAAAGAGGGGGGGCACACTGTGTCCAAGTTTCCTTCCTCCCAAGAATTGTGCACTGACCCTCGAAGATGCAAGGGATGAATTTGGTTCAAGCAAATCAAAATGACAATTACATTTAACAGAAAGGAAAAAAATAGTCTGTTAAAAAGTGATCTGCAGTAAGATGTTAATTTTGGAAATCTGCAGCATAAATGACACAGAGGAGTCAACCATTGCTAGTTAGAATGAAGGGGGAAGCATGTCTTAAATTTTTAAGTTGTCAGACTTCCTAAATTAATTAACTTTGGATTTGGTTAATACTTGGTCAGTACCTAATAGATCTCATAAAGAGACAGTGTTGGGGCATTTCTAAGGTGCTGCTTTGCAGGAGGAATTGTCTTGAAAATAGGATATGAATCCTGGATTCTGACCCCTTTGTGACTGCAAATTTCTTCACCTTTAAATATGGCATAACATAAAAAACAGAGAGTTTTAAGGTTATAGACAGAGGAGGGACCAATTAAATAAATGCTAGCATTTTTTTAAATATAAAAATGCTTTTTTGGCTTAATTTTTTTTTTAAACCTGAAATAAAGAAAAGATAATAATTGTAATAATTGCAACAGAAGCATTTGAAACATTGACGCTACTATAAATTGTAGATGCACTATGACTGATGCCTTTTAAAAATAATATTGCAGGCTTATATATATTTTAATACATAGTTTCTTCAGTTTAGAAAACAGTTTTGTCAATTTTGACCATTCTAGTTCATTCTTAACTTTAAAAACCCTGGTAGGTTGTCTCACGTATCACCATCAATAGTTTTTACTTAAATTGTAATAAATTAAATATAAATTAAAACTTAACATTACCTATTAATAAGCCTATGGAAATAAGACTGCCATTTGTTCCTTGATTTTAGGATAAGATCCCTGACTAATGACAAATAAACTGCATTATATTGGATGTTTGCTACTAGGAGTAATTGAACAGGAGAAAAAAAACATTGAATACACAAAAATAACCAACCCATCTTTTAGGAATGAGGTACCATATTGCGTAATTATTTTTACTTAAAATGCAGTTGGAGGGATGTAAATTAGTTGCTATAAAGTAATTATTTTTGAGCAGAGGACCTGAATGCTGATTTTCCAGCCTGTTTGACAGGTAAACAGATGGGGGAGAAAGACTTGAAAATTAGGGGGTTTTGTAACTGCTCAGAAATAAGAAAAAATCCTGGTCTTTCTTTAGCTGTTACTGAAGGACCTGTGTATACCTCATTTAAATAGCTCCTAAAAAGAATGTGGTGTTTAAGTAATACTGCAATTTCACGTACACAGTGAAATCCCAATAAAGATTTAGTGCCTTATGTTTTTATTAGTAAATATTTGCTTAGGCTGTGCAATAATTTCTCTCATTCTTACGGTATTTTCTATTACTGTTAAAGCGAGAGGATGCCACAAGTCTCACATTTACATATTAAACTGTCGGGTTCTGTGGCTGCTTTGTGTAGCTTAATGTGGTGCTTGTCTTGCTTTGGAATTACCTGAGGTAATTTGTGTGTTTGGATGGCACGAATATGTTGTTTATGACTCCTCAAACAGAGCTTTGTTTTCTTGAAGGGTTTATTTGCTTCCTGGATAATTCCTGAGTGGACTCTTAAGCTTAAAAAATACGGATACCACTGCCTTTTGTTACTGATACGAAGAGTGAGGTAATGAGGGTGGCCCTTTTGCTGCTAAACTTCTTCCTGATAATCGCAAAGCGAGCAATTTCCCACATCTTTCTGATGGGTAGCAGGAGGGAGGACTCCGTTCCAAACGTTCCCTGTTTCCTGGGAATGCCGGCGGAGGGTGTGGTCCTGGCTGGAGTGAGGCTGGTCACTGCTGCTGTGTGGATTGTCCTTGTGATGGAGCTGTGTCTGTCACACCTGGCAGAGGCTGCTCTCACCTCCTCTGTTAGCACAGCTCTCACAGATTACCCCATGTCTGTGTTGTTGTGTTCTCCCTCATCCTCACCGGCTGTGCTTTCCAAAACTGGACCAAGAGCTTTGGGCTGCTTGGCTGCTTTGGGTGCTGCAGCCGCTATCATCCCAGCCTTTATCTCTGTTATCTCGTGTGCAGTTTTGTCTGTGTTTAACAGCCCCGTTATAAAAGGGTTCAAGTGTGTAAGTGAAATGCACATAATTAATTATTCAGGTTTATCAGCTGAACAGTAGCACTTTGGGTCGCAGCTTGACAGGACCGAACATGTATTAATGGTTTTTTTTTTGCACCTTCACTTGAATTCAAAACAGAAATTGCAAGGGAGTTGGAGTAGTTTGGTTTGTTTATTTATTGAAAAAAACCCAGACCTTTGTGAGAGAATTGCCTGAGATTTCTAAAATGAAAATAATTTCGAAGCCAAAGTTTCTGTTATAACCTCAGTGAGTGTAAAATGTTAACTTTTTTTTGACCGTTGCTTAATATTTGCTAATTCCTCTCATGTTGCCGTATCCCGGGGACAGAATTAGCAAAGCTGTTTTCCTGAGTTAACATGCCTTAATAAACAGTGTTTTGTTCTTACTTAACGATGACTTATCAAATGGCCTCAATGTCTTTAAAGCTGGCTTCAGTCGTGCTGGGGGATCTGGAGGAGCGACCAGGGAAATTCCAGGATTGCTTGACAGGGGCACCGTGTGGGATAGGAACTGCATAGGCAATGTCCTGGAAGAGGCCATGAACTGCTTTGCCGAGATGCAGAGGCAGACAGAGGAGAAATTCCGCATGTGGATAGAAAAGCTAACCCGTCTTGACACGGACGAAGAGAGCAAGCAGCAACTGGAGCCCAGGGAACCTAAAATCCAACTAGTTGGCCAAAGAATCCCCCCTACCACACAGTCAGGGGCTTTCATACAGATGCCTGATAGCCAAGTACTTCCTCAGCAGTCGTTTAATTCTTACGTGGGCTATCAGAATGTGGATGCTACTCTCGAGTTTCCAGCGACTTTTAATAACAATTTTACACCTCTCTTTCCAGAGAATGGGAATATTGCAGAGCCTGATGTGAATCAGTCATAAACTTAAGGGGGGAAAAAAAGAAAAAAAAAAATCAGATCTTTGCGACCTTGATGTTATTTTTGGATTATGCTGAAAAAATAAGGTTTGCTTTTCTCTTTGTATGTGTTTGTTTTGTTTTCTCTTTTGGGTTTTACTGCCATGGTATCTTTTGGTTACTTCTAATTTATAGAGAATATGTGTAGTTTAAAAAAAAAAATAAAAAAAAAATCACAGTATACCCACATGCATGTGCCAGCACACACATATAAAGACCTTTAAAGGTGTTGGGGAGAGGAACCACCCTAAGCTTTCGTCACCAGACTTGGGAAAGTTTAACTTAGAATCCTTGTTTAGATACCCCAAAAGCAGTAGAGCTATGTTTGCTACAATAGGAGCATTCAGGGTATTCATCCAGATGCCCTTTTTTTGCATGTTAAAACATTTATATAAGGAAATAAGTTTTATATTTAAGGAGGTAAAGTACCTTAGAGACCCAGACTAGATGCAGACCCGTGACATTTCCTTAACTCTGCTTACTCACAAGTTTTGCAGCTTGAACACGTCACACATTAGTTTTTTCTTCTTCCTTTTTGGGCCGAAGCAGTAAATAAGCTTACCTTAAATATTTAGCTATATATATATATAAAAAACAACTGTGCACAGTGGATTTTTTTTTTGTCTCCCATTTAGTAGTTCATTTTCTGTCCAGAGTTTTGTTTTTTTTTTTTTAATCAATGTCACTGCTGTGTTGCACATGGCATGCTTACAGATGCAGCTGTCTTAAACTGTGTGCACAAATAGGCACACGTGTATATATATTTATATTTTTATATATATGTATATATGTGTGTGTGTGTGTGTTTGGTTTGGGTGGAAGTCATCTCCACTAATTCCAGGTGTCCAGTTTGCTGTTCCCGGGGTCTCCTCCTGGGTCAGTGGGAAGAGATAAGCCCCTACTGAGGATATCTCCCAGCAGTGCCTTTCTCTTCCATTAGTTGTCCAGACCTCCCTTATCAGCAGTTTATAAGAGATAACTCCTGGCTGAACTGAGGTGAGATGAGTCACACCCAACCTGTGCACACAAAGCGCTGCTGCTTCCCTCCTGTATGTAGGGACGAACCACATCCCTCATGCTGGAGTAAAAATAGTCCTGTCTGCCCCAAGATAAGCACCAGTCAGGGGGATGGATTGATTCTTGGCACAGGAATTTGAAGGGAGGCTTGACAGCCAGATAAGTAAACACCATGGTGGTCTGGAGGGCTGCTGGTCTGGGTCAGACTGAACCACGCTTGAATGCCACTGAAATCATTATTTACTTGTGATGGGGAATGCCAGAGCATTAGTTTCATTTAAATAATGCAAGCATTTGCTGTTGTGTGGATTGTTTGGTTTGTTGTTTTGTTTGGTTTTTTTTTAATATACTAATAGTTATCCTGAATAGGCAGGCTTGAAGCTGTGATGTTTAAAGTAGGATTGATTTAAAGTGTATATTATAAGTATCTATTTAATTCTTACTGTTGTTACACACAGGGATTTTTTTTTGGTCACCTCTGCATTAAGGCCTTTCTTCATGGGAAGTAACTTCTCTGTAGCTACCAAAAAGTGTATATTTATCATCAGGTGGAACTTGATAAAAGTTCTGAGTGCAAATGAAAATCAAAATTCTTACAGTGGAAATTGAAGGTGTGCATAGACATAGTTTAAGTAAAGAGAACACTGTAGGTCTCCTTTAGCTCTGTTACTTTGCTTTTCAAACCACAGTCACTTTTTCACTAGTTATTTTAGTATAATTGCTTTTCTTCCTGTTAGAAGTAACCACAGAATCTTCTGTAGATCTGGCTTTTTTTTTCCCCCCTCCCTGAAGTCAGTGGGAGTTTTTCCATCAATTTATGTGGCTGTTTGGATCAAACCCGTAACAGGAACTCAAGAAATGCTTTTTGTTATCAGCTTAGTAGTAACACTGGTGTTTTAATGTTATTCTTGTCATAGACTTACTTTTTTTGTTTTTAAATATGTGATGCCTTCATTAGAAAAAAAATGGGTTAGAGAGCTGTGTTATTTTCAAAGTAACTGTTTGAAAGACTATGCAGGAGATAATTTTTAATTACTGGGATAAAATTCTTTCCAGATCACCTTCATGCATAATTTTTATACAAAGATTTTGATATGAACTTGTTAGGAAACTCTCTCGTCTGAAATTGTGTGCATTTCAGGTAAAAGTTAAATGAGTTGTTCTATGCTTGATTGCAATTTGATCAACTTGTCCTCATCTGTTTAAAATACCAGATCCTTCAGGGAAGAGTATTTGCTGATATTAAAAAGTCACCAAAATGGATCCTTCTGGTGTTCATAGATTTCCTATCTATCTATATATATATATTTAAATACCTTTATGATGATGGTAAGAGCAGCATATTTTAAAGCATGACAACTTTATAAATCTCCCCCTGCATGCAGAAGCAGCTTTTTGCAGTGACTGGTTTCTTTTAATGTGTATGTCTGTAAGCATGCCCTTAACCTTTTTTTGTAAAATAATATATAGAGAGCAATTAGGTATTTCAGGGCAAACTGTGTAAGGAGTTCAGCTGAACTTATCACTTAGACTGAAACAACTTTACATGTGAATCTCATAAACGGATAATAACTTAATTAGGGACATAGCCAGTGAAATTTCTGCCAATCTTCAATGTGTTAGTCAGGTAGTCTTTAAAAAAGAAAAAAAAAGGAAAAAAAAAAAAAGAAAAAAAGAAAAATAATGAAATAATTCAGTATATTAATAGAAAAAAATTTGGATTTCGTTACTGCAGGCAACAAATTAAAACCTTTTATCCATCACTGTTAGTTGTTATTTTCAATGCAAGCGGTTGTGAACATGAGAAAAACAAAGCAGAGGATAACAGAAGTTGAGCATACAGACCTATGAGCTGTACTCTTTCTAGGATAAAATTATTTCAAGGCACCCAGAAGACTGAGAGAATAATTCATATGAGGTGTAATTTTAACTCAGTTTCCCCACAAAAGCTACCTAGTGTTAAAAACACCCGTGGTTGTAAATGGTAAATATTCTTTGGCCACTCTTTCCACTGGGCTCAAAAACGGAGCTGAATCTTCAGCTTTGTCATAAATCACCTCCTTTGAAATGAAAAGTGTTTGTTGAACATTCACACAGCTGGATATCTGCTCCATGAGCCGGGTTTCCATGTGAGGCATTATGTTTGGCCTGGAAACTGAGAGGGGAACCCCTCCTTTCTGCTGTTCAGGCGTAGCATCACCTACCTGGTGAAGGATTTGGCAGCCTGTGCCGTTAAACAGGAGCAACTCTCTCCTACCTTTGTGTTCTGGATCTGAGAGATTCAGAAACCAACCTTCAGATTCCAATACTAGTGATGAGTCTCTGTTTTAAGTGTGTGTGGCAGCCTTTGGCATCTCTTTGAGAAAACAGGCTCCCAGTATAGTTTCAGATATTTCCTTTTTCCTCCTGGGGATATTTCTACTATATTACATGGCTGCAGTTAAGTCTGTCATGATTTCCACTACAAGCTCTTATTTCCAAAGGGCTTTGACTAGAAACTTTCAGGGAGTTAAAATTTCTTCAGCTGAAATTTTGACAAAAAGGTTTTAATCTTACCCATTTCATGAGAGCTGTCTGACTTAATTTAAGACTATTTTAGGATTATCAGAAGGAAACTCTTCTGCTTTCCAACCCAGAGTTGCATTTTGAATGCATGTTTATGCTCACGTCTCATCAAGTTACTTCAAAACCACCAAATTTGACAAGTAGAGGAAAAATCAGTAGGAGTTTTGCACAGACGTGGAGAACCACAGATGATAACTTACGAGTTTCCCTAATTGTCCTGGGTTTTATACTTCAGAGTGGTGTAAAGAAACATCCTGGTTCCTTTAAGGAATTTTACTTACGGTTTGAATGCACTGAGTCAGATCAGCTGGCGTAGACTGGTGTAATTCCAGGGATGATGGGGCCAGTTTAAACCTACCTGGCCTGTTCATAGAATCATGGAATGGTTTGGGTTGGAAAGGACCTTAAAGCTCATCCAGTTCCACCCTCCTGCCATGGGCAGGGACACCTTCCACTAGCCCAGGTTGCTCCAATCCCTGTCAAACCCTGCTTTGGACACTTCCAGGGATGGGGCAGCCACAACTTCTCTGGTCCAAGCTCCTGTATTGTAATTTTAAACACTGAATTTCATGTTTTCAGTGTGGGGGCTGTTTCAGCAAGGGAGCAGTGGAATACCTGTATGACCCCAGAGCTGGAATTTTGCAGCAGGTAAAGGAAGTAAGCCCTTATATAGATGCTCAGTTTAAATTCTACTAAATGTCAAACTGACACATCAGTAAATAAAAATTTAAAGGGTTTCTTCCTAGAATTGTTCCCTTTTTAGGAGCCCTTAGATGTCCAGGGGCTTCAGTGAGCAATAGTTTTGCAGCCCTGGCTGCAATTTCTTCCCCAGGCGTTCATGCTGCTTCCCTCCCCTCCAGTGGGGTTTGGTATGGGAGGTCTTTAGGAATTTCCACCCTTTACACACTGATTTTTCGGAGGATTTGGGGTTTTGCTTCAGATAAAACATCTGAATGGTCAGGTTTTATTTAGGAAAAAAAAATAACATACAACATAAACCAAATTCAAGTTAAGGCAGTGAAACTTTTTGCAGCTTTTCTATTGCAAAAATAACTGAGCAGGGAAAAAAAAAAGACAAAGTGTAGAACCTTCAGTGTCGTTTTTAACAGTATTAGGACAAAAGAATTCAGGCAGAAATACACATCTCTATTTTTTTAAGTTCAGTGTCTTGTAGTGTTTGTGCAAGACTGTTAGGTTATTTTATCTGAGCTGCTAGAGTTGAGGCTGGAAAACTAATCTTAACTGCAATAAAACAGGATTACATTTGAGAGTTATGTTACAAATTGAAACATATTTATTATCACTGGTTTCTCATGTTAATGTATTTTATCTCTTCCTGTATCCACATACTGTAAATCTCTTTTTAAAATAATATTTCAAGGGCATTAAGAAATTAAATCCTAGCCCCGCTGATACTAGTAGAAATTTTCTGCTGGTTTTAATGGGGCTGGCATTTCATCTCGTCATTAAAAAAATTGAATTTACTGTGCAGTTTTTTGGCCAGAGAACCCTTCAGCTGACCTTAAGGGGGGGGGTCCATGCCCGATGAGGGTGTGTGAATTCAGGCCAGTTGAGTAGATGATTTCAAAGTAATCAGGGTGTGCAGTGTGGCTGCTGCGGCCGCACGCGGAGGCGCTGGGACAGAACGCGCTGCGTGGTCTGTGCTGTAGCAGCCGAAACATTCGGGCTGGTTGATGGAGGTGGACAGTTCCTGGCAGAACAGGGAGCTGGAAACGGGTTCTTTCTCAGAAGTGTCGTTGGTCTCGTGGTGCTGGATCAGCCAAGCGAAAGGCACATGGAAAACAGGCTTGCCAAGCTGGGAGGGATTTCAGGCGGGGGAGGTTGTTCTGGACCGCCAAAAAGCTGCGTAGGTCCTTCCAAGGGGAGATGCTCCTTGCAAAAAGTGTGATGTTTTCAGGAGGGGGGTGTGTGTTTGCTGCCCTTTCCTAACTGCAAGTTGTGCTTACACAGGGAGTTATTAATTTGTTTATTTATTTTTACCTGTCCTGGCTGTGTAAGGGTGGGATGGTTTCCAAAACCCTCCCGAGGCAGTTTTGCAAGTGAACCTGGGGTAGGGACCTGGCTAATGTATCTGTTACCATAATTAATGCGTTGTTAGGCAGCATCACAGAAAATAGATCCTATATGGGGATATGAAGTGGATGCCACTTCCCAAAGTTTTCAATCCACAGCCATATTCCATGTGCCTTTGCTTAACGCACAATGAAAAATTCTTTATTATCTTTATTTATAATATGGTAAAAAGAATCCGAGATATTTTCCATCTAGTCATCAAAAAGCCTGAAAGAATCAATGTTGTTCAGCAAGACTTTAATTTTTGAGATCCCTTTTCATGTGATACATTAAAAATTGCACAGTCTGAGAGCAGATAATAATTTGATCGTGTTGTTTTGATTTTATTTTATTATCGTGGTTAAAAAAAACACCAAACACAAAAGCTTTACTGTGTGAAATGAAGGAAAATGTGAGGAAAGTGGATTCACTGATAAAGTTCACTTTATAATTTCAGAGAGAATGTTGTTACACTACTATTGATTTTATTGTATTTACAATGTATTATTTGCTTAACCTTGTAAATTTAGAAATGTAACTACTGTAACCTGGAATAAATAAATAAATATAAACAGCAATGAAATGTTTCATGTTGCTAAACAACATAGAAAAGCAGAGATGATCTGCTCCCATCCCCCTCTGGGAATTGTTTCAGGGTTGAGCTAGTTTGTGCCATTTGAACTTCACATACTTTTGAAATGGCAGCTCTGGGTCATGCTTTAATTAATACCAGGTTTATATTGCTTATCTAGAACAAAAAACCCTGTCATTTATATTCTTATATATCAGTACTTTTGGTTTAGATCAGTTACTGATGTGTCTGCTTTACAGCTATGTTGACAAGTCACTTAAGATAAATCTTTTAGCTTTTAGCACACAGAATATGATTGTTTCTATTACAGCAATGGTCAGCTGATCTTAAAATTTATATGGGTATTAAAGTCCACTCTGTGTTTTGTGTAATCTTGCAGGAAACGAGGTTATCTCTTAAATTTAAGCGCCAGTTGTAAATGAGGGCATTCTTAGGTATGTTATTACCTTAAAATGTCTCAATATTCTCATTTGTGATATAGAAATAAATGCAGTTTAAATTACTGAGACTGAGACCATCAGTGCCCACATTCACAGCAAAGTTGTTGAGGTGAGGCTTGCAATTACCTCTTGTGTAGCCTCTCCAGCAGTTGCACCTTTACCAAAAGCATTCCTAGGCACTATTTTTAAACTCCCCCAAAAAATCCACCACTTAAAAGCAGCTCAGTAATTGTGTGAGGGGGGGAGCGTTGTATTCAGCAAAGCCCAGCTCCTCCTCTGCCTGTTAGCCTTGAGCAAGCCGCGGATCTCTGCCTGCCTCAGTTTCCCCCGTGGGCAAATGGAGGTTAATAACCACCTTGGAGCTCTTCCAGGTCCACTAATGGAAAGCTTTCTGTAAGAACAAGGTGCTGCAATTATTGCTGCTGTTATTACTGTGCCTGTTCTGTGTACCTTAAAGCTTGGGGTGATACTCACACCTAAATATGGCTCCGTGTCCCTCCCTTGCAGAGTCACTGATGAACTCCAGAAGGGCAATTCGGACCACAGAAATTAGGCTTTTAATTTCGAAGCTTATTTTAACCAGGATAGTCCTCTGGAGATTTCAGTCTTTTTCCACTACTTGTTGAGGAAACACAGCGAAGTTCCTAAGGCAGAAGTTCATCTTGCCAAACCTGAGCACTGTAAAAGTGGGGTGTCTTGGGCAAGGGCGGTGTCTAAGCTCTTTGTGTTTGCTGGGGAAGGAGGGGAGATGGAGATGCTCCAGGCTGCAATTTCCAGGATGAGATTACCTGGCTGAACCTCCTCTCTTCTCTCTGGCTACTGTGGGAGGGAGTTTAGGTGATGAGCTCAGCACTGCATGACGAAATAAGAAAGCTAAAGAGAAACAGTGGCTTATAATCACAGAGTAGTTTGGGTTGGAAGGGACATTAAAACTCATCTCATTCCAACCCCCTGCCACGGGCAGGGACACCTTCCACTATCCCAGGTTGCTCCAAGCCCTGTCCAGCCAGGGCTTGGACACTTCCAGGGATCCAGGGGCAGCCACAGCTTCTCTGAGCAACCTTTGCCAGGGCCTCCCCACCCTCACAGGGAACAACTTCTTCCCAATATCCCATCTATCCCTGCCCTCTGGCAGTGGGAAGCCATTCCCACTGTCCTGTCCCTCCATGCCTTGTCCCCAGTCCCTCTCCAGCTCTCCTGGAGCCCCTTTAGGCCCTGGAAGGGGCTCTCAGCTCTCCCTGGAGCCTTCCCTTCTCCACATGAACACCCCCAGCTCTCCCAGCCTGGCTGCACAGATTTCAAGGACTAAATTCCCCATTCAGGTTCTGCCAGCTAATACCTTGTGTTTCCTGTGCAGTTGATACTAAGGCTGAAATTTTGTGGTTGATTCCTCTCTTTTTGCCTGTGCTGCCATTACAATGAAGTAAAGGGTGACAGGAGTGTGGATCTTATGAGCTTGTTTAGATTGCTGAGTGCTGAGATGTGTCTCTGTGACAAGCATGGGAGCAGGTAGCAGATGAGAAATTATTGAATTTTCTCTGTTGCAGGCTTAAAATGAAAGCTGATATGTGTAGACATGGATTTTTGTGCGTGTGAATTCTGATTCGGTTGTTCTGAGCGGAATTGGTTTTGATGAGCTGTGTAAATTAAGGGAGACTTGGACACTTGGAAATGCTGTCCCCGTGATGACCTCTCCCTCTGAATTCTTTAAAAATAAAGAGAAAGAGCAGACCTTCCCTCCCCCTCTTAGCATTAAATGTCAACAGCTGTATTTTGCTGCTGGTACTTATTAACTTTCAGGCTTGCCTTTTTCAAGCATTTATTGCTTTAGAAATGAATTAATGCTTGTCACCAGGGAAATGTATGTCTTCCAGCTATCTTGAGTTCTCAAAAGATGCAATTTTTCTTAAGTAGATTGTTTAAATTACTGACCAGGGAACCTCCTAATTGTTCTACATTAAGTTTTGGTTCTGAGATGGTTTGTCTTGATGTCTGTTTTTTAATCTGCTGAAATCCTGTTACAGTCAGTAATTATTTGGATTGTCTCTGTTGTAAAGAAAAGATGATGAATTACACCTCTGGTTGTAGTTAATCCTTTTACTTTTTCAACCTGAAAGCATTTTTTCACTTTATCTCCTAGCTGAATCCAGTTGTCCTTATTTTTTGCTACCACACATTCACTTTGCATCACATCACTGGAGGATCACGTAGTTGGTTAGGAAAGTATTATTTATTTCCACATTTAACCGCTCCTGTCCCATCCATGTAGCACTCAAAAGAGAAACAGGCTTTTGGGAACAGAGGAGTTTCAGAAGATATATTTTTTTTATATGCTTTCACTGCAACTTTCATCTGGTTATAGTTGTCCGCAACTTATTTTAGTGGGGGGTTTTGTTGGTTTTGTTTGTTTTTTGTTTTTTTAACACATGTAAGCATTTATCGCTTATTTCTTCTTCTATAAATGTTGGGAATCCCAGGATTTGTTGCAGCATCATGGCCATTATCTTGGCTTTGTAGGTCATTTGCTAGTGATAGGTATGGATAAACCTGGAGTCGGGTGCCTTTCATTTCCAAATCTGATCCTGAAAGGCAAGGCTGAGAAAAGCAAAAAAAAGCAGATCTCTGCTGTGACTGCTTCGTAAATAGGCAGCTTGTTTGGGTTTTTTTCCCCCCACAGATTGTTAAATTGGTGGCTGTTATGCTGACAAATATCATTGCAGTATGTAAATCATATTGAAAAATATTTTTGTCTGTTTGATGTATACTGAATTTAAGCTAAGTTATAAGGTGTGCTGTTTGGAAGTGTGGAAGATACAAGAGTGGAGCTACAGATAACAAGTTTATGCTTGTATTTCCTACTGATGAAGACTTTCACACAAGTTATTTCTATGGGTAGGTGATGAGAATATCACTCTGCATGTATATACATTTATTATACATTTTTGCATGATTATACATGTAGGAGTGGTACAATTTTGACTTGAGACTATTGGTGCCTTTTGTCTAAATACAAATTTTACTCGTTTAGACACGTCTATCTAAAAATCAAATTTCGCTTCTGCTTTTTGGAGATCTGAGTTAAGAAGCGAGAGAAAACAAAGGCCTGAAGGAACAGCCCGGAGCTCCTGAAATTTTAGATAACCCACTGAAAAAAAAAAAAAATGGTCAAATAGTCAATATTGTACTTGACCCTCGTATCTTCTGCACTCGACTGTTTATTTTTATGGCTCACATTATATATGTTCACGCTGAACTCTGATGATAAGACTGAAGGAAAACACGCCTCCCGTGGCTCAGTCCGGTCGTAACTTCTGCATGTAATTTAATCATCAGCTGTCACAAATAATTAACTGAACATCAGCCAGCCTAATTCCGAACTCGGTATTCCATTATTTTGTAATTGCCTCTTAAAAAAGACAAAGATTGCCTTTCAGTTAATTATCAGGGCTTCTGTTCCAGTCATGATCATCAGCGTTTCACGTTGCGAACAGTTTGGTCTTTAAACACATTGGCATTTAACTACTCATCTATTTTTGTCGGGTCTGTTTTTACGTTTGTAGGGTAACATTGTTTCGTGGGATTGTTGTTTTGGAGGCAGGTCTGATCGGAAACCTTTTGTGAATTTCCTCGTACCTCGCTGCCAAAGCGATCTTTAGTGTGACTTAGGCAGTGTCTCACTCTTTAATGAAATGTGTTGCTAACCACAAAATAGGCTTTTTTCTGAAGACAGCGAGTTGAATTATAGTTCAGGCATCAAGCTTCTAAAACACCCCCTCCCCCCAAAAAAACCCAGCAAACCTAAACTAAAAAAACCTCAGAGGAACAGCTTTTCAGAGAATTAAATTTCGAGGCTTTGATTTCATCGTGTTCTTTCTGTCTTCAGCAGCTGCTTAACTCTCCTAAAAGAAACCAATTTTTTTTCCTGAGAAGGCTTTTCATTTTATTCTTTGTGACTTTTAAGGATTTCTTCAGCTGCTTTGTAACTCTGAGAGTCCTGTCTTCCTGAACACATTCTTAGTTTATGATTATTTTGTATCATCCCTTACAAGTTACGCCCTCCTGTGTATCATACAAAAAAGTCCTGTGGTCGCTCAACTTCCAGAACCTCCCTGGGGTTAAAGAATTGCAGCAGCAAAGCTGCTGAGCTCTGGCCCAGCCTGGGCTTCTATTTCATCCTTGGTTTTGCAGATGAAGCCTTGGCCCAAAGAAAGTTTTGATCCTCTCATTTGGGGATGGGGAAATCCAGGCACTGTCATCCACTCTGAGTCAATAAGCAGTAGCTGGGGCAAGGCATTTGAGCTGAAACACCCACATCCTTCCAAAATTGCATTATTTATCCATTCTCTCTGCTTTCACATTAATCTTTGTCTTGAATTTGCCTGTTTTGGTTGTTTTGTTTTTTTTTTTTTTGAGCCTCTTCTGTTTCTAGCATGCTTTCCAATTGTAAGTGATTTTCATTCATCACAAAGAATTTAGTCGGTGCTAACAAAATAGATAAAAAATAGCTTTTTGTTATTCCTCAAGAACAGATTTCAGAATCACGTAAGCAATTTTATCTCCCTCTTTCCTCCTTTATTATGGTGGCCAAAAATGCATATGGTAATCCTATTGAATGAAAAGCATATTTATCATTGTACATATATTTTTGTTTCTTGTTACTCTTAAAAAGAAAAACCAAAACAAACCACCAAAAAACATGCAATTTTGAAAAATTCCCCTGCCCTTGACAGGTAAATGTTATGAAAGGAAAGTTGCCTAATGTTAAATTTATTGTTACTGGATCAGTTTTGTGAAAAAGTTAGTTTTTATTCCATCAGCCCTACAGTAATGTAACCTGTCACTTGACTTCTGTAAAATTCTCTAGATAAATACCTCGTCTGCCAAATTTAATATCCTGTAACTTACTACTTTTTATTTTAAACTGGAGGTTTTATCCTTTAAAGATTGTAAGTGTTATGTTGTCCGATATGGAGATGTTTATGGGTTAATGTAAAAAGACAGTACACAAATAACTGATACTTTGATAAACGTGTTTTTCTTACACTTGTGTTTTCTGTGTATGCAAAGGTTAAAATGTCTCTGTAATCTCAGACTGTGTTCATTAACTGAAGTTTAATGATTCATACAGTTCATCACTATAAACTATAAGAGCTCCACATAGGAGGTTGCATTAATCCTTAAACAAATTATTTGTACTTTCAGAGGTGCCTTTCACACTTCTAATCCCTGTTACTTTTCTCTCCTGCAGATGGACCCCCCATCGTGGCTCACTATGATATATCAGACACAAACTCGGACCCAGAAGTGGTAAATGTGGACACTCTCTTGGCAGCTGCTGTAGTTCAAGAGCACAATAATTCTCTGGGAAATCAAGAGTCAGGATCTGCCTGGAGAACCAGAGGGCTGCTGGGTGAAATGAGTGCTGACACAGGTTTGTTTAAATTCTCTTCCCCTGACATTTGTTCCAGCATCGCAGTTGGTGTCTCTCCCTTTCTTGCTCTTGGTATTTTTATAGTTTATACAGCTGTAAAAGCTCCCTTGTGTGGATTTTGTGAGAGGACAGGGCAGGTGCTTATTGAAAAGGTGTGACATTTATTCCAAAATAAAAACCGACAAAAATTGACAAAGATTCCTGCAATGTATTTTTGACACTAATTTTGTTAATTATTTTTTTTCTCCTCCTTCTCCCTCTAATTACTACTGGGAGCTTCAATGTGGGGTTTTGTTGTTGGGAGTTTTTGTAAGTGAAAGTGAACTCAACTTGTTCCTGAATGACTGATTGTGGTGGCCCATGCCACCAGCCAGTCAGTGGTCATAATCTCATTTTACATATTGGAAATGTCTGTGTATGTCTGTTATTTTTGTAGGTCTCTTTATATCTTTAAAATACAAGCATTAATTGTTCCCATGTTCCATCTGCATTTCCAGCATCCCTTAGAAAATTGGACAGCCCAGCACCAGGTAAAGATGAAGGGTGAAAAGATGCTGGTAGGTGAGACAAAAAAGAAATTCCCTTCAGGAAAGCCAAAGCAGGAATACTGTGGAAGAATCCAGAGAACTTCTTGTAGCTCATAAAAATTGTTCAGCTTCACTTAAGTTCCCCTAACTCTTCGCTAACAAAAGAGCTAAACAACCAGGGAATATTTCCTATCAACTTCATCCCACAGCCTGGTGTGCCAACACACTGCCTTCCTTTCCACTTGGCATTTGAATACCCACCTTGGGATTTTTGGCTGCACAGGACACAGTCTCTCCTGCTGTGGTGGATCACAACAGGTTTGTGTTTTAAGCTGTGTTTCCCAGATGTGTCCTGCCACAGGGCACCCACACTGGGAGTGTCGTGGTGGCTCTGAGATACTTCTCATTCTCTTGTAAGGCTGAAAGAAATTCAAATGTGTGGCTTTTTTAGGGAGATACT
The DNA here is from genome assembly GCA_038380795.1 of Pyrocephalus nanus. Classification (NCBI taxonomy): domain Eukaryota; kingdom Metazoa; phylum Chordata; class Aves; order Passeriformes; family Tyrannidae; genus Pyrocephalus; species Pyrocephalus nanus. The sequence continues at coordinate 2,642,488 of CM076263.1, read as the reverse complement.
CCATCACTGTGGAGTTGACAAGTCTGTAATTTAAATAAGAGAATCACTGTGCATTATTTTCACTGTTGCCCCTGGCTGGATGTTGTTCCAGCCTTTTTGAAGCTTGCCTATGTTTTCCAAGCTCATTGGTATTTTTTGCAGGGTAGCAACTGGCTGGCAGCTGTTTGTCCACTAACAAGCCCAGTCCTTTATGAGGTGATTTTTAAAACAATTAGAACAGCTGAAATCACTTGTATTATGTAGCACTAATGGATTGGTACTGCAAAGGAGCGTAAGGAAATAAAAAGTAACGTTTCTTACCCAGCTTTCTTCCACTTTCCACCTAAAATGCTGCAGTGCTGGTACAAATTTTAGTTCCTTCCTCCACCTGTGTCGAGGGGGACTTGCAAGGAAGAGGCTGGTAAAAGAAAACTAGAAAACTTCAGGAGAATTCTTCATTCCTGGCCTTGTGGGAAGGCGTTCATACGGATTTGGTCCTGGTGCCTTGGCCATGTCAGCAGCTGAGAGGATGAATCTCGTTTTCCTCCTTGCCCCAGAGCCCTGCAGCCTTGGTACACATCTGACTGCACCTTTGTCAGTCCTGGCCTTTTCCCTGTCTAGGGTTGCACACTGGGAAAGCAGAACTTCCAGATCTTGCACCTTGTTCACAAAGTTAATCTTCAGCCAGCATCTGGTTTAGCAGGCACGAAAGAATGTGCTCCCGTGGGAAAACAACAACATAAGCTCTATCTCAGTGAAAAATCTTACTGTGCTGTCACATCTTTGTGCATGGGCAAATATTTGGGGCTGTTTTGCAAGCCCTGGTGTTGTAGGGCAAACAAAGCATCACTTTGGGCGTCATCACAGCACTCCTGCAAAGAAATGAACAGCGTGGGCATGTTATAAGGCATGAAATTTGTATGGCCAGAGGCTGTAAATCTGTCTGTGTGCTGTAATCCTGATTTACATCAGCTAATCTTGCAGTATTTACTCTGCTAATCGTGGTTTCACTACTGCTGATTATCTTTTTGTTGTTGTAACTTTAAATTATGGTAATGTATGGAAGCTCTTTTGGGACTCCAGTTTTTTACCTCTGGGGGTTCTTCTTGGGACTGTTTAAGGGCTGCTCTGCTTTACCCCTCTGCCAAAAATTAGCCTGTCTAGAAGAAGGTGCAGAAGGGTGGTGTGGCATCAATACAAGATATTACAGCCATCCAGTTCCATCCCCTGCCTTGGGCAGGGACACTTTCCACTATCCCAGGTTGCTCCAAGCCCTGTCCAACCCGGCCTTGGACACTTCCAGGGATGGGGCAGCCACAGCTTCTCTGGGCAACCTATGCCAGGGCCTCACCACCCTCACAGCCAAGAATTTCTTCCCAGTGTCTTGTCTAACCCTGCCATCTGACAGTTTGGAGGCACCAGCACGTGAATCGAAGTCTCTGAGCACTCCCATTTCATGTTTCACTGCCTGCCCAGCCACTTCTAATAGAGAAATACCATGACCCATTTTTGGGCTTTCTGGCAGTCAGTGATATTTGCCAAGAAACTTTCAGCTGAACTGTAATGTTAGGAAAAGTCTGCCTGGGCTATTAATTCATTTTGAGTTTAGCTGACAAACGTTTTTTGTCTTGTGAGGTGGAAATTACTCCTTCAGGTACCTGGCAGCACATGGGTTTCCTTCCCTTGCTGATCCTGATCAGATGTTGCACCAGGTGTCTTGGCTTTCCAAAAACTCAACTTGCAGCATCTCTGCCCCTACAAGAAAGGTGGAGAGAGACTATTTACGGGAGCATGGAGTGACAGGACGATGGGGAGTGGCTTCCCACTGCCACAGGGCAGGGTTAGATTTGACACTGGGAAGGAATGTGAGGGTGGGGAGGCCCTGGCACAGGTTGCCCAGAGAAGCTGTGGCTGCCCCTGGATCCCTGGAAGTGTCCAAGGCCAGGCTGGGCAGGGCTTGGAGCAACCTGGGCTAGTGGAAGGTGTCCCTGCCCATGGCAGGGAGGTGGAATGAGATGAGCTTTAATGTCCCTTCCAAGCCAAAGCATTCTGTGATTCAGCTGATGTCTTTTCCAAGTGCTTAAAGCAGTCATTAGAAGGTTTCCCTGGCACTTCTTTCAAGTTTAATTTCTTCTCTCTTTGTCCTCTTGATCTGCCTGGGGGTGTAATCAGTTCTGCATGTTCACACACCTTTGAAATCCTGCAGATCGTTATTGCTTCCTCCTCCTCCCATCTTCTGAGGATGTGTCCACTCAGACTAGATACACATAAAATATTCACCTCCTCTCAAATTGCCTGCTCAACAGATGATTGTTCCTCTGTGTAATACAGCTGAGCAAGTGGTTTCTAAGAAGTTGGTAGTGTCACCTACTTCAGGGCTGCCCAGCACCCCTCGGGCTAATGATAGACAGTAGAATTAATTGTCTTCTCTTTTTCCTAAAAAAAAAAAAAAAAAAAAAAAAAAAAAGAAGAAGAGTGGAAGTTATATCTTTTCATTAACAGAGTTTTAAAAAATCTATTTCATGTGAAAGAAATAATAATTTTGTTCTGCTTTGTGTTTTCCCTGCAATTTTATTTAATATGACTCAACACAGCTTCACTAATTGGGGCGCAGAACCTTCTTGGTGGTGCTTGGCAGGAAAGATAAAAACCTGCCACCCTTGCTGTATTTAGAGAGGGCTTGTTGTTTGACAGACTGATGAACTGGATAGCATGGAGGAACTGTAATTAAAAAGACCCTGTTGTATATGGGACTTACGAAAACCAGATTTTTTTTTTCCCAAGTATTTTTAATAACGTTAGAGCAGATGTGCGAAGCAGCACAGCCAGAAACTGGTGGGTTTGCTGTGTTTTTTTTCATTGGCCAGCCTCCCCTAGTTTTCTAGTTAAAGAAAATAAATTAATTTTCCTTCATGTGTGTGATGTTTCTGTCCAGCACATAGGCTTGCTTTACCACAGTATCATTGAGCTTGATTAGATTGTTTTGTATCTTTAAGTCAGAGGGGTTTAGGCACAGTCTGACTCTTAGCATTGTTACAAAATTGTGTCTGGAAATTCTAATTGCATCAAGAACAGTCGGTCTTGGTTCACATTTGTGTCATAGCACCATCACCAGAGCTGTTGACACTGGTTAAATTTAGTGCATCAGGTGATGATGAACTGGAAGTTGAATGATTTGGTCTAATAAGATTTTCCAATCTCAGCGTTTCTTTTTTTGTTTGTTTGTTTGTTTTTGTTGTTAGGTTGAGAAACTCCTTTTCCAGTGGTTTCTGAGTTGTGTAAAGCTGTTTAAACATGGGCTGTATTTCTGTTTTCCCCGTCCACAGGTTTTTTGGATCCAGGCTTATTTGCAGGTGACATAACCTCTTCTGGTAACACCCAGACCAATGAAGAAATTAATATTGCCTCTTCTGATAGTGAAGTAGAGATTGTTGGAGTTCAGGAGCATGCCAGGTATGAATTTTATTTTCTTGCTCTAATATTTATTTCAGTGCCCCAAAAGGTGGCAAACATTGCAGTTGTTTCTTCTGTTCTGCTGGTCACGGTGGTGTCAGAATGTGCTTCTCTTTAAAACATGACCAGCTTGATAAGTATTCAGATTAAACTTTGATATCTTGATATCTTTGATACTTGATAATGTTTGATGTCAAACATTAACTGGCTAAAGGTATGTAGTATTTAAATCCCAAATATTGACATACCAAATGTACATACCTCAGGAATTCAGATTTTAAGGGAATAGGTGAATGTGCAAAAAAAAAATTTATGTGGGTTCTTGTTTCCTTTCAAAATATGAAGTTTTTTATCAGCTTCCACTTTGCCTAATTAATCAGTAGTTGTAAAAACAATATGAATTTTTCAATGGCTGATGTCACAAGATAGCCCCTTTAGATTAAAATTTGGATGATTATGAATCTTGCTTTTATTTCCAAATACAAGAGAGTTCAAATCCCCAAAGCAGATGAGGGTAAAGATGCCAGAGGTTTCTCTCAAACTCAGCTAGAAACCTGTCCAGCTGGGCTCCAGCTGTTATTCTTGATTGGCATTTTTTGCCCTTGCTCTTCATCTTTAGTCTGTGATCTTTCCTTGGCTTCAGGTATTATGAAGTAGTTGAACAAGGCTGGCCTTTTCATATAATGTGGGCTGTGAATTTGGTGGACTAAAAGCAAGATAAAGCAGTATACAAACTAGTCTGCTGCCTGGTGGGTGCTTGGAGGCAGAAGAGGGACAAAGAACAGAGCTGGGACAAGAAACAGAGCTGTTCCTTGATGTCCCTTCCCTGCATCTTCCTTGAGGAAAGAAGAGGGAAGGTGTGCAGGACCCAGTTTCCCATGCAGGAAATGTAAAGATGGTGTGGGCACAGCCTGGTGCTGTTGGATGTGAAAAAAGGGAAAATTTCAGATCCTGAAGTGAGAGAGGTTTAGTCTTAGCTTTTAGAACAGTAAAAGTCCTCGCAAGGCCAACTCTTTTGGAAGATACTAATTCCTTGGGCTGTTTGTCCAGCAGACCCAGGGCTTGGAGGATCTCTGTGCTAATGATAAGGGGTGTGGACTTGCCCTCCAGCACTAGCTGGTGTGAATCTGTCTGGCACTGTGCACACACAACCCATCTGCTGCAGCCCCTTGTTGGGAGAGCTTCCCACGCTGCTGCCTTGATAATACTCACCTCGTACAGGAATGGGAACAACTAAACACAGAGTTGCTGTTAAAAATGAGTTCTAGTAGATATGGACTGAAATAGTTTCAGCAAATTGGACCAAAGGGACACTTCTGTGCTTTTCTTTTTTCCTGTAACCATGTCCCACCTCCCATCTCTCGCAGAGTAGCGTTCATCAGCTCCGCTGAATTCTCACACGTTTCGGTTGTTCGAATCCTATTTAGAGTTTTATTTCTCTTGCAGGTCTAGGCTTGCAGTTATGAAGTATTGATGGGCTTCTGGCAGGGTTGTAGTTTGGACAAGGTTTAGGTTTTTGATCAGTATTTTTTGCATGCTTAGTTAGTGTGGTGTTTGGGTTCTGTTCTTTTGCTGGTTTTTTTTTATCGTGCTCCATTCTCCGTGTCATCCTCGGGCTGGTGTGAGTCATGGCACCCTGGGGTTTGTCCATCATCTGTAGTTTTTTCAGATTGTCAGTGAATTGGTGCTGTTTCTCATCACTGGAATATTACTTGGCATCTACTTAGGACATCAAGTCGTGTTTTTCGGTTTGTTGGATTTTTTTCCTCCAGTAGATTTTAATTTTTAATTGTGCACGTGTATAAAATAGTTTTCCTCTGTTGTTTTTTTCTTTCCCCTAGGGCTTTTTTTTTTTACCCCTTTTTGTTTGTTTTTTTTTGGTTGCCTTTACTTGGTATCCCCCCCTTAGCAGCATGTTCCCTGAGCTCGTGTCTGACTGAACGTTTTGCTCTTGGCTGCTTGAGTGACTTGTTTGAGGATAAACACTTTTATTTTCGCGAGACATCACCCCTATGAGATAATTTATGGCTTGGCTTTTGTCATCTTCAGGAGGAAAAGTTAGTCTTAGCTTTGCCTAAGCATCGAGGACTGTTCTCAGAGTGATGGACCGCAGTCCCTGACACCAAACATCATATTTAATTTGCTTTGGCTACAACCTTTTCTTGTCAGTTATGCCTAAAAGTATTTCTTCTTAAGAAAGCTCTAAAAGAAAGATATCCCATACATTTCTCAGAGTTCCAATCTCTTATTGCTAGCTCTTTGTAGATGTATACTTTAAGTATGTATTTTTAAGACTGAAGAAGCCATAAAAGAGCCATTCTGAACACCACATCTGAAACTAAACAGCGCATCCGAGAAGACAACGAGACATTTCTATTCAGAGAAGTTACAGCTCAGAGAATGAGATTTTTCATTCTATTTCACGAAACTCCAACCAGAACCAAGAAAGCTGAGCATCACCTGAGTAGTTTTGGAGAGAATAAATAACGTAATCTTAAATTAGAATAAATAAAATGTCACTGTCAGGGATACTTGATCAGTGCAGAAAGTCAGAGTTCCTGAAATGCACAAAGAAATGGGAAAAGGTTACCCCAGCATCCAGAACACCTCATATTTATCTGTGCAGACAGGAGCAGCTGCAGCCACCACCAGAGCTTACCAGGAGTAAAACAATTTTTGGAGCACTAGGTATCGAGTTTTACTAGTGCCTGTGTAAGACTTACAGCTGGAAATGGAGTGATCATCCTAGAGCCTCCTGTAAATTCTTGTAATCACTTCACCATGCAACAAAATTAGTCTTTCATTTTGCTTTTCCTTTTTTCCTAATTGCTGTTAACTTTTGCTTCATTTGTCAAATATCTACTATGAACATAATAGGTAAAAGTGCTGTGTAAATAAGTACCTATGTATCTTGCTTCAGTGAGGCACTTGAGCCTGTGCTTATCTTTAAATACATGATTTAATCACTGAAAGCTTAAATGTTTTGCTGAAGAGGGGCTGTAGTGGGAAGCGTGAGCATTTCCCAGCGTGTTGGTAATTTTTAGTTAAAAAGACCAAAACAAAAATCAGACGTAACGCAATTATTGTAGTGAAAGTATCATTACCTCCTTTTGTTGGTTTTTTTTTTTTTTTAACATGGTTTTGATTTAATATGGCAAGATGGATTTTCTTTTTGTGTTGTGCAGCCTCATTTCAAATATTTCTAAAAGTCCAGTGGGTAAAGCTGCCAGCAGGACACTGTGCTTCCGAATTTTGGTACTACACGTGGTGGGGCAGGCTTCTTCAAGATCCTTGGGCTCCATGCACGTACTTTTTAAGGATTATCACTTTACACTCACTGTCAGAAACCATTTCTTATAAATAATTTAATTTCCCCCCCCCCCAGTTTAAATTTACTCTCAGCCTTGTTTACTGGGTATTTAAGATGTCATGGACTCCCCAAACGGCAAACCCACGAGGGCAGTTCGGAGAGGGACGTGTTAACCAGATGCCTAAGTGATAAAACCCTTCAGCCGAGCCCCTGGTGCCTGAATTCAGTGGTGGCATTAATCAATCCTCTGTGGGTTTTGTGTTTTTTTTTTTTTTTTGCCTTGCTGCAGGTGTGTGCACCCCAGGGGAGGTGTGATCCAGAGCGTGTCCTCCTGGAAGCGCGGCTCCCAGTTCATCAACGCCCAGCAAACGCAGCCATGGGCAGCAGTGGCTCCCCAGCAGAACTGGTCCTCGCCCCCAGAAGTTGTGGACCTCACCCTGGATGAGGACACCAGGCGCAAATTCCTGCTGTAATTCCGTGTCACTGTGTCCCCTTCCCCTCCTCCCCTCTGTGGCACAGAAGTTCACGATTAAACCTTCAGTTTCAGAGCCCCCTCCCTGCCCTGCCCTGGCCCCCAACCCCGTTCTTGGCACTATGAAATTCAAACTCACGACGTTTTTTTTTTTTTTTTTTTTTTTTTTCCTCATGTCCACAAAGAATGTAGTACGATTTCAGTATGACTCAAAAAGGGTGTTTTTTTGCCTTCTCAAAGGGGGATTCCTCCTGAACTAACAGCACCAAATTTTAAAACACATCTACAGTTTACTCACGTGTGTGTGTTAATCTGAAGAAGTAACTGTGTGCAAACTTTTACACCCTCCCGCCCTTCCCCACCTCCCAACTCCAGAACATTTTTCAACTTATCAGTATACTGAGTTTGTTAGTAGAAGTTAGTGTGTTGCTGTGTGAGCATCAGTGATTTCAAGAAGTGGTGTGTCCTCACTGATTTCAGTGGAACTGGGGTTATTCAACGCTTCCGAAATTTGGGCCAAGAGTGTTTATACCCAAGCTGATTTGGTTATGTTACCAGCAAGAGAGACTGTCTTTAATGCAAATGGCCCATAACACATGCACTGAACAGCTTTTGATTCAAGCATTTTTATTTTTCAATATTATTTATGGTTTATTCAGTGCTGAATCTTCCGTCTACTTGACTACTGTGTTTCATTGATCATTTCTCATGGCTTCATAAGGCTAAAATAGTAATAGTAGTGACTTAGTAGCAGCTGATTATTGCAAAAGCACAGGAAAAGGTCCAGCATCCCTCTCCTTTTTAATTATAGCTGAATTTTTTACCTTTATCCAAGAATTGCCTGGAGGAGACGGAGAAACGAAATGTTTTTATCATAGTCCTCATTTCTCCTGTTGCTTATTTGCTTCACTCACCATTTCAAAAAAATTTAAAAAACCCCAAAACAACAAACAAGCAAATTCCAAAGCCCCAGCCTGGCAAAGCATTGGTAGCTGCTCGTGTTCAGCTGGGACTGTTCCCAGAAACTCATGGGGCCACTTAAGTGCTTAAAACTTAAAAGATGTTGCAGGATCAGGAGATCAGAACCTAAGGTTGTAAATTTTTTTTTTTTTGGTGTTTAATTAATAATCTGCAGTCTGCAGGGTTGTAGCCTAAATGACTTTAAGTCCTGCCTCTTATGCTAGTTTTAGAACTGTTTATAGCGCATGAATTAGATTCTTTTTACCAGAATACTTGCAGAAATCAGTGGAACTACTCAGTTTAGTGGGCTGTGGTTTCTGTGGTGTATATGGAAATTCCTGCCCCTCATCTGTCATTTTGAGCCTTTCTCAAGGCGAAAACCAAAGATTAGACTTCTAACAGGATGATATTATTCACTTTTAAAGTCTATCGTGCAATTAAAATGTTCCTTCGTATTCTGGATGTTTCTAGTGGGAATTTTGTACAACTCTGTCTTCAGATTTTTTTACCATTTAAGGCTGAACAGGGGGGTGGTCAGGACATGGGAAGTTCCGCTTTCCTTTTGTTCTGGCCGCTTTCGAAATTTATTTGGCTTCCAACAGCTTTACCTGTGGGCAGAAAAAAAATAGTTAAAAATAGAATTGCCTATGTTGTCACGTAAAGGAGAAACGACCCAGCATAGCCAGTAACAAACATCTCTTTTTTTCCCCCGTAAGCAGAACAGTTTGGACTGCACTTTACAAGACAAGTAGGTAAAGGGATCGATACTCCCAATTTCCAGCTTTCTAAAACATTGAACATAAGCGTACTCTTGCATGGCCAGAAAAATGTATGTGGTGCTTCTAGTGACCGATTCCTTTCTCTGGGAGGGGGTAGGAGGGAGGGAGGGAGGGAGGGGAGTGTGGATGGAGCCCCTTGGCACTGCAGTAGGGGAAAAAAAAGCTCTGTCGGTCCCTCCTCCTGGCGTTTTCATCGCGCACCTCAGTCGTTTCCATGGGCTCACACACCTGCTGTAGAGGTAACTCTGGAACAGTGGCTCAGTGTGGCTGCTTCTCCCTGTTCCACAAAGGCTCCTGGAGATCAGTTTTGAAGAAAGCTGCAGGGACCCGTTTGCAGTCCTTCCGTGAAAAAAAAAAAAGCAAACTAACTCCTCTCGTTTTTTTGTTTTTTGGGTTTTTTTTTTTCAGTTTGTATATGATGTGACTTCCATGTATATATAAAAACAACTGCATCCTAACCAAACTTCCTCCAATTGTGCACTGTGTTTGTTTAAACAATTCACATATTGTAGTCCGATGCAGGGGTTTTTTTCTTTTATTTAAAACACTAGCATTTTCTCATATTCTTAAGAGATTTCAAAAGGTAGTGGTCTGAAAAACACAATCACTGGATAGCTTAGGGTTAGGGAGTGGTTTGGTTTTGTTCTTCTCTCTCTCTCTTTTTTTTCTTTTTCTAAACTTATTTTTTTTAAAAAAGAGCAAAATGTGCCTGAGTGGGTTTGCTCTTCTCAGCAAGAAAGAGAAAAGTCAGCCATTGTATGGCTAAGAACCAGTGCACTTGGGGCCTGATCCAGAACCCACTGGGGTCGGTGCAGGGCTTTCCATCGACCTCAGTGTGCACTGGCTCAAGCTCTTCAGGTTTTAGCAGTTCCTGAATTGCTGGAGTGTGAACTTGGAATCTTCTATAGTGAAGACAAATCACTGCTTAGAATATAAATGTTTAAAATGTGCGACTCTAGTTTAAAAAAAAAAAAAAAAAACAACACAAAAACAACAACAAAAAAATTGATTCTTCTCAACACTCACTATTTAGTTCTCATTTTCCATCTAGTATTTAATGGTCTTTGGAGAAAAAAATAATAATAAAACAGAGTGTTATATAAATATAAATATATCTATTTTTGGTGCAAGATGAGACCTTCTGTTTTTTTGAAACAAGTCTGTAGCATAAAGGTTAAACTATTTTAAGACAAAATAAAATAGAGTGTATTATTTAAGCAATATCAATTTGTTTGGGATTTTTGTTTTCCACTTTCATCAAATACGCTGCCGTTTGTCACATCTCCAGAATAAATCATTAAGATCTGGGTTACAGCTTCCCAAACACACCATGTTCCCTGCTGTAACACATACAGCATGCATAGTAAGACATGCAGTTTTGCATGTCCAGAAAACGGAAAAGTGATTTCCCGACTGCAGAATCCTGCTTTTATCTCTCAGGCCAGGGCAGGACTGTCCCTTCTCCCTGTAGTGCTGGTGGGGGGTGCCAGGAGATGTTCAGGTACCACAAACAAGTGGCTGCTGCCCATCACAGAATCCCAGAATGGTGTGGATTGGAAGGCACCCTAAAGCTCATCCAGTTCCACCCCCCTGCCATGGGCAGGGACACTTTCCACTAGTCCAGGTTGCTCCAAGCCCCATCCAACCTGGCCTTGGACACTTCCAGGGATCCAGGGGCAGCCACAGCTTCTCTGGGCAACCTGTGCCAGGGCCTCCCCACCCTCACAGCCAACAATTCCTTCCCAATATCCCATCTCAGCCTGCCCTCTGGCATTGGGAAGCCATTCCCCCTTGTCCTGTCCTTCCATTCCTTTTCCAAAGTCCCTCTCCAGCTCTCCTGGAGCCCCTTTAGGCCCTGCAAGGGGCTCTCAGCTCTCCCTGGAGCCTTCTCTTCTCCACATGAACCCCCCCAGCTCTCCCAGCCTGGCTCCAGAGCAGAGGGGCTCCAGCCCTGGCAGCATCTCCGTGGCCTCCTCTGGGCTCGCTCCAGCAGCTCCACGTCCCTGTGGTGGGGGTTCTGCAGAATCCCTTCCAGGGATGTGATTTTGGCACAACCTCCAGCATGTGTATCATGAGTTGTGGAGTTTGGTGCAGATGTGGGAAGAGGACAGATGATGTTATCTCCTGAATCTTTTTCTCCATCACCAAGTCACTACCCAGAGTCTGTAGACTTCAGGATACACCGAAGGGAAAGCTTAAAATTTCTCCTGCGGCACTTGGCACCTCTTTATGTAGGAGCCACTTGGCTTTGTGGGAACTGTCATTTCTGGGGCAACACAAGAACTGACCAAAACTACCCAAAACCAGGTTAGATTTGGTATAAAACAATACCTCAGTGAATTCACTGCGATGCAGATTAATTTTGTGGCTGAAAATTTAGTTTGCCTGCATTGGAATGAGGACTGAAAGGGTTTTGCTAAGTGGATTAGTTCCCCAGTTCCCTGGAGAATCTGTAAATGCTGTCCTTTGCTGAGTGCATCACCTCCACTGGCTGAAACATTACTCAGCTTCCCCTCTCCTTTTTAGGGTTGTCATCTGTGAGTATCAGCTGCTGTGGCTTTCTCTCCAGAGCATTCCAGGGATTTCTTTTCCCTCCTGTCTGCACAGGAAAGGAGGAGAACACCTGCAAAATGCAAACTTGGGAGAGACAAACACTGCATTTACTTTCATCTTTGGTGTAAATAAGGTGAATTAACATCCTCCTGTTAACTGACACTAAACAGCAGATGAGGATCAGGCCCCCCACCAAGTTTATATCTTGACACCAGGGAGTTTATGAAAAGTGAATGCGTTCCTGAGAGTCCTTGCGACTGCTGATTCACAAATGCCCCTTGGAAGTTTTCTCTTGGAGATAGGTTAGTCATCTAGATTTGCAATTCAATTTGAAACTAGAATTGAGTGCCAGGCACTGGGAAGGAAGTATCTTTCAGACAATCTCAGGGCAAAGCTGGAGTGGGCAGGGGAAAGCTTAAATTCAGATAATTTCCTGCGCGTACTCGCCGCATCGGCAGCTTTGGGTGAATCCAGGGCAACCACACCAGAGCTGGGAGAAGAAACAAGAGCCCTCTGTCAAATTCGCTTTTCATTGCTGTAGTGATGTGAATTGAAGGCAGAACTCCTAGAGCCTGACTGGTGCCTTCTCCAGGGGCTTTCCTACGTGTGCCTCTGACCAAATGCTGAGCTTGGCATTTGCTTGTCTGTGGCTTCAGGCTCCTTGTCCAGCCCCTGATCGAGGACACCCAAACCCTTCCCATTTCCTCTCTGCCAGGTCCTTGCGTGTCCACCTCAAACTTGGCACTGCTGAACTCCAATGTCACACCAGTCACAGGATCAAAGACCGATTTGGGTTGGAAGGCACCTTAAATCTCACCTCGTTTCTACCCCCTGCCATGGGCAGGGACACCTTCCACTATCCCAGTTTGCTCCAAGCCTGGCCTTGGACACTTCCAGGGATCCAGGGGCAGCCACAGCTTCTCTGGGCGACCTGTACCAGGGCCTCACCACCCCCACAGCCAAGAATGCCTTCCCAAAATCCCATCTGACCCTCTGGATGTCCCGATGTTTGGCCACATGGATCTCCATAGGAGGCTGCCATTTTGAAGCAGGACATGTTCAAACCCCTCTCCGTGGGACTGTAGGTACACAGGAGATGTTTATCCATGGTCTTATGAGCTGTCAGGGGCCCTATAAACCCAAAGAGGAGCTTTCAAGTCTGGGGTGGCTGGGCTGGAGTGATACCCTTAAGATCCAAATGGGAAATGTGTCACTTGTGTTGTGTGTTCTCCCACAGAGCTCATTTTACCTGGCATGGGTTATGGCAGAGAGGCATGAAAGGGTAATTTTCTTGCCTTTCCACGTGATTACACTTTCCTGTTAGGTCCTTTTATTTACACTCTCCCTGGACCGCGTGTGACAAAACCACCAAATAAAAATACCCCCCACAGGAGCTCAGCCGGTGACAAATCCCTGTCCAAGCACCTCAGACCTTCTTTCCTGGCATCTCACTGACACCTCCCTTCTGCTGACACTGGGGGAATGGTGGAGGCATCCTCACAACACGGGGTGCCAACGAGGAGGGGACCCACAGGAGCAAGATGTCGTCGGGGGCAGATGTTGGGTGACTCCTAAACTGCTCCCCCAGCTCTGCCTCCTGCTTCTGGAGGAGACCCCCAACCCCTGGGCAGAAGGGGAATCTCCAGCACGGTGGAGTGACTTGGCCAAAACTCCAGCTTGTGAACATATCCCTGGTGAGAAACGATTTCCAGCCTCCTCAGCAAGGGTGGGAAATGGGCCCACCATGTCTGCGAGATGCGCCCCAAAGAAGAAAAACGGAGGTTGGGGTATTTTGTCAGGTCGTTTTTGTTTCTGATGGTTCTTCGTGCATGCTGCATCTTCCCTGGGATTGCTGGTGTCTCCAATTCCATGGTGAACACTGGGCTGGACAGTACCTTGAAGGGGGCTGACAGGAAAGATGGAGAGGGACTTTTTACAAGGGCCTGGAGAGACAGCACAAGGGGGAATGGCTTCCCACTGCCAGAGGGCAGGGTTAGATGGAGTATTAGGAAGAAATTCCTTACTTTGAGGGTGTAAGGCCCCGGCACAGGTTGCCCAGAGAAGCTGTGGCTGCCCCTGGATCCCTGGAAGTGTCCAAGGCCAGGTTGGATGGGGATTGGAACAACCTGGGATAGTGGAAGGTGTCCCTGCTCAGGGCAGGGAGGTGAAATGTGATGAGCCTTAAGGTCCTTTCTGACCCAAACATTCCGGCATTCTATGACAGGCAGTGACAGGAGCTCACCTTTAGCCTGTCAAAGGACCAGAGAGCTCTTCAGGGAACAGTCTTCAGCTCCAGACAGGTAAGAGATGGAGATTATCCAGAAAAAATCCTGGCAGACCATGGGGTGTGGTAGTACCTGCCTGTAGAAACACCCCCATTTCTATGTTTTACCACCAACCTCCAAAATAACCTCTCCCTAAAAAAAGCCCCTTAAGTGATGAGCCACAGGCACGGGGTGGGATTTTTGGGGGTGTCCTGTGCAGGGCCAGGAGTGGGACCTCGATGATCCTTGTGTGCGCCTTCCACCCCTGGATATTCTGTGATTCTGTGACGAAAAATCCAATCACTGTGTGTCACTGCGTGACCACAAACCATGCCTGACCCAGGAAAAGCCTTGGGCATGGCAGGAATCAGCACAACCTCCCCCAGTCAGCAGGGGTGAAATGAAGAGCAGGATGGAGGTTTCATAGAATCATAGAATCACTGAATTATTCAGATTCTATCCAGTTCCACCCCCCTGCCATGGGCAGGGACACTTTCCACTATCCCAGGTTGCTCCAAGCCCTGTCCAGCCTGGCCTTGGACACTTCCAGGGATCCAGGGGCAGCCACAGCTTCTCTGGGCAATCTGTGCCAGGGTCTCACCACCCTCACAGCCAACATTTCCTTCCCAATATCCCATCTAACCCTGCCCTCTGGCAGTGGGAAACCATTCCCCCTTGTCCTGTCCCTCCATTCCTTTTCCAAAGTCCCTCTCCATCTCTCTTGGAGCCCCTTCAGGCACTGGAAGGGGCTCTAAATTCTCCCTGGATCCTTCTCTTCTCTGGATTAAGATACCGAGAACAGGAGACAAAACCGCAGTGAGTAAATCCAAATAAAAAAGGAGATAATATCAAAAGGCAGCTCACAGCCTGCCTTGGACAAGACTTGTCAAGTTGAAAATGCTGTTTAGTTTGTCCTCCCCCACTGCAAAAGGAGAATGAGCCCCTGGTGCACACCTGACTGTCCTCCACACCTCCCAAGAGCATTTGAGGACCTTTCCTGTGGTTGGGATGCTGTGAAAATATCGTCTCGGGCCATTAAAAAACCCAGCCCCCTTGGAGCTGGTGAATCCTTGGCTTCTTCCACAATCACTCCTTCTTCCAGCTGCTTCTTAAGAGGAAGAATTTTAGGGCAATATTTAAAGCAGTCCCACCTGGGCATGGCACAAGGCAGGAAGCGTGCTTTGCAGGAGGGGCTGAGCTCTCTGCCAGCCAAAAAAAGTCCTATTATAATGATTTATTACCTCATTAAGCAGCAGGACTGGTTTTGGAGGGCTTTTTGGAGGGGTGATGCTGAGCGCCCTCATCCTTCAATGGCCAGTGTGAGGTCTTGCCCTGGACCAGCGTTCCCAGTTTCTGCAAGGCCATGGCAAAACTCTAAAATGCTCATAAAAGTTCTCAAAAATGCTTCTAAATTAACTCTGCCCTTGTATCCTCCCTATTCCCACGCCCCTGTGAGGAATTCCCTTAATTCCTGGTGCTCCAGGCTTGGCTCGACCTGCTCCCCACCCCTTGGAAAGTCTGGGTTAGGAGCGTGTTTGCTGGCTTGAGTGCTCTCAGCAGAAGCCAGCAACCAGCCAAGGAAGTAATATTCATGATTTTTAATGTGATTTGGCCAGGGATATTTTATCTCAGGAAGCATGGGCTGGAAGCAGCCTTTGGGAAGGCACTAGATGGCACCAAAGCCGGAGGATACGGGCTCGGGGCTGCCACCGCAGCCTCCTCTGCATCCCCCAGGATGGGGGAAAGCGCCTTCAAAAACAGACAAAAAAAGGCTTGTGGATGTGAAAAGGACACTTTTTTTTTTGTTCTCCTGCTGGACTCCGTTGCCTTGGTCAGGCCCTGCCCCTTCAGCCAGCATCCATCCAGAGGCAGGGGAAAAAAGCCCCAGGAAGAGGAAAAGAAATCGAGCCATCCGGAGGTAATACTGAAATTAAATTAACCAGCTGTGATTTTGAGGTAATTAACCACTGATGAGTCAGATGGAGAGTCCCTTCTCCGGATATCAAGCACAGGATCTGGGAAAGTGGACAGGGGTCACTTGGCCTTTGCCTTGCAAACTGAGGAGTGGATTTCATAAATAAAATAGCACAATGTCCTTCCTTAGTGGCAGAAATTGTGGGGTTTTGCAGCAAAGCACGTTGCCAGAAGAGGGCTTTCCTTCTGCACCAGTTCTTGAACTGGTCATGGTTCCATCCCAAAGCTGCTGCTGCAGGGAGCTGGCAGGATACTGGGATGGGGAGAACATCAGAGGACCACCAAGGAAAACACAACAAAACCCCTGCTACCTAAAAATAAAGGCAGGATGGAGGAGCAAGGATGAATTTGGGGCCATACTGCTTTGAAACAGGGTGACATATCCCAAAGCACAGTCCCTGCCCTCTTCCCAGGAAGGCAAGGGGTCAATAATGACTATGAGTGCTCAAAAGTCTAATTGAAAGTAAGAATTTATTCAGCCCCCATATCCCACTTCGGACTCAGTGCAGTGAAACATCGACAGGTCCCATTTTCCAACAACTCTCATGTGTCAGAAAAAAAAGCCACCTTTATTCTGTTGGCTGCCATAATCATGCAAATGGAGAATGAAATTCCTCAAAGCAAAACAATTCAATTTTAGCAAAATGGTAAGACATAAATGGGGGCATTACAAATCATTGAATCACTTTAGTTGGAAGAGCCCTCCAAGGTCCTCAAGTCAAACCCTTCCCCAGCACTGCCAAGGCCACCACTGATCCATGGCCCCAAATGCCACATCCACACGGCTTTTAAATCCCTACAGGGATGGGAACTCCAACACTGCCCTGGGCAGCCTCTGCCAGGCCTGGACAACCCTTTCCATGAAGGAATTTTCTCAATTTCCCAATGCCACTAGAGGCTGTTTCCTCTCATCCTGCCCCTTGTTCCCTGGGAGCAGAGCCCAACAACTCCCCGGCTCCCCTTTCCTGTCAGGGAGTTGCAGAGCCAGAAGGTCCCCCCTGAGCCTCCTTCTCTCCAGGATGAGCCCCCCCAGCTCCCTCAGCTGCTCCTGCTGCTCCAGCCCCTTCCCCAGCTCCGTTCCCTTTTCTGGACTCGTGACACCCCATCTGCTATGGCAAAATAGTGACACAGTGTTTTCTTTCTCTCCTCCCAAATGGCTGCTCTTTGGAGCTGAGGCTTTTACTTGTTTTCTTATTTTCTGTCCATAAAACTGGAAAATTTGAAATGCTGAAATGTTACACTTTGAGCAAATGCATCGTGATTTCCTCTACCTTGCCTTTTTTTTTTTTTTTTTGCCTTTTTTTTTTTTGAGAAAAGTTAAAAAAATAAAGGAGGTAAAAAGCAAAAGAGAGGAAATTACATGGAGACAGAAAATAAAGGGGAAAAAAAATAACACTAGATTAAATGTCAGTGTAAATAAATCCCAGTAAAGCCTTTCCTCAAACCAAAAGCTCCTCAGTTTCTCGATCTCTACTTGGTTGCTGTTGCTCCCAGGCATGGGATGATACAATAGGGTTTGCTGTAGAAATTTCCCTTTTTCACTCTTTCCCCTATGCATTCCTTACTTTCCCCTAAATTTTTCCACTGTCACTTTTCCCCTGGAGTTTCTCCAGTGTTGCTCTCCCAGGCCCAACAGGCTTTTTTGCCTACCCCATCTAAGACTTGAGACCCTCAAAACCCCAGGCCTGTTCTTTGTCAGGGGGTTTGTGACACCCACCAGCCTTGCCTGGAAGCACCACCAAGGTTCCAGCCGTGGTCCTGCTCCGGCTGCATCACCATGGACACACCAAGAGGTGGTGCCAAGGAAATCACGATCCAAAGAGCAGCTGAAGACCTGCAGATGATCAAAGCCTCTCAGGCAGACTTTAAAGTCCCTTCCAACCCAAACCATTCCAGGATTCTACAATTCCATGATCCTGCCATAAAATGACACCTTGGGGGGGGTGAAAGGTGTCCTCTTTGTGTGAACATGGCTTCAAAACAGATGGAAAATGCCCTTCCCTGGGGCCTTTCCACTGTTCCTACCAGAGGTCAGCCAAACATCAGTTTTTGAGCCAGCTGATCCCATCTTGACTTCCCACGGGATTTCACTCAGCTTGCTCTCGCAGAGGTGGTGAGAAATCCCATATCAGATGGAAATGGCTGAGGGCTCTGAGCTGGGGGTTATGATCACCCTCAGTGCTGCCTGAGGACGGTGGCTGGCGTGCCACATGTGCCCCAGCGACTCCCAGCTGCTCCGCATCACTCTTGTGTTTACCAAATATCCCCTGTGCGTGCCTGGCCAAGGGTAGAATCCTTCCCCGTGGGGCTGGAGGGGTGAGACACCTCCAGTGTCCCTGTCCCTGTGCTCCAGCACCTCCAGAGGTTCACGGGTGTCACGTGTGGCACCCACGAGGCTGGAGAACGTCACACCGGCGCGGAATTCCACGGTGTCAATCTTTCAGGAGAGTTTGGGGCGAAAGCGGGAGGATGCCCCAAAATGGGGGAGCTGGGAGCCCAGAAGCTGCACTGGGGGACACCAACAGGCAGCAAGGGAGCCAAGGGCTAATTTTAACACCAGCCTGTGCCTGAGGCATCTGCGTGACACGTGAAGCCCCAGGGATGGATCGGGTGTCTCAGGAAAAGGGGGGGTGGGAATGTGTGTGTGGATGTGAAGTAACAGCAGTGAGGGCTGAGCCCCGTGAAACACCCGCGACAACTGCGTGGCGGGGCTGGGGGGCCACCAGAGCAGCTGCCCCAGGCAACTGGGGATGGTGGCAGGGCTGCAACCCCTGGCCTGGGGCCAGCAGTGGCCTCGGGAGACCACGGAAGGGACGCCAGGGTGTTTTACACCCCCCCAGAGCCCATTCTGCATCCGTCACGATGTGGAGATGGGCCCAGGGAGACAAGGTGGACCCCTCTCCTTGGCTGACTGAGGCATGGGTTTAGCTGCATTCCACCCTCCAGGCTTTTTTAGGGCTTAAAGAAGCGTCCCTTTGTAGGGGGTGTGTGTCACAGAGAGCTCGAGATCACACCTTGGCGCCGGGAACAGGTTTGTTGCTGCTGATAGGGATGGGTGGGAATTGGTTGTTTTTCCACGCTGGGACACAAAAGGGGCACAGGAAGTGTTTCATTACAGCATAAACATGGAAAATTGGATTAGATTAGATACAAGGGGAAGGTTTTTTTATGATGTGGGTGGTGAGGCCCTGGCACAGGTTGCTCAGAGAAGCTGTGGCTGCCCCATCCCTGTAAGTGTCTGAGGTCAGGTTGGATGTTGCTTGGAGTAACCTGGTCTAGTGGAAGGTGTCCCTGCCCATGGCAGGGGGGTGGGACGAGATGATCTTTAAGGTCCCTTCCAACACAAACTACTCCATGATCCTATTAAAAAAAACCCAACAAATTTTGCTCTTTCCTTTGAAATACCCGTGCTAGTGGGACATCATGTGCTGCCTGCTAACACTGGCCGAGCATTGCCCACAGCATCATGGTGACAGTGGGGGGGCAAGGTTCAGCCTTTCCCTCCCAAAAACTCTCCCTGGAGTCAGCACAGCCTCCTGGGGGATGCTGAGCGGGGCAAGGCAGGAGGGGAAATCCAAACTAGGATGCAGTGGAGCGGGCACTGGGAGGCACTGGGCACCCAGGACTTGTCCTGCTCTCCTTGGAGGGGAGCTCAGGGCAGCAGCAATGTGAGAACTTACCCAAAAGAGCCCTTTGGGGTGGGGGTCTGGAGCAGCTCTGGAGGAGGCTCCAGGGCACACTGGCAGCTGTCCCTGATTCCTGTGGATCAAGTTAATCCTTCCCACGCATCTGCCCTCAGGCTGCGGCGCTGGGAGGGAAGGGGTTACACAGAGCCAGGTTGCCAAGCCCACGCTTTAATTCAGATCAGGGAAAAAAACCCAAAACAAACAAACAAATAATAATAATAATAAACCACGACAAAAAACCAAAGCAAAACAAAACAACGAACCAACCCAAACCCGGAACCAAACCACAAAATAAATCCAGCGAGAAACCCCTCGCAGTAATCCAGGAGGACAAATCCACCGCACATCTCTGTCCGGAGGCTGCCGAGTGCTTAAACCTGCCAGATGCACGGGATGGATAAGGCTAAGCAGGGATTAAGGGGGGCTCCCCACGGCGGGATGGCGGCAAAAACAACCCCCGGCCTGGGCAGGGCGGAGAGGCCACGGAAAAGTCACTTTGCAGTGGGATGAAATGAAATGATCCCCGGGATCCTGCGTCTTGATGATGGAAACCCCTCCTGCACGACGGGCTCTTCCGACTCCATTTAAACAGTTTGAAATCGAAATCAGCGCCTGGCTGTTTTTTTTTTTTTCTTTTTCAGGGGCGGGAATCGCCTTTCTTTAAGCCGTGGGGGTTTGTTGCCCCAGGAGGAGAGCGGCTCCGAGCCCTCAGGGAATTCCGCATCCCTCCAGGTCCCGCTGGAGACATTTTAGGCTGGTGATGTCCCAGCGGATCGGCTCTGTCCGTAGCTGGGGCGACAACACAATGCGCCGCTGTCACTGTCACCCGTGAGGGGACGAGGGCAGGGACTGGGATGGGGACAGGGACGAGGCCCCCGTGCTCCTGCGGCCCCGCCATCCTGCTTTTCGGGCACGACTGGGCGTGTGTGTCCCACGTGTGTCACAGCCAGGGATGTGTGTCGGGGTGTGC
The DNA here is from genome assembly GCA_038380795.1 of Pyrocephalus nanus. Lineage (NCBI taxonomy): Eukaryota > Metazoa > Chordata > Aves > Passeriformes > Tyrannidae > Pyrocephalus > Pyrocephalus nanus. Next base: position 2,622,088 of record CM076263.1, on the reverse strand, counting down.
TCCACGCGTGTGCTCCCCACGCGTGTCAGGGGGTGCTCCACGCGTGTGCTCTGCTGCGGGCACGGGGGGGCTTGGCCTGGGGCCACAGGTGTGTGTGCTCATGTTCGTGTGTGTGAGCGTGTGTGGGTACATATGTACATGTGTGCATGTATGTGTGTGTGTGCTCATGTATGTGTGTGTGCCCATGTTCGTGTGTGTGAGTACATGTGTACATGTGTGCATGTATGTGTGTGGGTACATATGTATGTGTGTGTATGTGTGTGCACATATATGTGTGTGTGCACATGTATGTGTGTGCACACGTGTGTGTGTATGCATGTATGTGCGGGTGGGTGCACGTGTGTGGATGGGTGGGTGCACCTCTGTGTGTGTGTGCACGTGTGTGTGTGAGCACCTGTGGGTACATATGTACGTGTGTGTGTGTGCATGCGTGTGTGTATGTATGTCTGTATGTGTGCACATGTATGTGTGTGTGTGAGCATCTATGGGTACATATGTATGTCTGTGTGCATGTATGTGTGCACATGTATGTGTGTGTGCACATGTATGTGTGTGTGCATGTGTGTGAGTGGGTGGGTGCATGTGTGTGTGTATGCGCGTGTATGTGTGCACATATATGTATGTGTGCACGTATGTGTGTGAGGGGGTGGGTGCACATGTGTGCCCACACGCATGTGTGTGCATGTACATGTATGTGCATGTGTGCGTGTCTCTGGCTGCACACGTGCACAGGGCTGTGCAGGTGTGTGTGGCGTGTGCCTGTGTTCCACACGCCGACACACACGTGTGTGTCCCAACATGCGTGTGCATGTGTTTGTGTACGTGCCTGTGTTTCCCCACACATGTGAACACGTGTGGCCGCACATGCATGTGTGTGTGTGCCTCAGGCTGCATATGTGCACGGGGCTGTGTGCCTACCTGTGTGTGCTGGATGCTGACACACACACACACGTGTGTACCCGAGCATGTGTGCACGGCTGGCGACACACACACGTGTGAGCCCAGGCTTGGGAGGATGGTGGATGGATGGATGGATGGATGGATGGATGGATGGATGGATGGATGGATGGATGGATGGATGGACAGATGGTGGATGGATGGAGGGAGGGAGGGAGGGAAGGAGGGAGGGAGGGAGGGAGGTATGGATGGATGGATGGATTGAGGAAAGGATGGATGGATGGACGGATAGATGCATGGATGGATAGATGCATGGATGGATGGATGCATGGATGGATGGATGGATGGACGGACGGTGGATGGACAGATGGTGGACGGACGGATGACGGGTGAACGGTGTGTGGGCAGGGGATGGCGGACGGACGATGGATGGACAGCAGATGGACGGACGGAAGGACGGGTGGATGGGCGGACAGACGATGCGCGAACGAACGAACGGACGGACGGACGGACACACGGACGGACGCCTCACTGCGCCTGCGCGCGCGCACACCACCTCCCCCCCTCCTTCCCCCCTCCACCCCCCCTCCGCGTGCGCCTGCGCACCTCCCCTCCCCGTCCCCCCGCCCCGCCCCCTCGCTCCCCATTGGCCGGTGGCCGCGCGGAGGGGGCGTGTCCCGGCGCCGCCGCCGCCGCCCATTGGCCGCGGGCCCCTTTGTGTGCGGGCGCGGCGCGGCCCCCGCGCAGTCGGCGGCGCGTCCGCGGCGCGGGAAGGGCCGGGAAGGGCCGGGGCGCAGCATGGTCCTGGTGCACGTCGGATACCTGGTGCTGCCCGTCTTCGGCTCCGTGCGCAACAGAGGTACCGCTCCCTGCGCCGCGGGGGGGGCGGCGCGGCCCCGCAGTCCCGGCAGGACAAAGTTGGGGAGGGCGGGGAAGGGTGCCCCTTACCTACTCCCCCCCCACACCCTTCCCCCCTCGAACCCACCAGCATCCCTCCTTTTTGGGACACCACTCCTCTTTTGGGACACCCCCCTCGCGCCCCCCGTCCCACCCGCACCTCCCCGTCTCTGCGGTAGATCCGTTCTTTCGCCCCCCCCCCCCACCACACACACCCCCTCCACGTTCTTCTTTTACAGATTTTGTTTTTATCTTTTAATTTACCTTCCTCTTGCCCCCCTCCCTCCCCCACCCCCCCCACCTTTCGCCCCCACTTCTCGCCGTAGCCACCCAGGCCATCCCAGCGTAGCTGTAGCCGATAACAGCCATTTTTGTACCTCCATCCTGTGTAGTAGCTGAGTTACATTTTGCACTGTAAATTCCTGTTAAGTGGATTTTGTTTTGCCGTGGTCGTCGACGCAGAATCTCTTTGGGGAGGGGTGGTGGGAGGGGGGGTGGGGAAGGGGAGCAAACGCCCTCAAATTGCGGCCAGAACCACAATCGCAGGACGGGTGAGGTTGTAAAGCGACCACACCGGGGTCCTTCTGGTCCCACCGCCCTGCCCCAAACCTTCCGAAAAAACGCACTAAACCGGGGAGAGGAAACCCAGCGATTGGCCCCGATTCCCTGAAAATCAGGCTGGATAAAGAGTTGGGGGAGCGGGGGATCTGTGGTTGGGCGGGGGGTGCAGCATCCCTGTCCCCGTGGTGACACCGCTGTCCCCGCGGGCATCGCCCCCCCGCCCCGTCCGTCCGTCCGTCCGTCCATCCAGCCACAAGTGTCCCATCCCGCCAGCACACCCCCCCCCCCAAAACCAGCCAGCACCTCACCCCCCCCCAAAAAATAAACAAAACCCCAACAAAACTGGGCTGCGAAAAAGAGAGACGACTGGCAAAATGGTTTTCCATTAAACAGGGATAACATTTTTTTCTGCTGTGCTAAATTACTTCCTGTTCTTATTTTGTGGGTAATTTTTTCTGTACCGAATATCCTTTGGTTGTGTATCTCCACCTTTTTTCTTGTACTAAAACTAAAGCATGGTCTGTATTTTTTTACATTACCTAGTTTCTGATGTAAATCTCTCTGTAGAGACATACCCTGCTGAAATGTAATGTGCTGTAGCCTATACATCTGCTCAGTGTACGCTGCTTTTGTTCTGTTGCCCTTCCATAGCATGGTGGGCCTTGCCTTTTTGTATTGTGTGCATGATGACATTGTTACACACGATTCCACTAATACTAATATACGATCTCTCAATAAAGAAACTAGTTTTCCTATATTAACCTAGTGTGCTTTTTCTATTGCTGTTTTCCCATTTATTGTCGTATCCTGCTGTTTAGATTTTTTTCCTCGCTTTTACCCCCCCCACCATCGTGAGGTTTGAGTGAGTGGATTTTTTTCCTCCCTCGTAGTGCAGATGTGGGGGGCTTTTAAATACATTTCCCCCCCCTCCTATCCCATATCTACCCTCAGCATTAGTCTGTGTACATAATCCCCAGCGCACAGTCCGTATTGCTGTTGTGCCGATGCAGAATTCTGTTTTTTACCGCAGAATAGCCAAAAAAAAGTGTACAATCCAATCCCTCGTTATTAATCCGGAAAAAAAAAAAAAAAAAAAAGTACAGATATTTGATGAAGGGTCTGCTGCTTATTCATTCTAGTTACAACATTACACATTCCTTACCAGAACTGATAACCGAAACGACCTCCGGATGGATGGGAGGAATTGTTTGGTTTCTTTTTTTTTTTTTTTTTTTTTCTTTTTTGAAACTCTTTGATTAATTAACAAGAGGTAAACGAGCCTGGGAGACTTAAAAAAAAAAAAATAAAAAAATTCCCTTTAATCTTTAAGCTGTATATTTAAACGTATACATCTCTGCGAGTGCCCTGCCCACCATCTGCCAGGCGAGAAGTTGCCGTACCTCGGTCCCGCGGCGACTGGCACGCTATAAATATCTTCACTAGACCCCTGCAAGGCAGGGCTCGTAAAAAACGTCCCAGCTGCTAATGTTGTAACTACATTTTTTTTTTTGCTGCTCGAAGCCTCCAGGCCCACCATCTTCCGAATAAACTCGATTTGGTTAAAGAAAATAATAATAATAATAATAATAATAATAATAAAAATTTAAAAAGCAAAGTACGGGGTTGGGAGAAAGTCTTGGGGAACATTAAAATATTTGGAAGCGTGGAGGGATGGATCAGTTGCGGTCAGTGAGCAGTTTTGCTGCAGCAGCAAAGCGATAATAATAGTGGTCACCTCTCCTTGTTCCTGCACCAGACCTCCTCTCCCAGGTCTGCAAAATGGTCCTGTAAAAACCTCCCAGCTTTGGCTTGGATGCCACGAGAAACTGAGGGAAGTCAGGGCTCCCAAAGCCAGGAGAGATGGGGCTGGGAAGGGGAGGCGGGGGGAGCATCTTGTCTTTTAATTACATTTCCACAGAAGCCGGGGTGGGGGGGGAGACACAGGATTGGTGATTGGTCTTTAATGAGAGGAAGACAAATTTCAGCAGGTCGGTGGGTTCCCACCGCTAAAAATTTCACGAGGAGCCGCTGGCAAACAAAGCAAAAGCCAGTGGCTCCGGCAGCCTGCCCTGCCTTACCCCAGCATCCCTCCCAGAGACGCATCATTTTGCAAGGCCGTGCCTTTCCACCTCCCTCCCAGCTTTAATCCTGAGTTTGGTTGGTTTTCTCTATAAACATTTATTTATGATTTCCCTCTCCATATTTCCTTTTCCGTGTCCCTCGGTGACTGTTCGGCCATCCTGTTCCCCCCCACCCTGTATGAGCACCGGCGGGTCGCCCCCCTGCTCCCCCCCTGGATGTAGTGTTTGCCGTGGCCCTTTGTTCTCGCTCCATCCTCGCCCCGGGCCAGCGCTGAGCTCCTCCGTGCCTGACACATGTCCCCGTACACATCCCGAGGAGGGAGGCTGTGCTTCTCGCTTGCATGAAGGGAGACATGCATGCCTGTTGGGGCTGATCATTTTCCAATGTGATTTTTGTTTGTTTTTTTTTTTTTTTTTTTAAATTATTATTCCTCCCCCTCCTTTCTTTTTGCCCTCTCTCTCTCTCTCTCTTTTTTTTTTTAATTTTATTTTATTTTATTTTTTTTTTATTTTTTAAATTTTTTTCTTAATTTATTTTTTAATTCAAACTCCCCCACCCCACGAAAGACAATGAGATTCGGGTTATGGCGTGGAAAAAGAAAAAAAAAAAATTAAAAAAAAGCCCCAAATCCCGCTCCCCTCTGCCCCACCCCAAACCCCGACAGGGATTAATAAACCCATCCCTTCCAAATGCACCACGGACACCTGCCGGCAGCTGCCCCTTTGTTGGGAGTGGGGAATTCACTGCAGCGAGTGTAAAACCCGCCCTGCCCGCCCCCCCCCAGGTCTCACTCTGCAAATTAGCACTGATACAGAGCAAAAACTGCGTGGTCAGTGTGCTCTGAGGATGCCTTGGTAATCTAATAATGCAGAAAAGCTGCTGGGTTAATGGCAACTTTTAGAGCAATTCATCATCCGCATCATATTTTTGACCTGTCTTGTTAGAAACACATCCTTACAAGAGGAAACATTCCCCCCCTCCTCCACCTCCCAGCCTTATTAGTCAGTAACCACCAGGCTTTCATAGCTCATAATCCATCAAACTCATCCACATTTTAATGACTTAATTCCTTTGACACTCTTGAAAAGCCACCTTTCAGTCTTAAAAAAAAGCCACCTGGTGCAAAGAAAATGATATTCTTTTTTGTTTTAGCATCGCGGGCTGAGGAGATCCAAGGCAAGTCACGTGCTGGTGGTGCTGCTGTGGGTGTGGAGGCACTTGCAGTGATTTCTGTAGAGCCTAGACATCTCCCCAGCACCAACCTGTGTCCCTGGGCTCCTTTAAATGACTTCTTTCAGTAACAGGGACAGGGGTAGCCTCAAACACGGACGAAACGGGCTCCGAGGTTCCTTTATCTGAGGGTTGTGTAAAGGTCTCACACATGTCTGTGTGAATTTGATGATGCCAAATGGGAGCTGGACTGATGGGGCTCTCACACGGAGCTTGGGGTGGTGGCACAACAAACTCCATCGATGGTTTTTTAAGAAAAGGAGGAGCAAGCCGTGTTCACGTTTTGCTCATACTGGGAATTGCCAGCAAGGCTCAAAGAAAGATCTGGCCCCGTGGAAGTGTGTGATTTAAGAACCGGTGAGTTGGTGCACGAGTGAGACAGCAAAAGGAGCTGGGGGGTGGTTTGGGTGGTGTCTGCCTCCAAACCCAGGATCTGCTCTGGTTGGAGGGGGTGAAGTGGTGGGGACACGGTGGGGACACAGCCCAGCAGCAGCGCTGGATGTGCCCTGGACAGAGTGTGGGTGCTAAACTGGGGGGAGAGATCTGTACATGCCAAGACACTGCCATATCCACCTCCAGCCTTGGTCCTTCCTGAGCCACCCTAAGTCCTCCTCCGTGACCCTCCTGGAAGGACTGTCCTGGAGTAAGTCTGAGCTTTGTTTTTTTTGTCATTGCTTCAAACCCTGCTCATAACCTGGGGAGCTCCCCCATAGCTGGAAGGGGGCGATGGAGCATGGCTAGGGCTCCCAAACCTGTAGGAGGCACACCCCAAGTACCTTGGGGAGCTTGTGGGACATCTGAAGCTGGCTCATCTCTCTTCACTGATCAGACAGAGGGTGCTTGCAAACACTGGGGGGGAAGGAGGTGGGAGCATGGCTCTTCCTGGGGTAGCGAGGCCATGAACGTGCCCTCCAGTCCCTTTATATGCTGGTTTAAACCCAAACTGTGCACTGGGGCTGCCTCGTTTCTAAACTGGAAGGTTCTTGCCTCTAGAGGTGTCCGAAAAGGGGCACATGCTGCAGCAGGTCAGCAGAGAAACCTTTCCCACACCTTGACCTGGGAGCGCCCGTTTTGGGAAGCATTAAACAAATGAGTCAGAGGTTCGAGGGGAGGCTTTGCAAAAGGCCTTCTCCTACATCAAATCATCGCTGATGTCTCTGTAGCCTCCCAAGACCAGAGCTCATTTGGCATCTGGGGGAGGTGTGATGGCAGTGCCAGTGTTGCGACTCTTGGGCATCTTCACGGTGTTTGGGTGTTTCTACATAAACCTGCAGCTCCTGGGTTCGGGTTGGTAGCACGAGGCTTTTCCCCTGAGAGTTTGCACGTAAAGTACAGCTTCAGTTTGCTGCTCGTGGCAAACTTGGCCCTCAAACCTCACAAGTCCCCTACCACACTCAGCAGGTTTTTCAGCCGACGTGGTGGTTTGAGAAGGAGAAGGGTGAAGTGGCTGCGGTGGGGCAAAGACTCTACAGTGGGGCAGTGAGAGTTGGGATAAGACTCAGTGGGGAATATGGTAATTTTCTCCCTTTTTTGGTTCAGTCTGGGGAGATGGAGTGGGTTGGTCTGCAGCTGGGGATGGCAGAAGGGTTGTGGTTTCCCAAGCGACTCTGCGCGGGAACCCATGGGAGATGCACAAATTAAATCCTCGTGTGGCGTTGTCTTGCTCCTAAACCTTCTTAGTGAGAAAATCATGTCTGTTGCAAATGGTTAAATTCTCCCTCTAAAGCAAACAAACAAAAAAAACCCAACAATCTCTTCCCAGCCAGTGCCACAGATCCTGGTGGTGGCAGGGACTGCCCTCCTGTGCTGGAGATCTCAGCAGCAGCCAGGATGGAGGGAAAGCAAACCCAGATCTGCTCCATGCCTCCTCACCACCTTTTCTTAACCCTTTCTGCTCCTCCTCTGCTCAGTTTTGCAGTCTCCCAGGACCTTTTTCTCACACATTTTCCCGCCAGCTGGTCCTTTACATTTCCCAGCCACAGCTGGATTGGGCTGGTTGGCCCATGCTGTCATGGATCCCTCTTGGTAAGTCCTTAACTGCTGTTGTTTTCTCTCCCTCCCTTTAAAAGCTGTAAAATGTGTCTGCAGGAAAGGTGTGTGTGTTTGTGGCTCGTAGCTCTTCAATGAACATCACCAGTTTGGCTTGAGGGACTAAACCCAGTGGGGTCAGGAGCAAAGAAGTGCTGGAAGCAGTGAAGATGCAGGTTGTGAAGAGAGGTAGTAAGGGGCAGCACGGTGGGCTGGGAGCCTTTGAAGTGGGGACATGCCCGTGTGGAGATGTTTGGATGAGGATTTCGGTAGCTGGGGGAGGGATCTGGGTGTCCCTGTCTCTCACACCACATCCCTGTGCTCCTGGCTGCTCACAGCGGCTGCCCTGCCTGGAGGTGACACTACAAGGTGTGGGTGACCCTCAGCTCAGTCAGAGCCATTGGCTGTTGCTGGTTTTCCTCTTTTTGTCCCCCTGAAGGGCTCAAGTGGTGCTGTGGAGCTGTTACTGTGCATCACTCCTCCATCTCTCTTCCTGAATGGTACCAGGAGCAGGTGTGTCCCTAAACGAGGAGAAAACCAGCCATGGGCACCTTCTGGGAGTTTTCTCTGATGGAACCAGACAGCCCACCAAACCTATCCATCTCTGGAGCTAAGAACTGCTCTGAAAACCTGCTCTTGTCCTTTTCTCCAGGCTCGGAGGAGTCTCTGAAAGACATTCAGAAAAACCATCCCTTGGGCATCAGTCTCACTGCAGCTTCTCTCTGTGCTGGGTTCCTCCAGTGGAGGGTGGGATTGGGAAAAGTCCCCACAGCAAATGTGCCCTTCCCAGCTGTGCTTCCTGTGTGTCTCTGGGGTTCCTCATTCTCCTGCTGGCATCTGACTCTTCCACCAGTGGCACTGCTAGCTAAAGGTACTGGCATATCCCACAGGATCCTGGCTTTTTTGGCAGCTGTGGATGCATGAGGAGGCAGCACTCATGATTCTTTGCCCACCTAGCTTGTTTTCATGGTATTTCTGCTTGAAAATTGGTCATCTACAGACAAAAGGAAGCTTTCTTCTCCTTTCTGATAGCAGAGGAGGTCCCTGTATTTGCCTGTGCACCTTGGGGCAGTAGGGGATGTTTGCCTGGTCCACTCAGGGTTGACCGTCATCAGCTGGTGGGAGCTGAGACATAAATAGTGTCTTCTGTGAGCCCCAAACCTTAGTGAGGAGAAACTGGAGTCGGAAAAGATCTGTGGGTTCGTGGTGAAGCTGCCTGGACATGGGTTTGGACACCTACCTTGGAAGGTTTATATGCGCATAAAGCTGAAGTAAGTCCTCAGCTTTTAAAAGGGTTGCTCGGCTTTTATACTGTGATAAATAAGATGAGAATCTACTTTGAGGTGTGTTTGTATCTTAAAAAAAAAAAAAAAAGAGTAATTGGCAGCAAACTGGCCACGGTCTAAAGGTATTTTGTTTGCAGGAGGGTTTGGTGATGCAGTTATCTTTGCTAGACTATCGGCTTGTGTTAATCCCCGGTTTGGCATTTGCAGTTAAACTTGAGCAGGAGCTTTTTAAATCTCAGTCAGAGTCTGAAGGTAATGGGGGTGGTGATGCTTCAGGAGAGGTGTCCATCAAGCCTGGCAGTTTCCACAACCAGGCGGAAAATACCACTCGTTTGCCTGTCAGGAAGGGAGCTGTAAATCTCATGCAGATTACCGCGCTCCTTGTTGTGGTTTGCTAAATCCACATTTCTCTTCTTTCTTGTAGCCTGGCCTTTAATATTAATATCTTTAATTTCATTTATAAATTCACTTATCAGCTTTCATTAGTCATCCCGTTAATGATCCCAGGCAAGAAATTTGTCATTTGACGTCAAAAGGCAGATTAAGGGACTTCTGAAGCCTTGGGAAACGGCTTCATGCTGCACTGGAATTATAGTGGTTGGCATATGAGGCTAATACTAGGTATAATTTGCATCTGCTGCTCAGGGGAGGAGTGATTATTTTATATATTTAGCAGAAAACAAGAGCATTTCTTGATTGTGAATGGTGTTAGGTTTCCTGCAAACTCTGCAGCGTTATGAATCACTGGGCTATAAACATCTTGTTTGCTGGCGTGCCTGGTTTTGCATTACCAACGATGGGAAGCCCCGGAGGGTCAGATCCTGACAGCTCCCCTCCCCCTTGGCGGGGTTCTACTGCACGAGCAGCTAATTGAAATTAAGAGGTTCCGTCTATGCTGGGAGCTGGAAGGGGCAGGGAGTGGATTAAGCTCTGCTTCGCCAAAATAGAGCGTTGTCCGGTCTTTGCTCTCCCTGATGGGATGTGAGGGTGTCAGCAGGGTTTTGGGATGGGTGTCCGGGGGCATGAAAATGGTGGCGGGGGAAAAACTCTCACAATATTTGCTCGGAACATCTAGCGAAGAGCAGGGTTGGACTGAAAAAAAGATGAGATGTGGTGTCCCCAGGCACTGGTCCATTCAGGTCCGTCACCACGAGGCTTTACAGATGCTGGGAGCAAGCATAGTGTTGGAAGGAGCCTTATCTTGTCCAGCTGTTATTTGCGATATCCCACAAATCTCCTGGGGCTGAGATAAGGAACGAGGAGGCTTTCTGCACAGAGATAGCATGACATTAGTGGGCTTGGGGTCACAAAGATGTTTTTTTAAATAATGAATGCCTCGTTGCATGCATACCCTATTAAAAAAAGGTCCCCCTCCCATGCTGGCCACCTGTGAAGCCCACTGGCGGCCCCAAACTCCCTCCTGCTCCTCTGTGCAGAGACTCCTTTGAGATCAAAGTGCTATAGGCAGTTCTCCACGGGGCTGAACTGAGAAAATGTTACCCCTTGTGCAGCAAAAGAACTTAGGAAGTTGGTTTTGGTCCGGCCTCGTTGGTCTGAGTGGGAAATCCTATGTGAATCCGGGGTGGGATGATCCTGGCTGGAAACCAGGTGCCCACCAGCTGTTCCAGAATTCCCCTCCTCAGCAGGACAAGGGGGAGAAGATGAGATGGAAAAGAACTTGTGGGCTGAGATAAAGTCAGTTTAAACAAAAGCAAAGGCTCCAGAGGAAAGTGAGTTATTCTCTACTTCCTATCCTGGGAAGCAGAGATTCAACACACACTGGGAGAGCCTGGAGGAGGCACAGTCTGTTGGTCCTGGACTGGTGGCAAATTTTGAGATGCTCTTGACCTCACTCAGATTGGCCCCTCAGATAAGAGAGACCCTGAGGGGCTGGAGCATGTTCAGGGAAGGGAACGGAGCTGAGGAAGGGGCTGGAGCAGCAGGAGTGGCTGAGGGAGCTGGGGGGGCTCATCCTGGAGAAAAGGAGGCTCAGGGGGGACCTTCTGGCTCTGCAACTCCCTGACAGGAGGGGAGAGCTGTGGGGGGAGTTGGGCTCTTCTCCCAGGGAACGAGGGACAGGATGAGAGGGAACAGCCTCAAGTTGCAACCAGGCAAGGTTTAGATTGGATGTTGAGAAAATTCCTTCATGGAAAGGGTTGTCCAGGCCTGGCAGAGGCTGCCCAGGGCAGTGTTGGAGTCCCCATCCCTGTAGGGATTTAAAAGCCCTGTGGATGTGGCACTTGGGGCCGTGGGTTAGTGGTGGCCTTGGCAGTGCTGGGGAATGGTTGGACTTGATAAGCTTGAAGGGCTTCTCCAACCTAAATGATTCTGTGATTCTATACCTTCCTGAGCTTATCAAAGCAGCAGCAAACCCCACTGTCCATCCTTAATCTGTTGCTCATCTCTCTAGCTGAGAGATGCAGTAAATTTACCAGCAGTGGCTGGACTCTTGCCTCCGAGGTTATTCCCTCAACCTGAGAGCTGAAAATTATGGTATTGCACAGGAATTGGGCCTCGAAGCAAGGGATGTCCTGTCCCTACAGCAGCAGGGTGCATGGGTGAGTGATGGTTGGCGGGCCAGCAGCTCAGCTGGTGGCACTTCTATTGAACTGAGTTGCCAGGGACTAGAGCTACACTGAAACAGAAATATCTGGTTCTGATGATGATGATTATTTTCCAGTTCACTGGCTGAAAATTTATTTTCCTGGTTTTATATTGTCCTTGAGTTTTGCAGTAAAATGAGTGGGTGGGGAGAGGCTTTTAAATGGTTCATTTGAAGGGAGATGAAATAGGCCACAACCCCAGAAGTGAAATGCTGTCTTATGACAGAAAATGAAACAGCATCAATTGGATGCAGGGCATAAAACCAATTCATCCTAATTTTTAAGTTGGGTTTTTCCCTACACAAATGTTTCACCTAGAGATATTTTTTTTTTCAATATCAGAGAGGTGGATTAGTTGTTTTGTACTCACTTGGGGAGCGTGCAATGGTCAGGAATAGACTGCCTCAGTTTTCAGTGTTATTGTACTGTGAAACCATCGGATTTGTTAATCTGTGGAAAGTGCTTTAATCTGTGGGATGAGTCTTGGTTCCCAGTGATGGTTCCCAGTGCAGGAGGTCACAAAATGCAGTTGGCCCTTTCCTGAACAGGGGGGGGGTCATGTCACCCCCTGCCTCTCCTTCCTTCTAAACTCCATTGGTGTCAAGGATGTGTTTCCAGGCTTGGGAGGGCCAGAAGTTGCTTCCAAAACGACAGCAAGAGTGGAAATCTTGAACAGGATGTGCAACCACCGCTGCTTTGCTCCTCACTGGTCTCATCCATCCTGCTCTGCTCTGTGGTGGTCTGGCCTCACCTCGAGTAACGTGCAGTATTTGTCACCACAAAAGGAGAAGGACATTGAGCCATTAGAGTGTCCAAAAGAGGGACATGAGGATGGTGAAGGGCCTTGAGGGGAAGCCGTGTGAGGAGTGGCTGAGGGCACTCGGTGTGTTCAGCTGGAGGAGACTGAGGGGAGACCTCATTGCAGCTACAACTTCCCTGGGAGGGGAAGAGGAGGGACGGGCACTGATCCCTGATCTGTGGGGGCCAGTGACATGACCCGAGGGAATGGCTGGAGCTGTGTCAGGGCAGGGTCAGGTTGGATCTCAGGAAAAGGTTCTTCCCCCAGAGGGTGTTGGCACTGAACAGGCTCCCCAGGGCAGTGGGCACAGCCCCAAGGCTGCCAGAGCTGCAGGAATGTTTGGACAACGCTCTCAGGGACAGGGTGGTATTGCTGAGACTGTGCTGGGCAAGGTCAGGACTGGGACTGGATGATCCTTGTGGGTCCTTTCCAGTTCGAGATGTTCTGTGACTGTTCTCCAGCCCGTAGAAACAAACAGCAGCTTCTCCATGGCCTTGTTTGGTTTGAGCAGGAAAGCCTGCCTGGCAAATGTGGTTACAAACTGGCCAGTGGAAGTCCTGGGTGTTTTGCTTAGAGGCAAGGGCGTGGGTCATCTGCAAGGAGAATCCTGTACTGCCAGACCCAGATGGCATGTGATACCATGCAGGTGCTGCTTCTGTAGGGTGCAGGGGTGTCCCAGGGAAGGAAAATATTGCCAGGAGGTAGTTACAGGCTCAGAAAAATAAAACATGGACCAAGGGGGAGGGAGGCAAGGTCCCTTGGACACAAAGCAGTTCCTCCTGAAAGGAGCTGGGATGCTATTAGGGAAGATGAGGTATGTTTCTTAGGTGTCCTGTGTGACTCTGTTCTTCCTGTAACAAGTGATTTTGAGCCCCTTTGACAAAATCAAGGCCCAGAGCTCAACAACACTGGGAAAGCTCATAGTGGGAAGTTCTTTGGGATATGTTACCCTGGCTTGTGCGTCATCCAGCTTGGGTGGAACAGATATGCTGAGCCCTTGTCCTTGTCGTGGGATTCCTTGTCCTTGGAGTTCCTTTCCCACAGTCCAGCATCTTTCATTGGACCTTTTTCAGTTAGAAACTGAGTGATAAGGGAGATCTTTTCGCCTGGTGCTGGTAGACCCAGCCTTGGGCCCATCCTCTGGCTCTGCAGAGACTCAACTTTTGCTGCTCCTCAGCAAAAGCTTTATGAGCCTGGTTATCTGCTGGGTGAGAAGTCATAGAATCATGGAATACTCTGAGCTGAAAGGGACCCACAAGGATCATCCAGTCCCACTCCTGACCCTGCACAGGACACCCCAACAGTCCCACCCTGTCCCTGGGAGCGTTGTCAAACATTCCTGGAGCTCTGGCAGCCTTGGGGCCGTGCCCACTGCCCTGGGGAGCCTGTTCAGTGCCCAACCACCCTCTGGGGGAAGAACCTTTTCCTGAGATCCAACCTGAACCTCCTCCTGGCCAGCACCGCTGTTGTTTTTCCCTTCACTCGACTTCTTCACCTTTACCTCTCTCTTTTCCCCACCACGTGCTGCAGTACCTGCTGTGCTTTCCCCCTGTGGGTGCCATGGGCTTGTTTGAACTGCTCCTTCTTCACGCTCCTTCTCCAAGCACCAAAGTCTTGCTCCAAGGTGGTGCTGGCTCCGGGACTCAAACCTGCTGCAAACACTCAAGATGCTTTAGCGCGTTGGTCTGTGTGTTGGTGGAGGGGAGGGTAAGGCCCTGCTCCCCATGGGACAGTGTCCAGAGCTCCCTGAGGGCTCTGTAGGGGCTGAAGGGGTGAGGAGGCTGAAGGGATGAGGAGGCTGAAGAGCAAATGCTATCCTCTGTCTGCTGCACTGGGAGATGGCTGTGATGGATGCTGTAATAATTGGTGCTGGGAACATGAGCTTTGTCTCATAACTGGCTTCAGAGCACGGTCACATTCATTATTTGGCCAGGGGAAAGGAGCATCATGGTGTAGTGCCAGGCGGGCTCCAGGTACACATCCCTCATCCAGCTTCACTTCTAGAAAACCCTTCTTTTGTTGGGGGGGTGTTGGTTTTGACGGAGGCTTTGCAGAAAATACCTGTGCAAAAGGGCTGCTGCTCTTTCGCTGTGTTGAATACAGAGCACTGGTGCCTTTCCCCTCCCCCAGCTCCATTTTTTGGGTGCACTGGCACAACTGGTCACAGCTTTGTGGCTCCACAGTGAGGGGGTGGGGGGAGCAAGGCCCCCTTCCCAGTGGCCTGCAATTTAAAAGGGAAGGATGTGCTTTGCAGAAACCCATCTCGCTGGCAGCATCCCTTGGAGGGGGGGTGCACCCAGGCCAGCCAAAAAGGCATCAAGGAGGTGCCAGGGCCAGGCAGGAGGGTGGTGCAGGGGAGGAGGGATGTACCAGGGCACCCAGCAACAATCCCTGCTTGGAGCTGCCACCTCTGCAGAGGACTTTGGGGAGTCCTCTCTGAACGCAGCCTCCTGGAGGTAAGTTTAATGGAGCAGGGGGGTGTGCAGGGTTGGCACCCTGCCCAGTGGGCTGAAACGCTCCTCTCCAGTCCGTGAACAGTCCCAGATCCTGCTTGCTGTTGGGTTTTCTTTTCCAGAGTAAAGAACAAGCCTGTTTCTGGTGATGCCATGACGTGCACACTTTCGCATCACGCCAGGGAGCTGGAGCTCTGAGAAAGCCAACAAATATAATGAGACTTTGTGATTAAAAAAAAAAAAAAAAAAAGGAAAAAAGAGGGATCAAAGCTCAGAACACAACAGTGTGGTGAAAATGTGAAGTGTTTTCCAAGGTTCACCCATCAGAAAGCCAATGAAAAGTGCTTTGTTTTATCAATGCCCGTGGTGAGGGATCAGCTCCCCACATCTCCTGAATTCGGGCTTGGCTGAAGTGCAATCCATCAGCTCCAGGAGCTGCTTTCTCTGCGTGTCACTGCATACCACCTCCCATGGGGAGAAAGGTGGCTCTCTCCAAAGGGCAGGGCTTAAAATTCCTGGCAAATTTGCATCCGTGGGAGAGATTTTAGCTGAGCTTTGTTGTGGTAGTGCTGGGTGATGGTGGAGGAGGGAGGGCAACAGGGGGAAGCTGGGGAGGTTCTTAGGGCAGGAGGTGATGGACCAGAAAGTCAAGGAAAAGCAGCAACACAGGGACAGATCCCACACTGTGGGCTGGGGCTGCTTGTCAGTGCAGGTTGGAGATGGCTGGGAGAACTGTGGGCCTCCTCCTCCAAGCTGGGCAGGGGGTGGCTGCTGGCTGGTTTCCACAATATTAAGAGGAAAAGAGGCCTTTGTCAAATCTGCTGGGCTGCTCTGCAGGGCTGGGCACCTCGTTTGAATGAGCCACCTCGTGCCACTGAGAAAATGGGGCAGTCAGGAGTGTGGCTGAACGCAGGGGGTCCCAGGAGGAAGTCTGCCATCTGTACGGGTTCTGTTGTTTCTGTGAGAAATAGGAATGATCCCACTGTAAAGTCACAGAATTTGAAGAAACTTAAAGGTTGGGAAAGCCCTCTGGGATCATCAAGTCCAGCACTGCCAAATCCACCACTAACCCACGTCCCCATCCTCACCTTTCTTGAACACTTCCAAGGATAGTGATTCCATCACTCCCCTGGGAAGCCTGTTCCAGTGCCTGACCTGAAAATGTCTTCTTTCAGTGAAGAAATATTTTCTTAATATCCAGTCTAAACCTCCCCCTTCACAACTTGTGGCCATTTGCTCTTGTCCTGAATGGACAAAAAAGTCTGGAATTAGGATTTTACCCACGTGAGGATATTCAGGGGTTGGGGGCAGCCTGCAAGCACCTCTTTCAGGACTAAGGTGTTGGCAGACATTCCAAATCTTGGACAATTTCTGAGCCAGCCTACACTTGCTAATGGAGCTTACATTGGTTTTCCTGGTCAAAATGGTTCTCCTGAAAGGAGGAGCAGGGTTAGATCCTTTGCAGTCCATCTTTCTCACCAGCACCAGAGAAATTTTAGAAATGCAGCGTGTGGCTCCTCTGATGTTCTAGAGGCGCCAGCCTTTAATTAACATGGCTGAGGAGTTTGGGTCCCAACTTTAATTCCTTTCCGTTTGTAACTGGGAGCTCTGAGGAGTCAACAGATTTTGTGGCTTGAACAGATGTTACTTTTTTTTCCCCAGAGCTGGGTTAAATCTGAAACACCCTCTTTGCAATTGCTGCTTCCTCTCTCTTATCTGCCAGAATCTCCATCCAGTGGGTATTACATGGGTTAGTGTTGTTTGTGCTGTATTGTTTCCACCCAGGCAGAAGTCTTCTCCTGGGGTCAGCAGTTAGCACTGGGAAAAAAAAAAACCCTTATAGTAGTTTTCTGCTCTCTCTAAAGGTTCAGTTACATTTTGAACTGACAATATAAAAGGGAAATGCACATCTGGGGTTATTTTCATTCCAGTTTTTGAGCTGTCCCAGAAGATGCTGGGTAGGAAGAATATTTTTAGGAAGAATGTGGGTTGTGAGGCCCTGGCACAAGTTACCCAGAGAAGCTGTGGCTGCCCCTGGATCCCTGGAAGTGTCCAAGGCCAGGTTGGACAGGGCTTGGAGCAACCTGGGATAGTGGAAGGTGTCCCTGCCCATGGCAGGGGTGTGGAACAAGATGAGCTTTAAATTTCCCTTCCAGCCCAAACCATTCTGTGATTCTATGACTCCAAACCACCATGTGTCTGATTCAAGGCTCAACACCTGAAGCAGAAACTGGCTCTCCCCAAAGTGCTGGACATGCTCCTGCTTACCCAAATATCCACCTGTGGGTTCAGGTGGGCAGTGGGCACACCATGCTGACCCCCAGCTCTGCAGATCCCCACTCAGACCCTCTGGTCTTCCCTAAGGTTGAGTAAGAGGCTTTGATCTCCCACCTCCATTTCTCCCTCTGGACAATGTACCAGTGCCTGCCTCACAGGCCACTGGGTGTAAAATTCAGGGAATGGGGAAAATGCAGGTGATTCTGCTCCTTTGTAGGTAAAATTCATGGAAAAACGTAAATGTGGATAAGGAAAAGTGGATTTCTGGTTCTTATCCTCCTTTCTGTGATCATTCTTGAGGAAATGTGTTTCAGGAGGTGTCTGAAGAATTGTCTTTAGCCATATAAACTTGGTCAGGTGTCTTTACTTTCTTCAGGAAACATATTTGGAAATTAAACAGAAAGCTGACAAAGCTCAGATTTTTGGATGAAAAACAAAAAAAAAACCTCAATCCTTTCATAGTGTCACAGACATGAATATATATTATTTTTTAAGTAATGGTTTTAAAGTTATTTGTTTTAAATCCAAGGGGTGGCGACTTCCCAAGGTCGCCCGCTACAGTCGTGGGAAGAGCAGCTCAGGCCCCATGTTCTCCACGAAACCTGCTTAAAAATAATGATCTGGGGGAAATCTTGCCTGCTGACACTATCTGCAACCACTTCCTTATCTGGCTGCTCCGATCAATATTTTTTTTCTTTTCCTGTGTAGCTGATAGATCTTGACTTTTTGAGTCCAATAGCAACCTTTTGCAATGCCACCTGATGCGGGGACGCGGAAATTTGTGGCCACCTCTCCATCCAGCAAGGGATTTGTCGAAGTAAATCAGATCTGGAGTCGCTGGGAGGGAATTAATGTGAGATGCCTTGATGTTAGTTTTACAGTCACTTTAATAGGCATAACTACACTATTAAACCGAGCTGCCTGTATTTAGCCCTTATTTGTACTCGAGGGAAATAAATATTTTCCTTTAGGAAGGGTGAATTTTACAGAGCAGCAGAGCCATTATAACCCCCCCCAAATGCCTCAGCGGTAGCGGTGTGACAGCTTACAGCCTGAAACCCGGGTTCCTTGTGCTGTGGTGTTGCTTTAAAGGTCCTATTTCACCCTCCTCTCCACATCCTCTTCGTCACCCCCACTGCTGTTTCAAAATGTCTCTGAAACGACAGTGTTGGGCACACACCTTGCATAGCCACACACGACTAGAGTGGCCATCTGGCTTCAACAGAGCAGCTCTTGACTTCTTCTCAGCGTTGTGTTATGTGGTGGAGAACACCCTCACCCTGATACCCCGATAGGGTTTTGATAAATTAGGGTTGAAAGCAACTGGAAGTCATCTGGTTCCAACCCCCCACCTTCCACTATCCCAGGTTGCTTCCAAGCCCCGCTCATCCTGACCTTGGACACTTCCAGGGATCCAGGGGCAGCCACAGCTTCTCTGGGCAACCTCCCCACCCTCTGAGATGAGGATCTGTGAGGAGTTGCAGCTTCCTGGTCTGGTACAGACACGAGCTGGCTGCACCCTTGGGTTTGGGTTAATTGTGCTTGAGAGTTGGAAAGGCATTTTCTGAGGGTTTTATGGGCCCATGGATGACAGCAGCCATCCCACTTTGCTGGGGAGAGAAGCTGCAGGCGTGCTTGGCCACAGGGCTGTGCTGCAAAGGGTCAGGAAGGTGGCAGGATGATGATGGGGACGACACTTCCATTCCTCATTTCTCTGCCAGCTCCTCCTTCCCAGCCAGTGCAGAGCCCAAGGGTGGGAGGTGGGTGTCCCACTGTTGGTGGACCCAATAGGTCTGAATGGGGGGGCTTATCCTGACCTGATGTCCATGGGTCTGGCAACAGGGAGGCATCTTGTAGCATCTTTAAATCCTCTGAACCCTCTTTGTGTCAGGCATTGTGATGAAAACCCTTTAACCTTGCTCAGAAAGTGAGGGCAGAACGCATGGCTGGGGGTGAAGGCTCGAACTGAGACAGAAGACCACTGCTGAAATCTGTTTCTTGCTTTGGGGGATTTTTTTGTAGGGCTTTTTGTGCATTTTTTTTTTCCCCTTTCCTCTTGGCTCTGTCTCTCAAATTGCAGCTCGTGCAGATTTGTCACGGGTCAGGAAAACTTAAGCCATGATTTGCAGAAGATGAATGGACTTTTAAAATCAATTTTGTGGTCTCCAGTGTCAGTGGGGTGCCAATCACCACAGGCTGGCACTGCCCAGTTCCTCTGCTGCTGTCATTAGGAGGTGAGGGCAGCATTCATTTCAGGGAGGCTGAGCCTTGCCACCTGCTAATGGAATTGAGCTGCCTGACCTTAATGTGTGACTGATATTTAATTTGAAACTTCTGTGGACACCAGCAGGCTGTAACACAAACAATACAGGCCCAGCAATGCAAAGCCTTAGCCCCGAGAAGGGAGCAAAATAAATTAAATTTGGTAATTAGTAAAAATCCTTGGGGCCTGGAGGTCAAACATGGAACTGAAAAAAAGTGTACTTTTCTTTCCACTCGGTGACAACACAGGCTTCTGGTAGGAACTTGTGTGCTGCAGGGAGGCATGTGGCACAGTCTGTTTGTCCTGAACTGGTGGCAAATTTTGAGATGCTCTTGGTCCCACTCAGATAAATCCCTCAGACAGGAGAGACCCTGAGGGGCTGGAGTGTGTGCAGGGAAGGGAACGGAGCTGGGGAAGGGGCTGGAGCAGCAGGAGTGGCTGAGGGAGCTGGGGGGGCTCATCCTGGAGAGAAGGAGGCTCAGGGGGGACCTTCTGGCTCTGCAATCCCTGACAGGAGGATGGAGCCAGGGGGAGATTGGGCTCTGCTCCCAGGGAACGAGGGACAGAATGAGAGGAAACAGCCTCAAGTTGCAACCAGGCGAGGTTTAGATTGGATATTGCTAAAATTTCTTCATGGAAAGGGTTGTCCAGGCCTTGCAGAGGCTGCCCAGGGCAATGTTGGGAGTCTCCATGCCTGTAGGGATTTAAAAGCCATGTGGATGTGGCACCTGGGGCCATGGGTGAGTGGTGGCCTTGGCAGCATTGGGGAATGTTTGGACTCTGATCTTAGAGGCCTTTTCCAACCCCAATAAATCAATGATTCTACCTCCAGCCTCATAACCATCACCACCACCGTCCTGGTCTCTGCTTCTCTGAGTTGCACAGGCTATGTATCCTCTGGACCCTCACCCAGGGGGGGTCTCTCCTACCATCATCCCATGGCATCCTTCCTTACAGGTGTGTTACCTGCAGCAATTGGGCTCCCTGTGGTCCCCATCCAGCCTCAGGATAGTCACCTGCTGAAAATCCATGGCAGCCCAGAGTGAATGTGGTCACTCCTCATCCTTGGTGCTCAGACTTGGCAGACTTTGTTCTGCTGGAACTGCAAAGCAGCCAGTCGACTGGACGTGACACACCGGGGAGCTGAAGGGCTTGCACGGGTTTGGGCTGCTCCCCTGGTGAGGGTTGTTTGCAGCTGAGAACATCTGTGCAGCTGGGTCACGAGCTGGGCTGGGTGGAGTAGGCTTTCCTCCCTTCCTGGGGGATTTTCCAAGAGTGTGGGAAGACACACAAACCTCTGCCTTTGGCTCAGGGCTTTGGGATCTGCCTGGGACCCAGCACTGACAAGTTTCTGCCCTGTGAGTGCTGAGGATAGCAGGTATGAGTAGGTGTCCAGATTGGGACCACAGCCAGGTTATTACACACTCCCCTCTCCACATGAGCCTCACTTGCCCCTTTGAGCAGCAGGACAGGCATGGGGTCCTTGCCAGAACAAAATAAAACTAGGGAATGAGCCATCCCAGCTGTTT
Organism: Pyrocephalus nanus; assembly: GCA_038380795.1. Taxonomy (NCBI): domain Eukaryota; kingdom Metazoa; phylum Chordata; class Aves; order Passeriformes; family Tyrannidae; genus Pyrocephalus; species Pyrocephalus nanus. The sequence goes on along the minus strand of CM076263.1, from coordinate 2,601,183 downwards.
GGCAGGGAAAAGCCTGATCCCTCCTCAGTCTGGAGTAGATGAAGGTGTCTCTCTGGGGCCAGGAGGAAGCTCTGGGCTGGCGCCGCACCAGATAAAATATTTCTGATATCCTATTTGGATATTAGGAAAAAAAATTCTTCACTGATAAGGCTTTTCAGCCCTGGAACAGGCTGCCCAAGGAAGTGGTGAAGTCGCCATGCCTGAAAATGTTCAAAAAACGTGTGGATGTGGCACTTAGGGATATGATTTAGTGGTGGGTTTTTCAGTGCTGGCTGGACTTGATGATCTTAGTGGGCTTTTCCAACCTAAAAAATTCTATGATCCTGTAAAAGATCAAATTGCAATTTCCTAAAAGCCTCCTGAGATCTAGAGCCATGACCTTGTTTAAGATGTCATCCTGCAGTAAACATGCTGCCCACCTCCCTGGGGCCGGCCCAGTGCCTTCCAGGATGGGTCTTCCCACTCCTGGCTGTTCACATCCAGGGTTTGCAGGGCTGAAAGCTGCCTGCTGCTGGAAAAAAACCCAAGGTGCATGCAAGTACAGAAACAGCTAAATTCGGGTGTGCTGTGGTTTGCTGTGGCATGAAAAGTCTGCTTGAAGGCCCTGCAGAGGAACCAAAATCAAACAAATTTCAGATGGTCTCGCAAATGAAGCTGAAAGGTCACAACAGTATCAAGCTGGAGGTTGCGTGTGGTGCTGCAAGCCTCTGCTAAATATCAGCCAAAGATTAGTCCATCCTCTCCGAAAGGCCAAGAGCTATATGGGCTCCGAGTTCCTTCTGCCACACGCTCAAACCCATGGCATCTAAAAATGGCATGAGCCCCTGTGAAAGAGGGACACAACCTCGGGAACAGCAAATTTGAGGGAAAATGTCAGGCTGGTGAAGTGGGAGAAAATGAATTTGGAAAATCTTGGGGCTTTTTTTGTGTTTGGTTGGGTTTTCTTAGTTTGTTTTTGTGTTGTTTTTTTTTTTTTTTGTTTGTTTTGTTTTTTTAAAGCCAAAAGGCACTTGTAGATCATGTGGCTAGCGCTAATTAATTTGGCGTTTTGCCGAGCATTGTCATGGCAGTTTAATCAGCAGCTGTGAAACGGAGCGTTGTCCGTCTGCCAGCCTCCCATCCCGGCTCCTGGGGATGGCAAGGGACATCTCTCTTTTAGATACATCAACACTTCCTGCATTTGTTTGAAAATCTGGTCTTTTAAAGGCTTCATCTGACATCAAAGTTGTCAGTGCAGGAACTGTGCCGGGCAGGAATTTCATCTGGGGAAAGCAGTGTCAAGGCATCAGCTTAACCGGGGTGTCAGGCATTTGTGGAAGAGCTCAGCAGGGCTGCAGGCTTCTCCCCGGGGCCACCCAACCTTCTCCTAATAGAATTGTTCTAATTACCTGGCAAATCCCTTGGCTCTGACGTGGATGGATGGTCTAACTGGGTTCACTCGTTCTCCCCCAGTCCAATTTCTGGTGTGTGACACTTGGTCTCCCACAACCTCCAGAGATCCAAGACCAGGAATTCGAGGAGGTGAACCTAATAAACATACTAAAAGCCCGTGCGAGAAACCCAGCAAACATGAATTAACCCACTGGCATCAGAGGAGTCTCCTCTCGTATTTGGTGGGTAGTGACTGGTCCTGAAAACTTGTGGGTGGATGCATCAGTTCAGTTCAAAAGTCTCTTGTGCCCAGTTTGCAGAAAGCCCTGGACACACAGGATTTCTCTGCCACAGCATCTCACCTTCCTCCCACCAGATGACAGCTCAGGGACTCCAGTCATTGCCACTATTTGCATTTACAAGGCACTTAACCAGCCCCGTAAACAACAATTCACAGGTTGTTCTTCACCCTGTAACGAAAAACCTCTTCTTATTTTGTTGTCTCTGTTAAGAGCAGTACCCACAGCCTCGGGAAGTAAAATTCCCTCTGAATGTCAATTTTTTTTCCTCAACAGCAAGGCTGGTTTTGGAAAACAAGGCTGGTGCTGCTAATGGAATATAGCAAGGGGGCTTGCTGGTCCAGCAGGGCTGAGGGTTCTGTAGCCCCCCTGTACCTGCTGTGCTTGCTGGTTGTGCTGAGAGGTAGGGTGTAGGTTTCCAAGGTAATGAAAACAACATCCACGTGAGAGAGGAAAAATGTTTCTGTCTGAGCAGGCTCAGCTAAAACACTGTCAGGAATGGTAAAAATCACAGCGGGAGGTCGGCTCGGGTCCTGGCAGGGCGCGCGGTGGGAGGAGGCAGTTCTTTGAAAGAAAATGGCAAAGGGGTATGAACTCACCCGCCATCACCTTGGTAACCCTTCCCTTAAAATGAATTAAGGCCACCTGGTTTGGGTGGTCTTCTGCTGAGAAGCACTTCCTTCTCCCAGCAGCTCCCCAGTGCTCTCCAGCCCACGAGATCCCACGGTGTTTGGCCAAGGGGGTTGATGCGGTGTGAGGACGCCGGGCACAGACCACTTCCCTGCCCCTGTCATGCTCAGTTTAGCTCTGCCTGAGCTGATTTCATGGAGAGCAGGCTGCTGGAAGTAATGTTTTGCTCGAAGGAGGGAGCAGACTTTGCTGCCAGGGTTCCTCTCCTCCTCCACTGCATCCTCATCTGCTCAAGCCCCTTGTGCTTCATGAAACCCTCATCACCCAGCTCGGTTCATTCTGGTTCTGTCAGGAGTTCCTGTGTCTTTAATGTACACATCAACTGATCTTTTGGCTCTGCAACAGCTTTTCTGATTGAGGTGGCCTGGGTTTGCTTCCTTAGACTAGTTTAATTACTCTATTGACTTTAATTTTAAAATAAAAAATTAAAAGGCCTTCCCCGGCGGGCAAGCGCAGGGAGCACAGACCCACCGCTGGGTCTTTCCTGCAGAGAGATTGAAGCCAGCATGGATTTGAACAGACATCCCTGGCATGAGCCTGATATTAAGCAAATGCTTGCTTCCCAGTCATGTCATGGAGCATGCCTGGTGTTTCCTCCAGAGACCCAGCTGAGGGATCTGGGTTATATCTCATGTGAACGAGAGAAGATCTTGCTGTGGTCAGAGGAAGCTTTGGATCATAGAATCCTAAGTGGTTTGGGTTGGAAGGGTCAAGAATTATCACCTTGTTGCAGGAGAACAAGATAGATCAGTCCTATCCAACCTGGCCTTGAATACTTCCAGGGATGAGGCAGCCACAGCTTCTCTGGGCAACCTGTGCCAGGGCATCACCACCCTCACAGCCAAGAATTTCTTCCTAATATCTAATCTAAATCTATCTTCCTTCAGTTTTAACCATTTTCCCTTGTCCTGTCACTCCATGCTGGAGTCCAAAGTCTCTCTCCAGCTCTCTGGGAGCCCCTGCAGTCACTGGAAGAGGCTCTAAGGTCTGTGGGCTGCTGTAAGGATGCAGCATTGCAATTTGTCCACCTAAAGCTTCCTGAAAAAAATCGCAGCAGGATGATGCATCTTCCTTGGGTGCAGTTGCTGTGCTGCATCAGAGCTGTTTCACATGAATGACTCCTTGCTGTGACATCTCCTACGTTCTCTGTAACGTGGCTCAGGGCTGGTATTTCCGAGGACAGATGGCCCAGAGTGTACCTGTGCATTTGGGGCTTTTACTTCCGACCCACCACTCCCCCATTCAGTGAGTCACCTCGATCCTGTGTGAATCCATACCATATGCGAGCCATCCCATTCCTCCTGGAGGCTGTGTGTGCACAGGGCTGGTGACAGGCTGGGTCCTGCTGGGACAAGGGGTGGGCTCTGCAGCACGAGGTGCCTGCCTTGCTTCCAGCCAGAATTCCCACTCTTGGAAGCAATCCCTCACTGGGTCTGATGGGATTCAGAGAGGCTTAGCCATGGGATCAGTGCACTTTCCAATCTTGTAGGGTTGCCTTCAATCCTCCCTCCCAGCAAAGGGGGATGTAGCTCTGAGGGGATGATGAAAGGATCTGCACCCCACAGGAAGGTGCTGTTCAGCCTGGAGGAGAGAAGGCCCTGGAGAGACCTCATTGTGGCCTTCCAGTACTTTAAAGGATGCTTATAAAAAAGAGGGAGAAAGACTTTTTACATGGGCAGATAGTGATAGGACAAGGGAGAATGGCTTCAAACTGAAAGAGGGGAGATTTAGATTGGTTATATTAGGATGAAATTCTTGGCAGTGAGGATGATGAGGCCCTGGCACAGGTTGCCCACAGAAGCTGTGGGTGCCCTGTCCCTGGAAGTGTCCAAGGCAAGGTTGGACAGGGCTTGGAGCAACCTGGGATAGTGGAATCCCATTCTGGGATTTCTATGAATGCAGAATCCTCTGCAGACCATGTTGCAAGGCCGTGACCCATCATCAGCCCAGCTCCCCATACCAGTGCAACCTTCCCATTCTCAGAATCCCCCCCAGATGCCTTCTGCAAAAAAAACCCTCCACCCCTGCAGATTACAAAGCTTTCAGCAATGGCACCATCTGGATAGTAACCCAGTGCCCCACTGGGGAACCTCCGTGACTGGAGCTGACCATATGAGCAAAATCACTGCTTCTCTCTGCTCCAGCTGAGGTGGATTTTTGAAGGGCAGCCAAGTCCTCAGGCTGGGGGTTTGGGGCGTTTCCTTGGCTTTTGGACAGTGGGAAGAGGCTGGCTGCTGCAGAGCACAGTCTGAGCTTGGAGTAAGCCTCGAAGTGCTAAAATCCTGGAGGATCTCCGGTGAAAACCAGTGCCCACCTTAGAGAGTGCTGGGCTGCAATAATTGCCTGAACTCTGGAGAAATGGGGTGTCACAGGGGCACAGTTGAAACAGCAATCCATCCTCAAAATATTAGCGATTGAAGGGCTCCTGGAAACATTTTAACTCTTCCAGAATGTCAGGCTCAATGTGCCAACGATCAAATAATCCGAGTCACCCCTAAAAAACTGGGGGTGCAATAATGTCACTGCACTGGGGGAAGGATATTGATAGTGCTAAAGAGTGGATGTTGAAAATGAAAAATATGTGAGAAACGGCCTTGTGGACTGTCTGTATCTGAAAAAAAAAAAAAAAAAAAAAAAAAAGAAAAAAAGCCTGCCATTATTCATTATAATCTGCTTTTCCAAAATTATTGGAAGGTAGGAAGAAAAATCCCACACATTTTTCTTTTCCCATTTTACATGTTCAAGCCAAAATAAAAAATGGCTTATGAGATTTAAGCTATTTATTACCAAATAAAACTGCATCTGTGCCGTGTGCTTCTGTGCCAAGTTCTGGCATTGTGAGAGCACAAACATCGAGAGTTACGAGCCCCTCGAAGGTGGGGCTGATGATGGAAACATTGACTTAGTCCTAACTCTCTCAGGGATGCCAGCTGCTTGTTGGGATATTTCAGAAGCTGCTTGCAGGGAAATAAGATGCTGCCTGTGACATGGAGCTGTACCTGCAGCATCCTGCCTGGTCGATCCTGGGTTATGTTTGCAGCCCTGTGGGATATTCTTGATTGAATAAATGAGAACCAGTAGGTGATAGCACCTGAGGGAATGGCTTGAAGTTGTGTTGGGGGGGGGTTAGGTTGGATATTGGGAAAAGGTTCTTCCCCCAGGCATTGAACAGGCTCCCCAGGGCAGTGGGCACAACATCAAGGCTGCCAGAGCTCAGGCAACATTTGGTCAGTGCTCTCAGGCACATGGTGAGATTGTTGGGGCTGTGCTGTGCAGGGTCAGGAGTGGGACTGGGTGATCCTTGTGAGTCCCTTCTAGCTCAGAATATTCTGTGGTTCTGTGATGGAGTAAGCAGGAATGTGATTTCCTGTTCCCATTGTATTAGAAAAGCGAATCCCTTGTAATCAGCCTCGTTTGGCCTCAGAGGGAGGGGAAAATACCCCTGGTGGTGTATTTTCATGCTGGAAGGGACAGCTGTTGTCATTTACCCCACCCCACACCCCCAAATTAATTTCTGAGCAAGTGAGGGGACGTCTTTTATTAAACCACCCAGCCTGGGCTTTATCAGCCTTGGTGCTGGGGAGGGGATTTTGGCTGTGGGTATGTGGTGTCCCATGTTTCAGCCTGTGCTGGCTGCCGGTCAGCCTCACCCACTGGGTTTCGCTGGGCCCATTTCCTCCCCAACGAGGATGAACCCCATCCTGCCCAGCACATGAGTGGCTCCGTTTTGGGCTCTGCTCAACCATGGCTTCACCTTTTCCCTTCCTGACATGCAGTCACAGGTCTCCCGCAGTGCCTCCCTCCAGAGCTGCACGCACGGCACCCTTGGGCCCTTCTCCAGACCTCCTTCCTGGCTTTGGCATCAATCTAAGAGGCTTATTGCTCCCAAGGAACCCCACCTCCTGCTCTTTATATAGCAAACGTTTGTGCCTTCAGATGCTGCTGGGGCTCTGGGAGCTCACGGTTTGCTGATTACAAAAAATCGCTTTCCCTCGGATAGCCTCGCACCTGCAAATTGCACCTGTTTGGGATTTTTTTTTTTTTTTTAAGATGGATGGCTTCACATTTAGCTCTGTAAAATACATATTTCTTGCTGTCTGGTTAGAGTTTTACTTCAAACGTTATTACAGCAGGGCTTAGCAGCCCTAACTCATGCCAGGACCTCATGCAGAAATGTAAAGTGAGAGCTATTTCCACATCAAGGAGCTGACATTTTACTTGTACTTTAAACACAGCTCTGTCCCTCCTGGAGTGACACATACCTATAAAGTTAGGGATATTAAATTTAATAGGGAACAGACTTCCAGGATCTCTGATTTTTAGCTACAGGCTTCCTATTCACGGAGCGTAAAAGGGGAATTGCCGGGACGTGGTGCGGCAGGACTCGCAGTTGCTGGGGTTTTCCCAAACCTGAGTTCAAGTCAGTTCAGTGTAAAGAGCTGCTGATCTGCCCAGACCTGTGGCAGCTCCTGCCAGCATCCCCTGCACCTCAAGCAGCTTCCCCTCAGCCCTGGCCTTTGGGATGGACCGTGACCCTGGGTGCCGCCGTGGTGCTGGGGGTGCAAAGAGGTGCCTCCAACCAGTCCACAGTCCTTTAGGCTAATGAAATAAAGAGGTCCAGAGGGGACTGGGGACTTGCAGGAGCTCCACAGGTGCAAGCCTCCATGCTGAGGGCTGCTCTTTGACTGGGGGACCTCCTGGGCTTAGGATAGAACCTTGTAGTGTGGTACGAGGGATTTGCTCACCTTCTCCTTGCACTGCACCCCACACACCCACTTCCTAGGGGAATGGCTACTCTTGCTTAAAAGATAATCTTCTTTTTTTTTTTTGTACCTTAGTAACTGTAAAATGCTCCTGTTTTCTGTGTAATGTCACTTGAAAGAAGGACCAGCTGCTGAGCTGAGATGAGGAGGGACATTTTTTGGTGCGGGTTTTGGGCTGCAGGGGAACTGTACGTTACATGGTATTAATGTACATTATATTACTGTACATTATATTATAACACCCTGAGTGGCAGGTGTTGCACATGCTGCAAAAGTTGCCCTCCTGGCTCCCTGAGAGCCTCGTGCAGTCTGGTAAATCCTTGGCACCCTACCTGGCACACAATTGCAGGGTTTAAGATAAAATCCAGAAGGTGACCTGCAGCATGGGATCAACCAATCCCTTTGCAAGGGGATGTCCCATGTCCTGATTCCCTGCCAAAAAGTTCTGGCTTGGGGGCTGCTTTGGTTTACAGAAAGAAGAAAGGCTGGGCTGCAAAACATGTTGCATCCAAACTGATGTGCCATTCCCAGAAGTGGTGAAATGCCCATTTCCCAAACACACCCCCCCAAATCACTCCCACTCACTCTGGAGCTCTGTGGGCCTGGTGGATGAGAACCTCCCACCTCTGGGCTTAAGATGCAGATAAATAAATCCTTCAGGAAAACCCAGGTGGTTATTACAGTCCCACTTAAAAACACAGTACGTGTGGGGGGGAAATTAATGTTTGCTCAGTGGGGTTGGATGGGTTTGATGCAGGATAACCCAAACCAGCCACCTCTGTGATTTTAGGGTAGGTTTCAAAGGCTGCTCTAATATCTCCATAGCAGGGACGTTTAAAGCTGGTAAGGCAAACAAGCATCTTTCCCCTCTTTGCTGATAAGGGGAGAGCAGGAAATCTTTACTGGAAATCCCTGTGGAAAGGGTATAACATGTGGGAGAGGAGGAGGCCAGGACCAACACCGCTGGTCCTCACCCAAAATATGCTGGGGAGGGAGGGGAGGTTGAGGCTGGCGTGAGACAGGGGTGCTGTCACTGGATCCCCACAGCCTATGCCAGGGCTGTGGATAATCCCTGGATCCCAAATGCGTGCGGGACACGGCCACACCAAAGGACTCTGCTCCCATGTGAGACGCTGTGGTGCGTCACGGGCTGACACTGAGCAGACGCAGGGTGTGAGACCAGGTGGGATCACAAAGCCTTTTGCTTAAACAAGGGATCAGAGTCATCTGAGGGCATTGTCTCTTCCCATTAGCTCCGTCTCTGGGGAAAGGTTACACCATTTGGGTATCGGACCCACGAGATTTGGCAGTGTTTGGGTGGAGGGTTCTGGTTCAGGCTGTGGGGGAATCAAGAGGCTCCATGAACAGTGCAGTGCAGCCCCCAAGACCCTGCCAGGTCCTTGCAATGTTTAGCTGGACTTCTCCCACCTCTCCCCCTTCCCTCCCCACTTCCCCACATTGGTTTTGGCTTTTTGCCTGATTCTGTATGCCCTGCATATCATTACTGGTAAGGAGGGAGCTGCTGCAAACCTCCCTGGCCAGTCATTAGGAGCAGTTAAGAGTGTTTTAAAGCAGGTGTTGAGCACTTCCAAACGCCTGGGGAGGGATTTGGACGCTGTGAAAGCGAGGAAACGTTGGAAACCCAGAGTATTGAATTTCCCTTTCCAAACAACTGGCTGCAGCATATCGCCGCCTGTCAAAGTTGAAGGCTCCTGCCTGCACAAGTCAGCACGTTTTTACATTCCCGAGGGCAGAGATAGGGATTGCTCCAAGTGCTTCCTCATTGCTCTCCGCAGGCAGAACCGAGTAATAGACTGTTGTCACGCCAGGGTTTTTTTTTATTTCCTAGTTTTAAATAGGGGATGAATTCTTTCCCCTGGTTAATTTTCTCATTTCCAGGTCGGGGACTAATTCACATGGATATAACACCCTGCCAGTGATATATAACCACAAAAAGATGATCTCTACCGCCCCTGGCCCTCTCCAACTCCCTTTTCAACATTTTTTTCAGTTGAGGTAACAGTACAAACCCCGGAGAAGAGCCTTTGAATCCAGATACCTTCCAATAAAGCGGGAAAACTCCAACTTTGTTTGTGTTTCCCACCCTACAGCACGTAGAACAGGCTTGGGTTGCGCCCAGGAGCTGGCTGGGATGAGGGTGGGGGAGAAGGGGTGGGTGAGCACATTGGGTTGTGTGGCTGGTGGGCAAAGCCCCAACAGTTTCCCTGAAGTTCAGGTGCCAGCCAAACCCTCCCTGCCCTTGGCAGTTCCGGAGTTTTGCTCAGACATAAGCCCTGCAAATGGCCAAGGAGCTAGAAAATGCCCTTGAGACCCTGCAGCGTGACCCCGGATTTTAGCATGGGAATCGAGGTTGAGAGATTCCTGTGGGCTGTTTGTTCTCCATCCTCCCCGTCGCCTTCAGACGCAACAGAAATGAGAAACAGTGTAAAAAACTCTCAGAGGGGTTGTGCAACATCTCCAAAGCCACTCTTCCTCTAGGGCCCTTTCCTGGCAGACATGCAGAGCTGGGCCCAAACCCTTGAGAAAAGGGCTTGTTTGGGTAGCAAGAGCTGGGCTGGGTGGGAAACATCACAGCCAGGCTGTTGGGGCCGCCCATCCCTCCAGGCATGTGACAGCCTGGGAAGGGAGGAGTGAAACTGGGACCACTAAATCTCAGAAAACATTTTTCTCCCTCAGTGCAATTTGACTTTTTTTTTTTTTTTTTTAATGAGAATATCCAAAAATCTTAAATACACCCTTGAATTCAACACACGAGAATAAAGCTATAATTAAAACACAGTGAGAAGTATAAAAGCAAAAAGACAGATTTAAGTGTAGCAACACTGCCGAAGTGTTTCTCCTTCTTCCTTGGAAAATATTGCTGAATTCAACACGTTCCTGCGAAGCATCATCTTCAACAAAACTTTTTTTTCCACCCCTGAAGCTAGTGGGAAAGAGTTGCAGGAAAAAAACCCTCATCCAGTGCTGTATAAACAGCTGTCTCCCTCCTGTGATGGGTCCAGGCTGCCTGGCCGTATCCCACCACTTGATTTTGTTGGTGCCCGTCCCCAGCAATCATCATCACTTTAGTCCTGACATAAATAGGGAGGGGGGGTTGGGACTTGATGATATTTAAGGTCCCTTCCAACCCTTAACATTCTATAATTCTGTGGAAATATGCTGATAAACACTGGTTATTGCCAGTTGTAAATCACATAATCACAGAACAGCCTGAGTTGGAATGGACCCATAAGGATCACCGAGTGCAACCCCAAGCCCTGTGCAGGACAGCTCCAAAATTCACACCATGTGTTGGGCTTTAATTTTGTTGAGTGCTGAGTTTAGGCCCTGGAAGAAGTCCCACCTCTTTTTTTTTTTTTTTTTTTTTTTTTTGAGTTTATTAAGGCTTCACATGTTTTGACCCATGGTGTGCAGGAAAGAAGATGCTCTGCTCTGTGTTAGGGCCACACCAGACCACGCCACTCAGCAATTGACAACAGGCTCCATCAGGGTAACAGAATGTTGGACAGAGATTGTACGAGCAGGTAGGGGCAATCTGCAGTCTCTGAGGTCTGTGTCTGTGTGCTTTTCGGGTTAAGCTGAGCTGTGCCCACACAGAAATCCACAGAGTCAGGCAGTGACCACCATACCATTAATCAGCAATGGGGTATCCCATCTCAACCTCCTTCCCCTGAACTCCTTTGCAGCCCTTTTCTATCAAATGTGCAAGGCTGAGCAAGAGATGATAAACCTCCAGAACCTCCTGTTGCCACCCAGGACACAGCTATGCTCCATCAACCACCACAGACCAGCCTTTTGCCCACCTCAGGGTCTCCATCCTGACTTGGTCCCTGGAGTGGCACAGCCTGGACAAGCAAATAAAGCAAAAGAAAATACTTTTTATCTGTTGCTGATGTGTGCTGGGGCTGCTCCTCCTCCAGCCACAAGCTGCTCCCTTTTCCATGACACGAGGCACACGGGATGGCATGCTTCATCCCACGCAGGATTTGAGCTGGTAGCCCACCAGTTTTTGCATGGTTCTTGCCATCCTGCATCTTGCCCCAGAATGGCAGTGAGGGCGGTGAAAGGTCTAGAAAAGAAGTCTTATGAGGGAGCTGGGGTTGTTTAGTCTGGAGAAAAAGGCACTCGGGGGAAACCTCCTCATTCTTTAAAACTACCTGAATTAGGTTGTAGCCAGGTGGGGTTTGGTCTCTTGTCTGAGGTAACAAGCGACAGGATGAGAGGAAATGGCCTTAAGCTGCACCAAGGGAGGTTCAAATTAGATATTAGAAACACATTTTTCATTGCTACAGTGATCAGGCATTGTGGAATAATTTGCTCAGTGGGGTGGTCGAGTCACCGTCTCTGGACGTGTTGAAGGGATGTCTGGATGGGGCACTCGGGGATGTGGTTTAGGGATGATTGTGGTGGTGCTGGGGGAATGGTTGGACTCAATGATCTTGAAGGTCTCTTCCAACCTTGATTATTCTGCATTTCAGTGTTTTGCTAAATGAAATGAGAAAGATGTTGGCAAAGGTGCTGAAAGTGAGACAGATTCCTTCCTGTCTGATAAATTTAAATTCTTTCCTCCTCCTCTTCTACCCTCCCTGCCCCAATCTCCTTGCCCTTCAGTTAGCCCTCCTGTAACAGGAGTGAGATGGCACAATATCTCTCTCTCCTAGACCACTACATTCTTATGCAGCTGGATATCCTGTGGATTTGGTCTAGGGATTTATTTTTTTAATTTTTTTTTATTTTCTGCTGCAGGTGGGTTGGAACCAGATGATCTTTAAGGTCCTTTCCAACCCGAGCCATTCTATGACTGTCACCCCTCACTTGCTATTCCTAAGTGAATTTCAGGCGTTCCATAAGGGTATATTCACAAATAATTTGGAAAGGGTTAACACGTGGCTGACGGCATCAGGCAATTAGGAGCTTGTTTGTAGGCGCAGTGTGAGCCTCCCATGGTGTCCTTTTCCATGGGCCACGTGAAGCTGGAGCTGCTCCCACGATTTATTTTGGCCTTTGCCCACTGCGCACTCTCAGGACCGGTGCGAACTTCCCCGGCTCCGAGGGGAATGTTAATGCACATCCAGGGAAGCAAGCTGCAGGCTCCTGGGCTGTTGAGAGCCTGGCAGGCTCTCCTGGTGCTCGGAGAGGCACCGGGATGGCTCCTGTTGGCGGGGTTTATCTGCCTCCCCAGCGCAGGAGGAGGGGCTGTGGGGGGGGTCTAATCAGGGAGAAATGGCCCAGACGGGGCGACTCCATCCCCCAGCCTGGCCCATTGCGACAGGCAGATCTCCTTCAGCTGTAAAATCTGTCACTGAGTGAAGCCAGGGCTCTCCAGGGGCTGCCATCTCCCTCTCTGCAGCGATGGGATCTAGATGTGAAACAGCCCCAGCCCCCCTCCCACCATCCCCAGCCCTCTTGTGGAGACCGTGGGCTGCCTCGACAAGCCGGCCAGGTTGCCTTACCCAGGGGAAAAATTCACATGCGTTGTAGGCAGCTTAACAGCATGAGACAGATTTTGTTTTCCTCTCGAAGGCAGCCAGGCTCCCTGGGCTGCAACTGTCTGCTCGAGACACCTATCCCAGCGCCAGCTCCAGGCCTGATCAAGTGTCCCCTACCAGTAGCCTGACTGCATCAAGAACACTATTGCCTGAGGAAAGGAGGTGGAAATAAACAGTTCTGCTTTCTGGGTTTTTCTTTTCATAAAGCCCATGGCATCCCCTGTCTCACTGCAGGGATTACCCAGGGGCTTTGCATCTCCGAGGTGGGTCAGTGTCGAATGAGCACACGGATCCCTTGAGCCTTTCTGGGTGAAGTACTACTGGATGGATAAATTTGCATGTGCCTCGGTACAGTCAAGCCTTGGCTGATGCTAAAGGAGAATCCCTGGGGGAAGAAACACCCAGGATCAGACCAGTACGCTTCTGTGACCCGGTGTCACTTACCAACCTGCAAAAATGTATGAACTTATCTTTCGAGGAGTTGACCCTGGGGCGCTGGGGAAACGGGGGCACTTCTGTTAATGGAAATACATCTGTGCTGCTTCAGATAATGTATGGAAACAATAAACATAACTGTAGAACTGAGTGGAGAGGGATGGGAGGGGGAGGAAGCAGCCGTGGAAGTGAGAACGTGGCGGTGAGGAGGATGTGTTGAGCTTCCCTGCGGGTTTCCGCCGTGTTCGAAGCCTCTGTGAGTGAAGGGCGGGAACAGAACAGGTTCATCTGTTCATGCATCATCTGTTGGCTTTCTGAAAACTACCTTATACCTCCTCAACTTGAGGCTGCAGCCTGTTGTTGCCAACTCCCAGCTAAGTGTTTTGGGTGCTTCATGAATAGCTGTTGAACAATCTTCCCTGCGGGAGATTGCCTTCACGGGTCAGGTTAGTGGTGGGCTTGGCAGTGCTGGGTTAACAGTTGGGCTCAAGGATCTTAGAGGGCTTTTCAACCTAGATGATTCCATTATTACATACCGTGATTCTAAATGATAATGTGAGGCCGTGGCGCTGCTGAGCTGGAAGACATGGGGAACACAGCAGACCCAGCTCCATGGCAGGTCCTCAGCATCCAGCAGTGTCAGAGGTGGACCAGGCCAGTTGGGACAGCCACTGATCTGCACTCAGATCCTGACAGTGGCAGGAATTACAGAAGTTACCATTCCCCATCCACTGATCCTTGATGCTGACCTTGGCTTTAGGGCATGACGGGGGAAGCTGGGGAAGGCAGTCTCCACCATGGCCCTTTGCAGCCAGAAACAATGAGCAGAAGAAGGTAAACTCAAAAAGAAATGGCTTTGAAACGTAATGTTCAGTTTTGCACTGTTACTTTTTTTGCCAGGGCTTTCTGGGGTCCACCAGCACCGTGCTTGTCAAGGACTGGCTCTCTGTTGTGCAAGCTGGTTTGGTTATGCCAGTTGTATGATTTGATGACTGCTAATAAGCATAGAATTGCTGAAGTATTCCCCAAAGTCTTTGCTTTGCTGTCAAAATCCTCATCAGCAATTGGATTAGTTGTAGGGAATGAACAATTACTACACAGGGTATTGTATTATGTTAAGACAAATTGATGGGTTTTATTTAATCATATGGTCCCGGTCACATCTTCCTAATGTTTTTCCTGTGGAGAGAAATGCATCACTGCACCAGTAGGTACAAGCAAAAAAGACTGAAAAATGCTTGATTTAATTAATTAGCGCCTAAAAATGAGTCAAATTAACACTGTACCAAAACAAAATGGATTAGGCTTTTGCTCTTGCTTATGTCGGCTGTGCATATCTTCCTGCACATGTGCCAGAGATAAAGTTTGCGTGGTCTGGACCTTTGGGAAGTCTACGACCGAGTTCCTCGCAAGGACTGTCTCGATAACGGGAGGAAAAATTCAGGTCAAAAGTATGACCAGATAATCTGCCCACCCTGTGCTCTGTGGGTCACCGTGGCTCTGGCATTGAAGGTCCTTGCAGACATTTAACTAAATCAGATCAAGGGCTCCCGAGATCCAGCAGAAAGCTGGAAATCCTTGGCTAAGGTCACACCAGGCGTCAACAGTCTGGAGAGTGGCAGAAGACAAGAGACAGGCTTTTTTCTGCTTTACTTGCAAAATGCTACAAAATGCGTCCCAGGAAATGTGGGGGAGTATCACTAAGCCTCGCCGTCTCGTGTCGCCCTGAGACATTTTTGCGTGAAATATAAGTGGCACAGGTTGGTGTGTTGGGGTGTGTGGAGGGGCTAACACTTTTACCTGCTCTTGCACCTTGTCTTCAGGCCCTGTGAAGGCCTGGAGGTGTCAAATGGCTCACCTGTGACCTGCTGCAGCAAGTTTTCCACTGGGAGGAACACGAGGCCATTAGAGCTTGAGCAATTCACCACGATTTGCTTGGCAAGTACCAAGCAAACAGCAATCAGGAGCTGTCTCCCCACGATTCCCTTTAGCAGCAGGCCAGGGCAGCTCAGGATCCTCATTTTGTTGCTCAGCCTTTACCTGTTTGTGGAGAATTTGGGCCAGGCCATCAGCAACAAATATAACCTGCAGGGGAATGGGAATACGCAGACGGCTCTTGGGTCTGGGTTTGCGGCTCCGTCATTGAGGAACAGTGGGTCTGATCCCACCTCCTCTGGTTTTAATTAATAGGATGGTCAAATCATTCTGTTATCTGACAGCAGGGGAAATATCACCTTAAGAAGTTCCACTGTGGTTGGCACAGGAATTTGTTCCCCGCTGCCTCTCTCAGAGGTGCACTCTGGAGGATTAGTCTGTATTTAAGAGATGCTGTGTGTAATTATGCACAGTTTTGCAAACCATCCATTTCTGTTAAGTCCTCTCCCTTTGTTTCTCTTGCTGGCATCTGGCTTTGCTGTGTGTCTCTCCTGTTTCCATATGGGAGAGAGAAGAAAGCACTTAGGGCTCCCTAGGCTGTTGTGATGGACTGGCCCTGCCTGCCAGGGAGGTGGGAGCAGAAGGGGTCTGGGTGAAGTCGGTGCAATATGCATGCCTGTGTCTTGGGATGACACTCAGTGTCTCTTGGTGCTGTTGTTCCTGGATATTTTGTACCATTCCCAAAGGTTTAAAAAAGAAGGGGAGTTTTTTAGGAAGAGAGGGTGTTCAAAACATCTTACAGAAGGGTGGGTGTCCTATCCTGTGAACAATCCCCAGCAAAGAGGCATTTCTAATAGCCTCACTTGAGTCTCATCCTTCACCTCTGCATTGACTTTTTCCCTGGCTTAAGAGTGAAAAGTTTTGCATGGTGCCTGTAAACGCTCCAGGAATGTAGGAATTAACATGCTGGATTGGAACAAGGGCCCGTCCAAGCGAGGATCTTGAGCAAGGTGCAAGCCAGTGCCAGATGTTTTGCAAAATGCCTCCACCACGGATATCTTTCACACCTCATTTCTTCCTCACTCCTATCAGCTTCATGGCTGGTCACATAGCAGTCTGTGTTGTGTTTCCAGCAGCTGCTCTGTCCCTGCAAGCAGCTCATGAGGATGGGCTATTGAAGGGTCTCAGCAAACACACATAGCCATCATCCCCCCTCTCAGAGGTGGGAGGTGTCTCATTCATGTCCTGCAGTCAGGGAGAGAGAGTGTCTTGGAGCAGGGATTATTTCCTTGCCTATGAGACATTTTGAGAGAGGCAAAGAAATACCTTGACTTGCATGGAAAGTCTGCAGTTTAGGGAAAGCTTTGAAAACTCCAGTGAGCTCATACCCCAGTAAAAAATATTTTAGAAGACAGTTTGGTGTTTTTCCCTTTTCTAGAATGATGAGGCTAGGTCACAGAATCGTAGAATGGCTTGGGTGGGAGAGGACCTTTAGAGGTCATCTACTCCAACTCCCCTGCCATGGGTAGGGATGCCTTCCACTAGACCAGGCTGTGTTCTCTTCTCTTCCAGGTGCTCCCTTTCAAAGGTCTCAGCATCCCCATGCTACCTCCTGCCGGCATTTCCACCTGGGTCCCCAGCCTCAGCTCTCCGCCGACTTCACCCTGCCTCACGCAGTGCAGCCCCAGCCGGGGCTGACCCCTCACATGGCCCCTGCACACCAGCACAGTGGCCCCCTGCACCAGCCCCTGGCCCCAGTGCCACCCCTGCCCTTCCAGGACGTCGCTGGACCCTCCTTCCTACCTCAGGCGCTACACCAGCAATACCTCCTCCAGCAGCAGCTCCTCGAGGCACAGCACCGCCGGCTCATGCCCCATCCCAGGTAAGGGAGTCTTGCTCTTCCTGAGGGGTGCTGAGGAGCTACAGCAGCCTCCTCTCTTCACCTGCAAAACCCCAGCAGTGCTGGTGGTGTTGGGTTTTCTCCACGAGTTCGTCTGTGCACTCTGGAAAATTCATCCACCGGAAGGGTGGCTGCGGGACAAGCTGCACCTGAAGGGGCACCTTTCCCCTGGGGATTCCCTACTGTGCTCATATACTGTGTACCTTTCCCATGGGCATCCATACAGTGCTCATCTAGTGTGTCCCAAGGTCACCTGGTCATTGTCACTCGCAGGAGAATCGTGATGGTGTTGCGGTGAATCCGTCCTGCGTGGCAGAGAGAGGGGGTAGACTGTGAGGGTGAGCTACACCCTTGTAGCTGCTGTTTCAAAGCAGTGCAAGAGATTGTATCTACCTGTCTCATTTTTACACATGAAGATCTTGCTCTCCTAGGTCTAGGTAGGCTTTCCATCTCTATGAGGGAACGATGCCACTGACCTGCAGCACATTCTGTCAGTGAAAGCATCCTGAATTCAGACTGGGTTGACAAATGCAGAGAGACCCACTGTAACTCAGCAGAGGTGGAAATGGATGCCTGGCCTTGTCTTGACTGTGTTTTTTGAGAGAGGAGTGCTTGTTTTGTAAACACATGGAAGCTATTTGTGGGTTGTATCCATGGATCAAGAATCAGAGGATTAATCTTTGCAATAGTGCTTCATTTGGAAAGAATGCTACAGATAGAAAACTCTTTCTTTCCATACCCTTTCTGGTTTAAAATTGTGTGTTCTTCTCATCACTGTTTTGTTTTGCATAGGCTGCATTTTAGGTGGTTTTAATGATTAGATAATAATTGGGTGGCGGGTATGTTCAAGGCTGAGGCACCGATGATACAAGTGTTTATCTCTTAGTCATAAGCTGAATTCAAATAAAAGCACAGAACACAATTCCACGCATTTGGTAGATGCTGTCAGTATTATATTTGTAAGTGGGCTGTGAAAAAAGGCAGAAACCTTTTGGCCAGGCCAAGAGCTTGTCTCTGAAAGCACAGCAGCAGAGGAGGAGGGTGTCAGAACCCTTGCAGGTGTGGGGCAGGAGGTCACAGTAATGGCAGTGTGGGTTGTGCCTTTGAAGTGAGGTCTCTGAACTGTGGCTGCATGAAAAGTTATTTAGCTTGCAGTTCCCTGCTCCATTTGCTCTGGTGTTTTTCTGAAGATTTGCTTTGTGATGGCTCCTCTGGTAAGTGGGGACTCAGCAGGGAGTGAAGGTGATGAGTCTGTCTGTAATGTAAATCCTGGTTGTGCATCCACCTTGTCTCTTGCCAACTGTGGACATTGATCAGGCAGCACATCCTCTTCCCCTGAGCGCTTCAACTAAACAATAACAACAAGACTCAAATCCCTAGGAAAACTCTGTTGTATTTTCTACCACTTTCTTTTCCCTGCCTGCAATGGCAGCAGAGCTGAGGGAGAAGGAGCTGGATCCCAGCCTGGCCTGTCCATCAGCCAGAGGAATGTTGGCAAAGGCCAGCGAGAGTAAATTCTGCTTTCAGTCACTCCTGAGTAATCCAGTTATGAATGAGGTTCCCCAGGAGTTTATGGACTGCATGGGGAGACGAGACAACCTGCAGCTTCTTTATGATGATGGATCACGGCTGAAGCAGGGACACGTTTTATCTTGTGTGTTGTTTATGGGGCTGACTGTGGAGAGAAAGAAAATAGTGCAAACAGCATGAAGCTGCTGAGGAAGGTGTTTGATTTCCTCTTTTTCTCTCCATGCTGCCACCTAATAGCATCTCCTGTAAACTGAGCACATGTGGGGTGGCAAAGGGCTTGAGAGTCGATGTCTGTGGCGACTACGAGGGAATGATGTAGCCCTGGGTCCCTCTTCCCAACCGCTTATCCCTGACACTGCCTGGACTTTTTTCTCTTGGATTCACACTGGGGTTTTCCCATGGCTTATTGACATGAGGTTGGAGCAGGAGCTGCACGTCCCAGTGCCACCTGTGCCTGACTCTGCTCTGCTGTTCCCTCTGCTGCAGGCGGGCTCAAGAGCGCATGTCTGTCCAGCCTCACCGCCTACACCCCAGCTTCGACTTCAGCCACCAACTGCAGACTCCACAACCCATGGGGCCCCAGCCCAGGTATTTAGCAGAAGGCACGGACTGGTAAGTGATCCACCCTTCACTGCTGTGTTGAGTGAGGTGTTGAAAAAGTCCCAGGAAGGCTGTGAGGGTTTGGGGAATGTCATCAGGGATCAACGCTTTCACGGAAGCCAAAGGGGCCGCTCAACAGTTACAGTGTGGGGAATGTGCAGTGGGGAAACACACCTCTGAGAGGGCCATGAATGTGTGCTAAAGCCTCCAGGCATATCTATAGAATCATAGAATCAACTGGGATGGTAAAACCCTCTAAGATCATTGAGTCCAACGTTGCCAAGCTGAGCAGTAATCCATGTCCCCAGGTGCCACATCTACATGGCTTCTAAATCCCTACAGGGATGGGGACCCCAGCACTACCCTGGGCAGGCTGAATTTGATGGCTCTTTGGGTGAAGGAATTGCTCCTAATATCCAGCCAAAACATTTCCTGGCACAACTTGAGATCATTTCCTCTTGTCCTCTCCCTTGCTCCCTGGGAGCAGAGCCTGAACTCCCACTTTGCTCCCCTCTCCTGTCAGGGAGCTGCAGAGACAGAAGGTCCCCACTGAGCCTCCTTTTCTCCAGGCTGAGACCTCCCATCTCCCTCAGCCACTCCTGGTGCTCCAGCCCCTTCCCCAGCTCCATTCCCTTCCCTGAACATGCTCCACTGTTACTGCTTATAACTCTTCACCTACAGATGTAGAGTGCAGCCAAGCTAAGTCTTCCCCAGTGGCTCTTCCTGCTGCAGGGCACTGACAGGGTCTTTTTTCTATAGACCACTCACTCTGCCTTCTTCTAGACCTTCTGCTGTCCTTCAGGCACCCAAAAAACAGTGGCCATAACTACTTCAGTGGTCTCAATTAGGGACCACCACGCTGCTCTGCCATGCAGGGTGGTATGAATCAAGATGTGTTAATCATTCTGCCACTGTAGTGTTTAATACCCCGGCAAAGCTTTGCAGGAAATTGATCATTTCATTTTCAGAGCAGGTTTTGAGCTCTTGAACATTTCATAAGGTATGGTGCCCTACTTGATAGAATAAGAAAATAAAAACATACTTCTGAGTAGCTGCCTGTAAACTGAGCAAAGTCCGTTCTGTGCACCGAATGGAAAAAATAGCATGTGAACTTGTAATTAGAGACAATCACAATGTATAAGTGCAAGAGGACAAAAATAAAACGGGATAGGAAATCTTAATGATGGCATTTCCTAACATCTGAATGCTTCACTCCACAAATTAATAGCCCTTTTAACACAGGGTGGGTTTTCTTCCCCCTTCAGGGTAATAATAGACAGCCTAAAATATGGCCATGTCCTTCTGCCATTTTCTTCTCAGGTGTTCCCATTACTGGCATCCCCGTGGGCTGAATGTGGTCAGGATGACATGGTTCTGATCAGTTTGCAAAGCAGCTCATGTACCATCTGGATAGAGCCATTCTTTCTGCCTCTCTTTCAGCGCAGAGTGTTTAATTATAATCATTAGAAGGGTCTGATAAAGCTTCACTTGGTGTTCCCTCCTCCTCCCTCCTTTTCCGTGCTGTGTTGCTCCATAACCTTATAAAACCTAAGGAGTGGGGATGACAGAAATCATACACTGTGTGTATATGTTTGGGTGACTCATTTTCCCTTGGGGCACACGTACAGTTTTTGCCCAGTGACAGATATATAAAAACTTCCCTCTGATGTGTTACCCCTGGATGAGCAGCAGCAGCATTTTCTCAGCAGCTGGCGGTGGGCACTGCCATGGGAAGTGGGGATGGAAGGGGGATCTGAAGTGGATCAGTCATCCCAGAGAGCCCAACCTCAATTAAAATCTCCCGGTGAAGAATAAATAAACTACCATTTGGTCCCATAAATCATCTCCTGCACACGCACGTAGTGACGACCATCCAGCCTGTTATCTGGAGCCTTATCCAACACTTTTGGTTGCTGGCAGCCCGCGTGCCATAAGCACCACAGCTCTTGAACCTCTCATCTGAGCATCAAGATGCTGTACAGTCATCCCCTGTAGCACAGGCTAGAAAGCAATAGTTATTTCTGATTTTCTTCGGCTGGTCCACTCTGCTTAGCCACCCCCAAACCCTGGGAAAACACAGTACCATGCAGTATTCTGCTTTGGGCCCACCTGCAGACCCACACCATCACTTCAGGAACCTCAACATCTGATTTTAAGTCTCTAGGTGCACAAACAGTTCAGCAGTACTATTGTTGCAACTGCTTGTTGCGAGTTAATAATGGCCACTCACCTTTGAGAGATCTCTTCAGCCCTTGATCTCAAAGCACTCCATGGAATACCACATCTGTTTTGTAGAGAGCGAACACGGGGAGGCAGAGAGGAAGCGGTCAAGTTCATGCATCAGGAAAGTGACAGGGCTAGGAATGGAACCAAAGCCTCCTGATTTCCAGTTTATCTTTCTATCCACCTGGGACCACTCTTAAACAATTGGATGAATACCCAAAACTGTGACACGGGAGCTGGGAACTGTGCAGTGCTGTGAATCCTCACAACTGGTGGTGTTCTGCCAGTTGCCTGCTGCGTTTTACCCCCTGCCAGGTTTTGTCTCTCTAGCACAGGGCCAGCAAAGATAGTCCCTCTCCTGGCCTCCAATTAGAATCACAGAACCACAGAATGTTCTGAGCTGGAAGGGACCCACAAGGATCATCAAGTCCACCTTGGTGCAGGGTGCCTTACCGCGGGATTCTAGAGCCCTGGCACTGCTGCCTGGTGCACAGGCTGTTATGGATGAAGGATTTCCACATTTACTGTCCCTTTATGTCCTGTGCCTTCTTTGAAGCAGTTTCACAGCTGCTGGAGGACACGTCTGGGTGGCTCCTAACAAGCCGTGGTACGCGCTGCTGCCGCCCTCCACGCAGGGGAGGAGAAGTTCGAGGCTGAGACGGGGAAGCCACCCCTGTTGCTCTAATTAGCTCTGCTCTGGCAAATGTGAAGACAATGGTTATTAGAGCGCCGGATTTTGTAATTATGATAAAGCGAGTGATGTTCAAAGCGCTCGTTTTGCTGAGAGGCTCTTTGGCTGGAGAGAACAGGGATCAGCTAATTGGATTATAGATGGAGATGCTGCGTTGGGTCTCCTCCCATCCCCTCCACACGCTGTGGCAATGGGGCTGCAGTTTATCTCTCTGTGATGGATTGGGCAGAGCTGTGAGGTTGGATGGGATCTTGGTCATGCCAGGTCCTGGGATTGACCTGGGCTATTTTTCTGGATGAAAGTGCCCAGACTCACCAAGTTGAGCTCCACCTCTGCTGGCCTGGGCCAGGCTGCCTGCAGGCCAGTGGGGCCATCAGGGGTGTCCTACTCCATTGCTGTTGGCCTGCTAATTGTGTGACACACTTTCCTACAGCAGTCTCATCCAGACATTTCTTAAAACCTTTATATTTTCTGCACAAATTGCAGTCCTGTAGTTCACAGAATTGTAGAATCACAGAATGGTCTGGGTTGGAAGGGACTTCAAAGATCACCTAGTTCCACCCCCAGGCCCTGGGCAGGGACACCTTGTACTAGATCAATTGCTCCAAGCCCTGTCCAGCTTTGAACACTGCCAGGGATGGGACAGCCACAGCTTCTCTGGGCAACCTGTGCCAGGGCCTCACCACCCTCACATCTCACACCCTCACTGCCCTGAGTCTGGATTGAGTTGAGGTGCAGGTCTCCTTTGACTCCCCAAGTCCTACCACAGTCTGGGCTGGGAGATCTCCAAGGAGAGCACAGGCACATCAAAAAGCTCCCAGGCAGCACCTAGCTATCTCCTAACAACCACCCAGAATGGTTCGTTGGTGTCTCCCTTGAGTAATTACCTATATTCCTGCAAAATATTCAAGGCACATCCTAATAGTGGCAGCACGGGCAGGACCTGGTCTGACCAGGTTGAGTTACTGAGCCTGGGCATCATTTTGAGCCACCAAAATGCTCTTGCTATGAAATTAGCAGGGCTGCATCTGCTCAGCCCTTGACCCTGACCAACACAAACGCTGACTGGCACAAAACCAACCCCTCACTCCTCCGTGCTGGCCTGGTGGGTGATTGCCCAAATTAGAGAAAAATCCCTTCCCAGGGAGGCTGAGGAACCCCACAGCAGCCCAGGGGGCACCGGGGAGGTTGCCCTGTGAGCATGGTCTGTAGTCCATGAACAAATCCACGGCGTTCAAAGCCGTATTTCCATCCTCATGCCCACAGGGACCTCAGTGTCGACGCGGGACTGACTCACGCCCAGTTCCAGGTCCGGCCCGTCCCTCAGCCATATCAGCATTACTTGGCCACGCCTCGGATGCACCACTTCCCCAGAAGCACATCCTCAACGCAGATGGTAAGTGAAATGCTCTTACTGAGAAATGTTTTATGCATTGTCTGCCAGAAGGCAGTCAAAATAAAGGCTGCTATCTTTCTATCACCTGTCTTCTGCGAATCCCACTTATCTCCGGCCGTGGGAGGGAGTGTCTGAAAGGATAATGTTGCATCACTGCGCTGGGTTAGAGAAAGAAAAGGAAAAGCTCAGATGTTCTGGAAGGATTCTGTCCATCGTGTGCAGAGCCAGGGCTCACAAGCTGGCCTGCAAAACCCAGGCAGGATGTAAGAGACTCAGCAGTTATTATTGATAATATTATTAATACTGGAACAAACTGTGGGCTCCCAGAACTTTTTTTTTTTTTTATGTAGAAGGATGGGCAGTGGGTGACTCCTTTCCCTGGGCTCAGCCCTGAAGATCATCCCTCACCCTGTTGTTGGTCTCTACATCAGCTTTGATGCCACCTGCAAAGGTTTTGCATGGCCACCTGCACAGGTGGGGGTGGGTTTGCTGAGCAAATGGGCTGACTGGGGTCATTTGCTACCCACTCTCCTAGCAGGGTGCTGTGTTTGGAGCTGAGCCATGCCAAGCACTGCTAATCCTTTAAGCATCCTCAGGAAACCCAAGAGGGTGTATTTTCCCCATGCACTGTAGTCAGACCCTCTCACCTGTGTACTACAGTAAGTCTTAAAAGAAAAAAAAACCATCAAAGCTTGGATGAAGAGAAATGCATCCATTTAAATAAAATAAAATTTCTTTTAAAGCTAATCCATGTTGAGAGTTTGGAACTGCAACATTATGGATGCTACAGGACCTATTATAACAGTTTATTCAAAGAAATGCATGTCATTAGATAATTCATAGGAGATCTATTTAATAAAACCTAATTTTTTGGTTATTAAAAGGCTTCTGTCAGTGAAGGTGTCAATCTGCTCTTTCAGTTTGTATTTTTAAAGCACTAGATTTACATCAGGGCACACGAGGGTTTTCTGTGGGTAAGTACAGGTAGATTTATCTCTCTCCCTCACTCCTTGCAGGTTGTTCATGAAATCAGAAATTACCCTTACCCTCAGCTTCAGTTGCTTGCTCTTCAGGGACTGAACCCAAGCAGGCACACATCTGCTGTGCGGGAGAGCTACGAAGTAAGTATATCCTGGGGACTGGAATTATTAATTTTTGAAGTGCTGGGAATCTATGCAAGCTCTGGTATAAACTTGTAACACTGTTTTGTGGCATGGAAATTGCATTGAGTCATTCAGCAATTTTAATAATGACTGGGAGGCAAAGGGGTTGAGTGGGTTTGGTAAAAGATAGTTTACTCCAAAGTGCCTGGGTCTGGCTTGAGTTGACTCTGTCTCCTTTCATGTCTGTAAACAAAGTGCTCCAGTTCTAAGGGGTTTTGTTTCCCTAGCTTGTCAGATGGAGCTCAGATTGCACCCTAATTTGTGAAATACTGGATATCCAGCTCTGTGCCTCGAGCCCTTAGTTATTAACCCAAAGTGCCAGGGCTCAGATTCATCATGAAAGCATGACTGGTGTGGGTTTGACGGGCATTTCCACCGAGGAAGGGGCAGGAGGGAGCCTTGGTCACCAGCGGGTAGGGTTGTGTGGTGGGACCTTGTGCCTCGGGAGCAATGAGGATGGCATTTCCTGATGTTCCTGTGCCGCAGGAGCTGCTGCAGCTGGAGGACAGGCTGGGCAGTGTGAGCCGGGGCGCCGTCCAGAACACCATTGAGAGATTCACCTTCCCCCACAAGTACAAGAAGGTGAGTGCCCCGAAACCACGGCACGGCCGCCAGCCCCTCCCAGCTGGCCGAGGGCTGCGGGCGTGAAGGAGCGGACAGAAGGAAGGACTTTGGTGGGTCACAATCCTCAGGGTTGGAGAGCTGGAACCACCCCCCAAAACACCCCCCAGAGCAGGGGAGGAATGTAGAACCCAGAAGCGGTGCTTTGACGTCTTGCGGGGGCTCCCGGGGCCGAAGCGGTGGCGTAGCTCAGCTGGCTGTTTCTCACTTCTAGGCTAGGAAGCTGCGGGCCAAATTTTCAAAGGGGTCTCAGCCTTCTCCCACCCAGCGGGTGCAATTCCCCCCCTGTCCGCACCTGGTAAGAAAGTGCACACCTCCAAGGGGGCTTGGTGCATGCAAACCCACCCTGTTCTGCATGCAAGCGGCCCCGACGTGAGTGAGGGCGGCTGCTCCGTGGCGTGGGGGACCTTGTGTTCCCCTCCCTCTGCAAGGGGTGTCTCCTCTGTCAGAGCTGATCTCTTCTTCCCTGAAAGGAAAATGGGTGGCACATCTTCCGGGTTGTGCTGAGTAGAGGATGGGAAAAATGCCTGTTTGGGTAGCAGTTTAGTGTGCTGGTCGTCCCCCGGCTGGGCGGTAACGTGTAGGGATGTTGCGCTGCCCAGGGGGGACGTGAGATAACTCCTCCTGCACTCACCTCTGACTGCATCTCCCGTGGATCCAGAAAAAATGGTATTAATAGGAGAACAGAGAAAAGGGGAGTGCTGGCAGGCTAAGCATTGCCCTGTGGCGCAGCACAGGGCTGGGCTGGTGGCCAGGCTGGCATGGGGCACAGTGGTTGCCCTTCCTGGCAGTGGTGGCCCCACATGTTTTGGGGTCTCTGGGAGAAGGTTCCAGCAAAGGAGACCACGGGGCCATCCCCACTGCAAGGAAGTGGCAGGAGGCTGTATTAGGGCAGCAGAGGACAGGCTGCTCCTTGGGGCACTAGCACCAGCCACTGGCCCCAAGAGGAGACATGCCAGCCAGCAGCATGTTGGTGGCACCCTCATCTCACTGGCTGTTTTGGCTTGGCTGGCTTCCCCAGGCTGGAGGATCTGGCTGATAGAAAAACCTCTTATTATTTACCTTCCTGCAACTGTCCAGGCTTGGGACACCATTAAAAAGCCAAGGCTTAACCAAATGATGTCTTTAACCTTGCTGCAGAGAAGACCACAGGAAGGCAAAGCTGAGCAAGACGACGGAGAGGAGTCAGACACCGATGAGAAATGCACAATCTGTCTGTCCATGCTTGAAGACGGAGAAGACGTCAGGTATGATCCTCCCATCTGCTCTTCTGCCTCTCCATGCCATCTGAGTTGTGCCTATTTGGATCAATGCCACTGTGCCCTTGTGGGATTGTCCCTGTTCTTGGTCCGGACAAACCCACTTGGGTTGTTTCAGAGGCTGGAAAACCAAACGCTGCTTAGATGGGCACCGGTGTGGGCTGTAAGTAGGAGGAGCTCTGCAACAGCAGGAGGGACAAGTTTTTATAGTGTCTCCTGGGTTTGGATCACCTGCTTCAAGGCTGTGCCAACAGGCCAGGTGGCAAACTGTTAAACAGGGATGTGTCCCAGGTCTCATGCAGCCATCTGGAGCTTGCAGTCATCAACATCTGAGCTTGACAGATGACCAAAGCATGATAAAAGGCGGTGTGAGTATGAAGTCCAGGAGATTCGGGCTTGTGTCCAGGACAGAGATGCTTTATTGTAGAATAAGTAAGATTACTCTGCCCACGTGGTCACAAGGAACCTTCCTGAGCCAACAGCAGAATCCCAGTTATGCATAATAGACATCCCAGCCTCTTGTCTTGGTCAAATCTCTGACTGTGACAGAGAGTGGGGACAAGAAATTGCAAGGGACTAAACTACCGTGGCTGAAGGAACTGCAGGTGACAGGTGCCTGGTCCTGTTTCTCACCCTTTAATTGCCTTAAACACTCAAGGAAAGCTCTGATCCTCTTGCTGTGGGTTCTGTATCACAAGGGCAGATGATGGCAAAGGTGATGTAGGTAAAAAGCACCCACATTCCCTGGGGGCACACCGGACACCAGGCAGGACCAGTGGGGACCCACCTAACAGCCAGTGACTCGCAGTGATGGAGAACCAAGAGGCTTTGGAGTATAACCTCATTCCTGAAAGATTAAAAAGCAGCAGCCAGGGCCACTAATAGCTGGAGCAACTCAATTCAGGGTGGTGTGGAGGTTTCTAATAGGCCAAGAAGGACAGCATCTCCACCTTACTTCCCTATGTGAGCTGGCGTGGCCGGGAGAGGCTGCAGGACCTCGGCAACAATGTTTGTCACCTCTCCAGTGCTTTCCCACACGTTTTGCTTTTCTTCTCAGCCCCTTGGGCCTCCTCCATCCTGACAGGGTGGTATTTTTCTGTCCCTGCAGGCGGTTGCCCTGTATGCATCTCTTCCACCAAGTGTGCGTGGACCAGTGGCTGGCCACCAGCAAGAAGTGCCCGATCTGCAGGGTGGACATTGAAACACAGCTCGGCTCGGACAGCTGAAAGGACTGGCTGGACACACCATTTTCCTTACCAGGTCGTATGGCCATAAACCCTTGCAGCAAAATTTTTTGCCTTCTGAGCCATTTGATTGAGAGGGGAAGTCTGCAGGCACGTTAGTGAGGAGGAGGAGGAGGTGGTGGTACAATATCTAGCAGTAGGAGATATTGCACATACGCAGGATACAGGCCCAGTGAAAGGGAGCTGGCATTCCCGGAGCTCAGAGACCCCGTGCTGCAGAAGATTTAGTGTTGAACATGAAGGAACTAGTTGCGGTAGCCTGGCCTGTCAATCCTGCACTTCATGGGGATTGTATATATACCTCTCGAATATGTAGAAACATGTTAGGGGTCCTTTAGCTATTTCTATGGATGGCAGCTGGAGCATGTTAGCTTAAGAAATGTTGTGTTTGATGCCCTACTCATCTTGTGGTGGACATGTTGCTGTTACCTATTTTGCACCAAATATTTTTTCATAGATTCCTTATTTTGGTGCCTGATTAATACATTGCAGAGGGAGAGAATAAAGAGGTCAAACTTTCCCACCCTTGGGGTGGGGGAAGAGGAGAAAAAAGCAAAATCCTGTTTACAGTCAGAAGGGTTTGCGCTCTTTGCCTCAGCCGCGTGTGCTTCTTTCCCTTGCATTTACAGTGTGTTGCAAATTTAGAGAAGCTTAAAAAAAATAAAAATTGGGGATAAAACGAGCGAAGCAATAGGGAGAAGCTTCGTTCCTGCTTGTCTGCTGGTGCTGGACACTTTCTGTAGGGGCATAATATTGGACTAGATGCTGTTTCTTTGCTTTCTGTATCTTTAACAAAGTAGCTTTTCATATCAAAATCCAAGGAAGATCTGTCTATTTGATTGCCATTGTCTGTGATGCTTTCTCCTGTGAGCTGTGTGACTGGTTGGCTTCACCACCAGTGCTCCAAAATGATGGTTACTGGAGTGGGTGCCTACAGCTGTGCTTCGGGGTATAATAACACCAGAGAGGTGCAAAACGTCGACTCTTCTCCCGTGCAAAAGCATCTCTGATAACAGGACAGAAGAAAACTCGATGCTCAGAAGGCAGTGCTGAGGCCACGAGCACTTGGGCGTGGGAGGGGGAGGGAGGGAGGCTGGAAGTGGGGTTGCTGCTTTTTTGGAGGTTTTGCTGCTGGGTTGTGACCTGCCTCAAAGAACGCGTACCTGCACCCATGTGAGCTTGTGTACATGTTTCAGGCCGTATCCACACGGAGTAATCAGTGGCTGTTAAAGCACAGCTTAATCACATTAACACTCAAAACAGAATTAAGAGGTAATACCCGAAAGAGTGAGCTGTTGTGATCCACGCTCCCCCTGAAAAAAAAACCACCTCAGCACGCCAACCACAGGGACCAAGTGGAAAACCCCTCCGGAAAAAAAAAAAAACGACATTCACAACCAAAACATTCCTTTTCTTTCCTTTTTTTTTTTTTTTTTTTTTTTTTTTTTTTAAATTTCGTACTAGGGGAGTGAAAGAGCTGCAGAGGAGCAGCAGGGGAATTAGTCAGGAACATTATGTATTGAAAATTCTGATGTGGTGGGAATGATTTCTGGCTCCCCTGAGCATCCGTTTTGCTGGAGCCAAGTGATGCTCTCCAAGCAGAATCAATCATGAACTGCTATCTGAGAAATCAGAAGATTCCCAAGAGCTGTAATTGGAAAACACCAACCTCAGAGGCACCACAGAGAGATTTTTTTTTTTTTTCTTTTTCCCAAGGGAAGAAGGGAGAGAAAGGGGAAATCCCCATGGACGTGAAGGTGCAAGAGCTTCTTTCTTCGTGTGTCCATGTAGGTAGGAGGGAGGGGAGTGGAACACTTGATGGGATATAGGGAAAACATAAGGAAAAAATTCTCGGCTGTGATGAGAAACCAACACAGGCTGCCCAGAGAAGCTGTGGCTGCCCCATCCCTGGAAACGTTCAAGGTCATGCCGGACAGTGCTCTGAGCACCCTGGAAGGTGTCCCTGCCCACATCTGGGAGGTGGAACTAGATGACCTTTTCAGGTTCCTTCCAACCCAAACTATTCCATGATTTTATGATGTATTTGACGCCCAGCACAAGCAACAGCTTCCTGGGGGATGTGGTGGTCCCAGCCTTGATGTCCATTGGTCAAGGAGTGGTCCATCCTTGGGGCTGGCTCCAGCAGCAGCAGATTGAAGCAGCATTATAAATAATACTAATATTACTATTTTATACAAGGCTTTGCTGGTAAAATACACTGTAAGGAGGTCTGGTCTGTCCAGGCATGAGCTGGGGGTGAAACTGGAGAGGAACAGAGTGACAGGAACCCCGACTGGGTGGGGAGGGCATGAGGGGCGCTCCTGAACAGCGTGTTTTCTTAAAGCCTGTGGGAAAGTGTTACTATTTGCCTAATAAACAAGCACAGTTTTTAAAAAAAAAAGATTAATCAAACTAAAAAAAAGAAAAAAAAAAAACACAACACAACAAAGAACCAAACCCTTTGGTGAAGAAAAGCACCAAACTCCCATGGTCTAGTGTGAGTGACTGATCCCAAGGTGTGTGCGAATTTACAGCATCTGGAGTTGTATTGGTGTGTCAGGTTCCTTTGCATTTAAATAATTTGTACGAGTAAGTTGCGATAATAGGGTGAGTTAAAAAAAAAAACCAACAAAATGAAACAACAACAACAACAACAAAATCTCTAGAAACAAAACATCGATAGTTTACAGGGTTTTGTGAGTTTAAATGCCTTATATTTAACAATCATAATTTATGACTAACTTGTAGATATTGTGGGTTCTTATTTAATTATTTTTATAGTTGTTTTTTTGCATTTTTAATTATAATTTATTTATTTAGAAATTACTACTAATTTTTTTTATTACTCCTATTACCTCATTTTTGCATTGTTTCTGGGAATGGAATGCTTTGCATGCATCGGTACTTAAAAAAAAATAAACAGGGGATGTGGGGGTAATGCTTATCTTGTCAAAAAGAAAAAAAAAAAAAAAAAGAGAAAAAAATCAGGGTGTGTGATTACAAACTGTATTACTGTGGTGCTGTTACCTTGGATACATTCCATAAAAATGCAAACATTTGATTCTGTATGCTGTGACATAGTGGAAAACTGCAATATAGTGACTGTGTTTAGCACATATATATGAATATTATTTGCACTCATAATCAAACTCCGGTGATCCTTTCGCTTGCGTCCTCGTGCATTGAAGGCGGTTAACGGCGCTCTGCCAGACCGAGACATTTTTTTGGTTGGTTCCCAGCCCCCGCCCTGTCCCCGCCGCCGCTGGCAATGCTGCTGCTCTGTGCTGCATGCGTGACCCTGCAATGACACCCAGCAGGCCCCCACTGCGAGGCTGTGCTTTGGGGCGATGCATTGCACCCCGTAGTGCGAGACTCTGCACATTTGCTTCAAAGGCCAAGGAAGGAGGACCCGGTATGGTGGCGGCTTTGCCCAGGTTTTGGTGGCTATTGGTGCTCGGTTTGGCTCTCTTTGCCCTCTGTGTGTGCACCCAGCTGGGGTGAAGGAGGCAAGAGGGTGAGCCTGGGCTTGCAGGCAGCAAAACTGAGGAACTCATTGCAGTTTTTTAGGGGGTTGATGCCTGTGCTCAGAGGCTGGTAAGGCACTGGCACAGGTTTCCCAGAGAAGTTATGGATGGCCCATCCCTGGAAGTTTCAAGGCCAGGTTGGACGGGGCTCAGAGCAACCTGGGCTGGTGGAAGGTGTCCCTGCCCATGGCAGGGGGCTGGAACTAGGTGAGCTTTAAGGTTCCTTTCAGACCAAACCATTCTGGGATTCTGTGATGCCATGCCTAGCTGGGAGGGGGTGGGCTGGAGACAGGGTTGATCTGGCATCCCTTTGCAATGCCTGTAATGAGCATTTGCTACAACCCAGCTCTGAGGTGTGCATGGAGCAGAGGCCCCTAATTGATTCCTTTGGTCAGTTGTTTTCCTCCTTTCTGTAAAGAGGGAAACCTCCATTTCGAGCTTTTTAGTCCACTGTAGAGCTGGAACCTGCACCAGAGAAGGGAGCCAGCCCCAAACTGACATGGCCAAGCATCCCCGTCCCCATCCTGCCATGGCCACGCTGCTCTCACAGTGCTCTGCCCTTTCCCAAGGGCTCATGAATATCAAGTGTTCCAGCTCTGCCAGAAGGTGAGAGTACCTTTGACAACGTTTTAAGCTTTAAGCCATAACCACGCCTCGTCAGTGTGTCAGCCATGTATGGACAGAAGTGAGGTTTTGATGCATGTGCTCAGCCAGTAGCCACACCTCCCCACCCCAAAAGGCTTTGGATGCAATTCTGTTTTGGGTTAGAAAGGCACAAAATCACTGTACCTTATTTTTTTTCTCTCTGTCCCTTCAGGGTGCTGCTCTGCTTTGTTGACTTTGCCTTACCCCAGGTTTTAAACCTGTGTTCTTTACCTTGCTGCTCTGTAACACTCCTCCCCTGTAGCCTGGAGCTGTGATTTTGAGCTGTTTGGGGACAGGGGGGTTGGTTGTTGTACCCCCCCAACGTCACTGTAAAAGGGATAAGTAAAACAAGGAGCAAACAAAACCCCTCTCCTTTAATGGCCTGGGCAGGTGAAAGGATCACCCACATTTTTGTATTCCTACTGCTGTTCTGTTGTGCTGTGCAACATTTTGCTACATAGACTATTTTATAGAAGAAAGCTAGAAAAATATTTATTATTAATATTAAAGCAATAGTGCATTGAAGAAATGGAAAGACATTAGAAATTGTGTAAATGCTTAGATTCACTTTTGGTGGATTTTTTGTACTTTATTTATAACTAATAAAACAAACTGCATTGCTAACTATAAACCTGTGCCACGCAGAAGTCACCTGGCAGGGCTTGGTCTTTATTTACTGCTCGTATCTGGTTTCTTTGGGTAGGAGTAAATTTTCCTTTCACTGCTTAAGCCTTTGATGTGCAAAAGACCCACTGCTGGGGTATAAAATACTCTGCCCATCTGTTTTGCAGAGGCTGCAGGTGGTTGAGCTCCATGGCAGGGGTGAGGTGAGGCTCTCTGCACTGGGCACATCACCATGCGTGATGTCCTGTGGCACCAGTTTAGTGATCAGGTGCCAAAATCACTTCCCAGAATTTCTGAAAAAGGCCTATTAAAGAGAGATTTCTCCTTTAAAGGTGTCCCACGGTGCCTGTAGGATATCTCTAGCAAGTCCTGCAGAGGTACTGAAAGGTTCTCCATACTCCTGGTGGAGAAACACCTCCTTTTGTGTGGGTCTCCTGTTTAACAACTAAGGAAACTGTTTGGAAGAAAAAAAAATAATCCAAACTAATGCCAATACATGTGAGGGTATTCTTCAATCCTTTTGTTACCTGTTGGAGAATCCAATAAGTCATACACCCAGTTTTACATCCTGCATAGTTAATTTCATAGGTCCTCCTGTGCTTTTATTCTCTCCCACTACGAATGGTGCCAGTCTCTGCTCCTGCCCACTCTTGGTTCAGCTGTTCCTCCTGAAAAGCTGAAACCAGTCCCCAGTTTTGACTGTGTCATTAGACTAAATGAGCCTTGGAGACAGGCGGCTGCTGATCACAGAGATTTGGTTTCTGCAGCCGAAGGGAATTGCCTGCTCCTCCAGCACCCAGGAAAAGCTGCATAAGGGATGAAACCGTGTTCAGGCAACACATACCTCTAGTTACAGGAGGGTTTTAGAAATTTAGAAAATGGAAAACAGGTTAAAAATGACCTGCTGGTCCAGCTGGGGGGAATATCCCACTTTCTCACCGAGATCTTGCCGATGTCCTTCGGAAGGCCGGCGGCGCCGAGAGCGTTGCCGGAGGTGGCAATTGGTTTTGTTTCAAAACTGGAGCAGCAAACACGTCTCTAGGATCTGATAACAGCCCTGCTGAGCACAGCGAGCAGCCTCCAATGTCTGTGCTGGGGAGGCAGAGGGGCTGGGCCCATCAAGGTGTAACAGCACGGACCGAGATGCGACGTCTTCATTCACTGCGAGCATCTGCTCTCGCAGCAGCTGCCCAGGGTTGGGAAGCTTAGCCCTTATTTGTGTTTTGTAGTATCTAAATCTGCAGCTGGGTCACAGGTTGCAGCTCAGAGCTGTACAACTCCATTAATAAATATATTTATTCTTGGTTTGTGTTTGTTTTTTTTTTTCCTTCTTTTTTTTTTTTTTTTTTTAATCTCTTTTCAATTTTAAAATGGACCTCTACACAAAAGGATGGGGCAGGGAAGATTATAAGATATTCTCTAAGTACAGCATGTAAGGTACTTCACATCCCTCGGTCATTCTGTTTTCCTCAGTGTAAGGCTGGTGTAGGTATATGATGCTATAAAAAAAACTTTGCAACATAGAGTTTTGAAAATAGTTCTCTGTGTCCTGCAGCAAGAGGCACCCAATCCTTCAGCATGCAACACTGCAAAGGGCTCTTTGTTTATACTCGTTTTCAGTGGCAGCACCCAAAAGCTTAGTAAACATAAATTTAGTAGACATAGCACTTCATCAGGCTCCCAAAATGATGAAGGACACAGAGACAGTGGGATGGCCTGGTTTTGAAGACTCACTCTGATTGTCACCATCCTTGTTCCTTGCTCCTGCTTCCCATCTACATTGATGTTTTTTGGATAAAGCTTTGCATTAAAGCCCTACAAATTAGGAAATAAAGAAGAAAAAGGTAGAGGTTGGAGGTGGGAGCAGGAGCTGTGCATTTGCCCAGCATATCAGCTTTGGGATCCTCTGCCTGAGCCCTGCAAGAGGCATAGGACTAGGAAAAATCTGGCTTTTCTCCTCCCTAGTTCTGCACTGGGCCAAGAATGTGTTGAATTTAGCAGCTTAATGCAAATCCAGCCCTTGGAAAAAACTCCACTCTTGCCTTATTACTTCTGTAGCATTAGTTGTTGTAGCAACAGAAGGATTCCCCAGAGCCAGGGCGGAGTTGAGCTTTGCACTAACAAGGGGCCTGTTTGAAGTCTTTAGAAGAAAAAAGTGGAGCTGTTTCACGCTTTGCCAAGGTTGTCTTCCTGGGAGGCAGTGGGGCTGCTGACCCCCCTGTCAGCACACTCTCCCTTGGCCCTTTTCAGGGCAGCTTTGCCTGGAGCTTTCGTGTTGGATGTGCCTGCTCAGGGATGGCAGGAGGTTCTGATGGCAAGCCAGGTGTCTGCAGTCCCATCTCCCCCACCTACACAGTGATCTGGTGACCCCAAAGATGTTCATTCCTGCTTCAGCAGGGTTTCAATCCACGGTCCTATCTCCTTCCTGTACGTGATTCCTCCCAGATGGGAGTGTGTCTTAAACGCAAGGTAATGATTTATCTTTCCTCTTGGCCCCACAAAGGGATGGTGTGTGGGTCAGAAGCTGCCTCACTGCTCCTGAGGGCTGGAAACATAGAATCATCACAGAATCACAGATTGGTTTGGGCTGGAAGGGACCTTAAAATCCGGTTCCAATCCCCTGCCATGGGCAGGGATACCTTCCACTGGAATAGTTTTCTCTGAGCCCCATCCAACCTGGCCTTGAACACTTCCATGGTAGCATGTATCAGTGCAGTGAATTTGCCCAGGGGATGGCAGGGATTAAACTGCAGCAGTGATGCTCTAAGACCAGCTTCCCCACAAGTCTGTGCAAAATGGGGACTGACTGGAGACAGCTGGAAATGCCAGGACTACAGCATTTTAATGGGACAAACTCCTATTTCACTGCAGCACACATCTGTCTAAAAATGGGCCAAACCTATGGACAGGAAGGGTTTTTTCATAGCCCTGGTTGGAGTGGGGTGGGAGGGAATGCAGAGAAATCAAAAGCCTGACCCCTACTTTGCTTCAAATACCCACTGGGGAACTGCAGTGACACTGCACAAGTGCAGCAAAACCAGATGGTTCATATCCCACTCCTGGGAAACCCCTGGTATCCATGGAGCCTGAGCCCCATCCCAGCAGGAACCCAGGGATGCAGTACACCTACTGACCCCAGCACTCAGTTCAGCCCTCCTGAGGTTTGTTCTGCCCCTCCTGTAAGCTCCCAGCCCCTTGCTCACAGCTTGGCAGCACCAGTCTGCAGTGAGGAGGGAGAACACAGCCAGTGAAGGCTGCTATTATTATTCCTCTCAGCAAGTAGTTGATCACTGATGAGGTTGATTACTGGGCTCATTTAAGCAACTTGCTCTGCTCCAAAACCATCAGTTACCATAAAGGTTTCTAAAATGAATTAGTCTGAGCTATTATTTGTGAGCTGGCACAGACAGCCATGAATAATCTCAAGTCTCTCCGGTGGTGCCTGCTGTGGAAAATAGAAATGCAGAACTTCCCTGGAAGGGCTTTGGTAGGATGCAGCAGCTTTCAAATACCCATGAGCAATCTACGGTGCCTGCAAGATGCCCCTTACTCCTGTCTCAGCATCACTGGCCTTTGCTGGGGCCTCCTTTGCCCATGAGCAGTCAGGGACAATCCTGCCTCATGGGCAAGCACAGCCAGGCCATGCCCCAGCAGAAGACCCAGGGACTGATGGGGTGGGTGGGCTTGGTGGGTTTAACCCCCTCGTGACACATTTGGTCCTATTCATACAAAGTGCTTGTTCAAAACCAGTTTTCGGAAGGGGGGACATCCTCTCAAGGGTGGGCCAGGAGCAAGGTCTTCTCATGGCAGCTCAGGCACCTCCCTTTCTCCTCCAAAGGATGTGCCCTGCTGCTTTGCTTCCTGGGGGGGAGAGAGGGCTCCAGAAGGAACGATTTATGAACAGCATTTTTTTGTTGGTACCTGTAGAGATGCAAGTACCTGGGAAGAGCTCATCAACAGGAGCACTAAACGTTGTTGCCTCCAGGAAATCCCTTCACCACAGAAAAAAGACTTGCTCCCTTATTAAAGGGGAAAAAAAAAAAAAAAAAAAGAAAATGAATGGCAGCTGCACTGAAATGGAGCTGGTATTCAGGCCATATAGGGGAAGGTTATCGTGAGTCAGCTTTGAATAGCGTTAGCACAGCTTCCTTGCTGTGGAATTGATTGTTTGGAAGGTCTTTAGCTCTGGTAGCTGTAACCATAGGTCTCAGCTCCGCAGACTGGTAGGAATTCAGACGGACAGCTGAGTCTGTCTTGGGGGAAGGAAGCCCATGGGTGGAAAACACCACTCAGATTTCCCTGCTTAAGACCTGGATGGGTGGATGCAGGTCCTCCCCACCCTCAGCTGTGTCTGCTGCTTCTGATGTGGTGCCTTCTGGAGGTGTGCATGTGTGTGTGGACGAGCAGAGTTTGGAGTTGCCAGTAACAAGGAAAAACCGGGATCTCCAAGCTCAAATTTCTTAAATAAATTGCCTCAACTCTCTCAGCCTCTTTACTTATCTAAAAAGTGGAGCTCGCCAGTGGTGTAGGTTCTCTCAGCTGTGTCAGGGCATAGCACTTGAAAGCAGAAATACCTGAGCTGGTAAAGGACAGTTTGTTTTGTGGCTCTCAATCATAAGTAAGCAACAAACGCATTTATTTAATTTGCATCTTTATATGCATTTTTAAAAAAGAAACAGTATTAATTTTACAAAATGTTAATCCAGGAAGCACATCTTGCCGCTAAAAACCCCTCAGTACAAAAGCCGATGTTTCAAAAAGTAAAATGCAATATAAAACAGTACAATGGGAAAAAAAAATACACGCACAAGAAGGGACCGAACCCCTCCTGCAGCCCTGCCCTCCTCCTCAGTACCTGGGAAAAAGCTCCCTGCAGATGAGCCCATCGCCCCGGTTTTCATCCAGCCACTTCCCGCAGGGGAATATGGTGGTCACGCCAGTGGCTGAGTTGGTGATCTCCACCCTCTCCACCAGCCAGCCTGGTGCCAGACCACTGTTGTCGTGCTCAATCCGGACCTTTTTCAGCTCCCCCATGTCCAGCGTTTCCAGGTAGAACCTGTTGGTTTTGCCCCTTTCGAAGAGGTTCCTGAACTTCTGCTTCAGCGCCCGCTTCCCCGAGTCCCCGTTGAGCCCGTAGATGGTGATGAACACGTTGGCGTCGGTCCCCGCGCCCTTCTCAAAGCCTGTGACCACGATGGTCTCGTACTTGACTGGCACCAGGCTCCGGGCTTTGCTGGCAAAGCTCTCGGTGACCTTGGCACACTCAAAGACTTTGTAGTCTCGCCTCTTGTATCGCAGAGGGATTTTCGAGTTGCACCTGAAAAAGTATCTGCCGGGGGGAAAAGTCGGTGGCATGTTAACGGTGTAGACGGCCACTTTACTGGGCAAATTTCATGGAGTCACAGGATTGTTTAAGGTGGAAAAGACCTCCAAGATCACTGAGTCCAACTGTTAACCCAGCACTGCCAGGGCCACCACTAACCCAAGTCCCCAAGCGCAACATCCACATGGCTTTTGAATCCCTACAGGCATGGGAACCCTAACACTGACCTGGGCAGACTGTGCCAGAGCTGAACAACCCTTTCTAAGAAGGAATTTTCCCCAATATCCAATCTAAACCTCTCCTGACACAACTTGAGGACGTTTCCACTCATCCTGTCCCTTATCCCCTGGGAGCAGAGCCCGACACCCCCCCGGCCCCCACGTCCTGTCAGGGAGTTGCAGAGCCAGAAGGTCCCCCCTGAGCCTCCTTTTCTCCAGGATGAGGCCCCCCAGCTCCCTCAGCTGCTCCTGCTGCTCCAGCCCCTTCCCCAGCTCCGTTCCCTTCCCTGCACACGCTCCAGCCCCTCAGGGTCTCTCCTGTCTGAGGGCCCAGAACTGCCCCAGCACTGGAGGTGCCTCAGCAGGGCCAGCACAGGGACGGGCACTGCCCTGGCCCTGCTGCCACACCCAGTTATGGACTGGGCATTCTAGTAAAATGCCCAACATTAAGGCTGTTTCAGGACTTTTCCACATGTGGAGCACGAGAATTTCTCTCTAGAAAGAGCCGTGACGGAACATTGCAACTGCAACTGGAAAACCTGGCATCTCCCTACACAGCTACAGACACCCTGCACATGGGAAGGGTTGGTGTGGGGCTCTTGCCACCTCTTCTGCCTGTGCAATGGCATGTCCAGTTACAGACCCATTGAGGCAGGATGAGCAGGGAAAAAAAAAACCCGAGAAAAAAAGGATAGAGGATGTTTAAATCTCCCCTTTCCTTTCTCGATCACCCATTTCATCTTTAGCAGGGAAAAAAAAAATAATCATGGAACACAGAAATGATAGGTACCAGATGCTGGAAGCCCTTGTCTCTGCAGTGCTGCCTCTAGTGATGTGCAGGGAGCACAGAGCACATCCATAAATTACCTCGTACCTGGCGCCCGGCCAGGGGCTGGAGCACTCTGCTTTTAATGATGTATTTCATTTCCAGCGATGCAGATCAGTTCCAAATGAGCTTTTCCCCCTTTCCCCACCCTCACCAAACTGCAGCAGGTCCTTGTGAATGGAGTGTAGCTGGATTGCCAGTGTGTGTGTGTGTAAAATAAACACCTGGAGGAAGGGTTACTGTGATTCCAGCTGTGCTGTGTTTCTTAAGCACTTCCAACACTTTTGGCATTTTCTGCGGCCAAAGTGAGGCACTTCTTTCTCTGGAAAGAGGCTTTGTGAATGAGAAATTCCAGGGGGAGCAGAATTTTGGGCTCAGGGACAGAAAAACTGCATGGGAGTGAGGTGGATATGTTGCCTGATGCTGCAGTTTTATTTCTTCAGCTATGTAATATCTCATGGTCTGGGGGTATAACAGTGCATGCCAATCTTCACAAGGGGCAAGAATTAAAAAGATGACCTTTCTAGACCTGCGATTTGCAAAGAAAATTTTAATACAGCCCTTTCACATACTAAGCTCCACCACTACAGGGCAAAATCCCAGCATAATTCAAAACTACTGGTGCAGCAATTTCATAACTCTTTTAATTTGGTTTTTGACTTGTCTGGGTGGATTTTTTTTTTTATTATTTTTTTATTTTTTTATTTTTTTATTTTTTTTTTTGGATATTGGGATGGGGAATACTTGAAGTGAGAGCTTGCTCTTGTCGAGCAATTTCTCCAGTTGACCCCTTGCACAGCAAACACTGTGAAGTGCTGCATCTGCAGAGCTGGAGCCCTGCTTCAGTGCAAGGACAGGCTGCAGGCTCTACCTGTACCTACTGGCTGCCCTCTTTAATTTAAAACAGCTTTAAAAAAAAAAAAAAATCTGTGCCTTTATGAGAATATCTTTGGCCCCTTCACAACACACTGCTTCAGCAGTTTCATCATGCTCCCAACGAGTTTAGTGCATGGATTTGATTGCGCAGCTGGACTTCGAGGGTTCCAGGTTTTCCCCCACCAGGAGAAAAGAACATGTTTTAGTATGCAATTGACTGAGTTTTCATTCAGCAAACATTATTAAGGCTCTTCAACTGTCTGATTAATTTGCTAGGAGAGACTCTTAGCTTTAAAAAGAAAAAACCCCAACACTTCAAGGGTTTCTTCTTAAACACTCAATTGTTTCAGCTGAAATGAACTCCTTGTAGTTAAACTCTTTAGCAGCAATGGAAATAACATAGAGAAGAGAAGAAATACACAATTAACAATGTGGATTTTTTTCACTGAAGTACAGTTTTTTTCTGCAAATGGATGATCTCCTCTGGTTCCTGCACATATCTGTGCTGTCTGCTCCCTGAGGTGTCAATGTTACCCCTTCAAAAGACAGGGCTCGGGCCAAAACATGTAGGACCTGACATGCTCAGGGCTCCTCAGGTATGTTCTAGATGCATGACTGTGACATTACCAGTCATGCCCAGCCTTTTTGAGCAGATCAGGAGGCTCGGGTTTTGTCTTACCCTCAACTTGTTTCTAGGAGCTCTTTTACAATACTGACTTAAAGACCAGTCCATGCAGAGCATCCTACAAAGCCCTTACATTTCAGTCAGTCTGGAGTATTCCCCACAAGCTGAGACATCAATTTGTCCTAGCTGTGAGATTCACCCAATACCCTCTCTAACAACTCCGAAATTGCACAGGTGAGACCGGCAGGGATGTTCTGTATCTGACACACCAAACAACATATCCTTAGCTTTCAGACTAAGGTGAGGCTTTCCTTTACTTCTTAAGCCTGAAATGCTTCAAGAGGACGCATGCAGAGCTGCTCAGCACCTCAGTGCCCTCCTGGAGCAGCTCCTTGCAAATGAGAAGGCACTTACTTGTTGCAAAGCTCCATCTCCGTCACGACAATCTCCTGGACGTGCCAGAAGACTTCAGCTTTTGCAGATGACTTCTTCCCATCTTTTGGGCAATGACCAACACAGATGGCTGCAATATCCCCAACGTTCTTTGAAGAAAACTGAAATGTGTCTGTTGCTCCCCTATAGGAAACAGGGAGTGGTTTCAGTATCCTGAAGGCTGTCAGTGACTTGTCTCATATGGACATTAAGTAATTTGCATACAGCTATAGGAGATAGAAGATAAGCCTTCATTTACAGTCATTTGATTTAACCCACAATCATTCAACACAAAGTATAATTTCCATATTTAAATTTAGTATTTTCTCTGATTAGGGGTGACACTTTAAATTGTTGCCACTAGGACTTCCCAGGATAAACTTGAGCTCTTCCACATACAAAATCAATTTGCCTCATTATAGATAAAGCTAAAGAATGACTAATTTCCCCTCCAGCACTTATTCATTCATTCTTGACAGATACTGTATCTGTTACACATCTACCCACCATAGCTGTTTTAAATTTGCTAGTTCAGCCACCCTTCCTGAAGCTCAGATTGAAAATAGTTTAGGGAAACAATAGAATCATAGAATCTCAGAATGGTTTGGTTTGGAAAGGACCATAAAGAATATCTAGTTCCAAACCCCTGAAATGGGGCAGGGATGACATGTCTCTGTCAAACCCTTCACTAGAGTCCTGTCATGATCCCTGAGCATCTGTTAGGTTTATTTCCTTGGATTGGTCCTTATTCCAGTCTGTCTCCAAGGATAGTCTGTGACTAATGCCTTGTAGGGTGGTGTCCAAGCCCTCCATGGACACCATCAGCTGAAGGTCAAGAGGAAGCTCCTCCTGATCTTTCATATTTCACACGATGCCTCAGACACTCATGCTACATCCCACATCAGCTGCAATTTCACCTTCCTTTACCAGGAAAACCTTTCTCCCTGCAAAGCAACAGAACATCAGCAGCGCCCCTGACTCTGACGAGGTTCCTGCCTCCTAAGGACGTGCTGTGTCCTTAAACAAAGCAGAAAACCCAGCTCACATCTGGAGCACTTTGGTGCCACGTGGGAGAAGGAATATGCCCCGTGTCACATGGATGTGCCTCCAGCCTGTCTGAGTGAGAGGCTGATTCTTGGCTCTCCTCACGCGACAGTGATCTCACAGCCTCACCCCTGCGGGTTCGTCTGGGAAGTCAAATCTGAGCAGCTCTGACAACATTTAGCCTCCAACTATTATTACTTTCTCTCTGATTCCCACCGCCAGTGAGATGCTGCAAAAGGAATGAAAAACCACCCCCAGCTTCCTTCTGCTCCTCCCAGCTCAGAAACACACACAGAGCCTCCCTGGGGGCTCGCCAGAAATCCCTTTGCGTGTACTGATACAAAGGGACACACACACACACACACACACTTGCAACATCTGTATTTCCTTTTGCCAAACGCCTTTTCCTTGTCTTTTAAAGCCTGCTCTGTGACTGCCCATCAGAAACTTGTTTTATGTGTTCCTTTTAATCCAGGTGAGAAGCCACCAAGCTGTTTGGGAGGGGGATGAGAAGCAGCACGGCACAAACACAGCTCTCCAAGCCATCCTGGAGAAGAGGTGGCATTTGTGGAGGACACACCACCGGGTGGGAGTTCCTGTAGCCCACCATTCCCTTTACTACCTTTCGAATCTCCTCTTCTTGGAGGAGTTTTCCATGAGGAATTCCTTCGAGCGGCCCATCTTTCCTTCTAAGATGATCCAGACGTTTTCCTTTGTATCTGCGTCCTCTCTGTCGCTTGTTACTGTGACAATCTCATAGGCTTTGGAGCATAATTAACACACACGTTAAACAGAAAAGGAGGAGCAGATGGCCAGCAAGATCTCTTCACTTGGCTGTCACTTTGCTTAAAAACTCCTTCCCTAATATTTTTCACAGCACACAAGAAAACACTTGCAAAATAAGGATGGAAACAATGAAATCTGTGGGAACTTTTGAGTTCTAAGCGCTCTGGGGGTAGAACACTCAAAAAATATGAGTCCTGCTCAATTGGGTAGCAAGAATAGATGGAGTTATTCTTAGAATCATTGAATATCCTGAGTTGGAAGGGACACACAAGGATCATCAAAGTCCATCTTGAATGAGCTGTGCTCAGCTCCCTGCTGTGCTAAGCACTCCCTTTTTAACACAGTCCATCCAAATCCTTTGATTTTTTTTTAATTTTTTTTTTTTAGTGCCACTGTTCCCAATAGAGTGAGGGTGTACCTGACAGGATGTGCTCAGATGCTGTGGTGGCCTGTAAGTACCCAAAAGGGGCATCACAAGGCTGAATTTTTGCAGTGGCAGAACAACATCAGACTAAAGTGACGTGATCATC
Source organism: Pyrocephalus nanus (assembly GCA_038380795.1). Classification (NCBI taxonomy): domain Eukaryota; kingdom Metazoa; phylum Chordata; class Aves; order Passeriformes; family Tyrannidae; genus Pyrocephalus; species Pyrocephalus nanus. The sequence continues at coordinate 2,558,160 of CM076263.1, read as the reverse complement.
GACTCTCCAGGACTCTCCTGGAAAAAAAGTTGTTGCTGGAGTTCCTGAGATGCACTTTGTGTATCATCAGTGTGTTTAAACAGCTCTTGTTGGCTGACTCACTCACTATATCAGAACCCAGTGTAATTACCTTGGGACTGGTGGGATCACCCAGAGCAGAACCAGGGCCATGGGCTGTTAAGCTCAGGTGTTATGTTCAGCTGGGATACTTGAGCTGGTAGGCCACAACGAGTTAAGGAGGAAGCCTGAACAGTGTTACTTACAAAGCTTTAAGGACTGATCTTTTTTTTCCACCTCAAAGACTCAAGCACATTACTTGTAATGAGATCACATCCATGTGTTCTTTTGGTTTATTGCTAGACTGAACCACTGCAGATGGGCCCCCTCTTAGGTTTCAGCCCACAGTGCAATCTTTTTCTTCCTCACAAATCCTGATTTGTTTCCTTCTTATTGCAGCACTTTTGAACTAAAGAGTACATGAAATAATCCAACCCTTAAAGCCTGCATGGGAACCTTCAGCGAAGCAACCTTGCAGGAGATGGGGTCCTATGGCCTCTGGGGTCCCTCAGCAAGTGACAAAAGACAACTCCAAACTTACTAGTCCGTTCCTTCAGCTCCAGGATGTCATTGTTGGCACAAGCCAGTTCTCTTATGAGCTGCCCATCGTCTTCACCTTTAGCCAGCCAGCGATCACACTGGAAGCGAAACGTCTTGTCCATGGCAGAGTCCGTCACATCAATATATTCCAAGTGCCAACCCGGCGCAATTCCTAGTAAAACAACAAAATAATAAAAAAAAAGATTTGGTCATTTGCACACAGCTTGGGTAAGGAGGTGAGGTGCCTTTTCTTGGTAGCACCGTCTTGGTGCTAGAAATCACAGAGCCTTGGAATGGTTTGGATTGGAAGGGATCTCAAAGGTCATCTATTCCAATGCCCCTGCAGTGAGCAGGGACACCATCCTGGCCCCATCCAAGCCGGTCTTGAATCCTTCCAGGGATCCAGGGGCAGCCACAGCTTCTCTGGGCAACCTATGCCAGGGCCTCACCACAATTACTATAAAAACCTTAACACTTGTACCCAATCTAAATCCATCATCTGTCAGTGGGAAGCCATTCCCCCTTGTCCTGTTGCTCCAGGTCCTTGTTCAAAGTCCCTCTTCAGCTCTCCTGGAGCCCCTTTAAGGACTACCAAATCTCTTAATTATTACCTTGGGGCCTTCTGAGGACTTATAGCACTCTTTCAGTTTACTAGTTCAGTTTGTCTGGTGTGTTTGTTTTTTCCCCATTGGAAAAGCAACTTGAAAATTAAGAAAACAGTATTAGAGATTTTCCTGATTTTTTTTGTTGAAATCGAAGAAGTCCTTTTTGAGCTTGGTAGAGATGGGAGGACTTACATGTCCTGTTTTTAGTCAGACAGAGAAAGATTATGTTCATGATGAGACTTACTATGTACATCTCAAAGACATTAAGCAGTTCTTGCTTTTCCAGGAATTCACTGCCATGTTTCTACTTCCTTACTTTGAAAATCCTCATTACCCTTGAAGAGAAAATGATGGCACCTTTTTGAGCTATGTCAACAGGTCATCCTTTTCTTAAGGACTGTGGGCCCTTCACAACATGTCTTGGCAGTTCTCTACCAGCCTCACCCCCATTTCTGTTTTGTATTTTGGCCTCCTGAACCTTCTCTAAGTAAGGAAATTGTGCACTAAAAAAGTGCAGACTTCAACCAACATCACCACTTGCCCCTTAAATTTTCAGAGGCACAGAACTGCAGAATTATTGTGGCTGGAAGTTCATTAGAACATCAGGTCCAACCCCCTAAAAGCCAAAGCAGGTTCCTGTCTGGCCAGGTTTATAGTATCTCCAAGGATGGGGATTCCTCTCTGGGTGGCCTGTGCCACATTTTGATTACCTGTGCTGAGAAAAAAAGCTTTTTTTCTTATTTTGAATGGAATTTCCTGTGTTTCAGTTTGAGCCCGTATTGATTCTTGTCCCGTTATTGGACACTGGTGAGAAGGGTTAGGTTCCATCTTCTTTAATTTTACAGGTTGCCCAGAGAAGCTGTGTCTGTTCCCATCCTTGGAAGTGTTCAAGACCAGCTTGGACAGGGCTTGGAGAAAGCTGGCATAATGGATGGAGATGGAACAAGATCATCTTTAAGGTCCCTTCCAATCCAAACCAGTCTGTGATTCCATAATCCTGTGAAGTTCTCCAGGGGTCCCACCATGCTTCAACTGGAGCAACTTGCTCTTTGGGGCTATTTGGAAATTTATTTTAAATATGTTTTCAGTGTCAGCTCTTGATCTTTTGGTGAGCTCATTTCCATTCAAGTTCAGTGAACATCTCTGCAGCACATTCAGGAGGTTGCTCTACCTCCATCAAATCTTTTGTGACAACAGTAGAGCACGAAAGAAAGGAAACATCCCATCCTTCTCCAGAGAGAGACATCAGTGGCTGCAGAACAGGATGGAATAAATTGGTGATCTCTGCCCTGTTGCAGGAGTGAACAGGATGATGGGGTCAGCATCAGTGCCAAGCAGCAGTACCTAGAAAAGAGACTGAGTGAGATGCACACACCCTCCCTCCTTTTCTCCAGCCTGATCCCGGCAGCCACTCACCAGGAGAGCTGCAACAAAATCCTGCTCTTTTATCAGAGGGAGAGATAGGCCAGAGCTGATTTCCAGCTGATGCTGGAGTTGAGGGCAAAGCAAGCACAAAGTGCAGCTTTTCCTACTCCTCCCCACAAAGATTCTTTTATCAGCTCCGGGCTATTCAAAGAGCAAGTGCTGGGCTCTGTCAGGATCGACACTGAAAAGAAAATACCAACAGGCTGTGCCTTCCAGCTCTTAAATCTAGGAGCTGGATGGCCCCTCTTAGAAAAAATGGTGCAACTGCCCCAAAACATCCCCCTGTTTGCTTTAAAGAAAAAACATTTCCCTTCCCTCTCACTACAATTTGCTTTTTTCTCATTTTCACTCCTGATGGTTAGCAACTTGAATTATATTAGGAGACCTGGAAGCTGTAGAAGGATCCATATATTGCTTTTCATTTCTTAAGAGAAATAGTCAACCCCAGGTGAAAGCTGTGATGGATATGTCCAGAGCAGCACATCTTCCCATCCTGTCCATGTCTCATGATGCCAGGAGTCACATTAAGGGTTCCACTGCCACAGCATTAAACACCGTGTCAAAGCTGATATGGAAATGGAAGGGTTTGTTTGTGTCTGAAGAAACTATTCTGCTTTACCAGAAAAGGTATTGTTTTTCTCTTGCTTCAAGCTGGGAAAAATATATTAAGTTTCTTTTTGCATTGATCTGGGAAAAAAAAAAAAAGCAAAAGCCAATGATGCTCCAAGTCTAAATGTGAGACTTTCCCTCTGCTGGGCTGGCTCTGTGTGCTGGGGATCACATCAGAGGAAGGAGAACAAATCATGTTTGCAGAACCACTTTTCAGGTCATGAAATCCTGATTTCAGGGTATTACCCTGTTTACACCTTCTGTTCCCGTGTGACTCTCACAGAGCAATGGGCTCAGAGGCATTACAGCACCTAAGCAATAACAGGAAAGGAAAATACATCCCATATGGATGTAACCCCAGAGGCATCAAATCCTCAGCTGAAGCTGGTCTGTGGAGCAGTATCAGCAAAGGAGTGAGGAAGAGGAGCCAGAAAAGTGGTGGGGATAAAGCAAGGTGAAAGGACATTCCCAAGTCCTGACCACTGCTCACAAGGCCTGGCTGCCCAGGGGAAACTGGAGGATCTCTGCAGTGATGGCTCACAGCCTTTCCCCTGGCCACCTTTGGACGGGGGATCTCGATCCTCTGTGAAAGCCAGACCTGCTCCATCACTCAGCCTGCAGAAAAGCAGAGCAGACCTGTTTGTATCCCACTAACACCTCGAGCAACAGTACCAGGAGAACAAGGGCTCAGGAAAAAAAAAAACCAACAACAGCTCCACAAATGCCTTGGAGAGCACCATGGGCTTTTCTGCAGTGATCCCTGTACAAACCAGGGCCACTTAATTTCTTTCCTTTAGTGCTTTCAGGCAGAAAGGAAGAAATGGCACATATCTGAGCAGTTCTTGCTCAATTATGCGGGTCTTGGTCCTTAAAATAATTTGGCAATTGCTGTGCCTTTGTGAAAGGTCCCCTATCACCAAAACAAGTGTTCAACATTTGTAACAAAAGGTATTTCACTCCAGGCCTGCTTTTGCAGCCATTGAAATCCACAGCAGCAAACCTGACCTAATAAAACCCGTGGCAGTGCCACGTAGGCTCCTTAATGGTCTGCAGCTGGAAGTGACATTTTCAATAGCATGCAAAACATTTCAAATGTAATTAGAGGAAGAGAAGAGCTTTGGGGAAAAAAAGAATCACTTTGCTTGCTTGACTCTGTATAATTTAGTGTGATGTAGTGAAATGTATTCTCTTTCCCAAATGTCCTTATCCAAAAAGAGAAGTTATTTGTTCTGTTTATCCTCCTTCCCAAAAGGGCCCAAGCTGGCCGCTGGGTGATGATGAGCAAGGACCCTCTGCAGCACCAGAAATTTCCTTTGGCCTTCTTGGGAACAGCCACCACTTGCCATCCCTAAAATATTAAGCGATTTTGACACCTGCAGAAACGTGGGAGGGTGGGGGGAAAAAGAGAGTGAAATGAGTTGGGTGGGTTCACTGCTCACCAGGCACCTGGTCCCTCACCTTGCTTTCTTGAATATTCACTATTCCTTCCAAAAAAAGAGCTGGTGGGATCAAATCTGCTGGCAGAACCACATCCAGGGTTTGGATGCACACATGCTCATGAAATAGTTCACTCCTTGCAGGCATACTCATTGACTATCCTCTCTATCCCTTATCTATCTGCATCAGATCTTTTTTTGGTTTGGTTTTGGAAGCAGTTGATGTCTGATCAAATGCCCATGAAATAGTTCACTCTTTGCAGGCATACTCACTGACTATCCTCTCTATCCCTTATCTATCTGCATCAGATCTTTTTTTGGTTTGGTTTTGGAAGCAGTTATGTCTGATCAAGGACAATGGTAGTCATTACTAGTGCTTATATTTCCATGAGTAAAAAACCCCTCCTTTTTGGGACGCTGACTGCTCAGGGGCCAGTGAAATATTGCTACTGCTGAGACATTCACAACCACCAACCAGCATTGCTCAGACCCTTAACTGCATTTTTTTTTTTAAATTCACATTTTCTGAAACATGAAGTAACAACCATTGCGCAGACACTTCACCAGCCTTGCATCCTCTGACATTATTTATCCCCTGCCTAGTTATGCGACCATCCATCCCTAAACCCCACCTCGTGAGACATCACCCAGAAAGTGGTGGGAGTTTTTTTTTTTTTTTTTTTGATAGCAGCATCAAATCATTGGAAAAGGAGCGTTAATTGTGAGGTGTTAAAATCATAGCATCTAGCTGTGCCTCAGTACATCTCAAAACACTTTTAAGAAGGTGAATAATTTTTATCCCTAATTTACATAATTGAAAATGAGGTACAGGGATGTGATTTACGCAAGGTCATTCAGCGAGCCAGTGGCAGAATAAAAATAGGTTTGTTTTGTACATCTCTTCTTTAGGATCATGTTAGTTCACACCCCAACATTTCTCATCAGAGCAGACAGGCAATGCAAAACCTCTCACAACCTTTGACAAAGCAGAAGATTAACACTTGGGACAGTTATAGAAAATAGGCCCCCTGCGCCCCGTCCCTCCTCTGTTGTCTATGGAACTTGTTCAATCCAGAATTCGACTCAGGTCAAAATCACCCATAAATTACCTTCAGAAAGTGCCCCCCAGCGCATCCTAAAGATCAGCTACGCCTGTGCAAAAGCACTCAGCAGCTCTGAGAGAAGATACAACAGTTTCTCAGATTATATTCTTGCGATTGAAAAAAATTCTGTGCTTTATTGAGGAATACTTGATGCAAAAAAACCCATTTAACAAGGATGCAGGATAATTTATCCCCGAGAGGCACAAAGGAGGCTTGTAGAAAAGAGAAGCTTTCACAAAATTGATAATTCTACAGCTACATCTGGCCTTTTGGGCTCCTTCTGCTTTGTAGTGAAAGGTTCCGCAATTCAGGAGATTGGAAAGGAATGAATGAATGCACAAGGTCAACACTGAAATCCTCTTCTCTCCAAGTCTGCTATTTTAATTCCTTACATTTTTTCTTCTTCTTTTTTTTTTTTTTTTTTTTTTTTAAATTGTTTGACTTTGTGCGTTCTGCACTGTGACATCTTTGCAGTGCCTTCTGCTTTAGCTGTAATGGGTCAGTGCTGGGATGTCCCCAGGTGCTGAGGCCAGACTTGGGCAATTTGAAGGGCTGATCAGCCTCGGCACATGTGCTGGCACTCTACAGATCTGCAGTTTGCACACTCCTTTGTGCCCTGTCTGAGGTGCTGACTTGCATCCCTGCAGGAAGATGCAGGAGCTGACATTGTCTTCACTCTGTGTACTGGACAACCAACAAAACACGGAGGATGATGGACTCTCCTCTCCTTGGGCAGTTTTACACATCTATTTCTCTCCCCCTCACTTTTCATTTAAAGCAGAAACCATTCAACAAATCTGCCCTGAGGATCAACAGAGTTTATGAGGCAGCAGTCAAGAGCCGAGAAAGGGGCTTAGAAAAGTCTTTCTCAAGCCTGATAGCTGAGCAAATTCTTACAAAGGGCTAGAAAAGATAGTTCTTTAGGGCTGGGTTGTTTTGTGGTGGGTTTTTTTTGTTTGGTTGGTTGGTTTTTATTTTTTTAATAATTTATGGCCTACAACTGCCCGAAAGGCTTGGAATCATGTCCATGAATTGCAGAAACATGCTTCAGGAAAAGCTGCGTGCTGTGAGATCAAGGCCTCAGTGATTTAACTGCTCCTTAAAAGATACTGCTCCTTAAAAAGGTAGTGCCTTCAGAGAAAGAAAAGGAAAACCAAGGGTATACAAATGGTTTTGACTTGAGCCCAGATCAAGAAAGGGAATAAGATACTTTCTCCATTGGAAGAGCCACACAGAAGGAGTCACTGGGGCAGTAAGGCTATTTAAAACTCACTTAGACAACGTCATAGCAGGTGGTGGAATTGAGAGAAGGGCCCTGTTGAGTCAAAGAAGAAGTTGGGCTCCATAACCTTGTTATTTACTTCTGTCTTTGCTCCTATAGTAACACAGAAAAGTCTAGTTTATCCATAATTAGACTCTTCCTGGCTCCCCTTGGTTGATGGCAACTGAGATAATCAAGAGTCTGAAATTAATGACTTTAGACAGACTGCTTATCACCTGGCTTCAAATCTACTCAGGCAAACGAGGGAGCTTACTCCAGATTTCCCCTTCCTTGTTTCATGGAGAAAGAGGCAAAAAACCTAACATAAATTAAAAAAAAAAAAAAAAAGATAAAAGGGAAAAAAAAGAGCTTTTTCTAGGTAAATGATTCAGTTACTGAGATACTGAGAAACTTTTAGCCATTCTTCCAGAATGGTGATTTAGTCCCTATAGCAGAGAAAAAAATTGAGGCCTATATTTAGAAAGCCAGCATTTCTACAGACCTACAGATACAGATCTTGCATAAATGTAGAAGCAAATGAACTGAGATATGAGAAAATACATAGTGCCTATCTGAGATCAGGAGATGGGGAGTCTGGAAGTGATTAAATTTGCTCAGGGAGTCTAAATATATTAGGTCGAACATCAGTATCTCAAAGTAAACAGGGGCAAGATAAAAAGACATGGAGCAAAATTAAAACTAAATTTCATTCACGGCACTTTGCTGTTACCAGAACCTTGCTGGTGAGCTCTAAATTGCCTAAAAAAAAAAAAAAAAAATCACGAACAAGTTCCTTAAAATTGCAGTTGTGAGGTCTTTAAACTGCTTGTTTTCAAATGAGAGACGACTTCCTCCCTACTGAAGTTAGAGGAATTAGATGGGGGCTTCATTCCTCCTTTATATCTCATACAGAGATGCCACTCAGCAGTTTTTTTTTGTGGGGAAAATGGCATTTCAAAGCATTAAAGCGGGGCCATAAAACTGACATGCTTTTCCAGAGGGTGCAAACGCGGTGTTTGCAATTTAAAGACCTCCTGACAGCCTTTGCCGTGGCAATTACTGTGTCCTCGACTCTGAACACCCCACAGCAGTCAAATTCCAGTGAAAGGATAAACAAAAGAGGGATGAGAACTGGGAGCAAAGCCACTGCAGCAAGACTTCAGCGACAGAGGGGGATTCTGAGCTGCACTGCATGGGAAAGTAGCCACACCGGGCAAGGCACTTAAATGTATTTCATCCTGAAATACGGGCAGGTTGTTGACTTCCTGATGGGACCAGGTGAAGCCTGAAAGAAAAAGAAGCCTTGCCATGGTTAGGGTTTTTCCCCTAAGTAGCCCATAAATGCTCAGGGCATTTAATGGGATGCTGTCATTGGTCCCAAATATCAGAAGGACATGTTAGAGAGATTCCAGAGGAGGCCATGGGTGTGGTCCGAGGGCTGGAGCCCCTCTGCTCTGGAGCCAGGCTGGGAGAGCTGGGGAGGGTTCACCTGGAGAAGAGAAGGATCCAGGGAGATCTGAGAGCCCCTTGCAGGGCCTAAAGGGACTCCAGGAGAACTGGAAGGGGACTTTGGACAAGGGATGGAGGGAGAATGGCTTCCCACTGCCAGAGGGTAGAGATAGATGGGATATTGGGAAGAACTTCTCCCCTGTGAGGGTGATGAGGCCCTGGCACAGGCTGGCCAAAGCAGATGTGGCTGCCCCTGGATTCCTGTGAGTTCAAGGCCAGGTTGGATGGGGCTTGGAGCAACCTGGGATAGTGGAAGGTGTCCCTGCCCATGGCAGGGGGTTGGAATGAGATGAGCTTTAAGGTCCCTTCCAACCCAAACCATCCTTTAATTCTATGATTTAGACCGATGATTTAGAAGATAAAAAAAGGGACATCAACCATCTATTCCATCTATTCAACATTCAAGGAGCAATGGGGTAGACCAGAGTGAGGCCATACCTTTCACAGGCCGTTGGCAGGCAACCATTTAGTCCAAAAAAAAAAAAAAAAAAAAAAAAAAAAAAAAAAAAAAAATATTCCTAAGCAAAGAATGATCAACATCTGATGCCTCAAATTAATAGTAAATACAAGCACATTTCTATTTAATACCCAAAGTCCCTCATGCATCTGACAAAAACCACATATGGCCCTTGACCCCTGACCCCACTACTCCTTTCCAAAAAATAGAGCCAGGAATTTCTAAGCAGTGCCACAGCCAATTTATATAAGTTATGTATAGACAGCAGGCAAGTATTCGAAGGATAGCTATATCCTGAGATCCCAGCAGTAATAAATACCCTGCCCACCCAACAAACTGTCATGCTGCATTGTGTGAAGTTTTAGATAGGATATGCTTTTCACATGACTAATGCAAGAACAATGTAGACAACATATGTTATGACTTAAACTACAGTTTTCCTTCTTTCTGCGGGAAAAACAGCAAGTACATTTTTGCTGAGTAAAAAACCTGAGCGTGCTGTTTGCCCAAGCCTTAAATTAACCCTACAGTCAGCCACATCTGGTAAAAACTATTATTTATAAGTGGAAACCAGTGTTATGAGGAAATAAGGAAACAGAATAAGAGGTTCAAATGTGTATTTATGTACATATTTCAAGTTCTGGACACACGGCTTACTATTCTAGCTGACCTGTGGTGGCTGTCTGGGTACATGCTCTTAGCCCACAGCAAATTTAAATAAATGGAGCCTACTTACTTCTTAGCCTAAGGCTAAACTCTGTTACTTCCCTTTGCCACTAACCAACAGCACACAGCTAGAAATTACCACAGCCCCAGCTGCAAAGTGGTGCCTCCCCAGCCTACATCAGCAGCATCATCAGTGGCACAGAGAAAGTGAACCATGATCATCACCCATGCAGGAAGGAAAAGGCAACAAAACCACCTGGATTAACAGGATTCACTTGTCACGCAGCAGGAAAGAGACCCATGGGACTCTCTGCCACGTGTGGGTGCTCAGTGTCTCCTGGGCAAGAACTTGAAGGAGAAAATTCACTGGAAGTTACCCAGTGGACAAAAATTATATCCAGTTCAGGAGTTGCCCTGAGCTACGCACAGCAAGATGCAGAGGATTGTGGAAGGATTCCGCATGCTCACTCAGTTCCTCCTCTCCCTCAGGTACCCAGTGATGCTGCTGTTGGAAAGAGCTGCTGGGCTCCACAGGCCCTCAGTCTGACCCAGTTCTCATCTTCCTACATCCCAGTCTGAGCCTTAAGGACCAGCTCTGCCCTGGTGGGTGTATTTCATTCTGTCAGCATGGCCAGTCACCAGGGAGCCACGATGCCTCTTGAGGAAAATGTTCTTTTATACACATTTTAGCTGGTAATATATTTGAAAGCGACTCTGCAAGTCCATGTTGATTTCTTGCTGCTATTAGAAGGACGTCTGGACCACCCTTCCAACTGCAGAGATGTCTGTTTGCTAAACTAAAACTGTCATGACTGTTTCACTAGCCCTTTCCATACTTGCATCTGAACTGCAGATCCAAGGAGTAAGTGTTTTGGCAAAGTAATCAGATGAAAGCAACTCCCTTACTGCATTCAGCACCAGCTATATAACATGATATTACAGAGTTTAATCAACTAAATTGCTCTGTGTTATGGGAGTGATAAATTCGAGCTCAAAGCTTGGAGTGTCTGGGAATAAACAATCAAGGATGGTTGTATTTCCCATCTTTCACAGTTGCTACAATACAATTTCTTTTCCTTCTCTCTCTCTTTTTTTTTTTTTTTTTGTTTTGAAATAAAAACAAGGAGGCAAACTTACAGTATAGAAGTTTGCTCCAGAGGTAGTGTGTTTTATTAATATTGCATGAGGTGCAGACTTCCCCATCTGCCACAACATGGATTAGTCAAGAAGATGATGGCCAGGACACAACCACACTGACATAAAACCCCATCCCAGCCATAAGCCAGCTGCCTCACTACAAGCAGGTAATGACTGAGCACTCCTGCTGCCACTCCTCCTTGGATTTTGATAAATATTACTGCCCAAACAGCCTTGTTAATAGTGACCCAGGTCGGTCTGTGGGAGACGCTGAGCTTCCTCTTTGGGCTGCAGCAAGGGCTGGCTGTCAGAGAACAAGCCACTGCTAATGCAATATAATCTCTTTCACATGAAGATAGGGTGGGATGGGATGTTGCCACAGCAGTGTCAGTGGTGCTTTTGTTACAAGATACTGCTTGTTGCCTGCATGACAACACAAATGACTGTGACAGCAGTACTGAGCGCTGCTCTGCTGTTTGTGACACTAGTCAGGGCGTCTTGCAGCAGGGAAATATCAGAATCTCTCTCAGCAGGGCACCAATGGCTGAGGCAGTGATCTTAATAAAGACAGGCACAGATCTTTATTTCTGTCTTCTGAAGCTCCCTGCGTTACGCCAGGCTGCATTACCCCACGTGTCGGTGTCAGCCCCGTGGCATTAAATTGCTCTGGAAGTGCCATGCTGGCCTGTGTGAAAGGTATGGCATGAATAGAGTCGGTGTGTTGGGACAGTGGGCCGGATGGCTTTGCTCTGGAGGAGCTATCCCTGTGCTGCAGTGGTGGCTGTGAGCTCAGGCTGAAGCTGGGGACCCATTAGGGCAGATTCTTCACCAGCATCCAGGGAGATGTTCACCTGCATAAAGGCAGTGTGTTTAGATGGGCAAGCTGGGACACAGGATCCATATAAAATTCAGGTAATCCACCCAGCAGAGTTGGGAATGGTGCCCTCAGGCTGCCCTGTGCCCATGGAGTAGAACGTGTTTCCCCAAGTGAAAACGTTGTCCCAGCTCTCCCGCCCTGCAAGTCACTGCCCTGACCTTTGTTGTCGTGCCAGACCCGCACTTTGCAGAGGTCTCCCAGGCTCAGCATGTCTGAGAAGCTGAATTCGTCCATCTGGTTCCTCTCAAACTTGTTAGACTTGTTGGACTCCTTCAGAGCCAGGGTCCCGCTGTCCCCATACTCCCCAAACAGGATCAAGGACACGTTGGCATCGGTGCCTGCTCCTGGGAGGAGACAGCAAAGAGAAATGTCATGAGTTAGTCTGTCAAGTCAGGCTGACTCCCAGACCCCAGCTGCATGGGGGGGCCAGCAAAGGCAGGCTGGGAGAGGCAGCAGGGATGCACATGTTTCTCCAGGCACAGCCCACACATTTCAGTGGATCTGTGCAGGATCCTGCAGGGAGGACACCCCATGGCAGCCAAAATCCAGCCCTTCCAGACCATCCCACAGACATAGCTGGATGCTTTGCCCTTGCATTCAGGATGTGGAGACTGTAATGGTGGCAGTGCCAAAATATTGTCCACGCTGTATTTAATGGAAAAAGTCCCAGTTTCTCATGGAGTAGTTTGCCCCACCAACTACCACTCTCTTATCATGTATATGTTAGGAAAATAAAAATTTCCAAGATTACCTTTATTACCTAATATTGAATTTCATATGTTCACTGCTAACCAGTATTTTGCCACAGAAACCAGCCATGCTGTTTCCCTGACTTTTGGGGAGTTCAAGGCCAAACCATCACCTGCAGTGACCTTAGGAACACTTCAGCTGCAAGTGTTACCTTTTCACCTGGCACGAGTCATAATGTGACTGAAATCACTGCATTTTAGTTTTGATGCCATAATAAAAAAGCAGATTCATAGAGAGAAATGTGATTCCACATGGGCGGACAGGCATTGCTGTGCCAGGACCAAAGCCTTTAAATTTTGGAAGAGGGAAACAAGATCATCAGACCCAAATCTGCCTTACAAAGAAACTCAGCATCTGCTGCCCTTGGTTAGACAGCCCAGCTTTGAAACTCTAACCACCTGCCAAAATCTTTCTTACACAAGAGTATCATAAATCCACTTTAAGCCACACAGAGAGCATTTCCCACAGTTCCATTCAAACACAATGCAGAGACAAAGTTGGGGGTACTGTAAACTTCTGGAGAAAGCTACCACTTCCATAGGATAACTATTTAAACACAGAAATAAGGGAGAAATCACAAATGTGATTTCTTACAGGAGGGCTGGGAAAAATTATAGAAGAGGATAAGAAAAGTCATGCAGAGGAAAGGCAAAGCCACATGTGGTGTCCACATGAAAATGGCCCATGTTAAATTGGGGCTAATTTTCAGCAGTCCCCTAGGAAGGGTTTAAGAGGGAAGAAACAGCATCAGGGATTCAGGCAGTTCATCTGGCAGTACCTTTTGTGACCCCAAAGCTTGTTGAGCTGAGGAACAAAGCAAACTCAAGTCCATTTCCTTGCAAGGAGTAGGTTCCTAATTAATACCAGGTCTCAAAAAGCACAGAACCAACTGTTTCTTAGCAAAACCGTCCCTGCAGGAAGAAGCTTATGAAGGTCCCATGCTGTGACATTTCCCTCACAAGCAATTAGCAGGGGATGGGAAAGTAAAGAACAGAAATGTTAAATCAATGCACGTTTCACCTATTTGGGTCTCTGATATTTTTTTTTTGGTTGTTGTCAGTTCCAGGAAACTGCCAGGAACATTTAGGAACTGCAAAGGACTTGACAAATGAAGAGATGAAGGTTCTGTGGTTGCACAAGCCTTAACTGGCAATGAGTGCAATAGCACATGGGTCAATACTGGGGTCTGCGGGGCTGAGCTGAACTTCATCACCAGCACCCTGAAACAATGACAGAGAGTTTCCTCTGCAGATTTCCAGATAACAGTAAATTTGCGGGAGTGACTGACATGCTGAATGCCAGAATTCCAACCCAGGCGGGCCTTGAGAAACTTGAGGGCTGGGCAAAGAAGTAACCCCATGGAATTCAGCAGGGAGAAATGCACAGTTCTGCACTGGTGGTGGAATCAACCCTGCACGTGCTGGGAAGCTGCATGTGACCAAAGGGTTATAGCAGTGACATTCATATTGGGATTGAATCCAAGCTAACAGGAAGTTCCCAGTGTTCCAAGCAAAACGCCAGTTTGAATTCCTGGGTGAGGCTGAGAAACTGAGCAGGGATCAGACCACAAGCCAAGGACCCACAGCCACAAGTTGCTGGGGAGGTTCAGGCTGGGAATCTGGGAAAAAAAACCCCAAGTTTCTCAGGAATGCAGTACAAGTCTGGATGGGATGCCTGAGGAGGTGGTGGCACCACCATCCCTGGAGTTGTCCAACATTTGGCTGGGCAGAGTTTTATCTGACCTGACCCAGTGCTGGCAATAGTCCTTTGACGAGGCAAATGGGTGACAGAACCTCCAGAGGACCCTTCCTACAGAAGTCTCTATGATTTTATGATTCTTACTGAGCAGATGCATCATTTTTAAACAAACTGTGGGCTTGAGTCACAGCCTTCTGAGGTCAAAGAACACAAGAGGCCTTTTGACACAACAGAGACTTGGATAAGGCACTAGGAACTGACACCAACTGTCCTAAATCATGTAATTTGTAGGCTGGAGCTGAGCTGACAACATCCTAATTAATCTTATAACAGCAGAGATAAAAACCTTATGCTTCATTAATGCTTGGAAAATGAGAAAGCAGTATTTATTCATTCCCCATTTTTATTGCATTACCATGTATATTGTGCCTGCATGTAGAACTGTAAAAATTAACCAGAGAGGACATTTTTGTGCAGAGCCCCCAGGTGGTCTGGCCCTACTGCATCTGTGTCAGTGGGTCCTACCTTGAAGAAAATGATTTACCTCTAAGACCAAAAGTGGATCAAGATCTTGGTTTTTAACTGAAGGTTACCCATCTGACATGGGACATGCATGTTTTAACAACCTTTTGCCTTTCCATCTGTGTGCAGTCTGAGAGCTGCCATCTGAGGTGCTGCTGGTGGTGGAAGAAAGGTGACTGATCTTTGCAGGAGCAGAGTCTTTCCCTGATACAACCTATGTAGGTTACATTATCATCGCAGCAGAATGACTTTGTGAAAGCCAAACTGTGACTCAAAGGTTTCTCTGAGGAAAGAGTAAAATGAGGGTGTTTTTAGATATGCATGTGTGGTGGGGAGGAAATGGCTTATGCTTTCTAGTTTGCTGCAGCACGTTTTTTATGTGATTCATTTTCCCTGACTTCAGCCATCTAGACTAACAATCATGCAGTTCCCTGCCTGATTGTGATGAAGAGAGACTGGCAGAGACCCTCCAGAGGACTATCCAGACCACTGATGAAGACACTTCTCTCCCAGATAAATTGACCAGAGACAGTCTAGGCTAGAAGGAACTAAGAAGAACAGAAGTATAATTTTTTGGAGGGTGACAAATAGGTGAATTGAATTTGCTTGCTTTTTAAAAAAAAAAAAAAAAAATTTTTTTTTCACTCTCTGATGCACTGGGAAGTTGAAGGCTATTGCAGAGGAAAACTTTATGACTAGAAACCAAAACATTTAATTCCTTGTGTAGCGTTGCTGTCCCTAGACAATGTCAGCGTGGCAGGAGATGATACAACACGTTCAAACCAACTGTCAAGGATAAAATGCCTTTCTTCCTGAATAGGTCCAACCAGGAGTAACTGTGGAATACATAATGATCAAAGAGGGGAGATGGTTCCTGACTTGTACCCACTTTAGATAAGCTGGATAAAGTTCAGCATTATGTCAGTGAGCTGTGTGATCTAATCACAAACAGTCTCTCTGAAACCTCCCTGTAATCTGCTCTTTCCTACTGGTTGTCGCTGTTCATAATGAAATAAAATGTTTCTTCATTAATACCCATCATCCTTCATTCAATGGGAAGGGCAGACCTGTCTGCTGCTGCTGTCATCTTCTATTCTCCTCTCATTTCTATTTCCATCGCCTTTGTGAGTTAGGGCTGGATTTCACAAAAAAAGGTCACAGAAAAATCTACCATTATATTAGATGAATTGCCAGATACATAAACAAACCTTCTGCTTTCTCTCTCTCTTTTGGTTTTTTTTTGTGTGTTTCCCTACATGTTTTTCAGACAAGCAGCAGGCAGAGAAGATAGATAAGAAATGGTAAGGTGGCACAAAGATGCTCTGCCAGGGGGAAATTTTGATATTCTTAGATCACAAACTGCATAAATTACCACTGGTAAATCCACAGGGAAAAAGGTAATAAAGAAAAAAAAAAAAAAAGAAAAAAAAGAAAGAGACGTAGAGGTCAGGAGGTGGTTCTGTGCACTGGTGTGACAGAATCTCCTTTAAGGGTCAAGCTTTCAAAACAAGGTGTCCTGCAAGACAGTGTCTGGCTTGCCCCACCCTGGCACAAGACAGCCTGTATGTGGCTGCGACTTTTCATTTAGCAGCCTGACAGAATTTCTCATGGAAAGAGGCAGTGATCCCAGGAAATGGCATAGAAATCCCATTTCTTGGCTCTGGAAGCTCTGCAACTCTCTGTGTACTCTGTTACACCTCTTCTGTCTGGTGTGCATTTAGGGATGGTTTTTCACAGCCCGAGATAAATGGTCTCAAAACACTTTGAAAAGGAGGGTGAGTTATTGTTGACTGCTTTGAGCAAGGCAGATGTGGTGAGTGAAAACCTGGAGCACACCAGCACTGACCATGCTACATGGGTGGACCTGACAAAAAAAAAAAAAAAAAAAGAAAAAGGTGGCTGCTGACCATTGCAGCATGGCCTGGTAATACTTTCTGTTAAGGTGTCTTCAGAGGAAGCAGAGAGCAGTAAAATTATGGGCCTTGTGTCTAAATACGTTATGCCCAGAGCTCAGATGAGGATGAATTTCTCAGAATAACACTGCCATGATAAACAGCCAGCCAAAATGGTTGCTTTCCGTCATAGTATTGCTAAATTACGCCTTTTAAAACATGATTTCAAATTAAGCAGATGCTTTCCATTGCTGAAAATCAAACTTCCTGCTAGAAAAGCCATAAAATATCTGCCATGGACAAACCTCCAATGTCACTGGTTTTAACCTGAAGAGTGTATGTCGTGTCCTCCATCATCTGCTCATCATTTATGACAGCTGGCATCTCACACTCCAGGCTTCCGTTGGCATTTTTCAGCTTTGACAGCCATTCCCCATAGGTAAACGTGGCCACTTCTTGGTTAGTCAGGTTCTTCAGGACGATCTGTGAAGAGCCAAAATGAGGGGGAAAAGCTTGCTTCAGCTACTGTTTGAATGAGGGCAAAGATTAAATCTATAAAGTGTGGGATACACTTAGAACATGGGTAGAGCCCGGCCATGGCTTCAAAACCTGTACTGAGCTTTCCTGGGATAAATGGAGCTCTCTCCTGTGGACAGTATTTGCTGTGGTGATTTGCCCTGAGAAATGGTCTTCATAACATCATCACACCTTATCATCCACGGGGCAAAACTGAGGGAGAAATTTGCTCTGACTTAAGCGACGGACAAAGCTCATCTCTGGAAGAGTCAGGCCTTTCCTGGGAGCCAGCACAGAATTCACTCCAAAGAAGTAACAGAGTTGTGAAGAACATCACTACCTCTCCTTGAAGCACACATCATCTTCCTTCTGCCTGCCTCCTTTGTGTGAACACGCAGGGATCATTGCAGAGAGATGCAAACCAACCCCGAACAAGTTAAAGCAAGGCACAGGATAAAATTAGGCCAGCAAAACTTAATGTTTCACACACTTCTCCCTCTGGGAGAAGGTGACAGAACAAACAGTATGCAACAGATATTAGTCACACTATCAAACGTGTCGTGGAGGGAGCTCAGATGCTGTGGTGATAAGAAAAGAATGGGAGCGAATTCAGAAAAAGTCGGTGAGTTACTACAACAAACGCCTAATAAAATACCCACCTTTATGTCTCTCTTGCATGTGGGCTCAGTGGAACATCAGTCAGGTGGGAGAAAGGAATTACACCTGCCAACAGCAGAAACCTAGCAGTGAGTTCTCACTAACCTGGGGGAGTGGGAGGGAAGGGAGGAGGCAGGGCTGCAAATCACCGTTTGTGTTCCCATCTCACAGAAACAGCGGCCGAACCCGAGTGCAGCAGTGCCTCAGCAAACACAGCTGGTGAAGGCCATGGAAACACGAGCCCAGACACGTCAGAGAAGTGTGACAATATTAGGGAGGGGTGAATCATGGAGTTATGGGAAATGTTAAATTAAAAGGGTTGCCTGGAGTTGTGCATTTTCGCCTCCTGCTCCAAGCACGACTAACTCCAAAGACATGTCTAGCTGAGTTTTGAAAATCTTTAAGGGTGTAGATTCCCCAAGCATTCTTGAATCCTCATCCCAGGGCTGCTCCACTCTCCTTGGGAAAAGTTTTTTTCTTACATCTAATCAGGGTTTTCCTCATTGCAACTTGTGTCCATTGCCTCATGGTTTTTTGCTGTTTACCACTAAGAAGAAACTGAATAAATGGACTCTGTAACCCCTCTTCAAGCAGCAGATGACTGGACACAGATTCCCTCTCAGCCTTTTCTTCTCAAGGCTTAAAATATCCATTTTCCTCAGCCTTTCCTAGCGTGCCATGTGCTTCAGCCCCTTGACTACCTCAGTGACCTTCTGCTGCACTCTCATATATCAGCCTAAGAAAAAAAAACCTTAATAAAACTTATCTTGAGATAAAATGTGCTCAAATTCTATCCTCAAACTCCAGGTGTCTCAGTCCATGGCCTTCTGTTAACCTCGGCCAAGATTTCCTGGAGCCTCTAGCAGTTCAAATGAAGAATATTGCTCCAGGTTATAAAAGTTTATTTTAAAGAGGGCAGTAGCTACACCAAAGCTGAGCAGTCAGCCATGCTGTTTGTGCACTGGATGGTTCCATGGGTAGGACACTCATCCGGGGGTTTTCAGTTTGCCTGAGGCCAAACAGGGATCTGTAACACAGCACCTTCGTCCCAGGGGGACAGGACATTTTTTGGCTGTTGGAGTCGTCCAGCTTTTCTAAAAAGCTGCTTATTCACAGCCAGTGATACTGTTACCTTTGTGGCCACAAAACTCTTCTATGAGTCAAGAGAGATGGGATCAAATTCTTGCTTTGAACCAAGCAGAAATCAGCTCTCCCCCACCCCAGCTGGTGAACTCTCTGCTGGGGCACAGACCAGGAGCAAGTGTCCTCTCTCAAGGATGCATGAATGATGCCTACATCCTCTTAGGTGTCCCACCCAGACACTTTTCTTAGGCTAAAATTTGCAAAACTGGATTTGGAATACTGCCAGTTTGACTGAAAATGTCTTTTTTTTCTCCCTCCCCTCCACCTGGTACATAAACTCTATTCTGGAAAAGGTTCAGCCAGCAACACCTCTGCCCTGCTCGGGAATGACGGCGACGCTGTTAGCAGCAAAATGTCCAGAGCAAAGCTTGCAGGGAATTGTCAGGAAAGCAGTGGGGGGTAGAAGCAGATTAGAGTTGTCAGCTGGATTGCACTCACAGGGGGATCAGACCTCTCACAAACACCCAGCACACGCCCAGCGCTCCAGATGCTGTCTGGGAAAAGCCGTCTGGCTATGAAAACTGCTGGGGCAAAACCCCCTCTCCTTCCACGCCCAGCCCCTCACCCAGGATGTGAGATTTCATCAGCTTCATGAAAGCAGCACAGAGACAGGGAGCTGCCCCTGATACCTTGATCTGGGATGCTGTTCCAGTGAGGAACAGAGAGGAGAAAGAGATTCATTTTATGTTTTGTTTGCTCAAGGGAGATCAGCCCAGAAATCCAACTCTATCCTGGGCTGATCCCCAGCAGTGTGGGCAGCAGGACAAGGGAGGGGATTCCACCCTTCTGCTCCACTCTGGTGAGACTTCACCCACAGAGCTGCCTCCAACCCTGGGGCCAACATCATAAGAAGGATATGGATCTGCTGGAGAGAGTCCAGAGGAGCCCATGGAGATGCTCCAAGGGCTGGAGTCCCTCTGCTCTGGAGTCAGGCTGGGAGAGCTAGGGGGGTTCACCTGGAGAAGAGAAGGATCCAGGGAGACCTGAGAGCCCCTTCTGGAGCCTAAAGGGGCTCCAAGAGAGCTGGGGAGGGACTTTGTAAAAGGGATGGAGGGACAGCACAAGGGGAAATGGCTTCCCACTGCCAGAGGGCAGGCTGATATGGGATATTGGGAAGAACTTCTCCCCTGTGAGGATGATGAGGCCCCGGCACAGGTTGCCCAGAGAAGCTGTGGCTGCCCCTGGAACCCTGGAGGTGTCCAAGGCCAGGGAGGATGGGGCTTGGAGCAACCCGGGCTAGTGGAAGGTGTCCCTGCCCATGGCAGGGGAGTTGGACTAGATGACCCTTAGAGGTCCCTTCCAACCCAAACTCTCTGGTAGTTCTGTGATCACAGCAAGGGGACATCGAGGTAGCAGGAAATCTGCGGGAGGCTGATGGCTTGGTGACAACATCCGTACGTTGCCCAACTTACCCATCACAAAGCCCCTAAATCTGGTCATCCATCCCAACCACATCACCCTGTGGTCTATGCTGGGACCTGGATACCCCCAGGGGAGCAACATATCCCCCACATGCAACCCTATCCACCCAAGCCGGAGGTAGGGAAACAGCAATTCAAGGCATTTCTCCCTCTCTCAGGTCTATTTGCCTGATGACTGGAGAGGGGGCCTAAATAGTTTGGTAGAAGAGGTGAAAGCTGAATGTAGCCTTTTCAAATGACTAAAATAGCAGAAAACGAGTCCCATCCTACAAAGAGATGTTTGTGGGTGTACCACACGCAGAGGATGATGCAGGATTTTGGTTTCAATCGTGAGGGTCAAGAAAGCCATCTCAGGGAGCTGATCTGAGACTATATTTATTTTCTGTCTGTTCCTGTCAGAAAAATTAGCTTGGCAATTAGACCACTACTTTATATTGCATCTAAGCTGTTTTTTTAGGACACCCAGGACTTGCTGTTGGACGTCCTGTGTGCTTTTCAGCTCAAACTTTCTCAGTAATTATGCATGGAGCTTATCTGAGCTGTAGAACACCTATAAACAATGGAAAGAAAGCAGGAGCAGTGCGTGTGAACAAAACATTGACAATTTGTTTTGTAGCTGAGCAAATAGCGTAGCTGACAGGAACTTTAAACCAACAATTTGAAACTAATTGCACTCTGTATCCTGCAAGGGAAAGGTTTGACATGTCCCATCATTTGATTTACCCTGACCCAGCCTTCTCCCAGATGCCGTGTAAAACATGCTCTGCAGGGTCTCCCACCGCACTGACACCTAAATACATAGGAACTCATCTTTAAAGACTCAAACACAGATTTTTATGCTTCTGTTGCGTGTCATTGTTCTTCGCTTAAAAACAGGACCCTCTGACTGTAAAACAAAAAGACTTTGCTCTGTTGCAAAGAATAAAAGTCAGCTTCAGCTATATAATTCTCAATAATAATTCTCAAATTCTCTTAATCTCCTTTATACAAAGGAGAAAGAACTGAATAAAGACCAAGTCCCACATGCAGGATTATTTGTGACGTTTGAATGCAATGCAATTAGTGCTTCATTAAGGCAGCTTCTTATCTGTCTGGCTTTGACAGCACAAAGTAACATTAAAATTCTGAGGGAAGCAACTCTGCAGAATTCAACAGTCTCATAATTCCTGCTATTTCACTCAGACAGCTTTCATCCCTTCTTGCTTCTAGCTTTTCAACTGCATATCTAAGACACTGGGCAGCAGGTGAAATCATCACATGCACTGAGGAACCAGCAGTCCCAGGAGGAGGTTTTCAAAGTGCTCATTTAGAAAAGTTTCCTAATTAGAAGCCAATTTTTATGCAGAGGGTGGGGAGGCCCTGGCACAGGTTGCCTAGAGAAGCTGTGGCTGCCCCTGGATCCCTGGAATTGCTCAAGGCCAGGTTGGACGGGACTTGAAGCAACCTGGGATAGTGGAAGTTGTCCCTACCTGTGGCAGGAGGTTGGAATGAGATGATCTTTAAGCTTCCTTCCAAACCAAACCATTCTGTGATTCTATGACTTTATGATTCTGTTCCCTAATTTTTCAGAAACATCATGGTGGCTTGATGTGGAAGAGCATGAGATTCAGCATTAGGCCAGATGAAAAGATTCAAACTCCAGGTTTCTCCCAGCAGTGGTGTGATCAGAAAAATCTCTGTGGGTGATGGAGAATTTTCACTATGCCTTTTTGTGCAATGATCAATAATGTTCATTCTTTCCCGAAACATTACTAATCATAGTTTGTTCTCTCTAGAGGTTTAGGCATCAGCATTTAAAACTTATTGCTGCTTGAGGTGCAGTTTCAGTTTTCAGTACCAACTTCATTACTTCGCTGAGATTCTGAATGAAATTTTAGTATATTTTATCTAGACAGAAAAAAAAATATGACTACTTGCCTGCTTGTAAATTGAATCTTTTGGCTGTGTACAACATCGTTGATAATTCATGCATTTTAATTGGTATTTATGCATTTCTATTTCCGGTAAACTTAAAGCAGTGTAAATTTCTACTAGCAACAGCTTACCAAAAGACCAAATAGAATTAAAAAGATCATTTATTGTTAGTTTAATAGAACAGGAAAACTGAGAATATGCTGTAGATAAATGGAGCAACAAATGGTTAATTACGGGGTTGATGGCTTAATCTAGCTTCTCGTTTCACTGTGCTAGTTAGCACTAACTGTGAACCATCTGTCTGAGAGTTTAGCACTACCCCCACAAGTATTTCATTATGCAGTTTTAATATGCACTTTTGACAGAAATGGAAATGGGCTCCGATCAGTTTTCATGTCACATCAGGCTACGTAAGTTTTTAAGGTTGGAATACAAATCAGAGAATACAAATCCTTCCTTCCCTCTTCTAGAGCGCTCCTGTCATCACCCTCTGCCTGGGAAAGCAAATGTTATGTTTACCTTTGCAGGGAAGGTGGGAAAGAAAACCAATAAATACAGCTCTTTACATACCACTGGAGAAGATCCTCTGTGCTCTGTTTCTTGAAGAAAAATAGAAATTATGGGCAAAATTTTCATAAGCTTCCAAAAGCATTAAATGATAAAAGAAGGGTTTGGGTTGGAAGGGACCTGAAAGACCATCTCATTTCTACACCCTGCCAAGGACAGGGACACCTTCTACTGTCCCAGGTTGCTCCAAGCCCCATCCAGCCAGGCCTTGGACACTTCCAGGGATGGGGCAGCCACAGCTTCTCTGGACAACTTGTGCCAGGACCTCATCACCCTCACAGCCAAGAATTTCTTCTTAATTTCTAACGTAAATTTCTCCACTTTTAGTTTAAAATATTCACCCTTGTCCTGTCACTATGTAAAAATTATTGTTTATTTGTAAAAATATTGCCCATGTAAAAATTATTGTCCTTTGCTTTTATAAACCCTCTCAAGACCTGCTCTTGTATGCAGGGTCCACATGTGGCTTCTGTGGAGCTAGAAAATGGCTATAAGCCCATTAAGTAGGTCCAAATTAGAGTTCTTTTTCCATATTTTCCTGGGAATGCCTTGCTCTGGGTAGGACAGTCCAGCAGTCTCAGGTTTGGAATGCCTGACCAGAGTAGGCAACAGGAAGGTGAGAAGGTGCAACTAAAGATGCCTCTACCCCTTGCTTTTGAGCTATTGCTGATTCATGACTGCAAGACCTGGATGAATAAGCTTTATTTGATTTCATTTTATATGAATATGATTTATAAAACTCAGGGGAAGGTATGTGAGAAACGACAGAGGGAGTTTGACCAAGACGTCTGAGTCAAATCAGAGAACAGATTGAGTTATTCCTTAGGCACAGAGAGAAAAATTGTATGTCTGTGGCATCTTTTCTAAAGATATATGCTGGAGGCCTAATCCTTTGAAAAGCTGCACAAGCATTATCATAGAATGTTAAGTGTTTGAAGGGGCTTTAAAACTCATCTCATTACCACACTCTGCCATGGGCAGCCCAGGCTGCTCCAAGCCCCATCCAACCTGGCCTTGGACACTTCCAGGGATGGGGCAGCCACAGCTTCTCTAGGCAACCTGTGCCAGTATTTTATCACCCTCACAGTAAAGAATTTCTTCCTAATATCCAGACTAAATTTCCTCTTTTTCAGTTCCCCTCCTTCCCCAGCTGCTGAAAAAAAAAGTTAAAAGTGAAAATACTTGAGTAAAAATGGTACTACATGACAGGAATGCTTTTTAGCTCATGTTAATGAAGATGAAGAGGAGTTCATAGCTCCACTGAGAACTGGTGGCTACCTAGGGCCAGTATTTGGAAACATATTATCTATGGGAAAAAGAAGAACCACTTTAGATTAGCCAAAAAAGTAGAAAGGACCCAATGAAAAAAATCATACAGTGTTCTTTCTGACCATGGGTTAAGCTATTGGGCCTTAAACTGTTCTCATTAAAAAGTCAAAATGAAGAAATCCAGCAGGATGTCTACTCCAGAAAGAGCATGCTAAATGAAAATGGCAGAGATGTGTTTGTTTCTCCATTAATGAAACCTGATGGTGTGGAATCAGCACATCACTGCCCCTTTATCTTAGAAATATAGTTACAGAGAGCCATAACAAGCAAGCAGCTTCTTAACTGCCCAAACACAGGTGATCCTTACAGGTGACCTGGTAGTTTGGCAAAGAAGACAAAGGCAAGCACCATGCCTGTGTGCAATATTAGGGAAAAATACCATCAGTTTGCATATTCCATCCAAAATGCAAGATAAAAATGACAAATTACTTATATGAACAAGAAAAGAAAGAAATCTGCCTGTGTGCTAGAGGAGGAGAAATGGGAGAGATAGGATGATCCAGCTGAAAGGATGGATTATATGGAAATGCCCTACCCAGGCCAGGCTCTCCCTAGCTCTCCCTGCCTGGCAGAGGGGCAACCACCCTCCTATGGGTTCAGAGCGTGGCAGAGAACTGCAGGGTCTGAGGGTATATCCCAGGGGCCAGAAAATATTTCAGGTGCCTTGGGGGCAAGCCAAGGCTCTTGCAGGAAGGGAGGGTGGGATCTAACAGCAGAGCCTGTGGCAAAATCACAGAATCATTTAGGTTGGAAAAGATGTCCAAGGTCAACAAGGCCACCCATTAACCCAGAAACACAGTGGCCATCACACCCACAAGCCTTTTGAACACTTCCAGGGATGGTGATTCCACCACACACACACATGAAAAAAAAGCTTTACAACACAGCTTTTGCCCTTGCACTCCTCTTTCTTGACTCAATTCCTGCAGGGGAAAAAAAAAACCCATGAGAAACCAAACAGAAAAAAAAAAATAGGAAATTATTAAAAGTGAGTCACTGGGTGCTTTTCTCCTCTTTGCCAGAGGCTGAGGGGTGTCAGGACGAGCCGGCTGTGGGAGACGCGCGGTGCGGAGTTACCCTTTCCAGGAACCAGTGTGGGCGAGTCCCCTTCCCATCCGTCCGGATCCTCATCTTCCTGAGGGGTGCAATATCTGCAATCTCCATGATGAAGCTGTCCTCTTGGCCTCGCTCAAACCTGGGGGGGGATTGAAAGACGGGGGAGGTTTCGTGCTGCTTTACAGAGTCGTTGCGTCTCTGTGCATGCCGCGACTCTCACCATGCCAACAGCCTCAAATTAAAAGTTTATGAGTGCACTTTATTGGACTTGAGACTTCCTGTGCTGCAATCACCAGCTACTGTGCTGTTGGCAAGACACCTCAGTGCAGATTTGACAGGGATTCCTCCTCCCCTGGAAAAAATCAAGCCCCTACAACAGCACCTGGAGCCGTTCCAGGCAGCCTGTAGCATATATTACCGCGCTGTTTGCAACCAGAACAATAGCAACTCACAGTCAGGCTTCTGCACATCGCCTCCCTCCTGGCGGCTGCCCACTTGCCTGCCCTTGGCCCGTTCCAACTAGAAGGCAAAATAATTTAGCTTCATCTCCTTTCACTGAGGCTCAGCACATAACTTTGTTGTTTGCTGTGGAGGGAGGCAGTTGCTGCAGCTCATCTAAATACAGCACCCAAGTGCTGTTTTGCAAGTCAGAGCACAACACCTAAGCTTTGTAAGGACAGGCAAGTTGTGTTAGAGAGGAGACAAAACCAATATCGTGAATTGGGGGGGGGGGGGGGGGGGGTGTTGGATTTGCATGCTGTCTCTGTCTTTGGTAAGAACCAGGGTGAGTTTGTGTAACGTCGCGTGAAAGACCTTACCCTGCCCTTGGCTGCTGTGTAGAGGCACAAGGATGTGTAGGAACTGCTCATCCATAGCAATCAGCAGAAAGCAGGAAAAAGGGAAAAAGCAGCTAACATATGCTTCCTGAAGAAGATTACATTGGCTAGGACTGTGCCTTCCCTCCCGCTTGGCATCCCTGGCACTGGGAGGAAAGCCTTGCTTCAGTGGAAGTGCTGCCTCAGGCTCAGTACTACTGTGTTCAGAACTACATCTTCCAGTTGGCCCCTAAAATACTCTGGCACACCCATTGTGGGCTTGGACTTGGAAACCCAACCATTGCTAAGGAGAAGGGCAGCCAAATCCAGGTGGTCTACTGAGCACCACCATGACCACTGTGCTGTTGAGGTTCCTCCTTCAAGCTTCTCCTTGTGAAGGTGCTAACTGAGTCTGACGAGAGGTTTGGGAAGACCTCTGCAAAATGTGGGCACTGCCATAATAGAGACAATCCATAGTGATGATATCTCTCTCCTGGCAGCTTTTTCACCCTCCTATAGCTGTGCAGTGCCAGAATATGGAGAAAAACCATTTCTTTACCAACCTCTGTTCAGATTACCCCCTGCAGCACGAATGTGATTATCCTCACACCATCATCTGAGCCTGCATAGCTGCAGATGTTAGTAATAGGGATTGGCTCAAGCCTCTCGGTTTTCATCCAGGCATTGCTTTCCCTGCACTCCCAGAGGCACTTGGACAGGGTGTTTTGGTCCCAGTCCATTTCCAGTTATTAAGGGTTACGTTTGCTCTTTGAAAAACTCCCCTCTTGTTATTTGTCTTTCTGCGGTACCAGATACCAAGACAGCCTGTCTCACTGTGAGAAAGAGAATGCACTTTTGTGCCTGGACTGGATTGATTTCCACATCTATTTAAGAAAAAGGTGTGAACCCTTTCAGCCTGAATTATCCCTTGATCCTATGATCACTATTACCTACAAAGCTTCATAGAAATCTCTCTATCTGATGCTTTCTGGGCTGAGCAACTCTAAGTCAAAATGTCTGCTAGCAAAAGAAACCACTATTTATCTTCAGTAAATGCTCTGTTTAAAGTTTGTAATGCTGATACTCACCTGCTACTTCCAAGAAGTCATTGTACTAGAGGGAAGCAATTGCCAAAGTGACAAACTGGGTGACCCAGAAGCTCTTTTCTATCCCTAATGTATATGAAGATGAACATAAGCCTGAAAAAAAAATTGAGCAGGGGAAGAAGTAGCCAGACAAGCTGACTGCTGCTATCCCTTTTCCAGGACATTGAACCATTTATCTGAAGGATTTCATTAAGCTTTCTTACCCACGCCTGCCCTTATAAATATTTCTATTGCCCAGGGGTCCTGGCAATAACAGTAATGTAGCGAAAATTGCCTTAAATCTGCGGCAGGTTAGACAGACGGTTCTTCGTAATGCACTAAGCTGCTGTGAGTGAACTGGCACTGGATGGCTCCAATAAAGATGAAGTGCCTTTTGCCATTTGGTTGCAGCAGCTCTCACCTATCCCTGCACTGCTGGCTCAAAGGCTGGAGAGATTTCCACACGGAACAAGAGCTGGGGAAGCCTGTGCTGTTAACAGCTGGATGAAGAGTGGTGGCAGTGGTGTGGAAACAGACAGTGTGTGAATGTGGGGACATGAATGTCCTCTGCAGAGAATGCTAAAGGGATGACAAGGGCTCTGTACAGCTGGGGGTTTAATACAGGCAGCAGAGATGCACCAGAACAACCTTAAAGAACAGCACAGCATCCTGAGGATATTAACATAATAATAGCTGTGTGTTACACTTCCTTCTTCTTTATCCAGCCCCGATGAGTTTTCAACACCTTTCACAGATCTACTGGCAGAAGAAAACCCAAACAACTAATAACATAGAGAGTTTGCTTTTCTCCTTTATTGCATTTTCATATCCTCATATGAGAGATTATTCATCCCACCCCTATGAAAAAATGTAATTTTTTTTAATAGGCCACATAGTTCAGGGATATCACTTGCCTTGCCACATGCAGCAAAACTGCAACCCCTCTCCTGAAGGGTTGATGGTGTCTTGGCCTCCTTCAGAGATTTTTTGGTTGACATACCCTGATAGAAAGTCTGCTTCACTTTTAAATATAGAAGTGGTCTGTTTTCCCACCTACTAGAAGTGACTGTTGGGATCAAATTAGTGGAAGACAGGCCAGTTTGGGCTTGCCCAGTGTCTTGGAAGAGGGATGTCCCTGATGTCCAGACTTGCTGGTAACCCAGGTGCATTGCCCCCCGTGTTGGATGTCCCTCTGTGACTGGGAGCAGGGCCAAGAGCTATGGTTTTCTACTTAGCTGTGTTACTCACACAGATTTTAGTCAGCAGCATCTCTGCTACATTTTATTTTTTTTTTTTTCACAGCAAACACGGCTGGTGCTCGTTGTTAACTAAACACATGAAGGTTTCAATGTTAGCTGAACACACTTGTCCAGACACCTACTCTGCTATGACAGCTGCAAGTAAAACATCCCCTGAGCAAACACCTCTATGCAGGAGCCTTATCTTCAATTATCCAGCATCACCTCAGCAGGCAGAGCTCCAACTGTGTGGCCAAAAGCTCCAACCCTTCTGATGCTCTGTAGATGCTTTGCTGAATAAGATCAGAGGCAGTCAATCAAATTTAAGAGTGATGAACCCTGTCTCCAAAAGATGTTTCATTCTTGAGCGTGCAAAAGCTTTCTGTACCCAGGCAGGTGCCAGGAGGGAACAGGAAAGCACTGGGAAAAGGGTGGCTGGTGGCATGTGGGGTTTTTTTGACTTACAGAAGCGCTGGGATCAGACAAGGGTTATATTGGTTGTTAGATGCCTCTGCTGAAGGAAATATGAGTTTTCACCTTTTTAGGAAAATGAGGGCATGCAGTGCAGCACTCTGTGCCATTTCCACCTTTGGCCACATCT
Source organism: Pyrocephalus nanus (assembly GCA_038380795.1). NCBI lineage: Eukaryota > Metazoa > Chordata > Aves > Passeriformes > Tyrannidae > Pyrocephalus > Pyrocephalus nanus. Next base: position 2,529,274 of record CM076263.1, on the reverse strand, counting down.
GGGCAGACAGATGTCATCCCATGTCTCCTTCTTACAGGTTGCAGACAAGTCAGGTCCAGTCCCAAATCCATGCAGCTGCATTAGCATGGCAGGGAGTCCAAGGTAAAGAGCTCACTTTTCAGCTGGGCCCCCAGCTTAGGTCCTGGCATCCCTCAAACAGCCTCTGGACCAAGCTGGCTGGCACCTGGCCAGCTCAGCAAATGGGAGGAACAGACAGAGGACAGCCAGTACCTTCCCACCCCAGGCACTTCCCAAGGCAGGAGTGGGCATGCTGGTTTGTATTTATTTCATTATGCACTTACTATGTGCATTCCCATTAAATAATGTTTAAATTAAAGTGCTTGTTTTTCCCCAAAAGATGAGTTTTGCAGAAATTTCCCCTGTGGTTTCCTGAAATGTTCACAGCTCCTCTTGGAGACAGTGCAGGACTTCACACTTATCTCCTTATCTCTGAAGACACTGAGGAACAGGTTAAACAAAACTTGGACAAATAATGGTTTCCCTGGATACACAGTGCTCTCTTTTCCCCTGGTCTGCTTAAATACCTGACAGAAACACTTACAAAGGGCTCATTTCTGAATCCACAAAGTCGATGGGAGTTAATTTTTGTGTTCCAGTGGGAGCATGATCAAAGACCTGACTTCTTCTTGACCCGACACAGGAATCTGTCATCACTCCACTTCTAACCAACAGAAGTGGCAGTTACCATACCTGTCCCCATTTTTTTCCAGCTGCATTTCCTCAGTGTTCCCATTGGATCCAAAGACAGTCATGAAAATGCTGGTGTCGGTACCTCCACTTTCGATGTCTCCAGTCACAACCGTGACTTCGTAGAGGACCTGGTGAGGATTGGAAACTATCAGAAGGTTCCTGCTTTCAACTAAGGTAGAATTAGTGTCTTCTCAGTAGCAATTAACAATGCTGTGTTTTGGATTTGGAATAAGAATGGTGCTGATAACAGTCTGATTTTTTTTTCTTTTTTTTTTTTTTTTTTTTTTTGCTGAGTGCTGTTTGTGCTAAGCCAAGGGCTGTTTTTTCCCTTGTCTCGTGCTCTGCCAGGGAGGAGGTGCACAAAAGAAACTGGGAGGGACCCTGTCTGGGACAGGTGACCTGAACTAATCAAGGGGATATTCCACACCATAGGATGTCATGTTCAGTATACAAACTGTGGTCAGTTACCTGGGATGGGATGATCTGGGCTCAGGAAGAGGGGTCTGGCATGAGTCAGTGGGTTGTGAGCAATTCCACTGTGCATCACTTGCTTTCCCCCTTTTTATTATAATTATTGACCATTATTATTGCATTTTATTTTCAATTATTAGGCTGTTCTTAGCACACAAGTTGTTTTACTTCAGTTCTCCTCCCCCTTCCACCAGGGCTTGGAGGAAAGAGAGGAGGGGCTGAGTGAGTGAGTGAGTGAGTACAGCTGCATGCTGTTTCATCTCGTGCTGGGCTTAGAACCACAACAGAAGGTCTCATTCTAATGCCTGCCCCTAAACCTTGCAAAAGCCTGGGCAAAACACTGGACAGGCTTTCCTGGAGATCTGCTTCTTTTTCAGAAATGGCTACAATGCAGTTTCTCAGTTTCTCTGCACACCATGGTTCCCAGAGGAGAAGTCAGAGATTGAAACTCTTACTACAGGACCTTGGTCTTTGCATCATCTGTGACTTTTTCTGCAGATTTTCTCAGCCCAGACTGACTCAGAATGAGGTGCATTCATTGTGACAAACGCATGAACCACAGAATCATCACACGGATTGGGTTTGAAGGGACCTTTAAAGGTCACCTCATTCCAACCCCCTTCCACGGGCAGGGACACCTTTCACTACACCAGGTTGCTCCAAGCACTGCCCAACCTGGCCCTGAATGTTTCCAGGGATGGGGGATCCACCACCTTGCTGAGCAAAACTGTGCTAGTGTCTCACCACCCTCAGCACAAAAAATTTCTTCCTTGTGTCTAATCTAAGCCGACCCTCCCTCAGTTTAAAACCATTATGCCCTGTCCTATTGCAACAGCAGTGATGAAGATCTGTTAAACTGCTTCTCCATGGGGGTCACAGCCACCACATCAGTGGAGTCACTGGAGTTTCCAACCCACTGCTACTGGCATCTCCTCCTGGAAACCTCCCAGCACTCCAGACTTCTGTACTGGACCAAAATCTTGCTAACTTAAAAAAAAACCCCTAAAACAAAACCACAACAAACCAAACCATCTCCCAAAGGCACAATTTTTTTTTTTTTTTCCCTGACTGCAGAATATTTCCCCTAAGTGTTCGGTGTTCATCTGGGCAACGTTTAGTCCAACACGACTAATAGTTTTGAAGTCTGTACATTGGAAAACTCTCTAAGGCAGAAAAATGCAGACATCTTATTCTCTGACTGCTGCTTTGAACGCAGAGCGTTCCCACATCTCGTGCACTGAAGCCATGCCAATTTGTGAAAAGATGTTTTGTATCATTTTCACCTTATTAGCCTAATTTTGTTCTTTTCTCCTGACATGGGAATAATAAGACTCAGAATAAACATGTCAAAAAATGTGCAAGTCTCAGTGGCTGTCAGGGCAATTAAGATTTTTAGGCCACTTAGATGCTTTCAAGATCATAGCTATGGTAACAACTTCTGGATTTAAGAAGTGGAAGAATATCAAAAAACAGCCCCAACAAAACATATTTCAAATAGGGCACTGCTAGGCCAGTTTTACTGGCCTGAATTGTGACTGTCACATAAATAAACAGGGCATAGGAATAACGGAATAGAAAAATTATTTTTTGTGTTCGATCCTGAGTAACCTGTCCATCACATATTCACCCACACACATTATAAATCATAGCAATGCATCATACTTGCTACAGGAAGGAGAAGAAAAACTTTTACCAATGCTTTAAAGGCTTTTAATGACTGTGGTGGACATCGAGTAATTTCTCTAAGTATGGGAAGGCAAACGCTCAATTTAAAGCAAAAAAAAGAGGGAATATCAAGTCAGGAAGAAAATTAGGTTGGAATGGGTACAGCACAAGAGTCAAGCACACGAAAAACAGAAAACCTAATAATTTTCCCAAAGATCCAAACATAACAGTTGTCCTTGAACTCTAAAAGCTAACTACAGCTATTGACAGGGGAACAGTCCCAAATTCCTTTAGCTAGGAGACTGGTCAGAACCTCAAATGCTCACTTCTGATTTCACATCCCAAGCATCTCCCTGGATTTCCTTCAAACCTTTCAGCAAGTTTCTAGCCCAACATCATAGAAAAAAAAAAAAAAGTCGTAGTTAGATGTGTCTATTTTTGTCGTACTTATGAAAATAAATATTCAGGGCTGTGCTTTTAAAGGAAGATTGAACATAACTCTTCATTAAGATCCACTTCAGTGTACAGACAGGCCATCAGCTCACCAATAGGAGTTTGGAAACCTTATCCAGGAGGTTAAACGACGTATTGGACATTTTTATGAGACTGGTTTTAACTTTGGTATTCAGGGTGAGGGAGGTTTTTATTCCCTCTTAGGTCAATTCCATCACTGAAAACTGCGCTGATTTGTTGAATCCTTCACAGTTGCTAAAAATGTTACCAAGTTTTTGGGTGTCTGGGGAACAAGAAAGATTTCGGGAAAGTATCTTTAGCTTGGGAATCAAGAGCAGCATAAAGAAAAATTAATGTACCATGAAAGTGTAACCTGACTGTAAATAGAAGCACATCTGTAGAGATTTTAAATTGCCATACAGATATTAAACATGGTATTATTGTCACATTCATCCAGACTCTTATTTCTGTCATAAATCTCACATCCAAAATCAGCATAGCTCAGCTTTCCAATTTGTACTTGCTTGAAATATAGCATAGCAGATATTACTTCAAAATTCATATATATGGATGAAAAGACTACAGAGTTTCTTTTCATTACTTATTCAACTTTAATCAGTTATTCTTTTCAAAGATCAAACTTACAAATGTCTCCATGTTTCAGCAACTTCCAATAGTTATTAGTTTCTGTCTGAATTCAGTTTCCCTACCCCCTTATTATACAGAAAATCCTGTATGTAGCCATACTATGCAGAGATTAAAATATTATACTATAATTTAAATATAATTAAATAATAAAATATATATTTTATACACACACATAAAAATTATATAAAATATATAATTAAATATTTTCACTACTCTAATCTGATGAGTTAGAAGTATTTCCTCACCTTGCAGCTGCTCCCACCTTATGGATACCAGGTGATGCACTGGCTGCTCCAGGTTTAGTGACAAAATGAGGATGTGCTGCTAAAGTGTGTCCTACCTGCTCTGCCCTCCCATCTACGCCATGGCCGCATCCCTCCAGCCTAAATAAACAGGACTCTAAACAATTATGATTCTAAACCATGCCTAAAGATTTTGCTGAAAAAACAACACAGAAAAAGAAACGAAAGAAAAAGCTCAAGCCACTTGCAGGAGTCACAGTGAGAGAGCTGCTGACACACAACCAGCTCTCACGCTTCGAGACACTCAACCTGTGCCAGCAGAGGCCCCTGCAGAGCTAGAGACACAAGGTGAGCCTGGTGCCTACCTTGATGCCAATGTTGACACATTCTGCATCCAGGATGTTGAGGACTCGAGAGGTGAGCCCGTCACCTTTGTCTCTGGCCAGCCAGCACTTACACACGAAGTTGTACATGACGCCTTTGGTGGGCACGATGATGGTGAGCTCTTCCATCAGCCAGCAGCTCTCAGGGGTGGCACCATCGTGCCCCACCTGTGGGATTCAGAGGGAAAATACCTCCTGGTTAAAGGAAGACTAAGAGTCCACAACACCATCACACAAACCGCTTCCACCGCGGAATCACAGAATCATAGGATGTTCAGGGTTGGAAGGGACCTTAAAGATCATCCAGTCCCAACACCCTCTGCCATGTGCAGGGACACCTCCCACTGGACCAGGTTGCTTGAGGCCTTATTCAACCCAGTTTTGAACACTGCCAGGGATGAGACATCCACAGCCTCCCCGGGCAAGCTGTGCCAGGGCCTCGCCACACTCACAGTAAAAAACTCCTTCCTAACTTCTAACATAAATGTCCCCTCTTTCAATTTGCACCCATTACTCCTTGCCCTGGCCAAGAGTCTCTTCGCTGGCTTCCAGATAGACCCCTTCAGATAGGGGGAGGTTGCCATGAGGGAGCTCTGGAATAGTGCCATTCCTGCCTGATAGGCGAGATGTCAGTGTACATGGCAGCTGCTGTGGGCAAGGGGGCTCAGGTCAGCAGCTGCTCAGCATGAGGGAAGGCAGGACACTGCCAGTCCCCTGGAAAAGGCAAGGAAGACCAGACTGACCTACATGAAAACATGTCCAGCCTCTTACTATTCTGCTTCTGCTCCCTTGATCTCCATCTGCACATTTGCAGTTGTCAGCAGACCCATTTCTCCACCTTTCCAAGCCCTTCCACTGCTGTTACCACACTCTAGAAGTGACTATCCAAAGCTTCCTAGCCAAGAGGAAAGACGCAGCTCAGCCAACACCCCCGTGTGTTATTCAAACTCTCCTTCCCTCACAAATCCACATGTAAGTCAACTATATGCATGAGGCTGTTTCTCTGCTTCCTATCTGCTTAGACTGCAAAAGCTCCATGTTTGTACAGGAGGCAGCAGATGGAGCTTACATCTGTAGCTGGTTGATTTTCCAGGACCACCTCCTCCAGGAGCAAGAATGATCCATCCTGGAGAGCAGGAAGTCACACAAGAGTGGCCACAAGACTGCATGCATGAACAATGAGCTCCTGACAAAATTTAAGAGGAAAAAAAGGAAGAATACCAGAGGTGGCAGCGGGGGAAGAAGGCCTGGAGAAATACAGAGATGCTGCACAAGTGTGCAGGGATGAGTTTAGGAAAGCCAAAGCCCACCTGGAGCTGAACCTGGCGAGGGCCATGAAGAGCAACAAGCAGTGTTCCTACAGGTATATCAGGATGCTGATAGTGCAAATTTCTCCAAGAACCTGCATGTGCCTCTTAAAGAAGGTGGACAATTCATCTCAGGGTGGACTTAGAAGTAATGTATCCCAGCTGAAGTCAAACATCAGTCAGACAATCATTCTAATGAGCTAACTGCACATAAAAGGTTGAATAAAAGACCTACCTGCGCTTCATAATTTTCAGAGCAAGTGCTGTTTGTGTCATTACTAGGAAAATGAGGTCCTTAGTTCTTGATGGGTTTTGCTTTTAAATTATTAGGATATTTAAGGTGGCTCAGATAATAATTTTTAATAACAGATTCATCTAGGGTGATATGTCTGCAGTATCTTTTTTTCTTTTTTTCTTTTTTTTTTTTTTTCCAAAAAACAATTGATCTCTTTTATCTGGCTGTCTCAGCCATCACTGCTATTAAGAGTATTATTGCTATACTAATGTCTGTGCAGCTGCAGAAAATTAGAGCTAACCACTAGGGAAATTCAAGTCTACAATGGATGCATTAATCCTCCAATTCTTGGGGTGTGAGGTGAATGGGAATATAACACTTGCCTTCCCATTCCCTCTCTGCCAGCTTGGCTGGGCGTCTCCAAACCCAAAGCCCCTCTGAGAGTTTGCATGCAGCCTCCAGAGTTTTGTTGCAGGATGGCATGGAGAAAGTTTGGGGCAAGAATTCTGCAGTGAAGCAGGGACAAAGCAGCTGGAGGGAGAATCCCAACGAGCCTATCAAAATTTGCTGGTCTTTTGGATTCATTACACACTGCCCAAATCACAGAACCCCAGAATGGTTAGGTTTGGAAGGGACCTTAAGGATTATCTTGTTCCACCTCCTGCCATGGGCAGGGACACCTTCCACTAGCCCAGGTTGCTCCGAGCCCCCTCCAACCTGGCCTTGGACACTTCCAGGGATCCAGGGGCAATCACAGCTTCTCTGGGTAAAGCATCATTCCAAGACATTTCTAGGTACCAGATTTCCACAGAAACTTTTAACTTTTTTTTATATCAGTGACTGGCCAGAACAAAACATCCTTTGCATCCAGCTGCCTGGGAGAACCTGCGCACAAGCAGAATTCCAAGAACCTCAAGAACAAAGTTGTTAATTCTGGGATAAATTCAGCCTGTGCCAAGTCTTACTTATGGTTGGACTTTTAGAGCAGAGCATCAGGATTTGTCTTTCAGTTCCAGGCAAATCTTTAGACAGACCAAATCTTTAGACAGTGAGTGACCCCAAGCCACAGCCACACCAGCAGCGTAGCCTAGACGGGCACACCGATATCACAAGTTGTTTGGGATGAGGCGTTTGAACTAAATCAGAATGGCAGAATTTCAAAGGCAGGTAGATCCTTGGGCTGTTTGAAAACCTTTGCAATTTGTTCCTACTGTCCTTGAGAGACTGTTGAGTAATTCACAGGCACTGCTGAGTACTTCACATTGCTAAGATGCACAGTTTGTACCCAGCAGCTCACAACCACACAGAAACTGAACACAATGGCAGAGGCAAAATGTAAGAGAGTTTTTCTGTTGAAAGAAAGTAGGAAAAGAAGAAAACCAAAATGGATTTTCTACTTATTCTGAAAAGTCCAGGCAATGCTAGAGAGACCTGAGGGTCAGGTTCCTAGTCACCGAGGGACTGGACTTGCACTTGTATGTCCTTGTATGTCCTTGATTTTACTCTGTGTTTGTGATGGAGAAAGGCCCTGAACCACAAGAGGTTTATAAAAACAAAGCAGTGCACGGCTCTTCTGGACATACCTGTGTCTCTCTGCAGTCTAGGGAACAGAGAAACTTCCTTTCACTGGGAGAATTAATATTAAAACTTGTTTTGAAAATGCAGTATAAAGAGCCCACACCAAATAACTTGTATTATTTATTTTCACATCAGCATGCCTATTAAGGCACACCAGTAGTAAATATTACATCTGCAGGCTCACAAGACAGGTATAAATGGGCCCCTTTCAAATTACTTCATGTTCTTCTGTTTCTGCTTCCACTGGAGTGTATTTGCAGCAGGAGAATAATACCGAACTGGAAGTGGCATCACGCTGCAAATCCTGAGATCTTGCTAAATTGTACAGTCTGCTGCCTGGGTTATACAGAGCGCTCCTGGAAACTTAATCTTCACACCATCCTATTTTCACATAGTAGCTCGTACTCAGAACTTTTCACCTGCTACAGAAACAGACAAATGCCAAATCTAAGAACAAACTGTTCCTCACTTCTCCCAAGTAGATAACTAGCAATTTTCTGCCATGTCCCTGAACACTGCAATTTTCTGCAAGGAAAATGCGGGCTGATTCCATGGCAACCACGGCAGACTGGCACATCGATGTCATCGCTGGGACATGGATCAACAAGAAGGAACCTTCCAGGCAGAGGGCACTGCGAGAAGGAAGGCAGAAGGCCATGAGCAGATGGCTCCTCCAGCCATGGGCTGGGGGGGGTTACAAACCAAAAGGGAAAAGTGACCAAGAAGTGAGGCAGCAGACTGGTGAGATCACTGAGGACAGGGGTGAAAAAGTGCAGGAGAGCACCACCCAGCTTGAAAGATATATGTTATTTCTCTTTCGAGCTCTCTACATTTGATTTGCAACCTTTTATCTTCTTTCCCATTTGTATTCCTTTTCAAATTATTTTTTTGCCTTGTCTCTGCCTATTTCACAGTGTCTGCTCCTACTTTCTTCTATTCTCTACCCCTTCCTCACCCCACTCTCTGTCTTCCAACACCCCTTTCTATTTCTTTCTTCAACCTGCTCCTTCTGTGCCTCTGACACCCAGGGGTGATACTGTCTTTTTCCTGCCTCTCTGTCCCAGCCCATGGCTGTTTCCACGTGCACACAGTCTGGAAGAGAAGTATTTATACACTTGATTCACTGTCAAAGTTTGACCTTGAGATGGTCTAGATGGAAAGTGCCACTAATGCTCATGATAACCAGGCACTTGGAGTGCATTAGGAAAATGGCTTGATAATAAACTCAAATCAAATTGGGAGACTTCTCAAGGTGTCAGAATTCATTTCTTGAATGAAAGGTAATGTGAGTGTCTCAGTCTCTCACCTGCTACAACAGGGCATACAACTGCAAAGATTTTCTAAGTTAGGATTTTTTTCTTTGCATTTTTTTTTTCACTTGTCTTACTCCAAATATACAAGCACACACATCAGATGGTAGGTTTACTTCCACAGAGGGCATGGGGTAAAAATGAAATTAAATAGGCTCCTGAAGTCCTCAGAAGCTGAGGGTTTCAGCCCCTGAGGGGCTGGAGCCAGCTTTCAGGAGATGGAAGTGCCATATGAAGCAAGAATGATGTACGCAAACACTCTGGAATACTCATGTGAAGTTTAAGCTCAGTAATGGAAAGTCTATGCAAATTGTGCCTCCCTGAGCCATTGCAGAAAAAATGGTTCCCGTACCAAAATCTATTTGTGCACGTTACCAACAAACGATGATTAATTTTCTTCTCTAAGCCTGGGTCCTCCAAGCTGTGAAAACAATTTTCATGTTTAGCTTGAAAATTATACAAGATGTGATTCTCACTGCTGGCACAATTTATGAAACCCAACTGGAAGTAGTGAAAAAAAACAAGCAGGAAAAAGACTGAGGGAGAACTGCATCCTAGGAGCCTTCACTGCATCTGTCAATAGGAGGGGCTGAGTAAGAAAAAAAACAGTGCCAGAGATGGGACAAAACTGAGACATGTTAAAACTTCTTTATAATTCACCATTATCTTCTGCCTCACACAGATCCTGGTTTTGTCAAGCCCCACTTATTTTCATGTTCAGACACACGTGAAATCTCATTAGCACATCCCTGTTTACATTCCTTTTAGACCCAGGAGCCTCTCCTTCACTGCTAAGGATAACAGGAACATGTGCTTTCTCTGGCCACGTATCTCACACGCCTCCAGTGCTCGCGCTGCACTCACAGCGTTACCTCCACTTTTTTGATCTCCCCAACATCCAGGCCCCAAACTGAGAATTTCTCCACGGAGCCATCCGCAAACTCGTCTTTTCCTTCCGGGAGATCCAGCCAGAGCCTCTCTGTCTGCGCTTTCTGGGGTCCCATGATGATGATGTACACCCGGCTGTCGGTGCTGGAGTCATACTCTGTGCCTGTTGTGATGGTGATGTGGTACGGGATCACTGCAACAAACAGGGGTTTATTCATCAGAAAACCCATGGATCTGTATGAGGCTTGAGGAAACCAGGGACTCATCCCATCAGAGGGAGCAGTTGTGCGTGTTAAATAGGTTCACATCCCATTGAATTCATTTGGAGAAGTGATAACATCATGCTTTGTTGGGTTACAAGTGTGCTTTGGAGACTACTTTCCCATGGCAAGCTTGGGACTGAATTCTGCAAGGGTTAATTTCCCCAGGCAGCCCTACTGGCTGCAAGGAGGTTATAAGTCCAGATTTCTCCCTAATGGATGACAGAACAGCAAAGGGCTTGAATCCTTATTGACACCAAGAGACCTTCCTGAAGATGAGTCTGAGCACCTAAATCTTAAACAGGCCTATTAGGCCAAAATGATCTTACACTCCCTGTTCAATAAAGACAAATAAATCTATGCTGACTCCAAGGTAAGCCATCACTGACTGAACGTCCCAGTACAACCACAAATGCTCTCCTTTGTGCCTCATTCAAGGATTGCTGTGATCTATGGGGCAGCTCAGGGTTTCAGCACCACTTTACAAATCCAGGCAGACAGAGAATAATCCTTGTACTAAAGGTAAGTCACTCGGTAATTCTATGCATTACATAATAATTTTGGTGAGGGAAAAAACCTTCAGGCCAAGGCCTGGGAAAGAGGAGGTGGTTTTTCTGTGGTTTTCAGAAATTTCAGTTCAGCTGTTAAAAGGGAGGAAGTGCCAGACTGCTTTTCAAGGGCTTTCCAAAAGCTCATTTGGGTAAGCCAAGCAGGCGGTGCAGAATTAGTCGCTGAATACGCGTTTGATTTCTCAGAACATTTGTGCAGGGCTGTTCAAACAGTTCTGACAAGACTCAGAGCTCTGAAACTTGCTTCGTCACAGACTTAAAACAGCCTGGCTTCATCATCACTTTTTTGATTAAAAAAAAAAAAAAAAAAAGGGGGGGGTTGTATGTTGACAAAACGTTTGGTTGGTTTTCAAATTATCCAAGATTGACATCTATTTTTGCTTTATAATAAATAACAATATTTTTGAGGTGGAAGTTGTACTCAAAACTCATATCAGACTCAGAATATTTGTGCAACATCAGGGAAGGCATGAATTCATGCTCACCAAATCTGTTCTTAGCTCTGGACAGAGCAGAAACCAAAGAGATTCATTCAGCACCAATTAGAGGATTTTGTGTACCAACACAAAACGAACTGATGATTAGGCAAGATTTATTCTCCCCTTTATGGTATAATTTACATTTCAGTGTGTGCATCAGCATAATGATATGCAATGCATTTAGCAGGAAAAAGGGTTTAGCTGTAGTCAAGGCAGATTTTATAAGAATATATCGAGCAGTCATGTTTAGATCAGCTCCAGACTTTCCAATAAAAGTGTATTTTGAGTAGGGACAAAATTTCCTTTAACACAGTTTTTATCCTGTTCTCCTGTGACAGACCAAGTTCAAAGAACTACTGGCATTTCCATCAAATGTTGCATCCTCAAGCCAAACTACCTGAAACATCCATAAAAAAGAACTATGAGTAATCATCATTTTCCACTTTAAACAGTGAATACAGAGATATAGAGTAGCTTGATACCAGCCAGCAGGAAACACTGTTTGCTGCTCTCTCCTTTGAAAAAACTGGAAAAGGGATCCTTTAATTTGTTTATCTCTCCTCCCTGTTCTCTCCCTCTTTCTCTGGGGCTCACAGTTCCCTTTTTTCAAACATGAGAGAATGCAAAACCTTGGGGAAGTGGCCACAGCAGGACACCCCAGGTCCTCCAGGCCATCTCCCCTTGCCCTGTTCCCCTGAGTTCCAGCACAGAGGTCAGGCTGCTCAAGGGCACGAGTTCCCCTCCCAGTGGGGTGGGTTTCCTTAGGGATGCATCCATACCATCTCCAGCACTGTCTTCTAGCATGGAGCAGTGCTGCCAGTTCAGACCTAAGCAGCATCCAAGCCAAGAGGTCCTTCCCCCATGCTCCATCCTCACATCATCTCCTGCCCCTCAAAGGCATTTGTCGGTTTGGTCATGACAGAGTCAGGACCGGGCGGCTCAAAGGTTCACTCCCTTTCCCAGGCAACTCCCAATACCACTTCCCTAATCAACTCATTAACAGCTGGCTTTTTATCCAGCTCAGGAGGTGGCTGTCTGGCTCACCCAGTCCATCTTATCTGACATTCCTTCAGGAAGCAGCCTCCTTAATGAGGCCACTCATTAAGATACTGGTGATGACAAGCTCCAGGACTCCAGACTCAAGAGATGAAAGACCACCCTGGCATAATGGGGATGGTGGGAATGGTCCTAGCTCTGCTGGAGAGGGCTTCTCAGGGGAAATGCTGATGTTTTACCCATTACTTGTGAAATGACACGGAATGCCAACGTGGCAGATGTTATCCATTGTCACACCACAAAAGTAATATCAGAAGGGACATGGGAATCACTTATTTTATTTTAATTTTTTTTTTTTTTATTTGAGAACAATGTGGGATTACAAAAGAAGGGTTGCCCCAAGACACATGGGTTGCAGACCAGGTTAAGCAATGTGCAGTATTATGTCTGTCCCCAGCTGAAAGGTGTGGGACATGCCACCCAGGCATCACACAAGCTACTGGGCATCAGATGAGCTGCAGTAACCATCTGTGTGAGTCTCCTCAGATAGCTTCCCCTTGGAAGCTATCTTAAATGGCTAAGGCAAATTATGTAATTTACACATTGCTTAACATGAAAATTTAGGATAAGTTTCATTATTTTGCACTTGCTGTGGATTAAGAGCACATGGGCAGACAGGAACTGTGATGCTGCCCAGTTAGTTGTTACAACACAGAACTGTAACCACACATCTAAACATTATTCTGAAGCTAAAAACCCCGTGTAGGATGGCAAAAAACCTTAGTTGCAATTTAGCTGGTAAGTCATTGCCCTGGAATACAAAGGTGGTAAAAAAAAAAAGAGTATATAAATCACAGAGACACAGAATCATGAAAAGCATGGGTTGCAAGGGACCTTAAAGCTCATCTCATTCCAATCTCCCCGCCATGGGCAGGGACACCTTCCATAGACCAGGTTGCTCTAAGTCCCATCCAACCTGCCCTTGGACACTTCCAGGGATCCAGGGGCAGCCACAGCTTCTCTGGGCAACCTGTGCCAGTATTTTTATCACCCTCAAGGTAAAGAGTTTTTCCCACTGTCCTCTTCCAGTGTGAAGCCATTCCCCCTTGTCCTGTTACTCCAGGCTCTTGTTAAAATTTCTCTCCTCCTTTTTTGTAGCTCTCTTCAGGTGCTAGATGGCTGCAATCAGGTCACCCCTTTCACCCCCAAGCATCCCCAAGTCCTTCTCCCCATGGCTGCTGTCCATCTGTTCACCCCCAGCCTGGATTGATACTGGGGATTGTCCCAGCCCATGTGCAGCACTTGCACTTGGCCTTTTTTCACCTCGTGTGATTATGAGGTAATGAAGTTTAAAAAGGAAATAAGGATGTGCTGGGAGAAGTTTGCCATACAGCTTAACTTCTGCTGAAGGACACTCATCTTCCAGGCTCCCTTCACAGCCAGGACAGAGACAGAACCTGATCAATTTGCCCACTTCTTTTTGGTGCCAGCCAAGCAAGACTAGGCTCCGGTGTGAAGGTGGCCTTTGCAGACACAGACTGGCATATTCCACTTTTTACAAAGTGAAATACAGAAACAGGTTTTTTCTTTTATGCTCAGTTTTGCCTTGTCTCAGAAACAGGAGTCTAAAGATGAAACTACACTAGTGCCACCAAGTTTCCATCAGTTATTTGAGCAGAAAACTCAGCCCAGAGTTCACGGACTCCCTGCCTTTCAGCAGACCTTGCTTCTTTGCTCAGTAATTAGACAGACAGCCTTCTAGAAAAGAACTGAGCACTCTCAGCGAAAACTTTTTTTCTGAGAACCAAGAAACTTGTCTGTACTATTGCTCAGCTCTCCATATCCCACTCCCCTTCCAACACAACAGCTGTTGTGATGCAGCTACATGTGGTAAGGAGAAAACATGAAGGGTTCTAAAATAAATCACATCTAACTTCATAAGAAATAAACATCCTTGGTGATGATGAACCACCTACCTGATCATGAAAAGGGAAGGTGGCTTTAAATGGGACAAATAAGGTCTCGAGAAATTCAAACGCACCTTTGGCAATTCAGATCTAATGTGCTACATGAAAGACCGTCTCGAGCAGGTCAAAGAAACAGGCTTGGAAACATTGAAGTTGGTGTGGAATACATGGCTTTTCCCACTGCTGGGGTCAGAGAGCTACAGGAAAAGCAACAAACACGGAAACACGAGCCCTGACCCGTCCTTTCCCAAAGCAGTCACGACACAAGGAGAAGCGAAACAATTTGTCCCGCCTCTCCCTGAAGTGCAGCAGGATGAACGCAGCCCATCAAGCACTGGAAGCCAAGGACATATGGATGCATAACAAGCAAACACTCGTGCATGCTCACTCACTTGAGCCTTCTTCTGCTGCCTTGACCAGGCTGGATTTTTTGGTCTCCTTCAGGTTTGCGTTGCTGTCCTGACTGGACACGCTGAGGCAGGAGCCACCCAGGCTGTTCCGCTCGCCCTCATAGCTCTGTTTGGAAGGCATGTGTGGGACAGGAGTGAGGCTGAGTGCTCACAGGTTTCCACGTGCCTCCAAGAACCACCTGAGAAGAAATCCCTGTAGTTCCCCAGGTACCTTTTTGCTCAGTTGTAGCTCAAGTCAGCGTGACTTGTGATTTACTGCTGGTCATTCGTTTACTTCACTGGTAACCCTGACAGGCCATTTTGGACGTGTGTTATAATAAAAGAAAATACAATAGACCTAACAGACTTTGTCAGTGAGTTGTGGTTTTTTTCTCTGCTACCTGTGTGAGCAGTAGGAAACTCAGATGGATGTAGCAGTGCCAGATTTCAGAGAATCATAGGACAGTTTGGGTGGGAAGGGATCTTAAAGATTATGCCACTCCAACCCCCCCTTGCCACAGACAGGGACACCTTCCACTAGACCAGGTTGCTCCAAGCCCTGTCCAATCTGGCCTTCAACATTTCCAGGGATGGGGCAGCCACAGCATCCCTGGGCAGCCTGTGCCAGAGTCTCACCTCCCTCAAAGGGAAGAATTTTTTCCTAATATCTGCTCTAAACCTACTCTCTTTCAGTGTGAAATCCTTCCCCCTTGTCCTGTTGCTACATGCTCCTGTAAAAAGTCTCTCTCCATCTTCCTTGTAGGCTTCCTTCAGGTACTGGAAGGCCACAATTAGGTCACCCTGAAGTTTCTCTTCTCCAGGCTGAACCATCCCAATTCTCTCAGTCTTCCCTCACAGCAGAGCTGCCCCACCCCTCTGATCAACTTGTTGCTTCCTCTGGACTCACTCCAGCAGTTCCATGTCCTTCCTGTGGGATTAGCCCAGGACACTGGGGGGTTCTGGGCTATGCCATGTCCATCCTCTCCCCCAGCCAGCACCCCCAAGTCCTTCTCCCCAGGGCAGCTCATCAAGCACAGGTCAAAGAGCGTAAGAGGCAAAGAACTGCAGAGCTGAATGATATGAAACATCTGTTGTACTTCAAGGGCTACTGACAATGTCTTTGGTGCCACCATCCAACAAATGTGAGGCTCTTACCACACAGTCCCATAATTTAAAAAAAAAAAAAAAAGGAAAAAAAGAAAAAGAGAGTGATTAGCTTTTTAGTTTTTCCTCACTGTGAACTGATATGAGCAGCGGGGTGAGCGTGACCACAAGCACTCACAGCATTGTCTGCTGCAGTTTTATGAGGGAGCATATGGCAACACTCATCCATGGTGTAACTCCTCTTACATCCGCTCTGTTGCATCCAGGATGAGTCTGGGCCAATTTCATTGACGATAATTTCAGTGGTAACTGTCAATTAAAATGTCACTGTATTTTGCAAAGTGGACTCCTTAAATACAATGAACTTATAATCAGCTGCTTTATTATGTCTCACTCTATAGAAGCAAGAGAAGTCTATTAATCTTGTTTGCTAATTTTACTTAGAGCATGTCCCTCGAATTCCAATTAGCTCTGCTAGGCTGATAAGCCATAGAATGTGTGCAAGTAGAAAAGGCATTTCACCAAAAAAAAACATTTGATGCTTTGAGTGGTAGCAAAGAGACATGACTTTTTATGTTTGGCAACGTTGGAATAAGGGAGCTGAAAAGATAAACCCATCCACTCCAGTGAGGACGAAGTCAAAGGACCTCATATTTTGGCTTCAGGACTTTGAATAGTGTGACCCATCAGTAACCTTTGTGGGCATAACAAGGACAGCAGCAGGGAAATATACTCTGCTGTGCATCAGCAAGGTACTGAGCTCTCATCTGAAGAGTTCCACTTACACTCCTTGATTTTTCTGTTGAAATTGCAAATTACAGAGCTGGTGATAATGGGCTGAGAGTGGCCTGACTTTCCGCTCTCGCCTGAAAATCAGAAATTCATTTTGGATAAGCCAAAAAAACCCTCTAAGTCCCTAATGAGCTGTCTTGGACTTCAACCAGGTATTCAACAATTTTATTTCTATGAGTAGCAGTGGGATCCGCTTTGAGCCATAACTTTACCTGTTCATAAAGCGTGCGCTCTATCTTTTTGTCCTCTTTCTTTTTGGAGAGCCAGCGCTCACACAAGAAAACAAATGACTCCTCTGTGGTCTCATCCAGGATCTCCACTTTTTCCAGAAACCAGTCAGGGCTGAACATGCTGTTATCGTGACGAATCTTGATCTTGTACAAAATGCCAAGGTCCACAGCTTCTATAGTGAACGTGTCCTCCTGCAGAGCGTTCAAGAGCAGTCGATTCTGTTAAAAAGCTCTCAACAGATCATCCACTGAACAAAAACAGAAAAGAGAGACTGCAGAGCACATGTGTTTAAATTCCACGTTGCAGGGTGGTGTTTGGATTAAAGCTTTGTACATGCCTTACAGAGGCTTATCTGTAAGCTGAAACTGTTCTGCAGGGAAGTGTTTTAAAGGCTGTCTCTGCTAGGAGGGCAGCTGCAAAAACCATCACTTTTGCAACCAGTTAGAATATTGAAAGCCTGGGACATTTTTAAGTTTGATAGGCTTCCCTTTCTAATCCAGTTAGATCTGTATGGACAATCCAGATATCTTTGCCATCATTATTATCAGAGTATCTCAATATGAGGCTGTGACTGTGACTCATGGACTGACCACAGAGTATCGCTTTTGGTGTTATTTTCTCAAACCCAGACACATTTTAGGCCCCATAAACTTATCATCCTTTGTGGCGAACTCCAATATATACTGTATACATGCAAATCCATTGCACAGGGGCTATGGGAATGAGAGACCCCAGAATCTGTGTGCTTCCAAATCTGCAGCCAACAGCTGAAGCCAGTTTACATGGACCAAGCTCATAATTTGTCCATCAGTGACTTCACAGGAACATCTGCCTGTTTGCTGCAGTGCCTGTCATTTCTAATACCCAGCTGACAATCCATACAAAGCATTTCAAGAGATAATGAATGTGGTAAATGGAATCAATCAATCCATCCCTCATAGGAAAACTCAGCCTATAAAGACAGTCATGGACTTGTTAGGTTAGAGACTGAGAAATGGAAAGTGCTATTAACCCATTGTGTTTGTACCTGCCCTCTTTCGAACTTGTTGAAGTTTGTTTCAGATTTGCTGAGTTTTCTCTCTCCCATGTCCCCCAGATCTCCGTAGATATTTAGGAAAACATTAGCATCCGTCCCAGCACCATAGATATCCCCGGTGAACACGCTGATCTTGTACGTGTGAACTGCAGAAAGAAACAGAGACATGATTTCTGATCTGAAGGTGAGCTACTAAGATATATGTCAGATACTGAATTTTCCTAAGCAAATGACCCCCAAATTTTCTACTCATTGCTCAGTTCTTGGAGGTTCTAAATCCCATATGGCTTTTCCTTTCAGGTTTCTGATCCAAAGGCTGGAGAAACACTGGGCTGAAATTTGCTGACTTTCCTTTTCTCGTTCTAATCAATGCCTGTGCGTTGCTCTGATCACGTAGTTCACGGTTAAAAATGCAAAGAATCATTATGGTTATTACTGGATGGGAAGTCGATAGAGGGGAGGGAACTCAGCACCTTTTCACACGGAGGCTCGAGGGACACAGATCTGAGAACAAGTCATTCAGTGCTGTGAATCCTTAATACTCCATCTTCCATAAACAAACTCTGGGGATTCAGATGTGCAATTACTACAGGAGTTAATGGCACGTGTCTCCATAAATTCCCCAAACAGACAGAGAACAGGTTTCTCGGTCCTTTTGCTGAGACAGTATTTAATTAAGGAAGTGTTGAAGCTGTGCTGTGTAAGTACCCTTTCTCTTTAGCTTGCTCAATGATGAGACAATAAAACCTCATCAAGCCTTTAGTAATGTGCTTTACTAAACCTGTTAAATACTCCTATTTTTATTTTGCTACTCTTCTCCCAATTACACGGGGAAAACAAACAGTTACTGAAAGCATCCTCTCCAGGAGAACAATGAGGGACTGTACAAGACTCTGATTACCCTGGTAGCATATGAGCCATGGAAAATGCCTCCTTGCAAACCCCAGGGCAATGCAAATTAGGAAGAGGCACAAAGTCTTTGTTAGGATTCTGTGTATGTTAACAGCACGGAAGAAAATTGCTAAATTGTCTTTTTCTTCTTTCACAGTAAAACAGACCCTATTCTGCTTTGTCATCCATGAAAGATTTCCACTGATTTCTCTGAGAAATGGATCAGAGTCATCACCGGTGAACATCCATCAGACCAGGTGCAATGCTGAGTTCTCTGGTTTGCCTCTTCACGTGTCCTACAGAGGTACAGCTTCGTATTTGAGAGGAAACTGCTACATTAGTAATGAAGGAAGCAATGCATACAGTCCAATTAGTCAGTGCATCCCTCTTTGGCTTTTGCATGCCAGTTCCAGAGACCTTCAGGACTGAAATGCAGCCTGTTATAAAAAGAAAGATGATCCACAGGCTGATTTTCCATCATTGCCACTTACACTGTGTCACCGCCCAGGGTGAATCCGGACTCACAGAGGTGCAGAGGATATAATTCTCCTCTTAGATATTTTATATCTAAAGCAGAAGTCCCCAAACTTAGCCCTAGATCCCAGCTGGAAGAAACTTTCAGTTATCCGAAGTTTCTATTCCACAGACTGTAAAACCTGTTTTAAGGCTTTGCCTTTAGAAGGAAAAATGAGTCACCTAGGTTGGTTAACACATGGTAACTGATGCAAGGTAAAGCAACAGAAATTAGTAAGTTAAAGAAAATGTCATGCTGGCATCTAGGAGTCATGGAACTGTTGAATCATCGATTTGTTTGGGTTGGAAGAGACCTTTAAAGGCCATCTAGTTCAACTCCCCTGCTGTGGGCAGGGACATCTTCCACTAGACCAGGTTTATCAGAGCCCTATGCAACCTGAGCTTGAATGTTTCCTGCAACAGGGCAGTCACAGCTTCTCTGGGAAACCCTTACCAGTGCCATGACACTTAGTAACCGGTTTTAAAGTCATCTCTGCCTCTGTGGGAAGAAAAAAAAATCTCGCATGAGCTACCATGCAGTTTCTAACAGGAGGAAGGAGGACACCTTCCTGTTCTAAAGGCATAGTGCAAAGGCTCCAGCCTTCCTCCCAGCAAGGCCCCTCTTCCCTTGGCAATGCAAAACACTGGCAATCCATAAAAATTCCACCCTGACAATGTTCTACTGTAAATGCAAATCAGACTCTGAAAAAGAAAAGAAACAGTGAGAGAAATTATTTTCTCTGTTGAATCATCTTGTTGCCAGATGGGAGAATCAAGAATGGAAATGGCAGCTGAATTCCTTTTGCACTGCTCAGGATGAGGAGGGTTCATGACCTCTCTCAAGGGCAGAATGAGCTCGGGGAGGGAAAAGGAGTTCCTTTCTTAGAGGAAGAAGAGGTAAGAACAGCTGGACATACAGAAAAGCAACGATTTAGGGGTGAAAATTCCTGCTCACTCGTTTCAGCTGCCAGTAGGGCCAAACACTGAATATCAGCACTTTATAAGATGGGCTCAGAGCTGAGTAGGAATTTATTCGCTGACCCAGAGGCACTTTAACGAGGTGAAGGTGGCTGAACATATCCAAATTTTCTAAGGGTGTCCACTTGTACCTGAAGGCCAGCAGGGAAAACAACTCTGGGAGGAGGAAAGAGGAGCATAAATCAGACTGGCAGGGTAGGAAAAGAAGGGGCAGAGTGCACAGGACAGGTGAGTTGGGCAACCAAGCAGAAATGCTAAAACAACCTGGAAGACAAGATGTAAAAATTTTGCTGGGCATCAGAGGAGACATGCAAACTATGCCTGTGTAGAAGGGTGTCTGTGACAAGTTCTTAAAAGCCCAGCAGGATAATGATGATGCTATTGCATAGAAGCGTTTCAGGTGTAAGAGAGGCCAGAGAGGAGGAAGGGAAAGAAAAGTGAACAGTTGTACCAGTGTGTCACATTTGCCTAAACCACACATCCAAATGTTTTTATAAAGAAAATCAGACAAATTGGTCACTACCTACTCCTAGGATCATATTACCTTCCAAGGGGTCTTCGACTTCTTCCTCTATTTGCTTGAGTGTCCCATCCTTCATGAGTTTTTCAGTAAAAATATCAGACGGTACCAGTTCTCTGACAGTCTCGCCGTCGTCTTCAGACTTTGCAAGCCATCTTTCACATGGAAATGTGATAGTTTCTGAGCCCTGGAGCAAACATGACAGAGATAATCACTTCAAAACAACATGAACACATGCTAGCATCTCCCCTTTGAAAATACCCTGACACTTCCATCTCGTGCACGTATGTGTGTGTGTGTGTGAGGAGGCAGACCTGAAATAGTGCACAGAAATATATTTCCTCCAGAAAGAGGACATCTGAGGACTCTGAGATGAAGCACTGAATACGCAGCAGAGAACAGTATTCCCAGTGGCTGCGTGACAGTGGCTGCATGATCCAGTAGATCCCTGCCCTTCCCAGTTTTGAAAGTGTTGCAAATTCCTAATCAGGACTGCACCATTCCTGCTGAAGCCGAGTTTTACTGAGACTCTGCAATCCCCCTTCAGCCCTTACTCAGGCAGCATTCTCTTTGAAGCCAGTAGGGCTTTTTCTTTTGAGCTCAATAATTCAGGATTTTGCCCTATAATTCTGTGACTCAAGCTGGTTTCCAGGCAATTCCCATACATTCATTAAGAGAGGAAAAATACTGATTTAATTTTTGATCTTTTTGTTTTGACTTCACTTTGTTGGAAACAAATATGATTTATATCATGAAACAGACAAAAACAATAGAACATGTGGTTTGCACTCAGTAAACAAAATCAATCCCAGACTATTCATTAAGAACAGACTCCCATAAGGCCTCCAAGATGGTAAGATGCTGAAGGCTTTGAGTGCTGGGGACCC
This sequence comes from Pyrocephalus nanus, assembly GCA_038380795.1. Lineage (NCBI taxonomy): Eukaryota > Metazoa > Chordata > Aves > Passeriformes > Tyrannidae > Pyrocephalus > Pyrocephalus nanus. The sequence goes on along the minus strand of CM076263.1, from coordinate 2,507,771 downwards.
CAGGCTATGACTCCATAAAGAAAGGGACATGAACCACCAGGCAAGTTGCAGAGGCCACAAGCCTGAACTGAAGAAAAAATCTCATAAGTTAATTTTAATCTCACAGTAACTAAATAAAGCAGAAAAATGGCCCTTTCTTTACTGTCATCTTCATAATTTCTCTCTTGCACACCACAGGGACCTTCTGCTCCTTCCAGTGCTTTGTGTGCCATCACTTTCATGCACAACATAAATGTATGTTAATAGAATCATAGGATGGTTTGGGTTGGAAGGGACCTTAAAGATCATCTTGTTCCAACCCCCTGCTATGGACAGGGATACCTTCCACTATCCCAGGTTGCTCCAAGCCCTGTCCAACATGGCCTTGGACACTTCCAGGGGTCCAGGGGCAGCCACAGCTTCTCTGAGCAACCTGTGCCAGGGCCTCACCACCCTCACAGCCGAGAATTTCTTTCTGATATTGAACCTAAAACTCTGTCAGAGTGAAGCCATTCCCCCTTGTCCTGTCACTCCATAGCCTTGTCCAAAGTCCTCCTCTAGCTCTCTTGTAGATGCCCTGTATGTATAACTTTCACCCTAATTACTGTGCTATGATTATTTACCAAGCCAGTACAGGGTCCTTTCTTCACTACTTTGGCTACATAAATACTAAAACATTCATATCCAGTAAAGGAAGGGATCAGCTTTCATTGTAGAAAACTTAAACTTTGCTATCACTGCAGCACTGCACTCCCTGGAACTGCCAGATCCTGCCTGTCCTGACACCATCACTAGGGAGGAATGGGTTGCACACCCAGAAGAAGAGGTGCACTCGAGTCATGTTTGGAGCATGACATCCAAAATGGTGTCAAAGAACACCAGCAGCACTTCAGATTATTTCAAATCCTTCACTTTCCAGTGTTATTTGTGCTGTACAAGCAGAGTAACAGCACCTAATGACTGACCAGAACTTCTGACTCCTCATTTCTGCACTGGCTAACCTCGTGTTATCTCACCGTACTGAGGTACTGTGATGAACTGTGCTGATCTCCACACCTACAGATCAGGAAGAGGGGGCTTTCCAGAGTGATGCTTCAGTGCTGAAACTCTCTCCTCCTCACAGAGATCCCACTTCAGTCACATCTCTCACTGATGCTTTGAACTGCTCCTAAACATTCATACTGTTGGCTGCACATGCCATTAATGTGAACGTTGTTTATTTGGTAATAGGATATCTAGGGACTCCAGTGACTGCACAGTGGGACATAATGTGCAGTTACTGCAAGAGTTAATTGTATCATTACTGTTAACCACTATGTCATTGCCACAGTTTTTACTGGAGTTTCCTTGTTAGTGATTGCATTAATATTTGTGTGATGTAAAGTGCACTGGTTTATGTTACCAGCGGTAAAATCCTCTTTCAGCCCTGAACACAATTCATTTCATTAGAATCTGAGTCTGGCCCTAAGCTAGAAGCAGGGTGTAGTGTGCTGAAAATCAGTGCCTTTCCCTTCTCCAAGTTGTAACAAATGAAATATAATTATCAAATATAATTGGCATGCCAAGACAGAGCTTTTTTCAGCGTGCAACAATCCTAGTTTCCTACCCAAGTGCTTTCAATTTAATCCGAAAAGTTACTGACCTCATTTTTCTTTTGCAGCATTACAGATACATCTAGACACATCTTAGCAGTCTAATCAGGTAGCACAACTTTTAGAAGCGTTGGCAGCATATTGCTATCCTGTGGCAGGTCATAATATCCTGCGGCTGATCAGCGGCATCGTGCAGTGCTCTGCTTTCTTCTTTCTTTCCCATGCCATAATCAAAAGATCAGCAGAATTGTAAACCTCTCCATTCCTAAGTTGTTCGGGGGCTTTCCTCCCTCCCTCCACCTTCAGGTTTCTCACCATCTGCCCTTCAGAGCTGCTGCAATGACTGCAGAGAGGGGCAGCCCTGAGACCTTTTCTGAGCAAATGGAAGAGAACCCAACCTGAAACCCTCGGGTACTTCACAAAGTGTAGAAAGAGGCAGCGCAGGAATCTCTTTTCCCTTGGTTTCCACGTCCCTCTGCATCTTCCCTAACCCATGACCAACAACAACATCTCTGAAAATGTAAATTTGTTCAGTAACCTAATGAAGCCTTACGAGGCAAGTGTTGGGCAATGCAGTGCGGGTCTGATAATGACAGACTGGCAAAAAGGTGATCATGAGAAAAAAATCAGAGAATATTGCCTTGGGAAGAAGCTTGTACAAGGGCATAGGAGAGTGGGTTGAAGGGAGACCTTCTCCCTCTCTCCAATTCCCTGAAAGGAGTGTGGAGGCAGGTGGGGATTGTTCTCTTCTCCCAGGTAACAAGTGACAGAAGAAGAGGAAATGGCATCACGTTGCATGAAGGGAGGTTTGGGTTGGATTTCTCCCCTGGAAGAAAAAATTGTTGTCCAGCTGCCAAGGGCAGTGGTGGAGTCCATGTCCTTGGAGGGATTTAAAAGCTGTGTGAATGTGGCACTTGCAGACATGGGTTAGTGGTTGGCCCTGGCAGTGCTGGGGGATGGTTGTACTTGATGATCTTAGAGGTCTTTTCCAACTCAAACCATTTCACGATTCTGTGGTGAGGAGGGTTCAAGGAAGATCTTTAAGTTGATTGTGTAGCAAAGAGAGTAAAACATATCCTGGAAAATTTGAAGGAGGAAGCAAGGTGAGAAGTAGGTTCACCATGGTGGAGCAAGCTGTGTTTACACCAACACTTGATAATTAAAAGCCACTTGAGGAGGGGCCAGACTTGAGTGGAGATAAAAGCTGTGATATCCCTTTGGAATAAGGGGAGAGAGCCCAGGTGTTCCCCAAACACAGCTACTGCAATTCTGGACTACCCCTGAAAAAGTGATTTTCTTCTGAACTTCCCCATGGTCAGATTTATTCCTGTTCCTATATCCAGCATCTGAAATCAGGGCCAAGGAACAGTTTCTTATGTGGACAAGATCAAGCTGACCAATCTGACTGAACTGCCTTAATCCTGTTGACACGAGCAACCACAAATCCTAGCATCTAACTTGATTTTCTTAAAATGAGTGATTCAGGGACTTCCACTGACAGGCATTTTGTTTGTCTTAGTTGTACTGGCCCCCTTGCACTTATTCTTCCAGAATTAAGGGACTGATGAAATTATTTCTTGTTCCTGTTTAGCAACAATACTTTTTATTTTGAAATGGTACACCCACTTTCCACTCCCATCCCTGCGATTCCCCAGAACAGAGCTACACATGAAAATACGAAGCTTTAAAAAGGCAGCGACTGCAGAGCCGTATCATCAACATTTGAAGAATAAAACATGGCAATGCATTTTGGTTGTCCCCAGATCCCCAAGCTCCAGCAAGTTCATTTAGTGTGCATTGCCCTCTGGGGAGTCGTTTTTCACTGTTAATCACACTTTGTACACAGAAGATGCGCCTTGGGAAGTGGAAACGGCTGCTCATGGAAACGTATCGCGGAGTGCTGGGACTCGCAGCCTACCTTCCCGTTTGGCAGCAGCCTCCGAATGGCCACGCGGTCCAAATGCCACCCCGAGTTCAGCCCTCCCCCGTTGTGTCCTATGCGGATCTTTTCAATCATGTCACCAACATCCTCCAGCTACACAGGAAAACAAAACAAAACAAACAAAACAAACAAACAAAGAAACAAACACACACCACCACCCACCCCAAACCCAAATTAACTAAAACAAAAAAAATAAAAGGAAAGTCAACCCAACCCAACCAACCAACCAAACGAAAAGCAGAGAAATATTACAACATTAACAACTGGTGACTTTTGAGACACCACTTCTTTAGCTTATTTCTTACTTTTGCAGTCTGTATGAGGAAGCAAATACTGGTGTTGAGGTTGTACTAGAATCATAAAATAAAATCCTAGAATGGTTTGCATGGGAAGGGACCATAAAACCGACCTCATTCCACCCCCTCCCCTGGACAGGGACACCTTCCACTACCCCAGGTTGCTCCAAGCCCTGTCCAACCTGGCCTTCAACCCTTCCGTGGATGGAGCTTCCCTGGACAAACTGGGCCAGGGCCTTACCATCCTCACAGCCAAAAATTTCTTTCTAATATCAAACCTAAAACTGCCCTCTGTCGATGTGAATACATTTTCCCTTGTCCTGTCCCTCCAGGCCCTTGTCCCAAGTTCCTCTCCAGCTCTCCTGGAGCCCCTTTAGGCTCTGGAAGGGGCCTTCTCTTCTGCAGGTGAACACCCCCAGCTCTCCCCATCTGTCTCCAAAGCAGAGGGGCTCCAGCCCCCAGAGCATCTGCATGATCTCCTCTAAGAGTTATGCCCTAACTTGCATTTTAGCTAAAAGTTTTCACTGAATTTCTGCTCCAGACATATAGAGAACCTTGCTCTGCACAAATTACCCACAGTATGAGATAGTTTGGGTTGCACAGGAGCAATCCTGCATCTCAGGTTTTTTTTGCATGCGTAAGAATGAAGGTAATTGTATGGAAATTGCTACATAAACAGCCTGGCACTTTATATTATCTCTCCTGTTCCACCACAGAATCCCAGTGCCATTCTGTGAAAGTCAACAGGACAATCATCTTATGAAGTGGCTACTTTTTATGGCTTTTTTATGCCTCACCTTATTACTTGAGTACTTTGTTACTAGTTCATTACTTTTAAATGATCTCCCTTTCAAGGCTTGAACAGGAAAAAAATTGAAATTTGCTCCTAAGTAATAGCTTTTGCTTATTTCAGTGCAAACTTTTGTATATCTGCCTTTAAAAGCCCAAGATGGGCTGCAAATCTCCTCTGCACAAAGAAGAACACTGAGCTGTCCTTCTGTCCTTGGGGTCTTGGAGCCTTATTTTCTTGGAAAACATGACAAAACGGAACATATCAATTTGCATCACTGGATACCACTCCCTTCTGTTCCCAGCTGACAGAAGTACCCTGTACTGAAGAAAAGACAGCAGTAATTTTAGAGGACTCCATAAATCAGTAGGACTGCACTACCCAAGGAATTCACACTCTGAACAAACTGGGTTTGACTTCATCAGCCCTGCCCTGACTTTGGACAGCACAAGATTCACTGTAAAATAATTAAACAAACCAAACTCATTTCTACAACTCACACGTGCACACAAGTCTATATCGGGGGAAAATTATTTCCCCTCTTTTGTCCCGAACAAATACTCATCTTTCAGTAAGGCTTTTAATCAATACATGGCAATAAAGTGATGCTTGAGCAGTAAAGATCCATGCTCAAGAAGAAGTGGGCTTTACCCTGCTGTAGGCATCTCCAACAAATCATCACTTGGAAGCATAGCTGAGACTAGTCCCTAAGCTTTCGTGCCTCTTTTGCAAAATACAAAATGACAGAGGCACATAAAAGCACAAAACCAAACAGATAATTCCCAGTTTGTGTTTCCTGAGATCCCCCAAATTGTTTTTAAGGTCTGTTGAACTCCAAATTATGGCTCTACACAAGTAGGTGAAAGAGGAATATATTTTTCTTCATCCCCATCTCCTGCAGAAAGAGGAAATGGTGAAGTGAGAATGAAGTTTGGGGACAGGTTAATATGATGTAATAAATCTGGAGAACACACTGCATTTCCCTTTGTTTCATCTAAGAAAAATACTGATATTTCAGATTCCACCAAATCTGAAATAAATCTCATGGAATAAAGACATAACCATAACACTCAGCTTAAGATTTATACTTGTGGATTAATGCAACCTCTACTATGGAAAACTATGTGGAAACCCCACCAAAATAAGTCTTATTCTTTGTTTTTAAGGAATCACACTGGGGATTTATTATATGATTCATGCCGTATAACAACAATGCGGGCTGGAAGTATTTTGTAAACTTGTAAAAAAAATTGGTTTAAGATTTCCTTTTAATTACAAAAACAATCCACACCCAAAACAGAGAGAGGTTGTAAGGTCCTCTCTGTGAAGTCAGTGTTAGTGTTGCACCCAGCAAAGGAAGGTAAGGTCATGAAGCAGTACCTTAAGGATAAGCCAGAGCCAATGCTGGCTGTATTTTTCCCCCTCACAAATTCTCAGCAGAAAGTATATACTCTAAATAGGAATTGCCTAATAGTGTTGATGTGAATGAGCTCACTCATTGATGTGCACTAGTTCACTATTTGCACACAGTTGTGCAAACACTTTGGGAAATACTTGCAAGATCTTTCAAAAAGTTAGGCCTGGGTATAGAAAAATCACATTATCTGTGACAAAGTAATGGCTTCTCTGTCTGAACACAGAGAAGGAAAAGAATTTTGCTTCAAAGTATTGCCAACTGCAAGAGAAAGAAAACCTTCAAGCAAGTAAAGGGTTGATAAGGATAGGTGCACACATTATATCCATCAAGCACAGATATCCTCTGTTTGTCAAGTATGGTCTAGGAAATGGAAGATTTAAAGACCTCCCAAAGTGGCTCTTAACTTCACCTGGAAGTACAAGCCTCCACATCCTCGTACTGGTACAACACAGCTCCGTGACAAAGTTGCACCAGCCTTTCCAAGATTTAACGTGGCATTCGGCCACAGGGACACTGTGTGCTGCATCTTAGAGTTGCTACTCACTGAAGGTCAGTAAGAAAAGATTTGATCCAGTGCAGTCTGACTGTTGGAGAACAGAGTTTTGAGAGCACATTCTACAAGTGAAAGAGCTGAACAGTTTTCCCTGAAATAAGGTTCCCACTTCATTCCACTTTCTCAGTCTCCTCGAGAAAACATAAGATGAGAGTGAGCACCTTCGATCTTACCTCTACAATGAACTGATTCACTGAGTTCCTTTCAAAATACATCCTCTGCTCTCTCTTGTTGAGGCACAGGGACTTCTGCTGAGTGCAGATCCCATCGCTTCCATAGAGGACAATGAAGACATCAGCGTCTGTGCCAGCTCCGAAGATGTCACTGGTGTACACCGTGATCTCGTAAGGAACAACTGGTTCAGGGAATGGCAGAAAAGGGAAACAAACCAACAGAGGTTAGTAAGCAGTGCAGCAATGCTCCTGTGAAAAATTTAATGCAACAAGAAGTGAGTTGTAAAACTCAACAATGAAAGGGGACAAGGGTAGGAATCACACGCTTGTGGTCATTAACGTCACCAAGCCCTAGGAAATTCCAAAAGAATTTCCTTTAATGCTATAAGGCAAATTGACCTTGATGCATGTTCATGTAATGAGATTTTAGGTTAATCACATGATCAGAAAACACTCACTGCATTTATACCTGCCATCCAAAGTTACTGAAACAAGATTTATTTCAATACCTCAAGTGTTAAAGCAAAACTCAAATTCATACATTTTTGAGCAATTAGGCAGATGGATGAAGTTAAGACAACTGGAGGCAGTATATAAATATTCAAGATAGTATTACTGATAACAAAGTCCTACTATTTCCATTATTAAACACATGACAAATATCAATCATAAGGAAAAAAAAAATTTGTTGCTCTATTTTCACTTAGTACTTCTCTGAAACACTGAGGCAAACAGGTTAAATTACAGCCAGACCAATGGTGAATGCAGAACAAAAAGGATCAAGACTACAAATGCTTCCCTATTCTATTCCTGTGGTTTGGTTTCTCCAAAAAGTCCCATGACCCCAAAATGCCTCCTTTTGTTCTGTTTATCTTCACAGCTTCTCAGTCCTGCTGGACTATGAATCAGACTTGCTCAGGAATAAGGCTGACCCAGGAATAAGACCTGGGGCTCTGTTCCTGGCCTGCTATGGATTCGCTGAATATCCTCGGTTTTCAAGGTGGGATGGGGTTTAGCTCACCGAGTAAGAAACATATGTTCAGATGCCCACACATCAGATTGGTGTTTACCTCTCCAGATGTAATCACTAAAGCCAATGTAGTCTGCAGAAAGACTCAGTCAAGGAATGAAGGCATATTCCTTGGGGTTAACTGCATCATTCCCCAAATCCACCCTCCTAATGACTAAACAATCACAATGGCAGTTTAGAACCTGTTGTGAGGACACGTGATTTCAGGGGCAACATTTGGCAAACTGAATCCTGTCCCAGTCTCCTCTGAACCCTTTCTGAAATTGCAACACCAGTTAAGGCTTGGTCATCACCAGTTGGCTGCAGGGACCTCTCCAGCCTCAGGAAGACACTGCCCCTGTAGTCCACGTTGCTACCCATAAGCAGAGCCTTCAACATCTGGATTCTGCTACCACCAGGATTTGCTCCTGGCCATCTCTGTCCCATGCACCCCCTAAACAGCTTCCACCCTTTCCCACCCCTCACAACAATCTTCTCAGCTGCTTGTCATCCCCACCCTCCTACTCTGCCACGACTTCAGTCATTTCTGCTATTTACTCTATAGCAGTTTGCACTACATTTCAGACTCAGCATTGCTGTTAGGGTAAGAGAGAAGGTTCCTGGCACCACCTCTATTACTGTTGGAGTAACTCTAATTATGCCCATCAGGGACTAAGCATTCATTAAAAACACAGGCTCTCAAAATACAGCTCTCAGAAGGACAGAGAGGAAGAAGTTTTCTTCCACAGAGAGTCAGCCTGGAGGTACTCAATATTCTTTCTGCTCAACCCAATGAAATCTGCTCTGCTGTGCTGCAACAGAACTGGAATAGTTTCCCCAGTATGTAAGAAGAGGGGGGGAAAAAATTCTGGAGACCAAAAAATCACACACTATGCATTATGAATATAAAATTATCTTCTCTGCTGAAGTCCGTAGCACTTGGTCTTGTTGCTTGAATATTAACATCAGCTTAGAACTGAATCAGCAAAGCAGCGCCCTAACAAGGTCACCAACAGCACAACTTTCAGCTGTCAGACACCCATTTCATTTACATGGCACTTTTAAAGCTGTATCCCCACAGGGATGATTTTAATTGGACTGCGGATGACATGTTTTCCTCGTGAAACAATTCTGGCACGAGTCATCATAAAACAAATCAAACCCGTTTAAGTTACCTGGCAAACTGAAAACCCCAGGTTAATTGTTAGGAAAGCAGAATGCAGTAAGTAACACAGAGGGAATGGTTTAAATGGTGAAAAAGCCTAAGCTCACACCGAGCCTGGTGCAAACTATTTGCCAGAGAGGCCTGGCTTCTTCCAAAGGCTGGCTGTGGACTGCTGACAAAAAATCAGGTTTACACAAACTATGGTACTGAAATGCATGGTATGCCAGAAACTCCTACATCATTATTATATTCAGGGCCATTAATAAATTGCATAGTCAACATCTGCATCAAAACATATATCGACTGAGATAACATGGCAAAACCAGATAAGAAGCACATACAAAGTCTCTGATTTGTATTCACTCCTATGAAAGTATTCGCTGCATCTATCAATCAATTTATTGTTTCAGACACAAAGACCCGGAGATCTGAACTTAAAGAGGACGTGGACCTGCTGGAGCAAGTCTAGAAGAGGCCACAAAGATGCTCTGAAGGCTGGATCCCCTCTGCTCTGGAGCCAGGCTGGGAGAGCTGGGGGGGTTCACCTGGAGAAGAGAAGGCTCCAGGGAGATCTGAGAGCCCCTTCCAGGGCCTTAAGGGGCTCCAGGAGAGCTGGGGAGGGACTTTGGACAAGGAGGAATGGCATCCCACTGCCAGAGGGCAGGATTAGATGGGAGATTGGGAAGGAGTTCTTGGCTGTAAGGGTGGTGAGGCCCTGGCACAGGTTGCCCAGAGAAGCTGTGGCTGCCCCATCCCTGAAAGTGTCCAAGGCCAGGCTGGATGGGGCTTGGAGCATCTGACTCCAGTGGAAGGTATCCCTGCCCACGGCAGGAAGTGGAACTGGATGATCTTTAGGGTCCCTTCCAATTCTGTGGTGCTATGAATCTACAATTTCTTCCACCTGACTGACAAAAGTGAGGAAGGGAGCAAAGAGTACACTTTCTTCTGGTCCAGATGGTTTAGGTAAAGAAGGCAAGATATGAGAAGTAAAAGATGCCTTGGTCAAAGATTGGGAGAGGCACAAAGAGATGACATTGGCAGATCCTTAGGCAAGAAATTATTTTAGCTTACAGATTGCAAATACCAGGACCCAGATCTTGGAGAGACCTTCAACACGAAACATAGTGTTGACAGTAAAAAAGGAGACAAAACAACTGATAGTATTCTGTGTGGTTATTCTTAAAGCTACCTATGAAGAAGGAAACTGAGGCAGGAAAACGGAGAGTGGGCAGCTCTAAATTTTGATATTTATACAAGGAACTGCAGGAGGTAAGGGTGTTGAAATCATCAATGCATACACTGAGGGATGGGATGAGACAGGAGACAGCTTTGGTGTGTACAGACTTATCTCTTAAGACTGACCGAGGGAGCCCCTTGCAGGGCATGACATGGTAATCAACTCTGAGGCACCAGACCTCATCCCTAATGATGTGGCATCCAACATATTGAAAGGAAAACGTGGTTTAGCAGTAGTGTGGTGGTTGGACAAGAAATATTTATCAACAACAACTTGAAATGAAGCAGATCAGGGAGGGACAAGTCAAATTCAGTCTCGGGGCTGTGAGTACCCTACACATAGTCAAAGATGCTCAAGAGAGGGGAAAAAAAGGGAAAGGGCTACAAAATAAGTAAAATAATGTTTCGTTTATTTCAGGAAGGCCATGTTATCTGATTCTCAATACTCTGGATACAGGAAAAGAAGTTGCCAGAATGGGAGAGTTTGAGGTGCCATAGCAGACTTGAAAATTACAAGCTTGTACTCAGAAGGAGCTGAGCTGGGGTAAAGTTTACTCCAAAAATTACTTTAAAAAGGAGTGAAGAGCAAGGAAAAAAAATCAGAGAATACTAGGAGAGGCAGACCGGTACAACACTATCAGAAAAAAAAAAACACATTGAAGAAACTCTGGAAGAGGGTCAGCAAGAGATGGGCGTGCAGTGCCAAAGGCACTGGAAGAACTCAGGCTTGGAAGCAAGACCAAAGTGTCTGCTTTGACAACAAAAATGGCAATATTAGAATGGAACAAGATCAAAGGGAAACTGGAAACAAGGAAGACAGCTTGGAATGAGCAGAGGACTTGGATAGGATGGGGGAAGAGGGAGCAAAGAGACAGACACATCCACATGACTTCTAATGATTCTCTGATTTGGCAAACACAGGAAGTGTTAGTCTAGAGCACCCAGAGGAACCTTCCTGTAGTAATTGAAACAGTTGGCATGTGATCTATTTATAAATTTTCCAAAGCCAATTCAAGGAAGACTCCAAGCCTATAAAGCTGCATGAGCTAGTGTAATTTAATCTTCTGTAATGATGGGTGTACCCTGGGGAAATGGCATTCTGCTCACATGGGGTATACTCTCTTGTCTGCAGTTTTGCAGGGAAGATGATTCTCTCAATGGCTCCATCATCCTCCGATTTATCCAGCCAACGTCCACAAGGGAACTTGAGGCACTCTCCCAGTGATGGGGCATCAATCTCCACCCATTCCAGAAACCAGCCAGTTGAATTACCTGTGGTTGGAAAGATAACAGTGAATAATAACACAGAGAGCCTTTACAGACAACGGGAAATGCATTCCAGACCTCCGAGGAATAAATCTTTCTCTCTTTTGCCAAAGGAAAAATAAAATATATAACATAAAGCTCACTGGATGCAATTGCCCAGGACTGAGCTAAAATGCTTTGTATTTCTATATCTGTCAGGCTAAAGATGTGCACGTGGAAATGCTAATTACTCCATCACTTGGTTTAATTTGCCTTTGTAATAGTATGGAGCAGTTTTATCAACAAATACGTCCCTTGCTGCCTCACAGGGGAAGGGATTCATGCATCCCTCCACTGCCTACCTTGTTTGTAGTAGAGACACAGCCATGTCTGAAAGGCAGCCGAGACTTGACAATCAAAACAACAACTTAAAAATTAATACAGAAATGAGACAAGTCTCCAGGTTCCACGTGACAAAAACAAATATGATGTTCGGTGATACCTGAGAAATCTCTCTGAAGATGTGGCTGCAAAACTAAAGATATTCCTGCAGAAGCAGAAGTCGCAAAGCTCCCTGCAAGTTGCCACTGAGCTCGTATTGCCACAGACATGGGAATGCAATTAACAGCAAGGGTAGTAGCAGCAACAGCCAAAGTGACAGCAAGGATCTGTCACTGAAAGGTAAATGACATCTGGGGTCTTGGAGGCAGGTTGTTTTATACAGCAACAATCCGAGTGCACTAAAAATGCTGCATTACCAAGCAGATTATCTTACCTTTATTGTCATGGCCTATCTTGATTTTTTTCAGGTCTCCAATGTCCACAGACTCCACTGTAAACTCATCTACCTTCCCACGCTCAAATTTGTTCTTGTTAATCTTTGAGGCCTTTAGGCTGACTGTCCCTGTTGTGGCGATGCAAAAGGACATTGTTCAGTGTGTGAAACAAATCCTCTGGGAATGTCAACAGTGGAACGAGGGAAGTGGCTAAAATGCAAAAACTGGCTTTTCATCTCGAGATCTGAACTTTGTCCCTCCCTCTGAACCCAAGTCTGTACCATCACCCAAAATATACAGAATTCCTCCATTGAATGATCCCCTGGCAGTGTAAAAAGGACGATGCTGTTGTGCTGTGTTCACAGCTAAAGAAACCAGTGCTACCCATCAGTTCCCTGTCACTCTCACAGGCATCCCAGTCACTGCACACACAGCTCAGCTGCTTCCAAGAGGATTTGCTCATCAGCTGATTAAATACTTCTGGGCCACTCAAAGAGGCAGAGGAAGGCTGGATTTCGGGAGCATGCTGATTCACTGCTGAGGAAAGCAAATCATCCACCGCATTCACTGCTCAGTAACATAGTCCCAGTCAACTGTGCTGCTTCTATAACTGGAATTAAAACCTTTAGACCAGCAGCTGGTACAAATCAGCATCGAAAAGTTCAGCAGTGATTTACAGCAGCTGTTGGTGTGCTCCAAGTTACCACGATGTGTTCACTGACGGCGGGAATGCAACATTGTACTAAAAAGGAGTAAGGTGCGGTGTTGAGGATATAAAAGGAGACTGTGACCTGAATTTTCAGGTGTCCAACAGTGCATTGCTACCTTTTCACATCATTTGAAGCCATACCTGTATCGTCTTTACTTCCATAGAGTATGATGAAGACGTTGGCATCTGTCCCAGCATTCTTCTTGTCCCCGGTTTTCACTTTCACAATGTACGTCGTTGATTTAGCTGTCAGATAAAATATCCTAATTTAAGAGTGAGAAGTCTGGCCAGGAGTTAACTCTACTTTTCCTTCCATATGTGTGCTTGGTTTGAGTTTTATTTTGACTGATCACAGTCATGCTGTAATCTCTAATTCCTGTCCTATGCTGTGGTAGCTCCTGAGGTGAGCTGAGCTATCCCGTTGTAGGATCTTCTCCTGCTCTAGTCATTCAATACATTGCCTGCACATCTACAGATAAGAAATGTGCTCAAGCCTTCCCATTTGCTTCCTGGAAACCTCTAACACTCCCCAAAGCTGGCTCTGCCTATAATATTTCATCAAAAAAAACCAAAACAAAACAAAACAAAAAAAACTAAAACAAAACACCTACTCCCCTTTATTTTATCAGCACCAAATAATGTATGTGCATATAACACATACCAGAAGGTATGTACACTGAGGAATACAGTTCATATTCACAAACACACCCTTCAGAAAAACATCATTAGGGAGGTTTCTACTGCACCATCATTTAGCAAGCGCAGTAAACTCATAAAAAAATGTGGAAAAGTCTAATATAGTCTTCACTGCACTGCTATAACCTAACCAAGATTTCCAAAATGGAACATCTTCTCCATAGTTACATACATGTTTCCAAAATGCTGTTTAAACAGCACATCCTCCTGTACCAAAGGGATAAACACTTTGTGGAATCTGACTGTAAAACTTGTGGAAATTATTCACGTATTCAAAGGCATTTGAGGAGGAAATTAGGGGAGAGTTAAAAACCTTTCACTGGCTAGGAAACCAGTTGGGCCTTCAGCACCCTTGCAGCATCAGACCCAAGAGTGTGTCACTGCTCTGTGGTTACCATGCAAAATTATTTACAAGTGAAGCAAAGTTATTTTGGAGGACAACCGTCACAAGCAGCAAGATGGAAAGTGAGATAAATTTAGGTCCCTTCCCTTTCTCTGGTTACGTTTACTCTCTGCTCAGTTTTATGCTGAAACATTTAACTATTACAGTCCATGATGTGAAATGAATGAGATTTATTCCTTAGATACTAGCAACAGATGTGCATTTCATTTGAGAGACGATGACTGAACGTTACCCATCTTCCTAGCTTTGTCCCTTTGGGTCCAATCTTGCAAGATGATTAAACCAACTCAAAATGAGGAGGGTCCCCCCCTCACTGTCTGACACACACTTCACATTTCATTCACACCTGGAAATTTCATGGTAGGGGCAAAATTACTCACAGCCCAGCGAGTAACTGCTACTGCTAAGTGCTGGTGCCCTCAGCAGCGCTGTTAACTCGGTCCCTTTCCAACCCCACACTGTGGAAGAAACACAAGGCTACTACTATAAACCTTTCTGTTCCAGGCCCAGCGTTGCAGGAGACTGGCCTTCATTATCCGAATCTTTCTTTACAAATGCTTCATCCACTGGGACCAGCTCCCTGACAATCTGACCGTCGTCCTCCTCAACTGCTAACCAGCGCTGGCACGGAAAGTAATACCTACAAGAAGGACAGCGGCACCCGGCACTTACACAGGACTTCACAGGCTTTAATAACATAAAAAAGCACAGATCAGAGGCTACTTAAAAAAACAAAACAAAGCAAAACAAAAAAAAGCACAAACAAACAAACAACAAAAAAAATCAAGATTATTGAAAGCCAAACAACACATCTGTTTAGATTTTTGAGATCTGGTGTCATTTGGGGGAACTAAGTCCATAAATAGGTTAGGTAGCACTTACTGCAAAGTGCTGTTTCTGGGCTGTGAGTCCCATATGATTGATTCATTTTAGTTTTAAGTCCCAGAAAAAAAATAGCTCCAAGGAACCTCCCGTCTCCCAGGCATCTTATGTTTATGAAGCCTGGACCCATCTTCAGGTCCTTATGATTGGTCCCACCCACCAGAGCATTGTGCAGCTTTAAAGCATGTGGTTTCAAGCATGTTCCAGCTCAAGGGCAAGCCCTGTATTTCAGGTTTTGAACAGCCCAGTCTTTGCTCATCCAGCTTTCTGTGAAAATCATGGGAGTTTGCTCAGATCAGGATTTGCTTTTGGCCCAGACATCTCCATTTGGTGCAAAAGACAAATGAAACGTTAGCTCATGGACTTCCAACGTGAGGCCTCGAAAGGAAACGCTTGGTTGTGAGCTCCGCTCAGGGACCTTTACAGGAAGGAGAGTTGAGTCCTTCCCAGGAGAAACAGAGAAAGGCCGAGTTCCCTTCCAAATACTGCTGGTTACCAAGCTGCAGAGATGCTGGGACAGCAAAAACCCCCACACAGGTACCCCAGACTGGCCCCACGCTCAGTATAATGGCACAGTCACCACCAGGCTCCCAAAGGGTGCCTGCTCCTTGATAATGCCCTTCTGCACCTCCTCTGCCTCCCCGCAGCTCTGCAAGCTCCCAAAAACCCTTTTCTGACCGTGTGAAAAGGGTGCAGGAGAATGCTCACGTGGTGCTCTCCTTGAGGTCAACAATCTCTACCCTCTCCAGGAACCAGCTCGGCCTGGAACCGGAGTTATCGTGGCGGATTCGCAGCTTCTTCAGCTCGCCCAGGTCAATGGCTTTGATGGTGAACACATCCACCTGCACAGGAGGCAAAAAGGCACATGGCTGTGTTTCCCAGAAAGCAGGAAAGAAAGGCAGTAAATGGCCAGGGGTAATCCTTTTCCCCATTAAAAAATAGCTATTTGTAATTTCTTCTGGTACGCTTTGGGGGTGTGTACAAAAAATAACTACAGGGTTGTGAGGTCTCCCATTAACACATGCTTGGCTCCTTCATGGAGCAGCCACGGAGTGCCCAACTCTTCACTCCTCTCTTTACCTCATCCCAATTTCAGCTTCCTCTAGGTTTAACTCATCTCTCCTAAATATCATTCCTTCCAGGCTTGGTATTTTCCCACAGACTGAAACTGGAACTGAACACAAACATATTGGCTCCACAGAAATTCTCCTGTTCACCTCTGTGTGGAGTCATGGAATATCCACAGTTGGAAGAGACCCACAAGAATTACTGAGTCCAGCCCCTGGCCCTGCACGGGGCGGCCCCAAAATACAGCCCATATGCTTTATTTCAAAACATAGGGAATATCCTCCCTCTGTCACTTGCCACAACCAAGAGGTTCATTTATTAACTGTGTTAGTGTGACAGGATGGCCCTTGTTATCATAACAGTTTAAACATCTTAATGTGATTAATATGTTGGTAGACTTTGGGTTTGTACTCCCAGGAGTACAGAGCATTACATTTGCAGCTTGGAGCTCTTCCCACTGAATGAAGAAGCATGTGCAGGTTGCAGTTTCACCAGTGCCAAGCTCATAAATCACAGCTAACAGCTTATTTAACAACCTTAGGCTCTTTTTTTTTTGTGATTGCAAGTTTTCCACAGCTGCTTTTTGTTTCCCTTTTTCTTTTTTTTTTTTTTTTTTTTTTTTAAATTATTATTATTCAAAATTATTCCTTGAAAAACTCCTGGCTATAATAGTAGCTTGTTAATTGTTCATAAACTTTTTTTAAGGCAAATACTCAATCTACTAGAGATGTTCTTTAATTGGATTGAATTATAATGTAATTACGGCACACTATGTAATATTGTCTTTATTCCCTGACTGGTTGAGTGGAACATTTAGAACAGTATTTGCAATCTAAATACCTACATACTTGGGCTGCCTCACAAACGCTCTCCAATATTAATTTAAAGTTTGTGGTTTTCCAGTATTCCTGGGAGGAAGCATTATTACCAGAATGCTTACAGGAACCAGATGCAAAAGGTGGCTCCAGTGGGGAATTGGTTGTTCAGCTTATTATTCAAATGAACTTCCCCTGGAAAACGTTTTGAGGAATTCTGCTTTACATATTCCAGAAATAAAACATGTCTGAGCTTTAAGCTGAAGGAAGACAAGCCTTGCAGAGAAGAGGCTGTATTGAATGGCCAGCGTGATAACTGAGAGAGCTCTGCCAGCCTTCTGCTCGCTTGAGTGAGTTGAGTTCATGCATTACCTGTCCTTTTTCAAACTTGTTGAGGTTATTCGACCTTTTCAGCTGGCGCTCACCCGTGTCTCCTCTCTCTACGCCATAGATGTTCAAGAAGACATTAGCATCCGTCCCAGCCCCCCACACAGTCCCAGTGAGAACGCGGACTTCATACGTATTCTCTGCAAGTAAAATTGCAAAGGCAGGTCAGGAGGAGTCCAGAAACGGCCATGCTTCATCAAATCCGTGGCTCACCCTGAAAGCATGCAACCCCACAATGCCTGCACAAGAAAGGTTTTGCCTGGAGTTCGTTTGCATCTGTCTTAAAGCATGAGCAGCTCCATCTTCCTCCAGCCATAACAACAACCACAGCTTGCTAGACTCCCAGCCACAGTGGCAACCTGTGGGACTCTTGGCTCCAGTGCCCCACACAATCCTTGGAGAATCTTATGGAATTCCAGCTTCAGACTGTCTCCTCCATGCTCTGCCGTAGTATAACCACCATCCTCTTCCTCCCCAGCGCTGATCAAGCAAATCACACAGACAAAGCTCTGCAGGCTTGGGGCAGTGGGATAGTTGTGGAATGGGGCATAAATGGTCCTGCCAAGCACTGCAGTGTGGTTATCATCCTTCCTGCAGCTGCTGGATACACACACACAAACACACATTCCCCCTGATATTTACCCTCCAGGTCAGATTCCTCGTCAGGCACCAGCTCCACCACGAGCTCCTTATCCCCCTCATCTCTAGCCAACCAGCGGTGCGCCACGAACGTGTAGACATCCATTCCTTCTTCCACCTTGGTCTCCTCCTCCTCCTCCTCCTCGTCAGACTTCTTTTTCTTCGTCTTCTTCTTTTTATCAGGCTGCTTTCCCTTCAGCCGCTTCAGCGTGACGCTTTCCAGGAACCAGCCGTCCCCAATGCCCGTCCCGTCATGGCCTATCCGGATCTTGTAGATCTTGCCAACATCTGCAGCCTCCCTCTGTCACCAAGGGAAAGTTGTCACCCAGGAAAGACATAAAACATCTCAATTTCATAAAGCCTATTGTTAAAAATAGGGAGCGCAGCCTCCAGCACCCAAAATATCTAAGCAAGGGTAAGAACAATTTTTTTATGCAAGCTTGCCTTTACCTTTTCCTTCCTGCTTTACCATTTCATACCTTCCATTACCAAATCTCATGTGAACAGACTGAGCTGAAGACATTCAGAGCAATCATGGAGAGGGTAGAAGATGAATCCATATTTATTTGGCTCCCTACTTCCCCCTTACTCTCCTCACCAGTATTGTCTCTACGTTGTCATTAAAGGTGAAAATGCCAAAACACCATACTAGGTTTTTACAGATTCTCAGTGCACGAGGCCTTTCAAAATTCATAATAATATATATTTACATTTAGCACAAAACAGGAACCCAGCAAGAAGCAATAATGGCATGGTGAAAAGGCAGCTAACTCAGACAACCTGATCTCTGACACAGAGCGTGGGTTTGGACTGACCTTCTCCTTTCTTCTCATCCAGAAAATTAGAGAAACATTTTCTCACTTTGCTCGTGTGCAGAGATGATACAACCACTATTGGTTACAGTGCATCAGTGGCAGAAGGCTGATCAGTAAGAAGATTTATATCTCTCTAGTCAGTACAGCAGACACAAAACCTTCTTGGTTTAGATTATCTGTCCAGATTACTACCTAATGAAGTTGGATAGAAGATTTTACTCCACACAATCCTTCAACAACCCGTGACTTATTTCTGATGATTGCTTATGCTGTTAGCACTGTTCATGTTATAAAACTTGCAAACATTTGCTTCAGGCTGAAATCTGGAATTAGGCATGTAAGGTTTTAGACTAGAAGCATTTTGTAGATTAAAACAAAATCAATTGCCCACAAGATGCTTATCAGAAAACCAAAATTGATCCAGCTGTCCTGACATAAAGAATGTGTATTTCCTTACATGGCTTTACCCTTAGATTTGCTGTGATCATCCTGCATGCCTTGTCCATGACTGATAGCATTTCCTATTAGCATGTAGTTCACAGAATCATATTTTTGCCCATATCTTTTGTAGATATTCATACCATGAAGGAGATGAAGGATCTGTCTATTTATGCTTCAGAGCTTCTGCCTTGTGTGCTTATAAAAAAAATTACAGAAAATGGGTATAACTTTCAAATCTAGCAATAAATATCTGAGAGGGGATATAAACACAGCTATGTAAACAGAACACTGTACATATGGCTTTATTATAAATCTGATACTGGCTAATAGCTTTTACTCATAAATTTTTGAAAGCTTATTTCCTTTAAAATCAGAGAAACTTAATCTTAAAATTATAGACAGTTTCTAAAAAGCAAACATTTATAAGGTAGTAGTCATTTTAAATCCCAAAGAATTCATTAAAAATGGATAAATATCAGCTACTCCATTCTGTAAAGCAAGAAGGTGAGGCAGGAGGAGGTGAACTGATCTAAAAAATACACAGTAAAAAAATGGTAAAACTGTGGATAAAGGCACCTCCATTTGGCCAGTGACAGCAGGAAGAATACCCCAGTCTTGATGATTCAGGGGAGCTTCAGCAGTTAGCTCCAAGTTTAGCTGTGATGAGATGGATCCAGCCTCTGTGGGACTGCAAATTTAAAGGAAGACGTAGGCACCACTGTGCCGAGCCTTGTGCTGTGAGCACATGTGACAGATGTGCCTTAAATCCTGCTTCCATCTGGACTCTGCACTTTACTGTCCAGGTGTTGGTCTCCCCTTCAATACAGAAGCATGTGGCTCTGACATGTCCTGACCCCAAGCTAGAGCTAAGACTATTCCCTCCCCCCACATCTTTGTTTATCTGGGCAGAAAACCCAAGCTCACGAGGCAGAAGAGGATGCTGGTCCAAAAGGGAGGGGATGCCTGCCCATGTTGTGATCCAAACCTGCTGCTCAGCCTCATCAGCACAGGACCTCTTGCTGGATTAGTCAGGTCCTGGCTCCCCTACCTGAATTATGTCTGAGGCTTCTCACCTCTGCAAATACTCTGCTGAGCTGCTCCGAAAGAGGTGTGAGACTGAAATGTTAATTGTTAATGGCTCAAAGGATCCCGGGGTGCTGCCCAGGTGCAGAGTGAGTGCACACCCATCACCAGAGGCTGCAAGTTGGGCTTTGAGCCAGGTAAGGGAAGGGGCTGACAAAAAGCAGATCCTGAGAGGTTGGGATAGTACTTTTTGTCATGCCAGTGTCCTCCCTTACACAAATGGCTCAGGTGTGAAAAATTCTCTCTGGGGAAGTACCAGGAGGGTAGACCTACCACCTGAAGTTTTTCATCCCTTCTGATGCAGCATAATTGGCTCCACTAGGGTTAGATGAAAGGCAGCTGTCAAGTCTTAGAAGGGGCCATGAACCACCAAAGACCCCCAAAGTGCCCCATAATCCATGGGGTTACATCATACAGTGTAAAACCCCCCACTCCTGGGGAGGTACCTGGGCATTCCCACTTAGCCTGAGCATTTATTAACCCACTGAAGTTTGTGTTTGGGCTTCCCTCACCCTCGAGGGATCAAGACTGTGGCCATCACTTTGACCAATGGACATAGAAACTGCAACAATCAAGTCTTGTCACTGAACCCATGGGTGGTGACTCTGTACCTTTCTACTCTTATCCTTTCTTTCTCTTTCCTTCTTTTCCCTCATACTCTTTCTTAAGAGTCATTTTTATGCTTTCATATTGCATTTCTATAGATAATAATAATTGAAACGGCCACATTTTAAAGCTTGCCAAGTACCTTATTCTACCTTAATGTTCCAAAGTCTGCAAGTAAAAGTTTGTTATTGAGCCTCCTGAGAATTTTGCTGTTTCTCCCACACGCTTACCAGAGTAAATCAAACAACCTTCCCCTAAGCCTGCTGAGTGGACCAGGGCATAACAAGTATAAAATCTAAATTCTGACCATTCTGATAGCTGGAGGAATGTGCTGTACACCTCACTGTGACTCACTGGAACAGTGCTACAGGCAGCAAAATCCACAGGGCTCTCATACATTCACAGAAATTACAGCTGCAGGGCTGGCACGTGTACCTGTGGTTAATGGCATGTGTGACCACAGCCAAAGCTGGGATTCCTTATATTCTTATATAGATGTGGGGTTTCATTCCCCAGCTAGACACTGGAATGGGACAATAACATGTGGTCAAGCCCAACGTGTAAGTTCAAGGTCTTTTGAGATCTAACATGAGTACCACCTTTGGAAGTAAATGTAAACAAACACTGTTATTAGACTTCAATGGCACCTCTCAGAAGATGAAAGCCCCTCCACAAAACACAAAACCTCACAAAAGAAATACAAAAGCTCCCAGAAATACGGATAGAGGACAGCACATACCATCAGACAAGTAATTTTCTTTAAAAAAATTTTTTTATACGACTGGGCCTATTATTCTATTGATGTCTCAGTTTTGGCTGATCCTTTCTTTCCCCTCTTAGAAGTGGCAGCGACAGCCTTCATCATACCTTGAAGATATCTGTGGCTCCCCGTTCAAAGTTGTTGGATCTGTTTTCCAGGATGATCAGCTCAGTTTTGCCAGTCTCACCATAAATCTGCATGAACACTTTGGCGTTGGTGCCTGCGGCTCTCACGTCTCCAGTAACTACAGACACCTCATAGTTTATCACTAGTCCAAAAATAAAGCAATTAAATCAGGAGAGAAGCCCAGATAACAACATTCCTGAGGGCTCAGGTTCAAAATTAAATTACCTTGTCTTAACAAATGTCTACGTAGCCAACCATTTGCTCTTATCCAAACTAAATGTGAGATAGCAGAAGTCTTCACTGAGGACTAACCTAATAGTTTGCCTTTTACAAGTGCTAAGCCAGTGTCACAGGAGTGCAAAACAGAGCCTTAAAAGGGAATTTCATTTCATTATTAGCCACAGAGAGGTTAAATGATCTCATTAGCATAATACAAGGGAGGGAGTTACAGAGAGTAAGGGAAAAACACAGCATCCTTTCTCAGGATCCAAAGGCATATTTTAACCATTACCTTAAAAGAAAATGGATCTACTGATAAAAGTCAAGTGGGCAGTAGGGATTTGGTCCATATTTATCAAAAAGCTTTTTCCTTGCGTGAAATGGAGTAATACAGACAGGACAGGACATGTCTGGTGCAGCAACGGGGCACATGAATGTAAAAAAAAAACACAAAACAAAACAGGGGGAAAGATAAATGTGAAAAAAAGCAGAGCTCACTGATATTGCAATGAAGAAGCACTTTGCCCTGAGCTGTGTTATGCTGTGCAAATTTTTCATACGGTCTCAGGAAACGGAGATAAAAACTCAGTAACGTCTTTCAGAAACATTTCCTTCCAGAAAAGGAAACACGAAAATAATTTACTTCCCTCAGCGACATTAGCTTGTAAGGGTGGGGCCTTTTTGGTTTTAAATATCTTAAGACTTGTCCAACACACTTGTCCTCGAGAGTGGCAGTAACAACCACACGTCCTCTTACATTTCTCAATAGGCACAATCTCACTCGGGTAGACTTCCACCTCCACCCTGCCATCAGCCTCGTCTTTGTCGAGCCATCGGTTGCAGGGGAACATGTACTGCCTTCCCTGGACTGGAACTGTGATCTGGACACTGGCCAGGAACCAGCCAGACCGGAGACCCACGTTGTCGTGTCCAATCAGTATTCGGTTGATCTTTGGAATAGAGAACAAAAACCAAGAGGGCAGGGAAAAAAAACCCCACAGAATTTACACACACACAACAGAGTCTACTCAGTGGTTAACAATCTCCTCACCCCGGCCCTCTGTTCTTCCACTGTGCTCACGTAAATAATTTATATATGTATTTAACTATAAAGGCAAAGAACTCTTCACGTGCTAGCATGTACACTAGACTGCAGATGTAACAGTCTAAGTAAAACGCTTTTCTTAATAACCAGTGTAAAGGTCACAGGTTCTTTCATCACATTCAGTCCTGGGTGTTGTTTTGATTCTGAATTCAGACACTTGCACGAAGCACAAAGCCGCCTGCAATTCATTCTTACCTTCCCAATATCCATCATATCTAAAGTAAACTCATCCACTCGGCCTCGTTCAAAATAATTGCCCAGATCATTATCAGAGACCAAGAGAGGCTCTTTGCTGGAGTCTGCTTTTTCACCGTAGAGTTTGATGGAGACTTTGGAGTCTGAGCTGGCACCAGGGATATCTCCCGTCTTCACGCTGATGTGGTAACTGACATCTGAAGCGAGATCGATGTACAAAACACAGACATGTGAGTGGCATTTCCAGTGCTCAGCCAGGGAACTGGCTTCAAACAAGACACAAGGGGAGGAAGGCTCCAGATACAGGCACAGGAAGGACTTTGCCCTCCATTCATGCATCCAGCATCTTGGGGCCATGCTGGAGAAGCTCTCACACCTTGGAGTTAGTCACCAAAACATAAGAGAACCAACACTTACACTAGTAAGCATGTAATATTCTGTATGCCTCCCTCTCACTGTTAGATGATTACCCAAGTTAAATATTCTCACTTGCCTAAATGAGAATATTTAACTCTTTTTTATACTTACAATTTAATTCAATAAATTTTACCTTTTTTTTTTTCTCTCCTAAAACAAAACAAAAATCTTCTCAACCTGAGATCTGTAGGCACTGTTTTCTAAAGAAAATTGTAGTATTAGAGGTTCTCCAGAAAAGAACAATATAATACTTTTGGTGATTTTCTTCTCTGAACACAACTATTCGATGGAATTTATTCTACTAAAGCAGTGGCAATTTAAGATCCTTCAGAGAAAGCTATACAAGAAAGCAGTTCTTAAACAAATCACAACATTAGAAATCAAAGTTTCTTTCTACACATATAATGTTACAATTATGCTCTATTATACAAATTAATCCCATTCATAAACTAGAATTTAAGAGTCAGAGGCATTTCCAGCTGAGCAGCCTACTGCAGTTTCTATCATAAGAATGGCAAAAAAAATGCCCAGTAGATTTACTGTGAACTGACAAGAATTATTAAGAAGAATAAAGCAAGTAAATATGTGCATGTACAGCTCAAGCCTAGACCTTCTTTTTTTCCAAGCTGAACTCACTTTTTAGGATTGGTGACTCCCCAGCAGGCACTAATTCTCGGACAATCTGACCATCGTCCTCATTTTTGTCAAGCCATCTGGTTTACAAAAAGAAGTAAGTTATCCCTGAATAATTAGCACCAGTTAGACCTTTGAAAATCTAGGCTGGCTCCACACACAGTCCAAATCCACACCATAGTAAAAAAAAGATATTTTTACAGGGTTCTGTATCTCTGCTAACTTAGCAGGAGCTTGACCAGACCATACGGCAGCCACGCTTTAAAACTCCATTTTTCCAAGAAGAGAGATCATGAGAGCCCTGCTCACAGTAGATAAACATCTGCTGTGATGTCCATCTGCCTGAAAAGCACAAACTTCATAACCATAAATTATTCCTGTGAACAGGCAGTCTCAGTCTTTTGAAATCATTGACCAGAAGGACTTGCAGCCTTTATTACTAACAATTGATTGCAACATTTATAGCATGTAGGTTACTAAACCCCCTTTTTTTCCCCAGTCTTTCTGTACTTTAGTTTGTCATTCTTTTTCCTTCCTTACAGGTAAGTGTGTATACCCCTTTTTTCTCCACCAGGAAGGGGATGAATTACGTTATTCCCGTTTTCAGGGCTGGGTATGTGCAGGCAGCTGCCACCAGCAAAAAGGAAGGATTTCCTGTGTTTCTCAACATTGCTTTAATGATCCAACTAGACTACTTGAGAAGAAGAGCTGGGCACAAAGCAAGCTGCAACATGATCTCAAGGGAAAAAAAATTCTGAAAGGAAAATCATAGAATCATAGAATGGTTTCAGTTGGAAGGGACCTTAAAGCTCATCTCGTTCCACCCCCTGCCATGGGCAGGGGCACCTTCCACTATCCCAGGTTGCTTCAAGCCCCATCCAGCCTGGCCCTGAACACTTCCAGGGAAGGGGAATCTGCAGCCTCTCTGGGCAGCCTGTGCCAGGGCCTCACCACCCTGACAGTAAAGAATTTCTTTCTTAATATCTGATCTAAACCCTCCCACCTTCAGCTCAAGGTCACTCTCCCCTTGTCCTATCACTACATGCTGTTTCAAAAAGTCCCCTCCCCAGTCCCCCTCTGAAAGTACCCTCCCAAAATGGGCGGGGGGGGGGGGGGGAGGGAAACCAATTGCTAATCTGGTAACCTTCACAGTTGCTCCTTCAGCCTCAGGGATAAAGGATTTCCAGCCCCAATCCCATCATATGCCATACAGCAACCCTTGTACGACAGCAGCAAGGGCCCTGGCAGAGGTTTCTGATTTTCCACTTCAAACCCAGACTGCTGCAGGACTCAGGATATTCCTGTAAGCATCTGTTTAGGGTCAGGTTTCCCACAGTGGTGCCGTCACAGCAGGAGCCATTCCCAGAGTGCCCATTGTTCCCAGGTATGCATCAATCTGCAGCAGCATCTTTTGCAGCTAAAAATACTGCTTAAAACCAGCAGGGACGAGAAAAGGACAAGTGAGCAATCTCTGCCGGGTCATGCAGGGTATTTAAATGGCTATAATAATTCCCAGAACTACAAAGAGGAAAAACAACCCCCCGGAAACTTTCTTTTTAAAGGCGCCCACACAGTTGTCACTGTGACACATATATTGTTCTTGGCTGACCCATGTGCCAAAAAAGAAGAGGAGCTCACTTTCCATTTAAGTTTCCATCTTGGATTTTGATAGTGAGTCAGCATGTAGGGAAGCCAAAAAATGACCCTTATAACAAGGATTTGAGGACATGAACAAATGCCCACTGAGAGCTGGATCAAACCTATGGCACCTTGCTGGTAACAAGCCATCAAAGCTTACAGGCACGACCAGTTGAACAAAGAAGAAATCAGATATTTTGTACTCCCATTTTATCCATCTGAAGAAATCTTATATTTTCAGTCTCCTCCCCTCTCTCCTCCCACCCAGAAGAAAACAAAAAGCACAAAGAAACCATGCCAAAAAACATCACCAGGAAAGAAAACCAAACATGAGCCAGAGCCAGCCAGCTCTGGAAGCATGAGCAGCAATGTTCTCATGCAAAAGTGGTGCACAGAAATCCCCAGCACACAGACACACGTCTCCAGCCCCAGCTCCCCTTTGAGCTTCGGGAGGTTGTTGGGTATGCAGTCTACCCCGTATTCTTCCCTTTCAACTCTGCAAAGCAGGTGGCCTTGTGCAGATGGGCTTGGAAAGGCCTAAAAGCCAAGGTGGTCATCGTGAAGGCAGTGAACACACGAACTTGTGATGATCACACAAGCACCCTGTGAGGGCATCAGGTGCAGTGGTGTGCCTCAGAGGAGGCTGAGAGGTGTAGGGGGATAGAGGAGCAGAAAAATCTGCGGGAAATACAATGGCAATGAAACTGTCGTCAAGGATTGAGCAAGGGCAGAGTGTAAGGGCAGCATGCTAAGATAACACCTTGTCTTAAAGAAGGAAGTCTTTACTGATGTTTTAGGGTTGGGGGATTTCTGTTTTACCTGTGAGAACTGGTCCTTTATACCTTTGTATCATGTAGTTCTTTGATGCTGGCTCTGGATTCACATCCTTGGACAGGCATCCAGTGGCTAGGGGACCACATCATCCCAAAAGTCAAGATGCTTCTGTGTACATGGACGTTGACTTGAGCCTGAACTCCACCACCCCAGGACCACTGAATTCAGCATGTTCTTCAGGAAGGCAGAAGCTCACAAGGTTGGCACACTTCTGCTCTCCTGCTGCTGATTTTTGTGTCCTGCAAGATGCTGTTTCTGTTGCCAGTGGACATGCTGCTGTTTTCTGTCACCTTCACCACTGCTGGTGGTTTAGGGATATCTGGGATGTATCTGGGTGAACTGCTTTTGCACCAGGGTGGCAGGATAAAAATACATCCCAGAAGAAACAGATCTCTCTGTGCAGAACGGCAAACACTATCTGCTTCAGAAGTGAGGACAGGTGGAAAAAACGAGTCAGAAAAGGAGGACACACCCCTAGATAAAGAAAAAATACTGATGGCAAGAGAAGAAGCATGTTTTGGACAGAGGAGGAAGAGAGAGGTTTATCAGCAGAAGTGGCTAAAGGCTCTTCGCGTTGTTTCAGCCAAGAGAACAGGCAGGAATGGCAGAACTATTTTCTCAAGGAGATGACTCTAGCGACAGAAGAAATAGTTGGATGAGCAATGCCACTGTATTCCTTCCCTTCAGAACACATGGAGCAATATCCTTAATTTTACCTCAGTGTAATTCCAATAGTGTGTCACTGAGCAGCAGAGTGCAGCCAGGGGTTTATAGTCTTACAGAGAACGCAAATGGATTGACAAATTATAAACACATCAGGCTGCAGAAAATAGAATTTTTCAGTGCAGTGCCATCACATTCCTAGTACAAAAGACCTGTCAAAATCTTCTATTTTATCAGAGCTTCTATATAATATCAGTGAATATAATTCACATGCCACTGTGGGTTTTGCAAGGATGCAGTTGTGTCCTGTGTCACATACTTGGTTTTAAAGAGATATTTTATGATCAAATATGACATGAACTACACTTCAGAAAGAATTTCTAGAGGATCAGAGAGTAAGGGGAGCACTGCAAAAAATATGGTATGACATCATATATAGCATTTGAAATACAGTCTGCATGCAATTAGAATGACTAGCACATCCATTAGATTCAGAAATACATTTGTATTTCTGTGTGTGTCTTTAAACATAACCTACACACAAAAATGTGTAAAACAGATAGACATTTCAGTTTATTTTTAGGCAAGAAATGGAGGTTTCTCTGGCTAGCTTGTATGATGAACATTTTTGGCATTTGATTGAATAAATGTTCTTTCACAGGAGTTTCCTAGTGCATCATCCCATTCATGGTCTGTCTGTTGTTCTTCAGGGAATTAATGATGTTCCCTTCTGCTTGTGCTGGAATAAATTTAGGATGGTGAGGGCCATATGCTTAGAAAAAATTTAATGACGTATCATTGAAGATTTCAGTGGAGATGTAATGATTTATAGTGTGTAAAATTCTATCCTATCACGAACTCATGACTTTGCCCGATTGAAAATTCATTTCTGTCTGGGATATAAATATTATTAAAAAATCGGCATTTAGAGAATGTCAGTAAGTCCATTCCTGGACTTCCAGAACACTTTGAGGAGAAAATGAAACCTGAAGAACTCAGTTCTGATCTTCAAAAAAGTTTGGCTCCAGTTCTGGGGTGAAAGGTTCGCTCCTTCATTTTGAACTTTCTAGGGATATTTATCATCACAACACCTAAACCCCATCAGGTGTTATAAAGTTCAGTGATGCCACTGAATGATTCAGTGTTCAGTCCCTAAAAGCACGGATATTATAATGCTATGTGGTTTTAAGGGGGGAGTAGTGCTGCAGTGCATTCAAGCGATGTACTAGTAATTCTGCAAATAACACTTGGAGAAGTCACTTGCATTTACTTCTTGCAAGCACAGATCAAATGACCACTTTAAAAATCACTGACTCTAAGCCAACTCCTTAAAAGAGTTGAAAGCACAGGCCTGGGAGTCATTATTCCTTGATGCTCTACCTGAATCTGACACAAACTCACAATTAATCCACTTAGCTTCTCTTTATCTCTGCTGGCTCCCTTGTACAACAAAGACAGTTCTTCTCATAGAGCTCTTGTGATTACTAGGTAATAGATGATCCTACAGAGTCATAAAAAAAGCTTTCAAATTAAAAGGCAAAACACAGTCGTGTATATGAATATGTAAATAACAAGAACAGAGACTTCAGAGAGCTCTGTGCAATGAAGATCTATGAGGGTATCTTAAAGACATCAGTTGCAGTGGAAGCTGGTTAGCCAGCTCTTTGCTGGAGTATCTGCTCCCCACATGCTGCTGCAGCCTAGTTTGTACAGAGGTAAGAAGTCTGTGAAGCTTTCTGCACAGGTGAGATGTGTTTCTGCTGGGAGGCATTTTGTCCTTCAGCTGTCTCACAGAAGCAGCTAAATGGCAGAAGGTCGGTGGAGTAGCTTTCAGTAAGAACTCAGCAGCAAAATGTGATTTCTCCAGACCATGAAACTGTGCTGTGTAGAAGTCTGGAAGTTAGTCAGGTCTCGGAGATAAAGGCAGTGAGAACAACATGTCTACTGGCCAAGCAGAAAGAGAATGTTCCCTGGTGTCCCTTGGATGGAGCCTCTAACTAACCTCACTTGCATTGCCTCTTCTTGGCCAAGTCTTCTTCAACACCTTGGCTCCAAAGAGGCAGGTGAAGCAGGACTTTCTGAGCTCCCGCCAAAGCCTCAAGGACATAAGCTGTTCCTGGCCTACAGGACTGGAGAGGAACATCCAAACGCTGCAGGTCACGGAAATGTTTGTCCCTCCCATGGAGGATGCAGTGGGTGAGCACCTTCGCCCTCAGATGTCTCCAGACTCCATGACGACACCCGTACTCTGCGATGATGCCTCAGTCTCCTGAGAGACACGGGCATCAAAGATAAAGAGAGGGAGCAGCTGTCCCTGTGCTTGATGGTGATCAGTCATGTGACCTTCTCAATCTGAGAGGAAGAGATAATGCTGGCACAAGGACAGCAAAGAGAGCCACACGAGCAACACTGATACCGCTTGGGAAAAGAGACATTTAGAAAGTTAAGAAGAGTGGAATTCCACCTCTGGCGACCTGAAGCCTTAATTCACCCCATGAATATTTTGGGGATAAGGTCTTGGGTTTTCTTTCTCCTTCCTTTTTCAGTCCCTGGCCTGAGGGGAAATGCCCTCTGGATTCTGATATTCCTGATCCACAGGTGTGGAAGCCAAGGGGAACAGGGTCATCCCTCCAAGCTGAAGGAAGATACCCAGTTAAACAGTCATGTAAGGAGACAATTCAAAAGGAAGCACTTAAAATATGCCAGCTGCACGGTGCAGTTAGACACAGAAATATCTCTGAGGAGCCTGAAAAAAACCAGCTCTTCACGTGGACACTTCATGTCCAAGGAAAAACCTGTCTAGCCTGCTTGCTTTAACTCAGTAAAACATATGGTTGTTAAATATGGATCAAAAGGCAGCAATGACTACGTGGTGGTTTGTTCTTTGAGAAGAGAGAAACTGGCTTGCTTTTCACAACCAAGATGACATTGCATCTGCTGCTCCGTGCTGCCTCCCCAGTGAGTTTGCTCTCTGATGTGACGTGGCTTTAGCAATGCAGAGAGGCTGGGGCTGGCTCCTGTTTTGTGTTTGGCTGACTCCCCTCGTTATAGTGGAGCTCTTCCAAGACAAGAGACAAGTAACCAGATTAGACACTTTACCTTTGTTTGCCGTTCAAAAATAATTGTGTTTGAGTTTTACAATTCCATTTGTCCCCCAGGAGGTGACTTTTTAGAATAGGTACTTGGTGGTGTGAAATGGAGCTCAGTGAAGGTCCACCCTACAGGGTGGACATCTGAGAGGGCAAGCATGGCTTTACAGGACCCTGAACTACTCTGAGGTTAATCTCTCATGTTTTCAATTTAGTTCTCTCTGGTTTGTCATGCAGTGTTGAAACAGACCCTACTCAGTGCCAGAATAGATTATGCATCTTGTTCCCCACAAGTAGCCTCAGTACTGCACATTTCTTTTGACCACTTGATTGTCTACGGAAGAGAAGAATACATTTGCAACCCACCCATAGAGGTAAGTTACAGCCCTCTGCTCTACCATTATCTCTGTCTCCATGATATGCATTTCCCCTCATGCAAGGAGTTCTAGAGATGGCAGCATAAAAATTTTGCATTCTCCCAGCACAAAAATAGCATCCCATTGCTCCTGGAGAGATGGGATGCGCATGTGAGGGACCAGAACCTCATTCCAGACATGCAGTAACACCAGCATATTGCAGAGTGTGTTTCTGCAGCAGGCAAGTGCAGTGGCACTGGATGTGGTACTGGCAGATTGTGTTTTTTATCTTTTGTAAATTCTCTGCATTACTGAGCTAATTGCTGAGAAGTTCATAATTCAAATTGCTGTTCATTTGGTAAAGGGAGTTAACTGTATCTCAAACCTCCCAAACCACACTCTTTGCTTTCAGGCTTAGCAAAAATAAATGAACTAATGAATAAATAAAAAGGATTAAGCTGTGCTCAGAAAATTCCAGTCATGGAACAACAACTAGGCTCTTCAAAGTCTGGCAAATGCATAGACAGAGGCATAATTTGCAAGCATTGTTTTTCCAGTACCTGTAGCAGGGGAATTCCACAGCCTCACTTTCTGGCTGTCCTTCTTCCCTCACTATCACTTTGGCAAGGTACCAGCCACTGCTTCCTCCTTTGCCATCATGCCCTATCCTCACCCTCCTCACCTGCTTCAGCGTTACTGCTTCAACGAAGAATTCATCAGCCTTTGAGAAGGAGAAGAAAAAAGGTAAGGCAATATTTCTCCCTAAAAGCAAACCAACAACCCAAATTTATTATTGCAATCAAACCAACATCGTCAGCATGCTGCAAGATAATTCTTCGCAAGATGAAGGAGAAAGCACGAATTTACCAAAGAATGAAACCTTGAATATTTGTCCTGGATGTATAACATTAGGTTTGTAAATATATGATCTGCCAGCATTTTAAATCTCCCATGTCATTGCATGCCCTCCACAACTGTAAAAAAGAGAAGTAATTTGATTATTAAGAAGTTCATGGAGAGAGGCAGGAAATCCACTTTCAAACCCATGCTCAGATATGAGCTTTGTGGAAAATCCAAAGCATGTCACTTCAGACCAAATCCACAGAGGTATTTGAGAGGTACAGTTCAAAGACATTACTCTGTGTTAAATTCAAATGACATGGACTACTGAGCACAATTTACCCCCATTTAATTTCCTGGCATGCCAGTATGGGCAGGGCTGCACAGGGGTATTTCCAGCTGCTCCATGTGTTGTGTTTGGAGGTAAATGCCCTTAATACCCCATGAGAGACATGGATTTTATGTCTTTTTTTTCTTTTGCTTCCCCAGAAAAGGTCTCAAATCACCAACCTAGAGACTACCCCAGGTGATGGCCCTTCAAGACCAGGGCTCTGTTACCCAAGAGTGTACTGGGATCAGCAGTTCTTGACAGCTGAAGAAAGAGAAATGTATTAAAAGAGTGAGTTAGTCCTGTGGGAATCAGGCCAGACAAGTATCTGTGGCACATCTACAGACACACACACACACATGGCACATGTAGGGTAAATACTGGGTGTCAACACACAGCATATCTGCAGCATATGAGCCCAACAAAGAGAAGTGACTGCTGCAGTTGCCATCTGGCTGAGATGCCTTGCTAGGTAAGAGAAACCTAACCACTGTCATTCAATTGTCCTTCATCTCCCAAGAGCACATATGGTGGCTGCACACATCCAGCTAGCTCCCAGAAAGCGTGGTGGCAAGGCAATATTTATGTAAATACTGAAATTTATTAAAACAATCATAATTTTTTTCATCATTTGGGACTCCAAACTGGCTCTTAAAAAAGAGACAACTAAACATACTGCCACTGTCTAAAGTGTTAATGATGGGCTTACATATGTCAATGTTACTTACATACTCAGAACTGCTGAATTGGGGATTTAAGGTATCAAAACCTCACTGAGTCAGTCAAAGTCAATGTAGTTTAATTCATTAGGCCTGATGCTCACCTTACTTATTAATGGCTGATATAAATTAATGAGTAAATAACTAACTGGAGCCAAACAGGGCAAACACCTAATTTAGAGGCATCTTTAAATCTTACTTTCTACACAGGCTGTTAGTTTACATCTGCAGGCAAACTTTTAAAGTTAAATTGGTAATCAAGCTACTATTGGTTTAAGTGTCTGTAGATTAGAGACTGCACTGACTAAGCTGCATTTCTTTCTAACAGGGTATCTGAGTTAATCAGTGTAGATATACTCATTCAGTCTCTTGAATATATGAGCTCTAAGTTTGTCAGGATCAATTCCTAAACAGCTTCCAATTCATTCATCAGCTTTCAGCTCCTGGTGCCAGGACAGCAGTTTTCCATTAGCAGGTTCCAGTTTGGTTACATTATTTGCATACTATTAATCACATGATTTGATTGCCAAAATCATGTTTCCCTTTTTATGCTCCTTCATGTAAGTTAGCCTATAACTCTTTTTTTTTTTTTTTTTTTTTTGAGTA
This sequence comes from Pyrocephalus nanus, assembly GCA_038380795.1. Classification (NCBI taxonomy): domain Eukaryota; kingdom Metazoa; phylum Chordata; class Aves; order Passeriformes; family Tyrannidae; genus Pyrocephalus; species Pyrocephalus nanus. Next base: position 2,474,526 of record CM076263.1, on the reverse strand, counting down.
AATAGAGTTGTCATGGAATCTCAGAATGGTTTGGGTTGGAAGGGACTTTAAGGATCATCTCATTCCAGCCCCTCTGCTGTGGGAAGGGACACCTTCCACTAGACCAGGTTGGTCAAAGTCTCATCCAGCCTGAACTTGAACAGGGGTGGAGCATCCCACAAATTAGCCTTCATCTGTGTTTAACATACTTGTATTCCCTGTGAACCAAGCATCTTTCTTTGGAACTACACTGAAACAGCCTTCAAACCACCACAAAAACATGACTCGTTTTGCTACCATTTCGACAAAACTAGGCTTCACCAAATGAAAAAAATGCCACATTTTATAGCCTGGGCCTACCTTTTAAAAATGAAATATCTGCAATTTAAAATGCATAGGCAAAAAATTAGGATGTTCAAAATGACCACATGTGCAAACCTTTATATCATTTAACAGCAGAATGGACTCTCACTTCGTAATTGCCACGTTTCCACATACAGATCTTACAAGCACAAGAAATACCTGAAGAAAGTTGTTTTAAACTCTAAAAAAATTCAGTGATTTCAGTGAGGAATTGGAAATTCTGGACAGTCAAAGGCAAATTCAATGTGCTAATGCATATTTCAGAAGCCTACATTCAATGGTATATTTTGAAAATGTGACCTCCTTTTATCTTCATTTTCCTTCCACTCTGAACCTTCAAGCAAATAATGACAGGAGAGATGGGAAATCTGCAGACTTCTGTGATCAGATTCTCAAAATCTCCTCCCGGAGATATTGATTACATTTTACTAGTCTAAGTTGGACCCTAGAGATCCAAAATTGGATACATATTAAGTAGGTTGACCCCACAGATCAGATCAGCACAATATTTGGTTGCTGATACTGGCAATGCTGAAAAGGCTTTAACTGCAATTTGACTTCTTCATTATCTCCAGCTTTCCAGGGAATAAGCTCTGTCTTCATTTCAGGCCATTTCCACCCCCCCCTCTGTTCAGGACACAGACATACAAAAATATATTGAAAACCTCTTTGAAAACAAGACACAAAAATTGAGTGCAGGATGGTTGAGAGAGACTGGAGGAAATATAAAGGAAACATGTTAGTCTTTCAGTTCTGAATTTCACATCAAATAAGATGCTTTTTCTTCCTTTGCCCCAGGAGCCGAATTTTTTCTATATTGATGGAGGTGGAAAGGCTCCCTTTTCTTCTTGGAAAATTTCCTGAAAGCCTACTCCAATCTGGAGATGCAATTTCAGCAGTCAGTACTTATCTGGGGAGCAAACCAAGAGACTCTTTCATGAACATACAGACATCAAGCAAGGGCACACTGTCCCTGACCTAAGCCTCCCTCCAGCTGCAACCTGTTATGATGATGTGTCTACATGATTTATTTCTCCCCTACCGCCTCAGCCTGAGCTGGCAAGGAAATCAGCTGAGTTTACAAACACGCACCTCAAAAAGAAAAAAGGGGGAGAAGAAAAAAAAAAAAAAAAAAAAGGAGAAATGAAATTTATAAAACCATCACACGCTTTTTAAAACCCGTCTCGAGGCGCTGCTGAGCGAACTTACGTTGCCTTTCTCAAATTTGTTGACGGTGTTGATGCAGTTGTAGAGGACGCGCTCGCCCGTGTCCCCCTGGTCGCCGATGAGGCAGACAAAGACGTTGGCATCTGTGCCGCTCCCGCTGACGGTCCCCGTGCACACTGTCACACGGTATTTTATCACTGGGGGACACATAAATTAATAAAACAGTTTCGGCAACACGATTAATTGCCATTGAAATTCACCGAGGGTTTTTTTTTTGACGGGCCCGTAATTAACTTTAAGTGTCCGTGCTTCCAGCTGGTGCTTGTGCTGATGCATTGGCTTTCTGCACTTGCTAGTCATCACCAGGGAAAGAAAACAAGCCAAAACAGGAAGATGTGAAATGGTAAGAGGACCCATAAAGCCCCTCAGAGAAGGACATAAAGATGCTGACTCCTCCAAGTAAAGCCACATGAATTGCAGCGCACGCCCTTATTGAGGTCTCAGTCCTGCTACCTCCCCTCCTGCCTTCCCAAAACAGTCCTGGTGATGGGGGACCTGGTAAAGTGTTTGGGGAAAACAACATTTTTAGCATCCAGGGGCATGGCAGGAAGACAGAAAGAGCTGGAAAGGGACAAGTGCTCAGATATCTCAGGAACGGGCTCTTCATGTTGGATTTATGGGGCAAGACAAGCTCAGTTGGCCCCATCCCCTTCTATAAAATTACAGAACCACTGAGGCTGGAAAAAGCTTCCAAGATCATGCAAGACTCCAAACTTTATGCAGGAGTTCAGATTGTGTCCTTGTTATGTGAGATGTCCCTGTGTCCTTTGAGATCTTGATTTAGGATTTTTCTGGGTGGATTTTGAGCTGCCACCTTCCTCCCCCAACCCTGCCCTCATCCCATTGGGTGAAGGATTTCCAGGAAGAAATACCACAAGGAAGAACCAGCCCACAGACCAACCTTTGAGAGAGGGACCTTCTTCTCCAGCGCAGGGAAGGGACAAGAAGTGTTGCTCCCACCCTTCCTCCAAAACCCACCTGCAAGCCCAACATGCAGGTGCTGCAACTCGACTCTGCTCAGCACAGCTACTCCTCTCAGGGAAGTGCCTGTGTGAGGATTCAAGCTGCCCTCTCCACAGTTGATTAAAAATACATTTCAAAAACCAGGTTTATTTACATTTTAATAACATCTGCAATTACAATTACTCTTCCTCTCCTGAGGAACTGCTCTGCTGCATGCAGATCATTGAAATCAGAAATTTCAGAAAACAGGGGGCTTGTGGTCTACAGAGTGTGGGTGCTTTGGTAGAAATATGAAAAATCCCACTGGCCACCTCGAGATATTCTGCCCTCCGAAACTCTCCCTCTAAACACATTTAATTCTTGTGACACAAGGTCAAGTCAGGAGTGGCCCCTTCAGGAAGCCAGTGCAAAGTTCTGCAGCTTTCCTTAATTAAATCTCCAGATCAATTAAATGAATAAATAGTTTGGATTGCTTATACATACTGAAAGATGCATTTGCTTTTGCACTACTGTTCTGTGCTACTTCCCATATATTCATACATGCAGCTGCATAAATCTGCATATAACTAAATAAAACCTTAAACACGATTGTTGAATTGTAGATTGCATTTCAGCTAAGCTTGCTTTCCATGAACATCCTTCAGACCTTGCATTTCACATTTGAAGGGAGACTGGAAAAAACCCACAAGTCTTGCAAAAACCCCAACTAATTCTGGAATCAACTGTGTTGCTACCAGATCTCTCCCATTTCCCATCACAGAGACATTTGCTAACCAAAAAAAAAAAAAAAAAAAGAAAAAAAAAAAAAGAAGAGTAGGATTTCTGAGGCTTCATGCAGCTAATGATGCACACAGAAAATACTGCAGAGAGAAAGTGCCAGAAAGAGAAGTTAATTGAATCGCATCGGTCTGACTGTGCATCTCTCGCACAAAGAGGGTTCCTTTCTATTCAGGTCCTAAGCAAAAGCCCTGCACAGAGCCCGTGGCTCTCACCTGGCATGACTTCAGACACCAGAGATCCCTCCGCAGGGAGCTCCCTCACGATCTCGTTGTCATCTTCATTTATATCGAGCCAGCGGCCACAGTTGAACGAGTATTTTTCTTTTGTCAGCGTTTTCAGCAGAGTTACCTTCATTAAACCAAAACACTGCGTGAGTTCAGAGGCTTAAAGACAAAAAAAAGCAATAAGCTCCTGACAGGCTTTTGCCAGGGAGGCAGGAGTAGGTAGCAGCAGAGAAACAAAACACATTAATAATGAGGCTGTAATTCCGACTCGTGCACTCTAGTGATGCATGGAGCAAAGTCATAGCTGATGGCTTTTCAAGTCCTTTTTTCTCCAGTCACTCCCTGGTGTTGTGAAAGTTTTGCAGGATTCTGTGGCTCTTGAAATTTCTCATCATAAGGCACTGTATAAACCCAAAGATCTGCAGTAGCTTCCAAATGAGTAATGAGCAAGTAAGATAGTGGTCTGCAGTTGTCTGGTGAAGGAAGGGTACAGTGAAGGTTTATGAAATCACAGGTGACATGAAGAAGGCAAAGAGGGGTCAACTGTTCACTGTTCTGCCACAAGAAGTACAGGCCACCAAAGGACGCTTGTGGAACAAAGTTCTGAGCAAACAAAAGGGCGCAACCAGCCTGTGAAGTCCTTCCCAAAAGCTATTACGGCTGCTAAAAGTTTAAGTGCTCAAGGGGAGGCTGGACACTTTGAACGAGTGGCTGGAAGAAAAATCTATTAAATGCTTTGTATTTGGTAGATCTGTTCAGGAAGTAAGAGTCCAATTAAAGAGTCAAAAACTGGAAGAATGTTAGAAATATCATAAACGCTTGTCCTTTTCTTGCACTTCTCTAGGTGGACTAGACGGACTTTTGGCCTGACCAGTGTGGCTGCTTTATGTTCTGGTAATAGAAAATAAAAGCCTGACGTGGCATGAAGCAAATCTGTCACAAAACATGTGAGGACTGGATCATTTAAGGCTTCATCTAAATTCCTAGATGCTAAAGCGGACGCACAAGGGGTGTGATTCATGTGCCACGAGCCTGATGCATCCAGAAAACATCAGGCTGGCTGCATATGGACACGTTGATTTCATGGAGTCACAGAATCATAGAAGCATTTAGGTTGAAATAGACTTGCGATATCCTTGAGTCCAACCATAAGATCATTTCGTGCACCTTAACCACGTTTGCTTAGGCAGCTTGGTCAAAAGTGAATCCTAGACACGCTGCCAGACCCTTCTCGTCCCCCCTGAGCACAGTTTTTGTGCAGGAAAGGAGGATGCCACAGGGAAATATGTAGCTATGGAAGACACAAGCATTCTTGTTCATCATTTGTGATGAGCGAGAACCAACAGAGATGATTGCAGTGGCCCAGTGTCTGACCAGCATTTTCTTTCTGATGAAGACCACAGTCAGACTCTTTCCTCCACCATGTGCTTACAACAGCAGTATTTGCTGCCCCCTTCCCACTGGAGGTGGGTGTTGGCTGCAGATGCTTTTGCAGCTCCATGACAATGCAGGAGAACAGGATCTGTCAAACCCCATTAGAGCGCTAAATTGTGATTTATCAGCACAGTTATTTACAGATGCAGAGCTAAGTGTGTGTTTTGTTAAAAGTGCAGAGAATGCCTTCCAAGGTGCTCAGGAGGAGCACGGGCGAAACTCAGAGATGAACTTGCTGCCTAGACAACCCAGGGGGAGGACTCATAGCACGGTAATCAATGCTGGTAGAGCAAAAGACATATGCCTGAGGTTCAAGTAGATCATCCTTTTAATTTCCCAAACAGCTCAGTGCTGCTGTCCTCTGCACAGCCTCTGTGGTCTCCTCCAGTCTGCAGGTGATCACCTCCTGTCAGCACTTTGGGGCAGGTGATGCCTTTCTCTGCTGTAGTCAGTTCTTTGTTATGGACAGTCTAAGTAGGCCATGGAAGGAGTGGGTTTGCCTCTCTGTACAGTAATGATGTCTGGGAAGGGCAAGGAAAAACAGCCTGGTAGCAGTGAGATGGGACTACAGTGGTCTGAGACTGGAAAGATGGGAAAATGTGGTTTTCACCATCAATCTGGGCTGTTGGGAGCTGCCTCTTCCCGTTACTCTGATTCCCCAGACACAGAACACTTTAGGTTAGAAAAGCCCTCCAAGATAATTAAGTCAAATCATTCCCCCAGCCCTGCCAAGGCCACCACTAACCCACATTCCCAAGTGCCACATCCACAGGGCTTTTAAATCCCTTCAGGGATGGGGACTCCACCACTGCCCTGGGCAGCTGTGCCAGGGCTGGACAACCCTCTCCATGAAGGAATCTTTCCTAATATCCAGTCTAAACCTCCCCTGGTGCAACTTGAGGCTGTTTCCTTTCTTCCTGTCACTTGTTACCTGGGAGAAGAGACGAAACCTCAGCTGGCTACAACCTCCTTTCAGGGAGTTGCAGAGAGTGAGAAGTTCCCCTCTGAGCCTCCTTTTCTCCAAGCTTCCACCCCTCGGCCTGACAGGGAGGCACCTCTGACCACTGCAGCACATCAAACTCCGCTGTCAGCTGGAGAGCAGTGACCCAGGACTGGCTCTGCAGACCTCTCTGACCAGTCTGGCTTTTCAGATCTACCTTCCCTTGCTGCCCCCTCACCTTATTCAGATGCCAGCCAGCAAAAGGATTTCTTTTCTCGTGCCATATCCGAAGCTTATAAAATGTGCCCAGATCAGGGAGCTCGATCTATAGAGGGGGAAAAAAAAAAAAAGTGCGTTATCCATCTCTGTATGTCAGCAAAAGGTGCACACAAAGGACACTTCTGAACATCTCTTCAGAGCTAAATCAGAGAGGAGTCAATAACTAAGCCTAATCCCTGTTTGGAGAGGACAAGGCATATCATTAGCATCACCACCAAACTTCACCTCCAATACAGCAGGATTTACCAAGGTAAAGACCTCATGCTGGTGATTCTCCAGGCAGGGTTGAAGCTAATGCCGTTGAAAACAACGCCAAGCCAAGTTTACCACTTGCACGAGATTCATACCATGAACTTGTCAGTCTGTCCAGTTTCAAAGTTGTCTGAATTGTTGTCCAGCTTCATCTCGTCTGACTTCCCCTTGTCCCCATAAATCTGGAAGAAGATGGTGGCATCTGTCCCTGCGTTCTTAATGTCGCTTGTCCAGATCCAGAGAGACCAGGGGTTCTCTAGAAAGAGAGGATCAAGGTATTTGTTTTTTAAAAGTAAGTTTTAAGGGTGACCTGGTAAAAAAACCATAATTCTCATTATTTCCTCTAGTAGGTAAAGAGGGCAGGATGACATGAAAGAAGACCAAGACATTTCATCTTTTTCTGCACAAACATAATCAGCTGCCACCTGACTTGTAGTAATGAGATTGGCTGGAAATACAATTCTGAGATTTCATTTAAAAGAAAATTAGGTAAAACCAAAAATCACCACTTTTCAGGTGAACCATATTCTTCTGTTATACATTAGGAACAGGGTAGTGCAGGGATGTGCTCCATCCCTGTAATTTCAGTATACTTTCAGTGTATATAATATATACTTTCAGTATATATAATTTCAGCATATAAACAACTCTAGCTTCAAAAACCATAAAGCCAAGGAAATATTCAGCTTTCCTTTTGCCAAAGGGAAAGAGTCTCCAGTTACTTGAGCACAGTGCAGTGAAGCTCCAGGTAGCTCCTAAACTTCCTGGATCTGTGTCTGGAACAAGGAGCAGCACAACACAGACAGGGTATCGAGCCTTCCTGACACTGGGCTAGTAACCCCAGATATGCCTTTTGCAAAACAGGCTGGCTCAGAGGCCACTCAGGTATCCCTAGCCAGGCTGCACCCTGTGGGGCAAACACACTCAGGAGCAACGCAAAGATATTTTCCAAAAGTTTTTAAATTATTTAAACGCCTCAACGCCACCCAACCTCAGTTAGCACTTTTTTTTTTTTTTTTTTTTTTTTTTTTTTTTTTTTTTTTTTTTTTTTTTAATGCTACGTGATGTGCCAAAAGATTGTGGCCAAGATGCAAATTTTTTTCTCTCTTAAATATTCACTTTATTTTAACTGTAAGACCAGCCCACCTGGCAGCAAGTTTACATTGATTTTCATACGAGAAGGTGGTTGCATATAAAAAAGGTGACATTATTTGCACTAAAGAGCCCCTCATCTGCATTCTTTATTGATGATAATGTGTGTCGCTTCTGCAGGCCTTGCAGCACCTACAGGAGAGGGAACAACCTTCTTTCCTCACTCAGACATCAGCTGAATTATTAACAAATCTTAATGAGAGAATTGCTAACCCTTTCAGTATGCCTGAGCCCACACCAGCACGGCTTGACCTTCAGAGCCCAGAATGGAATATAAAAATATGATGACATGCATATAAATTAGATTTTTACTGATCTACTCAGTGTTTGACTGTAAAAAAAAAAAAAAAAAAAAAGGCAAGAGCTACTGAAAAAAAAAATTAAGGGAAGAGGGAACTCTTAGAAAAAGTTTTGCCCCCGTTTTAATAATATACAAAATGTTCATGACCACTCCTTTCTGAAAAGCACCAGCAGGTTTTATATGAGCAGAAATGAAGCAAAGGCAGTTCTGTGGATAGCATGTGATAAGAGAAGCCTGGTCTCCCTGGGGAAAAGAGCAAGGGCAATTCAGACACCAGAGACTGCTCTCATCTGTCTGGTTTGGCCTCCCTGACCTCTTGCTGAAGGAATAGAGGAGTGATGCCTGTGTGGAGGGGGAAACTGGACCTTGTACCAGGATTAAATGCAGATAGAGGGCTGTTCAGGGAGAAACCACACAGGGAGAAACACGGGTGAGCTAGGAGCAGCAGCTGCTGGAGGTGACCATCATCATCCTCCTTAGGGCTCACAGAGCACATTCCCCTGTTTTTTTGTGCCTTCACATCAAGGCATCCAGGCAGTCAGGAAATTCTCAGAGCAAGAGCAAATAGTCCCCAGGTCACAAACACCAGGGAGGGCTAAATCTGACACAACAATTTCCAGCATAACATTCGAGATGAGGAAGGGAGGGAGTGAAAAAAAAAAAAAACCAAACCAACCCACCCAGAATAAATACAAGCTACACATGGAGCTGCAATCTGCTGTGGGAGCAGCTTGCGGATGCTGTGCTGGGAGATGTTTCACCATGGATACCCCAAGTGAGGTTCAGCCCGGCTTTGATCAGCTCCACAGAAAGGGACAGTCCTGTATGCACGGGGAGATAGGCGAGATGACATAATAGGCCTTTTCTAACTCCGAGTCTTACGCTTCTATAATCTGGCAGCTAAAGGTCACAGATTTCTCAAGGCTAATGCTCCCTGTCTATCTCCTGCACTGCAGTGGCAGGGGAATTAGCCTGTCAATAACAATCAGAGCTGATAATAGAGGGTTAAAGGTTGCAGATGCTTTAGCTAAATGGACCGAGTCGGAGGCACAGCGTGGTTATAACACTGACTAACATTTAGATAAAGCTTATTTAAATGAACTGCTGTTTAAGCAGGAGCCCACCCGAAGCACACACGGATTAAGCTGTGTCCATTATCCTAATTAAAAGATTCTGTTTACACACACAGGCACTGGTGCAGGCGAGACAGCAACGATGTGCTCTGCTCGGTGCAAAACCAGCCAGCGAAGCGAGGCCGGTGCTGGAGCCTGTGTGGATGGATGAGCATGATGAACATGCCCATGCACTGCTCGGCAGGGCACAGAGCAGCTCCTCCCTGCAAACGTGTGCCATTGCCTCCCTCTAGAGAGAAGCCTTCAAATTCAGCACCCCTGTGCCTCGGGAGGCGCATTCAGTAGCCAGACAGGACTCACACTGGTTATTTCTCTAAGGTCAAGAATAAAAAAAAAAAAAAAAGTTGGAAGTTAGCAGAACAGTTTTGTTTTTCTTCCCTTTTGTTTTTTTTCCCTTCCCCCTCAGGGTTGCCTTTTTATTGTGTTTAGGTTTTGTTTCCATCTAGAACAAGAAAACTTTGCTTCTGTAGTGATGGGAGATGTAACCTGGCTTGTTTGCAAACGTGAGATGGTGGCTGAGGCAGCCCCTAGCACAGTGAACCTGGGAAGGCCGACAGGTCAAACTTCTTCCTTTAAGAAAATGAGAGTAATTCTTCAAAATATTGTAGAAGTTTCATTTTAAACTCCCCAAAGCAGGACGTTCAAAGCTGAAGCTCGTGCCCCAAAATCAGAAGGAAGTGAAGCTGATGGAGAGAATCCAGCAGAGGCCACAGAGATGCTCCAAGGACTGGAGCCCCTCTGCTCTGGAGCCAGGCTAGGAGAGCTGGGGGGGTTCACCTGGAGAAGAGAAGGCTCCAGGGAGACCTGAGAGCCCCTTCCACTGCCTAAAAGAGAGCTGGAGAAGGACTTGGGACAAGGGTCTAGAGGAGGAATGGCTTCCCACTGCCAGATGGGATACTGGGAAGGAATTGCTAGCTGTGGGGGTGGGGAGGCCCTGGCACAGGTTGGCCAGAGAAGCTGTGTCTGCCCCATCCCTGGAAGTGTCCAAGGCCAGGCTGGATGGGGCTTGGAGCAACCTGGTCCAGTGGGAGATGTCCCTGCCCATGGCAGGGGTTGGAATGAGACGGTCTGCAAATATCCCTCCCAGCTCAAACTATTCTATGACTCAGTGACTCAGTTCACCTCTACTTGACCATGGTTTGTCCCATGTCCCTCTGGTGACACTAATGTTGCTTGTGGGAGAGGGGATGTTGGTCACAGGAGGCTCCTGGACACTTTTACCTACTTTTCAGTCTTTTCTGGCGTAGAGAGACCATTTCATAGAGTTCCCGCTCTATGAGACCATCTCCCTCATCTTCATCCAGCCATTTCCCACACGGGAAGGTTTGCTCAATACCAGTGAATGGGCAGTAAACCACCACCTGGGAAAAGAGATTGGGAAAGTGGGGTTGATTATTCCATTACTGGCAGCCCACATCACCCCCATACTGAAAACTTAAATACCAAAGCAGAGGCAGAGCTGGAGATCTTGGTCCTGCTCTCAAAATCAGGTTTTATGGACCAGCACGAACAGGGCTGTTTGCACAATTCCCAATTTGCAGTACAGTTACAACCCATCTGTCCTGTTATTCTCACTTTTGCAGCAGTACATCAAAACGGGTCAACCAAGAAGAGGTGAAAGACCAGGAGGGGAAGGGAATGGGAACAGGGAGGGTGGCTGCAGGAGTCAGTCCTGCACCACACCAGCGCATGGGTAGGGCTTTGCAGAACATGAAAGATACAAAAAGCCTTCAAACACATTCTAAGCTGACTTTGCTTTCCAGGAAAACTGCATTTCCACATCGCTTCAGGATAGGCAGCTGCCTCCCTCCCTCCCTATGCTCCCATCACCTCCTGCTGACCTTGCACGTGATCTCACATCACATACTGCCCCACTACCTCCCAGCAACAGCAACAGCCTAGGTCAGCCACTTTTTGTTGATGGGTTGTTTCAGGTGTTTTTGTTTGTTTGTTTGTGTTTGTTTTTGTTTGGGTTTTTGTGGGTTTTGTTGTTGTTTTTGTTTGTTTGTTTGTTTGGGTTTTTGTTTTTGTGTTTTTTTGTTTTTTTTTTTTTTTTTTTTTTTTTTTTTTTTTTTTTTTTTTTTTTAAATAACTTCTGAGCTCCTGAGCATCTAGAAACTTCAAGGAAGTCTGAGTGTAGATGACAACTTTGAAACACTCAGCACAATCCAACACTGCAATTCTGTCCGGCCCCTTGGGCGAACATCTGAAGGTGCTTTTGGAGCTGAGCAAACAATAATCTCTCCCTCCGTGACTGCAGAGGGGCAATCAACCCAATTAGCGAGTGATTGACTTATGCATCTAATGTGCCTTTGAGGCAATCAGCTACTCCCATGCATGATGTACAGTATTGACTTGTTAAGTCCTGGATATTGCCATCCAAACAAAAGCAGGTTTATTTATTTATTTTTAAACCTCGATTGGTTGTTGGGGTCAGGCTGGGGTCAGGAGACAGTCTGACAGCTGCCTACAGAGAAAAAAAAACTTGGCAGTGTTGGCTTAATGCTGGGACTCCATGACCTCAGAGGTCTTTTCCAACCTAAATGATTCTTTGAGTTTATGATAACTAAGTCTCACCTTCTCGCAGAACCAGCCAGAACTGACGCCACAATTATCATGCCCAATGGTGACCCTGCTGAGAGGGCTGAGAAGAGCAGCTATCTCCACGTTAAAGAGATCTGTCCTGGCACGCTCAAATTCACCTCCTTCCAAGAAGATCTTCCCACTGTTCTTTAAGCCTTTGGAGCCGTGGAGGATTACGTGGATCTTGGAGTTTGTGCCAGCTCCTCTGATGTCTCCTGTCACTACAGCCACGTTGTACACGATACCTGAAGGAATCAGGAGTTTAGTCAGGAAAAAAAGGAGGGAGGAAAGGAGTCTGAGAGTTATGATTTTGACTGGATTTGCATTGGAGTCTTCTGGTTTCCCACTGGTGTATTTTGACTTTTGACTTAGACACAGTGCAATGTTTCATTTTTGTCCACACATAACTCTGAGAAATACACATCTACCTTCAGATTGTCCAAGAGAAAAGGGCTGGGGGTGACAAAATCCCTATCACATGACTCAATGGGAAAAAAAAAAAAAAAGTGGTTTTTTTTTTACTCACCATGTGGTGATGATTAGGTGAAGAAAGGCAATAAAACTGAATTGGCAATTAAGTAGTTTGATTTTGAGAGATACCAAACCCTAAATGTGTCAGGGAAGGATGGAAAAGTGTTGCTTTAAAGAGAGGTGGCAAGATTTGCAGCATCACAAAACTCTGGAAACTTCAGATCATCAGTTTATAATGCTGCTGAAGCCACCAGGACCTCCATAGCCATTGTGATAGCCCACAGTCCTCAGCAAAACAAGGTTTGGGAGAGATATTAACCCAGCTGGAAGAAAGAAAAATATGTCTGAAAGGAAGCCAATATGCATAAAAGTGTCCCATTTGGTTTTCTGGTTCGATTTTTTGTTTTGGTGTTGTGTTTTGTTTTTTTTTTTTTTTCCTAGCTCAAACTGTTGGTCTAAGAAAGAAAACACTTCTTCCTACAACTTTACCTCTCAGAAGGTTCAGAGATAAGCACACCTTAGATCTGTCTCGTGGCATCAGTCGACACCTAAAACACTCCAACAATGTCTTAGGGAGTGTATATAACATATCTGGGGCCCAAGCTAAGTACTTTGATTAAATCAACCAGAAATTTCAGTAAGGACTTTGGATAAAGTAGAAACATCAGAACTCACTCTTATCTAAATTATCCTCCCTTTAAAATTTACATTAAAAGCTCGACTCAAGCCTGCTTTACTATTGGATATATCTTCAACAAAACTCATGAGAGCAGGAAAAAAAAAGCACAGTCATGAATGGTAAAAAAAAAGCAGGCTTTTACTGGATGAATTACATTTCTGTTTTCTTTCCCATCTTCCCCTAATTTTTCTTAACAAGCATCCTGCAGTCAGGAATCTGCACCAGACCACTTTCCTCCTGCACATGCAGGGGGGAATACAAAGACTGCAGATGTTGAAGACCATGCAAGGAAGTAAAGGACAGCTGTTACACGTATGGTCAATGTGTATGCCTTTATGCTAATAAATAAATACAGGCAGAACACTATCCAAATAATCTTCTGTCTTGTGATGAGTTCTTCCTTTGACTTTACATCCAAGTTTCTTTTCACAGAGACATAAATTTTGGTTGTCTTTGCTTTAACCATGTTGGATAATCAGAAAGACTGATTTAGGGATCAGCACTGCCTTCCTTGTTTTGTAAAAGGGTGTGTAGTTCCCCAGACAATAAAGTGAAGTACCATATTCACACTGGTGACTGTGGAAACGGCAAACCACTCCCTAGAAACTGGTCTTGCTGAAGTGCAAGATGGATCTTTCATCCTCTGCCCATCAGCCCCTTATCAAGGTGCATCAGGTGATAAACCAGCTTGTAGTCCTGCTTCACCAGTGAGATACAGAGGAGGGAAATACAGTGGCAATTCAGGGACCCTTGTACAAAACAGCCTGCTACCAGCAGATAGTTCACTGTAGACCTCCCTAAGGCATTCAGTCTTCTCAGGAAAACATGGCTAATAGCATTAACATCCCATTTCCCACCACGGATTCAGCCCACAAATTTACCTGTGGCTTCAGTGCCCCCGACAAGGATGTCCCTCTGGATTTTTCCATCGTCTTCATCTAAAGCGAACCAGCGTCCAACTGGGAACTGGTACACACACTTATTGCCAATGTCCTCGATGATCACCTGAGAGAAAAAAGAAACAGCACTTTGGAAAATTAAAAAAAAATAAAAAAAAATGGAAAAAGCAAAGGTGTTACACGAGGGATGGCAGAAGAGCAGAAGCTTAATGTCCACACTCTGACCTGGCATTTAACATATTCAGTACTCCAGCAGATCCCTCTCCGCTCCCTAATTAGCACTGATACAATTTCAGACAATCAGTGAGTAAAAAAACCAGATTTTTCCTTTTTCTTTTTTTAATCCAGTGAACCCACTCTGCCTCTCTCGTGGTGTACGAGACCAGATGTCTCTGCTATCACGACCAGCTGGTTGGCTTGTCTTCCCTCTCTCCAGAGCATCTTTACTGGCTACTCTTCTCCATCAGCTGAACGAGAGCTCTTTGCTCTGCTTTGGGAACAGGCTGTGTTCTTTCTCTCTGCTTTAGGGCCTGGTTACAAAAAAACACCTAGGAATTCCAGGGCAAATCAAGACCATCAGATCAGCTTGTGTGACCTAGTAACACCACTTTATCCCAATCAGTTATTCCAGGACGGAACTGTTGTAAAGGCGGTCGGGATACCCTGTGGTAGGAATAGCTTCTAATTTGGAGGTGGAGCTGTGCAAACATCATGAAGTTCAACCAGGCCAAGTGCAAGATCCTGCACCTGTGTTGGGGCAATTCAAAGCACAACCATAGACTGGACAGAGAACAGATCGAGAGCAGCCCTGGGGAAAAGGACTTGAGGGGCTGGTGAGTGAGAGGATGGACACGACCCAACCCAGAAACCCCCTGCCCTGGGCTGATCCCACAGCGTGGGCAGCAGGGGAGGGGGGAATTCTGCCCCTCTGACCCCTCAGGTGAGACCCCCCTGCAGAGCTGCCCCCAGCCCTGGGAACAACAGCACAGGGACGTGGAGCTGCTGCAGAGAGCCCAGAGGAGGCCACGGAGATGCTGCCAGGGCTGGAGCCCCTCTGCTCTGGAGCCAGGCTGGGAGAGCTGGGGGGGTTCACCTGGAGAAGAGAAGGCTCCAGGGAGAGCTGAGAGCCCCTTGCAGGGCCTAAAGGGGCTCCAGGAGAGCTGGAGAGGGACTGGGGACAAGGGTCTGAACTGACAGGACAAGGGGGAATGGCTTCCCACTGCCAGAGGGCAGGCTGAGATGGGATATTGGGAAATTGGTTGTGAGAGTGGTGAGTCCCTGGCAAAGGTTGCCCAGAGAAGCTGTGGCTGCCCCATCCCTGGAAACTGGACGGGGTTTGGAGCAACCTGGTCTGGCAGAAGGCATCCCTTGCCCATGGCAAAGGATTGGAAATAGATTGTCTTTAAGGTCCCTGCCAAACCAAACCATTCTAGGATTAGATGATGTTTTAATAAAACAAGCCAGGGAAAAATCTTCCCCTTTAATACTAGATGGTTGTATTTAGGACCTCCTGCTCTGATGTTTCCTACTAATATCTTCTTCTGGGCTCCTGAAGGCTGCCATAGAGTTACTAGCAGGATCTTAAACCAGCAGAGAAGGGTGCTGAAGAATCTTGGTAAGAAGAGAAGAAATCAAAATCTCTATTCCTCTGCATGGCTCATGCCTCAGAGGGGGGAAAAAAAAAAATCGCTATTGTGGATAGAAAGCCCTTGACACTTTTCTCAGCAAACAGGGAGAATCTGAAATCTGTCTTTTTGGATAAATTTATGAAGCCATTCTTTGGGAAACAGAGCTTCCCCTCCTGTCACTCATCCCACACCGTGCTGTTGCCTGTAGCATCACTGATTCCCGTTGTGCCTCCATAGACATCAGTGTCTGCCAGGGCTGGGGTTGTCAGGATGAGAGAGCAGTGCTGTGCTGGAGTGTTAGGGACTAAAATAGATGAGGTTCAGGAGAAATATCAACACTCTGGTTCCCCTCTACAAGCTGATCCTCTTTGGTTTCCTTCTAATGGGTTTATTCATATATTTAGAGGTGGAAAACCATCTCTGAGTACAAGCCACACTGAAAACACAAGAAACTTGAGAACAGGTTCATTCAGGAGTAAGAACACCAGAGTCTCCAAGTACTGGAGCAAATTACACAAAACCATCCACCAACAGTTGACAGTAACTGAGATATTTCAGCTCAGTTCCTGAACTTCCAGATGAATTTGCAAGCTAAAAGTTGCTCTCCACTAAATCACAAACATCTTGGAGGCTTGTGGCAGAATATAGGGTTAATGTGTTGGCTGCAAGTCATCACTGCTCCAGGCTTCGGGACTCAAGCAACCTCACCAACGTTAAAAAACATGCCACCTGTGATGTGAGAATGAGGTTCTTTTTCTTTGCTTTCTTCCCCTCACTGTTACACTGAACACAACTGCTCTGTTTTTCACTTCTGCATTTTTCATGGGCAACCAACGTCATAACTTTTTTCCTGCATTGTATGGTGATGGTGGAAAAGCATGTGCTAATATTTGCATTTGTAATCCATCAAACTACCCTGTTACCTAGGATTTACAAATCTGGGGTGAGAACTTCTGTGGATTAAAGCCAGCTGTGTTAAACTACACCAGCGGAGGAAAGAAAATGAGACTAGAGGAAAGAGTCATAGATTTCTCCTTTTAAAATACTCCTTCAACCATTTCACTAAAAGCTGTAATACCTTCCTACCTTGTAGCAGGAGATTAAAACGAGCAGGAAAGTGAAAGAAAGTGATCTTTGTGGCAGGTATATTTCTTTTGCTGTGCCAATGACAAATCACTTAAACTTGGACAAACTGTAAGTCTGCAAATTTCCACTGTGAACAGACCCAACAGATATTTCTCAGACTCTGGGATCTTCATGGTCTTGGTAATGAGTTAAGCCAGCAGAATGAGAGGGGACTTGGAGGCCCTGGCTTGGAGAATTCATCCTCCTTGGTCAAAAAAACTGCTGTGATTGAAACAGGATAAATATTATTAGATCAGCCAAATTCAAGCCTTAACAACTGGACTTTCTCACTGACACAAAGTCACCTGAGATGCTCAAAAATTCACCTTAACCCAGAGTGCAAAAAAACTCATTTTAATAGTATCATCTAGTGACTTGGGTGGGAAGGGGACTTTAAACCTCATCTAGTTCAACCCCCTGCAGTGAATAGGAACATTTTCAACTAGACCAGGTTGCTCAAGGCCCCATTCCAACCTGACCTTGAAAGTTTCTAGGGATGGGACTCCTAACCACCTCTCTGGGGAACCTGTGTCAGTGTTTTACCACTTCCTTTGCAAAACAAAAAAAACCCAAAACACCTTCTTCTTTTTATCTAATCCGGATCAGCCCTCTTTTAGTTTGAAACCAAACTACCCAACTGGAATTCTAACTGCCCAACTTGAATCTGCTGCACCTGGTTGAGATGCACCATGCTGGCACACACCAGGCTGCTGCCAGCACTTCATCAGCCCTCTTTGCTCTGCAGAAAAAAAGCAAGTCCTGAAAGAGGAAACTTCTGGAAAGGTGAAAACTTGATTTGTGACTCTCTCAGTAACGTGTATCATCGGCAATCATCCTTATATTTCCTTGGTCCCAGGCCACCGAGAGGGTAAGTGGGATATTTTGACCCCATGAGACACTTACATTGAATTTCTCATGAGAAACTAACCTTTGCAAGGAACCAGCCAGCAGAGCCACCCTTGTTATTATGCCCTATATTAATTTTTCTTAATTTTCCCAGATTTGGAGCATCGAGTGTGAACTTGTCCTCTGCTCCTTTTTCAAAGTTGTCTTTGTCATTGTCCAGTTTCCTCACACCTGGGGGGGGGGGGGGGAGAGGGAAGATGAAAAATAAAATAAGACTAAACAAACAAATAAACAATAATAAATAATAACTCCAAGCAGGAAAGGGTTACTGGCACATGTGTAAGTAAAAGAATATTTAGGAATGTCATCACTGGCTGAATCAAATATTCCCCAGGTATCAGCTCTCTGCAACCAGGATTCAAGGTAAAGGCAGAGGACTTTATATTCTAATAAAAAGGGTACCTTTTTTCGAGCACACAAAAGACCAGGATTTCCATTCTAATGTCGCAGTTACTTACAGCTCTCAGAGCTTTCAGAAATATATATCCAGATGGCTCTTAAATCTTTTTTTTTTTTTTTTTTTTTTTCAATACCACCACATTTCCCTTTTATTTTTAATGTCTTTGAAAATCTCCAAACTGTTCAAAAAAAGGCTTTGGTCACAAGCTGCAGATTTTGACATTTCAGGACACAGAATTCTTTGCTGCATCCGACAGGAAGGATATATTTTCAAATTAGGACCCAGCCAGGGCTGTTGGCTTTTTCCTAATCTCACAGGAGTCTGTCTTTATGAAAAGTATTAAAGCTCTGACCCTGGTTGCAGCCAACATTGCTCCTGTGTGAGGGATGCTGTGAGTGGGATTGAACCTACCCAAGGCAGCAGTGCAGGGAAAAGTGTCAGTGGGCAATTCATCCCACTTTCCTTAGAAGGGAATGAATCATTTTCTAGGGGTGTTATTCTCTTTGTGTAGATATGACAGAGTGCCAGGACAACCAGCTTAGACTTAGACTCCCACTTTTGGATGTCTTCAGTGAGATCAGATGAATCCCCTTGTAAAAGTCTGGAGGATTAATCAAGGATGAGCCCCATCCACTAGGTTTCATAATCTGTTCAAGGGTACTTGGCAGATATATCATTATTTCTTGAATTTGATAGGATAGGTGCAGCATAGAAGCAAGAGAATATTTGATCTTTGGGTCTCTAGGAATTCCCACCCACTTTTCTCCATGGCCCCAAGAGTTAGGTTCAGGCACATATCACATATTTTATTATGTTTTGGTTAAAAATATTTTTTAAAGGACTAAATTAATACTTCTAGACCACTTTTGTAGTACAATCTACATTAAAAAAAAAAAAAAAAAAAAAAAGACATAAAAAAGCTGACACCTTTAATTTAAAGCCAAATAACATAAACCTTGTTGAGATTATTTTCCCAAATGGCCAGGCAGGCTCAGCCCCAACATTTGCCACAAAGAAGGGACAACATTATCTGTGCAGGGACCCAGAAAATGAGACACACAGCTCTCACTGCGTGCACTGTAAATACACATCGGTGTTGGATGCTTCAGTGGACTGGCTCTTACTGCACTGCTTCCAGCTGGTGGTTTATGCTGCATTTTCCCAGGATTTGGGTTTTTTAGTGGTAGGTAACTTCAGTCACAGCCCAGCCACGACTGCTGCACTGCAGTCGCAGGATGTGGACGTGAGAAGCCCTCGAGCTGAAGCCACCATTTGTTGTGCCTTTCACTCAGCCAAACTATTCTGCATTTGCCACGTCACCTTCGTGTGCTGTTCAGATCACAGTCCTGCAGAGCAGGAGGAAATATTTTAGGGAGCTATTTGCATTTGAATACCTGTGTCTCCTTTCTCGCCGAAGATATTAATGAAGACATCCGCATCTGTTCCACTGCCGCTGACTTCACCAGTGAAAACCCGGACCACGTACTTATTGACTGCAAGGAGAGAGGCAGAAATCAGAACACATTAACAACTCAGTGGTTTGGTACAAAGCATAACGTTGCAGACCAATTCGGGCTGTGCTGGTACTCTCTTGAAAGCTTGTCTGAACCGTGGCTCTTGAAACACTGACCCTCTTCTCGGCTAAGAGGAATAAAATCCATAGGCAGAACTCTGACACTGCGTATTCACTGCCCAGGGCAAGAGCACAGATCACCCAGTTCCTGGCCTTGACACTGAAAGGTGAAGTAGATGAGAAACTGAAAATCTTGATGTTGATAAAAGGGCATTAAATGAACTCGGACCTACATACCAGCCCTGCTTCCTCCAGATGTCAAGGAGCTACAGAGTTACAGAGCCAGCTGTCTGCCCAGACCTGACCCCTCTCAGACCTGATCCCAGTGATGTCCTAGAGCTATTTTTGCAGTTTAGGTTATATTAAGCCTGGCTGGTGACAAGTATTTTGAGGAAATAGTAGTATGGTGACAGAACAAGGAGCAATGGAATCAAACTGAAACAGGGGAAATTCAGTTCAGATATACAGAAGAAATTCTTGACTGTGAGAGTGCTGAGGCCTTGGCACAGGTTGCCCAGAGAAGCTGTGACTGCCCCATCCCTGGAAGTGCTCAAGGCCAGGCTGGATGGGGCTTGGAGCAACCTGGAAGGTGTCCCTGTCCATGGCAGGGGCTTGGAATAATATAATCCTTAAGGTCCCTTCCAACCTAAACCATTCTCTGGTTCTTTGATTCTACAAAAGGTCAGTCACTGCATGACCACAAAAATGTGAAGTTGGCCACCATGCTGAGTTAAAAAAAGAACAAAAAAACAAAACACCAAAAAAAAGCACAGTCTTTTTCATTTGATGGGGAAACAGCAATAAATCCCAGGACCCATCTTCACAGTGATACTGTGAAGATACATCATGTGTGGCAAAAAGCAACACAAAAACCCTGTGGGTGAGCCACACCAGAAACACCTTACACATGTCATGTCAGTGAGTTTGGAAAGCAAGTTCTTCAGACGGATCCGAGTGGGACTCAGGTTGTTCCCAAGGACAGCCAACAGGAGCTCAGCTTCTTCTGAAACCAATGAGAAAACTCCCACGACCTTCAGTGTGACTTTATTTGGGCCAAATATATGAGCAACTTTCAGAATCTACCACCCAAGTCTACCCGACTACCCTGTTCCTCCGGACAAACAGCCGTGACAAACACCTGATGCTGTATCTTCCATGAAAAACCAGCACTGGAGGCAGACAGCAAGACACAAAACAAAACTGATGGAAAGGAGTGCAAACTCTACAGCTGAACAGCACATGATCTCATTTGTGTCCTCAACAAAGTCTCTGTTACTGAGCCCTGGGTACCTGATACTAAAAGCTCTGTGCTTTGTCACCTCTTTACTTCTGAGTCCCAGACGCTCTGCCTCTGTGAAAGGGTCAAATGCACAGGTCTCCTCACACACACATGCTCTGCAGAAACAAAACTTTCTGCACCACAGAATCATTAACACTGGTAAAGACCTCTAAGATCTAAAAGTCCAGCTGTTAACCATGATTCATGATTTGCGCCTCTTTTCCCTTTGGCAGGAGCAAATTTAGGGGAAAGCCTCTTCTGGGCTTCCCAGCTAACTCCAGAAATGGATTCCCTCAGGAGCCATGGAATATCACAAACACCGGGTTGCCACTCCAAGAACAGGTCCCCCATCTCCTCCACCATAATCAGTGCATATTAAAAATTATTCTAAAAGACAGCAGACACTTTGGTGCACATGCTCCCACCAAGGCAAAGGATGTGAGAGCAAACGTATGAGAAGTGGTTGTTGGACCATCCCTTGAATTATAATGATGCTCTCAGCTCCCAGGGTGAGGTATACAAAGGCACAGCCCAAACAGAAAGGAAAATCACCTGTCACAGTTTAATGACTGTGCTGGGAAAAGGCTGAAAATCGAGCTGACATCCTTGGCGCCCTGTCGCAAAACATGCCATTGCAAATAAAATAATAATGATAAAACTGCAATAAATACTAAATAACAAGAAAGAGGAGGACAGATCCAGGCTCAGACAAGGGAGAAAATGCCTTAACGATTCTCTTTAACTCTTTTGCTTCAGTTCACAGAGCTCTAACAACCTGCTAGAGCTGTACCAACACCAAAAGAGTTCATTTGCATTAGCCGAGGACGGAGATGGTGCAATTTACAGCTCCCACTTGGCCACTAAGCTGCTCTAACAAAAATTGACCCACTGTATGTTGAGATCTTTAATTACACACCACATTTTTGCAGAAGCTTTGCTCCTTGCACCTCCTCTAGAATGTTTTTTTTTCTCATGTCAGCGATTAATTTTCCACTTCACTCTTCAGGAGCCAGAAGAACCTGATGGGATAAAAGGATCCTCAAAAGGACAAGCAACAGTAGCTGAACTTAGATTACCCTGGTAAGATAAGGCTTTATGCCTCTGAAATACAGACCAGAAGGATGCCTGAATGCATGCAGAGCATCAAGGAGGACATGCAGAGAACAAGTCCACGAAGAGCAATGAGGAGCAGTGACCAAACACAGGGCAGGGAGGACGCCCTGTACAGGTTCTGCAGAAACGAGTCTGGTCAGCAAGAAAAACACTGGTAAAACTACTTGCCGGATCAAACACCTTTTAAGGTTTCTCAGCATGGCTGTATTTCAAATCTGAGGTACAGAATGGCATCCTCTGACAACCTGCTCCGAACACTAAGTGGTCCCAGGGGCTCTGTATACACACAAGAGTGTCAGCACAGAGCTGGTGCTGGCAGAGCTGATTCCTGAGCCCACAGATGGGTTATTTCAGGCTGGTGGCAATCACAGGGCTCTGGGCTGTGAGGGGTTTATGTTGCCCCCTGAAATGTAAGCAAGGCTGGGGTGCAGAACATGTGCTGGCAGGCCCGCTCTCCGTGCTGATGTGGTTGCATGGGCAAACCTACTCCAACAGCAGCAGAGGTCCTTGGCAGAGTTCATGGCACATCCCTGCTTCACAGGCTATGGGATCATGCCTAGCCTCTGCTCATCAGCTTTTCCCTTTAATATTTTTCATATTTGCAACCACGAAACTGTGCACTCCAGCCTGACCCCATACCGGGGGTCAGGACCTATCGGGTCTGCATACAGGAAAATCTCTGCTCCTCCATCTCCAGGAAGCAAACAAGATCAATCCTGAGCCACGCTGAATTTTTGCCAGCACTCTCTCCCTCTCTAAGCAATTCAACACTCAGCTGCAGCAGAGAGGGGAGCATTTCATGCTGCTCAGGGGTCCTTCTGTGCTTCATACATCAGCACATCTTACAGAATGACATGGTGGATGTGCAAATTTAAATAGAAAGGAAAGCTACCTCTCCAAAAGACAGTGAGGATTCAGCTGCTAAAAGCATGCAAGAAAAAGCTCTCATTGCAGCCAGGCAGAGATCTGGCTTAAGTCAAGCACTCTTCATTTTGACATGGGTGGATGTCGCTCCCTATTCTTTAAGCCCTTAGCAGCAGCATCTTTTCAAAAATACCCACTTGGTTGCTTTTTTTTTTTTTTTTTTTTTTTTTTTTTTGTAATTTCAATACGTGGCTCTGACTTCATCTGTAAAACAGGGATCAAGATGTTGCCTGGATATTTTTTTTTTCCCTGAATGCTTCTCCTAGCACTGTGAACATGCAAAATGCTAATGTAAAAGCTGTGCCTCCATCGAGCAGTGCAGGCTCACTGCAGCACAGGCACGGGGAGGGGAGCTTTCCTAGGAGCAAAATTAGCAGCTTCAGAGGCACGAACTGCAAGATGCCAAGAGCAGAATAGCTAACAAAAATCAGTAGGAAGAGCAGTAGCTATTTTCTGCTGTCTCTCCTCTTCCCATTGCAACACAAGTGTAAATGCCCTCTGTGGTTAGAGCACCTTCCTTCTCTTTGCAGTTGGGTGTGTGCTCCACTAAGAGACAACTCAGCTCCCGCTGACATCTCTCATCCAACACACTGACGCAGACAAAGCTGTCCCAAAGAAGCATTTGAAGACATTGCCAGGACGCCATCCCTGGGAAGCAGTGGGGTGGCACTGATGTAACCCCAGTGCATTCATTTAGCAGAGGTGTGAGAGTCAATCAGCTCGTCTGCTACTGATTAACTCAGCCTCAGCTCCTCAACAGCGAGGAGGAAAGGTTAATCTTGCATTGTGGGCTGGAGTCAGGCTCTCTCCGTACGAGACCTCAGGGGATTATTTTTGTGAATGTGATGCACTCCCGATGCTGCTCCTGGGGGGCGAAGGTAATGGGGCTGCTGCTCTCCAGCCCCCCCCAGTATTCCCCATCCAGGCTGTTCCCACTGCCATCCCCATGAGCCGGGTGCAGCACTACCCCGGCACATTGCTCAGAATCTTTTTATACAGACCCAGCACCTCTGGGTGCTCTTGTGCAGCCTCCGTCCTGCCCCCAGCCATGGAAAACACATGGACATATCCCAGCCAAATCCTTCCACCTGCAAGCTGCAGCTGACTGTTTAGGCGTGTGATATTCATCTGTTAATGCCATTTATTTAGCAATATGATATCATGGTCATTTGAACCACCACAGGATGCGATTGCCTAAAGAAATCTTGTAGGCACTGTTATTTGGGGCATTAGATAGGGTGTTTACACACAATCTGCTGAGTTTGTAACAGCAGAAGCAGGGCAGGAAAACAAAGTCCTCTGTGCTTCATTACCTAGAGTTATCACCTCCTGCAGGGCACAATGAATTCCAGGCTAGACAGCCCTGACTACCTTCCGTGTGCACGACCTGCCACGGAGCAGGGCAGCCCCTCAGCATCCAATATCTGAGAAATGCCACAGCCCTCAGAGGCAAAGCACTCAGGGTTAAAAGCAGGGAACTAAGCCATGGGCAGCAATGGATTCTTCTCATAAGGCAACTTTTAGCAGTTATCCTCCTGCTTTCACAGGGCTCCCAAGGGTGGCAATGTTTGACATCCACTCTCTGCTGCTCAGCACTGAGCAGGCAGATTTGGGAAGGCGTGGAGGGGGGTGGGGAGAGTCACTGCTACTTGTCTCTGAATTTGCCTCTGGAGAAGAAATACTTCTGCAGTTAGCGTGAAAAGTGAAAAGAAATGTTGCTAGAGGGAGAGGCAGGGGCTTGAATCTGTAGACGAGGTACAATTTCAATCTGAGTCTGCCACGGTTTTCTTGCAGGAGCTAGGGAAGGTGGTTTAGCATCCATATGCTTCGGTTCCTTGATGTCAGATCGAGTCAGTTGTTCCATCCCACCCGAAACTGTCTGACGAAATCTCTTCTTGATGGAAAGGACTGATTTGTCACAATGGAAGCTCCTTTATACCACTGGTTACAGCATGTTCCTCAGTGACAGAGTTCTTGGTCAGAGCATCCTTAAAATGTCAGACAGCCTATGGTTGGGGCACAAAGCTGGGGCCTGGCCTCCCAAGATACTTGGTTTACAGCAAACATTTGCATTTAGTTGTTGTCGGTCCTGAGAGAGAGCCCATCCCACCCGGATAACACCTCCTCTTCCTGGATGAACTTCTGCTGACCTGGTGGAAGTGCCCTGCTGCTTTTCTGTGTCCAGCAGTCGAGCCTCTGCAAACACTGCAGAGGGGAAAGCTCACTCAGCCCCCAATCATTACAGCACTCTAGGGACCCTAGAGATAGCTACACAGAGCAAAATGTATTGAGCACCTAAAGCAGCCCCTGCAAAAGCAGAGGAGCCCTGCTGAGCTCACCAGCAGCCAGATCTGTCTCAAAATCATGTCCTGCTCCTGCACAAAGAGATCTGCGCACAGATAAAGAAGAACCCTTTTCCCCATCCAGCAGAGCACTGAATTCGAAGGGTTGGTTTAGAGCTCAAAAGTAATTAATGTCTTTCAAGGGTAATTGACAGCTACCTTTATTAATGAGCTGTGCCTTCAGAGGTGGGGAACAGCTCCTTTAAACAAGGGTTCAAACTGAAAACGCAGGTTACAAGCACACCTGGAGCACAGGGGATGCTGAAAAAGGAACAGTTTTGCACTGGACAGGGCTCTGAGCAACCTGATGTTGAGCAACTTGAAGATGTCCCTGCTCACTGCAGGGGGTTGGACTTGATGGTCTTTAAAGGCCCCTTTTAACCCCAAATTCTATGACTCCATGGCTTTTGGCCACAACCACCTGTGCCAAAACTCCTCGTTAGCAAGGGAGAAATCCTGCAGAGCCTCTGCATGCCTCTGGGGTGCCCATATTTAGAGACAGCACCAAGGATGGTGTGGCCCTGGTTCGGCATTTCTTTAATCTCATAAGGGCTCCGTAGAATTGTCTTCTTCAGAAATGTCATTGCTGTCATCCAAGGAGGCACAACACACAGGAGAAGGAAATTGATTCAGCAAGAGTTTGGACAACATCCTCAGGCACACGGTGGGACTCTTGGGGTTGTCCTGTGCAGGGCCAGGACTTGGCCTTGACGTTCCTTGGAGGTCCCTTCAGACTCAGGGTATTCTGTGACTCTATGGTTAAGAGAGTTTGCTCTGTTGAATGCTGCACCACTCTCAGCCTCTGCCTTGTGCTCCTTCAATAATGAACTCTGGCACTCGGCCTCCCCACCCAGGCCAGAGAGCAAGGGATTCAGCTCTGCTTCCTGTGGCCCTGATTCCTGTGGAATCAAAGGATGCATCAAAACAGTTAATGTATTAGGATTCAGCCTGGATCATCCCTCTGCAGAGCCTGTGAGAGGCAATCTACCACATGCAGAAGGCTTTGCTTGTAGGATATGCTAAACTGATGTTCCTACTGCGACTTCAAAGTGATGATGACTTTTTGAAGTGAGCTTTAAATGACCTTGCTCAGGCGACAATAGTGGTTTAGCTGCAGAAGCAGGGGGGTTAGCACAGGGCAACCCACCTTGTGACAGGAGTGCAGAAACCCTTGTTCATCTCATTCTCCAAGATTTATTGTTACTTTGCATTAGTTCAGCACCAGGGTGGAAGCTCATTAAAAAACAAAACAAAACAACAAACCCCAAAAAACAAGAAGAAGAAGAAAAAAAAAAAAGGCAGACATTTCACAAAAGAAATATCTGGTATTATAAAAACTGAAGAAATCACTGAAAATATCCTCTTGGGTTCAACACTTTTGCTCAGAAGTAAGAGTGAAATAATTTTACAGTATTGTTAAAAATCTTATTGTTAGCACTGTGCTTCAGTCTTGCTTTGAATAAATCATATAATTTTTAAAAGTTACTCTATTTCAAAACTGATAGCTGAATTAATTTCCATATATAGACATAATTAGTCAAAATTATCCCACGTCTTCACAAACGTGCTGTACTACCTGTTTTGTATTGGGTACACACAGATCTATACACCAGCCACACACAGAGATGTCTCATGCCTCTTCAAAATTCTTTTTTCTGAAACATGAAGTCCTCGATATGAATTACAAATCTCTATTTCCATCCCATTTCAGAGCTCTGTGCGTCTTGTCTTCCTTGTGGTTTACAAGCCACTAGTGTTTCTTTTTATTTCTGTATTTTAGTTGCTCTTTCCTTTCACCCATCTTTAGAGACAAAATAATTGGCAAAAAAATACATTACAAGTAAAATGTCCGTAGCTGACGCATTTTGGACACAGTGATATAAGATGGGCAAAGTTTGGGGGGGAGAGTAAAGTGCTTATGAGACCAAATGGAGTATTTTTGATCAAAGACAAAAGACATTTCTGGGTATTCATATGCCAGAGAGCATGACAGGTTTTTTTCCCAGTGTTATCAATGGGATGGTAAAAGATATTACTCCCTCTCTAAACCTTGTTTATTGAATGCTTCAGCATGCAGCAAGGCCTCATCCTTTACACAGAGGGTATTCACCATTACTCAAAGGTAAACAACTCATATTTATTTCATAAATATATTTAGCTGCATTTTCCTGGGCTGATTATACATTTCCAGTTCTCAATGTAAATAAAGATGAATTTTGATGAGCAGGTAACACTTATTAATATTTCATTTCTTCTCCCTCCACTTCTGTGTCCTCAGAAATTATCTCACTTCATTTTTCTGATCATGAAAGTTTCCAAACTGTGAGACCTCATTTTGAATCTCAGCCCAGGGGAATCATGAAATCATTTAGGCTGGAAAAGCCCTCTAAGATCAACAAATCAGAGTGTTCCCCCAACACTGCCAAGGCCACCACTAACCCATGTCCCCACATGCCACATTTACACACCTTTTAAATCCTTCCAGGGATGGGGACTCAGCCACAAGTCCAGCTGTCCAGACCTGATGTTTTATAAAACGAGGATGCAAAGCCCACAGAGCATTGTTGACTGGTGCCTCACATCTCAAATGCTGCCCCTTACCAGATCTTCTACCACCAGTACTTTACTGAGAAATACTGGCCACAGCTCCAGTTCAGATCCAGCCCAGCCCTTAGGGACGTGCACATCCCATGGCAGCAGGAAGGACTTGGCTAAGTGTTTCCTCGAGCCACAGCCAGGTCAATGCCTCCTAAGTCTTCAAGTCATCCAACATTAAAACTCTGGATAATGAACTGAGAAGTCTTAACACAAGCCTCTTTCACAGAGGAAAGAAATAACACAGCTCACATTCCCATCTCAAATATATATATATATATAATATATATATATATATACCTAAAGCCCTATAAATATATAGGGCTTTAGGTCCTAGTAGATTTAGAAACCTCAGAGAGTACCTGGAATATGTTAACTCTATGTGTGCTTGCACAGATGGTTTCAAGTGCACAGTGGACAGAGAAGTCCAGCACAGGCTGCTTCTTCAAATGCACATATTGCCTACATAAAGCCTGCACTGACTGCCATTCCTGCCTTCAAAGGAAACTGTTCTGTGGCTCTCTCTGTCCGTGGTCTTCTCCTCTGACCCACCATGAACACAAACTGTCCCACTCTCTTTGGGTGATCTCATTAACTGTGCCCCAGATGAGGGCAGACCAGTGATTCAAGGAAATTTTCGAAAGACTAATGGATTGGATCTGACCTGGAATTTGATCAGCTGAACTTCTGTCATTTGTAATTATAATAAATATTGTTCTAATTTTTTTTTTTTTAAAGGCGAGACTTCCCTCTGCCTGCACAAGCACACAGGGACATTTCACCACTCATCTGCCTATGCTGGGATCCAGTTCCCAGCTGCTCACTGTGATCTTACAGCCATTACCCTAGGGACATATCCATGCAAACTCTCAGATGCATCATATATCAACCCCAAATCAGTCCAGAATTGACACAGCCAAGCAACCTTCCAGTTCAAAGCAGGTTCTTGTCAAAGCAGAAATTTCACGTCTGCCTGCAAGGGACCATCCAGACTTAGCCCACAGCTACACCTGATCTCATCCTCTGATCCATTTTTTATGTAATAACAATAAAAACCACTAGGTGAACAATTCCTAACACATTTAAATATGGGAAATTAAAACTTAAACATGGCAAGACTGCGTTGGGCTCTTCCATCCTCAAGGTCAAGGTGTGCCACATGTTGTGCTCACACATGTGCTCCTCCCACTCGTTATTAACAGACCAAACAAGACTAAACTTTAACCCCAAAAAGTAGAGATGAAGGAGTTCTACAGTTTGAGGTCACATAAGCAGTTCTGTCCTACTGGGAATAGGCATCCTTGAAAGAGTTTGACATTTATAGCCCATCACGTTCAATCCTAAGCAGTTTCAGGGTGCTGATGGCCAAAAAGCCAGAGGGAAATCAGTTCTTGGCTCCCAACTTTATTTGCAACAGACAGGTTGCGAAGACTTGAGCAAAATTTCACAGGTTAGTGTAAACTGCAATTGCACAGAAGACTGAATTAATTTTCAACTCTCTGTGCTCCTTAACATGATTTTAAGGACCAAGTGAGAGAACATCCCCTTTGCAAATGAATGATCTCATAGTAAAGGGCATGTACAGAGAATTGTTTGATTAGAGAGAGGTTTCAAGGGAAATCAAGAACAGCCAGTATGTGTTTCCCATGTTCTAAGGATAGCTGGAGGTCACACTGCACAGAGCCCAGACTAACCCCAACCAGCTGAATAACTGCCTGTGCTCACCCCAGAGAAAAGATAGTCCATGGATAAACAACTTATTATGTAACCCAACAAAACCTCAGCTTCTCTTATGAATCAGGGCACAATTTATCCTTGTGAAAATATTGTAGCATTATGTCTTAAGAAACTCTTCAATCCACTTGAAGATCAACTCTCAGGACTCCCGTTTTTCCAGCTGGATGATAAAAAGCTGTACCCATCACACACACAGGGATGGAGAAAGGCTCAGGCCTCGTGTTCCACTTGCAGCAGATGCAGAGCCAGCCAAGTCCAGGGAAATTAGAGTCAGCATGGGATGGGGAGACATGAGGGTATGTCTACTGAGTGGCACAAATGATGCATAACTAGTCTGATTCATGACCAAGCTGTGTCAGGGAAGCCATAGATTGGGTTTTGGGAAAATTTCCTCTTGGAAAGGGTTTTCCTGCCCTGGCACGGCTGCCCAGAGGAGTGGTGGAGTCCTCATCCCTGGAGGGATTGAAAAGCCATGTGGATGTGACTTTGTGACACGGGTTAGTGGTGTCTTTGTCAGCTGTGTGGGAGTGGTTGGACTTGGTGATCTTAGAGGTCTTTTCCAACCCAAATGTGATTCTGTGGACTGGCTCCTGAATCTCAAGCACTTTTACATCTCCATTGGGCTCAGTAGATCTTATTAATGCAGCTGCCAGCTTTTATGAATGCTCTCCTCCCCCACTGCTTTGGTAGGACATCAGACACCCTCAGAGTGACCCAAAACCCACAACACTCAAAGGAAAACAAGCACCTGACTTCAGTTTTGAGCCGGTCCCTTGCCTGATGGCTCAGCCACAGTTACACAGTCCTAAGGTTTCATAAACTCGAGTGAAGCAGCATAAAGCCGAACAATAGCCCTTCCTTGTAATTAATACCTGTAATGTAAATTGATCCAGGCTGCCAGTAGCAGCTGCTGGGTAAATAAGAATCTGTGACACCATCACTGTCAAAGGGCCATTGGCATACGATGCCACGGATGTGAGCACAGGGAATAGAGGATCATTCAAACAGGAACACTTAAAATGTAACTTGTTCTCCTTGAGAAATGTGTGGCATTCTGCAGGGAACCTGATGGGAGACATTCTTCTCAGATAAGTAAATGCAATCACTCAGGCATCTGCAGTTGCTAAGTAGTGCTGCCATTCTTGGTAGCTCTATTTGGATCATGAAAATACTTTTGTTTTTTGAGTGTGTCTGTTTTTTTCATTACATGTTGACTGGTTTTGCTACCCATTCTTTTCTGCATTTTTTAATAATTCTTCTGCTTTTTTCCTTTAAATTAACCTCTTCAAAAATCACAGTCCTGCAGGGATTCTCTGATTGGCCTGTGCCTCCCCTCACCAAGAATGAGGTTGAGTCTCCCCATAGGATGATCTGTTTTGGTCCAAGCACCCTTCAAATATGCTCGAGATGCCTCTTCAACAAAGGAAAGATATGACCAAAAAAAAGCAGTTCATTTTTCTCAAGTCCTAATCCATCCCACACATGGCACAGAGAAGATGCACAACCCAGCAGTGACCTCCAGTTCAAGGGAGGAAGGAAAATCCTCATGAGAAAGATGGGAAAGCTCTCAAGGAGAAGATCAAAAGCTGAAGGTGCTGCAGGAAAGGGAACACAGAAGAAACTTGTTTGATTACCTCCAAAAACATTCCTGATTGTGACAGCAAATAGAGCATGAAAGCAAAGCATGAAGCTAAGTTTGGCAGCAACAGTGACTGGGTGGTTTATAAAGAAAAACTAAAGAAAAAAGAGAAACAGTGATTGAAGAGACATAGCCAGAAAGGAGAAGAGTATGGCACTGAACACTGCTAATGGGAACACAGACTTAGGAGAGAGTTACTAATCTTTATTTACAGGCACATAAACCCACCAAGCCACATAATTATAGTTATCTAGTGGCCTAGAAAATATTAATACCTAAGGAGTAAACACCATTATTTTAAACCACTGGGGGGGAAAAAAGAAAAAAAAACCACAACAAACCCAAAACCCACCAAATGTAGGGTAAATGACTTGTATGTACAGGGAAAATCACATCACAATCACATTTCAGACCTTTACTGATCCAGAGGGAGGCAAATTAATTCAGATACATTTACATTTGCAGCTGACAGTTCACCACAGCACTCTGGGAATGTTTATCTTTCATTAATTATGGTTCAAGGGGAACTGCAACCTGAGATAGCAGAGCTAACCCTCTCCTCTTACAGATTCAGACCTGCAACCTGGAAGGCTTCCAACCCTTCACCCGTGGCTTTGGCCCCAGCCCAGCTCCCTGTACACGCATGGGCGTCTGCGGGGCACCCACTGCCCCTCAGAAGTGGGGTCTTCTCTCCCTCATAAAGGTGAAAAGAACAGATGCCCTTCTAAAAAAATGCTTGGTTAAATCCTTTCTTTCACCCTTGGGAGATGATCTTATTTGTGTTTATCCTGTATGAAGCGCAGAGCGAGCAGCCCCAAAACCACTTCTCCAGAAGAGCGAGCGCTCGGGACTTGCTCCTTGGCTGGTGAAATGCGGAGTAGTTCCAGAAATTTCATTGGAGCTGCGCTCTTTCGTACCAGCTGAGGGTTTAGCCCACAAGTCCTTTCCTGCTGTGAGACAGGTGTTGAACAGGATGGAGGAAATCACATGCATTCCCTTGAATCATCTCTCCCAGGCAGGGGCAATAATAAATTCAGATAAGGCGTTGTGTCATTTAAAGATCTATTAAGATTGAATGGTTGACTTCCTCCTCAAGGGAACCTCTCCTTAATTGTGTATTGCTTTGACTCATTCACTACCTTCTCCAGACCCTTCCTGCCTCTTAATTCTTAACATTAAGACTGTCCTTAACTTCTCCAATTCACAAACCAATTGGATGAAAAAAGTGGCAAAATCCTGTGGCACATACAGCCCCAGCAGTAACTGGGTGGGTTTTTTGCAGATAAACATCTCCAGACGTTATCTCATTCCCCTGTGGCAGCCACCCTGGGGATGTCTGCATTTCTAAAATGCTCCCACCTACATTTTCTGTCAATGAACATTATCTGCGCACACTAGTTCACACACAGTATCTTTTAATACTTAAATATTCAACAAACCAAAACTGTTTTAGAAGGTCGTATCTCAATAGGGCAAAATTACTAACAATTCAGGATCAGTTTGGTTTATTGTTTCAGTGTCAACTTCAAACAGGACCTCAATAAAAATAACAGTACTCTGCCCTTCTAGAGCATCTATCAATGCTCACAGCAGTGTATTAAGGTTGGCAATAAACTGGTTTTACCAAAGGTTTGCTCCTGAGCAGTCATGTCAGCACATTATTGCAAGAAATCTACTGCTTATTCTCAGCAAGATGAGATCCTAGAAAAAGCACAAGTTTCTCCTTTTTAGCACCAAACGATACACCTCTCTTTTCCCACAGACCCGTGGCTGGTGACGGGTCTCTGTGCCCAAAACCAAGCTCCCAGAGAAGGAGCAGTGCACTGGTGAGGCCATCAGGAAAACATCACTCATTTTCCTCTTTAGAACTCGCAGATAAACCCCTGACATCGCACCTGGGGCTGGTTTGCTGGCTCCACTTTCACATCTCGATCACCTTCCCACTCACGTTACAGGCACTTCTACATCACCACATGGCCTATATGCTGACACCAATTGGAGTCTGCAAGCTGTCCTGGCTTCATTTCAACACCATTAGCTTGAAACCACTCTGAAAAACAGGCACTAGCTCAATATCGACATCATACACATACAGCAAACCAGCACAGGGTTACAGCAAGAGGCTTTATTTGCCTCTTTGTGGAAGTTTCCTGCAGGACATCACCAGAGCCTGGAAACACTCAGCTTTATACATGGAACTGTAACCACGCTGCCTCTCTGGATATCACTCAAGGATCCCAGGGTAGGATGCCTTTAATCTACATGTGGCCATTTAATCTGATTTAATGTCGTTGACACAGATCCTTCAGCACTCAACCAACAAGTGGAGCTTCTCCCAACAGTGATTTATCCCACCCTAAGATGTCAGATCTAACACTGGGAGAAGAAATTACCCTCTGGAGATATCTTGCATCTTCCTATATCTCTCTCCACTGGCCATAAAGAAAAATCAGCTTAGACTATGCAATTACTTTTCGTACCACGAAATCATCTCAAACAACGCTGTCCTTTCTTACAAAGCACCGGAAAGCCACGCTTTTTTTTTTTTGGAAAACCCTTACTTTTGGGCACATCCATGGGGTTCAGGCTGCCAACGAGGTCTCTGACGTAGAGTCCGTCCCCATCCTCCTTGCTCAGCCAGTTGTTGCAGGGGAAGTAGAACCGGAGGTGGGGTCTGTTCATGTCGGTCACGATCACGCGGTCGAGGAACCACCCCGCGTTCAGTCCAGTGTTGTCGTGTTCAATCCTAGGGGAAGAACAACCCTGGTTTTGGTGTTTTCATTAAGCCTGGCCGTGAATTTCGTGGAATATTGTATATTAGGCGAGGCTAGAGCAGCTATACACAGAATGCCTGTTTGTAGCCGTCTACCCAAAGTGTTTCAAAGAACTCACAGGCTTTTACAGAGTATTTTAAAAGTAACGATATATTTGTGGGTAGATATCGTAGGTGAATCTGTGGGCTGTTACCTTCAAGGGGATGCACACAAACAAACACAGCCCTCCACGTTCATTCAACATCTACATTCATTCACCTTGCGCTGCATATTTAAAACATAAAGAGATTCTCTTCCCACCCTCTATCCCTTCTGCTCTCTTCTCCCTCTTACTTTGTTTTAACTACCTCCTCACAGCTTTCTTTGTACTACTTGCTAATTTTTAATTTTATAGTGGTCGGTCACATGGTGGTTAAACATAATAATCATAATTTACATGACACTAATTCAGCAAAAGAGGATAGCAAACCCCATTTACCTCCACTGGGACATAAAACCAGTCCTAAACATTTTTCCCCATGGTTGCATATGACAGAAATGCAATTCTTGGTGGGGAGCATGGATAGTTATAAGCAATACCGCAGGTGATTTCACGCTTCAGTTCGAATCTGAGGCAGTAAACAAGCTTTTACCACCCCTTAACTTCACCTTGATGGGAGCATGTTAACGAATGATGAATAAAACATGGCAGTGCTAAAACCTCTACAGCCTGTCATCCGATTAGCACCTCGCAGAGAGAAGGTGCTGTGGTTGGGCAGGTACCTTATTTTCTTTATTTGTCCGACGTTGTTGGTTTTCACTCGGAACACGTCTGTTTTGCTCCTCTCGAAGGCCGTGCTGCTCCTGTAATGCACACGCGTCAAGAGCCGTGGTGAAAAACCAGCAACCTTGTCAGCAACCACACGTGGTGGCCTGACAGAACGCTAGTGCTTAAGGATGAAGAAGTGTCATTCCTAGTACTGGAAAGGCCTAATTTTCAGTACCCTCTCTCCTGTGAGAAGTTTTGGGTGGTTTAAGTACTGACATGTAACAGATTTTTTTCCCTTCTCAACAGCTAAGAGTCCTTACGGAAGCTGAGATGGAAGCTTCGGGGGAAATGCAATAAGCTTTCCACCTCAGTTTCCCCACTCACAGGCATGTCCTCTCCTGCCATCCCAGACTCCAGGCATCAAGCAGACCCACTCCTGGAGGCGTAGCAAAGGGGCTCCACAGCCCAGCAAGTTCCCTGAGGAGCCACAGATATGCCCAGAGCTCAGCCAGAGAGAAAAGCATCCAACCACACACAGCTTTCCGGGTCCATCTCCCATCAGTTTTTTTTAACAACTACTGAAACTTGCTTCAACACTTTCTCCTGTGATCTGCATCTCACCCAAAGTAAAACAATTGTAGGACTGGGAGTAGTTTGACTTTTTTGGTGAGTGTTAAGCACGCTGTTTGTATTTCACAGGCGCAAGCGGAAAAGCAATACAAAGTCTATTGGCCCAGGTCAGGGGATGTAGATTTAATTCCCATTTTCTGCTTCTAGCCTGCGGTGTGATCCTTGGCAAGCAGCTCCATCCTTTTCTAAGCTCGTTCCTTCCACAAAAACACTATGAATAACATCAAAGCAAAGCCCATCCTTGCTCTGAAGATGCAGCCTCTCCCTCCTGCCCTCCCTGATGGGCCCCCATTTCACCTGGGCCGCTAAGCACAGCCACAGATGATTAAACCCAGCAAAATCCAGAAGTCATATTAAAATGAACAAACGCCACAGCGCTCCAGCAGCAAAAAGCCGCAGTGACAAGAGGCTTGTGCTCAGAAAGTTAATGAATATTAATACTTCCAGCAAGGGGGTTCGGTTTTGCTCCACGTCACGTGTGCCTTGTTTACAGGTTATTTTGTGTTCTCCACACCCCCCCATGCCCAGACTTCCTCCTCCTCCATTCTGCTGTTTCAGACACCATGCCAGGAGCACTGCCCAAGTATGGAAAGGCTAAAATGGTTAACCTTGCGAGAGACAATTAAACCCAGCTGAGCCTCCCCCAGCCTGGCTGTCGGAGAGAAAACAGCCAGTGAGTGCGAGGCAATTAGTCTGTCAGGCTTGAATGAGCATCATAATGACAGCAGCTTCTCCCTGCATTGGCTCCCGAGATCGATGCAGTGCTGCAGACTGCCACTGAGATGGCACAGGAGTATTAAGTGAGAATAATCAGCCCCAAGCTTTCAGTGCACCAGTGGCTGCTGGTTTGTGACAGTCCCACAGCTGTGCCGGGCTCTTTTAGTTGCTGGGATGAATGGTGGGGAGGAAACCTCATTTTGGAGGGCACCTGAAAAGTGCCCACTGAGCAGATGCTTTGTGCATCCTGAAACAGCTTGGGGAAGCATAGGAAAACGTGACATAGTCCAGGGCTCAAACCCCTGGGAAGTCTTGCTGTCAAAAGGTAGGAAGAATTTGACAAGTCTCTTCCCTTGAGATGGACCTGCAGCATCAACAGCACGGAAGAGGAAAAATCTAGCATGTTTCAGTATTGCCAATTACATGGGGAGAGAGTGAGTGAGGGAATATCTCACAATGAGTGGCTGTACTGAAATTTAGCCTAAAAAAAGTAAGAGTGAGAGAAGAAGGGAAATTACAGCTGGGCCATGTCAGAGTCTGGTCCAGGCTAGGGCTGGGATAAGACATTCACAGCCTGATTACCGTAAGGAGCTCATTACACAAAACGGTGCAGCACACTGCCTTGCACAGACCAGTGACAAATAAAGCAGGAAAAAACCTGACTTGGAAATTGCAGCACTACATTTCCAATATTCAGGCTTGAGTGGCTTCAAACCCAGGGACCTTAGAGCATAAGCTTAGTTAGTCTAAGGATCTGCTGAATTTCATGTGAGCACTATCATTAATCTGAAATACCAGGCCAAGGCAACAAGTGAAATGTGTTTCACTCAGATTTGTTATTTCACATATTTGACTGGCCTTCACAGCTCTATTTTCTTTATAGTCTGTTGTAGCTTTTTTTTTTCCAATTGCTTTGTAACAAACATCCAAGGAACTTCGTCAAAGACTAGTATATGAAATTCTCAATTTTTTTTTTTTTTGTATCTGAAGTTGTTTTCAGATTCTTTCAGTTGAATAATTGCCTGCAGGCTGCACTGCTCATGGAGCTGCAAATGTACAATGATTCAGAACACTTTGTCCCCTGGTTGGGTAAGTCACGTTGCTAAAAATCACCGCAAGAACTGGTGCATATTCAAGCATAGTATTTATAAATCCCTGCATCCAGTTCTTCTGCAGGCCATGGGCACAGGCAACAGAACCAGTGCTTTGAGAGTTTTGCTACTACTTGGTGTGTTGATGGCAAAAAACTCTCAATGATGCAGTTTTATATGCAACAGCACATAAACATTTGTACTAGTAATTTATCTTTTTTTTTTTTTTTAATAAAGCTGAATTAACAAGAGAAGATCCCACTACCTAAATGAAAGTCACATTTGAAATGGAAATTTTGGATATTTGTAGAAAATAGTCTTCACTTCTGATCAGCTAAGAGCACCCTTTCTACAGCTGTGCTCTGAGGAACAGAGGGAATACCTGGGTATTGATCACAGCAGAGGCATAAAAATAACAACCTTCAGCAGTGATGGAGTTATCTAAACCAATTTAGCTTTGAATCCCTGCTTAACAGTCATTTAAATTGCCTTTCCATTAGATGTTTTACCTGAAAATGCTTTTTACACACAGAACTGCCAGAAGCAGCACCGTGGATGAAGGGCTGCACAGAAGCACAAAGTGTTATTGTGGATGTCAGTTCGAACAAAATTTTAAAGATGCTCCATTAAACCATTAGAAGGAGTCAGTTCTTGGTTGCATCTCCCTGAAACGCTGCCCACAGGTCTGCCTGGTCCTGCCACTGAGGTTTAGCAGCATTAAGAAGAGTTGGGTATCGGGGATGATTTCGAAGGTCACACAGCAAAAACCATCCCACAGCTTGCCACTCTCTAGGAAAAAATAAATGCCATTGGGTTCACCTCAACCAAAGCTCATGGGAGGTGAGTTTCTCGTGGACTACAGACAGGCAGCGTAGTTTTAACATCTCATAGAATGCTAGGGCTGGGCAACCCTTTCCATGAAGAAATTATTCCCAATAATTAAATTAAACCTCTCCTGGTGCAGCTTGGGACCATTTCCTTTCATCCTGTCCCTTGTTCCCTGAGAACAGAGCCCACCTGGCTCTCCCCTCCTGTCAGGGAGTTGGACAGAGCCAAAAGGCCCCTCTGTGCCTCTTTTTTCTCCAGGATGAGCCCCCTCAGCTCCCTCAGCTGTTCCTCTTCAGACTTGTTCTCCAGACCCTTCCCCAGCTCCATTGCCTTTCCCTGGACTTGCTCCAGATCCTCCCTTTCTTGTCATGAGGAGCCCAACACTGAACACAGGATTCAAGGTGTGACAGGAAGTAAATGGAATTTCTTCCCAAAAAAACACAAAATGAAGCCTTCTCCCTCCCCATATATTTGCAACTGCTGTAATGGGCTCTCTCCACGTCCTGTTTCCATGTAGGATTTTCCCTTCCATCCCTCAGGCAGCACCGTCTGTAAAGGTGGCAGGGACAAACACTGGTCAGTCCCTGCTGTTTTGCTGGCTTGAAAGTATGGACAGCTTTGCTCATCCTCAGGTTGTCCAATGTACATTATAGGCTGGGTGAATCTGTGTTATCAGGCCTCTAGATAAGATGGCAGCTTGCCAGAAGATACAAAAGCTATTGGAAAAATGCTGACAATGGGTTGGCCTCATCCCCCCCCCGTTCCTCCCTACACATCCACTATCGATCACTCCTGGAGAGAGGACACTGGCCTGTACAAATTTACAAACAGCCTAACTGCAAAAAAAACACATATGTTCGAACCATATTTACTCTTAACACAGAGCTGCAATAGCAGCATCATTAACCTCCTTCTTGGAGCAACAAATACTCCAGGGAGTTTGGTCTGCAAATATTTAGCCAAGACTGCTGTCATGAGCTGACAACATCAGTCAGCGGGTGGCTGGAAATACCACGTGAGGCAGCACACATCCAAACACACTCCAGATGGAAAAGAAACCAGCAGAAAAGCGCAGCCACTCTGCATGTCTCTGTACCGAGGACATTACTGACCAGCAGAAGCAATCCTGCTTAAGCAAGCGCAGAAGAATCAGTGAAAAAAACAGCTCCACTTGAAAGGATTTAATTGGATTAGATGAACTGCTCTGGGGTGCAGCAGTGTGATGACACACCCAGGAGTCAAACACCAGCCCAAATCCACAGGAGCCTGTGTCTGAATTTACCCTGAAACTTTACAGATGCGCTGAAACAGCCCCTGCCTTACCCATAAGCATTCCAGGTACAGATTTAGACAGCCTTAATGGTAGACATGGGGTAAGTGCTTCTTCTCTTTGTAGTGAGAGGAGCATCAGCATCCTAATACCAGTTTTTCATCTT
Source organism: Pyrocephalus nanus (assembly GCA_038380795.1). Classification (NCBI taxonomy): domain Eukaryota; kingdom Metazoa; phylum Chordata; class Aves; order Passeriformes; family Tyrannidae; genus Pyrocephalus; species Pyrocephalus nanus. The sequence goes on along the minus strand of CM076263.1, from coordinate 2,435,382 downwards.
TGGTGGTGTGATTTGCATTAAAAAAAATAAAGCAGTGGTGTTTAATTTACATAATCTTAGCTATGCTTTATCACAGAATCATAGGATGGCCTAGGATGGAAGGGACCTTAAAGATCATCTCGTTCCAACCCTCCCTGCCATGGGCAGGGACGTCTTTGTTGTCTGCTGCTGGTTGTTGTTTTCTGGAGAAACTGTGTAGAAAGCAAACAGTGCCACCGACAAGACTGCAAAGTTTCCTCATCATTTCCCAATATTAAATTACATTTTGACTTTGCCAAATTTGGGGGCAAATTTCACTCTGTTGAAAATTTGCATCCCATTCCCAAGGAGAAATATTTTTAAACTTTTCACAAGAATGAGCTCATGCACTTTTAAAACTCACATCAGTGAGTTGGGACAGGGGCAGGATTTTGAGCAAGACAGGGTGGTTGAGTTGTTTTCCAAGGAAGACACCTTATACTCATCCCATGGGGAAAACTGGGCACGTTTTACAGTCTGAAAAACGCTGCTGGACACTTGATCAGCAGGGACCTAGGTCTAGCAGCTGAATTCCCTTAAAAGTCTGGCTATTTTAAGCAATTTGCTGTTTTTCTCTCAAAGGCTTGACCTTCCTTGTAGTTGTACCACCAGCTGCTACTTGCGTAGGTGCAGGTGGATTATAATTTATACACAGGCCAATTCTACAGGCTTTTGTTATTTGGGTTGTTCAAGGCTGCCGTCTCAGGTATTTTGTTCCTGAAATGCTATGCACGGGCTAGGTAATAAGCCTGAGCAACAGAGGGAGGGAAAAAAAAAATCCCACTCAATTTCTTTTTCAGAAGGGAATGTGCCGTCACTTAACGCCGTCCCAGATCATTAAGTCTTCAGAGCGCACTGTAAGTGCTTCAGATTTGTACGGGTGTAAATCAGAGCACACTTAGATACATAAACAGCTTTAAGATGGGAAACATCCCGTGGCATTAAAGGAAAAGCATTGCAGCTCATCTCTGAAGCAGCACTTAGGCAGGAATGTGAGAATTCCTGCCCCCCACACACTTGGGGTTCATTTGCTTCCTAACCTGAACAGAACCTTCTGTACCAACTTATCTAGCCCTTCCTAACTTATTATATTAACTACTCAGAGTAATAAGCCTGTTTTCCTTCCTCTATTTATTTATTTATCCCAGAGCAGTTAAACAACAAAATCAGACCTTCTGCAACTGGGGTTGGCTTAAACTGCATCAGAGTGACAAAGCTTACCATCCTCTAAAGACCACCATGTACATACTCTGCAAGTCATATGTACTTGCTGGCATTAGGAACAGAAAAAGCTCTGTATAGCCAGCCAAGACCAGGTAGAAGAGACTGCCAATTAAAAGTATTCAGCATCAGAAATTTAAAAAAAAAAAAAAAAAATCCATTGTATAATCCTCAAATTCAGTAAGAAGCCAGCTGTCACCAATTATCTCATCTTTCTTCCAGATTGCCATAGCTGCTAAATCTTGTCTTTTTTCCTTTTTTTTTTTTTTTCCTCTTTCTCAAAGGAAAAATCTCACCATGAATATTAATTGCAGTTGTCAAAAGCTGGACCAGGTAAGCCTGACATTGAAAAGTGGCTTCATTTACACTAGCAAGAAGTATATAAATTTGGACTAAACGCTGTGAATGAGCTGGTGGTGGCACTCCCAGCTGAATTTTGCATTTGTTCCTTGGCCTCAGCCTGTTGGAAAGCACATGAGCATGATGGAGGAATAAAATACTGGTGGAGGATCAGCACTCTTTGGTCAGTCTTGGACGCCAGAGAATCGATTCGTGCCTATAGAAAAGGTCTTGGAAACTGACAGAATGCCACCCAGGAGTGCCTTGGTGTTCACCCATGATGGAGTCAGTGGAAAGAAACTCATTTGTGGTGGTGCTTTTACCTTCTGGCTGAGCTGTGGCTGGTGCAGGATGGCAGGGGGGGAACTGGAGAATTGTGTGAGCTGGGTTTGAAGAGGGATTTCGCCAAGAGCTGCTGGGCCCAAGCAGCACTTTGCCAGCACCCATCCACCACCTCCATCACCAGTGTTACCGTCCCCCCAAAATGACAGACAGTCTAGTCCCTCTCAGACCCTAAAAACTACCTGACTGAACCTCCTTGCCTAAGTAAATCACAGAATGACAGAATGGTTTGGGTTGGAAACGACCTTAAAGCTCATCCAGTTCCACCCCTCTGCCATGGGCAGGGACACCTTCCACTATCCCAGGTTGCTCCAGGCCCCATCCAACCCTTCCAGGGATGGGGCAGCCACAGCTTCTCTGGGCAACCTTTGCCAGTGCCTCACCATCTTCATAGCCAAGAATTTCTACCTAATGCCTAATCTAACCCTGCTCTCTGTAAATTTTAAGCCAATTCCCCCTTGTCCTCTCACTCCGTGCCCTTTCTTGTAGACCCCCTTTAGGTGAGCGTATTTTGGGTGCTGCCACTTCCAGACCTGATGTTCCTCCTGACAAGTCAGGACAAAGGTATGTGCCTTTCACAGTTACCTTATTGCTGGCCAGTGTTAGAAACACGTGATAATTCATCAGTTTGCCACGTCTTCCCTTTTACCGCGCACGACACAAAAGACCTGAAATGTCATGGACTTCACTACCAGCACACAGTCACGAAGGAAGTAAGAGAAACCTATTCTAACCAGAAGCTGAAATGGTAGTACCATCTTTAGGCAATGCATGATATTTTAGCTGCCTGTCATACATGAGGAAATGTAAGCTCCCATAAAATGTCATGCATTTGCAGTCATAGGTGAACTCGTGTAAACATTTAGTTGAAAGATGCATGAGATTCCATCCTTTTGCCATATTAACAAATCTGCACAACAAGTTTTGGGGGGCAAACTGACTACTTCATGGTTTGCTGCTTATTTATGAGACCAGACTTTCAAATAAGCTTGTCTGCAAGACACTTCTACCTTTTTTCTCGCTGTTCCTCAATGAAGCACCGTGAACTGCCAGACTTTGCTTAGAGACACAGAAATTTTGCTGATGTTTGGGAAACCCCCTGTGGAAAGCTGTAGTTGCAGTTCTAGCGGTCACCTCCTGTGGGGCCACTTTTAAGAGCCTTCTGAGCTGCAGAAGGTTGCCTTCCCTCGCCTTTCATCCTTGCTTACCAAAACCTCAGCCATCTGCTCTCTGCAGCAACAGGGACCGAGACCAAAATGCTAACCCAGGTCTGAACAAGCTCAGAGTGCTGCTGCTGCAACCTCAGATAATCCCTGTGTGTCCTTTCTCTTCTTTTTCTGTCACGAAGTGAAAATGGTGAGAGCAGGAGGAAAGACCAGGCATTAAACAAAGTGCCTGTACAATCAGTAGCTTGTTTAAGGCCACAGCTGATTGAGAAATCTGTTATGGAGATCTCTCGACTTCTTCTCTAAAGGGCATTCAGTATATATATATATTATTTTTTTTTAGTTAATATTTGGATTCTTTCCACAGCCATGAGCAGATGAGCACTTTACCAGTGAAATGGCTATTTATGTAAATGCTGACCACAAGAAAACTCCCTGGAAAGCAGCTGTTGCTTTGATGGCTTTGCCAAATGCTACGAGGCGGGTTTGGGTTCTAGAAGCTCTTTCCTCAGCAGAGCTGCTGCTGCTCTCAGCTCTGTCACTGACCTGCTGTGGTTCCACATCTTCTTTTACCTGCTTGCCTCGGTTTCCTTCTCTGTTAAATCAAGGAAAACAGAACTTCATTTTGTAAGTTCATTGGGAGGTTTGGATGAAAATCACGGAATAGAGACAAAGCGTTTTGTACAGATAAATAATATACAATCAGGAAGCTCTCCCTGATGTTTCAAGGGATTCTGGATGATACAACTCCTTTGCCTAGCTCTGATTTCTGAATTTCAAATATGGCAAACAGGGCTGAAATTTCATGTATTTTCTTTACCATTCCCATATCATTTCCTTTACAGACTCTCATGTTTGAGTTGTTTCACTGGGAAGAGAAGCTCTTTTGAGGGTAAAATTTAAAATAGCTGCAGGTACCTCTTGTCGGTGCTGTAGAAATGGAGAAAATGTGAAGTTACCGTGTGACATTAGCACAGGATTAATAACTTTGAAACACATTTTCAAGAAAACCAAGACAATAAGAACACTGAAAAAACTGAGACACACAGCCTCTCTTACACCCTGTGGAGAAGGGATTTCTACTTTATCTTAGTGCAGTTGCCTGGCTAAGGAGAAATTAGTGCATGCAGAGCTGGGACTTTATTAAAAGTTGTCTTGCTTTCATGGGAAATGAGCACCTGCTGGCCCTGATGCTCACTTCTGAAATTAAAAAAAAAAAAAAAGCTATTTAGAGAGTCAAAAGTCTCTTAATAGGTTCTTAAATTATAAAATATGGCTTCCACTAAGTTCAGCATGGTGTTCAGGAGTGGGAAGTTGCATCCACAGGATGCCTTTGGTATCAGCTGGAGGAAAATAGAACAGGGCCACCACAGTGATGTTCAACCACAACAGTGGGCAGCAAGGCACACAGCAGATAGGATGGAAGCAGTCTAAATTAGGAGTCAGTTTAAATTCTTCCATTTCTGCTTGCCTCAGATTTCCTATGGCTGGGTGTGGGTGGTTACCTATCAACATTACTTCAAACTCACTGAGTTGCTCTTCAGAATCATTCAAGGACATTTATGTCTGTACCTGACTAGCATGGAGACCTCAGTGGGATTTAGGCATGGGAATGTAGCCCATCATGCCCACTCCAACAAGCAATGAATATTCTCAGCTCCTAAACTGGGAGGTCCTAAAATAAGCTTTAAGAGAAGCAAATATCCCCACACCTTGCAAGTGTGAGCCTTATATAATATGGATTTCCACCTACAGAAGGGAATGCAGGTTTGCAAAGGGGTTGGGTAAGAAATATGCAATGGCAAAAATTCAGATTTCCCTGGTGATCTCAAAATACCTTTTAGATTCATTCCCTCTGCATCCATCAGCATGATATTATGCTACATCAAAATGCAGTAATAGTCCCTGAAGAACAGGCCTCAAAGATAAGATTTCCTTTTAGATACTCACTTGCTTGTAAGGTGGGTCTTGGGAGTAATCCCATGTTCTCCAAAGAGAGTAACAAAGACGTTGGCATCTGTTCCCGCTCCACGGACATCTCCTGTCACTGTCACCACCTCGTAAACTGTGGAAGGAGAAAAGAAAGGTCAAGACAAGAGGAGAAAGCCCTCACCCTATATATTATGGGTCCAAGTATACCCAAGATGGATCTGTGCACCCAACACCCAAACAAGCCCATTTCTTGGACAGGGCATGGTCAACCCAACTGCTGAAAATCAACACATCAAACCAAAACTGGTGGAGATGCTTTACATGGGCAGAGAGGGATTGGGTTAGGACAGATTTTTGCTGCAAATAAAACACTTCTCTGTGAACACTTTGCCTCCCCTACCATAATGCATGTGCATGTGTTACACATAACAGCTGAATTTATGTGAAGTGTTAAAGCTGTTGAGCCACTTTTCGTTAATGCACATGTCAATGCAATGCACACTTTGCTATTTGCTCGGGTAAGATATTTGTATCAAAGCTGAGACATCACTGCAGCCAGAAATTTTTTTGCACTTCAGTTGTCCTGGAGACTTTACTGAAGGCAAAATGGTAAACCGTGAGGAGAATCATGGAATGCCCTGAGTTGGAAGGGACCCACAAGGACTGTTGAGTTCAACTCCTCCTCCTGTTCAGGGCAAACAGGGCAACCCCAAAACCCCACCTATTGCCTGAGAGCATTGTCCAAAGACTTCTTGAGCTCTGGCAGCCTTGGTGCTGTGCCCACTGCCCTGGGGAGCCTGTTCAGTGCCCAGCCACCCTCTGGGGGAAGAACCTTTTCCTGAGATCCAGCCTAAAGTTCCCCAGACAATAGGTAGGAAAACACTTAAATTAAAGTCTAAAAGCTCTCTTATCTATTTATCGTTCCAAGCAGCAGGTTGAGTGACGACTTTATTTACACACAAATATATCTTCTTCAGAGACACACGACTTTAAAAGAGCCTTTTACTCAAGTGGCATGACAAGATCCAGTGGCCAGAAGGTAGCATTAGACAGATTCAAATTACAGTCAGACACATATCTCTTAGACAGGATGATGAGTGAAGTTAGAACAAGACTTGAGGCTTGAAAACAGGTTACCTTTGTGAAGGACATATCTTGGTTTGCTCAATACAGAAGAAACTGGAAGAAACCGTAACACTTTGCCTGTGGCCAAAACAGCATCCTCATGGCCCTTTTTGGCTTCACACAACATGAGGGTCGTTACCTAATAACAATATTTCAGCCTCAGACCCATTAAATGGAGGACAGCTAAACTTTCATTTCATCCTGCACAGCCTGACTGCTAGGTGTGTGATTTCTCAGAACTAATGCTGTAAAAATGCCCTTCATGGGTGCATTAGAACTGTTAACGTATTTTGTAAGCACCCATCTTTCCCTTATTACATCAAATATCTATTCTATTCACACATGTATTCTATATATATTCAAAAGAGACAAAAAATGTATTGGAACTCTGGTCTAAGCATCAAATCGTTTTTCCCACTAACAACTCTTCCCTTGAAACAGCACCAAGAAGAAATTTAATCACTGTTTCAACCAAAAAACATGGAGACAGGGCAAAATCCAGGGCAGTCACATAAAACTGATTGAAAAGTATTCCTCATTTCCAGCAGATCTATTGCATTGAGTCAGGGAAAAAAAAAAAAAAAAAAAGAAGGCAATATTTTGCTAAGCTCACCTTTCCATGAATGTAAATAAGACAGAAAGGGGGGCATTATTGTAATAAATACAGTAAGTTGTGATGTGGGCTCTGCAACATTTTGAGAATCCCTTGGCTTGGCACATTTCATTTACAGGAAGAGGAGACTTGTTTTAAAAAAAAAAAAAAAAAAAAAGAAATCCACAGCTTGCACATGAGTAATATGTATGAACAGTGTTTTCATTTCACCTTCCTCGTGTTAGCATTCCCACATGCCAACGGGAGATGTTTGGCATAGCAGGGAGAGACAGACAACGTGTTTGCATTAGCCATTAACAGGAGGGAGATTTGTAATCCGCCCTGCCCCGGTGAGTCAGCACCCTTCACTCCGTGGTTTTCAGCTGTATTGACTCTGCTTTGGAAACAGGGAGCTCACATTATAATATAGCTGCACTTATAGCAGCCTTTTATGCCTGTTCATCTCAAAGAGCATTATGAATTATCCTTACCGTGGAAGTACATCACTGTCAGAGCATCCTACAGGCACTGCCAGACTGGCAGCTACAGCTGAGCAAAATTCAGTGTCTGCAGCAAAACATGCAGCAAAATCTGTCCTAACTCAGTCCCTCTCTGCTCACATAAAGTGTGCCCAGCATCCCTCTGCAAGATTCAACAGCTGGACGTGGCACTCAGGGCTCTGGTCTTGTTGACAGGTTGATATGATCAGATGACCTTGGAGGTCTTTTTGCAACCCTAATGATTCAACAATTCTAAGCTTTTATTAGGGAAAAGAGCCTTTAAGGCATCCTCCCTCCTTTCCCCAGAGAGGCTCAGCAAAATTTGACCCTGTTTCTGTTTTCAGGGCTGAGGTCGAGTTGTGCTCAGCTTCATGCTGGCAGGCAGGCATGTGGCTGAAAGCATTTTTCCTGTGAAAAGGCAGAAAAAACAGCCATCACAACACTCTATAAGTTCTCAGAAACCTCTCAAAAGTTCAGGCAGATTTTCTAGGGAGGTGTTTTTTTTTTTTTTTTAGTGCTAGAGAAATGTTAGGATTTGCACGTTATATATGCAAGCAGAGTCTGTTATGTTATGTCTGCCTATGAAATGAAACACGTTCCTAAATTGGTCTGCTGCACCTCTACAGGTTTTGACATCACCTCACCTATACATTTAATTTCATTCCAAAAGTTATAAGTCAGATTGATCTACTTCCCCTTTTCAACTCCAAACAAGTGAGGTGAGGGGATACAAGAAAAAATGAAACCATCAACAAACCACAGTTCCCTCCACACCACCATAGAAGTCAAGCCCCTCATCTGATTTCCGCAGTGGGAGTCTCACAGTTTGAAAAAAACTACAACCCATGAGTACACGCAACTTGGCACTTTAGGTTCACAACCCCAGATTCATCCTCCAGGCAACACAGTGAGCAGGCAGCACACGGATAAGCAGATTTTACCAGGGCAGATGTGCTGAGCCCTGCGCCATTAGCAGCTGTCATTACCAAGCACACGCTGCAGTTAGCACCATTTTAATTAACTTTGCAGTGAGGGGGGAAAAGGGGGGTCTGGGTTGGTGACACCAGCACATCACTGCATTTGACAAGTGTCACATTGCACCCATGGAGGTGGGGGAAAAGGCCCTGATATCCCTTCTCCAGCACTACAGATGGTTTGCCAGCTGTGCAAACAAATGATGTTACAGTTTCCCAGTGATGTCATGGATGCAGGGCCCATAATTTCCTTTTCAGGAAGAAAATAAAACTCTAATACTAATATCGGGGTTACCTCTTTCTGGAAAAGGCACCTGGAGACAAATGTAGCTTATTTAACCACTTCCTTCAAAGGCATGAATGCTCAGTGGTCTGGATTTGGGATTCTTTCCTTTCTTTGGTTTTCTTTTATTTTTATTCAGCCCCTGACAGCTGATGGGTGTCATATTTGCTGGGAGCATCTCTGCAGCTTGAGGACCCAGCAGGCAGAAAAGGATACATTGCTGGGATGAAGATCAGCATTTTGTACCCCAAGCCCCTTTGCTGGGAACAGCATCCATGATGTAAGCCAACAAGAGGTGTAGATTAGTGACATTTCTTAACCACCCCATGAGGATGTTCCTCTGTATGTAGTGGCTCTGCTTTTAGATGTTTGACATCATTGAGGGTTATAGAAAGATCTGCTCTCAAAGTGGAGTTTGGGAGGGATGGGCCAGTCCCATTGACTTCTCCTCCACAGAGTCAGCTGAGACCCTGGTCCTGAGCAGACCCTGCAGAGTTCTATCAGCTGCACGCCCCAAGAGTTCGTGGTTTTCCCATCTTAGTCTGCAGGTATTGAAACATGAACTTGCTTCACAGCTTAGCAAATTCCTTTTGTCTCCCACGATGTAAAAACCAACTCCTTGTGTTCCTGCTGTTCTTACACAGTGAGAGGTACTTTGGCAGAGATCTCAGCCCCTCCGTGGATGGACAGCTTTGCACCCACAATGCCCCTATTTCCTTCTTGGTCGAATACAGACTGCAAACCATGACACTACCATGGTTTCTCCATATGAGAGATTTACTCTTGGTCATCCACTTCCCTTCAGACATGGACAGGATTCCTCCAAGGGTCTTCACCCAAGCTGCTGTGTGGTCAGTTCGTTAAGCCAAACTAAGATGCTCCTGCCATGGGGGCTTGGAGTAACCTGGCTCCGGGCTCCAACTTATCCCTGCCCATGACAGAGGGTTGGAATTAGATGGTCTTAAGAGTTCCCTTCCAACCCAAATCATTCTATGAGCTCTGCTACTCCTTAATGCTTTTCCTAGCAGCGCTGGCTGAGTTTATCACATGCCATTGGTAGAAAAGCCCCAAAGAGTGGCCAGCAAACAAAGGAGAGAATACTGACTATCATTTCCTGCATGGGCCTTTGCTCACAGGAATACACCTACATTTAGGTGCTTTTAAATGGCAAATAACCCCACCCCAAGGCCTAGGTAAGTCTATTCTGAGTGCTCAGAACATGGCCAGGTTACAGTAATCTAAATGTTAATATGGGAACACTTGACTTCCAGCCCCGTCTCTAAATCTTGCTTTCCTCCCAATTGACCAGGAAGAGTCAATACAAAGCTTTAGTACAGTTACTGATACAGGCCCTTTTGTTCCAAATATTATCTCTATCAAGTGGAATTTAGTTCACTTATCTCCAGTGGTAGATATTGAATCCCCATCTGACTGCACTGTTAAGCTATCCAGCACGAAGACTGCAGAAACCAGTGAAAGTTTCAGCAAGCTAAACAGGGCTGATTTACTATGCACTGCAATTCTATTACTGCTTTTCTCAGGCATATACAAGCTCAGTAAAGGAAATTATAGACAGTAGTTTCTCTGCTGAAAATAAGCATTCAAAATCGGTCATTTCAAGTGCAAGATACAGACAGCATAAAATCAGTGTCGAGTTACATTGCAGCATCGCTGGAAGGACTTACATCCATTTCCCTGCCTTGCAGAAAGAGCTGATACTATAAATTCATCCATTCAGTGGAGAAACGCTTCAAAATGACTGCCAAAATTATTGTAAAGCTGTAGAGACTGACAAGCGGAGACTGAGATCCTTTAGCCAAGAGCAGGCAAAATTCCCTTAGCTGCAGAAGGAAGGAATATCTCCAGGGTGGAAGAGTCTTTTGGCTGATAAATTCAGGTTTTCCTGACTTCAGCAACACAGAATGGCTCAGCACCTATGACGGCAGTGACTGCAAGTCCTGTTCTCACACTCCTCATACAGAGAACTGAGCTGGACCTCATGATGGTGCCTAACTGCTGCCTAGAAAGAGTGGGCCTTGGCAGAAAAAAAAAATGAGGGTTATGTCACAAGAATGATTAAGCAGATAGAATAAGGCAGAAAAGCTAGCAAGGAGTCATGGAAGAGTTTGGTAAGGAAGAGGGAAAGCAGAAAACACAGGTTTCTGAAAGGAGAGTGTCAGAGGATGGACCAGGCTCTTCTTGGCAGTGCCAAACAATAGGACAAGAGGCAACAGGAAGAAACTGATGCTCAGGAAGTTCCACATGAACATGAGGAAGAACTTCTGTGCAGTGACTGAGCACTAAACAGGCTTCCAGGTGAGGGTGTGGAGTCTCCTCATTGCAGATATTCCAGAAACATCTGGTCACAACCCTGTGCCATGTGCTCTTGGATGGCCCTGCTTGAGCAGGGAGGTAGGACCAGATGACCCACTGTGGTCCCTTCCAGCCTCACCCATCCCATGATTCATCTTGAATATAAACCAACGCCCACTGCTTTGAAGCCATGGCTCTCAGAGCTACCTTCGGAGGCATCTGTGTAGTGGGATGCATTTGCTTCAGCAGCAGTAATGGCTGTTTGCACTTCACTGCACTTCCAGTTGGGAATTCACTGATTATTCTCAATATTCACTTCATGTTGACTCATGCAAAGCACCAATCACTCTGGCTCCTACTGAAGCACTTCAGAGTGTGTTTGTCTTGGAGCGCCTGAAGAGCACCTTGACATTTATGCAAAATACTTGGAAGCTTTTAAGGGTCTGTGCTGACTGTTATGGGTTATGTTTGCCAAAAAAGATGCTCTGTGCATGTGAACACACCAGTTAAAGACTTATTGTGGGTAAAATTAAATCAGGACCACCCTTTGCCCACCCTGAAGGTGGGCCTCTGAAACCGGAGTCTGTTTGTTTTTAGCAAGCCACAGTTTGGGCAATAATCTCTTGTCATACAAAAAATGAGTCAAATTCTCTTCTCATTTCACTCTGGGGCAAATCCTGGCTAACTCCATTGACTTGAGCACAATGGCTTTGGATTCGTACCGGCAAAACTGCGAGCAGATTTGGGCCTCCCACATTAAGAGAGATTGCTTGCTCTTTATATGCTGTATGGAAAGCAGCTTTTGAGTCTGGCATGGATGCCAAATTAATTATTCAAAGGAAAAGAGAAGGATTTTTTTTCCACAAGTATTTAGACCGGTTGCACACTTCTTGCTATTCATAGATTATACAAAGAATTGCAGAATTAATAGTATCTTGCATTTTGAGGCATGTCACAGACATGAATTAGGGAATTTTCCTGCAAACTTACTGCTAATACAAACAAATTTCATTATTTTGAGCTGTGAAACATCATTTAGTTCTTAAAATATAAATCCAAAGCTGAGCACTGTTCTGCCCATTACCACAGGCAGAGTAGTTGTGGTTTGGAGTTTGTTTTACTTCATCAGCTGTTGCAAAATCAACATTTCATTCTCGTGCACTATAGGAAGCCAAACTTGATTCATCTGGTGCTCCAGCTAAAACTTAAAAGTGCTTTTGCCTGAGCACCACCAGGAAAAACCATCTCAGTTCTTTGCTGGAACAGCAAAGTAGAATTAGCTTAAAATAAAATCGACATCTTTGTTATTCAAGTTTAAATTGTGTTGGAGGAAAACACTGTGCCTCAGGGGAGAGAAACATTAGCAGTAGAAACCTGTTCCATTTCTTTCATCATCTTTCAGAGGCAAGAAGGGCCTGCCAGGACATGGCACGTCTCTGAATCACAACTATTGACAAGAACATTAGGCACTGCTGTCCAATGGGAAGTGTATAACACAGCCAGGGTAAAATATGGAATTGATTTTATCTGTAGCACCGAGCAAAGTCTGTGGTAGAGCAACGCATCTGCAGAATGCAACTGGAAGCAGTTCCCTGCTGTCCATCATGGCTATGATTAGAGAGATGGAACAGCTCCCCTGTGAGGAAAGGTTGAGAGAATTGGGATAGTTCAGCCTGGAGAAGAGAAGGCTCTGGGGTGACCTAATTACAGCCTTCTGGTACCTGAAGAGTGCCTATAAAAAAGGCTCAGCAGTGACTTTAGACAAGGGTCTGGAGTGTCAGAACAAGGGGGAATGGCTTCCTACTGACAGTGGGCAGGCTTAGATGGGATATTGGGATGAAATTTGTAGTTGTGAGGTAGGTGAGGCCCTGGCACAGGTTGCCCAGAGAAGCTGTGGCTACTCCATCCCTGGAAGTCTCCAAGGCCAGGTTGGACAGGGCTTGGAGCAACCTGGGCTAGTGGAAGGTATCCCTGCCCTTGGCAGGGGGTGGAACAAGATGACCTTAAAGGTCCCTTCCAACCTAAACTGTTCTCTGATTCTGTGATTCTGTGTCACCAGACTCTGACAAGAATCCCCATTTTCTTCTAGTCATCTAGGCATCACAAGAACCAAGACCAAGGAGGGATGCTCTCCTTGATGCCAGCCCCAACCCCCAACACCCAGGCAGGAGGAAGAGCAACTTCACCACATATCCTTTTTTTTTTTTTTTTTTTTTTTTTCTGCATATACACACCCAGCATCCTTGGCCTGGGAGGCACCGCAAGGCGTTGGATCCTGGATGTTCCCTGACACAAGCAAGGCAAGACATTTCTCACAGTTTGTTTCTGGGGAAGGGCTGAGCTGTTTTCACAGGGAAGAACACGCTGACAATAACACGTTTCAAAACTGCTCGGCCCGAGGCGGCGAATCCAGCGGGAATGTGTCCAGGAGTGAACAGCTGGCAAAGCCACCAGCAGGTGAGGACTGGGTGACACTGTGAGCAGGGACAGCCACCCCAGGACAGGCTGCAAGCTGGGGGGGTGTGACACTGTGCCCTTGGCAGCTCTCCAGTGAGGAACCAGCATATTTTGCTCCTGGGAGCTGATTTTCAGCTGTGTTTCAGGTTGATGCTTGGCATAAGCAGGGACTGGTGCCTGTCAGAAGCTTGTTATAAATATAAGTTATATGTGCTGCTTGTATTTACGTGTGCATTGTTAGATGCCATTATGAATTAGGTTGGATGGGGTTTGGAGTAACCTGGTTTGGTGGAAGGTGTCCCTGCCCCTGGCAGGGTGTTGGAAATAGGTGATCTTTAAGGTCCCTTCTAACCCAAACCATTCTAAGATTCTATGATTCTATGAATTAATCATAACTCCCCAGTTTAAGCATTTGAGATATACAGTTTATATATATATATATATATATATATATATATATAGTTGTACTATCCAAATAGCACCTTAAAATTAGTTAATAAATAAAATTAATTGATACAACCTATGGCTTTCCTGTCTCACACCTGTTCCTTCTTTACAAATATGCCCTAATTAGCACTTATAGTTCACAGAGGAAGTCTGAATGAGACACTACTATGATACAGATGAAAAGTGGAGTGCATCAAACTGATGCTGAAAACTACAGCAGGTCTTAACATCAGAGGGTGAAGTGCCAAAAAGACCTATTTTCCAATAACCACGTTCAATTACAGCAACAATGTACAAGTACTTTGTGATATGTGTCCAGTGTGTCTTGGAGTGCGTGTAAATCCATCAACAAAAGGCACAGTTATTATTTTCAATCTTTCTTTAAGTGTTTCCACTCTGTGTCATCGCGTTGCACAGCAGTGTCCAGCAAGGAAGAAAAACTCCTCTGACAATGCCTGGGGTACTATCTGCACCCGAAAGGCACTGAGAATAAATAAATATTTCTTGGAGCAGGAATAGTCAGCCAAGAAGAGGCCTTAACCAGACAAAAATACATTGTGAATCTGGAAGTCGCACCCCGGCTGCCTGGCCTGGACAGCTGAAAGAGAAACAAACCCCCAGTAAATCACCACATCCCAGCACCAGACAGAGTTTCTTGACACCAAACCCACAACGAGTCTCTGCTTTCCTATTCAGATGAATAAACAACCTCACCTGAGGCTGTGGGATCAACCTAGGCAGGAATAAAATACTGGTTTGCCCTGGTCCCCTTCCTGTGCTCAGTCACTTACAGCTCAGTACTATTTTCTGCCCACACTTTCCATCCAGATTGAGGCAATGCTGCCATTTTAATGGAACAGTATTCAGATACCAGTCCAAATTCCCAGGGACAGGATGATAAACAGCTTCACAGAGGGCCTGGAAGATGTGTATTTAACAAAGTATAAATGGGAACAAAACTAATGATCCTTAAAATATCAATGCAGTCCTGAAACTGGGAATTTGATGCACCAGTGGAGGGAATTGCTGTACCTGTGAGCAAAGGCAGCTCCTCAGCTCTCTTTCTGCAGCCAGGGAATGAAAAACTACCCAGACAAAGCTTGGATGTTCTATAGACACAGGAATCTCAATTAGTTTCTTGAAGAAGGAAAGGGAAAAAGGTACAAGGAGGAAGGAAAAGGGAGATGGGAAAAATTAAAAGAAAAATAGAAAGAAAAAAATCCCCTAATCTTTAATTATTCCACCATGACTAAATTCTAGTCCTGCATCCTCTAAAGGTCACTTTTCCTCAGAGAGGACACCTTAGGTGCTACAGATAATTTAATGCAGGCTGATGGGATAGATGGGTTGGGGGGGAGCATGTCTACAATTGAATATATTGATCTGCATTTCACATCTGCTTCTCAGTGAAATCTTGTTAAGTTTCTCTTCAGGTACTCTCAGATTATTTTCTGTTCGAGACCAAACCCAAACATTCAATCTAAAAGGTAGCCACAGGCAATTAAGGGTATAAAACTGAACTTATAAAACTGAACTTGCCATGCCATTCAGATTTGAGTATTTTGGGTGTGAGGAGAGCAGCAACTCTGGAAAGCTGCAGCTCCAGCTCTGGGGTGGGGGTTTAACAGGCATCAGCTGTGCCATGCCTTTGGCAGCCTGGCGCCTACAGCTGTTCCTCAATGCTGTTTTCGGTGCTGCCAGCTGGACTGAGCCATCCCAAATGGATCATGTGTGCCTAACAAGAATGAATTCTGCATATGCTTGGGGCTGCAGGGTCCTGCCTGGGCAGAGGGAGAGGTGGGTGTACACAAGTACTGCCTCACTCCCCCCAGCCTTGTGCCTGCACTTGCTAAACACACACCTGCAAACAAAACCTGGCATTTGCAAGGCCCTAAACCTTCAGATACCAGCAAGAGCTTGCTCCAGAATATTTAGCTGCACTCATGGCTTTATGATACTGATTTTCCATACCAGTGACTAGTGGCAGCCCTGCTGCAGGTCAATAGCTGTTCAGGGGCTACGAAGAGCTGCTGGGATCCCTTGCAAAGCCCCATCCTCAGCATTTTATCACTGGTTTCCACTTTGTAAGTCCTTGTTTCGGCACGACACCTCCAGGTGGGACTGCACAGCTGTGTGATGATGCCTACATAAAAACATTAATGAGTTCTCCTGAAACTACTCACCACTTTAGAATCACAACTAATTTAGTATCAGCTTGTTCTGCCACACAAGCTGGTAGTTCATAGAATCAGAGAATGGCCTGGGTTGGAAAGGACATCTTGTTCCCACCCCCTGCCATGGACAAGACACCTTTCACTGGATCAGGTTTCTCCAAGCCCCATCCAAGCTGGCCTTGGACACATCAGGGATGGGGCAGCCACAGCTTCTCTGGGCAACCTGTGCCAGGGTCTCACCACCCTCACAGGGAAAAATTTCTTCTTAATATCTACTCTAATCCTATTCTCTTTCAGTTTGAAACCATTCTCCCTTGTCCTGTCATCACCTGCTCTTGCAAATAGTCCCTTTCCATCTTTCTTGTAGCTCCCTTCGGGTACTGGGAGGCCCCAGTTAGGTGACACGGAGCCTTCTCTCTTCCAGTCTTGTACACTCATCTAACAAATGCTAAAATTTATCTGAACTTTTGAAAAAATTTTTTTTCATGTGGTTGTTCGCAGGTATGGAAAACGCTGGGAGGCCAGCAGACAAGATCCACCACAACTGCAAGGAGGGTTCAGCATCGCCTTGTCTCGGTTTGCGTGGTTTGCGTCTCCCTCCAGATCACAAGACATAAAATTGCTACTGGCACAAAACTCTCCACCTGATGTTTCATGCCAAAAAACTCTAGTTCATTTTAGTGGTGAAGAGGAATAAAAAATATCCATCTTACTAATCAAAGCCTCATCTGGGAAAGATCAGTGGGTGCAGGGTGCAGATGAGGTGATTTTGGACCTGATGATCATCTATGATAAAAGTGTGAGAGACCTCTCTGCAGTTCTGTATAGAGCACAGAGAGCTGGTTACCACACAGCACTTGTTCTCCTCCTCCACTCTGTTGCTAAATTACATTTAACAGAACTTAGCAATAAACTCAGTGTGTCCTGAATGCTTTCTTCGTGTAACCCTTTGCTGCAGTCGCAGCAAAGTAACGTGATGTGATAAATATAGCACAATAAATTGGATGGCACACATCAAAAGAAGTGGTGAGCAGCTTGTGTATCTATTTACAAATCAACAGTGGCTGTTTCTCCCTTCCTTCACCATTTGAGGCAATGTGGTAACAAAAACATGCATTTCTTGAGTAGCTTTCTCCATTTTATAATTAGTATCAGCACTGCTGAGATCACTGAAGTCCAGCTTCACCCCCTGTGCAAGAGGGACAAACCAGCAGTGTGGCACGGAATCACAGAATCATTTAGGCTAGAAAAGCCCTCCAAGATCATCGAGTACAACCATTCCCCCAGCACTGCCAAGGCCAGCACTAACCCGTGTCCCCAAGTGCCCCATCCACACAGCTTTTTGAACACTTCCAGGGACAGTGACTGCACCACTTCCCTGGGCAGATAATACCCATATCTGAAACTCGATAGGAAAAAAAAAATGAGGTGTGAAAAGAAAAGAGGAGAATTTTATCATCAATAGGACCCAAAAAAAGAAGGTTCTTTTCCTCTTGAAGGAGATATGCCTCTTTGTGAGCTACATCAAAGAGAGAAGCTTGAAGGTCTCCTGAGTCAACACTTTACTGTGACACAGGACAGGTGGGAGCTTTCCAGCATCAGACACAGCCTATGCATGTCTGGGGCTGGAGTCACCAAGGTGCCAGCTACCAATTCAGCCAGAGGGAACACCCATTTAAAGGCATAAAAACAAGTTTGGAAAAGGAAACATTTTCTTTCTTCCTACCTACACAGAGAAATCCAGGGCTTTGGGAGGAGAGGCACAGAAAAGAGAGGGTGACACTTGGTCCCTTCCCTTGTGATTCTGTGACCCCAGACCTGAGCAGAAGGATAAACAATCGTGCCAGACTCACTCTTCCAATCACAGACAAGATCTGAGATAGGAAGAGAAAGGCATGGAAGAAGAAGGAGAGAATTTCCTGCAAAGGGTTGCTTTCGGGTCTCAGACACCCACTCTGAACGAGACATCTGGCACCTGTAAAAGCTTTAATGATGGTTTGAGTAGACAAGGTGCTGTTTGGACACTCTCTGGAAACCTACTGCATCTTAAATCCACTGATTCCACTAATTTAATTAATGTTACTCTCTCTGTTATCGGCATCTCAAGACTACAGAATGGTTTGGGTTGCAAGGAACCTTAAACACCGTGTTGTTCCACCCCCTGCCACAAGCAGGGACACCTTCCACTAGCCCAGGATGCTCCAAGCCCCATCCAACCTGGACTGAATATTGTCAGGGATGGGGCAGCCACATCTCTGGGCAACCTTTGCCAAGGCCTCACCACCCTCACAAACCAGAGCTTCTCCCTTACATCCAGTCAAACCTGCCTTCAAAGTTTAAAGCCACTGCCCCTCATCTACATGTCACTACACTCGGTAAAAAGTCTCTCTGTATCTTTCTTGTAAGCCCCCTGTAAATACTTCAAGGCCACAACAAGATCTCCCTGTAGCTTTCCTTACTGTACTGTAGAAGTAACTTTGCAAACACTTATTAATAAATAACTAATCTCATTAACACCAGGATCACAGGAATGGACAACAGCTGCAATTTAGTTAAAAATGCCTGCTCTCTCTGCTAAAAGATACACTATCACCCAGTCACTTGATATCTTTTGTTTTCCTGTCCCCAGGAGCTGGATTTGCCTTGTTCCTCAGTCATCGATTGAATGTGATGGGGGATCCCTTTTCCTGTTTGTTAATACAGTAAGATAAAGAGGACATCAGATGACACAGGCACCACTGACTCCCTGCTTATAAAACATTTATAACATCTCTCTTTTCTTTTTTACAGCAAAAGGAATCACAGCTTGTGGACTGAAATATACCTCTACTGAATATTCACCTGAAAACTGAGGGTGCGGAGACACAGCTCCGTGAGGAGAGTCCATGACCCAAGTGGCTCACCCAGGGGACTTTTGGCCACATAACAGATCTCTTGGAGATCCTGGGGCAGTAACAATACTAGGTGTTGCAGGTTTTGGATCAAATCTTTGCATTTTTGATAGGGAGGATTTAATTTCCCAGTGTTTCAACCACAAGCTATCAGCTTCCCTGCAAAAAATTATCCACAACTATGAAAAATCAGAGAATCACAGGATGCTTTGGATTGGAAGGGACCTTAAAGATCATCCAGTTCCACTCCCTTTCATGGGCAGGGATACCTTCCACTAGACCAGGTTGCTCCAAGCCCTGTTCAACCTGGCCTTGAACACTTCCAGGGATGGAGTAGCCACAGCTTCTCTGGGCAACCTGTGCCAGAGTCTCACCACCCACACAGCCAAGCATTTCTTTCCAATATCTAGTATCAGAAGACCATGGAGAGATTATTAGAAACATTTGTTGAAACTTACGTCTTTGAAAAGTGTAAATTATTATCCCTTAACTATAAAAAAAATGTAGTGTGAATGAGACAGCCTCTCTTCCCCTAAAGAGCCATCACGAATGAAGTAAGTCTTGTGCATGGCCTAAATACAGCATATATATGAGGGACTCATTTCTCCTCTGCTTCAGAGCCAATGAATCTTTTTGGTTTTTTCCCAGTACAGCCACACAGTGCCATCACACAAAACCCATCAGTTATAGTCGACCCAAAGCCACACCACAAGTCTCAAGTGCTTTACACTATTCCTTAGGGTTGGTTCTCCCAGTTGCCACATCCAGGACATGTTATTGCTCTGATTAACTGATGGGGAAATCACAGTGCTGAGGGGTTAATGTGCCTTGCCCCAGTGATGCCAAGATCCAGTCGCAGAGTTGCTGGTACCACCCCTGAGCATCCATTGCCTCTTTGCTGCCCACCTCTCATGAGGAGATAACCTGGGAAGATCCCCAAGGGCTTTTTGTTTTAATCATAGAGCTACACTGTGGTCTTCTAATAAAAATGAGTGCATCATTAAGTTATACAATCAAAGAATCTTTTAGGTAGGAAAAGCCCTCTAAGATCGTGAAGTCCAACTGTTCCCCAGCACTGCCAAGGCCACCACTAACCCCTGTCCCCAAGTGCCACATCCACAGGGCTTTTAAATCCCTCCAGGGATGGGGACTCCAACACTGCTCCAGGCAGCCTGTGCCAGGGGTGGACAACCCTTTCCATGGAGGAATATCCAGTGCAAACCTCCTCTGGTGCAACTTGAGACGCAGCTCACCATGCACAGAACCAAGTACCCTTTGCGTATAAAACAAGTGGGCTATTAATTGTAGGGACACAGCATTAAGGTTTAGAGGCTACTATTAATATTTTTCCCAGCATGTTTCTTTACTTAAAGAAGTGAGAGATTCAGTGTGCTGGACCTCCTCATTTTACATCAGTCCTGTGTTCCACTGCCTGCTCATCTGGTTGCCAAAATCCCTGGCACGCTCCTAATTGGGCAGGGCTGTGCACCTTCGCTGTGGATGCTGCTTACACAGGGCAAGTCTGCTGACTGCAGCTTCTGAACGGCCCCACAATGCAACTATTAATTAGGAGAATGTAATTAAGCAGTAACGCGCACACTGCAACGCGACGCCGTAAACTGAAAAGCTCCTACAGACACAATCTGTCTGTGACACCTCGCACAGATAAAATTCTTGTTTAATTAGAAATATTCCCCGCATAGGAATAACCCATGCCTGCACCCCAGGAAGGATCCCAGCAAGGGCATTTGCAGGGGCCAACAGTGCCTGCTGAGGAGGGGAAATGGGGAAGGATGGAGCTGACCTTTTTTTTTGTTGTACTCATCTTCTGTCGCGTTGGAGGAGTCTGAGTGGTAGTCCCGAAGCTCCTGTTCATACATCTCCAAAAAGTTGTCATCAACCTTTCCTTTCTTGGACTTGTCACCTTTCTTCTTCTTCTTCTTCTTGTCTTTGCTCTTTTTGCCTTTCTTTTTCTTTTTCTTTCTGCGCTCATAGTCATCTTCATCCTCACTGCTGTACTCCCTTCGCTTTTTTTTCTTCTTTTTCTTTTTCTTCACTTCCTCATCAATCTCCGAGTCCTCGGGCTTTGATTTTTTCTTGGTTTTTTTCTCCTGGCTTTCATCTTCCTCATCTTCCTCAGCCGCCTCTTCCACTACCTCCTCTTCCTCTTCCTCCTCCTCTTCCTCCTCTTCCATTTTGTTCTTCTCAGTCTTTTCTTTCATGTCATTGTTTTGCACCCCTACACTTTCTAACAACACTCTGAGAGTGCCTTAATCTTCTGCCACCTTTCCAGTTGCCAAAGTCCTTTGCTCCTCCTCTCCCTGCCTAGGGCTGGGCTGCTCTTGTTACACAATTTCCTTTTTCCCCGCTGGCTCAGTGTAGATATATCCTGGATTCTCTTGTCCTTCCCAACCCACAGGTGCCAACAAATCACCACTTTCTGCCTCTTCCTGCCCTTGCTTGACTGAGGCACCTTCCTCTCTCTCCTGCCTCTCCCTGTCTTTGGGTTTTCTCCTTTTCCTTATTATTATTTATTAATTGGTCTGTGCTGAGAACTTTCTCCTTTTTTTTTTTTTTTTCAGAGCTGCCTCAGCCTGTGCTCAGGGTCAGTTGACAATCTGGGTCTATGGTATCAGGATGTGCCAATCAAGGTTGTAGCTCCCCGGAAAATCGGTCAGATGGTGGCACGTGGTCAAGCTGCTTCTTGTCCTTCACATGCCAGCCCAGGTCGGGGGAAAACAAAGACATTCCTCCTCCTCATAAAATGTAGCAGCTTCAGAAAGCTCATGAAAAATTACACAGTCCTACTCAGTCATGTGGTTATAAGACAGATGGGCAGGTGAAAAAGGAGACCCACTGAGCAACCATATCTCACTGGTCTGTATTTCCTCTCCATTATTCATGGTGTCAGGATCACCTTACTGATAGCAAAGGTCTCAACTTTACTTGGTTTTGTTTGTTGTTTTTGTGTTGTTTTGTTGGTTTTTTTTCATTTGACCAGCCAGGCCAGCGACCAGGAGACAAACACTCCCAGAACTTGTGTCTGGAGATGTTGTGGCATTAGCAATGCACTCTTCCATCCAGTTTCTCCAGCCCATTACTGGGCTCTACCTCCAAAAATTGATAATAAATCAACAAAACAGTCAGGAGAAGACAACTGAGTGTGCTTTATACGAGGTGCCCTGGTAACAGCCCACCTTGACCAACTAAAGAGAAATAAAACTTAGATTAATAACAGGGCACAAGCACAAATATACCTATCTGACTGCTCCCAAGGGAAAATATGGAGGAGAATAAGTGGAGGATGGGAAGAATAAATGATATATCGTGGTTAGAAAGGCACCTCAGGATAAAGTGTGCCTGGCACCCCACCTGTGCCCTGGGACATCAGCATGGGGCTCACTCAACATCTATTAGAGGTGTTCCTGTCCCATATCCAGAGGCATGTATTAGTGGAACATAGGAAGGGAGTTAGGAATCTTCAACTCTCCAGCTGAACCAGCAGTGCAGTGATGGTCCAAGCCCCACCACAGTGTAAGTGCACAGCCCCAAATGCTCGGCCTGGGATGGCATCCAGAGGCTCCAGCAGGCTCTCGTGTCAGATAAGGGAAGGACAAACACCACGAGATCAGATCAATCTCAGCTGCAGTCAGGAGCTGATGATTTAAAGCATGACAGAATAAGAAGGGGATAGAAGAAAAATATTACCTCTACCCTTCAAAAGTTATAGGCTTTATCACAGGAAATTAAGTTTAATTAAAAACTGTATATAGAAAACCATACTGAATTTCTCTGGTGTAGAACAAGGATACATAGAGCAAGAAGGGCAGTCAACCTGACACTAAATCCTACTAATGGGAGAGCTGGATTTATGGCTGGGCTGTAGGGTGGTGATACAGAACCTCCTGCCCCACCCATTCTGTCTGTGGGATGGCTCAGCCCACAGCTTCCTCAGATGATAAATTAAATGTGATTTGCTTGATGGTGTGCTGCCCAGGTTAATAAGCACTGGTAAGTCATGGGTTTCCTCCATGGTAAGTCCTTAATGTACATGATTTATAACTCTTCCTAGATAAATCGGGGCGGGGGGGGGGGGGGGGAGGTTTCCATGATCACATTCCATGGGATTCCATGGAAGGAGGGGATGGCATCAGTGTTGGGTTATCAGGAACACGGGTAACAGATGTTTTGATGATCGGATGCACAGCCCAAGGAGGATGGCAACAGTGTTGCCCTGGGAAAAAATGGATGGAGAGCACCAGGCCAGAGGCTGCAGGGTTGGTGGGGTCTGCCCCTCCCTCCTCAGCAGGTGTTTGGCATCAGTTTTCAACAATTTAATGTGAATAATATTTTTAAAAGCACTGTATTTTTAATGGTCTCTGCTTGCTGAATGGAAATCTTTCTTTTAAGCATTGTAAAGTGGATTATTCAGGGACAGCTTCCAAGTAGGTTAAAGCACAGGTTTGGGATTAAACACCAGAATGGTTTTTCCAAGCTCTTCAAATCATAAAGAAAATAAAATAAGCACTGTATGTCCTTATGATACATCTCCCACTTGCCAAAATCCTGGGACATCAGCACTGCAGGACCTGCACTGAGCCTGAAATACTCTGATTATTGTCAAGTCTTTATTTTCTGGAAAGCAGCAGAGAGGCAGAGGGTGCATCTCTGCATGGCAGTTCTAGGAGTGAGGATGGGACTGCTGGCTCGGTGGGCACCAAGGGCTCGCTGCTCCAAAGGCACTGTCCAGGCATGTGGATACTGCCAGTCCCAAGGATCTCAGGGATCCTGCAGGGATATTTGATGATGCAGCACATCTCCCCAGACACATGCCTTGCAGCACAGTGTGTTCCTCTTACCTTTCCCCTACCTGAGACAGCCATCAGACCACAGCAGAAGCCGCAGGCATAAATATTTCATCTTAAATTTGGGAGATGGATTTAGGTGTTAGCTGCAGAGAAGCCAGCCCTTTCCACCAAGGAAGAAAAAAAAAAATCACACAGTGCAGAACAAAAGCATGCCTTCAGAAAAATAAAAATAAAAATCACAGGTTCTCTCCAAAAAACAAAGCTCATGTCTTTGCTATGCTTTCACAAGGTAAACACTTCATCACACCGAGTCCGTGAGTGCTGCTGCTCTGCACAGCTCCAGCTCTATGCAGCAAAATGCTGACAGCACCAGAACCACAGAAGAGTTTGGGTTGGAAGGGACCTTTAAAGCTCATCTTGTTCCAAGGGGACATCTTCAGTGAGACCTTGTTACTCCTAGCCCGGTCCAGCCAGGCCTTGAATGTTCTCAGGGGTGGGGCTGCCTCAGCCTTTCTGGGCAACCTGTGCCACTGTGTCACCAGCCTCACTAGGAAAAAAAAAACAAACCCTGCCTTTGACAGTAGAGCTCTTGGGGTAGGAGAAGTGTCCTTTTCCCCTCCTGCACTGGGAGATTCAGTTTTAGGATGCTCAGGGTTCAGTTTTAAGATGCTCATGCTGGTGCAGGCCCAGAGAGGGCTGAGACCTAACTACATTTGCAGAAATATTGCAATTAGTGTGTTATGTGTCAGGAAGAACAGTCTGAGGCACTAAAAGCACCCGTGGGACTCCAGGGTAGTTCTCCCAGGAACAGCTATCCCTCTGAGGTACTTCCAGCCTTACACTTCACTTTCTCCTGGTGCAGCAGAGCAGGACGTCAGGTACGAGCCAGAAATAAATCAGCTCTGACCAATGGGCTAAAATTATGGGGGAGAAGAGACATTTGCCATGTCTTATTCAAAGTTTGCTCCACACGCTTCCTTCGTCTGTCGTTTTATTTTAATTCAAAAGGAATGTGCCGAGAACACTCTGGCTCGCTTTTGTTCTTTTTGTGAATAACAGCTGGGAGAAGAACAATGGGGTTTATTGGTGCATAAAGAACTACCAGGAAAGCAACCAAGCTATTGGTGAGAATCATTAGTTACAACTGTCAACAGTATTTATATGGGTTTATACTCTTACACCTCATTCAGTGAGAGCTTTCCCTGAATGCTCCATCCCAAAAAGGCTCAGGCCAGAACCCACCAGAGCACCACGTTCCAGGGGGGAATTGAATTATAACAGATTTGGTGGAGTACAAGAGGTCAAAACCTGGCTTTTCAAGGTCCTGACTCACCTGATTCCTTTTTTTCCTAGAGTGTTAAAACCTGTACCATGCTTAACCTGGAATTACCCATTTTTAAGTAATGATATTATTAATAATAATAGTAATGAATACATAAATTTTAGGCAATGCAGGAACACACCTTTTCTTCAGTTCATTCTCTGCCATGTCATTCCTGTTTTGCACCTATTACCATAAAATCCAGATGTCCATACCCATGTGCCTTTGCAACACAGCTGACATACCCCGAAGAAACATTTGTTCCAGTCTCCTTCCCAGGGCAGGTGCAGGGTAGCCTCCTGTTTCAGAAGTTATTTTTCAACACATGCTGCTCTGCACTTGTGGTTAGGGAAGCCTGTCATCCTCTTTGCACAGTCTGGGGCAATTTAAAGAAGAAGTTGGTGTCTGCATGCATGGTCTGTGTTTTGGTGCTCTTTTGGTGACCAAAAGACGCGAGGGCAAAGAGGCTCGCTGCCAGGGGCAGACAGCAGGCATAGGTCAGATACAGACAAAGCAGTTTCCCAGCTGTTTTATGAACCAGCTGTTTTACTTTGCCTCCCCCGCTGCTCCAGTGGGAGGTAAAGGTTGGGGTATAATGTAGAAAAAATGGGCAACTTTGATCTCCAATTATCAGAGCTTTGGGTGAGTTTGAAGCGCACAGTGCTCTGCCCAGGGCATCTGCAACACCAGGAGCACAGACTCAGATTTCATATTTTTTGCTGTGCATGTACTTGCTATTAAAGCAGGCTCTACCCCCATCTCTGGATAGTTTTTTGAAAATACTCCCCGCAGCCCAGCACGTCACATACTTACAATATATGTGCACACAGTCCATCTCCTTTGGAAAATAAATTTATTTAATGCCACAGGAATAAATACCAAAGGAGACATTTCATTTCTCTGCCGTGCACATGAGTGATGCACAGGATTACACCAGGCTGGGCAGAGGAGGTGCTGGGGGAGCTGCGTGCCAGTGTTGCAGCACCAGTCATGACAGGTTTAATCAGACCTCAGAGTGCCTACAAACAGCTTGGCTTTTCATTCCAGCCCCAGATGGCTACTCGCTACATTTTTTTATTTTTTTTTTTTTAATTTTTTTTTTTCAAGTCAAATAACAAAATCTGCATTGAAATCCCACCAGCCCAACAGCTGAGAGAGAGGCTGAGGTTTGGAGATTCTGGGGTACAGGGACCAATCCATCTCAGGCAGGCTGGTTTCAGTATGTCCGTGGGTTTCAGAGGGAGCTCACTGCCTTCAAGCACATGGGCATATCGGCCTCTGCTGGTAAAACGGGGTTTAGCCAAGAGAAATATTTCCTGGCGAAAAGCAGTGAGATGTTTAAGTGTCCCACAGAGAGGAGCAGCAGTCCCTGGCCCCTGGGAACCGCAGGCATCCATCAGCAGGGACATTCTTAAAGACCCTGAGGCCTCGAAACAGCAGCGACTGCAGCTATCCCAAACTCAGGATCGGGGAAACTGCTTCACTCAAAGGCTGTAAGAAAAAGCCTTGAAAACAGGAATAAAGCATGAAGGCTCTTTGATAGAATGTGCGTGGGCTAAAAAATATATTTCTATCTATCTATCTATCTATCTATCTATCTATCTATCTATCTATCTATCTATCTATCTATCTATCTATTTCCCATTTCTTAAAATGATTGAAGCTAGGATCTTACATCCATGTTGACATAGGCGTTTGTGGGACTTTTCCCACAGTGCAGAATGAAGCCTCCCCCACTGCCTGAACAAACAGGCATCAGAGCACAGACCCCTCTGGCACCTCCTGGAGCAAACCTGCCCCCCCCCCCCAAGACAGAGCCACACGGGCAGGAAACAATACCTATCCAGCTTCAGGGTGCCAGAGGAGCTACAGGAGCACAGAACTCAGTGTAGGCTCAGCAAACTGAGAAAAGGGTAGGTTTAGATTAAATACTGAGAAGAAATTCTTTGCTGTGGCTGCCTCATCCCTGGAAGTATTCAAGGCCAAGTTGGACGGGCTTGGAGCAACCTGTTCTAGTGGGAGGTGTTCCTGCCCGTGGCAGGGGGTTGAATCAATGTGGTCTTTAAGGTCCCTCCCAACCCAAACTGTTCTATAATTTCCCAGAGGTCTCTTCTCTGATTCGACTTTCAATAGAAATAAGGAGTGTGATGCCCTCATCTGCTTCTCCCTGGAGCTGCAGTACCTCCAGTGTGAAGGCTCCTTCCAGAACTGTAGGATCTGCTCCAGATGCCCACAGCTGGCAAGTTATAGGTGCAGCAATCCATTAAGTTTTATTCACAGCTATGAGCCATTTTAGAAGCTGTGAGTCTGGGAAAATGCATCTTAATGGTGTTAGTATAAAACTGAACCCTTGAAAGAATAAATCTGGTGAAAGAGGTGCTGTTTTTTAAATCAATTTAATTCACGAGGTTTAAGCACTGTGAAGAATTAATTAACAACAATTAAAAACAGATTGAACTGTGATCATGGCTGTGATTATGTGTCCTTCTAAAGTCAAGCTGAGCCTGCATGTACCCAGCAAATACAAGCTCAAAAAAATATCTCTATTTGCTGCTTTTTTCATAAAAAGAGGGGTCCTGATGTTGAAAAGTCAAACTCTGTCACCAAAGGAGTTGTGCAAGAGGGGTTTGAGCAGAATGTAATCCAAACTCTCTTCAAGGGAGTTTATCAACATGAAAAAAATTATTAAAGGACTTATTACATTTTCATCTGCATCTCCAGCTGCTTTTAGGAAAGCGATAAGAAAGTAAGACCTGCAGAGATCAGGAGTTTCAAGTGTACAAGGTACAACTCCAACGCTTGAGGGACTCAGCTATCAGCTAAACATCTTAAAGGACATTATTTCTATTTAAACCAGCTGTGCAGACAGCCCTAGCTAAGGCGTTAGCTACAGTTACTGGTATTGCACCTGGTTTCCTGTTGAAGAGACTTTTTCCTTAAAGACTAACAGTTCAAGTCATGCTGATTTCAAGAGAAAGAGAGATTCAGCCCCAAGACTGCAATTCATCTTTTCCTTTTGGTCACAATATATATTTGGCCAACCACCAGAAGTGGGAAGAGGGATTCTGAGAACCGGCCACTTCTGTACCAAGTACTGAACATCCCACTGATGAGTCTCCTTCCTCACCTTGTGCAAGGTTATTTTAAGTATCCTCCAGAACAGATCAACCTAACTCCTTGCATCCTAAAACTTTCTGATATGCCTGTTCTGCCAGAAGACTAAAAAAAAAAAAAAAAAAAAAAAAAAAAAAAAAAAAAAAAAATCCAGCGTTTCTTAAAAAGGCTGTGACTCACATCAGCTTTAAGTATTTCAAAGGGACACTGTTCTTTCCCCACAATGAAGAACACCACAGATCTCCATGAGAGGCGGCAGCAGCAGAAGTGACTAGGTAGCAGGGACATGAGGAGGCACGTCAGCAGGGGTGAAGAACCCGAAGAGTTCAGTTCTGCAAGGTGTTGAGCACGGTGAGATTTAAAACGCGAATTGAAAAACTGACGTTCCTGGAACCAGCGGATGCTCGAAGCACCACGTGAGTCAGAGCAGGTCTGAGCCACCCCAAGGGCTTCGCTCCTGTTCCAGGGACACTCAGCATGTCCCTGCTGCTGGCAGTCAGGTGGCTGCTCCTCTGTGCAGAGCACCAGCACCACTCTGTCCACAGCCCAAGGAACCACCCACAGCACCAGGCCCTGCTCGGCTTCTCCCTTTGCCAAGGCATCGGGACAGCTCAAAATTGGGAATCTGTGCCCATCTCAAGTCAGTCCATACCACCCTGTCAAACAGTGGAGGCCAGGCAGTATCCCAGCCCAATATTCCCAACACCCCAAGTCTCCCCCTTCTCGCTCCAGTACCATCTTTAGCAAATACAGATATACACAGCTACCCCAGCACCCACTACCCCAGCCCTAATCTTCTTCCTGCCTACCTGAGGGCATTTTTCCTCAGCCAGAAGAATGTTTGAAGCCATCCCTGACCTCCAAAATGTGTTGTTTTCACACCTCTCCTCGGCTTGGGTTAACAGCCCTGCATCCATCCATGTGCAGGGCTGCCACTTCCACTAGGGAGAGGAGATTTGATGGGAAAAAAGCAGGGGAGGGTGTCAGGTCCACACTTTTCTAGTAATTCCTACCAAAGGCTCAGGCTGCCTTTCCATCCATCTTCTCACTGCATTACGAGCAGCACACCTTTGCCTACACTGATCCATCCACCTGCAGAGGTAATAATCCCTTTCATTAACCTGAGTGCTCTTGGGACTAGATCTTCCCCCCCAGAAAAGTGCTATAAAACAAGTTAGGAGCTGAAGGGCATGTTTAGTGAGCACCCATGTGGACGAGTCTTCTGCAAATTGACCGACCTGCTCCCACCTGTGCACTCTGCTGACAGGAAGACAGGGAAAGAGATCCTCCCTTGGATTAAGAATAAATACACCTCCTCCTTTGAAAAGCATATTAATTAATGGCATTCATTAGGGAGGTAGCCAGGAAACTGGGTAATTTAATTTCTCAGGTACACAATGTCAGGAAAGATAATGGGCCAAACGCCAGTGCTGCCAACAAGGTGAAACCTCTTTCATTTATTATCTGAGAGGTGGGGAAGTCAAGCATGAACGTCAGGGTGTCACTAGAGAAACCAGATACACTAAGCAAGTACTAAATTATCCAAATGAGTCCATTATATCTATTGCTGTCACGCACCACCTGAGGGAGATGGGAAAGCTCTCCCAAAACACCGGAGGTGCCACGGGCCAGTGCTCTCCTGCACGTGAGAAGCTTTACCAGCTGAGGAACCACACAGGAGAGACAAAAATTTTAGAAGAGAAGAAGAAAAACCTACCAGACAGAAATTTGCTACGGGAAATCACGAGCACACCCTCGCGTGAGAAGTGCACCCGGCTCTGGGGTCCTCAGCATGGTAAAGACATGGATCTCTTGTGGCAAACTCAGGAGAAGCCACAAAAATTCTCTGTTGTGGTGGATACCCAGTCCCTGGAAACCTACAGAGCCAGGCTGGATGGGGCTCTGAGCAGCCTGGTCTAGTGGAAGATGACCCTGCCCTTGGCAGAGGGTTAGAACAGGATGAGCTTGAAGGTCCCTTCCAAAACAAACCGTTCTAGAATCTGGACTGGTTTTGGGAAAACAATGGAAAAACTGGGCCAGATTACTTTCTTGCCATCATCATCTACATTAAAAGTGATGGAAACAATCAGTCACTTTGCTGTGTGTGTCTGCTTTCCGTCAAACATATTTAAAGGCAAAACAATCCTCACAGCAAATAGTCAAGCCCAAAAGCTCTGCCACCCTATGAACGGGTAATTTCAGGCTTGGGGAAGATAATGAAGTTATTACAGCACTTGCCCAGGCTGATTTAGCAAAGCAGGGATAGAAATATGGCAAAGGAGTCCCATCTCACTCCCTTCCTTGGCATGAGCATTGGCCGTTTGCACCACTGGCTGATGAAGCCTTTCCTTTTCAGGGACTGGGCATGTAACCCCAAAGCACCATTGCCAGAGGAGGGAGGCACCTAGCCAAGGTAAGAAGGCTTGTTTTGTCTTAGCAAGGCACGGTCTTAGCTCCAGGAGTGCTTTATGGGAAGAGGTGTTTTCTTTTTTTCTTTTTTAATTACATTTATTTTAAAGTACAAACAGAAATGGTCAGTCTAGGACATCAAGACCCTGAAGAGACTTGAGGCACTGGGG
The DNA here is from genome assembly GCA_038380795.1 of Pyrocephalus nanus. Taxonomy (NCBI): domain Eukaryota; kingdom Metazoa; phylum Chordata; class Aves; order Passeriformes; family Tyrannidae; genus Pyrocephalus; species Pyrocephalus nanus. The sequence continues at coordinate 2,404,786 of CM076263.1, read as the reverse complement.
GAGAGGAAAAAAATCCATCCCCATTCCCAATTTTAGAAGCTCTAAGACTATTATATGTGTAGCCATCTCCTGGTTCTCAGACCATCCTGAGGAATTCCGGATGATGCTCTCACAGCGCTTTCAGCAGACCTTGGTGTGGTCAGGGGAAGTGAGGCTGCCTCAAAGCAAGCAAGTACAGGGCAGTTTCCCTTCCTTTTCCATCCCTAAAGAAATGTAAACATATTTTTCCCCCCCTCCCCTTAATGATAAGCCATGTCAGTACATTAATTTCTGTGACTGACATCATTACAGTGCACCACTAAATTCTCCTAATTCATAAGAAACACTGTAGTACAACACTATATCCAACCTGGGAAATCTATTCTTTCCTTTAGGACAGGTTTGAAATTACTTTTGGATGTACCTAACCCCTTCAAAATTGGAATTTTAGCAATTTCACTGAAACTCTGTTTCGTTTTACTGTTCAGAAAGAGAAACCTTTTCCAGCCCACACCTCCAAAGGAAAGCATTCCCGCTGTTTGAAGCAGCATTAAGATTTAATACAAACAGCACAGTAATTTAGCCTTTTAAAATTCAATAATGGCTCCTCTGATTTGACACGTAGTAAAACTGATTGCAGAACTACCATTAAGTTCAGTGATTTGGCTTTGAGCTTCCTGACAAATTCAAAATTACAACCAAATCATACAACATCATTTATTATGATGTAAGCTGTTATACAGTAAATTAAAATCAAAGCTAACAGATGTTTCTACAGCTCTGTTTATTTAGAAGTTACACAACTAAAGAGCACCATTTTAATTTTTTTTTTTAATTTAAATATATGGACAGGCTAAGTACATTTAATACTTAATGCAAGCAGCGAATCATAGAGTCATTAATGTTGGAAAAGCCTCCAAGATCACTGAGCCCAACCATTAAACAGTATGATCCCAATGAGAATTTTTTTCTACCAGTGAAGCCAATACCACTGTTGACACTCCTATAGGAGGAACAGCATTTCAGATCTGCATGTCAGAGACCAGGGAAGCAGCAATGATTCAGGCCTGTGGTACTCAGCTTGTTGTTGAATTTGGGGGCATTTGCAGCAAATGTGCAAATTCTCTAAGCTACCTTTGCTCTGTTTGCTCAAAGAGAAGGATCTAATTCAGTAACCCCAGAAGGGCCCAAACACTCAGCTCTCGTGTTCTGGGGGGTGGAGAAGCTGCCTGGCCCAGCTGCACCCGTGCACATCCTCAGGCAGAAATTTCCTGGCAGCAATGCCCAGACACACCTGTGTTCTGCACCTGAAGTACTTTCTGTGCCTACGGATGCTGTTTTAGCTTTCAAGACAGTCATTAGCAACGTATCCAGTACCAGAGGAGCCTCTTCATACTCTGTTCCCAGATAATAGGGAGAAAATTGTCTTCATTTGTAATTCCATAGTTGCTCTGCAATGACATTAGTGTTTCCAGCTGAGATCGAGTCCCTGCTGTGCTGAATGCTGCAGAAACCACATGGAGAGGGAAGGTCCTCGCTCCAAAGGATCTGTGTAGACAGAGCCGATAGGAAAAGGGCAGGAGCAGGTCACCACAGCCAAGCTAGGGACAACTCCTGACTCCTTTATCCGTCCTGCTAATCCTAAATCCTCATCAATGAGTCACCAGCAACAACCCCCAAATGCACCAAACCCGCAAAGTTTTGGGTGTTGAGCAAAATACACCAGCCACTGACCAACCACAAATGAAAATACTGGGCATTACAGCTCAGAGAAGAGGGAGAGCTAAGAACAGATGCAAAACTACTGGGATTTTATTTCCTTTTAAAATAAAATTTTAAAAATAAAATAAAATAAAAGCTTTGTTTTTGCAATCCTGCAAAAACATTGCGTTCTCTTCATCTTTTCCCCCTTTCAAACACTAATCAACCCCTTCCAACACAGGCAAAGGCAGAGTTTCCAGGCCCTGATGTTAGGAAGGAACCAAAGAAAACATTCTGCAGTTCTTTTATGGACTGGAAATATTATCAGTCCTACAAGCCCCATCCAAACTCTGACATGGGATTTGAAGTGGTACCTGTGAGTCTGTGTAAACACATGTGGGCTGAATGGGTTTATTTCTCTCTTTACGCACATCAAATCTCTGAGTCACCCTGGTACCATTGTCTACCTCTCATAAATACCATCCTCGTCCTCCCAGTGCTCCTTATCTTGAAAAAGTATTAAGCCTTTGCAGCACACATACATAAAGGAGTACTGAAAGTCAACTTCTGGCCAAACTTTCTTCTTTCAGGTATTTTTTCACCTCCATTCTTGTATCAGCAATAAAATTATCACCACCTTTTTTTTTTTTTTTTTCCTAAGAGAATTAGTTTAGAAGACTTCTGCCAAAGAGGATTAGAGGCGTTGTTACAAGCTGCCAAGAAACAAGAGTGCAAGTGTATATATGTGTGTCTGGGAAAGGATAAAAGTAAAATAATTGCAGCTGAACTTGCCTAGATAACAGCAAATAAATACAAAACTTTTCTGTTAAGCTGACAAAAAAAAATAAATAGAAAAAGCTGTCAGAGTTGCAGGGATCCAGACCTAACCCAAGAAATAGCAATACTCTTATCTGTCTGTGCCATGGATTTGCTCTCACGCTGTCAGACTTGATCTAGTTATTTCCAGCAGGACTCACTGCTTCCTACTCCTTATCTGAACACAGCTGTAAGTAGCTGTACACATGCAAATAAGTTTCCTCAAAAATGGACCACGCCAGCTCCTTCCCCAGGTATCCTCAATTCGCTTCCCAAGTATCCTTGGTTTTATTTGTCTGTAGGTGACTCCACAGCTGCACCGGGGCCCTCCCTCCTGCAACAGTGGGCAAGAAGCAAATGCTCAGGTCACAGAATCACAGAATGGTTTGGATTGGAAGGGACCTTAAGGATTATGTTATTCCAAGCCCCTGCCGTGGGCAGGGACACCTTCCAGTAGTCCAGGTTGCTCCAAGCACTGTCCAACCTGGCCTTGGACACTTCCAGGGATTGGGCAGCACAGCTTCTCTGGGCAACCTGTGCCAGGTGTTTCAACACTTCAAGACAAGACCTGCTTTGGCTACCTGGCTGCTGGCAAAACGACCAAAAATTCTATTGCAGCACAGGCAAAGAACAAACCAAGTTTAACACCTATTTGCACTAACACTTCCCATGGATTGGGAACAGTTGGATTTTAGTCTGGTGATTCCAGGTCCTACTGCTCATAACCGAGACTGATCAGACTGGATAGCAACACTTATGCCCGTAGCTGAATGCTGGGGCTTTGAAAAAGCAAAGCTTCCAGCATTGGAAAGTTCAACACAGTTACAATAGAAGTTCTCCATCTCCCATGGAAATCATCTCTCATGTCTGAATTCAGGTTCCTCCAACATCTTTTGTACTGACACCTTCCACGCTGAAGCAGGGCTGACTTTGGGTGCCCAGGTAGGCACTGGCACACAAAGTCTGTGCTGAGATAAACTAAGGTGCTTGACTTTTCCATTTTCAGGCCAATTTCCAAGCCTTTCACTATTCTTGTTTGAACTCTATTTCCACGTGGACACTTACCCCTGCAGTAAGAGTTCATGGTCAACTCTCTCTCACACTTGTGGACTTGTTTCATGTCACTGCATGTACTGATGGATCAGCAGAGATTTTTTTTTTCCATTTTGTAATATTAAGATCTTAATTGAAGATTAAGAGCCCAAATCACCTAACAGAGTATGACTCAAACCCCAGCACACTCAAAAAGTTTTCACTCCCTAGAAGGTTTAGCACCAGCCTTGGAATACTTTGCACACAGAATCATTTAGGCTGGAAAAGCCCTTTGAGACCATCGAGTCCAACCATTCCCCAGCACTGCCAAGGCCAGCACTAACCCATGTCCCCAAGTGCCACATCCACATTGCCTCTAAATCCCTCCAGGGACAGGGACTCCACCACTGCCCTGGGCAGCCTGTGCCAGGACCTGATAGCCCTTTTGGTGAAGAAATTTTTCCTAGTATCCATTCTAAACTTCTTCTGGTGCAACTTGAGGCCATTTCCTCTTGCCCTGTCAGTTGTCACCTGGCAGAAGGGACTGAGCCCCCGCCTGGGTACAACCTCCTTTCCTCCAGACTAAGCATGTCCCGTGTGCTCTGTGTTGTAGCACAGACACCAAGAAGCAAACAGGTGATGATTTTTTTCACGCTGTTAGCTTTGAAATTAGATTTCTGAAATGTCATGTTTCAAGGTGAACCATCAATACCCACCTAAACGATCATAAATAAGCACTGTGTCTCTACACAGCTGAACTCCAAAGCAAAGAGGAGAATGACAGTCATCTTCCCACATGCTAAGAGAAAAGGACAACATGACAGGAGCAGAGAGAGCTTGGATAATGTGCATATATATATGCACACACACACACAGAGCCAACAAGCAACTGAAGCCCTGGCACAAACAGAAAGGAGGTAGTAACCCAGCCCAGCCAGCACTGCCTTTGCAATGGGCTACAGCACATGAAGGACATGAAATATAAAAGCAGTTGCACAATATCAAACAGATGAAATAACCTGCCACAAAATATATATATATATTCACATAAAGAGCACCTTTGCAAGAGGGGGTGAAAAGGGAAATGTCATTACTGTGTGTCTGTGATCTGGAAGTCATAAGTGCTTGAGAGCCAAGTCACAGATTCCATTCAGATCTCTGCAGAGAAAGCATTTGTGAAATTCCTTTTATTCCCTTAACAAAGAAATTGCACAATGCCAAAATTTCCAAATCTTATTGGACTACAACAAGACATGTTTTGTGCTGTTTTCACCAAGCCTAGATAAGTGCAACTCACATCCTCTCATCCTGCCATCAGCAGCTCTGGTTCCCAGCTTTAGCATCTCAGGGGTGGCTTTCTGTGACTTGGCTTCAGACTTATTCTCATCAACCCATCAAAATAATTACCTCCTTCACTGTAACACTGTCAGCAGCCTCAATGGAGCCAGCACATGCCAAACTAAGCGGCCCTTTAAGTGTTAGAGCAGATAAAGTTCACTGCTGCCTCCTGTGTGGGGAGGGTGATGCTCTTTGCAGCACATAATGGTGTTGGATATAGAACCAGGCAATAGTTTGGGTTGGAAAGGACCCTTAAAGGTCATCTAATACAACTCTCCTGGAATGAGCAGGGACATCTTCAACAGGTATGATATGCTATATCTAGATAATGATATATAACTATAACTAGATAATGCAGCCAGTTAATGCTTTCAGCTGTTCAACCCTGTTTAATTTTTTTTTCCTCCTTTGTGGAAATTCTTTATGTCAGAAGGTTTTCTGTGAAACCTCCTCACACATCCCTTGACTGACGTTTTCTTTGGACAGAGGCCACCAGTGCCTACTGGTGTCACTGGAAGAGTAGCCTGTGCACTCCTGAGGGACTCTTGGCAGAGCTAAGAGCTAAGCTCCCCCTCGTTACCCCTTATCACAACAGGGAACACTCTTCAAGACACTTAACATCCACCAGAAAATCCCTGCCTTGGAGGTCAGTGATTAGGACCATGCATCACTGGGCCTCCTCCATCCCCCTCTTGGGCTCAGTCCAGCAACACACCCAAGACGGGCTTAAAATTAAGCCTCAGACCCCAGGGCCCAAACCAGGGACTTCTGTGATGGTGTTAAAGCTCTTAAAAGAACAGGGCATCTCTCCAAAATTCAACTGTACATTTTCTCCGGCACGCAGAAGACAAATCATGCATGTGTTTGAAGGACACACATTTTCTCACGTGATTCTACAAAGCAGAATGATTAAAATGTATAGTTAATAAGGAGCCTGTGAAAGCATAATTCTTTTTGGGCTTTCAACAAGTTTTACTAGCACACCATTTCATATGAAAATAAAAAGAAATAAAGAAGAGGAAGCACAAATATTTCCTCACCCTCTAGCATTTTGCTACGAAGATTTTCAACACAGCTCAATCCTCATTGCCAGGGTCAGAGCAGTGAATGGTTTGGTTTGGAAAAGACCTTTAAGGATCATCTAGTCAAACCCCCCAAATCTTCAAGTCTGCATCAGTCTGTATTATTTCATTTAAAATATTAATAAACCTCCTGTCTCATACTGCAGCAGTCTAACCTATGCACCCCTCTCCCCCAGTCATATGGATTTGGAGAAGCTTATTATAATCATAAGCTACCAAATCATCGTTTAAGTTTTTAGTTCCTCATTATTAACTTATGTAAATTCAGCTCCTTTGAGGGTGAAGCTGTGGCAGGGAGTGAACAGGGCACTCCATTACTCTTAACCCCAATTTATGTATATTCTTACAGGCATCTTCCACCTCTGCTAAAGAGCAGCACTAATTCTTGATGCTACCTGTCTTCTGCTGCAGAGCATAATGTGATAAGACTTTAAAAAAAAAATAGTGCTAGTTTAGTTTTTTTCACCTGTCTGCAAAGCAGTAGTATCAGGCTCAAAGTAAACAGAAGCTGCTCAAAACATTTTATCTGCATTTTTAACTATTTTCTCTTTACAGAGGTAAAAGATTCTTAAGGTAATTATTTTTTTCCTCTCTAACTACAGCAGAAAAAAAAAAAAAAAAGGTCCCATTGTAACTTTTGGTTGTACCTCAACATTGTTGGGCTCACTTTCTGCATACAGATTTTGGGGTATAAAAGACAGAAGAGTGAAAACCATTACCCAAGCACACCCACCAGCAGAATGGAGCCTCTTCCCCAACCCCATGGTGCCTGTTCTTGTTCTGGAGGCGCCCTGTTCTCCAGCTCCCAGCTGCAGATTGCTGAATAAAGCCACCTAAGGGAGAAAAGGTTCTTCCCGAGGTCTTGGGTGCCCTCAGCAGAGGAACTCAGGCAGGAGGGGAGTCGGGGTATTTACATGCCAAAGGGAGTCAGCTGAGAGCCCTGACAGAGTTAATGAGGGCTTTAAAAAAATATGAAGCAAGTAAGGACCTATCAGCCTCTGAGAGATGGTGGGAAGGTGATAACAGAGTGATGACAAAATAATAATAATTTAAGAAAATAACTAATTGCCCACTAATCAGATTTTCTGCCATTGCAGGTGCACCTCTAATTTCCTTCTTCCCATTTAACTAACTTTGTCCTTCTTCGTGTGCCATTTTATCTTTTCCACAGAGGAGGAAAAAAACTTGCAGTTTCTGACTTTCAACATCAAAGAGCAGTAAAATCCTCTTCTCAAGGCACAGACCAGGTTTGTTTGATGAAGTATATCCTATACAACTGAGAGCATTCAGTCCTGAGGATAAATAGACCTTACAATATTTTTGTGCTTTTCAGTGTTCAGACCTGAGCACAGATTCCCTCCCTCTTTGCCAAGCACTTTCTTCTTGGAAAAAGGAACAAAGGATGACTGGGGAGAGCTGTACACGAGGTCCAGCTTGACCTGCACTTGACCAAAGGACAGGTGCTTTGCAATGGGAACAAAATCAGGTCAGTGCAGGACTCCTAGGAAAATGTGATGCAGAAACCCTGCACTGAGGACACCATCTGCTGTTCTTCATCAGGTCACAACTCACCAGATGCACTTTCTTTTGTAGAACAAATAGTTTTTCACTGTAATTATAATGCAACATAATTACAGAGCTGGTTTAATCTGGATCCATCTACCAGCAAAGTGATATTTCACAAAGCCTCTTTGAAAGAGCAACCTTTAAGGCCTAGTACTGAACTTTGAAGGTGTTAAACATATCAGCCCTGTCACAGGATGCTACAGGGGTGTTGGGAGGGCCTCAGGGTGTTCAAACCCTATCTGGGCTGTCACTGCCAACCCAAAACACAGCATGGACCAGCGGGTCCCAGCCAGGCATGTCCACCCTGCAGCAAACCATTCCTCAGGGAAATAACTGAATTTATGCCTTGTTTCAGTTTACATGCCCCAGTTTTCCATGCCTGTGTGTATGTGAGCACATCCAGTAAAGCACATTGCTTTACTGGCTTTTGAAAAGTCAAAAAGACCTTGAAACAAGTAATGGAGCCAGTTAGTGAACTCAACGGCTTCAAAGAGCTAAAGGAACAAAGTATTGGAAACTTTTTGTGTCAGAGGTTCAAAGCCTATTGTTTCAAATATAAGTAATAATTTAAGGGGGTGATGGGAGGCATACTGTAAGAGTCAGTCTGAGTAAGACTTTGGAGTTTAATAAAGAATAAGATATATTGCAACATGGATTTTCTGAACAAAGGGAACCAAAATAAATTCTTTCTCTGATTACTGACTATTTCTTAAGGAATGAAAATTTTTGTATTTGCAGGTTAGGCTGTCATGAAGTGGAAAATAACTTAATTCTGGTGCTGAAGGTGTGGACTGATTCAACTGTTGGGTGGGGAATAAGAGGCAGAGCGGTTTGCTGAAAGGAGAATAAATGAGCCAGAGCTTATCAAGTAGAAACCCAGCAAGTGTGTGGGTGAATAAAAGATGTGGACTTAATTAAAAATAAACACCACCATCAACAACAGGAATAATCAATATGAAGAAAAAGGTCTTTTCATTCCTTCAGGTGCAAATATGCTCCAAGCATATGGAGCAGCTCCAAGCACATGAGACCAGCTCCCAGTGCCAGCCTGCCCACCTCATCCATCTGATCCTGGATTTCCTATCTGGCAGCTGACCAGTGGGTTGGGTTGTGTTGTTGTTCTTTTTTAAGTGTTTTTCATGTCATTCTCGTTGACTGTGGTATGAGGGGAAAAAAAATGCTACTCAGGTACTGCATTAACGTCCTCACTGAACAATAAAATCTGTGCTTGTGAAATTTTTAGATTTTTTTAAATGTGGTTCATTTGGCATCCCTTTGGTCTGGCAATACTTACCCCTCCTGGGTGTATATGCAACACCAGAAAATACTCCCCAGAAAGACAGAAAAGTGGAAAACCAGGCAGACTGCCCTTGCCCAAACCAGACAGGGGCAATTGGTGGGGTGAAGATGATGTCTCATCACACAAGCAGTGAGGCCATTGCCAACCTGAGCATTTGAGTTCAGCAAAGAGCAGAACAACCACTCCCCTCATTTACAGAAACCTCTTTCCTAAACCCAGTGCAGGTGACTGGCTTGGGGATAACACCTGAGATATTCTGGCATTAAGGCCAGACTTTCTGTATGGCTGTGTGAGGGAATGACCACAGAGAGGCAAGTGTCTGCCTGCACAGCCAGAATGGGTGTCCCTGCACCACACTGATGGGCACCTCACATTGCTGTGAGAGGGTTCTGACATCCCCAACTGTCTCACATGCAGCCAAAATTGTGCTTTTTTGAGCAGTCTCCATCCAACGTGAGCATCAGTGGGCTCAAGCCATAATTAAACACTCAAATGGTGATAGAGGTGATAGCCCTTGCGTGCCTTAGGGCTCCATGATTAGCACAGGTGGAGATATGGAATGGGGAAGGACGTGGCCTTGGAAAGGAAAAAGCAGGGACAACAAGCTTAGAGAAAGGAAAACAATGCACAGGTAATGAGCAAGGACACCATCACCTTGAACATACACACGGCAAATTATAAACAATGTCTGGGAATGTCTCTGCATGGTACTCCACTGCTTTCCTTCCCTGGACTGTTCTTTTCCCAGGCTGACCACGTTGATATTTTGAGTTAGCTTTTAAGCCAGCAAAGCTCTCACACTCCCCTCAGCCCATTCCAGTTTGTAACTTCACTTTGAAGAAAATCAGACTAATCTGAAATCCCACACTAACATTTTCTGCGGGGTGATTATGGATATGATTTCTGGACTGTGGTTTGTAAGGGTATTAATCAACTGTAGTGAAGGTTTGAAGACTTATGTTGTCCCAGTCACCATTGCCCCAAACATCTCTGGTGTGCATGTCTTGCTCTGTTTTCCCTTCAAGCCCCTCTCCCTTGGAAACCCTTGCGACATATTTCTGTGTAATAAATAAAGCAGCAACATTAATAGTTAATAGTTAAGTACTTATTAACCACCTATCAAGATATGGCAATAAAGTAAATGAATACTCCAGGGTCTTGATTTGAATCTCACTTACACTGGTGTTCCAGCACTAAAACTATTGGTTTCACTTGGGTCATTTACAGGCGAATAATGGAGGTTAGCCTGACCTTGTGTTGCTCCAATAAATACATTACAGCAACAACAGACCTGGAGTCAGAAGGAGTTTGCAACAGTAGCATGGTGTAAATAATACATGGATATTAGAAAAGCAATTAGGTCCCAATATCAGAGCCCATATCACGGGCACAAACTGGTCTGCAACACAAGCTGGCTCTGCGGGGATGAGTGCCCTTCCTAAATTACAGGCTTACGGATCAACTGGATATTCAACTGGTTTTGGAATTATGGAAATGAGGAGACAGCTCCAAGCTTAAGGGCCAGAAGGTTTTTATTTTATTTTTTTTTTTAAACAGGTCTCTTTAAGGACACAAGTTCATCTTCCAGGGGAAACTTTGGCCTTGGACTGGTTGAGGATGATGCCTCTGCTTAGCTCTGGTCCCTCCTGGCAGGGAGAAGAAAGGCAGGATGAGGCACTCAGGAGAACTGCAGTCAGTCTGATGCCATTTGGGGAGAACAAAACCAGTACCTTGTTTAAACTGGTAAATTTGGGGGGAATTTCTAAACACGAGAGGCCTTGGCAAGGAGCTTGCATGTAGGGCCTACACTGGACATGCATAAAATTAGGAGAGATTAATGTCATGCTAAGTATTGTTGCTTTGAATTTGCAGGAGGTACAGTCTCAACCTTTCCCTGTCTCTGCTTTTCCATCTATGAACTGAGAGCCTGAACAATATACAGCTGAGTTCATTAATGCTCCTCAGGCTGCTGGAAATCAATGGCCAAAGAGACGAGTTCTCACCTCTGCATTTGTCGGGGTCTCATCACCCTGGGATTGTGTTTAAAATGTCCAACAAGGAAGATCTCGACCTCAGCTCTAGAAAAAGCCAGCCTGAGCTCTCTACTCAGCAGAAAGCTCATTTTTCACTCAAAAATGATGAAATTTAACTCTCTGAGATGAGCCACATTCCATTTTCTTGCACAAAGAGTATGATTGGACTTAAAAAGAGACAATCAAGGCTAACAACTCAACCAAACCCATCTAAGTCTGTGTGATTTGTGGATGGATTACTGGGAGCCTTTAACATATAGCTGTCCTTCATAGCAAGCTGCTTTAAATAGCCACAAACACAGTATAAAATGATACAAAACAGAAAGAAATAGTTTTTAATCAAAGTAATCTTACTTAGGATAAGGGAGGGGGGCCAAACTATTTTAATATCTTCTTTAATTGCTCAGTGAATGCACCTTGTTTGCTTTTCCTGCTCATTGTGAGTATAGAATTAAATATCAAAAGGCTAATAGATGAAAAAGATGTTAAGGCAGAGAGAAATTACTCCCCAGAAATTAAATCTTTTGCTCTTGCTGCTAGAAAGTTTGCTAATCATAAAAATAATTTTTTTCAAGCAACAGCTTAGCAATACTTACCGAAGATTTGCACTATGGGTGGTCAGAAACACTCAGCACAGGATCTGGAAATGAGCTGTGCCATGAGGATACACAGTTGGTGAGAGTTCAGTGCATTTAAGACCCTGCTGAGGACAGTCAGCATCTAATGAGCTGGTTGAAAACTGGCCCAAAAACTTTAATTATAAGAGCCTATAGAGATGCAAATGCATGTTACTTTTCCAGGAGAATCACGGAGTTACATTTGTACTTTCCTGATCGGCCTCCTCTCTGTCACAAAGTTTAGCACCAGCCTGGCAAAGCGCCTGCTTATCCACTGGGATAATAAAATCTTAACAGAGCAGCTATTGGGCTGAGGATTTGGAGTAAATAGTGCCTGTTGATATGATTTCTTACAGAACAGGTTGTGTAAGTGCCCAGTGGGTTGTCTGTCAGTCTCTCCTTTCTGCCTCCCAGCTCCTGTCCTAAATTTCATTCAAGGCAGGGAGCAAGTCTCAAACTAGCAGAGGGCAGGGTTAGATGGGATATTGGGAAGGAATTGTTGGCTGTGAGGGTGGTGAGGCCCTGGCACAGATTGCTCAGATAAGCCATGGCTGATCCTGGATTGCCGGAAGTGTCCAAGCCAGGTTGGACGGGGCTTGGAGCAACCTGGGCTAGTGGAAGGTGTCCCTGCCCATGGCAGGGGGTGAAATGAGATGGTCTTTAGGGTCCCTTCAATCCAAGCCACTCTGTGATTCCGTGATATTTACAAACAAATATCTTACTGTCTTAAGTAGTGCTGCCACAGCTAATCCTGAAAGAATGGAATGGAATGGAATGGAATGGAATGGAATGGAATGGAATGGAATGGAATGGAATGGAATGGAATGGAATTCCCTCCCATAGCCATGGCTATCCTTTCTCCAAAATATTTTGGCTTTGACCAGTTTTATTTACAGGATACTTGGACTATCAGAGCCAGAGAGAGAAAAGGAGAACATCTCTGGTTACAAGTTCAGGATGCACTAGTTCTGCACAAGGAACTGATACTCTGTGAAGGAGAAAGAGAAATATATGATGGTGGTTAATTCTCATTCTTACCACCACCCAAAAGGAGTCTATTCTATCCTTTTCCACATAGGGAGATACTGAATTCCATCACTATTGCAAACTTTTCCCAAGTGTTGCCACTTGAAGTTTCTGAGATGTGATTAAGGAGACAAACCTGAAACAAACAAACACAAAAAAAAATCCAAAACCCATTCCAAGTAGACAGAACTTCATGAAACCTATGCAGGAAGTCAAAAATGTTATTAATCTTTTCAGGTGGAAGGGACACATCTTCCATATTTATCATCCTGTGCCACATGCTCATGGAAACATCCAAAGAGCAGGGCACCAGGGACTTTCATTTTATCACCTGGCAGCTTCTGGGTTGAGCAGCAAAGATGGCAAATTATTTGCAAAATTATCAGTGCCTCAGCACTTCTCAAGGGAAACAGCATGCTTAGAAACACGGCTGTAGCCAAGATTAACTTCCACTGCCTGAGAGGCCTTTGCCTGCCTGACCTGACTGCAGCCCATAGCTCCATCAGGTGCTGCTGAGCAAATGGAGAGTGAGAGGAAAACGCTGAAGCTTCAGGCATCAGCTCAGATACCTCCACAGCATTTCGTTCACCTCGTCTGGGAGAAGGATGAACTTCACTTTGCAGAATTTGACTTCAAGCCCAGCAAGGCAGAAAGGGCTGCTAAAAACCGACAGTGGGGTGACAACATCTATTCCTCCCAAAAATAAGTAAAAGACACCCTGTGAAAGGAAAACAGTGGATTTTAGCCCTTATTGTTTCTAAAGATGCAATAATATTGGCAGAAAGCTCATTTTTGTTGATGAATTTCGTCATGCTCTGTTCAGACCAGTTAACCCTGGTGACCCGGCAGCGCACCTTGCATCTGGAAGACCCTTAATATATCAGCATGTCTGTAGGTCTCAAAAGGCATTCCTGGAAGTCAGTGGGATTCCAAGAGTCCCTTGTCCCTCCCCTGCAGGACTAGATATCACACAGCAAGGACCCTTGTACAACACAGAGGTTATGTTGTTGTCCCTGAGGTCTATGGAGACACCAACCTTCTACATCCCACCTTTACCAAAAAACTCATGCTCCCTGAACTTGCTACCTCAATAGTTTTCAGGTGTAGAAAAAAAGAGTGGTGTTTCTTTATGGGTTTAAATGCTTTATTCCTCTAGCTAGACCCACCAGGATGACTAAAAAATGACTGAAACCACAGAGCAAGAAAACAACTAGGTGATAAAATTACCTGACTGCTAACACTTCAACATGCAGGAGAAGATTTGGGTTAGAAGAGATAGGGAAAAACAAACAAACAAAAAAAAGTAAAGGAGAAGATAGAGATACATAAAGCTTTCATTCCAAGAGGGGCTGTCTGAGATGCCTGAGCTGGGAGAACAATAATATCTAACCCTGGCTCAACCTGGCAGGTTGCACAATCCAAAGACCCCTTTCTGCATGCCCTTGGGAGCTCACAAAAGCAAAAGGAATCACTTCATCGTGAACACAGAGCTGGAATCTGACACTCAGTATCACATAGCATTGCCGAGGCCAGAAATACAAGCTGGCAATACCGTTTTGAGGGAATACCAGCAGAAGGGCCATTTATTATTTCCCCTATTTCTTCTGCTCTTTCCCTAAGTGCCCACTTCTGGGCCCTGTCAGACTGTGGTGAAGCATCTCTGTAATTCACTGCAGCTTTTTATTGAGACTTTCTCAGAGCCAAGGCTGCAAATGCCACTAAGGAAAATGATGGATGCTGCAAGCTTTAGGAAATGAACCATTCTCTGATTGCTTGCTTAGCCGAGAAATTTGCAATGTGATAGACAGAAATTATATCATCCAGTGTCAATTTGTCTATTCATTTTTCCCTCTCCACATGTTTCCTTTCCTTGATTGAATAATCACTAACAATAATCACAAGCAGCTGGGGGAAGGAAGTACATCCATCAGTTTTAATGTCAGCAGGAATGAGAACTGATTCCTCCAGCATTCACTAGAGCTCTGCATCTTCAAAGTCATTTACATTTTCCTTATACCAGCACTAATATCCAGATTGTATTATTTCTATTACCTACTCCCATTTCAGTTTATAATCTAGGAACAATAGAATGCCAATTGGGAAGACACCCAGTTTCAAAAAACAGATGGTTGTTTCATCTGCTATTCTGTATTACCACAAATATTTTTACATTTATGTTTTTATTCTCTGAGAATATTGATGGAAGTGGAAGTTTGTAAGACTTAGCCTCACTAAGACAGACCAGATCCAAGGAAGACGATTTTATAGGAAGGATGAGGACTGTAAGGGACAGAGCTGTTAGGAAAGCGTAAGTAGGCAAATCCCCGGGACTGCAGAAGCTTTTCAAAGGTTGTCTGTGCACAGATTGCTACTTTCAGTAAAAAATTACATTACTGTGCCCAGATATTCTATAGGCAACAATCCAGAATATGCACTGAATGTTCAGTGATCAAAATACCAAATTTTCAGTATGTTTCACTTTATAACCCTAAATATACTTTTACATTTTTCTAAACAATGTTGTATCATCATATAATTCCACAGTGGTGTTCTCTACTTTTATGAACCCATTTCTATCAGCTGAGTTTCCAGCTCTCGCCCTGCTCAGAGACAGGGAACAGCAGAAAATACAAAATTAGACTGAATGCACAACAAGTTTTCCCAAAGATTTCCTTTCACAGAAAAACGTTAAAGTGGTTTGTTTATTCAATAGAATTAAATCATCTTTCAAACACAGTGACACAGACCAAAAAAACCAAAAATACCCTGATTACTGTTCTAGTTATGGCTTACAGCAATTGATAGGCTTTCTATTACAACCATAGTACAGCCACAGAAACAATAATAAGCAAAAGTTACAGGGTGTAAGTTAGACAACAGAAAGGTGAGTCAATGGATTAACATTGACATGAAACCAACATGGCTCTGCATGGATTTCTCCACCCTCACTGTCACCAACCTTACAGAAATAAGAAACATGAAACAGCTTTATTTTTGTCATAACCCAAGCTCCCCCAGCATGAAGACACGAGGTTTTACTCCAGTATTCCAAATAAGGGTTTGTTTTCAACGAGGTGAAAACCAGGGGTATATTCAATGGGCAGCAGCTGTTTAATATGATTTACTTGGGCTGGATGCAGAGGTTTGATCAGGGACCTCATAGATGACAACAAGGAGGGCCAAGAAATGGAGTGAAAATTATCACATCCTGCCCCAGACAGAGCAGGACAAGTTTTCCTTGTCTTTAAGGGGACAGGCTCTAATGCACACATAAGTGTGTATCACTTGGCCAGCACAAGGTTAACAAATAGGGATTAACTCAATTCTGCTTGTTCCACAGTGCTAAAACAGGGAATAACCAGAGTCTTCACAAGCCACTTGGAGCACTGGAGATACTTCAGTGTCTTGGTGCCTCAGACAGTTCCAGGTAGAACAAACATCTCGAGGACCAGCCAACACATTTTTCTGGCTGAATTTGTCACTGCTTTACATGCTAACACATTTTACAGTGATTAGTACAGTTAAAAACATACGTCAACTTACCCAAAGATCAAACACTGAGAACATTTATGGCTTCTAAACAGAGAGTCAGACACGTCGGTAATGTATTTACATCTTTCAACCCTTGAAGTGCTGAGTCAGATTTGTCCTTCTTAAGCTTCCCACTGCGTCCCAGTCCCTCATTTCTCATGTTTGTAGGATGCTCAGGGCTTTGGGGAGCATTGGAGGTGCTGACAGCCTGGGACCCAGGCTCCCTCACCCTAACCCCTGGCGTTCATTTGGATTTCCCTTTCGTTTATTTTTAAAAAAGCACTTAAGTAAAATTTTCAATTGAATACAATTTTTTTTGTTGTTGTTTCGAATACCATGCGGACAACACAGGGATGCCCAGCAGCCTCACCCACATTAGACAGGATGATAATAAGACATAATATGATAATAGCCTTTGAGGGGTTTGGGGGAGAAGCAGGTTGTTGGCTTGACTTGCAAACGTTGAAGACCTGATTTCTCTTTCTACTGAAGCCAAATCCAAATGTTGTGCTGGCTTCAAAGGGAACAGGCTGCATTCTTCCTTGAACACATTCATATCACTGATGAATTCCATGCTGGTATTTTAAAGCAAGCAGAAAAAAAACCCACCTCTTTTCTTCAGGCCTGTGATTCACATACATACAGTCAGGTACAGAGGGCTCATGTGTGATTTCATACAGCAATTTACACTACCAAGATGAAGTGCTTTGCATAGATGAGCTTGAAAAGATGAACTGATGAAATCTGGAAGGGAGAGTGACAGTCACAACACTTCTGCTTCCAGATAAGCTTGTTCTTTATGCACATTAAAAACATGGTATTGCTACTGCACCATATCTAAAGTATAATAAAAAAAAAAATGTATCTGAAGTCAAGTGAGTAAGAAACAAGAAGCTGCTCTTCCTGCCCATGATTAGGGCCTGTTTCTGGAGTACACCAAAATTTCCACACACTTCGTTGGATTTCAGAAAAGGACCTACACATAAACACTGATCTCTTTATTCCCAAAACCTCAGCTCACTCCCGAATTTCACAGGCAGTTTGGTCACTCAGGGATTGCCAAATTTTACTCTTTCTTTCTTCATGTACTCATGAAAGCACACCCAAACGCCCATTCCAGAGCTCTCCACGTTCACCACCCAAGTGGACAAGTGGACAATCCTCAGAGGATTAAGAAGGACAGATTCCCTGCCGTGCCACTTCTCAGTGTTTATCCACCTCAGTTTCCCTCAGACACAAACCAGAGACTTCTCCTTGCTGCCAGGGAGAGCTGAGCACGGGCAGTCCACCCACGCAGCTGCGTCACTACCAGTGTTTTTGCCTCTGAGGTCTGAGCAACATTTCTACTGATTCACCAAGCCCCCACAGAGTGGACTATTCTTAGAGCCGATTTCCTTCCGTTTCCTACATCTGACCATCTTGAGTGAACATCACCTTTAATTTATCATCAGTCAAGCCTGCATGGGGGCAGATTTTTTTGGGGACTGGAGAAGCTACCCCTGATTGCTGCAAGCTGTGAAGCTTCATCTATCATCTCTGCTATGGTATTCCATATTCCACGTTATTCCAGAGCACTAAAGGCTCTGGACCAGAGTTGTGCTTGCAATCTCCTATATTCCCTTCACATTGCTTTTCCAGTTTACCAGGGACCTACTCCCCATGGTGTCTCTCCTCCCCAAGATCCCAGCAGGAGGAGCTGCCATGGCATGGCTCTCCCTTTGCAATTCATGAGCTGGCTTTGACAACCCTGTTGCAATCACAGAAAATATGCTAAAATATTATAATGGCCCTATCACCATTGAATCCGTTCTGTCCAACAGCAAAGCTGGATTTCATAAATCAGAAGCAATCAGCTAAACTATTCTGACTAAATACTTCCTTTGCTTTGATGAAAGCACTGGCAGATCCATAAGCTTCCTCTGTTGACCTGACAATAATGTCAAAGCAATCCTAGCAATGTTTTTCCAACTGGATTTGCATTGCCAGTGTGTGCAAATCTCAGGAACTTCTTATGAGATTCTTCTAAATAATACGAGAAGTTGGGGATTAAACTATCATATTTCCTCTCTCCCTGTCTCAGATTTCATAGCCTTGTCAACAGAGCAGGGATTACAGCTTGAGCTCAGGATGTGGTACCAGGCAGCTGACAGACTTTCTTCCTGGACAGATCAGACCTTTGTATGGGGGATTTCTCTGGGGCCTGAAGCCTTTTCTGTGGGAAAGCATGACATTCTGTGCACGTCCTTTACTTGCAGCAAACACACCTGACAGTCACTTCTTATCACTCAGGTATCCCCTTGTTCGAAGGTTAAGATTGGACATTTGGAGCTTTGACCACACGGGGGAAGGGAAAACAAAATCTCCTCAAACTCAGACAAATCACTGATGTCAAAGAGTATTTTCTTATGCTCAGCACGCAAAAGAATGATGGCAGAAAACAAGGAGGGTCCTTCTTTCTGCAAAAGCCCTTCTGCAGACGGCATTTCTGACAAATGCCGTAGTTTTGCAATCACTTCATTTTAGCAACACCTGAATAATGAATCAGAAAGTGAACGTGTTGCAACATGCTTTTCATCTCAAGGACTATTTTATATATATTTCTTTAATTATCTCACTGGCTTGCCAGTCACTCCTTATATCTATCTATACACATATGTACACCTTCACAGACGTGTCTGGGCCTGTTTCTGCAGTCCCTACACAAATAAAATAACCCACCCATTTGAGTGGGGGCTCTTTACAGATAAATGTGGCAAGATTGGGCCTTTGGTGCATACGTGCGAGTATCCTGCACACACTTTTCAAAATCATTAAAAAAATATAGTAGCTATAGATTTATAAGCAATCAAAATCTAAACACAGTAAAACCGCACTTATTACAGTGAATTTACATTTTTTTTTATATGAAGCAAACAAGGGAAAGGAAATGTCTGTGACCCTGTAATTACAGATGAACTGTAAATACAAGTTTGGCTTATCCTTTTGTCCGTCCAAAAGGACTTTTGCAAGCAAAAAAGAGGGATTTGCACCATTTCTGTCAACACAAGGGTGCTTCTCAAGTGCTTTCCCATCTTTTTTGAAGTATCTTTTGCAACGTATCAGACTCCTTTCAGTTGATTTTGTTCACTTCGATCACTTTCAGTAAAGAAAAAAAAATCCCTTACTGGAGAAGGTAGCCTTAGCAGAGCAGCAGCAGCAAAGCAATCCTGAAGTCACTACCAGTCCCAAACTCAGGCAGAATGAGGAGTAAGGGCTCTAGGTGCCAGCTTCAGTGTCATTACTGTTGTCATAAAGCTTAATGCACAGCGAGACGGCCAACCCGCAGGGTGTCATTGCTCTCTAAATAGCACTTTCATTACAGCACTTCATTGTCAAAGCCCTTTGCACACGAATTCACAAAACACAGCGACGACAGTGATCTCTTTTGCGTATGAAAACCAAGGGAACCTCTTCACCCACAGGTTCATTAGTGTGCTGCCTACCTCGCAGGCAGACCATACAGGGGGTGCTCACTAAAACACAGTGTGACTCTAAGATCAAAACCACCACAACACAAATATATAAAGCTTAAGCACTGGTCCTTCACCCGCCCCTGGCTGGTGTTTCTCAAGTGAGTTCTGACACCTTTGTCAAGGATATGAGTCGCTTTTAAGGGAATCAGACCTCTGGAGTGTAGTGTAAAGCTAATTAAATACACTCTTATACACCATCCAGGTCACTGCTGACCAGTAGGGGCATTTGAAATGGAGACCATCAGCTTTCACTTCCTTTGTGATCATTTTTATCTGTAGTGTGAGCAAGTTTCACAACTCTCAGCATGGCACGGGGCGCTTTTAAAATAAGCTTTGTGCATTCATGCATTACAAAATCCAAGTCCAGATTTGGATTTAAACCCTCTCCCCCCACACCAAAACAACAGCAACTACAACAACAACAAAAATAAAGTATTCCTCATATAGAACTTTAAACTTCAAATCCTTCAAGATCAAATATCTTGAAATCTACATCAGACAGGACAAGGCACCGGACAACAGCCCAAGTGCTCCAAGTGCTTCAGACTAAGACCTAAGACAGGGAAACTCTGTTCAAATAACTATGCCAGCACACATGAAGCAGCAAACCTCACCTTCCTGTGTGTGTGCAATCACACCAGTGTGAAAAGGCATAAACCAGCAGCGTCCTACAGCAAAATAAACTTCATCAACCTGTAGCACGTTTTCTGCATCAGGATTTTGCCAATTCAGCTGCAGCAGAAAAATTAAGCTTGGCATGACTGACAGAGCTACACTGACAACATTTAAAGAATACACCAGCCCTTTTACTACCCTAGTAACATTCTCAACATACAGAAATGCCATGTTAAGACATCTGACATCTTGAGATGCATAATTTTAAAATAAGCATCATAATCTAAGCCACAAAATATCTTTTCTCTATTTTAACTTCATTTCCTGACATTACCTATTACAGATACCTGAAAGTGTTAACTCTACCTGCCCAACAGTGGATCAACATTCAGACACTCTTATAAAGTCTTTAATAAAAATCTGTGAGGAAATGGGTTTTTCTATCATATGCTGTGATACTTTAACCAAAAAATCAACTTGTAAAATATAACTGTAATCTCCTTGCTATTCAGCCTGAGAAAACCTTGCAGGAGTGTGAAGTTTCTTCAACAAGGACTCCAATCTGAAGCTGAGATGGTCTCTACAGGAGGAAGTACACACCTTGCCCATGGGGTAACTAGAAGGAAAGCATCACAGACAAGGAGAAAGAAAACACGATCAAGCATAGGAGAACAGAAATGTTTGACACAAGAAGGAAGAAGAAAGAAAGTCTAAAACAATTATCACAACATGATTCACAAAGTCACCTGTTGCTGCGAATGGGAGTTTAACATCCTGTTCTATCCTGGCTGAAAAAAATTCATAAAGTGATTTTGTTTATTCCTAATACATCTATCTGCTATTTTTGAACAACACTTTGTGACAATACAGAACAAAGATCTTAAGTTATATATCCCCATTAAGCTATAATGCTAAAGAGTATTTTCAAAAACCTAGATGCCAGAGAGCAGTGCTCTCAATAAAACCTGGCAATGCCCCAAGGTACTCGATTCAGAAACCTATGTAAAGTCACACAGTCTACGCTGAAATTCCCCACCACTGATTTTCCTCAAAAGTTTGGTGCTTTTCTTGATAGTGAGATGATAAATATATTAATGTGCTCTGTTTATCCCTAAATCTATTGGAAATGTGCTTCTTATCTGACCTGCTTTCCAGGGCAGTGTGTACCCCGGGGGACAGGAGCTTTGCTCCTCCTATGCTGTTGCGGACCCAACTCTGCTAGCAGGAAAGATGCTGGTATCCTAGATCCTATGGGATGCAATGCCTTGAGGAAATTTATATCAAACAATTATTGCATAATCTCCGCTTGCGATAAAACCTCCTACACCGAACACAGGCATCGAGTTCCCGTCACGCTCTTCCAGTGTCCCTGTCAACTGCAGGTCCCCGTGTGAACCCGCAGGATCCCCTTGCTGTGCATGTGGAGGAAATTGAATATCTCCGAGGGCATGGCGTGGAAGCCGGGGCGAGGCTTCACGTTGTCGTAGTAGTGGTGAGTTATAAAAATCCCTGAGGGGTTCATGGGGAAGGCCCAGAAGCCGAAGAGGTGGACCTCTTCGCAGAGCTCCAGGGCCGCAGTCACCAGGATCAGCCCGGTGCTGACCCGCTTGGCCCGCACCCCTTGGCCGAGCCAGTAGCGAGAGACGTTGATGAGATACTGGGGGTGGAAGTAATAAACAGCTTGCTGGGACTCGAAGTCGTCCAGGACGTATTTGACCCGGATGGACACGTCCGTGTTGCGGGTGTTGTAGAAGGCCGGCAGCAGCACGGACGCGTTCTCGTACACCTGCAGCACGTCGTAGAAGGGCTTCCTCCACTTCTCCAGCTTGTGGAACCTGAAGGAGGAGGGAAGAGGGTGTGAGGAGATGGTCAATCAGCACCCAGCACAAAGCCAAACCCTCCAACACGCTTTTGCCGCGGTGTTTTTGGTTGCGGAGATAATCGAAGTGATGTTTTGGTTATCAAGGGGGATGTGTTTTAGACTTGTAGCTACGGCATCAGTGTGAAATGCAGGGCGAAAATTCAGGGGATGAAAAAATTCATCTTGTGTTCTATTTTGACTCTAGATTCAATAAACAGCAGGAAAACCATGCGGACGTTCCTGAGCATGTCTCACTTCTCATTTTATTATTAGACACGTGTCATTTTTCCAAGATGTGGAACAGCTGGATAGTGCGCTAGGCAGTGCAGAGCTGTATAAAAACACCAAAGCTAGCAAACACCGAAGCTAGCAAACGTCTAAAATTTCTAATTTTAGCATTTTAAAGAAATCCAAAATCAAACAACTAATTTTATGTTGCTTGAGAAAAGAAACACATTCACCCATAAAAGAGGAAAGCAGTAATTAGCCCTGTGGCCCCAAACCTGTCAGCAAGGTTGCAATGGGTTATTAACAAATTTGAAGTTGAAATCACCCAGTCAATCCTGGCCACAAAGTTTAACTGACATTTCTTTAAAACGTATGACAATGTGTGTTGCTTTATTTACTTTATGATCTTTAAAGTCTTTTCGAACCTTAACAACTCTGATTCTATAATTTAAGACGCTAAATTTAATTTGAGATTCTATAATCTAGTTTATTCCACCCTGAATGTTTCTAAGATGCTTGCCTGGGGCTTGCAAGCAAGGCATAAGACTTCCAAGGAAAGGATGCCTCTGTTGTTTTAATTTTAGCTCATCACCTTCCCTTTCCTATCAGCAAAGTGCAGGTTTAAGTGTTAACAACATTTCTACAAGTTGTTAGTTATTCCATATACTGAATAAATTCAATGCAGAATTAAATGTATGATTCATAGTGTCAGTTTAAAGTAATATTTGGGAAAAAAATTATCCGTAACAGTTAATATTAAGTGAAAGATAGATTTCGGAAAAGCAAAAGAGATGAAAATATGAAAAGCAGAAACAACCTCTCCGTGATTATGCTGGGATTGACAGTCACGACATCCGTCTTTACCCCGACATCCATGAAGTATTTCTCAGATATAGGAGGCAAATTGCATCTATAAAGGAAAGAAAATAGTAAGACACTTAAAAAATTCTTTGAACCTTTTCAGGACTGGAAAATAGAATTGATTTCAGCATTTCTGCCAAGCAGCAAATCTAGAAACAGATTGAGAATTTAAAATTGTATCAGAACCTGCTGAAGCCCAAACTGTGCAGTAAAAAGTTCTTGAGGGCTGTGTGAAGGCATAGCCTCTGAAAGATGATCCCTTTTGGCAGATGTAGCCAATGCTCATTTTGCTTCCTTAATAGCAGATTACCTATTTACTCTAGCATTTTAGGATGAGAAATGGGTTGAAGCCCCAAGGCCAGTCAGCCTGTAAAATCAAAGGCTTGCTCAGCAATAGCTGTTTTCAATAATTAATAAACTATATCTATAACATCACCTTTAACATGCTTTGGTTTATACCCAAGAGAATTTAGGGGAAATGCTCCACAAGAGACAAATCAATCCAGTTCTAATTAATCCAAAACTGTCTACTTCACTTCCTTTTCCATTTATAAGCACCTCCCAGCGCAGTGGAATAGCAGGAATTCTGACTATACAGATTCACCATGGGACATCAAACCTATTGGGGTCAAACTTGTGAAGATTTGCAAACCCTGACTTTGCCCAGCCTCCATTCACCTTGGCCTTGTCCTAGATACATCATCCCACAAAATTTAGAGCACCCCTCAAGAGATGCTGATGTTACTGAAACACACACACACACGAGCTATCACACAAGGCTTCACTTCCACAGGAAACACAGCTGAAAAAAAAAAAAAGCTTCAGAGACAACAAATGTGGCCTGACAATTAGTTTTACACACAGTTTAAACTAGTGTGAGGTACTTACTGACACTTTGAAAACTTTCTGAAGTGAGCTACAGGCCTCAAAAGCCATCATAGTAAAGATCCCTACCTCTCAAAAATACTGCTGTGCCTAATTCCCAAAGTTCTCCATATTTCTGAAGATCATGGCTGAACAGGAGAAAACTGTGAAGGTATTTAGGGTAAGAGATGCTTAATGTTTTCACAGTTCAGCTGTCAGGATGATTTCTCAGTCAAAATGAGAGGGCAAGCACAAAAATCCTTCAGAATCCTTCTGAGACTCAAGAGGTTCACATCTGCCTTCCAGAGAGTCCCCTCTTATCAGGTCAGAGGTAATGTTATTTCCAGCACTTTTCTCTGCTAGGTCATGCAACATTCTTCTCAATTCCTCCATCATCCCCAGTTCCACCTAGCAGTGAGCACTGGCACTGTGACCATTTGAAAAGGGTTTTCAATTAATCAGCTTCAAAAATTTTTAACGGTAAACTCCCACCAGGACTAAGAATGACTGAATTTGTTGACTATTCCTTACAAAAATGATAAAGTCTGGGTAAACTGTACTTTTTTTCATAACACTCGAAAAATTCACCCCTGCAAAGAGGGCAGTCCCACCTCTAAATGCACCCAGTGTTTCCTCACAGAGCTCTGCTCTGGCCAGTAGATGGAGATAGACAATAACTACTGGTAACTGCAATTCTTGTGCGTATTTTATATATTCTATTCTACTGTAATTAATTGCTCTTGGAATTTACTTCACAGAACAATCTGGGTTGCATCCTGATGGCCACAAGCTTCCTGACAAGAAAAGATTTCCCCAGAAAAGGTGTCCTGAAGGTAATGCTTGACGTTAAGAATTATTTCACTGGTGATCAGGATGATGATTCCTGATAGTTTGGTGAACTGATGCCTGGAAAGCAGATGTGTCCAGACCCAACCCTTTACTATAAAACTGATGTCACCACCTTGAGTTTTAAAACACTGGCACACCTTTGTGCATAATCCACGTGTTCTGGAGATAGATAGTGAACCAGGTGTTTCTTTTGCACTAGTAATGAAATATTTATTCACATTTCAGTTCTACCTAAACATCTATTTAATTAAGTACTTTTAACAAATAAAGCCCAATTTCTAAGTTCTGTAATCATCTGCTCTTTATTTTTTATGAGTTTCGGTGCAGTTCAAGGAAGAGTAACGGTGGTGAAAAAAGGGACCTTCACTAGAAGTCCTTAAAAGTAAATAAGGAGATTTTTTGGATGCCCATTTTTCTGCTTCAACTTAAAAAGTTGTCCTCTCCAGGTGCATGCACTGCTCCTTTCTGATATACTGATAGCTGTGATCCAACACAACAGCAGGGAATCTACAGTAACTATTTAATATGTATGGGCTACACTAGGCTTTTAAGAAGCAAATTATGTGAAGCTTGGATCTTCCACAGAGTCTTTTTTTTTTTCATCAAAAACTAAGACAATAATTTTCTATAAAATTGGAATGAGGCAAACACAAGGGTCTGAAAACAATGAATACTGAAAGTAGGACGTGCAAATTTTTATGACTAATATGATGTTAAATTAAATTAAGACTTCAATGAGCCAAAATCTGACCTCATTTTTGCTCGTATGAAGTCAGAGAAATGAATTGTTTTATGCACAGTTATTCCAAACTGACAACAACATACCCAAAATCAGAAAATAGGCCAACAAAAATAAAGAGATTTTTCTTCTCTCCAGAACAGGTCATGAATCTGTGAGCTAGCAGTCATATGCCATGACCCAGGCAAAGAGCTTAACAGGATTTAGAGAGGGATTAGTCATGCATATGAATAATAATAAAAAATAAATAAATAAAAAATCTTTCTCATATATATATCAAGGATTATAAAACTGCTGCTAGGCTCCATTATCCAGGACCAGCAGTCGTGGGACATCCCAGTTTATGCAAAACCTGGACAACTCCACGTTATGAAGACACTCAACCTTCAAAGTTATTCCCCTGTCTCTGCACACCCTGGACTGGTTATTGATTACTGTAACTCCTGTTATCCAGCACCTGAGCTCTGCACCAGTTCAGAAACACACTTCTGAGGCACATGAGCTGATAGGTATTAACACCTGACCAAGCAATAGAGGTTGTGCCTCTGTTTCAGATCTGCCCCAGAAAACCGTGGCCAGGTTCACAGGACACTGCTCATGGGCTAATGTCCACGGAAAGTTAAATCCACGGCCTGAGGGACAGGGGGCATCCTGAAGAAAGACATCAGATTTTGTCAACAAGTCAGTGATTAACCACTTGGAGTTAGGGAGAAACAATTCCTCAAGGCATAATTTTTAAATAAATATTATGCAGTGAGATGTTTTGTAGTTTTTTGTGGGTTTTTTTGGAACATGGCCCCTCGTGCCAGAAGCAGGCTTGATACAGCCAATTTAGCAAATCCCCTGTTTCCACGTGAGAAAGAATAACTTTGAATTGCTTTATTTGTCATCAGAACAGGCAAGAAAATAAAAAAAAAAAAAAGCAAAATGGAGCAGTGGTGGTTACCGAAACACGAAGTCTGCACTGTCAATCTCCCGGCCACACCTGCTGTTCTTCAGAATTCCTCCATTCCCAACCACTGCGCACCTCTTAAACTGGGAGCGGTGGTATGGCATGTCCTGCAACAGCACAGCAAGGAAACTGTTAAACAGCACAAAACACGGGGGCAACAAGTCTCTTTTCTACTTTTTCCTTTTTTCTTTTTTCTTTTTTTTTTTTTTTTTTTATGGTGCACCTTGCTGCAGGTGCGTCGATCACGGGATGCTGACGCTGGTTCTGGGGTGCGGTGTTCCCGTGCTGTAGGGTGAGCGGATGGGATGGTTTGCTGTGTGGTTCAAGACAGCATGGGCCACTAGCTCAGATTAAAAAGAAAAAAAAAAAAAGAAGAAAAAAAAAAAAAAAAAAAAAGAAAAGAAAATAACTTGCTTTCTTCCCAAATTAAATAGTGGAAGGAGTACTTTTGGGCACTTGGTTTCCCTTTTTGATTTCCACATGAGGGCACAAACCATGAATTAGTGAGCCCCAGGTATTGTTTTCTGAGCTGCCTGCAAACTTCTCACTCCTCAGGCTCTGTGTCCTGCTTTTGAGAAGTCTGCACACAGAGTTCCAGAGCAGCCAGGAAAACCCAAGAAGTCCAAGTCAGACAGTGTACTACAGCCATTTATCAGAAAATAGCCCGAATTTTAGTGCTTACTACCACAAATTGTACTAATAGTTATTAATTACCACTTGTATTACCAGCACTAGAGTCTTTGGTCACACACTTCCTTGGACTCGTGTAGGAGCATCCCTCATCTTTCTGTAACCTTTGGGCAAAATTCTGTCCTCACAGACAGACATGCAGCTGCTGCTGAAGCCAGAGAGAGTGAAAAATCACATCCTGGGAGCAGGCTGGGCTGTTAGGGTGAGAGGGCTGTGATGCAGAGCTGAGCCTTGCTACACCTTATGAATATGTAGAGAGATGTGCTTATATAAGCATGAGAGTGCTGGATTCAGTACATACATATTTTATCAATAATTTCATTACCGCGAACTACAGAGGGAGGCAACGGTGGCCTGACATTTCTGGGTGATTATTCCCAGGATCTTTTTCCACGGCATTCATAAGCCATGAGGCAAAAGGGCATGCAGTTACACCTGTCTGAGAAAAGCAGCAGCTGTCTGGCAGGCAGGAAATATGGAGCTGTTGGTGCTTTGTTCAGCAATCTCTTAACACAGAATGCCTTGGCAGCTCTGAAGGGGAAATCAGAAGCCAGGTGCCTGTGCTCAGCACAAGGCTCTTGCCTTTCCAGTGTTGCTTCTGTGTTTTCAGCCCTTTATCATCTACATTTGCCACCCTGCAGCCCTGCTCTGGTGCAGTGGGATGGCTTTGGCCACATAGGTGCTGCCCAGTGAATCCCAAAGGCGTTTTGGTGTGTGATAAAGCCTTCAAAGCATCCTCATCCTACCTGGCTAAACACAACAGCAGCTATAGCACACTCTTGCAGGTGTTTAGTCCTCCATGCAATAGTCTGCATAATCAGACAGGGTTTTGAGGATAATACTCCTGGACTTAGGTCTGCCCATTTCTTGCGTGTTTCCAGATGCCAAAGTGCTTTTCTGGGTCTGAGCCTTTCCCCAGTGCCCCATGAGCACATTTAGGTAACAGCACTACCCCTACCTCTCAGCAGCGCTCGGAAAGCAAATGGATTAAAAGTGGTTAGACCCTGAAGGGCGAGTTCAGTGGCACAAATCTAAGTACTTAACCTGAATGTTTGTGTGATTTCATTTATCCCCTCCAAATATGCCACTGTAAATTGATGAGGTGTGCCTGTGATAAATCAGCAGCCACATAAGCCCATTCCTGAGCATCAGTCACTACGTGCAGTGGGAATTGCCCACTGCTTATAATCTTGAATGGCCCTGAGGTCAGGGATTACTTGCTGAAAATGTTTTGAGTAATCCTTTTATATTTCATAATTTATTATTTATCTTTTTAAATAATATATTTAAAAATTGTGCAGCCTGTTCACGGATAATCTGCAATTGGAATTGGTTTTAAAAATAGTCAATCTTTTTGAGTATGAATTATAAAATAATCATGCCAAAAAGAAATGTGGGCCTACCCCAAATGGTGGATTTATTATACATGAATATTGTACTCTGAAAGGTTCTGATCAGTGAGTGTCTCTTTATTCAGCTTTCTTAAGTCAATTCAGCAGTGATCTATTTTGCTCCTAGGTCAGCAGTACTCTGCAGGAAATTGTATATATATTGCAGATGACCCCTAAAAAGTAGGATATTGCATAAGAAAGAAATATTGTATAAGAAAGAAACATTTACAAAGTATAAGCAGTGGAGTTTGTAGAAATGTCAGCCAACTGCTAAATGCTTGGCTATAGGATAGTGTCTAATGTAGCAAGTATAGCAAAGTTGATTCTGCAAATGGGCAGAGGCACCTTTGGAAACATTTTGAAGATTTCTTGGTTGATATGGAAGATTCCACTTGTGTCCACTTCATATTTCAGTTTAGTTCCCAGAGGAGTGTTTTTCTGGGTGGTGAACAGAAAGGCAGGGGCATTGCAACACCTCGACAAAGTAGACCTGTGAAATGAGAAAGAGAGAAATAAGATCAAGGAGCTGATGGCATGATACAGGATTTGCAATTGCTCTCACTCCTAAAAAGTGATTTTTCAGCAAAAAAAAAAAAAAATTAGCTATAGAAGGGGTAAAATGATGCTTTGCTGGATTTTCCTTCAGAAAATTTTATATTTGGTGAAATTTTCCTTGATTGAGAAAATTATGGAGGGAAAAAAAAAAAAAAAAGAAAAAAGAAGAGGATAAATGGGACACCTGTACCTGTCTTTTCTAGGCTGTGGGAAATACATGTGGAAATTCTGCCCTGCTCCAGTACCTAAAGATGAGCTTCTGCCCACAGTATCCTGGGGACACCACCTTAAAGAATCAGGCCCTCTCTGCTTTAGAGGTCTTTCACACTTTCCAAATTATATTCTTGTCACTGGGCAGGAAATGTAGGGGCTAAACAGTTCATCTGGGGATGTGGATGTTTGGCAGGGCAGGTACTGAAACACAGCAATACCTAAGGGCACTGCCCCACTTATCAGACCGCTGTGGGGCACAACACACTTCGAGTGCAAAAAAAAAAGCTTTTAAAGGTCTTAATTTTGCCTTTGGCCCAACATACGTGCACCAGGAAGATGATGTGGCTCTGACAGGTGGGTGGGTGAGTGCCAAGCAAATTTGGTCATGGCTGTGACTCCAAAACCTCAGACAAATGGCCAAAATTTTCTGTGTCCCTGGGACACAGTGGCTGGTATTCCGATGCAATCAAGAACCGTATGAAATCCCAAAAATGGGAATTATGACATTAGAGAAAAAACTTTCAGCTCTGAGCCCTTTGCCACTTTTCCTATGAAATTTAAATAGGAAAAGCAGCTTTCCAAATAGGGTTCCGTTTCTTAGCTCCCATCCTTCCCTGAATGCTTTTCTTCTATTGCTGGTGGAACTGAAAGCCCTGACTTCAGCTCCCTCTTATTCCAGAGACAGTTTATTTCCCAGTCAATGCATTTCATACTTTTAATGAAAAATACATGTCATGGCAAATCCACAAACATGAAGGCAAAGCCAGACGGCTCTCAAATAACCTAGATTAAATACCTTGCCTCTAGGGTGTGTGGCCTCATTATGAGTTGAAAAAATAACCCAGTCTCCTTTATGGGCATTATTACAAGCACCAGAAAGCAAATACAGAATTACGCAAACATTTCAGTGATGTCCAATTACTGTTTGTTATGTACTTGACTCATGTGGAGTGACACAATATGATGATCAGATCAAGGCAGCAAATGAGACTGAATAAGTCAGTGAATAATCTCTAACAGCAAAATTGCTAAATAATTACAAGCAAGTACTGGAATTAAGTTGTGATATTTGGGATGCGAAAAAAACTCTTCATTGGCTCTGCATTAAGGAATGGAAAGAGATGTTGTTCCTTAATGTCCAATTGGTTTTCCAGAGTCACGTTCCTTAACCTAAATGTCTGATATCTGATGGAGGAAGCGTCTCAATGAAATTACTTTCCCTAGTCTTCAGATATAAACACTAGTGTGATTTTTGTTCTTTCCCCCTCCCTGCTGCTTAAGTAGCTGCCATTTAACTTCTGTTGGATTCTTCCCATCTCACCAGATGGTCCAGAAATGGCAAAGTTCAAAATCCCACAGCTCAGTGTTGTTATACCTTTCAGCCTCCTACTAGTCAAACCTCCAAACTCAGAGACTTTGGTCTGGATTTAAGAGACTGCAGTTCCCCCACATGCTCACACACCGAAGCTTCTGTCTCATTGCACAAAAATGAAACAGACTGAACTTTTTTGGGTTTGGTTTTGGGGTTTTTTGTTTGTTTTTTTGTTTGTTTGTTTTGTTGGGATTTTGTTTGTTTTGTTTGGGGTTTTTGTTTGTTTTTGTTTGTGGTGTTGTTTGTTTGTTGTTTGTTTGTTTGTTTGTTTTCATGACTAGCATGATTGTTGTTCCTGGAACCAGCTCACAAGGGCTAGGTTACACCTAGGTGCCAGTGGGAGTTTCTGACACAGAGATACATCAATCTCTCCTCTTTTTCTCTTCTCAAAATCCATTCTCTTTTTTTCTCTCAATGCACAGGGAGGATGCACATTTGTTTAATATGC
Organism: Pyrocephalus nanus; assembly: GCA_038380795.1. Taxonomy (NCBI): domain Eukaryota; kingdom Metazoa; phylum Chordata; class Aves; order Passeriformes; family Tyrannidae; genus Pyrocephalus; species Pyrocephalus nanus. The sequence continues at coordinate 2,373,615 of CM076263.1, read as the reverse complement.
TGGTGTTGATGGCCCAAGAGAGACTGATGCTCCTCCTGTCCTGGTGGTCTTCAGATAGTCCTTAGTCATTGCTCCCGCCTCTGCATTGGCCTCGTACCTCAGTGTGCTCCTTGCACTCTGGGAACAATCATTACTTCTCTTACTCCAAACTACCTTTAAGATAATGAGCTGTAATCCTGAATGGCTCCTCTCTTCAAAACAGGCTCTGACAATTGCCCACACCAAGTAATTCCCAGAAAAAAATATAATAAAACATCCGTAAAAAACTGTATGAGTGCATCAGAAAACCTGCTATGTGCCTGGGACTAACAATGTTATTTTTAAAGATGTCAGTGACTAACTCAGCACATGCATTCTCACATTCTCTCATTAACTCCTGACAGCTATTTCCTGGAATCATGCAGAAGAGTTTGGGATAAAGCTGGGGGCCTTATTCTAAACAACAGCTCTGAATTGTACCAGTGGCTTACAGACTTAACCACTCTCTGCAACACTCACTCTGAAATAATGTGTTTTGTCTAAACCTACTCAAATGTGGCACTTGAGTATATCAATGTACAACATTCAAAAATTGTTTTGGCTCCTTTCTGCTATTTCCCTCACAAGACCAATTTCAAAAGCTGTATCTTGAGAGGATCATGGAGGACCTTCAGCAAAAACAAATTCACAGGAGGGAATACAGAGTACTACAGAAACAAACTGAGAGATCCTGGGAGACCAGAAAGAATATGTAGATAGTCTGTGAGTAATAGCTGAGAAGCCAATTAAAAAAACAAAAGGAAGTCATAAACAAGATCTGACAATACCTGAAACACCACAGAAGAAGACCAATTTTAGTATTTTGTAGGCCAAATTTGCACTATCAATAATCCTAGTATTCCAGATCACCAGAGACTTGGGTTGGCATATTAGGTGCAGCCTTTAAGACTTGTCTCCATCCTATGTCTGCCTGAATCATACCTGTAAGACTTTCCCCTACCAAATTCCTTTCCTTTCCTTCAAGACTCTTCCACATGACAGAAAAGCATCCTTTTAGCTTGCTGCTGAGATTTTAAAAGTAGAAAAAAGGTCCATTATTTATTCAAAGGGACAGCACACCAAGAGCTAGTGTTTTAATGGTTACTCTTGTTATCCATTTGAAGGTCTAGTGTCTCTACAGGAAGATAAACTAAAATGTATTTTACTCAGTCTCACTAATGTGGACCATTCTTACTTGAATAAATTGGCTTCTGTGACATTCATCTCCCATTTGCACATCTGTAGGCTCTTCCATCTGTCGAACAGTTCAGTTTGTTTCACCCTGAAAGATAAAATGAAAAGAAAAATAAAAAATCAGCTTATTAGAAGGACTTCATTTCCTAAAACAGCTGCAGGCAGGGTACCATGCTGTTGGCTTTTGGCCAGTCAGCCTAGCTGGTAAAAAATGTGTCATTTTTGTTTGGTTTTCTGCCTAGACATGGACTCTCTAAGCCACATTACAACAAGTACTGATGTTTGGGAGTGATTTCTGTTCCCTGGTAGGCTTTCTCCATTTCTTCAGGATAAATAAATGCAAAACTGAGCAAGAACCATCTACTCTACCAAAATCTGCTGGGAAGCCAGTGAGGGTCTGGCAACTGGGCTGGGGTTGGGGGAAAAAATTGCACTTCTCAGAAGGACCCAGGAGAGGGCATTGGAAAAGAAGATACATTAGGCCAACTATGGCTGCATTTTGGAGAGGTTAACTTAATCCATGAGATCTTACAGCATGGCACTATAGGTAAACTTATTTTCTGAACTGCAAGAGCACACGTGTAGGGATAAAGCATCTGTGATGTTAAGAGGACGTGAAAAGCTCTTTACATAGGTATGTCTCCCTCTTCCTCTCTTAATCAGTATACCTGCAGTCACATTAGAAAATGAGACTCCTATTTCTACTAGGCTGATACAAGATATTTTTTAGTGATATCACCAATTCCAGCCACTCCTGCCTTAAAGTCTGCTGTATTTAGACAACAGAGATAAAGAAGGCCTTGCAAATATCTAGAGGGAGGAAGCAACTGCATAATCTTGCTAAAGAAATTTGGAAGCCTGTGATTTCTGCTAGATTGGTAAGTCTTAATTAGTTCTCTTCAGGCTTGAGGGCTTTGAATATTTGAATAAAGCAAAGACTTTTAAGATAATTATATATTTAGAGTGAGTAGAACTTAGGATTTCCCAGGCTGTGGAAGTTACAGGAAGGAATTAGGTCATATTGTACTTTCTGTAGCCCACCAGAGCACATTAACTTGGAAATCTTCCATTACCATAAGGTCTGACTCTGGAAATGTAGCACATTAGAAGCAAGAACATCAGTAGAGCCCAGCATAGTAAAAGAGTTTAAATGTCAAGTGGCACCTACTGTAGAAGTAAGGATAAATCATCTGAGCAGGAGCCCACTACCTGCCTTGGGCCCTTGGATAAGATGAAGAAAAATGAGCAGTTATCTGTACCCTCTGATCAACATGCAAAAAAAAAAAAAAAAGGAGAAAAGAGGCAATTCAAAACTCCCCATCTTCAGCAGAACATTGGCAGAGGTGTGACATTCTCACCCCTTCCATTTATTTTTAAGCACTGCAAGTCAGCAAGCAGTGCAAAGTGTGTTACTCGTGTATCCTTCATCCAGTACCAAACACAGAAGGCAAGGACATAACCTACATTTTTCTGTGCTCAAAGCCAGCGAGGGAGACGTGCCCAAAATCATGCAGACCTGGAGCAACAAACTGTATTTTCTGAAGCCTTGACTGTTGAATGTTATGTCTAGTAAGTTCCATTGGCAAACTGACCTTTTTTTCCTCGAGTTCCATCGCTATGGCTTCACAGACACATCTCATTCATTTCCTCATGTATTTACAGGCCCACAAAGCACAAATTACATGTTTTTTTGCTTTTTCTGAAGAGTGACATTTTCCTTTCTACTGAGGTTTATTAAGTTGTGAAACTCCCTGCTGCTTGAGGAGGTCAAAAATACAAACGGTCTCATAAAATGTCTAAGCAAATTAATAGAAAAGTCTATTGCCCACTCTGATTACTGCAGTCTGGACTCCACCTACCACTCCACAAGCCCCCATGCAGTATTTATTATCAGGAAGGGATGATCTTTCTGCTTCCTTTCTTAGCCTTCACTGCTGGCCACTGCCAATGATAGAGCCTTGAGCTAGAGAGACGCTGTGAGTCAGTCTGGCTGTTCTTATTCTTCACTTACTAGAAATGTGACATTACAAACACTGTGTTTAACTAGGAACAGTAATACTGGGTCTGACCAAATTGCTTCAATGTGTGGGAAAAGCCTCCTTTTTTTTTTTTTTCAGATGGACCTCAGGTCAGATTCAAATACTGCTTGCACATGCAAGAGAATCTCAGGAATCCCTGCTGAGATCCCTGTTGATAGGATCCCCTCGGGCTTGCATCTTCTGACAGTGTCATTGTAAGTTATAATTTATCATATCCTGCTTGAAAAGTAGCCTTTTTAGCAAGCTTTGGTTCATACTTACATTGACAAAACCTTCACCTCAATGATGTCCTGCCGTAACTCCAGGCATTTGGTAGAGTTGTATTCCAAAGGCCCTTCATAAAACTCAAAATACCTGAAGAAGAACAAGAGAAGATACCATAAATAAGGCTTAGGCTGGAATACTTGTCTTACACATCAACAGGATTTTGCTGAGTGTTGTCATTTATGATTTTTGCCTAACTTGAGACTGCACTGCTCTGGCTCATGGGCAGGTTATTCCTTCGCAGGAGAACACTCAGGGAATTCAATGAGTCTGTACTGAAAGAGCAGACAAGATTTAAGGTTTAAACCAAGCTCTGTATCAGTTTCACCACATATTATTAGAAGTCTGGATTAAAACCTAATTCCTAAGACCTGCACATACCCATGCAGCAGTTTAAGGGGACAACTAAGAAGCAAGAGAAGATGACCAGGAGAAAAAGGTATTATGAACAAGGCTAGAGCAAGTTCTTTTGATGGATCCTAGAAAATCTTGGAATTCATGAGGCCCTAAGTCCAAACTATCTTTTAAATTTTCAATGAGAAATAAAAATACAAGGTTCCCGGAAGAGCTTTATTTAAACCATCACTGGAAATGCAATATTTTGGGGTTGTGTCACTGTAAAATAACATCAAAATTTGTGTTTGACCCAAACATGTGTTCAGTTCTGCCTGTGAAAAAGCCTTGTTAGTTTCCTCAGCAGTTCACCTTTGCAGTTAATATTGGATTTTTCGGGGATCTAAAACCAATCTGTTCTGGAGAAGTGCTAAGCACTCACATCTCCATGGGGAACTGTAGAAAGAGAGACTATCTGGGTATCTCCAAAAGGGCCTCCAAAGGCCAGAGGCATCTAAAATCAAACAGCTTCTGAATTTTGCCCTTCAAGTTAATCCAGAAATCAGTGTGATAAAGCAAGGAAAAGAGAAACCCACAGAAAGGAGAAAGAGACTATAGTGTGTGACTGGAAGAAGTCCAATTACCTCTCAGAGCAATCTGCTGGTAACTGGGAAAGTTTCTATCTTGTCAAATGCTGCTTTAGGAAGTGTCTCCTTCACCTCTCCCTGAGGTTTTCGCTACCTCAGCGTTGCCAAACCCCCAACCAACCATTCATGGGATCCAGTGAGGGGCAAAAAACCTTCAGAATGCAAGGGGGAAGCCCATATTTAAAAGGTATCAGGAGGAGAAAAGTAAATTCCTAATAAAGAAGTAAACTGATTACTGTCAGAGAAAAAAAAAAAAAAAAAAGAACAATAGGTCATCAATCTTTAAAAAAATATGAGTACTTGGAAATGTGTTTTCCTAGTCTTCAAGGCAAAAAAAAAAATATTTTTATGAGTTTTGTAGAGGAAATTATATATTTAAATATTTTAAACTCTGTGAAAACACTTCCTCAGCCTGCTGAAGGGAGATGCAACATGAATCTTCACCTGAGCTCTCACCAAGAGGCTTGGGCCCTCCTTCCAACTCAGTTGTTCACCTGGGCATGGAGCATTTACTGGGGAGCAGCTGAAATCCACTGCACTGGCACAGCTCCTGTAGTGCTTGTCTTGTTGGGATGGAGCTGAGAAACTTGTGCACTTGGAAAGCTGCTTCAACCTAAATTAGATTAAGAGCTCGCCTGCCAGCACCAGGCCAAAGCCCTGTGTGCATGTACTCCAGGTAACTTTCCCAAACTAAACCAAAATATCTCTCTTTAGACAACATCATAGGATTTCTTTTTTTTTTTTTTTTTTAACTGTCTTTTGCTTTATCAATCCTTTACTTTGGTTCTTTGAGTCAGACAAGGCTGGGACCCTAAATGTGCATGTTCTACACAGTTGCTGGAGGCAGGATACACCCCCACACAACGCTCAGCACTGTTACACACCACTGCTGCTTCTTAAGATGTAGGGAGGGGATAGCAATCTCTATCAGTCTCACCCTTTGCTGTCACCTAACACTGGATTTCAGTACCTTGTATGTGCCTCGGGACAGATAAGAGCAGCAAAAATCTAGATTAACATGTATTTTTATCTCTCCTGTGCACTTCTGGCTCTGCTGCTGAGTTGGAGAATGGCAGCTCAGATCTCAAGCAGCACATGCTGTCACGTGGGAGCACCACAGCAGCTCAGAGCTGGCTTCAGCCTGTGGCACTGGAGTCAAAGATGTTGTTTTATGAAATGGAGATGAAATTTCCTGTGTCCCATCCGTTCCCTTTGATCGTTGCCTGTTTACGCGATCCACAAACCGAAAATAGAAATGAAAAAGGATGTGTTACCAAAGTGGCAGAAAGGTTACAGAGGAAAGGACTGGGTAAAAAAAAATAAACCACTTCTGGGTCTGAAGGGGAATCAATCCATGAGGCAGCACTGTATTTCTAGTAGGGGTATTCCATCAGCCTACAGCTTCAAGAGAGCACAGGACTGTCCTACAACTCTCACCATAGCCCCAGATTCCCCAGCAGAGCCACTGGGAGTGTTGAATTCACCATTTGGCACCTCGTGGAAGTGCAGAGGGAGGGTATGTGGAAGGGGCTGGGTGACACACTGCGGATGGGACATGCCCCTCCTGGGGAAAAGGCAGGGGACACCGATGGCTGTGACATTCTGCACTGAGAGGGGAGAAGATGCTGCTGGCCACCAGCTGAAACTAACCCAGTGTGCCCAAGCCACTGAACAATCATCATCTGGGCTGTCCTTCATAAGCTCTGAACCACAGTGAAGCAGGCAGCCAGTCACTGAAGCCTCCTTAGTCTTAGTGCTGCTGATGCTGCAGCACTGAGGTCGAAAGCATTAATGATGCTGCAACAGCATTAAGGATTTTTTCGAGGCAGTATCTGGTCAATAAAGTAAGGGAGGGAAAAAAAAGAAGGTTCCTCTCTTTCTCCCAGGAGTGTTCATGTTATTCTTTTGCTTCACAGCAATTCCTCTCCTGCTACAGGCACCAAATCAAACTAGCAGAGGCAGTTCCCTGGAGCAGTGGCCAACCTCTTCCCACAGAAGGGCTTCATGCTGTACTTCCCAGCTTTTGCACAACACCAGCCTCTAGCACAGGGAACATGGGTTCCCTCAACCCCCGGAGATGTCCTTTAAACCCGACTCCTCCTCTTGCCAGGGTCTGGTCCTGCTGGGAGTGTTTGGAGACCAGGCCCCCATGCTTTCCCACAGGAAGCATCAGTCTCACCCACTCCCTGGGCTCTGAGAGCTCCTTCTGCCTATTAACTCCCACTCTAAAACATGTAGTTCCCTGTGAAGGAAGATGCATTTGCCTGTCAGAAAGCTTAATTAGCCCAAATGGAAACTGTCCTCCCCATCATCCTCCTCGGTCTGATCTCCAGTAAGAAGCAAGGGTGTAGTTCAGTTTATTTTGATTTATGCTCTTGATTAGTGACAAGTGACAAACCTGCTTACACTACTTACTCCTTTTGCTATGGAAAAGGTCTGTGTTTCACCTTTACAGGAATGACAGTCAAGTTTTATTATCCATAAAACAGAGCTGGTGTCACCACAAGAATGTCCTCTCCCTTCACTGGCTTCGCTTCCCCTGCTGAAATATGAATAACTTTTATGCCTCAAAGGTCACAAGTCTACAGGAAAGCCAATGCAAGAATTCGTGGTTCTTTGCAGCAGAGAGCAAATGAATCACACCAAACAGCACAGCTGCATGTAGGATTGTCCTTTCTCAGGGCAGCAGTGTGTAGTGGACACTGCACACCACTCAGTGCTCTGTGTGCACTCACCTCAATTGCAGCTTTCAAATCTACAACACGTTTCCAGGATCAAACCTTGCAGGTTCTCAGAGGGGCTGGGTTTTTTGTGGCTCTCAGATCTGAGTGCCTGGAAATGAGATGCTATTCACCCTGTAATTTTCCATTTTTGACTGAGACTTTCTTCTTTTCTAACCTTCCATGTCCCCCACTGCAACCTCGCTTCCAGCTGAGCAGCCCACTGAGCTCACTAGTGAGAGACACATTTGGTTTCTCAGCACACCAGCTAACTCTTAGGTCTTTGATCATCTGCAGTTGGGCTGCAGCTGCTTTGATCAGAAGTAAGCTTTTCTTGATCACGCTACACGAACTGAAAAGCCCAAGACTTCAATCCTCCCTTCAAGTGATGACTGGGTTGAGACACTGATTAGTCTGATATGTTGAACAAAGTTTTTAAAATATAATTGAGTGTAATGGTCAGGCATCTTTTAAGCAAGATTTAACAACATCTCTTCCCCTGCAGAAGCTGCCTTCCCATTTATTTTGCTCGCTCCTGCAGTGCCGGTTCTCGACACTGTTTGCAGTGAGGCTGCAGAGCATCGCAGGAAGGATTCCACCTACCCTGCAGGAAAAACAAAGATCTTTCCAAAAATATACATTATCCAGTGACTAAAAGAAATGAGAATAAATGAACCAAGTCCTGCAGGCTTCTACTAAATACTTATTAAGAGTGCTGTCCAATTAGCAGTGCCTGCTCTCATCAGTATGGGCAGATCCACAGCCATCCTCAAGTCTAGATTCACCTTCCCTGTTCAGGAACCTTGCAAATGGGCCAGAGCACGTTCCCCAAAGCACATGGGGACTGGCATCTGGCAAGGTCAGTGGCAGAACTTCACGCTGCTGACCTGGAGCATATCATGGCTGTAGAGGCTCTGTAAAACTCACCCAGAGTAGAACACAGTAGGTGTTGACTTCACCAGAGGCCATTGTGAGTGAGTGACCAAATCCCTCTGGCCCTTTCTTCTATTAATATTTCTATGTGACAACATCAGAAACTACAAGATTCGGTCAAAAGGTTTCAAGGCTTGACATCAATGCAGTGATTTTTCTCCCTCAAAGAGCGTTTCCTACCACTTCAAGTGGCTCCCAAGATTACTTTGGGAAGGCATGATCCCAATCTTGCAGGTAAGGAAACTGATGTAGATGCTGATTGGTACGTTAGTCCATGGCATGCAGGAACAGAGAACTTGGACTCTCTTTTTGTAGACCCTGCCTAGACCATAATTACCACCAAGAGGAGCAGTCTGATGGAAATCATAACGACCTTTCACACCACACCTTGCAAAAGAAAATGCCTATGGATGTACTGATGTTAAATGAGATCCCTCTGCTCTGAGAACTGACAAGTGAAGCAGAACCATTTGATGCCCTTAGACTAATTAAAACACCACTAAGGCTGTGGCACAAAAAAATCACATCACTGCTTGTGTTGTTTCACTATGTGAGAGCCTGAGTTGACTTGCCCACAGCAGGATGGTGCTTGAAAGACTGAGCTGAGAGAGATAAGGAGCTGTGGGCTTAGCAGAGGAGACTGGAGAAGCAGTGGTGTTCTCTTATGCAGGTTGCATGAAAATACTTGGCTGTCTCATCCTTGGAGACAAAAAATATCGAAAGAGGTGTTTCACATTCCTCCTGGCTTCCACCTGCTGATGACAATAACGGGCTTAAATCCTTTACCATACTCATCTCTAGTGCTGCTAGATGCATTAGGTGTCAAATGATCATGAACCTTCAGTATGTGTATGTAGGAAGGAACAATAAACTGTGCCAGGTAAAAAAACTAAAATGTGAGCAAGAGGAAATGGCCATACACCTTTGTGTACATTGCATGGCAACAGCTCTTCTGAACTACTGCATCCGGTCCTGATATTTCATCTTTGGGGGTTTGAGATGCTGGCAAGAGTTACAAAAGGACCTGCAGAAACTATATGGATTCTAAAAGATTATGAGAGGCGTATGACGCCTAATCTAAACATATGGTGACTGAGTAAGGAGATACTGCACCGGGAAGCAATTACTAGTGGCAGGAAGGTTTTCAATACAGTATAGCAAGGAAAAATCACATCCAATGCCTGGAAGCTAAAGATAGAAATGGTATCTTTAGTTCAGGTTTCCTTTCTAGAAGAATCAGAATAATTAAAATTCAGGAGCTGGAATTCCTGTGCAGGGACTCACGCTTCCCTGGGGATTCGTATAGCTGAGGTTAAAAGCTATTGATTCAGGAACCTCCTAATCATTCACTTAGGATATTTTGAAATATCCTTAACAAGGTCATAAGTTTTTCTGGGTTTTGATAATGGCAACAGAAATGTCGATCCACCAAGGCAAGAGCAGTTTACCAAGGTACCCTGCCTATTTTCCAAGTTAAAAGATATTTACTTTCAGGAAACCACAAGTGCTTCCACTGGCTAGCCCCGAAGTTCCTAAGTTTGATCTTCACAGAGGAGGAGTGGCTTTCCCATTTCTGTCCTTTAAAGCCGTTCGCTGGTGGCTCATTGAACCTCCTAAGTCACCTTAAAAAAGTGCACCCACCCACCCAACTGTCGTTACCTCAGGGGTGCTCCTTTTGTGGATTCACTATTTAACCTGGTCCCCTGAATTCACGGGCATTTTACACAGCTGTGCAGTTCAGATGGTAGCTGTCACCCCCCAAGGATGTGTTTTTCATCACAGCCACAGAAGGTCCTGGCAAACTGGCACTGGCTGCTCATTGCCATTCTGACTGTGATCTCCTGTCTTCATGTCTCCACACACAGACCACCTGGGATTGCTTGGCTCTGCTGCCCAATGCAGCATTAGAAGTGTTAACTGACCAAACATCCACTCCTGCCAATGCCACATTGTTCCCTTCCCATCTGTCCACTTATTTGAGGCACAAGCCTCTCTACAAATTTCAGTCTAAAACACACTACCCAGTACAGCTCCACTGCGACAGCCGTGGGTGTAACAGCAGGAGCTCCAGCAGAAAACAGCCCTAAATGGCACAGAAAAGGCAAGGCTGCCTCCTGCTTATCACCTGAGATAAGCCCACCTTGCAGTCCATGCTTTGGAATCAGCACCACTACCCCCTGTGCCTTCCTGGGTCCTCTCTCACACAGACTGCTGCCCATCTTCATTCAGAGGTTTCCCCACTGTGCAATGTGTGAATGATGCATTGGAGAGAACACTGAATTGTAGTTTTAGGGACACTTTGGTTCTTCTTTTCTTTCACTGCATCAGAACAACGCTGTCTGGTGACAAGCAGCAGCTGAGTATGCTGCAGAAAGCCCTATTTTACCAATGCCATTTCAAAGCTCGCCAATTTTTGATAAACTGCTGTTTGGCTGATTTAATCAAGCCCACTCCCATCACTCTGATTGAAATAAGCTGCTGATGCTGTTATCCATATGAGCCCCTAGAAGGCATAACAAACTTATACATCAATAACATCTCAAAAGCATCATTTTGGCTTATTGTTGCAAGCAACTGCTTTGTTGTTGTTGTTGTTGTTGGGATGGTTTTGCTTGGTGGGTTTTGTTTGTTTGTTTGTTTGTTTTGTTTTGTTTTGTTTTGTTTTGGGGGGGGGGTCTTATGGCTCTTCAGATTTTAGTGTCTTTTTATGAGAAACTCAGCACTGTTACTTAAGGAACATCCTCAGCTGAGGATGAGTCAAAGGCTCAAGCCCTTACATTCATTCTTGTAAATGTGTATTTGATGAATCTAGTTGATTTTACTTTCTATTTTGGGGATAAAGCCTCAGATTTGTCATACTAGAGAACTGACAGGCCCAAAAGTATAAAGATCACATCTCCTCTCACTCCTCAAAGGTTTCTGTGGTCTCAACACTGAAGTCTACATTAAATCTTATCTTCAGCTCCAGTAGACTGAAGAGAACAACATAAACCAACTAATACAGCAGATAAATCACTGTATCATTAAGGCATCTTCTTAGCAGAGAAAAATTCTTTAGGCATGAGAACTCACAATCCCAGAAAGTTGCAAAACAAGTTAAAAGGATAATAGATGAATCAAGGCTCTAGGAAGTGGTTGCATATATCACTTCTCATAACCATCATCAGACAGAACCCTTTGCCTGATTCTCCACAGGGATGCTGCAAGATTTATAACACTTATCACAAAATAAAAATGAGAAAGATAGAACTATGAGTAATGGTTGACACATAAGAATTAGAATAAGCCAGTATTCAACAACTGGTTGACATTGCATCTGAGTGGGTGTTTCAAAGTGCTGCAGCCCATTTAGTCCTCCTTTCTTTGAAATCCCTGTGGCTTTCAGGAGTTCTGGAGTGTTTCACTTTTACTTCACTTTTACTCCTTGTAATATTCACAACTTCTTTGCTACCTAGAAGACTCTCAGCAACGAGGGTGGTGAGGCCCTGGCCCAGGTTGCCCAGAGAAGCTGTGGCTGCCCCATCCCTGAAAGTGTCCAAGGCCAGGTTGGACAGGGCTTGAAACCTGGGACAGTGGAAGGTGTCCCTGCCCATGGCAGGGGGTTGAAGTGAGATGAGCTTTAGAGTTCTTTCCAACCCAAACCATTCTGTGAAATTTTCTACTGAAATCAGATAACACAATAATCTTAACTTCTGTCTTTCCTGATCAGTTTCATGCAACGTTTAATCTTCACTGTTAGTTGGTTTTGATATGGCCACTGTTCTCATGAAGTCTGGCTGTCTTTCAATTCTAATGCACTTATTCTTTCAGTGTGCCTTTGCTTTGGAAGTCCTTCATTTTCATCTAACAAATCACTCCTACAGAATGAGTTGTCAGTGTCTCTACATCCTGTATTAAGTTACGTAATTAAAAGATAAAGAGTAGCTCTATAATATGTACTGGTTGATACCACTATGCATGAATAAACATGTCTCTCTATATATAAAATGATACAACCTGATGGAAAACATATTAATATATATATTTCAATCAATATCTTTAAGCACCAAACCTTTTACGAGGAGGTGTTAGCACACAGTAACTGGCAGAGCCATGCAGTGAAAGGCATTTACTGTGCTTAGGCTGACATATAATTAATTTTGTGCACTTCAGACATCTCTCTGGAGTCCTGTAAATATACACAAGTAAAATCAGTTCAGTAAAATGTAGTCTGCAAGTTTTCCATTCAGTGGAAAGAATTATTCATCAGAGTAAGGCTTGTTTTCAGTTTATATCAACAGCCTGAAGTTGGGTGTCAGATTAAGACTCTCAGGAGATGTCTAGTGACAACACAGTAAGCAAGGTGATCAGAGATAAATAGTAAACAACTTTTGACATGCAGGAGTCACCACACAGTCTTATCTTCACTTTTATGAGGCACTTTTTTATTTTTCTGTATTCTCAGCTTTTGTACAGTAGACAAAAGCATAAATAATATCTGCAGCACACTTAGGTATGAAATATGTTGCAGATGGAGTTACCCCTAACTCAAGCCCCCCCAACTTTCAGCTCCACTGTCATTAACACAGAATCACATAATATTCTGAGTTGGAAGAGGACCACAAGGGTCATCAAAGTCCAGCTGCACAGGACACCCCAAGAATCCCACCCTGCCCCTGAGAGTGTTGGGCAAACACTCCTTGAGCTCTGGCAGCCTTGAGGCCGTGACCACTGCCCTGGAGAGCCTGTTCTAGTGAAGACAGAGATGTGTGTTATATCACATCACACAGACTGTGATATGTGCATTTTTATTGACATTATAACCTTTTAAGTTTATATTTAGCCTCTGCGGATCGAGCCTGCAGTTTGAGTGTTTTGTGTAAAAACCACTTGCACCCTGAACCTCTTTGTCCTTGAAGAGGCTGAAGAGACTGAGAGTAGTCCTGTGGTTCAGAACCTCACAAGGATGTATTTTGCTTTCAAGGGTTTTGGTTCCCTGTCCTGCAGTCAATGATGGTTCAATTGCCTCTGTCAAAGGTGTCTTAAGTGGGAAATCTATATTAACTTATTTTCTTGTGCCTTTAAGGAGATGTGTCTTTGTCTCACAATCCTTTATATGCCAAGTACCTAAACTGAAGAGTTTGTACATACAGACTATATATGCCTACACTAAAAGAGCAAAAAAATAGAAAATAAATACATGCATAGATACATGAACCTTTTTTTCCCCCCTTTCTCTGAGTGAAAAACTTCAGCCTAATTTGGTTCTTTTTATAAGGAATCTTAACTAAATAAACCAGCAGAGCAGCAGGCGACACTTGTGCAGGATCACAGTACAGCAAGAGCCTTAACAAGAACTGCAGCATTGCTGCAGTTCAGTGACAGGATGATTTTTGGCAGGTTAGACTCCGTAACGTCTGCTTGCCTTTGAAATGCTATCAGCTCCACAGCTGTAGTTGTGTATGGTTACAAAATGATAATATTTTGAATAAAATAAACAATTTACTCAGTTTTATTTATATGTGAGTATTAAATGTAAGGTTCTTTGAATTATTGGTGGAGTTTTTTTCTCTGTCTTACAGTGTTTCTAAGGTTTCCCTGCTACATGTTGAAATTGATACTGCCCATGACTCAGGATTTTTAACCTCTACAACTGACAGTGTTCCAGGAAGATAGCCCAAATACTCACCCTATGCCTGTGCCTGAGTTTAGGCAGAGGGCCTGTGATATCTGTGGAGCTCTTTAGGCACAACTGCTGCCAGTTTCCTGACTATGCACATGACCCTTCAGACACCTGATCCCATGTCAAATTAGTAAGTACAAAAAGAGCAACACCCCATCAGTGCTTCTCATGTTTTCCAATAGTGTAAATAGAGGAAATACTCCAGTCTTATCTTGACAGAATGCTTTTCCCCTACTAGACCCTGGAAAGAATGCAAGTTAAATTATGTTTTCTTAGAATACACATTCTATTATAAAGACCAGATTCTCCAGTGTGCTCTGTGTGCATCAATACTGTCACTTTGGGATATTCTCCATCCAGTGCTGGGACATTCTCCCACTGCCACATCCTGACACACAGCACTGGTAGGGGAACAGAAATAGGAAAGGCCAGGACACAGAAGTCGCTCTCCTGCATGAATGCTTATGGCATATTCCAAAATGCCCCCAAAGCCTCAAAGCAGGAAAACAGCACGGCAGCACTTGGGCACCCCTGAAATCTCCTGTGCCGTGGGAAGCAGTGCCAAGCAGCCAAAGCACACTGCAAATCCCATTTTTCATACGGCCTGTGCTCACATTTATGGTTCATACAAGGAGAGAAATATCTCTGTAGTCATCCCCTCGGGTGTTGGTACCTGGTGCCTGTGTCACTGCCACTCTTCACTGCTCCGCCATCCGTGAAATTAAAGGTGCCGGTCCAATTTGCCAATTCCTCTCCATTCTGCCAGCTAAACTGCAGCCCTCTAGCAAGAAAACGAGGCAGTTGATATTTGATATCATTCATTAGGTCAAGTCTATCAGCATGAGTTCTCATGTCCTATTTCTTAACATAGAAATGTGATTGTGACACATTCACCAAAAACAAAGAAAAGATAGCAAGAAGCACAAGATATCACTTTACCAGTGTCAAAAATTAATTTTCACTTCCCATGGACAACAAAAGTCCTTGTCTGAAAAGGAAATCAGGCTCCCCATCCAAATTTGAAGGCTCAGAGTTCATCTGTGTTCATAAACAACATACATATGCGTGGAGTGGAGAAAGGTATAAATTTTATTCCAAAAGACACAAGGGCAAAGAGTTGGAGATGTGGAAAACTGCAGCTCTAAATTTCAATTTTACATCTACAGTAGTTGTTAAATGTGATGGGCACTGGGTCCTTCCTATAACTTGTTGGCCATGCTAGCAAAGGATTTATCTCAATATATTTCTTCTTTTCCCTGTTTGGGCAGAAGTCATTTTTTTAAGCCAATGCATAACGCAATCATCACAACTGCCCATTTTTCAAACTTTCACAAATTCATTCCAAGCCCCATGATACCTGCAGTCTTCTGGAAACTACACCTATAGCTGGGTAGAAATCTAAAAACGCTAAAGAAACATTGGACAACACTCAAATCCTTCCCTTGGCTCAGAAGTCAAGAAAAAAAGAACCTTTCAGATTGCTATTTTTAGACTTCTCCATTTTAACCCCATTTCATTATTTCAGAAGCCTGGCAGCAGAGTCATGAACATTTGGTGCTGCCAATACTGAAAGTGAACTTTCAGCTGGACTGTGATTGTGTGGAGGTGTCCAGGGAACAATCTCCTTTGTCCAAAAGAAAGGGCATCTAGGACCCCTGTAGTTTTTCTGGTCAACAGGCCTATTACAAGGACTGGAGAGTCTCTCAGACCACATCCATCCTCTAGTCCAACGGGCAGCACGGGAAAACAGGAAGGAACAACATGGGCTGTTAAAATATGCCCATGGGAATCTCATGAGGCTTAACAAGACCAAGTGCTGGTGCTGCTCCTGGGTTGGGTCATCTCCTGGGATCAATCCAGGCTGGGGATGAACAGATGGAGCAGCCCTAGGGACAAGGTCTTGGGAGGCTGATGGGGCAGAGGCTGGACATGGCCCAGCCCAGAAACCCCCTGTCCTGGGCTGATCCCACAGCGTGGACAGCAGAAGAGGGGGGTATTCTGCCCCTCTGTCTCCTCAGGTGAGACCCCCCTGCAGAGCTGCCCCCAGCCCTGGGAACAACAGCACAGGGACGTGGAGCTGCTGCAGAGAGCCCAGAGGAGGCCACGGAGATGCTGCCAGGGCTGGAGCCCCTCTGCTCTGGAGCCAGGCTGGGAGAGCTGGGGGGGTTCACCTGGAGAAGAGAAGGCTCCAGGGAGAGCTGAGAGCCCCTTGCAGGGCCTAAAGGGGCTCCAGGAGAGCTGGAGAGGGACTGGGGACAAGGGATGGAGGGAAGGACAAGGGGGAATGGCTTCCCACTGCCAGAGGGCAGGGATAGATGGTATATGGGGAAGAAATGAGGGTGGTGAGGCCCTGGCACAGGTTTCCCAGAGAAGCTGTGGCTGCCTCATCCCTGGAAGTGTCCAAGGCCGGGTTGGATGGGGCTTGGAGCAAGCTGGGCTAGTGGAAGGTGTCCCTGCCCATGGCAGGGGCTGGAATAAGACGAGCTTCAAGATGATCTTTTAATCCTCTCTCAGCTCAAACTTTTCTTGGATTCTGGGATTCTATGAATCATGTCCTAGTGGGTACACATTATGCTATGATGGCTACAGGGTAATTAGGTGCTCTGGACAGTCAGGGAGCCCCATACCTTGTGTGTTACTCTGGCAGTGTTTAATCAGCTGACGCTGCTCAAGGTACAATTTCTGAGTTTAATACTGATGTGAAGAAAACATGAGAAAATTACTAAAACACGTTCACTTTGAGGCTTGTTAAAATAAACACTTGTGATTGTCTCCCATGTGCCACAGTCTAACACATTTTTTGCCCCACTGTAACTGGTATAGAAACACGCATCCTTTGAATGTATATCTTTGTAAAGGACATCTAAATATATGGCCTTAAAATTATCCTTTAATTGCTAAGGGCAGAACTAAATGATACATGGGGAGAGAAAACAGAAGTGTGGGAAAAACAAGTTGGAATCATACTTTTTAATTGGATTTAATTTAGATAGTTGTGGCTCGGATATTTGCTTGCAAACTGAAACGGAGAGCATTAATTCAGATAAATAGCTGGTGTCTGTGTGTCCTTCAGAGGTGAACTCTCCTAAAAGCATAGCCAGATTAAACGAAGAATTAAAACATGCAGCAAACTCCTTCCCTTTTCTATGTCTTTACTCCACATGTAACAGCTGGAAGGAAATCTAAGTAAATGCCCAAAGGTGGAGGGGGGTAAGTCTGTCCATAAAGCAAAACAAACAGTAAAATCACTCTTGAATGATGAGAAATGCCCTCCTCTCATCAAACAGTTTTTTTGGGAACAGTGTGCACTGCAGCAGGGACACCAGGTTTAAAGGAGGGCATTCACATTTTGGGTAAGATCCAAGAGGAGGTGGAAGGACTAACCCTGAGGAATGGCAGATATGTCTTATGATGACCGGCTTAAAATACTTAGCTTTGAAATGGCAGGAAGGGGGATCTAATTAAGGTGCAAAAATATCTGCCGAGGGCAAGCAAAGATCTGGGTATGACACCTTCTGTGGTGAGGACAAAGTACAGAGCTGTGAGCTGAGCTTACAGGGTCAGGAGAAATTTAACTGTCCAGCCCTGAACCAGGCAGGTCCCACAGGGCTCTTCCTCCAGCAGGTACTCCTGAGACTGACAACTTACAGATGCACAAAACACACCACCAAAGAAATACTGCACAGCTTATAGGGCTGTGTCTCACTGTGAGCCTGCAAGGCTGAGAACATGCTCTGCATGTTCTGCAGTGGTGGTGCCATAAAACCTTCTCCTCATAGTAAGAACATCTTCCATGAACAGTGGTTTGTAGTACTAGGATTGAGTAGAAACTAAGGATGAGACATTTAAAAACACTGACCTGAATTAATTCTGTTTCTTAACAAGATTAGTGAGGGCTTTGTCATTGATTTCAGTCAGCCTGGAGTTGGAAGAATTCAATTTTTAAAACATAAAATGCTCTAATCCTCTCAGTTATGAGTTCTAAGTGTCCATAAAAGCTGCCTGGCCAAATTTACAAACAGTCTGAGAAGACAGAAAAGACACTAGACCTGCTCCATCAGTATATTTCTTTGGCATATTACTGTAGCTAAATTCTACCTCATTCACTCTCAGCCCTAACTACATTTAAACAGGTAAACAAAGAAGAAGCAAATTAAGCTTCTGTGAATCAGAATTGCAGTACAAAAGCACATGCAGGATGGAAACACAGGAAAGGAAGAGAAAAAGCAGCAGAGCATAAAAAAGAGGGCAAAGAAAGATTAAAAGAATGGGAGGAAAGCTGAGGAAATGACTCACACATAGAGGTCTACTATGTGATTGAGATAGTTCATGTCAAATAGATTAAAAAAAAAAAAAAAAAAAAAAAAGAGTAAAAAAGGTCTAATTTTACACCTGGAATCATTACCAGTGATTACCAATAGTGGAACTTTGCCATTTGCTCAATTTGCCCTAATGTGATAACTTCTAAAATTACTATGTTTTCGCAACCTGTGATGCTGCTGACGACTTTATAAAAGATGTAATAACCAGAAACACTCTTAGTTCAGAGATGCTGTGTTTTGCCCATTCATGTAAGCAAATTGCTCATCAAGGAAGATGGACGTCATTTATGGACATAATTAATCACAGAAATTACCCCTAACAAATAAGAGTATGAATAATGCTGTTCCTTGAGTTAAAGAAAGGCTCTGTGAAGTTGGATGTTTTAGCAACAAAGACCTGGGTTCCAGGTAAATGTCAGAGCAATATTTTGATACTAATTGGTAACTGTAAATGTTGAATCAGTGTGTGGTCAAATAAACAGTGGCGTAATGTAAGAATAGCGGGAGGGGGTGAAAAACCAGAAAATTAGCAAAGCAGCAGTAATTCTGAAGGGCTTGTCAAAACCGGCTGTCAGGAAACAGCAGGACGCAAATACTAAAAGCCTGTTGCCGCAAACCAAACAAAAAAACAACTCCCACACAGGCAGAGGTTTCAATAGCCGAGGATGTCAGGTAATTATGAGTTTTTTTGAACTACGAGGCAAGAATGAACGTGTGGATGGGTTGCAGCAAGAAGCTTTGTATCCACGCTGCTGTCACACTGAGATCCCACCTCAGGGGGGTCTCATTGTCTTTCTGATGAGGAAAGTAAAGGTGAAAATTCGGTTCAGACTCAAAGGCAAGGCTTTAAAAGGGAGCTATTCTACAGCTAATAAATGAAGAAGACCCAAAGGCTTTAAGCACAGCTGGAGGTCCTGTCTGGGCTCTGTCCAGAGAGCAGTCTATGACCATGCATGCAGCAGAATTTATTCAGGGGAGAGCCAAGGGTTTTGAGGGCAAAAGAGCAGTTTGGTGCAAGTGGCTGAGTAACACAGTGATCAGCGCCTCTGGGTGAGGAGAACAGAGTGGACAAGTGGGCATCACACAGGTGGCACAAGGAGAGAGCACCTGCCACTCCAGTGACAACCCATTCCCCAAATACTACCAGCTCATGCCATTTAATCCCAGCCAGCAGGCTATTTCCACTCATCTTTCAAGGTGACAGCTACCACTGTCCTCATCCAGCTCCCACCAGAGGCAAATTAAACCCAAAAAACAAGCAAAACCAGACGGAAAATTATGTTGTCTTTTGTCAGTGATGCTAAGCCAAGACCTGACTCAGTTTGCTGGCCTGCACAAGTGGTCAAGCATGTGCAAGCAGAGGAGTCTATTGCATCCTTTTTAGAAGGGGGAAGGAAGATATGACTGTCCCCAGGAGCAAGGCAAAATACTTCATTTTCTTTCTGAGCTCCCTCTTTTACTTGTCTTCACTTTTCCTGCCCTTGCCTTCTGGCAGTTCTCATATTCCTTCTCTACCTGCATACTCCCTAGGAAAGAGGCCATTAGGAGATGACAGCAAATTTGTGACTCCTCCTTCTGTTTAAGTTATAAGCTAATAGTATACACATTAATTCCAAATATATCATTAGTAATTTTAAAACCTTAGTTCTACAGGCCTGGTCACGATGCTGCACTTCACTGTCACACATTACTCAAACAAATATCCAGCCACTGCCCTGACAACCAGACAGTCCAGGCCATGCAAAGGCTTCCTAAAGTCGCTGGAAAATCACTTGCACTGTACCTCAGTTTCCCTGTTTCATAATTCTTGTGCCCTTGAGGAGGAGGAACTGAAGACTTTAGTGTTAAATGATCGTGCTACTCTCTTTGAAAAAGGAAAGTGATGCCCCCAGCCTATTAACAGGGATGTCACAGAGGTGTCGGAAAGTCAGATGGTTAATCTTGCCAGAGATCCAATTCCTTCTTTCTGCAAAATAAGGAAACTATGACTCACTGTGACCACAGGCAGTACGGAAAATAAAGCGAAAACAGTGGTATGCATGAGTGACCTGCAGATGAAAGTGATTGAAAACGCACACTGGAATGGATCAGAGAGTGAGAGGAGGTTGGTTAAGGGGAACATCAGGAATCTCCAGGGTGACAGACTGCTGCACAAGTGAAGACAAGCATAGCAGCCAGCAGAGATAACAGTAAGAGGAGATCTGGATTAAAAACAAAGATCTCTTTTTATTTTGCACAGGCCAGAAACAGCAAGTTTATTTACACTGCACTTGAAAAGACCTCAGAGGTTCTCAAAAGGAGTAAAGTTACCATGAGGTAACAGTGAGACACTGAGATCAAACCCCGTCCAGCAGAGTCCAGCCTCTGTGTCCAAAGCCTCTTTCCTGAAGAAAGGGCCCAACTCAGCCCCTGAAAACAATGAAGTCAGACGGCAAGGACAAGACAAATGCGAACCTGAACAATTTAATATCACTTCAAACACCCCAACCCATTTTGAAATAAATATTCAAGGCACAGCTCTAGACACTAGCTGTGTCTAGAAAGACACAGCACAGATGAAAGAAAGAAAGAAACATAAATCTGCCTATAGCTGTCCAGGTCCAATGCACCTGTGTTATATAATGTCAGAAAAATACCACAGGTCCATTGGCATCTTTCAGCTGGGGATCCACAGACATAACCCTACCAGGCAGGGCACAAATAAGGAAAGCATTTCTGGGGCCAACTCATGTCCTTGAGCAGGATGCTGCCCTTTTTTAAGTGAGTCCAGATGAAAAATCACATTTGCATCCAGTGGAAGCAGCATTGAATCTGACCAACCTGGTCTAGAAAAATAGTTATTTCTCCAGTAAAATTAGCCAAATGCAAGTTTTAGCCTGGTTGCTGCACTAATAAAGTTCAATCTTTGTCTGGGTGACCTACAGCTTTGCAAGTTGACTGACAGTGGGTAATTACTGAGCTGATCACTTGCCATCTTATTGGGACAAGATTATTAAAAGGTTTTGAAAATGTGTGAAAAAATATGGAAGAGCAGCAAAAGGAAGAGATGAAATAGTATGTGTCCCATGAAAAACAAAATACAGAGGGAGGATGTGGGAAATGAGCACACCACACACTTGGCCTTACATTATTGTACCTGGGACAAGTTTGGCTCTGTGTGTTAGAGGGAAACAATAGTATTAAAGTGGTGGAGGAGTATATTTTGACTAGTGCAAAAAGCAAAATTGGAAACACAGGTGGGAAGCTTCTGGATTATAACCATTATTAGACAGAAAAGGTTTTTGTTTCATGTATCACATTTCACATCTGGGTTAAGTCTTGCATCAGATATTCACATGCCATGCCTAAAAAACTCGGTCCAAAATCACTTCCCAAGAAGGATAAAATAGACCCAGTACCACATTCAACTAGTGGGCTTATAGAGGATGAAATGTTGAGTAGGACATCAAGAATGTCAAAGGAGATCTTTCAAATCAATACAATCTTACCTTTTCTCATCTGTGGCTGGAAGATAAACATCTAAGGAGTAATAGATAATCTTTATCAATTTATTTGTAATAAAATATTAAATAATTAAAACATTATTGCTTGTAATACTTAAGGGCAACACAAAACCCACAACAGAATTAACTGATGGTGAGGCACGTTGTTTTCAGGAAAAAGAAAATAAAACAAACTATCAAGCCCCAAGCACAGGGGCTCACAGGAAATCACAAATGTTTTCAGATACCAGCAAATTTTGACATTTGAGATGGTATCTCACTGCAGAGGTGCCTGATGCGGGTTGAGTACCACAAGCAATCTCACCATAGCACTAGAGATCTGACTAAACTAATTGCTTTGCATCTCAAGTACCAATATACTTGGCATCAGGTCAAGTGTCCCTACCCTGCCCTGAGGATTCATGCTGAAAACAATGAGCAAAATGCCATTTAGAGTCAATGACTGTGTACCCAGTACCAGGCACAGGAGCAGGCAATGCTCCCTCTCTCCATGCACTGGAGTGGATGGCACAATCTCCTCCTACCACTTAGCAAGCCCTCAGAAGTATTGATGCTCTAAGATGTTCAGCTAGGACTGTGAAAAGTCTAGATTTGGCTTATTTGTTCTGATGGAAAATGCCATACCGGTGACAGAGGCTGCTTCTAAGTTTTTCCTCAAGAGAACTAAGGCATAAAACTGACTAAATAAAAAGGACATGGAAGGACAGTGACTATCTGCAAGGCTGATGAAAAAGCAAAATGTATGCAAGCAACAGAGGGCAAAGATGCCTCAAAGAAATGAGAGGTTAAGTCCACAGTTTGCCTGAGGGAGGCATGGACTGCTGAGCAATGAATACACTCGAATTAAAAATTAAGAAATGAAATGAAAAAGCAATCAAGGGTAAGAATGAGGCACAGCGAAAAGTAAGAAAATACAAAGCCTTGCACAGTGATTATGTCTGAACCAAATCCAGCAAGGGTAAGAACGATCAGGAACCTCCAATCAGGTCAAAAATAGAAGACCAAATCACCAGGTCAGCAACTGGCCATGGAGATCAGTGGTCAAAGATGTGATCCCTCTCAGCTGGGGCCGGGGGGGACTTGGGTGTAGCACAGCCCAATATAGGAACACTGGTTTTGTTTCCTACGAAGGGAGGCAACACTGCACTTTGTACCTGCTCACACACATAGAGGCCAAGAAGGTGATTCTCTTCAAGACAACATGAAACAAGTTGATGGCAGGTTATAACAGAGATGTTTTTAACAGAAACGTTGTGGGGGTTAAACCACTTTGGATGAGAGGGTGTCGAATGCTGGGTGTTGGTAAAACCGAACCATTACTTTGTCCTGCAGAGTGTTTTTCCCATCTTAAAAGCAGAGGTGAAATGCAACAGTGCTAGAAATATGGCAGGCCTAGAGGGAGCAGGGGCACAAACCCTGCCAGTTTGCTGCATCAGGGCCTTAGGGAGCACTGCCAGGGAGCACAAGAGAGGAAATAACATCCCCTCATACTCTAGTACTGAAACTTCCCTCGATGCTTTCCTTTAAAAGCAAATTAAAATTCTGGGTCAAAAACTCCCCCTCTTAAGTATCAGAAGGGAAGGCTTTGGTTTCAGGAACATTGCCTAAAACAACCAACAGCAGCAGCAATGAGAATAGGAATGGGATGACCAGTGCAGGATGACTGCATCCAGCTCTGGAGTTTCAGCACAGGAAGGACATGGATCTGTTGGAGCAAGTCCAGAGGAGGCACCAAAATGATCAGCGGGATGGAGCAGCTCTGCTGTGAGGAGAGACTGAGAGAAGTGGGTTTGTTCAGCCTGAAGAAGAGAAGGCTTCAGAGTGACCTAATCGTGGCCTTCCAGTACCTGAAGGGAGCTGGCAAAAAAGAGAGGGAAACATTATTACAAGAGCATGGAGTGACAGGACAAGGTGAAATGGCTTCACACAGACAGAGGGCAGGGTTAGATTAGATACTAGGAAAAAAACCTCTTTGCTGTGAGGGTGATGAGGCACTGGAACAGATTGCCTAGAGAAGTTGTGGATATTACACTCTTGGAAGTATTTAAAGCCAAGTGGTCTTGGCTCTGAACAACATGGTCTAGTGGAAGGTGTCCTTGTCCATGGCAGGGAGCTCGGAATGAGATGGTCTTTAAGGTCTCTTCCAATCCAGACCTTTCTGTGCTTCTTTGATTCTGTGACTTTGCAGACAGCTGAGTTTATCAGCTCCCTGCTGGTTCTGCCCCTGCCGTCCCATTGCCACCTCTCTCCTGGTCCTGCGACCCCCAATACAGGCTCCAGAGCTCCTCTGACCTCTTGGGGAGCTGATTTAGCTCCTTGTCTTTCTTTGGATAATTAGGCACAACAGAGATGCCTGAACCCCAGTCCTTATCCCCGTGGGAATACCTTGTAGCAAGAACAGCATGGCTGGATTCTCAGCTTCTCCTGCCATGCCAGATTACACACAGACACTTAAGGGTTATGGCCATATCCCATAAATACACATATTTTTTTGCACTGTGTATTATTTCAAGACTTTGCTTTGTCCTGAAGTTTGCAGTGCTCTTCTCTGAAAAAAAAAAAACAAAAACAAAAACAAAAACAAGAAAAAACTATCCAAAACCAAACAAACCCACCCAAAATCAAGATCTGCTCTGAAGCCTTGTGAGGGATTCATCGAGGTGACTCACAGGATACATGTTGATTCTCTGGCAGAGTGTTTCCCTCTGGCTGGAACTGGAGGCACAGAGCTACATGACCAGAGAGATGACTCACTAGGTGACCTTCAGCTTACGTCTCCTGGGGAAAATATTTCAATGAAAAGAGACTTTTTACACTGGGATGGATGGCCTCAGGTTGCGGTTAACACCTCCACAGGGTGTTATGGAGAGTCCAGAGGAGCACAGGGCAGGAATGGGGCAGGAGCTCTCAGCTGACCTGAGCTGGCTGCAGTTCCTCAAACACCCAGCTTAGATCAAAATACAGCTCAGGGCACACACAGCCCCTGCAACTCCTGCTGTTGCTGATTCAAGTACAACATGATCTTGTTGTACAGGGCAAATGACCTCCTGAGGTATAGTCCAGGTTTATTTTCTGTTGGTTTATTCTGTGTGTTTATTCCTTATTTGCCCATGCCGTGCAAAAAATTATCATGAACTATCTTTCTTATGTGGTAAGGAAAGCGGTAAGAATGTCTAGGAATTAATTTGCAACTGTTGAATAAAAGATGCTTCGGATGTACAATACTGCAGGTATTACCTCAACTCACGAGACTGATATTAATTAGGGCATACAAAGGCATAAGAGTGATGTTTTATTCTCATTTAAAAGATGTAAAGCTTTCAAACAATCCAGGCTGCCTGCATGGGAATGTTTTCTGCCTCTTGCTGTGTGATTCTTTGAGATATTGTACCTACCCCCTCTGGCAGGCCCCAGGGTAATCTTTGTTTAGTGTCTTTTACAGTTTTGAAAATGTGTTCTCCTCACTTGGCTGGGAAAAAAAAAAAAGTAGTTTTAAAGGTGCTGTTTCCCTTCTTCAGCTAACACTCTAACCCTCACCCTTTAGAGAAGTCAGGCTGGTAAAACACCCACAATTAAGTGAATTTCCTGCCAATAGAGTATTGGCGTATAGCAAAGTATTGCTCTCATATTTTTCCCTTGCCAAAGGGAAGGACTGTCCTATTGATGTCTCCCATGCCACAGGTTGGAAGACGAAGACAGATTTCAACATTTTTTTACTGTAGTGGCAGTTTCCTGATGTAATCCAGGATTATTCCCTGCTGGCCAAACAGGAGCTGACAAAAAAAGGCCAGCCCTCAGCTGAGCATCTGATTCAAAAGAAAATTCAGCTGAAAGGCGAGCACTGGAAAGAGGAGTCAATACAAAAGCAAGAGGCAGATCTGGATTTAAGCAAAAGTCCACAGCATTTAACCTACTTTAGCAGATCAATGCAGCGGATTTTTAATCATCACATTAAACCTAAAATAAAAATAATTACCCCAGAGATCTGTATTAAAGTCCCTTAATTATATCTCATTTCATCATCCTTTTTACTTGGGATCAGAAGCTACAGGGACCAGAGCTCCCCCATGTCATTCTCCAGCTTGCAGTTTTTCTCTCTCTTGTTAGGGCTTCAATTGCCACTACAGGGATGAGGCATTGGCCTTGGTGAAAGCATCCACATCCATCCCACTTGGGGGAAAACTGAAAAAGGAAAAAAAAAAAAAAAAAAAAAGGTGGGCAGGATTCTGCTTTCCAGTGACCCCTTTATAAAACAGCAGAGGAAGGAACAGAGAACATTACATGGTGGGTGAAAAAGGTGTGAATGCCTAGAAATTCAATCTCTGCATCCTCCCCTTCTTCCAGCAGTGCCAGGAGTTCATCAATATCTCATAAGGGGAAAGAGAGGACTTGACCAGAGGCTGGGCCCCTTATCAAATTTCACTGAGCAGAGTTTATTTCCTCTCCTCTCTGCAGTCCTGCCACCCCCCACAGATGCTTTGGGAACACAGCCATGGCCAAACACAGACCATGAGCCTCCATGGAAACTCTATGGACAGTCTCAGGTGGGATTTTGTGGCAATCAAACCAGCCCATTCCCTGCTTTTAAGGGCATCTGGCACAGCACAGCTTACAGCTAACCTTCCTTTCTCCCAGAAAAGGATGCCTTTCTCTACTCTGCTTTCGGGGACCAGTCCTGAGCCCTGGTCTGTGCCCAAGCTGCCTGCTTTAGGTCAGATTCCCCATACCTTGCTGGCCCTTACCCACTGCCACTGTCTTCTTGCAGAGGAAAGAGCTACCTTGTTGTTATATTTAGACTTAAAAGCCTTGTACATTTACTGGAACAGCAGTTCAGGGCAATTTTCAGGTTTCTCTAAACACACCAGGGAATTTCTTCCCGCTGCCCTGGGAAGAGGCCATGGGGCCTGTTCCTGTTGCAGGTGTTGGGATGCAAGTAAAGGCTATCACCAAAAAAGCAGCATGTCGAACCCCAGCAAGCAAATGGCTGCAGGTTTTAGGCAGCGTCCTCAAGCTCCAGCTCGGCAAGTGTCACCAGAGATGCAAACATCCCCCTTCAGCTCCTCAAGGATCCTCTCCAAAACCACCAGCTCTGCCGTGGTCCCTGAGGCCATAACCTGCCTGAGGAACCTCACAGCCAGCATTCCCTTCTAGGATGGGACTTAGCACCAGAGGTTTGTGAAATAAAAGAGTAATTAAAGGTTACAGCTACCCCTGCACGGATCAGGCTGGAGTCAGACTGCCTGGGAATGCTCACCAGAAGGTACTTCAGGGCATTAAGACTGAGAGAGGGAAAGGAAAACTGGAAAGAGTAACTTCGTGATGACATTATGACAACAACGTAGGCTGCTAAATAAATAACCGTTCTGTCGTCAACAACCGACAGCCCGAGACTGCCACGTCCTGCATTCTGATTTCCATGAAAGATGGGAGCTGCCATTTCCCAGAAGAGGGGACCTGAAGTGCTTTGTCCCTGCTCTGAATGGGGGGGTGCCGGGAGCCCTCTTTGAGGCTCTTTCACATTATTTTAAAAAAAGAAAAACAGAAAAAAGGAAAAGAAACAAATAATTGCAAGTTGGAATTATAAATAAATAAACAAGCAAGAAAATAAATAAGCAAGAAGCTAAATAAATAAATAAATAAATTGACACTGTTTTCCAGTCCATGTGACAAAATGTATGCACATGTCCCTGCTTGAGCCCCTTTGATGGCAGAGGGCTCAGACACAGACTTTCTCCTTGCAATCTTGGGAATTGGACTTCAGTCTCTTTTCATTCCCTGATGATGACAGGAGAGGCTCCCAGGGCACAAGGCAGGACAGAGACAGTCCACAGAGATCACTCACTCGAAGAGTTTTGGTTTCATCTTCTCATCATTTTATCTTCACTCTACCTATTTTTCATTTCAGTTTGTGCTTGGGACTTATTTCTCATCTCTCTGATCCTGTTGCAGTCACTTTGGCTTAGAAAAGCAAGGATTGGTAGGGCTGCCAGGCCTCTAGCCCAAATGGGAAAAACTGAGAAAATAATGCAAGATGAGACCTCAACTGGCCATAAAGTCACACCCTCAACACCAAAGCAGCTTGATACTACCTCTGTCAACCTACCAGGTTCCTGAAGGCCCCAAATATGGGGATTTTATACCTCCTTGGGCAATCTTTTTTTTTTAAAGTTTCCCATCTGGTTAAAATAAAATCTTTCCTGCTACAGCCTAAGCCTATGACTTCTTATCATGTCGTGAGTCTTTACAGACATATGTCTATTACCTTCCTCTTGTCAGAAATAATTTGGGTATTTCAAGGCAGTTATCATATATCCCCTCCTGTTTCTACACCTCTGCTCATTCTTGCTCCTTCCAAATGAGAAAGTCACATCCTTCTGGAACAGAGGTACCCAAAAAGGAGACAGAGCCCCCCCAGCCAAGGGGGCTCTGCAAGGCATACAAGTTTCTTTGTGGATAAACAACACTCCTGTCTATACATATTAATATCATGCTTGTTTTTCCCTCCCGGAGAGAAACGTTTGCTGATTTGCCAGCATTTTGCTTGCTCTTGGCACAAGGCAAACAACTACACGGGTTGCAAACAAGGCAAGAACCAAACCATTGATCTCTTCTGGCAGAATGCAGCTTAATTCCAGTAAAAAATTCCACAGCAGCTGCCTATACTACTGAAACCCATTTACCTCAAACTATGAAAGATGCACATTCCTCTTCATGAAATCATGCAAGCTGTAAGTCCTCAAACAAGATTTAAGTAAAATAAACTCTGTGTGGGTCAAGGTTAAACACTCAGAGATCCCCACTGGTGTTTGCTGTGAAAAGAGCAGTACCATTTTGAGATGAAAGACTGATGTGCTCTACAGCAGGGCAGCCTCAGCTGCAGTTCACAGGAATAAAGCAGTTAGAAAATAAAGTGCTCTCTCAGTTATTTCTTAAGGTGATATTGCCACTTTGACATTAGGAATTGCATCTGCATGTTTGTTTCTAAAGACATTTTAGTCTAAGCAATGAGCATGCTACCTTAACCCCCCCTGAGATGTTTCGACCTGAACTTACACAGAGTGGGAAGCCCATAAGGCAGGTTCTGATCAGGGGCAAATGCTCAGGTGGTGCAAGTAACTTTAAGTTAAATACAACCCGTATTTTTGTGACAGCTGAGTGTTAAAACATAACCTAAGAAACTCAGAAAATGCTATATTCTGCCTAATGTTCTCCAGCATTCATAATCTAAGGCATTTCAGATGCCAGATGCACCTTCCCAGACAAGATGTTAACGTTGTCAGCACAACGCCTAGAAGTGATCTGAACTGTTAAAATGGTTTGCCTGGAGCTCTGTAGCTCCCACCAGTCCGATCAGACAACTTTTCCTCTTCCCCAGAATCCCCCCTTACCTTTTGAGATAGTTTCTCCCGTAGAGGATCTGCTGCAGCAAGGTGACCACAGCAAAGGCGCAGATGAATATGAAGAACAAAGTTCTGTTTCCCAGCAAATCCCGGCTTGACGAAGGGTCAGTGTATCCCATCCTTCCTGAAAGCCACTGAAGCTCCACTGGGTAAAATTCAGTTCATTGCCGCCTTCATGCCCTCCTCGCTGGGAAGCGGAGGGGAGAGCTCGCTGGCTTTTCTGTGAGCAAT
Source organism: Pyrocephalus nanus (assembly GCA_038380795.1). Classification (NCBI taxonomy): domain Eukaryota; kingdom Metazoa; phylum Chordata; class Aves; order Passeriformes; family Tyrannidae; genus Pyrocephalus; species Pyrocephalus nanus. The sequence continues at coordinate 2,344,349 of CM076263.1, read as the reverse complement.
CCAAGGACAAGGTATCCCATTGTTTGGCCCTGCTGCCCCTTCCTTGCCCCTTTTGGATGTTAGCTCCAGGACTGTGCGTAATGGCTTGCTTCCATGGTAAAGTTTCCAGGAGATTCAGACGTGGGTAACATCTAAAATCATCTCTCAGAGCTCTTCCAGCGCAGGCAGCTTATGCTGTGAGAGAGGCATTCTGTTCCCTCTAAGCCTCTCTTGAAAACCCGCTGCTAGCAATTATCTACTTCAATCCCATTTTCATATTCCAGATGGGGGAAGCTGCAAATAAACCAGAAAACTGCAGCCAATGGCAAGCACGGGGCTCCGGCAACCTGCGTTGGAAACACATAGTCGTCAGCTCCTCTCTGCTTCTGCTCAGTGATTCCAACGAAATGTGCTCTCAGGGAGACGTGACTGGGGCGTGCTATTATTGAGCAGGCATGTAACAATCATGAGGGTTTCATTCAGCCTCCTGAAAAAAAAAAAAAAAAAAAAAAAAAAAGAGAGACAAGAGAAGAGAAGGAAAAGGCAGCAGCAGCAGCAGCAATCTGGTCAGGCTATCGGGAGTATCGGGAAGGCTGCATTCCGTGCAGCAGCAGCAGCAGCAGCGTGCCGTCCCTGCCGTAGCATTTGCATGCGGCATGCAGTGCCGTCAGTCGTACACCGCTCACTATTTGGGCTCCTCTCCTTCCCCCTGGTTATTCCTCCAGAGTAAGCACAAGCAAGGTCACTGTGCATCTCTTCAAGGACAGAGCTCTCAGCTCCTGCATGCTGATTTATTGGAGGCTCTGAGTAGCCTCACAGCCGCAGAGAGGGAGCCTGCCTCTCAGTGCAGGCTCTGAGAACCATTCATTTAAAGAGACAAATATTCTGATTGTTCCCCCCAACCAGGAACAGTTCTCTTTTAAGAGGGCAAAGCAACAAGACCTTGTCCGCGGCCATCGTAACTCCTCTAAAAATCTCCCCATTGTCAGGAGAGGCTCCTTTCAGCTCACGGGGAAATCAATGGGAGTTTTGTTGTTCATTTCACCGGGAGCAAAATCTGCCCCCTACCCTTGGCTTCTTAAAACAAGTCCCAGTGAAAAGCTTTATCCATGAATGAAACTTCCAGACTAGGAGGTTGTTTTGCCCCAATAACAGATGGGAAAAGGGTTTTGACAGCAAAATCTGGGTGGGGAAAAAATCCTTTGTCTAAGAGAATAGGAAGATTTTTTTGTGAATAGATTTTCCAACAGTTAAATCAGCGTATGAAAAGTGCTCTAGTGTGCCAGCAGCCCAGCTGCGTGAAGCAGCAAACAGAGATTGTTCATGGACTTTGTTTCAGCTGTAACTGGTGCTGCATGCGAAGAAGGACCAAAGGTAACTTTGTGCAACCCTTTCACCCAGATCCTGAAGCCAGGGCTAAAGCAGTCTAGGTGAGACAATCAGTAGGTAAAGGAGGCTTTGCCTCACCTAATTTTAAGCAGAAAAATAACACCAGTGTTTAAGGTAGGAACCTGGTCACCCTGAACTCCTGCAGGCAGGAGGCCAGTCCTTTAGACATCCCTGACTTTGCAGAGAAGCTGTAGGGATCCGACCCCTGAGATATTCTTCTTCAGTCCCTCCCTCTGCTCCCACGCCTCTATTTCTGAACCCTGCTGAATGCTTCAATTATCACCTGTGCATACAAAAAGTGTGATGATCCCGGGTCAGATTAGAGATTATCCAGCCCAGAGCCTTGTCCCTGGCAGTGGCCAGTGATGGATACACAGGGAAAAGCATAAGCAGAGGGCAAGGACATACCAATACCTCCTTGGAAACACTCTCCTACCATTTGTGGTTCAGGGTCTCGCAGAACCAAGGAAAGAAAACTGGTATTTAAGTTAGAAAAACAACTGAGTGGGATGCACTTATTTGTACTCTACTGGGAATAACACACATACCAGGGGACTGCAAATTAAACAGCAAAACCAGTTTGATTCCCTGTTGTGAAAGTCATCATCTCTACGGCCAAATATGTTTCTTTTAATGATCAGTTTATGTAAGCCCATATAACATGAGACTGTTTCCATATGGGAACTGTACCATTTAGATGGATCTAACCATATACACTTCTAAGAAACAGGAAATCAGAAACAGCCATCAGAATCTCAGCCTGAGACTCCACGAGATCCTACACAGGCAGATTTGTATGGAAAAGCTGAGAGACAAGGCCAGTAAGGTCAGATGTGAAGGGAAAGGAATTTAATACTTTGAATTGCTGGATTTTTACCAGTAGTTTTGAAAGTCCTCTTGGAGAAGTTTTCCTCAGTCTCTCCAGGAGTTATTTTACAATAAGAGCAAAGTATCAGAGAGTAGAATTTGGCTTTTTATGACCCCCTATGAGTGTAATGCCAGCTTTGTATATTCTTGTATCACCCAGGTTTTGGTGAAATCACACTGAGCCTTTCCTCCTTTCTTCACCTCTATCCAGAGGGATTTTTTTCTTGACATCTCTGCTGTAGTGCACCAAATTCCTGAGCTGAGCAGCTACTCTGTCTCCTGGGCTGACAGCCTGCCTGGGCTGCAGAAAACAGCCCATGTCCTCTGTCAGTCTTTGATTTTCTGTGTCTCCTCATCATTCTCTGCTGCATCACAGCTGGCCAGAAGACACAGGACCTGAGGGGCCTCTGAGCAGGAGAGCTGCAGACCTAAAGCAAAAAGCAAAGTATGAAGATATCTGCTGTAAGCGTGAAGGGTTTTCTGTGCCAGATCTCGCACAGACAACGTTCCTGATGTCACATGGAACAGAAATCTGTTTGCTGCCTTCAGCCCAGTACGACAACAGCACTGCAGAACTGGAAGTAGAGCTGCTCTGTGCCAGCATAAAAAGAAAAGGATGCCTACTGACAGTTTTTCAAAGGGTGCTCAAGGTTGCCTGCAGTATTTATTGTGAGTGAAACAGTCATATGGTTCATGCAGAAGGGCTGAATGAGCAATGTCAGCACTCATTCCCAGGGCCCTTGGAGAGTTTGGCCTGTCAGCTGCCGGCCACCTTGGAAGCATCAGGCCTCTGAAGAGAAAAAAAAATTAATTTTTTTTAATTATTTTGCACCCTGCACTTAAGCAATCAACAGGCAACAAAAGACCACCTTCCAGATTTTGAAAAGGGTTGGAAAACACCTCCAAGAGCATCAAATCCAACCAGCCCCCAGTCACTGCCAGGTGCACAACCTGTGTCCTCCAGGGCCCCATCTACACAATTTTATAACACTTCCAGAACATTGGTTGAAGGAGCACCAACTTCAGAGGCTGAAGCAAATGTGGCAAAATGGAACCACTCATAGCCTCGCTTAGTATGAAGCTAGAACAAGCAGTCAGTCTTACACGTGTCTGGCCTTTATTTGTTGCATGTGAGCTGCTTGCTAAATATCATCAGAGATAATCTGTCACAAGAAACTCCTCCAGCCTGAGCAGGGAGACTCTGAGTCCTCTAACACAAACACAAACATGCTCCTTCCAGTGATACCTCCCATGGGAGTTCATCATTTGCTCTTTAGTCCAAATGAAGCAGGTCACAGTTTTCCTTTTGAAAAGAAATTAATATTAAATATTAAAGACACAGAAACCAAGGCCATGTTACCAAAGCTCTACACAAAGAAAGGTGAATTGGCCAAAGGACAAAACCTGGTAGGGTCAGATTCTACTTCTCTCAGAAGGGCAGAATAAGCACATCTCTACCTCTCTCTCTCTGCTGAAAGGACCAGGTACAGCCCTTACAAGTAAGCTGTAGTTTGTTTTTTAATGTAAATGAATCAGAAAAATTAATTTCTGACAGGCAGGTCTGATTGGGAATTTTTTAAAGTATCTTTTACTGAACCTGCCATTTGAATTAGTGTTTGACTGATCATGCATTCTAATTTCAGCTGAAAGCAAAGGCACTTAGTGCCTGGGATATAAGGATATGTCTCTTGGTAGTTTAAACCACAGAACACATAACTGGACATGTTAAACTCACAGTATTGTACAGGTTCAGAGTAAAACAAAACACGCTTCACATTCCCCGTCAGGGTTTTTTCTCTCCCTGCCCGCTCAGCCGATCTCCTTTTCATCACTGACTAAAGAACTTCACACCCAGTATAGCAGAATACTACAGGCTGTAAACGACTTGAGTAGAACATTTTTCACATCTCATTTTCCCCCCTAAATTAAAATTAAGTCATGTCTATTTACAGTTTCTACAATGTTTGTGTAAACTGCTAGATCCCTGACTTTGCAAAGAGCTGGCACATAGGTATATGACTAGAAGGTTCTGCTGAATATGGAACTACATATGCTTATCAATATTAATTCTTTTGCAGATATAAAACATGAATTTATTAGCATAATCTAGTGCTTAACACAACGTCTAGTCCCCCATCACTGCCACAAATCCATATGTCTTAAACTGAGATATTGAAGGCAGATTAAAGGATTCAGCTAAAATGTAAATATTTATTTCCTTCTGAGCCGGGTTAAGCCACAAGGAGATGCTAATGGCTAATTTGGCATCAGGCTGGTTGCTACCTGTGGAGATGCCTGAATTAGAGGAAGTGTCCTGAAGATAACATATGGTCTGTACACTGGATATACATTACATCATTTATTGAAACATGGCCAGTTTCCTTCCAGTTATGGATCACATAGGGGGAACAATGTCCCAGCGCATAAAATATCCCTTTTTTACGCTGCTGACACCATCCCTGTTGGAAAAGGAATGAAGTCTTCCCCAAAGGAATGGCATCTTCCTCCCACTGGTAGGGAGCTCTGATGCAGAGGCTTCCGTGGCTGTCGTGCTGTACATTTGCTATTAACAGTTCCTTTGCTAAAATGTATAGCCAAGTGCAAAACTAAGCTGGGATCAATGGTGGGGAGAGCTTTGCTTTTCCACTGGCATTTCCAGGTTCCTGGAAAATACAGGAAATGTAGTGTGATGGTTATGATCCTGTTCAGGCTCACAACAACAACCCTGCGAATAGTTGAGAACTGCAGAAGCTCACGGTCTCTGCGGGAAAAAAGGAATAGGATAAAATTTTGTTTACAGGAATCATCTGCTGAAAGGATTACTTTGATTTTGGGGCACCGCATGGGAGCCTTGGATTTAGCACTAAATCAAGAGGACTGAGATGCTGGTAGAACCACAGAGGAGTCCAAGGGTTTCCATGGCCAACAGTTGCTCTCAGAGGAGGAAAATCATCCTGCCTCTATCCCAAGCAAGTCATAACTCCCACTTAGTTCATCAAAACCCTGTTTAAAACCTTCCACTGAAAGCCTGGAAAGTGCTGGAATCAGTGGCACCCACTTTTCTAGTTTAAGGGCAGTTGAAAGTTTGATACTTCTTTTTGAAGAAAACATTCCAGCATTAACACCACAATGAACAAATATTTCCCATGACCAGAATAAGGATTATATATATATATAATGCTGAAAAAACACAATTAATAATTATTTCACTATTTTAACAATGTATTTTACAGCAAAAATAAAAATGTTAATCTGAGATATTTAAAAAAATCTACATTGTGGCATATGAAGTCATTTGCAGAGACAAAGGTTAATTTTCACAGACACTGTGTCAGATTTTGGAATAAGTTTTGCTTTTTCAGTGAGTAGCACTGAATTAATCAGAATTGGGGGTAAATGTGAAAAAACCCTTATTCCTCTGAATAATCATCTAATTAAATACTTCAAAAATTTTACACTATGCTTATAATCAAGGTGTAGAAAAGACATATTATGGAAAATTATTTAGGAAAAGTTACCTGTGTGTTTTTATCTCAGTTCTGCACTGATTTTGTATTTAAAGGAATGAAGTATACTCCTCTTGAACTAACCATCAGCTTCAATTCACATGACCTTTCAAGCAGCTCAGACACTCAGTTTTTGAACCCTTCCTCATGATGTCGTCCTACAGCACTGATAGCATTCCTCACTGCTCCCTGTAGCAACCAGTGTTGTCATGGGTGGTCTACCTGTTCACCTGAGTTACTTCTCTACCCAAAGCAAATATTCAGACACATCATTATATTTCAAATAATCCATGCTAGTCCACGCTTTGTTCAGTCCACGACAAAAATTATAAATTAAAAAAAAAAAAAAAAAAGAAAAAAAAATCTGTCTTCTGTGATCATCAAAAATCCTCATTCTTCGTGAAACATTTATTATTTTGCTCTTCTGTCACTGTGGAAATCCTCACTGGAATCTGGACCACTTAGACCACCTAAAGAACAGAAACAGCACTGTGACCAGACACACATTTCTGCCCATCCTGTGACAGTGTGGATTCAACTTTTAAGCCCTGCACAGTGTCTGGTCTGACCTGCACGTGGCTACAGAGATGGCTGTTAATAAAACTGGCCACCCTTTCGAATTCCTTCCTTTGGATCTTTGATCTTCCATGAATCCCTGGGTCCTGATTGTCTGTATTAGGGTAACAAACAAAGACCACTCCTGGAGCAGCTGGACAATGCTGCTGGGCATCAGCCGAGCCACTTCTTGCCACCAGCATTCATAATTTAAGCAGGCAAGAAGGGAAGGTGAGAGAAGCATTTATTAGATTGGGTCAAGCCTGGGGATTGTCTGACCTGAACATGGCAGGGCGTTTGGGGAAATTGCAGCTACCCATGAGCCCCAGCATAAGCCTAAAAACCCTCTCCAGGCTGAAGGCAGAAGTCTGTGCCTTCCCTGCTCACACAACCAAACATGCCACAAGCACGGCTGACACACTTCTGAAAGCATCACCAGTTACCACTAATGAGTGTCTGACCACATTTCCACCCTTCACAACAAAATGCCAAGAAGAAATCCCATGGCTGAAGCTTTTTACAAGGGCCCGGAGAGACAGGACAAGGGGGAATGGCTTCACACTGACAGAGGGCAGAGTTAGATGGGACACTGGGCAGAAGTTCTTCCCTGTGAGTGTGGTGAGGCCCTGGCATGAGTTGCTCAAAGAAAATGGGTCTGCCCCATCCCTGGAAGTGTCCAAGGCCAGGTTGGACAGGGCTTGGAGCAACCTGAGATAGTGGAAGGTGTCCCTTCCCCTGTCAGGGGGTGGGACTAGATGAGCTTTAAGGTCCCCTTCCAACCCAAACCATTCTGAGATTCTATGATTTTATGATGATCCCATTGTTATTTACGATATTCCACCCTCTTCTCTCTAGCCCAGGACCACCAGTACAGCCTCCTATCCATCAGACAGAAAGTATTTCACATTTATACATAGTCTTCTGTGGTCATGTTGACCTTTTGCTGGAGAGCCTGCAACAGGTTATTCACTTAAATAGCTGAGTACAGTCAATTGCTTGTGGTTTTAATTAAGGAACCTAAAGTGAGGAAGACACAACGGTAGTTTATTCACAGCCAATATCAACCTCCAACACAGGGAGTTGTGGCAGGCCTACAGGATCCAGTGCTCTACCAAGAGAAATTAAGGAAATGCCTTTGACAGGGAGAGACATCCCCAGGAGAGCTCTCCTCTGAGGAGAGGGAAGCACAGCATGGCATTTAGCCAGATTAGGTTTTGGGGTGTTTTTTGGTTTATTTTTCAGAACATTCCCATCACCATCACCTTTATTTAAACTTCTCTTTCAATCAGCTTTTTTATTTTCTTCCAGGTGTACCCAGCAGCTCCTCTGGAGCTAAGAAATTTGTGCGTGGGTTTTCTCGCACTCACTGTGGGCAGGAAGGTATGTGGGAACTATAATTCAGTCAATTTAAATCACATGTAGCTGAAGCTTGAAAGGAAAATAATAATAAATGGTTCAGATTGTCAGGCTCAGTGCAATTCTCAATCAATTAAAGCTTATTTTAGCACCAGGGCAGTTTATTTTTGTAATGTTCTCCTGGCATTTTGATGCTTTCATGTTACTGTGCAGCTAAAAGGTCTTGCTGGGAACAAATTACTCTTGGTAAAGCATTTTCTGAACTGCAATTTTGGTTTCTGTCATATGACAATAAATAATATCTACATGAGCAAGCAGCAGCAAGAAAATAGCCAGTGGCAGTGAGAGAGCAAGGCTTTGGACCTGGGTAAAGGAGGAAGATAAATCTGGGACTCAAACAGAGTAAAACCATCATTGTTTGGGCTCAGAGACTACCAAAATATTCTTCATTGCATATGAGTTTCAAGTGGGACTCAGTGTGTTGAGACATTCAACAGCGAAAACTCACCAGTGAAGATATTCCTACATCAACTTGTTGCTTTTTTTCATCACCTGTTTATAATTAAATGTTCCGCACTTTTAAAATCTGCACTTTTGATCTTCATTTTGTGATGTCATTTTGGTTCCCGTTCCATGGGATGAGGGGTGACACACAGGAATGCCCAAATCAGTATTCCTAGTCCTCCTCTGCAATCCATGCTGCACTTCACATAACGAACCACCGTGTCAGATTATACTGAAGGTGTCACAGGTCCAAGAATTGGCTAATTGATGAGGAGAGCTCTTCCCTGGTGTTACAACAAAAGTCATAACTAGCACTCTTTGTGGGTCCTTGCAGTCTGTGGAAGTAGCTGGCAAACAAGAACGGAGCTGTGAGTTCACCTCCACTTGAATCACAGGTGAAATATTTGCTTCATAAGAAGGGCAATAATCACACTAAATTGTCAGACAAAGAAATTAAAAGCAGGGTGGAAAGGGTATAGGAAAAGTAACCCTTACCCTTTTTTTTTAATTTACAGATTTTTAGTCTCACAGTTTCTCTTGAATTTCCTCCTTTAGGCCTGGGAACATCCCTCATAATCCATTGCATCAGGTAGAGGTCTTCCATTAACTTTTCCCAGATGCAAAAATTCACTATTTTAGATACAAAGCAAAAGGAAAATTAGGGCCTTTCATCACAGCACAGTCATCTAATTCCCTCAGACAGCTCATGCTCAGGTGCTACCCCCTCCCCTTGGATACCACTTCAGCTTTGCCTTGAAAATCCAAGGAAGTTGTAGTTCATGTCTACACACAGAGAATCCATTTCTCTGGGGAAAGGAAGGACAAACCTTTTTCCTCAGCATTGCTCCTTCCAGATGATGAAGCAGAACCAGCTGGCACTTCAAAAATCAGTGTTTTCACAACAAACATCCTGCTGTGGCACATGATCTAACCTGGATGGCCACCAGCTCCACAGGAATACACACCTTGCTCCAGGCCACGCACCTGGCAAATCACTGCAAGTTCTGACCAGCCCTACACCTGAATTCACCAGCTGCTGCCTGGAGCCAGCACATCACCCTTCCCTAAAATATGCAGAAAAGCCATTAACTCTGCATTTCATAACCACTGCCCTTCCTTGCAATCTCCACTCTCACTCCATGGCACGTCTGTTCTCCAGAAATTAACTTGTTCCTGTTAAAAGTGTTATCTCCTCAGCAAACAATGAAAAGTTACAGAGCTGCAAAAAAGTTGCAGTTCAGTATCCATCCAGGCTGATTTCAAACTGCAGCTCCAAGTGCTTCGTTCCCCTCGGTTTTAATGGGTTACTAATCTTAAATGTAAGAGCTTCAATTAAAAAAAATTGTGAACGGTTTTGTTATTTTTGCAGAACTGTCCACTCCTTTTTTAACAGAACACCTTAAACTTTCTCCCAACACTCCAAAAGCCAAGTTCATTCTCATCCTCATTAAAGAGGGGACAGGAGCTCTCTAGCTGAAGGCTTGGTTTGAGAGCTCTATGTTTTACCAGGCTTTCTTCATGACTGCAGGCAGAGCTGCACCACAGTGCTGGGATTTCCAAGCTGGTTTGGGAAGGCAAAAAGACCCTTCCGCCTTCAGCACCTGAACTATGATTTCTGCATGGTGGAGTGGAGTTGTCTACCACTTAGTCAGCTCACCTCACACTCCACGTGCAGTGGACTCTTTGCCCTCCTCAGCATCTCTTCCCTCATTTCTGAACCAGCAATCATAGCATTTCTCAGCCTTTGCCAGGTGTATTGCAGGAGCAACAAGGACAACTTTCCAGTTACTGCATTGGGCAAAAAAAACCCCTCTGTCTTATAACTTACAGTTTTGTCAGTCTGAGGACCACGAGAGCAGGGTCCATTTGACTGGGCACAAGATTCACTTCCCCAAGCAATTCCATCTTTGGCATGCCCTTGGATCATCTGGTTAACACAGACAAAATCATACACGGCTCATGGGAACCAGGAAATCTTGGTATTGCTGGCACTAAACATAGATGCACTTGACTCCCACCACCAATATATGTGCCTACACCTACCAAAACCCTCCATGCAGTTAGCTGAGGTTTAGTCAACACACTCCATAGAGAAAAGAGTTCTTTTAATCCCAAGGTGTCTCAAAGACGTGTCCAATGAATCACATCCTGAAAATGCTTTTGTCTTTCCTGACTACAGTGGGAGCTTAGGATGACCAGTTCAGTTGCAGGTGGGATGGCAAGAGGGCCAAGTGTGAAAACAGCATGGAAACAAGTTGATGTCAAGTAAATAACATACAGAATTGAGTTATGATTGTTTTCCCCTTAATATTTAATCCCCCGAAAGCGCCTATATTAAATCCAGTGAAGCTGCCACGGAAAATCACATTTCCTGTAGCCTCATACCACTGAAGGGGGGCAAAGCCACGGAATATCACCTAGCTGTACTCTGGCCCTCTTATTTCTCTCTCTCGTAGCTACTGTAGATGATCATCAGCAAATGAATAAAACATACTTTCATGCGAATGGAACAACATGTGCCAGCTGTGCTGCTGGCATTCTGTCCACATGACTAGCACTCCCCTTTGCTAACCCTTCTTCCCACTTCTATTATTAACCCTCCTCTCAGAGGCAGAAGGAAGACAAGGCCAACCTGGGATATTTCTTTTCCCCCCAGTAACATTAGGAAATGGTCTGGGATGTGTAGAGGCTGGGATTTAGATTTCCAGACAACACAAGAAAATCAGATACTTTAAAATGCCATTTCTCACAGAACTGAAAGAATTTCAAAAGCAACAATAACAAAATAATTTGAAACAGTTGAAATTAAATGCCCAGTTATATGGCACACAGGTTTTGGAACTTCCAGCCTCAAGGCAAAGGGCTTACTGCGCTTCGAAAACTCCTTTGATGACCCATACAAAGGGTAAGAGCATTGACAGATTCACAGACTGAGTACAAACACCCCAGAACCACTGTGTGAGCCACTGAGATCTTCCTCTGCTTGGCTATTCTGCAATCATCTGCCAGGAAGGTGGGAGATAGGGACAGCTTGCATGACCTGAAGCATTTATTATTCAACATTTCCTTATTTTCATGCTCTTCACTAACATGCCTGAACTCCAGGTCACCCCACAGGGATGACAGGGAATGATGACAGGAATATAAAATGAAAAAAATACTCATGTTTGCATAATATGGCCCCTGGAAGAAGTCTGAGAGTTAAACTGAAGAGTCTAAAGATTATTAAGAGACTCCCGGTTTTTCGGTTATGTTTCACACTTTGGCCATCTCACTTGCCTACAGAATAAATAACACCTGCTGTGGCAATAACAAATACAGCATACTGGGGACAGAGCTCCTGGTGCACTGCTTTATTTGCTAAGAACACTTCAGGAAAAAGAATTTGAATGCCTGCAAAGAAGCCTTCACTTGCTGCACCATTTGACGGGTAAACCCTCAAATAACAAGCAGCCAACGACTGGGTAAATGCCAGATTTCACTGAGTTGTGCCAGGGACGTATTTGGCCATGTATTTTTTGTTTGTACATCCCCCATAAAGTTGAATCATCAGGCAAATTCTGCTTAATCAGAACCTAAGCCAGTACATGCTGAAATCAATGGGAGGCAATCTTGATTTTCAAGGGAGGGAGCAGAATCTAAATCACTTTATTATCAAATCAGACTCACTTTTTTTTTTTTTAATGTTCTCATAAAAAAATCTACTGCTCAAGTGGTTTTAACCCACCCCCTGCTACCACCAGTAATAGAGATCCTTAATTCAGCAACTGGCCAAGCACCCACAAGCTTTTAAAGCCCTAGGGAGAGCTTACAGCAACCCTGGGAAGCATCCAATATCGCACTGGACTGATGCACAGAATAGCTATTTCAAGCTCCTTTCCCTATTTGTTACCATGCCGGATAAAAAGGCATTAACTAATTATTTTAATTGCACTTTTTGTAGTATTTCTCGTGGGACCTGGGCTGCAGCTGCCTCAGCTTGATCCCATCTGGCTGGGGGATGGGAAGCTATTATAAAATGTGTTTTCCCCAGGGTGAGCAGGGCTTTCAGCTGCAGCTGTCTTTACAGAGGTGGTGGAGCTATTGGAAACAGGTGTGTTGTGTGTAAATGCTCCCTGGCTTGAAACTACCCAATGGACTCCAGCAGGAAAACTTCAGTCAGCCTCACGGGAATCAAACCCAGCCAAACTCCCACCCTACCTTTTTAGTGGGGAGGAAAACAGACCATGATTACTTCAAAAAGAAAAAAATGCACCTTTGTGGGACTGATGCCTTGGAAAAGGTGTTTATGGATTTTTCAACACGAATTTTCTTGGCTTCTGGGGGCAAAGTGTCACAACCTTTTGGAAGAGTCATGATCTTGCGGGCGACGAATTATCTGCAAGGAGATTGAGATCATTTACGGAAAAATAAGCTATTAGGAATGGAGCGAAGGAAAACACCCCCACAGAAACCTGATTAATCAAGTACAACTGGCAGCAAGCGTAGAAGAGAGATTGTGTTCTTTAGGAGATATTTTTTAGTGCAGATGAGTTCCTGCTTGGCTCCAAGTGACGTTCTCATGTTTTCCCTACTCCCATTCCCATTTCAGACCTTGTGAAAGGCTCTGTCGGAATCTCGAACCCCACATGTCCCTGACTCATTTTGCTTGGGCTACAGTCTTTTACAGATGCTCTGTGACAAGTTAAGAGGGAAGGTAGTTGGGATTTTCACTGGTTCCAAGGAGGCTGTCATGGCTAAAAGTCTGTGTTTCCCCCCGAAAATGCCGCTCAGGTTAAAGTTGAGCTACATCACACAGCAGTCACTGAGCTGAGGGTAAGGCAATTCCAGGAGCTGGTCTGACCCTCTTCTCCAGAGGTTCCATGGCAACATCATCTCCTGAATGTGCTGCTGGGAACCTCTTTGTCCTCAACCCTTCCAGGGTGGGCAGAGGGTGGCAATTCCCCCCTCGCAGACAGAATGGGATAGCCAGAAGTGGATATATCACTCCTTGTCTGTGTATGGTGTTAGGGAGTTAACTTTCCCCCCCTGTGTTATTTTAGTTCATTTTCTGGAAAAAAAAAAAAAAAATAAAATAACAGATGTACCCAGGGACCAGGAAAGGAGCTTTGGGAAACATTTCTGTTTTTTCACTAAACAAATTCTGACAAGCCGAACATCCAAAGTACAACAGCTCCCTTCCCCTCTCTGACCTTTGCCTCCCAGCTTGGGGAGGTTGTCAAAGGCCCCTTCTCCTCCCCTCACATTTTCTGCGTCTGCAGCCTGGTCTGTGCACTTGCTTGAAAGATACCCTGGAGTGAAACAGCATCTCCTGACTTGAAAGGGACTAAATTATATAATTATTTTATATTTTGGGTACAGATAAGGTTTTCTTTGACTCTCCTGCATCCTTGTGATTGGTTAATGAGAGTGCAGCATCTGGCCTAATAGGCCATAATTAAAAAGAAAATAAATAAATATGATTTTCTCAAACACTTCCAATCAGCTATTCCAGACTACGTTATTTTATGGAAAAGTTCATGGATAGAATGGTGTCTTAATAGCTGAAGAAAACATGACGCTACAGCATTAAAAGCACTACAACATGGCTTAAGCTGGAATACAAATGGAAAAATAAAACCTGTCGTGTTCTCAGCTACCTGTGTTTGCTCCTGCACTGCTTGTTCTCTTGCACAGCATTAGTGTTGCCATGGGTTTTCATGATTAACAGAGAGGTAATCCAGTTTAGAATAAACTCAGAAGGAAAACAATTTAAAAAGGTTAGCTTCCCAGCACACAAACAGACCCCAAAACACCAGAAGAGGGGATGCTGGACAGGAAGGTAGAGATGAAGGGGTGAGAAGATTGGATTCTTCTGCCAGCTGAAAGTGTTTGCAAAATGATGGCCCGAAAAAGTGACTTGTGGCATTCTCAAGCAAGCCCTGCTGAAATCTTTGGACAGCACAGTATCACATCTCTCTTATTTTTGCACAGCACAGGCTGATTTTTTCAACAAAACCATCAGGCCCGAGCAGGCAGCAGGATAAAGACATTTCACTCAAGTGGCCAGGACAGAAAGCCCGGCAGCCACTTGGAGATGGAGGATTTTGACCACAGGAAATTCTGCTGCCTCACCTTGTGACACCTCAGGAGAGGGGCTTGGCCTCTGTTTGCCTCAGCTGGGAAAGCTGGTGGGGAGGGACGTGCGGGTGCTGTGGCTGAGCTGCCTGTTGTGTAACCGAGCTGGATGCTGTGTAGCTGCTCGTGGGCAATTATGTCCAAAGTCACAGCAGTGATGCTAGAAAGCTCCAGGCATCTCCACCAGATTTTGCTGGCCATTAATCCAGCAGAAGGCTGCTAATGGCATCTGATCGCTTTCCTTTGTGCTACTGCTATTTAAGGCCACTCTGAAGGGCACAAACTCTTCCCTATTACACAATGCAAGATTCAGGCAAAATAATAACCCTGGGCTTTGGAGAGTGAGTTCTCAAAATGGCAATAAACTAACAAGATGTGAACTTTATTTTTTAAGTCTCCAGCCACGAAATGAGAAGGAATAAACTCTTGAAAAGCAGGGATCTCTGATGGTAAATGACATTTCATCTAGTTAGAGTGGATGAAGAATTCGTCCATGATCCTTCCCCTATGAAAAGCCTTTAGAACAACACTCTGGTTATGAACCCCACCCACTGCAAAGCTGTACTGCACCAAGGCTCCTGTGTGTCCACCCAGCATCCCTGCACATGGAGAAGTGCACAACATCCACTGGGAAGTTCATAACATGCCAGTGTGCACCAAAGGTTTTTAATATGGCTCAGAGAGGGATGTGCTTGCACAGGAAAAAGGGTATCCAGCAGTGTTCCATGCTCAGAGAGCTCCTGGAACAAGTCCAGTGGAGTGTGACAGAGATGGTGAAGGGACTGGAGCATCTCCCTGACAAGGAAAGGCTGAGGGAGCTGGGGCTGTTCAGCCTCGAGAGGAGATGCTGAGAAGGGCCCTCCTCCATGCCTGTCAGTGCCTGCAGGGAGGGGGCAGAGGATGGACCAGGCTCTGCTCAGGGGGGCCCAGCAATGGGACAAAAGGAACGAGCAGGAGCTGATACCGAGGAAGTTCCACCTGGACTTGAGGAAGAACTTTGCTGTGCAGTGATCGAGCACTAAACAGGCTACTCAGAAAAGGTGTGGAGTTTTCCTCACTGGGAATACTCCATAACCATCTGGACACAGTCCTGTGCCATGTGCTCTGGGATGGCCCTGCTGGAGCAGGGAGGTGGGACTGGATGACTCACTGTGGTGCCTTCCAGTCTGAACCATTTGGGATTTCTGTGAAAGAGAGGACCAGACCCATCATCTCCAGCTGGGCAACCTTTCAAGACCTGGAGATGATATCAACCTTAAGAGTCTCTCCAGTTTCTGAGTGATGGCTTTTAGTGTGGCTATGCAATGGCTAGCCCTGGCTATGGCACATTATTATGATTTGTCCCTTCCAGAAAAAGTAACAGACACGTCATTCACTGTCTGGATTGAAAACCACAACAACCTGGAGCCACTGACTTTGACTATTGATCAACTGTTGGTCTGATGTGGGAGGGTAACAGACAAAGCTTTCTCAGAGTCTGGAGAGTCATCTATGATGAGCAAAAACGGAGCCAAGCTATTGAGAGAGGCAAGGACTTGGCTTATCTTGACGCCCAGGCAGCTCCTTCCAGCCCTTAGGAAAGAGGTCATCTGACCCAGAAAGGATGGTGAGCACCCCCACCTGGGTTAGTTAATAAGAGATGTCGCTTCCCTGCGGATAAAGACAGTGATGTTGAAATTGTGTCACTCGGCAGGTGACACTGCCTGCCTTCCTGTCTGTCCCCAGGGTCTAATCTACAATCCCAGTATGATCCCTCCTGCCTTGCATAAGGAAAACTCCAGGGGAGAAGGTTTAAGAGACTGGGAGGGTACCTGGAAGTCAGAGGCATAAATTCAGTGACATGAACCAGACTGAAAAATTCCCCTTCCTGTGGAACTACTCCACTACAGGACAAGGTTAGGAACAACAGCTCAGCTCTGTCCAGATCTCTAAAAATCACACTGACAACGTATTTTAAATCACCTAAAAAATGGTGGGTTTTATACAGGCTAGTGAACATCTAGAGGGAATACTAACCAGCTTGTATAGCAAATGAGCCAAACACAATTTTTCATCTGTCTTGCTATCAAAAGAAGATCAAATGATGTACCAAATCCTACCTTCACAAGCACACGGGGCAGCAGTGTGGTTGAGAGCAAAATTTGACTGGAAAAAAAAAGGAGTGAACTGGCCATTTCAATCCCTGCTGTAAGCATTCCTGATTAACGCCAGCTGATAGTTTTAGAATAGTAGGTCTGAGGATTAAAGTCTTATGTGGGCTGAAAACACTACGTCACCTCTCTAAAATTACTTTTCTTAGTATCATTTAATACTCTGCGTTCTCTTAGGATCAATTCTTAGGTCCCCATTCACTAATGGGAAACTCCACCTCAAATCCAGTTATTCCTTAGGGTTACTCACTCACTCTCGGAGTCTTCTGTAAGAGATTGTGTCTCCAACTGTGCTTCATCACATTTTTTCATTTGTACTCTTCAAATCCTACCTTAATGGTTTCCCTGGGAACCCATGGAACGTCCTACATGTAGGTTAAGGAGAACTACAAGCCCTGTTCTTGTTTTATGCTGGTAATTCTTAACACAAAACAGTAATGCAATGTCCATTCACCCAAATACTTTAACTGTAAATAATACAGAAGACTTTCAGACTATCATCTGACAAAGAAAATGGCATTTAAAAAAATGTACTCACCTCCTTAAGTTCATGATCCCACTGTCCTCTCTTTATATGTTCAACTACCAAAGGTCAGGCACTAGACTGCTTTACCTGTCTTTGCTCTCTTTACTGCAAATAATAGAAACTAAGTTTTTTGGGATGTCACATTATACAGGAAGATTTTTTTTTTTTAAATCTTATTACATTAGAAGTAGCAAATAAAAAATCTAATTGACACTCAATCTTGATAGCATTAAGGATACATTCTGTGGGTTTTTTTCTGAACTGAAATTTTAAAAAAATATCCAGTCTGAACCCCCACCTGCCATGGACAGGGACAATTTTTTGAAGGTTGGAACTTCTGGACGTTCTCTATTCCTACATTCCACTGGGAGAAAGGTCTGCTCTAAACTGTGGCAGTTTGCTCAGAGAAGTTCCAAGGAAATTCCACAGTTTCTCCTAGAAGCCTCCTGTAATGTTGAATGAATGCTCCCATGAGTCCACTTAATAAATTTGACTTGAAATTCCACAAAACGTTATTAATCTGTTTCAGGACAGATTTTCTTTTCTCTCTATCTATATAGTGCTGTCAAAAAATAATCAACACTGAAAATCTCACATAAAAAATAATTCCAAATGAAGCCATTTTTTTTTTTAATTTGTCAGATAATGAAAAGTGCTGCAGATGGGATTCATTTATCTAAATAATAATACCTCCCATTCTGTTCTAAACCTTAAGAGATATCAAAAGCTTAAATGAAAAGCAGGAGCCATGTCATTTTTTGCTGAGATTAAACTGCTTTGCAACCAACAACGCTCCTGGTTTTCTGGTTGTTTTAATTCCAGGCCAGAAGCCACCAGAAGATGTGGATTGCTCCAACGTACAACACAGCAATATTTTTTTTTTGTTTGTTTCATCATAAAGAATACAAACTTCTTGAAAAACAGATCTGCTGAGGTGTGAAGTGGACAGAGATCTACACTTACTTTGAACCTGCTCTTTGAAAATGGTATTTTTATTATTAGCTATCTGACTGGGAAGTGTATCAATTTCAGCTGCAGGTCTAGGGGGCTGCCCATGCTAAGAAATTCCACCAGGTGTTGTCTTATTTCCAAAATTTAGTTACCCGTTGGACTTGAGGTTCTTAGTGCATGTATGGTCACCTTTACATCAACAAGTACACACACAGACACTGAAAGTGAATGATACCCCCTTTTCAGAACAGAATGTTGCAAGCTTGAAATGTCATACTTTACGTGATTTAAGCGAGGATAGACAAAAGCCCCTTACTGGGACACTAAAAAGTATTTGAGAATTGAAATACTAAAAGTAATAAAGTTTTAAAATTAACTGTAAAATGAGCACGATTGAAACATAAGAAAGGCCTTTAACAGAGAAGAATAGCAGTTAATAGTTTGGGAACTATAAAATATTGACTGCTTGCTGGGATCACATGGAACATACAGTCCCTCCAACAAAAAAAAGGATATTGACAGGAGCAGCAGCAAAACGGAACTGGTAACTGAGCACACAGTTCTCACACTGCCAGTAAAAACAGGCCAGCAGCTATTTCCTTCTCAGATCTCTAGATGGGATATATATATATATATATATATAACTGAGTTCACAAACTGGAACTGCTGATCTGCCCAGCCTTAGAGCTCCAAAAAGTGGCACTTTGCTAAAACCACGAGTCGCTAAGAATGCAAAAAATACTGCCGATGGTTAAACTTGGCACACACACGGGTTCTCTTCCAACTTAAAGGGCAACTCTGAGCTTTCACTTCAGAGGTTGTACTTCCCTTTCTGTTCTTGCAAAAGGGAGGTAGAAGCTCCTCAGTGATTCTACATCCTCACTGGTAAGCCCAGAGAGACTCAGTGAGACTATGAGTGAGCTGGGTTTTTTTCCTTTTTTTTTTTTTTTTTTAACTAATTAAAGCTAATTTTCCTAACAGAGACTGTATTGACAGGTATAATCAATACATTTAAATATTTTACTACAGGTCTTAATACCCAAACAGCAAGAATCACACTCTTGAGCGTTTTGTAAGGCAAATGCAGCCCAATTCTTTGGAAAATCATTGCAAAGTTAATAAATGAACACTGAGGGTTAGAAATGACGATGATGAGCAAAGGCAATAAAAAGTAATTTTCTCGGTCTATGACTCTGAGCCCCATTAGAGCAATTCACCTGTCCTGCATCACCTCCTCTGGCACCCTCTTTCCCAGAAATTGATTAAACCTCCAGTCTGTCACTTTCAGTGACCTAGCAAGCCTCCCACATTCCAATTTAAAAAATAGTTTCCGAGTACAAGCTGGTCTGAAAAGGAGATAGAGGTAAAATTACCAAACTGGTGCTCCCAGAACTCAACAGAAAGAGATTATTCTAATTAAATCCTATACCAATATTGTCTACAGCACCAAAGTTATGGGCAGGTAATCTTGAGCTGTAAAAGCCACCTGGCAACTTTACAACAGCTTAAGGTTGTCCCTTTCTTCATGGATGGCTCCCCTGGTGTCACCCAGAGTACTCTGCCTTCCCATTTTTCCAAGTTCTCTTTCCCATGCAAATCCTGGAGGTCTGAGGCTGCATGTACTCCATCCCCTTCAGTGTAGTCAGGGATAGATCTGCAGCTATCACACAACCTCTTAATGAAAATTCCCTGGATCTTGGGCAACTTAGTATTACATCCTTTGAGTGAAGATGTTATATAAATGCAAATACTGGCTATTCCCATTTCCTCACTTTTCCTGACAAGACAACACTGCTGTTTTTCAGTACTTCAGAAACATACTTGTGCCTGAAACATGGAGTGGACTCCTAAAAATAAGTTATAATTACAGTAAACACAATAACAGCCAAGAACAAAATCACTCTGCAAAGGCAGAGATTCAGATTTGCAGGAATTCCAGCTACTGCAGCCCGTGTTTGTGACAGCTGTTCTGTGCCCATGAAATGAGCTGCATTTCCTCCGCTGGTGTTTGTCTGATTTTGCCCATCTTTTTTTTTTTTTTTTTCTTTTAATCTTGGCTTTTATCTTTCTTCCCTCTTCTGTGATGCCTCAGCACTCTTGAAAACCTGGCATGTAATTAGAGCGTGTAATGCCAGAGAGGTGCAGTGCTGCCATCAGCCTCCCCCTGCATGTGATGGAAAAATTCATTATTGCGTTCTCTCAGCGTGCTGGTGGAGAGTTGATACTAGATCCTAGATAAGAGATTTACCTGAAGCCAGGAAACAAGATCTTAAATCTCCTTCTTCAAGGGCAGAGCCGGTGTCACATTTGTAGGGTCAGATGCCAAGAGAGAGGTTTCCTCTTCTCCCATTCCCACCCACTCATGGGATGATGTGCCCTGCTGTTTTATTTTGAGGGGGTCCTGTGTGACCTGCAGCCTCAGCAAATGGCCTGATCACTCATCCCTAAAAACTCATGCTCCTGCTCAAATGAGTGTTCATTTGATTAACTCGGCAGCATCTGCACAATGCTCAGATAACTATTTAGGTAACACAGGAGAAAACACCCTCCAACCCCACAGAAGTCAAGTTGAGGCAAATCATCTTCGAGTCAGATTTAATAGGACTTAATTTGACTTCTGATTTGTTTACGCTTCATTACATAGTCATTTTCCACTATGATCCCTCTTTATAGCTTGCTTCTACAATCTCACACCATTCTCTTAACATATGAAAATGTAACTGAACTGTTTAAATACCCCAAGATTTTTTTGGCGACTTTGTTCCCTGCAAGTGTTAACAGGTTGCTAACAGACCTAAAGGAAGGGATCTAAAGTAAACATGAAGTTCAGCAGCTGATTACAGGAGATCTTTATCTTTAAATTCCCCCTCCCACAAAACCCATGCATCTTACAGATGTGATATGCCTGTCCCTGAAACCTATTTTTCTTTTTTTTTTTTCGTAGAAATGTACTTCTAAAAGAAAAAAGCACCAACTGAAAACTAATTCTGTTGTGTTTGGAGTTGATTCACAGTTTTTAACGAGGCTTTTAGATTAATGTAGATCACTAGATTTCCTGTCAAGCCTGGCACGAGTGAACAGAAACGTGCTGAGGAGAGAACAGCACATACCATCTGCGAGGAATCCGGCCAGACCAGGAGAGCAGCAGCAATCTGAGTGCACGTTTTGCACTCAAATTGCCCCTTTATTTTACTGTGATTGCTTATTTACCTTTACAAATGCTGTGGCTGCCCTCCTACTCTGTCAGACTGCCCCTTTTCTCCCAGTTTCTCCTCCATTGCCACTCATGGGCTCTTGGTTCTCTTGTTCTTTGGATCACGGGCTGTTCCACTCTTTCACTTCCCCGAAGCATCCAGATCCAGCCTTCACCCCTGCATCACAGGAGGCTTCCACCAGTGCTGGGTTTCAGTTTCCTCCTGACGTCAAGTTTCAGCCCAGACCAGGGGTCTTCCATCATAAGCCAGAAAACCCTCCTTTTTTTGTGAGGGATTTTTTTTTTGCAGGGAAGCAGCGGTTTTATTCACCCTGTAACTTATGCCCAGTTTCTTTTTCAGCTTTTCTTTCTTATGTGACAAGAAACAGCTGCTCGTGTTGGGGGAAGCCTTTTCCTTGAGCTAAATCCGTGCCTTTCCTGGAAAAAGAACTTTCAGTGGCTCCAGCAGCACTGAAATCCCCCAAAGTCAATAAAACTTCTCCAAGGAGCGTTTTCGCCATCGAGCTTTATTTTCATATCTATAAGAAACACTTAGATGGTCTTTAGAGGGGTTTATTTCTCTTAAAATATGAACAAGATTCTAAATCTGAAATCCTAAATCAATGCAACATTTTATAGGTATGAGTGCTGAGGAGAGAAAAAAAAAAAAAAAGAGAAAAAAAAAAAGCAGAAGATTTATTACTTGCATAATGTTTAGTTAAATGCTGAATCTACAGGGTAAACCTGCAAACTGACTCAAGAGGAATTTGACTCAATCACTGAGCTGTTCAGGGCCACTCACCTTGAGTACAGTTGGTAACACAAAACAGGTTAAAATTTGTCGAATCTGGGGCATTATCTTAATATCTGAGTGAGGCCAGGACTGCCTGCTACTGTTTGTTTAACACACAGCACAAAGCAGCTTTCTGCTCCTGCTAAAAGCCTCCGGGTAGATCTCCAATGAGACTGAACAATAACAGCAGATTGCTGATGACTTCTGGAGCAGCGTTCCTGCCTTATCAACTCTCCATCAAATTTTACACCGCAAATCACATGTGAAGTTTTAAAGCTGGGTAAATGTGCGAGCTTGATTAGGGACACTCATACAGAAAAGAAGTTACGAAAAGCTGCATTGCAGGACTTCTCCACTTCTGGTACAATTTCTGCACCAGAGCTCTGTAATTCTGTCATAACTTAGGAGTTTACTTGACACTCCCGCTTAAAAAGTGCTTTCCCCAGGCTCTGAGCAACTCACTCTCTTTAAAAGAAACCAGCACTAAATCTGGACTCCAACCCAGTGAAATCAATGACTTTACCGCATTCCAAGTTTCCCATCGGTGGTCTAGAACTCCCAAACTAGATACATTTGCAGTATTCCCTGGGAGAAAGGGGAATAGGAGGGATAAAATGTTTCTCTGCCACCCAAGTATGCCCCTGATGGAGAAACACTGGTGGTCATAAGGAGCTCCCAGCACCTTGGTCCCCACAATATACACATCTCAGGATCCTACAGCTTGTGGGAATTTTGCTCAAAATGTCACATGAAAGAGTTGGTTTTTCATCAGAATTTTGAATGTTTTGTGAATTTTTTTAAACCAGAACTGTGAAGGTTTGATATATATGCTTCTCCCTGTGCTTTTACTCCTTACAGTGCTCACACTCACAGAAATATGACTTCACCACTTTACCTTTTTATTTACCACCATCACCAGACAACAGTGGGCTGGCAGGAGATCGACAGAGAGGGTTATAAACTCCTTATGGTGGCTTTCTGCATGTTTTTTCAGAATTTTATTTCATCCCACAGAAAGGGCAGTAGAAAGAAAGAGATGACAA
The DNA here is from genome assembly GCA_038380795.1 of Pyrocephalus nanus. NCBI lineage: Eukaryota > Metazoa > Chordata > Aves > Passeriformes > Tyrannidae > Pyrocephalus > Pyrocephalus nanus. The sequence goes on along the minus strand of CM076263.1, from coordinate 2,321,420 downwards.
CGTTTTCATCCGATCCTGAGGATCAAGGAGAAATGGCAAGTTCAGACTAAGTATCTCAGCAGTGGCTCTTCACACAGAGTTGTACCTCAAGGAAACAAAGCAGATCAAAAGGCACTGATGTTTAAAATGCTTCAAAAGTGCATGCACAGGCTACTGAAGAGATCTGGTGCTTCTGAGGACTGACAAGATGAAATCCCACTGTATTGTTATCAACACAGCAGTGTCCATTGACACCTTTAGAAAACCTTGCTACCTTCTTTTGATCAGGTTGAGGAGCAGTACCCTGACCACGGAGGAAAAGCATTAAAACACAAATTACAATAAAATTAGAAACTCGGCACGTGGAGGCTGCTAATAGAGCATGCACTTGCTGGCAAGGCAAGATGATGCTGCCATTTTGCTGCTAATGTCACAAATGACATGCTCATAAATGCTGCCAACTCTGCTCTGCTCAACATTTGCGAAACAAGAGCAGGGTTTTTTTGGGGAGGAACACAGCAGTGATGCTGCTGAAACCCAAATCCTTCAGTCAGTGTATACAAGGGCACTGCAGCAGAGCAGATAACCAGTCTGATGGAGGCTCCACATGCCACTGACAACAGGTGATGCTCACAAGTCACTGCTGGGAAGCACAAAGATCCCACTTTGTAGCAGAATCTGCAATGTTTGTTTAGCATCTACTTTGCAGTGAGTTTGTTTGCATTACTTTGCATTTTCATCCTCCAGGGACAACAGGTATGAAGGAGATAAGGCAAAGAAAAGTAAAGGAAGAAGAGAGATGGAGGCACAGCTAGTTTTTGAAGTGCAGTGAACAGCTCAGTATTCCACAGCTTCCTTTCAGCCACTCTGGCAAAGACATCTTCGGGTTTCTCCCTGTTTGGGTACCACAGTGCAGAAATGCAGTGTAGACATGCCCTCAGTGCATGGAACCTTGAGAATGGTCAATTTTCCTCCAAGGGAATTTGTGCAGACAGAAATCACAGAGGTCAAAAGCCCCATAGGATTTTTAAAAAGGACTGGACAATGCAAATACCCACAGTTATGATAGAGATATGGTCTCTAGGGATAACAATGATATATTTTAGGAGACATAAACCCCTTCTCCAGCTTCGGAATAGAAGCCAGCCGTTAAACTGCTTATGATCACCGATGAACTTCCCTGCAAGGGTTTCTTATTTCAAAACTGCCAAGTGCTCAAGATTTATGCCTTTTTTCCTCAGAAGACACAAGCAACAGCCTCACTCAAGAACTGCCACTATATGCTCAAATACGATACTGAAACAAATATAACCACTCCTGATTTTTGCCACAATCTCTGATTTCACACGTATCCAAAGCATTTCATCACATTCTGGAGAAATTAAGGCCCTGGAGATGTGAAGCTCGCTGTGCAGTCCTGGGCACGCACGGCCAGGCACAGGAGAGCAGGGTGACAGGAGCTCGGGTTTTGCTGACACTTCTGCAGCACCGTGCCCCGAAGAGTGTGCTGAGAAACCTAAACAGCAAACAGTAAATTCCAAAATGCAGTGCATTCCATGCAGTCACCACCCAGGCCAGGAAGGAAGTCCTGAGACCAACCCAGCTGCAGGTCTGAACTATTGCAGGGGCACAAAAATTGGCTGAGGACCAGCTCTGCTTTTCCTTTGACGCAGCTACTGCTTCAAGATAGGGAGAGATTCCCTTGCCTGGCATTTCAGCATCTTGAAGTATCCATAAAGGCTGTTGAAATCCAAGCCTCTTCAACACTATGAAAGTGGTTCAAACAATGTGTGAGAAAATTTTTCATATGCCTTATCTCTTTCTTGTGAGTTTTTTTCCGGAAGTGGGACCTGATCTAACAGGTAGTTTTTAAAATGAAGAAGCACTCTATTCCTAGGCACAAACAGAACAGTTAAATATATATTAGACCAATCATACTTGCCAGAGAAGACAAGAGAAGGAAAATTCACAGTCAGAGCTGGAATATTTGTACCATATGCTTCCCCACAGCCAAGCACAACAGGGTTTCTGCACAATCCTTGCCTTACTGCACCCTGTTGTATTTCCACCTGGAAAGACATATGGCAGTGCCTAGGACAGAAAATGTTCCTTTTTCTTTTTCTCTTTTTACTTTTTTTTTTTTTTTAATGTAAATGTAATTTCCCAGCTTTAAAGGAACATTTCATTATGACACATGCTCAGGCCAAGGAATAAAAAAAAAATGTTCCTATCTGTTCCCACTGATGACAAAAACAGGCCCATCGACCTATTGGCATTCTGACCAAGTGAAAATTTGAAAGAATGGCTTGGATTCCACTTTGTCTGGTGCGTCACTGACAAAATTGCCCCCTCTGCAGAAATCTGGTGCCTCACAGTTATGTCAGGGACACTAAAAAGTATAAATTTTGTTTTTCAGCTCCCAGGGTACACTGTGGGAGATAAGAATCATCCTTCCGCTTATAAAATGAAAAACACTACTTTGTGGAGAACTGACCATGAACGGATATTCAGCACCACCAGGGTCGCTTTTACCCTGATTACAGTCAGTTTTGCAGTGCCATTTTTTACTGTGAGAACATTCATCATTACAGAAAACTGCTTATGACCGCTGCTGGGTGAAGGAAGAAGTAGTTATGCTAAAAAATGGCAGTCCCTATAATAATAAGAGACTACACAAAAAGCTCTTATCATCAGAAATATTTTAACAGTGGTGTTATTGCAGCAGTAGTGCTTTTCACCCCCTTTCACAGCAGCTTTAAGAGAGGTATGTGGGATCACTTCTGCTTGAAGAGGGCTATACTTCAAAAAATAAAAACAGTCTGATTATTACAAGCCTCACCACCCCTTACCACCATTGGGTATGAGAGGGAGATGGTGAAACTCTGGATTTGCTTCACCAGTCTGGATTAATGTGACAGCTGTGGAAGTTAGTTCCATCCTCCTTTAGTAAGGATGCCCTTCTTCTGGCCACCCCAAACAGCAGTTTATCCCCGTGCTTCAAAGGGGCAGGTGTGCCTTGGCAGGCTGTAGCCAGACATTGGGTTTGATTGCCCCAGGAAGCTGATCCACCTGGGCTTTGATGTGACAACTCCTCCACCCCAGATCTGAAAGTGCTAGCAGAGGTTTCACCAATGAATCACAGAATCATTTAGGTTGGATCTCCAGGATCATCGAGTCCAACCTGTGACCCACCCCCACCTTGCCCCCCAGCCCAGAGCACTGAGTATCCATGTCCAGTCGTTCCTTGGGCACCTCCAGGGATGGCGACTCCACCACGTCTATGGGCAGCCCCTTCCAGTGCCTGACCACCCTTTCCTCCTCTGAACCTCCTCTGGTGTAACTTGAGGCTGCTTCCTCTCATCCTGCCCCTCGTTCCCTGGCAGCAGAGCCCAATCTCCCCAGCTCCCTGCTCCAGTCAGGGATTGCAGAGCCAGAAGGTCCCCCCTGAGCCTCCTTCTCTCCAGGATGAGCCCCCCCAGCTCCCTCAGCTGCTCCTGCTGCTCCAGCCCCTTCCCCAGCTCCGTTCCCTTCCCTGGACACTCTCCAACCCCTCAAGGTTTTCCCTGGGATGCGGGGACATGGCTGCCTGGCCTGGCTCAAGCTGGGAGCTTTCAGTCTTTTAATCTGTTCATTTCCTGAGTAATACAGATCCGCAGATTCCTCAGATACCTCAAGCCCTGTACCCGAGGGTTCACCTGAGGCTTCTTGTTCCCGGTAGAGCACCTGGGAATGTGTTTGCTCCTGCCTGGGCTTTGCTCAGGATGCGCTCTCAGCCACTGCCCCTCGGCCTGAGCCGTCCCCTTCTATCAATTTCAGAACACATCCTGCTCACAGATAAACAGATGTGACCTTTCCAGTGCAATTTGGCAGATGTTCTCAACATACCAAAGTTGCCACAGAGCTGAGTGGTAGCCCTTAATTTAATTCACTGCAGAAAATCTGCCTGCATCCTTCCTGAAGCAGAAAAACCCTTAATTCCTTGTACTTTCCTTTCCTCTTCATTCTGCTTTTTACAACCAGGATTGAATGAACACTACAGCTAACCTTTTTTGAATCTCTGTCTGATAAAATACAACCAGTTCTACATTCATGTCACCATATTATAATTTAGAATAATCATACATAATTAGAAAATGTATTGTAATAACAAATTGTAATAAAGTAAGAAAGCATTAATAATTTAATTCATAAGCAGAGACCTTTTGGCAAAGAAATTATGTAATTTTTCACTAATGTCTTTTATTCATTTCCCAAATGAAGTCAGATGCCTCATTTATGAGGCCAGTCCTAAAGTTTAAACAAACTTGATTGAGTTACCTACTTGTTCATTTGGTTTGAGCAGACAAACTAGTGTGTTTCATTACCACAGGTGGTCACACAATCCATTTCAGATTCACACATGATGGTCTTTGCTCAGGTCTTGTTTTTACAGCTTTTCAAAAAAAGTTGTTTGGGGCCAAAGTATTTCAAACGATAACAGCAACCTGGCTGATTTAAGGACAACAGAATAAGGGCAGCACTGAGACAGCACTTTTGAAAATCATATATGCTGCTTTTGTGTGTTAGTAGTAATTCTGAATACTCTTGAACATTATCCAGTGAAGGAGCAGAATTAATAGGGATAGTCAAAGATTCAAACCCGCAGGGTGCTTGAGGTTGCAAAGTTTAAAAAAATACTGTGGCAACAGATTAGGGAAACTTCAGTGCCACTCTGGAAAATCCCCAAAGGTGGCAGTAAAATTATTCAAAAATTATTATACCATACAACTACAACTTACTACTAATAGGATTTTCATTTCACACTTCTGAAAATCCTAAAATTCAGGCTTTTTCTGCTCCTTACAAGGTTTACTTGCATCAGTGCCACGGATTTTCTAACACTGTGTTGGTCAGGTTCCTTTTTTTTGCTGCTGCAAGCACATCCACTACAGGCCTTTATTTGTATAGAAATAACTGTAAAGCAGAAGATTCACAGGAGTTTTCTGAGTATTTTTGAGGTAAATGTTTTGAGTATTTTGAGATCCACTGCTTCCTTGATGAAAAATCTATAGGACTGGTCTTTGTTAGTAAGTGAAATTACTAGTTGTAGAGAAACAGTTGCCTCATCAGTTATTTTACAACAGGGAAAGATTATGTTGTAGAGTGGCTTAGTAATAAAGTTGGGAGTTTTTTAATTCTCATTTCCAGAAATTGGATCAAAATAGACAATCTACTGGATAAACTTTATGTCTTCAGAGGATCCATCAGAGTTGTTAACGGTAGGTTTAAAGAAATGCAGCTGGTAAATAAAATAAATAGGCTGCAGATCGATAAAGATTAACTGCAATGCTTTGACAGTATTAATACTGCAAATGAGAAAGTACTTTAATCAATACATTTGATTTACAGAATAAGTTAAGTTTTTAGCTCAGGTGGTGTCATTGTTATCCAGGCAGGGCTCAAATTTGAACTCTTCAGAGGAAAATTCTACAAACAAGCAGGTGAAGGCAGACTTGAGTTCCTCACATGCACTTGGAACTCTTGAGATCTGAGTTTCCACTCACATGGAAACTTTGGAGTAATGATAATGCTGCAGATTCATAGAATGGATTGGGTGGGAAGGGACCTTAGAGCTCATCTCATTCCATTCCCTGCCATGGGCAGGGACATCTTCCATTACCCTGGTTGCTCCAAGCCCCATCCAACCTGGCCTTGGACCCTTCCAGGGATGGAGAACCCCTGAAATAACACACTCCCTGAGAAAAGACAAGTGTTATTAGTTCGAACCCAAACCTGGTGGGCTCTTTGGCTTTCAGGTCAGAGCTGGCCGCCTGTTTAGCTAACCTTGACAGTCAGAGAAGGTCCTGCCTGTCTACACAAGTCCATGTATAGACAACTGTTGGTAACACCCACCCTCTAAACCACTGAATGTTATCAAAGTTGGTTTGAACAGACAATGGGACCATTCAGCTCAGTTGCAGATGTGGAAAACCAAGTACTCCATGCACTGCAAAGCAAGGCAAACCTTTCTCTCTGAGTGGAATAGAAAGCAGAATCTAGACCAAAATGCATCAGGAAATACACAGGAAAACCAGGAAATACATAGGAAAAACTTTTGCATGTGTACAAGGAAGATCCAGTGTAGAACAGGGTAGGGGAATATGGACAAAATTCTGAGAAACAATGGAAGTGGGAAACGGCATCTCCTGCCACACAGGTATTAACTATCATGCTATTTTTTCACTGTTTCAGTATATCTTTAATGAATAATGACTCTGGCTCCTTGTACCCCGACTACCATGGTGGTGCAATACTGGCTACAGTCTGAACCAGCCTCTTTCTCAAGAAGCCTCAGCTGCACTTTAACAAACTTCTCTTTTCAAAGCTTTCCAAACCTCCAAAATGGCCAGTCTGCTCTTATTTACAGTGCTATAAACAGAATAATTCATCCCTTACACAAAATCATTTTTGATTCTCACAGACAGATCCCGGCATATAAAAAAAAAAGACCAAGTCTGTGCAGAAGGTGGGCACAAAAAATAATGTAGCACTTCAATTTCCATCCTGCCCTTAGAGTGTGTGCTGAATGGCACACAGCCCTTTCATTCTTCAGGCACAGTTTAGGTGATCATATTGAATGTTTTTTTGCTGGAGATAAAACCAGAAGGGGTTCGGTACAACACTCTCCACATCCACAGCTGAAGGTGGTGCTGTGGAGGAGAGAATAAGGACAGTAATTGCTCCAGAAACACAGAAGACTGTGCTTTTAGTGAAAAGAAAAACTGTGGGAAGAGGAATGGTTAGCACCTGTAAGAAGATTTTTGTAGGTAGTGTATAAGCTGAAAGCTACTTTGTGCAAGAGCTGTCGCTTTGAAATGGAAAGGAGGTCATATAAAGAATAAAATACCCATGAAAATGGCATGTCAGTAAACACTTTGTGGTTTCTTCAGGCAGCCTGTTAACTTGCAAAATTTTCAGCAGTTCTGTAAGGTTTGTTTTCCTGCACAGACTGGCATAAATTGTAAAGGAATAAAAAGACAAAGGAAAATAAATATAATTTCAAGTATGTGTACAGGAACATGGCTGAGCTCCAGCCGTGCAAAACGGTCCTAAAATTATGCATTTGCCTGGATGTAGACACGAGGAAAAGCTGGTTTTGTCACCAGCCATCAAGTCTTCAGAAGGAGCTCTCCTTGCTGACAGAGAACTGTGCACTGAGCTGACGTTCAGGCTGCATAAGCAAGTCCCTGCAAGTGCTGCTCAGCTCTTGAGAACAAAACAACAGCACTTTTCCTCTGTTGTGACACAACCAGGCTGTTTAAAGGCAGCTATTGCACATCTACTTCACAACCCCTGGAAGATATGCTGAAAGAAAAATAAGCCTTTGGGTAGGAAAAGCTTGACAGAGAAGTACCTGGTGAACATTTCCCCTTGTTCAGGGGGAAGAGGTGGATAAAGCAGCAGTTTTCTTTCTTGGCCAAGTGAAGAACTTTGGTCAAATAGATGATTTTTTTTTTTCTAAATACAGGTACTGACCAGGCAGCAAATATATTGGTAACTTATGGCCAGCTCAACATGGAGCTCTGAAGTGTCTGGACACAGAAGATCTGGAGCTCTCAGATATAGTTTTTACTCTGAATGGTGCAGCTACTACCTGCTTTTTAATAAAATGAGTAATGCCCTTGGGGCAACATGTAATTCTGAACTCCTGTCTGCACATTTATGACCACTGAAATTGCTGTTTAATAAAAAAAGAAAAAAAAAATCCGACCTGCAGGCCAGAATTTCCACATCCCCACATTCTTGCCCCTCTCTGAGTGCTTGCTCTTGGTATTTTGTTATCTTAAACATATTTAACTATATTAAACTTTATCTAGTTGAGCAAAATCCTGCAAGTGTTCCTTGGAGCAGAAGAGCTCTGTAGAAAGTAATGGGACAGCATTTTTCCACACCCAAGGCTGGCAGGGGCTTTAAAAAAGACCATTCAATCTGTGTGGCTGACATATCCATAGTGCATTACATATAAATAAATATATATATATTTATATATATAATTATATATATATAAATATATATATATTTCCATCCCATAGTGCTTTATATATAATAATATGCTTGATCTGATATTCATCTTTTCTGACCCTCAGTCCCTAGGAAGTATTACTGTATAAATTTTCCCTTAGTTTGGTCCCAGAAGCTGGTGCATTTCCGTGGAGACATTCACAGGCTCACTCTGTGCTTGACAATTTAATTACCCAATATTTCTAAGAGACGCTTTCGGATGAAAGTCTGTATTAAAAATGTGAAGTGCTGTTATTACTTCAGTGCCTTCCGTGACAGTGAGTTATTTTTAAAGGGACATGATGTCATCTTTGCGTTTCAACAGGGAACTGATCAGTCATTTAACTGATTTTTAAAGACAAATAATGAGGGGTTACAGCACCAAGCCTGACTACCTGCTCCAAGCAAGGAATCAAAACTACACATCCTCAGAGGGAAAACCCACTGGGGGTGGTCCTTGGAGCAGAGCAGTGAACACCATGGCTGGCATGGAGCTGTGTCAGAAGTTTAGGTTCGATATCAAGAAAAGGCTCTTCCTCCAGGGGTTGGTTGGGCACTGAACAGGCTCCCCAGGGCAGTGGTCTTGATCCCAGCCCATGAAAGCTCAAGGAGCATTTGGACTACCCTCTCAAGGCCAGGATTTGGACTGGATGATCCTTGTGAGTCCTTTCCAGCTCAGGATATTCTGTGATTCTGTTTGGAAAGAGCTAAGCTTTGGATAAAAGTCTTGGGGTAAGACTCACATTCCTCCTTCCCTGCAGGGGGAAGGGGAAGACACAGAGCTCCCCAGGACATAGTGACTTCATCCCTCACCCTCTCCTTCACCAGGAGATGGTATTTACAGTCTGCTTTGACTCTGAGGAACCCTCCTCTCCTCCTGAGGGAACAAGGGAGGATTAGTGGATGGTCGCAGTCGGGGCTCTCCTGCATCTCCACACCTGTGTAACTCCTCTAGCTCATACAGTAACATGAATTCCCAGCCCCAGGAGAACTAATGAATCCAGGGGCACCACCATCCCTGAGGTGGGGGTGCCACTGCCTCCCTGTGCTCTCCAGCTCCTCCTGGTACCCTGAGACTCCAGTGGGGCCCAGGGAGATGATGGCACCAGGTAGCTCTAGTGTTGCTGAACTCACCCCTTTCTGCCCATCTGTAGGACTCAAGCACCCCCTGAGCTTATTTGCTTGTTTTTACCCCTCCCACCCTCACTTTATTTCATTAGAAAGGGATCCAGGGAGGGTGTTGCTGGTTCTCTCTCTCCTCCTTTTACAGGTACGGGGAGTGCTCCTGGTCAGCGCAGGTCACAGATTTTAACATTTCTGTATGTTTTGCCCACAAATGTGTGCCATGAATTCAAGTGTAATGTTTTGGGTTAAACCCTGATCAGCAGTGTTCAGAATAAGAGATAAAAGCTCAGCTTCTGAGGAGGGAAAGTCTATGTGTATGTGTGTGTGTATCCCACAGTGCTGCAATGCACTCACCTTGAGCAAGAATCGTGGCATCATAGAATCAATTAGGTTGGAAAAAACCTCCAAGATCAACCATCTGGCCTGGATCAGATCAGCATTTTCTCGGGGAAATCAGTAAGTTAGAAACACGTCAGGGTGGTTCTTTTGTTTGTGTGTTTGGTTGTTTGTTTTCTTTATTTTTCCTCTTAGCAAGCCTGTCCCAAAGCCTGTCCCATTATTTCTGAACAGCTTGCCCAGGGAAGCTGTGGCTGCCCCATCCCTGGAAGCGCTCAAGGCCAGCTTGGACAGGGCTTGGAGCAACCTGGGATAGTGGAAGGTGTCCCTGCCCATGGCATGGGGTTGGAACAAGATGATATTTAAGGTCCCTTTCAGCCCAAATCTTTTTTTTTGATTCTGTGATTCTACTATTTTAAATCACTGCACTTCTGGTAACATTTCACCTAGTTTGCCTCTTGTTTCATCCTAGTGAATCAGTGATAAGCACATGCTTGTGCATCTTTGCATTTCTTGATAAGTAATGCTATCAAAAGATTTTTTTTTTTCTTTTTAGTTCTTGTAATCTTTCATTGCATTAATATTATTGTTCACTGAAAATAGACATTCTAGTCATCCATTGTCAGCTTACATGGTTTCATTTTTCTTTGGTTTTCAGGACATTTATTTCTGAGATGGAGCATGCACTTCAACACAACAACAGATTTAACATCTTTAAGAGAAAGAGGTGCCCTGCAGAAGAGGAAGGAGTCTACTCTGGAGGCATTTTTGGTAGCCAGGGATAGACACCACTGCAGTATGGACTACCCAAATAATGTAATGCTCAAGTCAAAAGGAGCAAGGTGATTTTCTGCTTGCACAGGCCATGAAACTTTTTTTTTTTTTTGCAAAAGTGAGGTATCTGTTTGCAATAAGGGGGTGATGTTTCTCCCCTTTCTGCAAATATTGGTCTGAGCTCACTTGTTCTGGCTTGCTGGATCACATGGACGACCTCAGCTCCCCTGCAGCAAGCATCTTACAGCAAGATACCTGTGATCTGGTTGCTGCCTGTCACAGCAGAAGAGAAATTCTGTAACAGCTCTTTAATGAAAAGCACTTAAAATTAAAGTCGCTGTTAATTTTTTAATCCAACTTTGTGTTTTCAGTTGTATTTAAGACCAAAAAACCTTCCACACCAGTGCCTTTCTCTTTTACAGAGCAGCAAGGTCTGTTTTGGCATTTGTGTAAGTGAAGTGTTAAATAAAATGTTTGTAAGTAAATAGCATTTATTAATACATAATCCTGAAGTTCCTTCCAGAAGGTCTGGTAGAACATTACTATTACCACAGGAAAACCATCCAGGCCTGTTGGAGTAACTTGCCCATGACCTTTACATTTAAAATTTAGTGTAAATGGACACCTGTAGGAGGCTTAAAATACGAGCAAGAAATAAACTGCTGTGGTCATCTCTGCTCCTTTGTCCCAAAATAAAAGAACAGTGTGCATAAAGGTATTGGAAGCTTGGAGACAATGGGAAAAACACAGGTTTCATTTCAAAATGTGGCATTTGTGCAGGTTAAATATCAATCAGAAGCGAATTTCTCTTGTACCATTAAGAAAGTGTACAATAAGCAAAAAGAAAGAGCAGGTAGGTATACTTCTCAACACCTAAGTATTTATTTGCATTATGAAATAACTGTACATAGCAAGTTCTGACATTATACTTAATCATAGTAAGTGTTGGGTCCAGTTTTCTCTAAATGGAAAAGCAAGAGAACAAAGAAATACTTAAAGGTCTTGGAAGATGTTTGTAAATGTTGTAAAAGTGAGTGAGACACCCTAGAATGTTCTAGAAAAGAAATATCACTGCTTCCTTGTTAAGCTGAAGGATCAAATTCAGAAATTAAGCACCTTCATGTGAGGTGGATCACTGATGAAAGCATAAGCACACACTAAAAATTGTTTTGTTTGTACTTAGTTTTATTTTGGCAGCAAAAGAAGAGAAGTGAGTTGGTTGATTTGTGCAGAGTTTGAAGTAGGAAAGAAACTGTAAAAGTGGGAGAGAATAGGGAAATAACACATTTTGGGGTGAAGAGGGGAGGCTGCTGCATGGATATTTCTCATCTCTAAAAAGAACTTGGCTACTTTAATAAGAAGTGTTCATTTTTCTAATGAGAACCAATTTTTGAGAAAATATATAATGAGAAAGTTGAATCTGAAGTTAGTATGAGAATATGCAGTAATAATTATATCAACAGTGCATCTGTTCCTTGGAAAGAAAAAAATCCTGCTTTCTTTTCCTTACATATAAGTATACTTTGAGCTGGGTTGTGTTGTTTTTAGGGTTTTGGGTTTTTTTTAATTAATATATTACCCTTATGTGAAGACAAGTTGTGCTCAGATGTGCTCATTAACACCCAGGCTGTGTTGGAAACTTCTGCTGGTGTAGCAATAGAAATGCATTTCATTTTAGTTCTGTGATATTTGTGACTCCAGTGCAGACTAGGAACCCATTTAGGTGTTCCTTGAGGTGTATTTTTCATCACTTGAACAAGTGTGAACTACTGACATAGCATGTGGTTTTTGTGTTTGCTTGTTTACTACTCCCTATTATTTTTCCTCCCTGTTCTATCCTTTTTCCTTTCCTTTCCTTTCCTTTCCTTTCCTTTCCTTTCCTTTCCTTTCCTTTCCTTTCCTTTCCTTTCCTTTCCTTTCCTTTCCTTTCCTTTCCTTTCCTTTCCTTTCCTTTCCTTTCCTTTCCTTTCCTTTCCTTTCCTTTCCTTTCCCTTTCTTTCTTTCTTTCTTTCTTTCTTTCTTTCTTTCTTTCTTTCTTTCTTTCTTTCTTTCTTTCTTTCTTTCTTTCTTTCTTTCTTTCTTTCTTTCTTTCTTTCTTTCTTTCTTTCTTTCTTTCTTTCTTTCTTTCTTTCTTTCTTTCTTTCTTTCTTTCTTTCTTTCTTTCTTTCTTTCTTTCTTTCTTTCTTTCTTTCTTTCTTTCTTTCTTTCTTTCTTTCTTTCTTTCTTTCTTTCTTTCTTTCTTTCTTTCTTTCTTTCTTTCTTTCTTTCTTTCTTTCTTTCTTTCTTTCTTTCTTTCTTTCTTTCTTTCTTTCTTTCTTTCTTTCTTTCTGTAAAGGAGGGGAATTATTCTTAGCAAGAGACAAAAGAATTATGGAAACAAGAGCTACTTCTTTCTGCGATACAATCTGTGAGAGGAACTCTAAAAATTTTGCTAATCAAAGTCTTTAAAGAAGTTTAAGAGGCTTTAAAGTGGTCAAGCCTGAGCTGAGCCACCAGTTTCTAGAGCTGGTATATTGCCTGTGGAAGGAGAAGACCCAGGCTTTCCTGGAAGCCAGAAACATTTGGAAGGGATGAGCTGTTCTGTCTCCACAGGTGGATTCTTCACTATCATGGTAGCTGACATTTTGTGGTATGAAATCAGAGCTGTATTTCGAGTTGGAAAGCTGTTGTGAATGCTATCTTGAGGTGTTGATTTTGAATAAGGGTTAGTTACACACAAAGCAGAATTTTAGGTCCTAAGAACTTTGGAGATTGAAATACTGAAGCCTTCCTGGGGCTTTCCCTTGAAGTACATTAAGCATTGGCACTTAATGTAATAAGTATTAGGGCAGGTATAGTTGCCTGACCAATGCAACTTTTAAATCAGCAAGTTATCTTCTCTTACAGGGCAATTTCTATGTATTGCAAAGTCTCAGACAGTGACTTAGCCTTCCTTGAACAGTGTAGGGGTGGTTTGAGTTTTCTTGTTAACTTAATTGATTCCCTTGGACAGGTCAATTTCTTCTCTGAAGTCACAGCAGCTCTCTGTGCCATCGATAGTGCCTTTTTGTGGTGGACTGTTTCAATTAGAAGCTGCTTTTCAGTTAGAAAGGACTCAGCATATTTTATCTTCTTCTTCTTAAGAAAAAAAAGTCATGATAGAAGAAGCTTGTTTCCCTGAAAGCTTAACTTGTAATGGTATGAATTCTGATATGCATCCTCAGCCTATGGCATTTCCTGTATTTTAGGGGATTACATCCACTCCATATCGAACTTGTGGGTTGAATGTGGAGTAACTGAGGAAAAAAAGTCGATCTTCCGGTGAAATCCTGGTGAGCAGAGCTGTCTGTCTCTCTTCTCCTTCAATTAGAAAACAGAGCACCACATGCAACTCAAAATGATGCTTTTGATACCACCAAATTCCCAGTCTGAGTTTGCCAGTTGCCACTCTATCAGGTAGATTAGAGATCTCCCCTCTATGTCATGCAAGTGCTAATGGTGCTTAGATTTTATCAAGGGGTTTGTGTACAGACAGAGACTGTTCTGGGGCAGGGTATTGCAGAACATGTCAAACCACTACTGGTGATGAACAAAATGGACCAACCATGCTGTGCTGGAATTGCAGCTGGAGCTGGAGGAACTTCAGTAGTGTATTGTGGAAAATGTATCACTGTCATCATTCCCACACGTGGAGAAGGTGGAACTGGACCAGTGGGTGATATTATGGTCAGGAAAACTTTAAAACTGTGCTGTGGCTGAAATCCTGTTTTGGAGACTGCCAGCCTTGATATGAAACAATGGCATAAATATTTATGGCAATTCAGGTCTCTGCAACCTGAAGGAGCCGTTCTTCCATCCCCTTCCACCCACCCTGCTCCATAATATTTCTTTTGGGGATGCTATTTTGGACCATCCAACTGGGGAGTAAAAGCAACTTGGAGAGGGGACAGAAATCACAAAGCAGATCATCCTCTAGTGATACTCTCTCTCTGACAAAATGTGCTTACCTCAAGCCAGTGTCTCAGTGTCATTCAAACACCAAGTGTCAGACATTTGCCTGGGGCAAACTGCTGAAGGGAAGCTGTGGGTCTTTAAAGCCAGAACACTGGGTTTCTGTGCCTCACTTTGCTGCTTGTGCCACACACACAACAAGTAACGTGGCCTTTCTGCTGTCTCTGGCTGATGGGACATTTAATTTGCTCTTTTCTGATATGAAGATGCAAGTGCCTGTTTTTCTACCAGTAATTACATCATGATGTGCTGGATATCTCTGGAAGGGTAGTTTTGATAGAAAGACAAGTAGTATTTCCTGTATTGCAGCTGAGAATTGTAAAATAAAAAAGTAAAGTCAACCAGAAGTATTCTCTGGTGGTCCAGCTGTTACTGCGAGAAATTGTCACAATTGGGTTGCTTCAGATACTACTTTTTTCAGCTAACAGGTACAAGACAGACCTTCTCACCAGATTTTAGACCTTTGTTTCCCTTTGTGCAAATGTGATTGTCCTGTACTGGCTAAAACTAAAATTGCAGCTTAATCTAGTTGTTGATTTAAAGGACTCTCATTTAAGATTGAATTCTGATACTTAGATTCCATGAATCTCAGCCATTCTTAAGTCAGGTCTGTCTTCTCTGTCTGGCAGGAATGAGCCACCTCTACTTTAATTGCCAGAGAAAATTCACTAACAATTCGGTTAAAACTCTTGTCAAAGTGATCATCCCCCAAGTCCTACTTAGAGCTCTACAAATGTATTTCTGCAGTTTTTATTTTACCCTCTGTTAAAAACATTCCCACTGTACGGAACAAAGAGAGTTTTTTGCTTCCAAGCTCCAGCTGAGCACTCAAAGAAAGAGTGAGACACGATGAAAATCCTCTGGGGTGGTGAGTGAGAACTGCAACACACATGGAATGGCTGTAGATCCGTGTTTAGATACCACAGTGACACTCTGAGGATGTCAGTGGTGCATACCAGTGCGTGCTCAGCCTGTGCTCCTGCAAAAATTAAGCTTTCATAGGCTCTTAGAGACAGGAGCTGGTAACTCTTAACAACGAAAACATTTACACATTTGAGTGTTAGAGGACGACACCAAGAGAGGCATTTGTTGAGCAGATGTGCTTCTTTTAACCTGCTCCATAAGGGCAGAGAGAGAAGGTTCACTCCTACAGCTTCAGAACTTAAATGTTTTTTTCTTGAACTGAGTTACGCAGACGCAACATTGTGGAGCAAACCCAATCTTTTGATTCCAGTGAGCATTTCTGCGCATTTTATAAACCTGAATTCGTATCTCATAAGAGGCAGAGTCAATTTCCTGTCAGATGTGGACACAAATAGCTGAATTCTTTATATCTGTGTGAAAGCTCAATGTATCTGCTGGTCTTCTGATGCCTGACAGTAAATTAACCTACCCTGACTCACTCAGCTCATAGGATACTTCCAGGATTTATTTTGTATGGCATTTTAGCAAGGCTTCAAAAGACAGTTAAAGATCACAGGGTGAAGTAAGAGAATTCTAGACAGCAGCATTGTTTACAGGGCCTAGTCCCCTGTAAAAGGCTAAAAATAATAGAATAGTCTGGTCTGGCTTGGAAGGGACCTTAAATCAACTTGTTCCAACCCCCTGCCATGGCAGGGACACCTTCCAGTAGATCAGGTTGCTCAAAGCCCTGTCCAACCTGCAAAAATGCATGTTGAAGTCAAGCGTTTATAGTAAAAAACCTCAAAACCCTAAACAAAATAAAAAAAAAATTCTTTGCCTCCCCAGACTTCTAACAGTTATGGCTATATTCAAATTGGCCACTTTCAGCTATTTTAATCATTGCTTAAATATGAAACTTTGTGAAGTTGTTGGGGATTTTTTTTTTTTTTAATAATCAAGTGGAAATTTGCAGGACAAATGGATATTCCTCAAGTTCAAACTGGCTGAATAAAAATAAACATCTCCTTTAGGTATTTTGATCCAGCAACTGGAAAATTCAGCAAATCAGCCACTAGCACACAGGGAAAGAAGCTGCATAAGGACACTCTGCCAGCTAGTTCTGGATCCTGTCTTCAGGGTAAAACACTACTTTGTCTTCATTTAATTGCAAGGGTGTAAGGGAAGACTTCTTTTAGTTTAGCAGGTTAACTCTCAGGAGAGCCACCCCTCTTCTAAAGTGGGTCCATAATTCCTGTAGAGACTGGAAACAAAAAGTAAGAACAACGTGACAAAGGTGGGACAGAAGTGGAATACAGCAAATCCGAATGGTCTGTTCCCTGGAATAACAATTTGACTACATTAAAGGATTTGTATCTTGTGTGTGAACCTACTCTGATAGGAATTTGGAACTTCTCTATGAGGGGTCCCCTGATTATGAAGCTGCTATGGGTAAAAAACATATTCCTAGAATACCACAGGCTGTCAAAAATGCACCACCATTGTGTGGTTCTTTATGAATTACCAGCACCATTGGAAAAGTTGTGATTTGGGTCGGTTTTTTTCTTCCCTCCTTTCTTTCCATCACTGTAAACATTCAGGATAAACAACAATGGATATCCTAGAAAACCACAAAGAGCAACAAAGATTTTTTTTTTTTTTAACAAGCTCTTTTTGAACTGTTTAAACATTAACTTCTGTCCTTTGAATAAATGGATTTTCCTACTACATTACATTCTGTTCGATCCTAAAAATATTTATTTATCACTAAGTGCAGCTATTCACATACCAGTTTGTCTTAACTGTCCTAAAAGTGATTGAAAGATTTTAAAACCTGATTTAAAAAATAAAATCCAGGCTACAGTGCTGGGTAATGGGCAGGAAATCTACCAGATCAGTTGCTTTAAAAAAATTGTCTTGGCCATCAGGGCTGAAAAAGGTTTGTGCAAGTAAGGACAAAGAGGCAAAATGGAGAACTTTTTCACGTTGATGACTTTGTGAGACCCACTGAGACAAAGCAGGGGAGTTTTGCAGCTTTACCGGTAACATTTCTAATGCCGTGTGAGGGTTTTTTGGGCACAGTTTTTATCAGAGTGCTTGTCAGAGTGTTATCCCTGTGCATCTCCAGTGCAGAACAGATAGCTTACTCCCTTTTTCCTGGCAGGCAGCTCCCCCAGGCTTCAGTGACAGCAGAGGGTGCCAGAAAAATGTGGCAGCTTTTGCACATTCCGACTTTTCCTTGTACGCCAGGCTGGGTTTCCATCATTTTAAGTAAAGGTTTTCCTTTGCAGCAAGTTTGGAAGAAAGAATTGGTCACCAGCAGCAGCAGAGTAGAAAATTCAGTAGCCAGCCTGAGTAGCTTCTATGGCATTACACCCTCCTGCCAGTCTTAAGGCTACCTTGAAATTTATAATGTGATCCTTCTTATGCTGCCCCTGAAACTTTTCAGTGTGGTACAGGGCCCTGGGGTTAGTGTGTGACCCATTTCCTTCTTCTCCCTTTAAAAACACACTTCAAGAGCATCCTGTGACAGCAGGACATGAAGTTTACTGGCTTCACTTGGCACACTTGGAACTCCTCACATGATAAAACTATAAGAAATGTGGTTTATTTTGGAGGGTGCTTCTCTGCCAAAGCACATGGCTGTGGTAACTGCTTAAATAATCAGTGATGAAATGAGAGATGCTTAACTTTTAAAGTATAAACCGGCGATTTTACATCTTAGAATAATAATTTATAGGTGTGTTTGTGTGGCTGGTTTTGAGTATTGGGGGGGGGGTGTTTTTTTAAGTGTTGTTTAATTTTCAGCCTTCTGTGTCCTTCCTACTGCGCTGCTGCCTTTTCCAAGCTGAAGGATCTGAGCTGCTTGAGTGTGTTTTTTGTGTAGAAGCCAGTTCAGGGCTTTGGTCACCTCTTTTCCCCTTCTGGAACCTTCTGTGCAGTAACAGCTTTGGTAATAAAGGAACCACACAATAAACAGACAGGCTGTCACTGGACATAATGTTGTTTCCTGTTCTTAACAGGTACAAGCACTTATTAGGTACAAGAACTACCTGACAGGCACTTCTCACTTCACTTCTTAACCCTAAACTAACACTTCTTTGAGTTATGGTAAGCAGTGCAGAGCTCAAGTTGTACCAGGTCAGTTCCTGAGACACATGAAACATATTTTTCCCCCCCATACTTTTCTGTCCATCTAAACTGAATTTTGTTTGCCTTTTTACTGCCAATTTACTTGGTCACACAAGATCTTTCTGCTCCCTTTAACCTGCTTGAAAGAACAACCTGCGAAATAGTAGTTTCCTAACTACAGTTAGGAAGAGGGCTTTAGGATTTTGTCTGTGCAGATACTCACAATTAGCCAGTTTTATTTTTTCGCCGTAGCCGGCTCATCCCTTTTTAATTTTAATTTTTTCCTTCCCACTAGGTTTTTTACTGCCAGCTTGGGATCCAGCACTGGCAGGCAGGCTTTTCCAGTGCGTCTTTGATCGCTGGCAGATTTTGCCTGGAGATTCTTGTGATGAAAATCCTCATCCTTGGCAAATTGTGGCTGAAACACATAAAAGCAAAGGCTTGCAGGAGGGTGTTCCACCTGCGGCTAACTTCCTAGGTAAGTTATAATCACTTCTGTTTCATGGTGTGCAATGCACTGACCAGTTCTGTCCTGATACTCTTTCCTCATAAAATCAGGAAGGAAATGGAAAGTTTTCAGTGTGTCACATTGATAACACACACAATGATAACAGAGTGTAGTGATGGCATGATTACCTACTAAACAAAATAAATAAAAATTACATCCTAATTTGATTTATGGGGTTATTGTTGCGTGTATTTTGCACGTGACCACCCCTACCTGCGTCAAAAATATACATTTAAAAAAAAATCAGTCACCTACGAGTAATGGTGTTCTTCACAGTTTGCCTAGTCCACAATTGCTTTTAACCTAGGAACCATCTCCCTCCCCTGTTGCTCTTGCAGGAATCCCTGTTGAATTTTTGGAGGTTTTGTCCTCTCAGTCAGAAGACTGGTTCTTTGATTTCCCAGCTGGGATCCTCCCTGCTCTTGGAGACTTGATGGCAAAAGGCTGGAAAGTCAATCATCCCCCCACCCAGATTTAAAGCAGATACAGAAAATTCCCACCAATACTGAAATCACAGCATCATTCAGGTTGAAGAAGACCTCCAAGGACATCGAGTCCAACCTCTGCCTGACCCCCACCTTGTCCCCCAGCCCAGAGCTCTGAGTGCAACGTTCCAGTCGACTCCACCACCCCCCGCCAGTGCCTGACAACACTTTCTGTGAAGAATTTTTCCCTAATATCCAATTGAAATCTCCCCTGGCACAATGTGAGGCCCTTTCCTCTTGTCCCATGTCCTCGTTTAGTCCCCTGTGGGTGGCTGGAGAGGAGAATTGGAGGCACAAAGATCACAGGTTGAGATAAGGATTTACTGGAAACGGCAATGAGATAAGAAAACCAACAGTGATAACAACAATGCCGACAACAAAAGGGTACAAAAGAGATTCACATGCAAAATACCCCAGGGGGAGCCCAACCCACTACTCTGACTGGGACAGACTCCCTTTTCCATACTTGCAGTAAGGACCTGAGGTGGTACAGAATAACCTCCGGGTCCTGGCTGTGCTCCTCCTGGCTACAACCAAAAATTAACCCTGTCCTGGCCAGAACTAGGACTGTTCCCTGGTCCACCTACCAGTCAGGGAGTTGCAGAGCCAGAAGGTCCCCCCTGAGCCTCCTTTTCTCCAGGATGAGCCCCCCCAGCTCCCTCAGCCGCTCCTGCTGCTCCAGCCCCTTCCCCAGCTCCGTTCCCTTCCCTGCACACGCTCCAGCCCCTCAGGGTCTCTCCTGTCTGAGGGCCCAGAACTGCCCCAGCACTGGAGGAGCCTCAGCAGGGCCAGCACAGGGACGGGCATGCCCTGGCCCTGCTGGACACACTATTTTCCCATTCAGGAAACATCCAAATTCCTGCTGCTCAACAGGTGCAGACCTTCCTGGAGCACGAAGATCAGACCTTTAGGAAGGTGGAGCCTTTCTGTCACTATGATTTTAGCAGCTAGCTCACTTCCAGGAACTGCAGAAAAAGTCGTAGCAAAGGGATGGGTGAGGGAAAAAAAAAAAAAAAAAAAAAAAAAGGCCAGTTGGTGCAGGAAGGCTTTGATTGCATGCTGTTACCTCCACCTTTAATTATCTCACCTTTATTTCCTTCTGCAATTGGCTTGAAAGTATCATTTGACACAGTTCGCTCAAAGCAGCAACCAGAAACTTCCACAGTGGCAACAAAGTAAGAAGTCATCTAACTTTTCCTCCAAGATTTTCCTTCTCTGAGAAGTTCTTAGATAGACAAGAATGCATTTTGGAATTTGCTGAAGGAAAAATAAAGCAAAACCTCACCTAGCTACCACACAGTGTTGCTTAGCAGGGCTTGAGAGGTGCAGGCCTCAGTTCAGCTGTAGCCCCCTCCATCCACCCCAACAAATTCTCTGGTGTCTTGAGAAGAGCAAAAAAAAAAAAAAAAAAAAACCATCTTCAACAACAAAGACCAGTTTTAAACGCTTTATTCTGGAGCCCCTCTCCACACTCTACTTACAGGTCAAGTCACTGTGCAATGGTGATGCAGAAAGCACTGATCTGCTGCAGGCCATCAGGAAAAAACTTCCTGAGAAGCATGGTTTTACAGGAAATAAATCATGCTCAAAAACTGATCCTTAACAGGTACAAAAAATTAAACAGAAAAAAAAAAAAAAAGACCAGATGCACTATTAAGACCAACATGTGAACTCAAGACTGCTGTGAAATATCATACAAAAAAAAAGGCAATAAGGAACAGTAATGCAGCATTAAAGGTGGGAGTACAGGGCAGACAAGAGATACAAAACATCCTGCTTCAATATTTCTCATCCATGTACTTTGTTCAATACTGTAACAGCAATGGAGAGCAAAAAGCACCAGACATCCAATTAAAGAAATAACAAAAGAGGAACATAAAATTAGGAAAAAAAAGTGAAACCTTCACATTAGGGAAAGAATAATCTCAAATACATTTATTCAACATAAAACACATCACTTGGAAAAGCTGCTATGTCAGCATACATAGACAATACCATTATTCCAGCTCTATGGAAATGACTTGTTTTTTCCTAGTCTGTAACCTCTTCCACATACAGTACTGCTGAGGTTATCCCCAGGTGTATGGCAGACACTGCACATACACGAACAAAGCAGCACACTCAGAAGAGTAAAACAAGAGGAAATTGTTCCCTTTAAAGTAGAAAAGCAACAATCAGGAGGCCAGGAAACATGGGACAAAGCATCATTGAGCCCTAAACACATAATTCCAATTAGGTGGGGACACTGTGCAGCTATGGCTCTGTCTTCCACAAAGCCAAGCCTCCCCCGCAGCCCACATGCAGTATTCCCATGTGGGATACAGAAGTTACTGAAGTGACAGAAATCATGAGCAAGAAATCCTTGCATATACATCTGCACTTGAGAAGGTAATTCCCATTTTGTCTCCTTACAGCTGGCACAGAAAGCAACTGTACCCTCAACTGCATAGTTGGAGTTTTTAGTGGTGGGGATGTGTCCTGATTCCGACATGGCAACACTGAGACTGTGTGATGCAGGGTTTGCATAGATAGTCTGTCCCCTTCCCAGCCCAAAGAACATAAAGGAGGAAGAAGTTACAGCCTAGGATCTTGTTGCATTTGAGAAAAACATGAAATTAGGAAAAGACCCCCCCAAACAATCCCATTTACAGAGGTTTTCTATATATCCCCAGGTAAGGGGGAGGTGGGGAACAAGACAAACAACACGTCATGGCTATTTCAAAGCTTCATTGTCTTAATGAAGTTTATTACAGGCCCCAGAGAAAATATTAAGAATTCACTAACTCATACACTTCTGCACCTTTGTCCTGGTTGTTGTTCTAGAATGATTAAGTTCCTCTATTTATTAAAAAAAAACCAACCAAACAACCAGCCTTATTCGTTTTTACATTATTGCTGTTTCTTACAACAGAATTAGAAAACATTTATGGAATCCACCTAGCAACAAAAAGGCAGTGTTCCCAGAACAAACCAAAAGCAAAAACACATGTTCTCCAAGGGCCCTTCCTATACCAGCTACTTAATGAGCGGGGCGGGGGAGGTGGGGAGGGGGAAATAAACCAACCAACCAACCAGCCTATCGCTCTTTTATTTTTTTTTTTTTTTTTTTCCTGGCATCAACAAATTAAACCCCACTTTCCAGAAGGGAAATCCTTTCAAAATAAATACCAGGATGACCTCCGGGGTGATGATGACGCCGGAGCTCCAGAGGGAGGAGCTGCAGCTCTGTGCAATGCCTGCGGGAGTCCCGTGGTGCTGCCCCAAGTGTCAGTCCAGGGAGATGATGTCAGGAGCGCTGCCACCGCTGCCGCTGCTGCTGCTGCCGCTGCTGCTGGTTATCACCCCGGCCTCGGCCCTGCCCGAGGAGCTAACGAGCGTGCTGGTCTCCTGCTGGCTGGTTGAGGTGATGATGCTGCCAGGCGTGCTGCTTGTTAAGGTTGAGGTGAGACTATCCAAAAACATAGGAGGACAGTACTGCTTGAAACAAACAATGAAGAGTGAAGAGACTAACTTGCACGAGGGAAATGTATTCTCTGAAGATACATCTTCCCTACAACAAGCACCAGACAAGTTTCTAGTGGAACACTGTGAAGGTGTGCACGGCAAGAACCAGAGCTGTGCAAACTGAGAGTAAGCAGGCAGGGATGGCAGACACAAGCCCTTCCCCATTATCCTCCCCTTTCCGCTTTTCAAAGAATCCCAGAATGGTTTGGGTTGGAAGGGACCTTAAAGATCATCTTATTCCAACCACCCTTCCATGGGCAGGGACACCTCCCACTATCCCAGGTTGCTCCAAGCCCTGTCCAAGCTGGCCTTGGACACTTCCAGGAATGGGAAGCCACAGCTTGTCTGTGCCAGGCCCTCACCACTCTGGGTGTATTAAAGTTAGTGTTGAGTGTGAACTTGCTTTAGAAAGGCAAACTACCAGTAAGGAGCGAGTTCTCAGGCCTGGATTTATCACAGTAAGGCTAAACTGAATCCTCCTCAGTGCATCCATATAACCAGCTCTCACTGGGGAAACAGATTTTCCTGGTCTGAGGTTAGGTCCAAGCAAGTGGACTGCAAACAGGGTTTGGATGACAACAGCACCCTGATAATTACTGGAGCAGAATGTCACAGAAATCAGACTTGGAAATTAACGCCACAGCGGTTCAGACACTTACCTGTGAATCAACTGGGATTAACGAAAGAAAATCAAGACCTAGGAAGAAGAGAAGGATAATAAATTGACAAGTCTCTCTTTTATTCACACACAACAAATTTAAGGAATTTTTTTTTTTGTGTGGTTGTAGAACAGATTTTGCAATTGATACACAGCTTCTAAATGGAATATACCACTGTGACACCACTCTCAATGACTACTTCAGGCAGCAGCAAAACGAGTTATCTAGTACAAGTGGCTCTTTTTAAGAATGAGGATGACAATGATGTATTATTCACTGGATATTGCAGGGTGGTTCAATGTGGTTGCTTAGATGGAGGTTGCCATTTGGAGCTGTTGGTTCATAATGCAAGTTTCACTGCATATTGTACCTGACTTGGCCAAACTGGGACATGAAGAGTGTCATCACAATAAAGATGCTGGAATGAAGTAAAGTCACAACATGCACAAGTCCAAAAACAAGCAGCAGGTCTCTTCCTCCACCCACGGGCAGCCAATAAGGAAACATTTCTAATATCATCCCCGTTTTGTGTCTAGACAAATGAAAGGAATGAAGAAGAGGAAACTACAAGTAGTTCAAAGTATATCCTCTAAGAGCAGTGACAACTAGCGTCCATCTTAAACACCATTAGCGTGTAAGCATTTAGGGCAAGATGTTTAGAACTATGAAACCAATGAGAAATTATCACTTTTTTTGTTTTGTTTCTAAATATTGGCCTTGTGTTTGCTATGTCAACAGAAAGAAATGATAAACTTCCTCCCTCCCTCTCCCCTCACCTCCAGATCTGTTCTGGCCAGTGACATCTCTCCTCCTCTTCTCCATTAGAGAGAAATTTTGAAGGAGATTTAAAGCTCAGCTGCATTTACAGAATTGGCAGCTTCTTTTGTTCATGCACATTCTAGAACTTCTGTTGATACAGATGGACAACAGTTCTAGACTTCCATTCTCTCAGCTTACTCTTCTACCCAATTTGAGAAGACAACTGATTTCATAACAAGGGAGAAGAGGAGGGAGGGAGCAGTAAAGGAGCCAAAATGGACAGAGAAACAAGGGGAATGATATCCATCTCATTGCCAAACTGGTGTTGAAAGAAGAGGAAAAAACCCAGAGATGTTGCAGGGGAGGCATGGAAACAGGCAATGGAGCAGGAAGAGGGGAAGTACAGGAGGCCAAAGTGACACCTGTCACCACAAGTCACCACTTCCTGGGCTCTAGGTTTGTTACAGCCCGCCAAGAGAACCCCCAGAGTCCCTATAAACAAGTGTTCTTTTCAAGGAGCCAGGATAGAAAACAATCAGTATCCCCACCTTTTGTCTGATATTTAGCAGCAGTGTTGAAGAATACATCATAGGCATTTAGGGTATGTCTAGGTAAAGAAAGTCAATAGAGGTCAGCTCACAGATTGTAGCTCACCTTAACCTTTTTTCATACAGTCTAGACAGAGCACCACTACAATCAGCAAGTAGAGTATCTATACCAAGGGCTGGGATGAGTCAGCACCTTCACACCTCTAGTAACTTAAACAAGCAACTGCTCTCCATCACTTCTACAGCGTGTAGCCACAGGATGTTTACACAAAGTCTGACTGAGCACAGCGAGAGCAGTCTCTGGCTGCTGTGCCCAAGTGCCAATTTGTACCCCAAAAAGCAACGTCTGTCACACTGCTGTTGCGAAATGCAACTTGAAACTGGGAAAACAGCCTGCACTGCGCTTGTCTAGACATCACATCAGAGCAATAATGCATATAGTCTTGTTCCATTAGAAAAAAAAACCCAACAAAGTGTTAATCAATTTTTCAATATTTCCCCCCCCCCCTCCTCCCTGCCCCCTTAAATTATTAATGCTGTCAGAACACACACGGAAAACATCCAGCACCTACCTGGCAAGTCTGATGAAATACTGGATATTGGTGGGTGATGGAATGGTACTGGGTACTCTGTTAATGAAGGAGGAATAGTAGCAGCATCGACAGTCGTCACGCTGGGCACTCTGGCAGTGGATGGCTGGTACATGAGAACCCTGTTTCAGACAGCAGGGGAAATTGCAAACAACCTGGCCGTTAGTTGCAGAAAGGAAATTGGGCACTGCTGTGCATTCTCATTCACAAATCGCTGGGTTACAACACAACTCCAGCGTGGCTACTCACTACAAAGTATCCACCCTAATTTCCTCTTTCATAACAGCCTTCATAATAACATGACCGTATCTGGGCTCTCAGCAGCAACTGTGGCATAACAGCAAGCTGGCACTAAAACAAAGTACAGTGCTGGAGTCATTGGTGACAGAGACACAAATGGGTGTCTGTCAGCACGCCCAGAGGGATGTGCGGGTGGACACAGTCAGGAGTGCTCAGTTTGATTCCTCCTCAGAACTGCTCCTCATGCTAAGGGCGTGCCTGACCATTATCCAGCCCCTGGAGCACAGACTACACACGTGGCAATTAAAATATAAGCCCATCTTTACTCAAAGCCTCACCCCCAAGTGAAGTTTAGCTGTCCAGGAGCATGCAGCCAGCTCCAACCTTACTGCTTTGCCTCCTGCTGCCCGACCTCTTCTCAACGCTGTTACAGACACCAACACAGGGTGCTCAGGCACTGGCCTCATGAATAACATAGTTCATAAACTCTATGTCAGGGTGGAAACACCCAGAATTCTGTACCCAGCTGCTCCACATCACTCTCTCCAGCCATGAGTGTTATCCACTCACGTCTTCCTCCCCAGACTCCCGTTTTCAAGCTACTTTCTGGTGTCAGAAACTTGAATTTCAGATCCTCCCTTCTCAAGCACCTCTCACATTTCACCAACCTGCCTATAAGATACCCCACAGTTTTGCCAAAGCTAGCAGATAACACTGTTTACAGGAGACAAGCTGTTGCCTAAAAGCCTGGCTTTGACTTGGATTTGAAGAATGAAAATGCCACATCCATACCCAAAAAAGCAAGGAAAGCACAAGGGTCATAGAGAGACAAGAAAACTCGGTCTTCCAACAATTACAGTTGCCAGGTAGCCATCTCAAACACAGAAGCATGGAAGAAAGTCTTGGTGCCTTCTGAAACTTCTGAAATTAGGAGATGCATTTGTAGCTATTTTTTCTCGTAAAAATAAGAAATAGAGTCTCTTGCAGAAAGATTCCTCCACAGTCCTCACAAAAAAGCAACAGCATTTCAGTATTGCTGCTGAAAGTGGTTGAAGATGACCAACTCTCTGCTCGCCTAAGACCACACACACCTTCTTGTGAACTAGAGACACAGAGCACCTGCTCAATTCCTCTGGTTAAACAGACAGAGTCTGGGGTTATTTACTATTATTTCAGTACAAGACACAGACACACATGCAGCAACACTGACTGATGAGCCATTACTGAAAGCTGAGCTTGGAGCAGCGAGTGCTGGCAAGCCTGACCAGTGCCCCTCACTCCCTGCAGGTCTCCAGTGCCCCACAGGCCATAAGCAAGAGCGTTATGGAAGCCACAAACAGCACCTGAGCTGAGGTGCACAGATCAGGACAGAGATAAGGTGGCACAGCAGACAAGTTAAGCCTGGCATTGAAGTCAGGCCCGACTAGAACGATGTAGCAGTTGACAGAGGACTTGGGAAGTTGTTTGCTGTGCCAATCAAGGTGCAGGACTGACTGATAACCATGGCCAACAAAAGTGTTCAAGACATTCCAGAGCTTATCAGAGAGGCAAAGGAAAAGGTTGTCTCGATTCAAAATAGCACAGTGCCTCCCTTGGATGAAACACCATGCAGCCTCACTCCCTGGGCATCAGAGCAGATTAGATAAAGGGTATAACAAACAGCAACATAAGGGATCACACTAACTTAGCAAGAATGCACAAAACTCCTCCACATGGCATAATCTACTTTCTCATGAGAACACTCCCCGTAGATTAGTCAGCTTCCCTTTTCTACGGAGAAACATCCCTGCAGGCACAGCAATAGTCAGTGCAAGTCTTTTGTGAGGTGTAAGACTATTTAATAGTGTTTTGCCTGTACAGAGTTACCGTATCAATACAACCTTCTGCAAGGAGAGGCCTAGACATTCTCCTCTGGAAGTGTGGAGCTGGATCCCAAGTCCACTTCTCCACAGATCAGTTTATCTGAGACATTAGAGAATAACAACTATTTTAAAATTACAAACCCTTTCTTTGGGCTCCCATGCATTTCAGACATGTATATGCACTTCCTTTTGATAGGAGCATCTTCCTCTTCATCAGAAGAGCTTTCTGTTGTCAGGTCGATAACGTCAACTTTCCTCTTGCTAGTAGCCTCACTGGCCACTGTCACAGAACAGGGTTTGCTAACAACACTGGAACCTGAAGAAGAAAATAAAGCACTGTTCTCTAAAGGCTGGTGACATCATCAGTTTCTATTTGCAACAGAACCAGGAACTCAGATCCTGCTTTATAGATCACCTTCCTGGCCACTATAGAGAACGTTACGGCCCAGTGACTGTTCCATGACTAATTCTGTGTTCCACGACTAATTCTGTGTTCCACTGAGGATATTAAAGCACAAACTTTTGTCTTCACTTATCAGTTTAAGGATGCAAAAGCAACCTTTTCATTTTCTTAACTGCTATTATAAAAAGCAAAGACAAAGCCCACAATTGCACTCTTTCTTTCTTAGTTCAAATTACAAGACAGTCAGAAGTACTAAGCCCTCCACAAAACAAACACCAACATCCACATACATTATCCAAGCTACAACTAAGTCTCCAAGACTTTCTGCTGGTTTGCAATCAGTACTCAGATGTACATACTTTCTATTTTGGTGCACTGAGAACTTGAGACTTTCACAGCTTCTTTCTTTGGCCTCATGGGGCACCAGGAGCCATCTTCTTGGAATTTGATCTCATCCACATCCGAACATTCATTAAGGATTTCCATAAAGAGCCTGAAAAATAAATTTTCCCTTTTGACTCCAAGTGAAATTTTTCTTCTAAGTGAAAAGGAGACACAGTAGAAAAGATAGTTATGATCACCTTGTGCTCACTCTTCCACACT
Organism: Pyrocephalus nanus; assembly: GCA_038380795.1. Lineage (NCBI taxonomy): Eukaryota > Metazoa > Chordata > Aves > Passeriformes > Tyrannidae > Pyrocephalus > Pyrocephalus nanus. The sequence goes on along the minus strand of CM076263.1, from coordinate 2,292,983 downwards.
GCATCTGCTCTCTCCTTAGTTCCTCTTACCTGAAAGCCTGTAATTACAGCCTTTGCAGATATCAGAAAAGATTATCTCAACCTATCCATATTTCACTCCAAGATGACTGCAATGCACAGATCTTAATACCAAAGCGGAAATCATCACCTTTTGAACCAAGTTTGACAATTTTTTTATGAGTTAAACTTTGAAGTTAACACCTTTCAGAGATAGAGACATGTGATAGGAAGGCCTATCCCTACATGTCACATTTCCAGAGGAAATACACTGAGGTTCTAGAGTCTTGTGATGCAGCTAGGTGATAACTCACATAGTTCTTTACATGAGAGGAGAAACTAACAGAGTCTAGAAGATCCTCCCAGTCTAAAGTATTTTGACAAAAAGTGGTATGAAATGGCTAAACCTCAAGAACAAAAGCAGCTGTCAAGTACATAAAGAAAACTTTTAAGTAACTGTAATCAGCAAACCCAGTCTCTTACCCATCTAGTATTAGGCTCTCGTAAGCTGCTTTTTTGTCACAGACAGGGCAGATCCAGGTAGGCTTCTTTTCATTCATTTGAAGGTAAAGAGCAGCATCAAAACATTGCAGGTGTGTGCAAGTCACAGCCCGGCAGGGGATTGTCAGTCTCATTTTTCCCAGCTGCAGAAGATGCATTTAAAAGAGCGTCAAAACAGAAGACAGAAGCAGGCCTGGATGGCTAACACTGAATCCAGAGGCACTGGGTGAAACAGCTCTCTCTGCTCCTACAGGGGCACCCTGGGCTAAGGGCACTGCCAACAAATCCACCCCCTCACAGGATGTATAATGCTCCTAAAGGAACAATTAATCCATACTCAAAGGCTTCACAAAGCTGCAAACAGTCAGGAACGTTTCTAGTGGGCCTGCAACAATGTTATTTCTAGGATCCTATATTTAATAAACTACCTACTGAACCACCCGCTTTCACAATTTTATTTTAACTGAAAAATTCAGGGATTTTCCTGAGCTCCACATACTAGCAGGACTCAAAATGATCAATTTCTGCCTGGGAAGAGAAACCCCAAGGCAACATTACCTTGTCATAAGGTGATCAACTTTTTGTTTGCTGTAGCAGCTGCAGTATAAGCAAAGCCACCAAGATGAGGAGGTATGAGATTTTACTTACTTTTACCACATCTTTTCATTATAAATAAGCCTGCCCCATTAGCCTCAACACCTCAATATGCAAGATTACTCCCTCTACAGACAGCACTGTACACACACAAGCAGCAACTTGCCTCAGTGCATCACAGCTGAGGCATTCACAGTTCCAACTACAGCTGGGTGACTGCTGCTACAGCCAAGTGCTTTACATGCACCCTTCTCCCCACTACTTTATATTGGCTCATTAATATAAAACATAAAGCCAGTGAGGTTTCTAAAGTAGGGTTTCTGAAAAGCAGCCCAATTCTACACTGCAGATGAAAATACAAATCTGTATCTGTAAATTTCCAGCCATACTTACAGGACACATCAGAGATACTCGCAGACTAGTTGTGGCAATCTCACTATCAGGATCTGCAGTTAGCTTTTCTTTAACTATTAAAATAAAGTAAGAAGTTATACACAGACATCATTAGTTCAAACGCTAATCTTGATTCAGTGGTAGGTGTACTTTTCCCTAGCCATCTAAAAAAATTAAGCATTTAGGAAACTAGTTCATAGCAATATCAAACAACAGCTTCACTACTTATCAGTGACTGGCAAACTGCATCACAACATTCTCTGATGTTGTTTGATTGCAGATGCACTAAACAGCCACATTAGTAGAGCAAACTCAACCCAACATGTGAAGAGATAAATAAAGCTATTATCAATGAGTAAGGGGGGAGTGAAGAGAATTTAGGATATTTACCTGCACCTCACAGCCCAGCACAGTAAAGGGTGCCCACAGCATTCCCATAAGGACATTTCAGATGGGATCTCTAGGTGTGCTTCCTACCAGCACAGGGAACCCTCACTTAAAAAAAAGTATGATGGCTCAACAACAGAAAAGGGAACCTGTGACACCCTGGGCACGGACTTTCATCTCAAAATGCTGCAAATCCCTTCTGTATTACCAGTTTTAGCTTTAGAGAGACACCAACCACCCACCAAAAGTACAGACAGGCAAGTTAATGAGACTTACTTAGTGCTCTGGAATGGTCGGGGTTTCTGATACCTTTCAGCTTTAACCTCTGCAAAAGCATAGCTGACGTGAGCTGACGGACAAGATACACAGACATGGAGTAACTCTGTAAAGAGAGTGATTAAAGGTTAAATGTTGATTTCATACACTACTTCCACTGTGTCAGCAGATCACTACTTACACTAGCTGTAGCATACAGTAAAAACAAAAACCTGACTTTTTGCTTAGTTATTATTAAAAACATTGACAGCCAACTTCAATTTTGTGGAAGACCAAAACTACGCCAGAATTCTCCAGGAAATCAAATTCAGTAGTCTTACTCCAGTTATGACAACTAAGAAAAATAATTCCACAACCAAGAGACAATCTTGGCTCCTTTCCCGAAAAAAATCAATTAAATAATGACACATCTCATACACACAGTCTTTAAGAACTTCTTATATTTGTCTCCTAAATCCTTCCCTTTTCCAGTGTCAGTGGGGAGTTCAAAAGATCACATGACAGAAGATAAATGGTCTTTATGGTGCAAACACCACACCTTCAGATGGCACAGAACTGCCCCAGTTGCTTTGTACCTTTTCTTTAGCTTGTTCTGCTCTTCTAAGCCCAGCCTTGTTACACCGTGTTCACTCCGCTGAGCCTGGCCCCGCTCCTCGGCATTTCCTACTCCTCCCTAACTCACACCCCTTGCCAGCTTCTTTTGTTCAGTGCTCACTCCCTCTTAGAGGTCACTGATGAAAAGTCTGCAAGCCCCACTGCTGCAGGATAATAATGGTTTCATCTGTATAATGAGCACAATCCATGACCTTTTATTTACACCCTCTGCCAGCCACCTTCCTCTGGCTCCTACACTGCCTGGGTACTGCACTACTACACACAGCAGACAACACCTACAGCCTTGCTCTTCCTTTACCATCCACAGGAAAACCAGCTCTTACCTAGGCATACAGATAAATTGATCTGACTGCACATGAAACCACTAAGAAACAAGGATTTTTGTCTGCTTGTTTGTTTTCTTAAAGAACAACCATCTGTTACCTACAGAGAGGATGCTACAGGCTCCAGTCTGCCCAGCTCTGAGGGGTTTATGCCCCTTTTGCTCAGCAGCCCTTCACTATCAGCCCAGTCCATGCCAACACCACAGGAGCTGCTGACACCCCACGCTGCCCCCCGGGGTCTCACTTTGAGGATGAAAAGAAATGGCTGCTACACGAGTTCTGGCACCAACTTTAGGCCAAAGAACTCACTTCACCTCTCAGGGCAAGAGGGACGATGTCCAAGCATTCCAACTCATCTGCTTCCATGAGAATACACTTTGGCAATACAGGGGGGAAAGAAAGCAGGAGTCAGCAGGAGAGCCAAGACCACACACAGCACTGGAGTCATTTAAAGATTCTATGCTTTGATTGGAAAGCAACAACTTAGATCTTTCCCTCCATCTCTAATTTAGAAAAATCACCCTTTGATGTCAGCATTGCCCTTCATTTATTTTTTGAACATTAGCTTTCCCTGCAATTTATTTTTAAAATTTTAATATAAAAGCTTATACTGGAGTCTCACTTTGAAACATGTGGTGCCTTCAGTCCATAGAATTTGATTTTGGAGAACAACTTAAATAGCAAAGTACTTTGGTAACTGAATCCAGAATTTACACAGCCGGTCACAGATAAAGGAATGAGTAGTTTTTGATTTGCCAAGAGCTGAAAGGGTGCTGCAACAGTTATTTAAAACTAGGATGAAGTCAGAAATTCCTTGCACTCTCCCTTTCTTTCCTTCATAAACGCACAGGGGAATTTACTATTTACACAAAAAGGCTTTGCTATTTTTGACATGCATTTCAGACAAACCCTAAAAGGAAGGTTTCTAATGTGAATCCCATAAGGAATTCTTTCCGTCTGTATGTGAATCTTACACGTGTTACTGAAAACTACCACAACTTTAGAGCAAACTTTGTTTCCTGGCACTGACGGTGAGTTCAGCCATCTAACATTAAACACTTGCTGGTGTGTGCCTTGCCAGCCACATCAGGCAGCAGGGGGACAGGGATGCTACAAGAGGGTATTTAGACAACTTCCCACATCCTACAGAACACGAAGATTACCTTTCCAATTTCAGAAGCCCAGGTAATAGAAATCTGGTTTGGCACTGCTGATGACAGCCTAACTAGAGATGTGATATTCAAGGGACGGCCAGGTCGCTTCTGTTCAATTCCATTTTTTGGTGGTGGAGCATATCCCTGTGGGAAGAAAGGACAATTAATGTGTTACCAAGTCTGCTGACAGAGACTTGTTTCAAACAGATCTATGGGAAGCAAGTAAACCTAGAGGCCCTGTAGGCTGGAGGCCAAATCCAACATTTATTATGAGAAATATCAGTCTTTGACAGTCCAACACTGTACGTTAAGCACAATTATAAGACATTCTTTGTTTTAAGAGGGTTTTACAGAAGTGCTGAAAAGATGGAAGAGAACACAGTTTGGGAGCAGTTAAGTTCACTGGAAGAGGAAAAGGTTTTATTGATGCTTCATCCTTTTTGCCCCGTACCCCAGCGGGAGAGAGCGGAACATCACAAGCACACAGCCTTAGTAACAAACACAGCACGACATGAAGAGTTAACTCAATGTTTCAGACAGAGAAAACACTTCACTGATTCTATTTAAGAAGCAAAGTCTTGTTCCAAGACCCCCACATGCCTTGCATGAACTACACTTGGCCCCATTAGCAACACGTGTCACCTGTCCTCCACCAAGACCCCCGAAGGAGGACTGTACATGGAATATCAGCTGTGTTCAAGAGATCACAGAATCACAGAGTGGTTTGGGTTGGAAGGGACCTTAGAGATCATCTCATTCCAGATTCCTCAGCGTGCAATCAGCCTGCAGCCTATTCCTCTCACCCTGCATCTGTCACGATGAAAACAAGCCAGTCTGCAACAGAAGCTCTGAGGATCTCTGCTCTGAGCTCACAGACAGCCTTCAGTCACTCACCTCAAACTCATCCTGCACCTGAAGGATGCCAACAAGAGACTGCAGCTCTGTCTTGCACAGAACTGACTGACAGATTTCATTTAGATCAAGACAGTGTTGTTTCACACAAAAAACTCTCCCAGAAAGAATATGCTGGAAAAAAACCCGTGTGTTTCTTTACCCAGAGGAACTCATGCATTCACAGCCTAGTGCTTGGGAAAGGAGTCACTCTGAAAGATGGTAAGTCTGAAAATAAAAACACTAATAATAATAAGAAAAAGTGATAAAAACAGCCTCTTCCACCCACTAGACCAGCATGACATAGGATAATCACTACCATTAGTAGTGCTCACCACAGATGAGTGACCAGGAACCTCATATGTGCTTTACCCTGGAACACAGAGACAGTAGACTCATGGGGATTGCTGACAATTTCACATTTAAAAGATGGAATGATTTGCCATTTCTTTAACCAGACAAAACAGCTGCAGCCATTTATAGACTGTATATCCCTGCAGCTTTGCTGTAGCAGGCCTTTCTCTACTAATGAGCTTATGTGGATGAATACACCGTTCTTGCAACATTTAGGAGGGTATTTCCACCCATACCATACCAGTCAAAATAACCCTGCTGCCTCCAACATACAGTGAAGCTGTCCTGCTTTCAGAAGAGAAAGAATGCTAATTCTCTTACATTTCCCAATCTTTTTCCCTTTTTAGAGACAGACTCTGCAGTGCACGTGACTCATTTCAGTGAAGCTTTTGTTGAGGTTTTCTTCCACAGACTTCTTTCTTGAGAACAGATTCACCCTAATACTCCTACAACAAATTTGAAACCTTCCCTTCCTATCCTCCAGGAGCTGAGAGCACTCTGCTCGCCTTTCACAACCAGAATGGTCTGTTTAGTCAGGCTGCCAACTCCAGTGGCAAGCAACTGCCAACATTATTTGGACCTTAAGTCTTCCACGCTTCTTTCAAGAACCAAACTATTGAAAGCAGGTATCATCTGCTATAGCCAGGAAATTTATCTACAGAAAGAAGACTGCTCTTCTATCTGGCTATTTTTGACCTGCCCTGGCATATTTGGCCTTTGAAAGGGACCTGCAGCTCAGGGGACCATGGAGATCCCCTGAGACAAAAAGCAAATTACCTTTTGACTTTCCTACAGGAGAAGTCAACAGGAGAAGCCCTGCTGCAGTGCAGCAAGTGTCAAATCCTTGTTACCAGAATGGCAAGCTCTACATTTATTCCTTTCAATTCAGAACCAACACCAAGAGGAGGACACAGATGCAGGAATATAAGGAAACACAGTGTTAACATGACCAGGCACAACCTGAACCAGCGCTGGCACACTGGCAGTATTTCCATGAAGCTTCTGGTAAGGACTGCAGCCAAGGAGATGACCAAGAATAACTTACAGACACCTGCAGAGGTGAGAACTGCCATACCAGGCAAAGATAGGACAGTGCTCACTTATGAACTGTGCAAGTTGGCACCAGAGACTGGTATCACTCATTAATTACCTAACACCAACACTACTGAGACAGACAATGCTGGTCTTTGAGGGAAGGAGGTTATCTTACACTTCCAGAAACAGAAAGGAACCTCTGCATCAGAGGATGCAGACAGTGAACAAATCAACTAAAAAATGTCTGCAGAAGCACTCAGACTGAGACTGTATTTGTCATTCAGCTCATAGTGAAGGGGGAGGGGAAAGGAAGTTGCCAAGACAACAGTGTTTTATTCACTTTCTCACCTAAAGTTCTGCTAAACAGATGAAAGAATCATCTCATGACATGCAGGAAGAATCTGCAGGATATAGATCTAAAGCAAAGCAATAATCCAAGACTACAAACAGTTTCTGCCAGGACTATGACAAGTTACTCACAAAATGGAGAGCACAACACAGCACAGCAGGGTGTAAACTATATTAACTCCTATAAAAACTGTAACCTGTATTAACAAGACACTGATGTCCACAAGATAACAACAGATCCAGTTCTTTTTAGTTGGTTGCTGTAAGAAATTAAAAGAATCTGCTAAAGAAAGGAGAAAATGCTCAAGGTCATCACAGAGAATGTAAGTGGCACTTGCAAAAAGTGCCACCCCTAACTGACCAGAAAACATACAAAAGAAACCCTCTTATACCCTGAAGACAGAAGCAGGAGGAAGAGGAGCTAAGGAGTCTCATTTAAGCTGCACAGAGGCACAAAAAAAAGAAAAGTCATGACTGCATAAGGGAAGGAGGGTACAGGACAACACAGCTGGCACACCAAAGTGGTTACAAGCATTCTGAAAAAGAAGTTTCACCTTTTCTACCCGCACCCAGCATCTTTGCAAACCCACTGCTGAAAAAAATCTCTGTACTATGACTTTTTCCATCTTCTATAGCTTCCAGAACTATTTCTGAATGGGTTGTGTAAGAGTTTCTCTCTGTTCTCTTGAACAGAGAAACCTATTCCAGAGGTATTTTGAGAATGAGAGTGCTTTTCCCTTTCTGTGTGTATCCAAGCAGGTGACCCTGCCCCTGTACAGCAATATTAGACACCAGTGAAGTGTGACTGCCAACACTGTTCTGTCCCAGTATCAGCAAATGCTAGAAACCCTAAAAAAGTGACTGTTCTTCACCCCTACAATGCACTCTGCTCCACTCAGAGCAGATGCAGGGCAATGCACAAGTGACACACAAGAAGGTGATGCCATTCCCTTGTGACAATGAAGAACTTAAGCCTATCACAAATTCAGATTGCCCACACAGCCAGAACTACCACCCTCAAATAAACTCAGTCTAAGGACTTATGAGGAGGATTTGGTTTATTTCTGACATATTCTGCTACATTAACTGCAACATAAGAGGTTTGCTATAGGCAGCTAAAACACAATTAGTCCGTGCAGTGGCTGTAACACGACTAATAGCAGTAATGGCTATCTCACACAGCAAATGTACAAACCACATGCCTGACATGAGAAGAATTTCAGTGATAACTAACAGCCTGACTATTTTAGAAAGCTAACATTACAGAAAAACACACACACACCCCCCCCATAAGTCACCAAGAAGCCACAAATGAGTACAAACACTTACCGGCAATGGAAACAGCTTCCCATTTACTTTAATACACAAACTATTAGGATAATTATCTTCTTGAGGGCAGCTTGTCTCTGCTAGGCACAACCTGTGTCCACAAAAAGGAGAAAGCATAATTTTCAAGTGTCCCCACAAACACCCAGACTTATGTTATATTAGCCAATTAAGAAGTTTCAAGAGAACACTACGGAAAAGGTACCTTAGCTGAACTTGGACTGTGTAGTCTCTCCTGCCTCCGGGCAAGAAGTCCCTGTGACAAAGAGAAGAGAAAAAGAGAAGTACCCATTAAGACAGCAGGACTCATATTCCAATCAGACACAAACAGAACTGGCACACCTGCCCCAGCATCACTAAACTTTGCTCTTATTTTTCTTTTATTGAGCTATGAACAAGTCTTACAACTGACTCTTCTGTTTAGCTACTGCCAAGTTATGCAGGACTTCAGGATCAGCACCCTCTACCAAGAGTTTATAGTAGTAATAAAGTTTGATGCTTCCAGAGAGCAAAAAGCACCTATTATTTTGGTTTACACCACAGGTCTTGCAACAACATGAACACTGGGACAAACGATAAAAGCAGCCTTCCATTCCTGCAGACAGGAAACATGCAGGGAAGAGAAGCTTTCCACCTCTCTAAACAGTGTCTATTGCTTAAAAATCAGTACATGTTAACTCTTTAATGGGGTAGGATTTACCCCATATGCACACAAATTCTATGCGCAGTAGTTCCTGAAGAAAACATGACAGATAAACTCAGCATAACTTCAGTGAGGATCATCTCTCTGCATCTACAGAGCACGTGACGAACAAAATGAACGAAAACCCCACACTTTCTCCTAAAATTTTTCAGAACTGTACTTACATTATGCCATAGTCTCATTTCTTACCTGGAAATACAGATTTCTCTGACTTGCTGAGGTGTTAAAGCAAAGATAAAAAACTTCTCTTGAAACCGCTGAATACTGCTCTGTACTAGAAAAAGAGAGACACAAAAGAGGTTGAACCATGGTGACTAAAGTCACTGAGTAAAGCAGGATCTGCAATTGAGTTTTTCCTGGAATGAGGTATAAGTCACTGAATATCAACTCAAATTGTGGTTGAATTGCATGTAACTGTCACAAGGAAAGCAATGGAACAAATCATTCATTCAACTACACTCCGATGGCTTAACATCACGTTACATTTCCGTACTAAAGCAGCTTGGCAAACTGCTACAATCCTCTCTCCCAAAGGAGAAAGGTTCAAACAAACACACAACAAAATATTGCACTGAATACCTGACAAAAGGAGGACCACGGAGATGCTGACAACTCCTGTAACATACTACAGGAAGAGAACGTGCACCAGAAGTTATCAGTGGGCAGCTGGAAAATTCAGAAACCGCTAAAGGTAACTAAACCTTTGGGGAGGGAGGGAGAGACCACAACCCCTAGTGCCAGAAAAGGCAGCTAGACTTTGTGTCTGGAATTACCCATCGGTAGCATCTGGCAAAACAAACAAACAAAAAACCAAACCAAAACAAAAAAACCTAAATTTTCACATCAGAATCCAACTTGTCTGTCAGTCACGGGAAGCAGCAAGATTTTAGTACTAAAGGTCAACAGTATGTGCGTGTTATTTTTCTACTTTCTTTCAACTTGAAAACTTAAGAAATCTTGACCTGAAATAAAGGCAGACTAGACATGTCCAATTTAAAACAAGCGGCAAGAAGGACAAATGCAAAAATAGCACAATTAAACCAGGCATACTTGTAAGAGCTGGACTGCCTTGGGCACTGCAATATTGAGCAGATAATATCTTTATGCCCAGAAAAAACACACAAAAAAGAAGACAAACCTGAAATAGAGCCCAGGCGGAGAAAATACACATCAAGCTCTTCAAACAGTTATGAACAGCTACATTGTGCACATATGCACATACACACCACAGAAAGCACTTGACAGTTTAAAATAATACCTGAGTACATGTAAAAAGGACCATAGAAATATTCTGTTATTTAATTAAGTGTGGGTTAAAAAAAAAAAAAAAAAAAACCACACCTACACTTGTGCTCTCAAGTTAGTGCAAAACAACACCTACACTCATCCCTTTTAAAAGAGTTGCAGTGAAGTGGACTGAACTCTCCGACCTACCTGTTATCTGAATCCTTAATTCCCAAACACCCAAAAACTGTTTGTTCTATGTCCCAGTTAACAAGGTCTACTAACCAGAAACATAAGCTATCCACATAAATATAAAAATATTAAATAAAGGATGCCAAATTTGCACATAAGTCCATGATCAGAGTGATTCTCAGCCAATGTTACAATATCCCTGTAACATCTGAAGGGTCCATTATTTGCATATCAATTACTCCTCATATCTGATTCCCTTGCTCATCCAGGACACCGTGGCACTGACAGGTTATCTCTGCAAAGGTAATGACAGCACAAGCCAGAGCTGTTCAACACCAAAACAGCTATTGCACCAATACCCAGGTCGATATTAAACCCTCCTCTAAAGGGTGTCACAACACACACAGAGAAGTGGCAACAGGCACTGTGTTAGTAAAGTTTTCTGCTTTAGGTACTGGAGTATGATCAATGAATACAAGTCACAGACTAAGAGAATATATGATCAGTTTCAAAAAAAAAAAATAAAATGTTTAATAGGATGCAAACAGCTTGCAATATTACGAAATAGTTAGGTAACCTTTTTTTTGCCATTTAAGGTAAGCCACCTTGAATTTCAAGACAGAAAATGTAGTTTCAAATAATTAAATATAGAAGACTGAGGCACTTGAGGAATACAAACTGGATTTCAGGTTACTGGAAGACAAAGGTCACTCCACACTATAACATCCAGGATGGCAAGAGTCTTTAGACTAAGAGAGCTTCACCACTCTGAGCTCAGCACTGAACATCCCAGCACAAAGTATCTCCTCCAGTGACAGGTGTCAGAGCCTGCAGAATTGTTGCAGTAAGATAAGGGTAAAATAAACAAATGAACTTGTTCTCTTTACACTGTTGCAACTTGTATGTTACTGAGACTTTGAAACCCTTTTCCCGTTGACCCAGGCAGAACTGTTCCTCACCTGTAACAGACAGAGTTTTCAGGTCAAAATCTTTCAGCCAAAAAGTGGAGGTTCATACAAGGTATTAAGGAGCATTTATTTATCAGGAGGGTGATCAAACACCAAAACAGGCTTTTTGGAGAGGTGGTCAGTGTCCTAAGCCTGTCAGTGTTTAAAAGGCATTTGGACAACGCCCTTAATTATTACTCTTCAACAATTTTTTTATTACTCTTCAACATTGTAGGTACCTTCCAACTAAACTATCTGGCTCTATTATTTAATATTCAAAAGACAAAGGTCTTTAATCATATTACAGGAGAACACCATTTTCTGTGAAGTGTAGCTTTGCACTTTTGGGGACAAGTAGTGCAGAGAGGGCAGGGATGAGAACCTTCCCACTTCTCCCCAGGTGCAAAAAGCCACTTAAGTCTGGGCTCAGTACTGTCAGAAGCAACACCTGCTTCGTTAATTAAGCCCTCTGCAGAGGTGGTAAACACTTACCTAGACTCGTGGGCTTTATGAGCACATCAAGCACATCGTAGAAAGGTAAGCTTTTCAGCTGGACATCGGGATGAACGGGTGGGATTGGAGGGGATGCCTGCTGCATCTCAAAGTGGGACTTAGTCTCTTGGAGTAGCACGGACCTGACAGGCGGAGAAGGAGGCTGAGGCGTGGCCGAAGTAGAAGGGAGTGAGTGAATGCTAGAAACAGCTAGATCAGGTTCCACAGGAGAGGAACTACTCTCCAGGTTGAAAGCTGTAGGTGTTATTGCCGGTAAATCTGAAAGTCCCTCGATTGTCCTTGGGTACCGACGCCTGTAGAGCTCTCGGATCTTGATCTGAACTGCTGGGCTGCAGCCGCTCTTCACTAAGTGCAGAGCCCTCATCAGGAGGTCATGTTTGCGTCCACTTTTGTTCCGCCCAGCAAACCCCAGCAGTACTTGCAGTTCAGAAACACGAAAACTTGATACCATATTCTAGAGAGGAGAGAGAGAAAGAAGCACAGCTGAGCCAAGAGTGCCCCAAGGAGGCCTTTACAAGGAGCACGATGAAGCATCTACTTTCCATCATCGTACCTTGGGTACTACCCACACCCTCACAAAACAAAAGAGCACAGCCGGTTTAAAACAAAGAAACAAAGCGTCCAGGACGGCAGTTTGGCTGTGTTAATAATTTCAAAGACTTCATTCCACAGTGAAACAATAGTAACAAAATCTTAAAGCAACTCATGCAGTACTACCCTAAACTCACAGGCAGAAGCATATTCTGTAACACAAACTAACTGCCTCACTTCAAGGAACAAGCAAATAAGAAAAAAAAAAAAAATCAGATGAATCAGTATTATGACCCACCTTTCAACACATTTTAAGCACTTCTTTATTTCTTAATTTCTGCATAGTTTGTTGTGAAACTTGCTTTATTTTAGACAGAGTGTTAAAGGCAGGCATGAACAGAGAGAGGCACATCAGGTTTCACTGCTGAAAGGATGGCACAGCAAGGCAGTTTTTTAAAAGCCACATTCTATCATACTGTATACAGTGTATATACATCATACAATAGACAGACTGTTTAGCCAACAAAATTGATTCTTCAAATGTCACAAAAAAATTCCTGTCATTTTTGTATCACATTCTGGCAACATCTGACACAATGATCTGTTGAAAAAAAATAATACTATTCACTCGGTTATCAGGATTAATTGTGGAAGACTTTGGGGATTGAACTATGGTGTTTTGACTTTGTCTTTCCTAATCCTTACTACAGAGTTTACACCCATGTGTTCTAACATAGATCTGATCTCAACTGAAGTTATAAGACAACTGTGGCTCAACCATGGAGTCAGTCACCAAAACACTCAAAACTTCCCCTGTGCCCCTGGCTGCTTGGTCCCTATTCTCCCCTTAACATTGTGAAAATTGTTTTGACAATAAGACAGACCATCAAACTGTGTCAGGTGAAAACTGAACTTAGAACCACAGAACCAGTAAGGTGGGAAAATCCCCCTAAGATTGAATCCAACCATTCCCCCAGCACCGTCAAGGCACACCAGAGCTCGTGTCCCACCACCGTGAACGGCCATTTCCTGTGCCATTAAAAGACAGCAGGAATAAGTAGCCAGGACCCGACTTTTCAAGGCCAAATTATTTGAGCAAATCAAAACAACCATCTAAAATACTATGGCACCACTCTCATCAGGCCTCTCATCACCCTTTCTTCATTGTTGAGGAGACATGAATTCAGACACTGAATTTCAACATTTCCAGACAGCCTGTTTGGATACACCCATGCTTCTATTAAGCAGATATTTTGCTCAGAGCTAACACAGCAGCCTTCAAACAGGTATTCTCCCAACATCCCATCTATAAAGACACAGCAGGCAGAGAAAACAGTCACATTTGGCATTGAGTGGCTCACCCAAACTTCTGAAGAGCCCAACAGCAGATGTCACCCTAATTTCATCCCAGCAACTTCTTTCAACAGCAAAATAATGTAATACAAGAGGAGATGGAAACAGAACTCCACAGAGTTTGCAAACTGATGAAGTTTAGTTTCCACCTGGCATTCCCCTTCTACTTTTCCTTAGTCCCAGTCAAACAGGGTGAGGAAAAAGTGTTTCTGCATTCATAAAAAAGTGATTTGAAGCACTATAATAGCTTCATAGTTATGACACATAAAAGAGAAACTGTGTTAGAAGATAATACTGATATTCATGAATTTACTGAGAACTTGATGCTGCATGCTTATGTAGATGGCTGCATAAGCTTGATAGCAACTCCAGCTCCTTTATTTCAGATGCAGGCAGTTAGCATGATTCTGGATTCCACAATCAGAATGCAAGTGAGAAAAATAATCCCTTACAAAGATTAAGGAAACAGCATGTATTGCAAAATACTGTCTATTACTCTGCCCGCTGCCTTCTGTGCATTCCTGCAAGTTAATCAAGGTGAAATGTGCAGTCAATCACACCTCAGAACAGCTAACATTTCTCAGGGAAATTCCACAAACTAGCACTTCACTACACAATGGATTTCATTTCATTAGAGGACACAGGCTGGCTTCAATACCATGGTCAGCAAAATTTCAAAATTAACACCCACATTAGCAGTGCCTGGGAGTATTAAAAGATATACATAGTTTTGTCCATCAATCCAAAAATCTTAGATAGGCTTTTGAAATAAGTCTTGCAAAGGAAAGGCTTACTGGAAGTATTTAAACACTGGCTTTTACAACATTTCCCCGCTAAAGCTGTTTCTACCTTCACTTTAAGGAAACGACAACCATGTAAATCAAAACACGCCTCATCTGATCAACAAACTGTGCCTGACAAATCTGAAATAAAAGAGGTGGGAATGTGCAAACCTCATGAAGTTCAACAAGGCCAAGTGCAAGATGCTGCACCTGGGTGGGGGCAATCCCAAGCACAAAGCAAGCATGGATAGAGAATGTTGCTCAGCCAGGTGATGCTCCACGGAGACCTTAGAGCTCCTTCCTGTCTAAACAGGCTCTAAGACAGCTGGAGAAAGACTTGGGAGTAGGGGGAATGGCTTCCCACTGCCAGAGGGCACAGTTAGATTGGATATCGGGAAGGAATTCTTGGCTGTGAGGGTGAGGAGGCCCTGGCACAGGTTTCCCAGAGAAGCTGTGGCTGCCCCATCCCTAGAAGTGTCCAAGGCCAGGTTGGACGGGGCTTGGAGCAACCTGGGATAGTGGAAGGTGTCCGTGTCTGTGGCAGAGGGAGTAGAACTGGAAGGCTTTTCAAGGTCCCTTCCAACCCAAGCATTTCTATGATCCTGTACACGTTTTATCTTATTACTCCATTTACAGACGTAAAGTGGACACTTAGCATCAACACAGTTTTACAGACACAACACACACTCAGGAGCATTTAATAATTACGGTGCAAGGCAGGTATTGCTTCCAACAAACCCTACCAAGTTATTTTCTTTTGAGGTTCCAGCAATATTGCAGAAGACTGCAGTGTAGTTATTAACATGCTTTTTGCATCACTCAATTAAGATTAGACATTCAAGTTGTGTCGTGTAAATGCCATCAATTTTCTCTTAAGAGAAGTTCTTTACAGCTGCACAGCCCAATAAAAAAGCCTTTTTAACACAGAAGACCAAAGCTATTTTAGTTTTAATGTTTCTCCATGAACACAAAGAGTAGTTTGACAGAACTCTAAAGAAGGAAATCAGACTGGATAATTCAAGCACTGTTATATTCCAGAAACATTTTTACCCCTGAAATTTATTCTTGAAGGTCATAAGAAGTTTCTCAGGTTTTTTGTTTTTTATTGCTAAACTTTAGCAACCATGATTAATCAGCAGAGATACTGTTTCAAAGCATTAAGCCGCAGGTGTATCTGATGTATCCTCGTCAAGAAAAAAAAAGCACAGCTAAGGCCTTCCAGGCATGAGGCAGACTGCTACATTCTGTTCCAAAAAAATACCTAGAGCTTTCCCAAAACAGGCCATGAATTATTATCAAACCAATGTTGAACATTTAGAGAAGCTCCAGGCTAACAGATTCATCCCACAGGCACTCCAGTTTACAAATAAGATGAATGGGAACATCAAAAACATGTCTTCAGACAATTTTTATTTTTTTTTAACTAGTGGCACCTCTTCTTTTGAGCTATGAAAGGGCAGCCCTGCAGCCAGCCTGAAACCCAGTTCCCTTTCCCCTCCATACCTCCTGTACTATTTCTGCCAAGTAACTCAGTTGAGTTGCTATTAATTATCTATTAATTTCAAAGGTATTTAGGTATCTAATTCCCAAAAAGAGACTAGCAATACTTATGGATATCCATCACAGTGGAAACATGGATCACAGCTCCAACTGAAGGCTGAAGAGGAAGAGATAAAATAAGCAGGGTTACGTCTGCCACAAAGTTTACACTGGGGGGATAGCTAAACCCTTTGAGACACCTTGGAATGAGGGTTGAGAATGAGTGAGGACACTGAGCAAGAAAACATGTAAACACAAGACTAAAGGGAAAAATAAAACCCCAAACAATATAAGGTTAACTTAGGAAAAAATGAACTAACCATTCCCAAACCAAAAAACTGAGACAGAGCACTGTTGTCCTCAGACAAAGACACCCAGTTCTTCCCATTATATTTTTATAAGCGAGCTCCTCAGCTGCACCCCAGCCGTGTTAGTGCTAGAAGAAGCCCCGGCGTAGGAAATTCTCTGGCGATTGCAGCACATTTCCCGCTCCTGGTCGCACCAACATCAGCTCAGCCCTCAGACCTTCCTCTCCACCAAAGCCCAGCTCCTCACAGCAGTTCCTATTTAATCGGATTTTACTCCTTCTGTAGCAAAGTCTAGGTCGGGGGCACAAGGTGGGGGGGTGGGGTGGGGTGCCCGCGGAATTCCCAGGAAGAATTCCACTTCTGCAGGTGTGGATGCAGCAGAAGGAACACCCTCCTCCTTCCGAACAAAGATACCCGGAGCGGACTGCTCAGGAAACGGGAGGAAAAATACAAACTGTGCAGTCAGCTCTTTTGTGTACACACCTTTAAAAAACGAAAGGTCACAAACACGACACAAATCTGCTACAGGGGGGGTCCACCGGCGCAACACGAAAAGACATTGGAATGGAAATAAAACAGGTCTGAAAAGGCAACACCGGGGCTCCACGCTCCGCAGGCACAGCCTGCCCGGTGGGAAAGCAGTCCACGGATTCCCACAGATTCCATAACTATCAGCACTTTCAGCAGCCCAGGGGTTTTTCATCGCCTTCCCTTCGCCTCCCGGCAGGCGCCATGCGAGCCCCGGGGCCGCACGGCGGGGCCGAGACGGCTCTAAAATGTCGGGAAGCGCGGGGAGAAAACCCCCGGCGGCTGCAGCGGCAGCAGCACAGCCCGCACGGCGGAGATGGAGAACCGGGCACCGACAGGGAGGGTGCCCCCCCGGGCAGACCGCGCCGCTCCCTCCGTCCCTCCCCAGGGAAGCCGCGGACCCCCCCCACCCCACCCCCGCCCGCCCGCCCCGCGCCGACATCTTGTCCCGCCGCCGCCTCTCACCCCCTCTTTGCCCCTCACCCGCAGCTCCGCGAAATCCGCCATTTTCTACCCGCCGCCGCCGCCGCCTGCGGCCGCCTGCGGCCCCCTGCTTTCCCCTCACCCGCAGCTCCTCGAAATCCGCCATTTTCTACCCGCCGCCGCCGGGCGCCGGCGCCACCATCGTCGCGCACCCAGTCCACGCCCCCGTCACGTGACGGGGAGGGCGGGCCGGCGGGAAGGAGGGGAGGGGCGCTGAGGGGAGACCGGCCCGGTGCGGCACCGGGAACCCTGAGGGGGGGGGAAACCGGCCCGGTGCGGCACCGGGAACCCTGAGGGGGGGGGAAACCGGCCCGGTGCGGCACCGGGAACCCTGAGGGGGGGGGAAACCGGCCAGGTGCGGCACCGGGAACCCTGAGGGGGGGGGGAAACCGGCCCGGTGCGGCACCGGGAACCCTGAGGGGGGGGAAACCGGCCCGGTGCGGCACAAACACAGCGGCGACTGTGAGGGGAGAGAAACAGGGCCGGTGCGGCACAAGACACAGCGGGAACCTCGAAGGAAATCGGCCCAGTGTGGCACAGACACACCTGCCGGTACCCGCCCTGGCTCCGCGGGGCTCCTGCGGCAGCGGCGGGGTGGCGGGAAGTCCAGCGGTAGCGGACAGTGATCCCGGTGGGATCACAGGATTGTTAAGGTTGGAAGGGGAGATCATCCAGTCCACACTCTCCCGCCCGCCAGAGCAGGGTCATCTGGAGCAGGTCACACAGGAACACAGGGTTTGGAATGGCTCCAGAGAGGGAGACTCCACGCCCACCCTGGGCAGCTGTTCCAGTGCTCTGCCACCCTCAGCATGAAGAAGTGATTCCTCGTGTTGAAGTGAAGCTCCCTGTGTTGTAGTTTACGGCCACTGCTCCACGTCCTGCCACTGGGCACCACTGAAAAGAATCCGGCACCATCCTCTGACACCCACCTTTGGGATGTTTATATGAATTAATTATGGTCTCTCAGTTTTCCAGACTAAGCAGGTGCAGCTCCTGCAGTTACCCTCTGCTCATCAGAGGAGACCGGTAATCATCTCTGTGCCCTTTGCTGGACTCTCCAGTCTTTGTTGTACTGAGCAGCCTAGAAATGGACTCACCTGCCATTCTCCCTCCTCTCCAGGATTAGCACTTAGCTCTTCAACAGTATTGTTCTATTACAAAAAGAAAGAGAAAAAGAGCAAATCACAGAAATAATAAATAAAAAATAACCCGGTATGGAGATTGAAGTGGATTAATGGGAAGGTTATGATTTTACAGCTTTCTCAGTTTATCCACCCAGTCAAGAGCACTCTCTCATAATTTGTGTTAAAATGACGGTGCAGCACATTTTATTAATAAAAAATGAGGGGGAAATGTCACCAGCAGTAAGCTTCAAAAACTGGATAATGGATTTCCCGCTGCAGGGGAAATGTTGAGACATTTACAGAAAAATAAACATCGAGGTGCAGCTGAGAATATTGTTTCCAAAAGCAGCCAGAGATCATTATCTAGTCACAATAATTACCTAGTCACAATATTCAGTTTCGTTGGCAACTGGGCTGTTAAACCAAACAAACCAATTTATTGCAATAAAAAATAGCAAAGACTCAGCCAACAAACAGGCAAGCAGCCAAACCAACCCCAACAAGAAGATGAAGAGACACTGGAAGAGAAGGGAGGTCTGAAAGGCAAGACATATTTGGTCATATTAATCAAAAGGCAGCTGTTTTAGCACAATTGATGGATTCAAAGCAGTGACTGCAACAGGAACTAGTGGGCCAAGAGTCCAGACTGCTCTGCTGGGGGGGATGCTGGCAGACAATTTTGGGAGCAAAGAGCTGTGCTTTTCTCGAGGATACTGATCTCTGCCAAACACACCAGCTAAGGACACTTAATACTGCTACAAGACCTGGACACCAGGAACTCAATAATTACCATTTCTAGTGTTATTTTGCAATAGCTTTCTGAGGCAGGCTTTCCTTTTTATTTACTGTCAGCTATCTCAAAATAAACCCTTAGCTGTGCTTAAGTTTTTAACCATAGGCACAGGTATCTAGTCCTTCTCTGCATAAACTGGTTCTGTGCTTGGTGTGAGGACACCCATTTCCCTGAAGCTTTAAACATAAGGACTTTATTCATTTCAAGCCCTTTTGTTAGTAAAAGCCAAGAATTCACAGGCTAATAAAACATGCCATCTGCCACACTGCTGCACAAGTTCAACTCCCAAGTCCATCAAACACTTGTTTTTCCCTGCAATTCAACGGCAGACTAAAGGGATTGAAGGTATACAAGCTGTAGGTTAGGCTCTCTGAGATCATTAAAGCACAACCAGACTAAAGCTCTCTCCTTGTCTTTTTTGCACACCCTCACAGGTTCCTTCCTGCAAGGACACTGGGAAAGACAACAGTGTTCAAGCTTACATGAGAACTAGGCATTTCTTTTCTCATATAACATTCACCTCTCACTTCATGACCACATCTTTCAGTCTTCCCATTAATCTCATCCTCGATATCCACTGAGATAAGAGCAAACAATATAGTTTATATTTTAACACCTCACATGCATAAGATAATAAGAGTTTACATAGTAGCTTATCCTAATTTTTTTCTTAGGGTTCCTTCATTGCATTTTTTTTTCCTCCATCTTTTCCTCACAACCTTTCTGTTAAATATCTCTGGAACCATATTCTCAAAAAAAACCCAAACAAAACAAAAACAAAAAACAGCAAACCACAACCAAAACAAAACAAACCAAATAAAAAACAAACAAAACAAAACAAAACAAAAAAACCCACACACAAAACAAGAAAACCAAAACCAACCAAACAAAAACCCCCAAAACAAACAAACAAAAACCAACCATCACACAAAACAGCTATACTTTTGGTCCTCCTCAAGTTTCTTCCCAGGTCCTTACTGCACAAAAGCATAGGCCACATTTGTATCCTCTCCCATTCCATTATCTCCACACTGAAATTTCTCTCAAATCTCCCTCTTCTGCTTTTACAGTAAGAAGAATCAGTCTTCCCTTTCGCTCTACTTCTTCAAAAATCCTGCTGCTTTATCAAAACTACACACACACACATCAACTCCAGGCTTATACTCCCCGGTTACCAGGCCATCTTACCAAAATTTCAACCATTCCAACATTTCTCTTTCCACCAAACCTTTAAGAAACCTACATCAACTTTTTGATATTCTTCCAGGTTGTGCTGCTTCTTCTTGTACTGCCTTTTCCCATACCGCCTCTTTCTTCTCTGGCACCCCCTTCTCCTCCTTCTCCTCTGGCGACCTGTTGCTGAACCATTCTCCAGGCTCTTCCCTTGATCCCATTCTGACTTTACACGGCAGGCCTTAGCCCTCTTCCTAGCACTAGCCATCCAAGAAGCAGGAGACCCACCCTTTCCTAAGGCAGTCAGTCCATAATCCCAGCTGACAGGATATCACAGGAGCTTTTTGTATTTTTTTTTCCTGATAGGCTCTAATTCCGGCACGAAGGCAGCCTATAGGTGCTAAGCATCCCGCCCCCTAAACTGAGGCTTGCTAGGGAAAAAACAATACCTCTGTTTTCAACCTTTTCTAGTAATCTTTCTAGCAGTATGAATGGTATGTCAACACAAGCACTGTCTGTTCCCACACAAGACATCTGAACATCCAAAGAAACCCTCCCAACCGTCCACAAATTCTTCAGTTAAAAACAAATAAATAAATTGTTAAAAAAAACCAAAACGAAACAAAACAAAAAACAGCAACAAAAAAAACCCCCACCAGGCTACAGCTGTTTCGAGCCTTGCAGCAATTACTCTTATCAACATTACACCTCCTCAAACTCCTCCCGTGGTTCTGAACCAGCTGCTAATAGACAATGGAGTGTGCACTGCAGGCTGGGACGGGAGTCCGGGGTGACTGGCTGGAAGGCTTCTCCATCATCTTTCCTGTCCCATTGTAACTTATTTTAAGGTAACAATGTTACTTTAAGGTAACACTAAAAGTGAATGGCAAAAATGTTTAAGTGGTGGTCAATACCTACAAGCCTCTTGTGTGAGGTCTAGAACTGCCAAAGCACAGATGAAATACATATTTTGCTTGCCCATCCTAATGTACCAGGGTGATACACTCATATTTTGGTTATAAGACCAACAGGGAAATATTTAAATTTTGCTATAAAGTTGTTTACTTGAACATTATTATTTTTATTTAATTATGTCAATTAACATATGCCTAGATTTCCCATTCTTGAACACAGCCTCCACGACTGTAGGTGGGCATTTGCCTCCATGGACAGTTCTTGTGAAAATTATCCTCAAGTTTTGTTCCAAGGATTTGAAGAATCTCTCCCTTTGTCCATCAAAACAACAGAAAATCCCATATTAAGATACCACTACTCCTTTAACACTCTCGGTGGAAAACTCTTTCCAGGGAAGCGCAGCCTGAAACCGAGACTATTCTCCTGACAGTAACTATCTTGGAAACATAACTGGGATGGCTTGAATCCCAACTTTAATTGTCTTCACCTTTCTTTCAGAGCCATAAAACAGAAGCAACCAATAATGGAAAACCAAACTTATTACCCACTCCATTACCACGCTAAGGGAAACTAAATTGAATGCAAATTTCTGGTAGGAGGGAACCCGAGTTAGATGCAGGAACATTAATCTGATCCACTTTGAAGAAACTCCATGTTTTATGGGACAGATTAATAAAAGAGATATATTTAATTAGATGGGTGAAAGTACGTTACATTTGCAGCACAACCATCTGAGCCGTGAACATACACCAAAGTCATGTTTTCGATTAGGAAATCTTGGAGATTGAGGCATACTGAAAGGAGGGAGGGAAGGGTTGTAAGAGGTATGTGCACTTGGAGATACTTAGTGAAGGGAACTCAAGGGAACACAAAGCTTGTCTGGGCCTATACTGGAACGTAAGAGTTTAAGAAAAAGGCAGAGGAAACATCCTGAGTGGGAATGAGAGTGACATCACAAGGTTAAGGGGCTACTGACAGTGGTACTAAGGAGTGTGTTTGGAGGAAGGTCTGGATGTCTGCAAAACATGTTTTTGAGGATGAGATGCTAAGCAAGCACTGGTGTGGAATCCCAGAACAGTTTGGGTTGGAAGGAACCTTAAAGATCTCATTTCAAACCTCCTGCAGTGGGCATTTCCATTAGACCAGATTGCATTGCATGGGTATGAGAACCTGGTAGTTACGCTATCCAAGAACAGCTGGTGAAAGTGGGCAGCTGTTGGATTTGGGAATAGGGATGATAAAAGCCTTTCCCACAAAGCTTTTGGGTACAATGCATGCATATACCAATTCCTGTGAATGGAAAGCACAGGATTCCTCATAAAAGATGAGTTTTGGGAGAGGTCTTGAGACAGAGCTTTAGGTTTTGTCAGCCTCTTGCAGGATTGTAGGTTCTTCTCCATCTGGACTGAAGCTGAATTGCATCCAACAGGCACAGCTAATCCCTCCAGTAAATCAAACCCTGAACCCTGGAGGCTGCAGCGACTAGGCAGCCAAGCTGTGCTCCAAAGAGGGCCCTTCTCTCAGCCCTGTGGACTCCCTCAGAGTGGTAGTCTCCATTTTAGCACTTGCCAGCATCCTTAACATGAGGGACAGAGTGGAGTCTGCGTCTGGTTGGACACATCTCGTCTGTGTCAGGAGAGCTGGGCGTATTTAACAGCGAGGAGGGCAGGGCTGTGCTGGTTTGCCTTGGCTTGCGATGTTCTGGGGTTTGTTTCAGCTTGGCTTGGCTCAGTTTGGGTTGATTTTGCTTGTTTTGGGTTGGCTTGGCTTGGTTTGTGCACTGTGGGATGATTGGGGTTGTTTTGTCGTGTTTTAGGCTGTTGGCTTGGTTTGGGTTGCTTTGGTTTGTTTTGGGTTGCTTTGGCTTGTTTTGGGTTGCTTTGGCTTCATTTGGCATATTTTGGGATGGTTTGGCTTGGTTTGGTGTGTTTTGGCATGGTTTGGGTTGGTTTCGCTTGTTTTGGGTTGGTTTGTCATGTTTTGGGATTTTTGGGTTGGTTTCGCTTGTTTTGGGTTGGTTTGTCGTGTTCAGGGGTGGTTTGGGTTGGTCTGGCCTGTTTTGTGTCCGCATCGCTCCTTCCCCTCAGCCCGATCCCCCCCGCTCCCCTCACAGCCCTCTGCTGCTCAGGCGAGGCCAGCGCCCATTGGTCATCACCGCTGCTAGCCCCGCCTTCCCTCACCGTACTTCGCTTCTGATTAGTTATCTTTGCTGCCAGTCTTTCACTTTCCGGCGTTTCGATTGGCTGTTCCGGGGAGGCGGGGCGGGCCTATCCCCCACAGCGCCCGCGGGGCTCGGTGGGGTTGGGGCCCGTGTGTTCCCGGGGGCATTCCCGGCGGTGTTCCCGCCGGCATTCCCCGCCGCCATGGAGCTCTCTTGCCAGGCGCTGAGAACCACCTACCAGGCGAGAGAAGCGGTGAGAGCCGGCAGGGAGGGTGGCCGCGCGTCGCCGTTGCCATGGCAACGGCAGGGCGCATGCGCAGGGCAGTGCGGGGTGTCATGGCGGCGGGGCCCGGGCAGGTCGTGATGGGCAGAGACGGGCACAAATCCCCCACACAGCCCCTCTGTTCGTAGTCCTGGAGCGCCAGGCACAGCCAAAGCGGGCAGTCCGTGCTCCTCCCTTCCCTGGCCTCTATTTTCATCGGGCACGGCTGTATTGCCCCGCTGCGCCTCTACCCCATCAGCCCCATTCCTGGGAGCGTTCAGAGCCAGGCTGGACGGGCCTTGGAGCAACCTGGGATAGTGGAAGGTATCCTTGCCCATGGGAGGGGGTTAGAACTGCATGATCCTTAAAGATTCCTTTCAGCCCAAACCATTATGTTATTCTATGATTCTTCCCCCAGGAAGCCCAGGAACAGCAGGATTTAGCTAAATTTTGTAGCCTGTTCTTTTGCTTCCATCTGCTGGTCAAATGACACTGGAGTGAGGGCGACTGCAGGCATGCTAAAAGCCTTTCCTGTAGTGCTGTTGGGTGCTGTGCATGCATACACCAATCCTTGTTCCCACTGTGCCTGGAAAGCACAAGATTCCTCAAAAAATGAGGATTATTGCCTGAGGAGGGATTCTGATGTCACCAAAAATCTTGGGGAAGAAGAGAAAGCCTCCAACACATCTTTTAACTGTTGGTGAGCCAGGCATTGCTTTATTCTGGCCAGAAACACCTACTGAATCATTCCAGCCGTGTAAGTCCCTTGCAAGATTTTTCACGTATGTATACATTTTAACAAACAAAGAAAATAATGTTAATTGGTTCTAAGTTACACAATTCTCTTAATTTAATTGGTATTCTGTCCTTTACTGTCTAATTGGATCCACATTCTTCAGTTCTCTTATCATTCTTCCTTAGACAAAAAAATATCTCTCAGGCCATAATGTCTTTGTTAATCTCATCTGTATCTTCTGGTTAGTCCAACATATCCTAGAAGGACCATAAATTAAAAAACCCAGACGTCCAATTCTCACCTCCCTCAAGCTTTGTTTATTGGAGCTCATCAGAGCTAACTCAGAGAAACTCAAAGCTTTGGTGATTTAAAGATCAAATTGGCAAGTCTGTAAGGAGAAAAAAAAAAAAAAAGAACACAGCTAACAGCTACCATTAATTAAAGTTTTAGGAAAGTTATATCATACTGAACACTGAGACTGAGCTTTAGGTTATGTCAACCTCTTGTGGAATCACAGAACAGCCTGAGTTGGAAGACACCCACAAGGATCATCAAGTTCTGCCCAGGACACCCCAACAATCACACCCTGTCCCTTTGGAGCCTTGTCCAAACACTCCTGTCAGCCTTGGGGCCCTGACCACTGCCCTGGGGAGCCTGTTCAGTGCCCAACCACCCTCTGGGAGAGGATTCTTTTCCTGAGATCCAACCTAAACCTCCCCTGGCACAGCTCCAGCTGTTCCCTGGGTCCTTTCACTGGTCACCACAGAGAAGAGATCAATGCCTTCCCCTCTGCAACCTCTCCTGAGGAGGTATTAGTGGGTTATATATTTACCAGGAATGGAGTCCTCCAGCACAGTCTCTTTCTGAGCCCTGAAGTGGATTCAGGTCCCAGCCACTGGGAAAGGAGCCCTAAGGTGTGGTATTGAAATAGCAGTGAGGTGCAGGAAGAAAAGAGGAGGAAAAGGGGTCTGATGTGTAACCTCACCAGTGGGTATTTGGGTGCCCTTGGTCCCCAGGATGGTGTTGGCTACTAAATGAGGAAACATCTGTGGGATGAGGGCTTGGAGCTCAAGCTCCGTCAGCTGTGCCTCTGGGTTTGGGTTGGTGTGCTTTGTGAGCTGCCTCCTCCACAGCCTTTTGGCAGGATGGATGTGAAGATAGCAATAGACAGTTTGGGTACAGAGGGAGTTGTTTGTGTTCCACAGAGGAGCAGAAGTTTGGAGCCCTCTTTTTAATTAGTGACTTGAAAGGAAGCTGCCAAGAGGATTTTTTTTTTTTTTTTTTGATTTGTGCTCTAAGGTTCTGCCTCCCTTCTGTGGAGGGAGCCTTGCTACTAATGTCTGGTTTCTGAATTCCAGCATTCCAGTGGAGTATTTCTAAGTTAGACTGTTACATGCTTAATCTGTAGCACTAAGTAATTAGTGGGATTTCTGATTCTGTAGTCCTGCCCTTCTCTGTACTGCATTTTTCCAGTAATCTGCTCTACAGAATGGAAATTATTGTTTTCTAGCAATTTTGGGGAAAAGTGTTTTTTAAAAAAATTCCTATATGCATTGCAATTCCATAGCTGTTCACAGCTGCCCAGTGTGGTCTCACAGTCAAATAAATTTGTCTTGTGAGGCATTTAACTGGTGTTAATTGTAAAATATTTCCTGTGTTTGCTTTGTAAATGCCCCTTGACAAACAATATTATTGTGAACTGCAGTAGGACTTTGCAAATTCCTACAAGTGAGTGGGAGAGTTAATGCTTTATTGATCAATGCTTTATTGTTAATTGTTCATTAATTTGTAAATTCATCATCCTTAATGCATATAATTCACCATACTTTGTGTCCATTCATTTTTATGTGTTCATAATATGTATCACTTCAAATTAGTGAGGTCTTGGACCTGTAAAACCTGGCTTCAGCAGTGTTCCTGTTAAAAGAGGGAGATAATAGTGTTCTGAGAGTGGCTTTTAAAATTGGAGCATGAATTAATGAAAGACAACATTGCAGTGGAGGGAGAAATCAGAAGGTTTCTGTTTTCAGTGCACCAAACTCAAATTGTAAAGTATCTCATGATTTTATAACAGTCCAGGGTACATCCTACTGCTAGGACAGCCATGAGTTCTGTGGTGAGCTTGCTGTATGTCTTTAATTATGAAAGCTCGTTGTAATCCTTGAAAAACTTTGCCAGCTCTATTGTTTGCAGCAGCCGTGTGTTATTTGGAAGAGAGAAGAGGGCAAAGCGCCCTTTCTTTGTCCTGGGAAATTCTATTCAGTGGCAGCCAAGTTAGACATTGTTTAAAACTCACCAGTTCCCTCCTCTGCTTGTGTTTCTCAAAAAGTACTGTCAGCAAGCCAGACAATAACTGGACATTCAGCCCTGTGAAAAGCCTGTCAAGGCCACAAATGTCCAGTGCAATAAGGGGGAGGGAAAGCTGTGGCGATACAGGGTGGTGGAAGGGAGAGAAAAACTGGGCAAGCCCATAAAGTCTCTCTATCCTGGCACATGGTGCCAGCTTGATCTCGAGGAACCCTGCACTTGGCAGCGTCCTGGAATCCTAAAGACAAAGAGGGAAGGGGCACTGCATGTGCATCATGGTAAATTCTTTCTCTGTGTGATGACAGCCTGAATTCCTGACCACAGATCCCTCTGAACTCATCCTATTGACTGCCCCAGTTGGATGTACATGGACACAATGCTAAAGCAGTATAGTTCTCATTTCCAAGCTCCCCAGACCGTGACTTACACTGCAATCCTTTTTTTTTTCCACCCTAACAAATATATTAGTGTAGAATACATAGGGGCAAAAGATAATGAAATGTTATAGAGTTAAATTAATCTTTTAGTAGGCCCATTAATTTGATGGAATTACACAAGAGACTCGGTTGATTTATAATGTAAATGCATTTTAGTAAAAGGTGTGGAAATGACTAAACAAACAATTGCATTTAAAGATGCACAACTCTATTAGAGTTTAATTTCAATTGACTCAAAGAAAGGAGTATGTAGTGCTCTTTTGTTAAGCTAGAAATAAATAAAATAGCACTATAAATGTTGGAGCTAATTAGTTAAGTGCTCAACTATTTAGTTTTTAAAACAAGATCACATTTAAGTGCCTTAAGCTTTTATTAATTTCAGGGACCCCAAAATCCCCTATAGTAATTGAAAATTTAATTACATACATTTTTTTGTTCTTTTAAGAATGGAAGCTTATTAAACTTTAAACATTTAAACATCTATTGAAATACCAGTGGCTATAAACAACATGCAATTCTAAATACTAATTAAACAGGAAGGCTAAATTGCTATAAAGCTAAACTGAATTTTAAGTAACTTTGCACTCGTAAGCACCCCTTGTTTTTTTGTGCTGTGTTAAGATTTACCGTTTCCTCTCTGAGCACAGCAGAAGCCCTGGGCAGTGTTAGTGTCTGTCTGTATGGTGGACATAGTTTGTGGACATGTTTGCAGTGGGGGTCAGTCCCTGGGGGATAAACTGGAGTTCAGGATGGCAGACCAGGGTGGGCACAGAGCTGTTCTCTGGTGGCACTGACACCAGGCATCTGGAAAGAGTATGTGGTAAAATAGGACTGGTGAAGGCAGGAATTGGTGAAGAAAGCAATGGTCTGTGCACCTCTGACTAACCAGAGGCATGATCTGGCAACAGTAACACGATTTAAGGTCCTTGATTTTTCTTTTATAGAAACCTCACAGAACTGGGACCAAAAGAGATGTCTCTCTTTTGTGTTTCAGATCCAATCTAATGCAAGTCTTCTTTAATGAGTTAAAGGTAGAATTAACCTCTCAGTGTAAACTCTGCTGGTTTTTAGATGAGGCTTTTTCTGGATGTAAAGGTTCACTTTTCCTTCTCTTGGTCATTGCAACCAGAACATTACTATGTCAAGGTTGAAGTAGGTGTCTCATACGTTGTACTATACCCAAAGCAAGGCTCTACCCGGAGTATTTGAGATCCTGCCAATCACTGTATCACTAATTATACTAGAACTTAAAATGCTTTAGGGGTAGCAGGAATAACCCAGAGGGATGAACAGCAGCAGAAGACATGCCAGAATGCAAACTCTTTTCAAGGGAAGTTCCGAGCATCGATAGCGAGCCCTGTCAGTTCATCAGGCAGAGGCAATTCCTCTCTTGTCAAGAGTGTCCATGTTTATTACACAAAACACTTGATATGTTTGTCTTCTGTGGCAGCCACTGTGTTTGCATACTGTGCTTTAAGTATTCAGAGGTAGCTGTGACCTTGCCCTTTGATATGTGGGCAAACACAACAGTTAATCTTTCTCAGCATAAAAAAACATCTGGAGCAATTGCATTTCAAAGAATGTACAGGTGGGAGTCTCAGCTTCCTTCTTGCACCTCCAACCGAGTTTCAGAAGATTCAGATTATCCAGGAGAAACGGTAAAAGGGCCACAGTTCAAAATCTGTTTTTTGAGCACTGGCACCTCAAAAATTAAGAAGGAAAAGATCCTTTCAGCCCAGGATAGCAGTGTTTTCTCTCTCCTCATGACAGTTCTCAGAATTGGTTCATTTCTTGTTGCAGCAGCTCACAGGAACCAGTCTGCTTCATTCAAGTGTTATTAATCTACCAAGCATTTGCACAGTTTTCTTTTCTCACCAAAACGATTCAGAAAAGTTATCTTGATACCTCCACTGAAATGCAAACAGGTTTGTAGCTTCCTTATGGACCCTGAAAAACTTCATCAAGACGGTATCAAAGTATCTAAAGGCTAGAAATGGGGTGTGGTTTCTTCAGTTTTCCCCAGCCAGTTTTATTCTTCTTTATAGAAAAGCGGAATGAAGACTCTGTGAATCCTTTTAGTAATATGTGAATTGCAACTTTCACTCTGCAGGAAGTGTTTTAAGAGCAAACCCCAGCCTTTCTTAGTCGTGACACTAGGTGGCCCCTGAAGCAAACATCCCAGGAAATACTGGGATAACTTTTCCCTGCTCTACCTAGTACTTTTTAGAGTCTGGCAGATTTTATTTTAAAATAAAGCAATAGCTGACTGTGCTATCCTAAGTGTTTAAATTAGCAGCAGAATGCTATATGATATTCATACAGAGCAGAGGGAGTAGTTAGATCTAATCTGGCAAAGGAGCAGCATGCTGAAGAGGTAAATTGATTTTGCACAACCCAAAAGCACCTTTGATTTTAGGAATAAATGATTCTCCAGTATTAGCAGTTTACTGTAATGACGTTTCCTTCCAAGAGACCCTGAAGGATAGAGGAATTGCCTGTTTGTGTTCATATTCCTTCTGTGCATATTGTGAGGTTTGAGAACATAAGCCTTGGCCAGTAGTGATTCTTTGGCATGTCAGTGTGCCAGGCCCAGGCAGAGCAGCAGAAGTCACTGACACAGATGCTGGGACTCTGTTTGCAGTATGAAGGGGATGGAGATCTGTGGGTCTGTCACCTGCAGGTCTCACACTTAGGCTGGGCTTTTCTTGGGGGTGGATGCAGGCCCTATTCAGTTGGAGTAGAAGGGAAGGAAACTGGGGGAAAGTGGGAGCCTGTACAGCATTACTGTGCAGTGTGATCAGAAATGTTTCTGTGCTATGCAAGACATTGCTGCTCTTATCCCATCCACTAAGTAAGTGCTACTATCTCAGCTCACACTGGGTCCTCGTAAGTAATCATAGAATCATAAAATACACAGAATATCCCAAGCTGGAGTGGACCCACGAGGATCATCAACTCCATCTTCCAATGCTGAATGCCAGCATCCTAAGAGAGAATTTATATCCCCAAATGTGGGTTTGGCCATAACTGCTTTTTCTGTGGTCCCAGCTTCAAGTCCCAGTGAGGCCGACCAGAGTCAACACGCTGATTTCTAGAGCTTTCCATGTAGCAACTTCAGTTATGACCCTAAAATCTCAGGGCTTCTCTGCAATCACTCAGCAAAGACAGCATGTTTCATTGGAGTTAGGCCTTGTCCCAGCATCTGGCTTGATTTCTGTTGCCACCACCCCTTTTTCCCCTACTTGATATTGCACCTGGTGCTCCCCCAGATGCTGCTTCACTGAATGAAGACAGAGATGTTTTACACTGCTTTGTTTTTATTGCTGAACTGTTTCTGAATTACTTTGGGTTCTCCACTCTGTGCCAAGAAATCCATGGGACTGACTGCATATTGAAATTTCTGTGTGTTGAGACCTGTTTTTGGTCACTCCTGTGTTAAAACCACGCAAGTTTGGTGTTACCCCAATCCACTACAATTCTGCAGGTGTCTGTGTTTCACTTGCTGTGTTTATATGTCAAGGCCCATGAAACGGGAGGTGCCAGCAGTGCTACAGCTGGTCTTGGTAGTAGAGCCATGCAAGTCCCAGACCTGTTCTCCAGCCTCTTCCTCCAGTCACTCAGAGAACAGGTTTCTGGTTGCAAGGGAAGGACACAGCCCGGCTGGAGCGCTAGATTTCCTTGCATAGCCCCTGGAGACTCTGGGCATTGATGTCTGCAAGAGTCCTGCCCCAGAATTTGCAGCAGCCTGAACATGTTGTAGATCTATAACCATAGTAAGGGAAGTAAGCTATTTGTTCGACCTCAAAGGAATTTTCTCTTCTCGAGGAAGAGGCTGCTACCCATCCAGTAGCCCTGATAATGTGTAAGAAAAATTAGATTGAAAACCACTTTCCTTGTGTTTATTAACAGTGAGTTGTTTTACAGTTCCTACATGCTGCTGTCTTAATTTGTTTGTTTCCACAGGCTACATTTAGATGCTGTTTACAGCAATAAAGAGAATATTACATTTGATCCAGAGTTCTGTCTTAATTCACAGGAGGAGATGCGAACAGAAGCTCGTCGGAAAAATCTCCTCATTCTAATTTTGCATTATTTAATGGAGGAAGGGTATGTTTTTTAAACAACAGGGCTCTGCTTTGTGGGACTGTGTGTGTCTGACCTCCTATACTGTGTCTTCTGTTGGGTGGATCAACAGTGTGGGCCTTTGGGCTGATGTGAGAAAGAAGTGAACTGCTATTACATGTCTTGGCATTTTACTTTGCTAAATTGTTTCAGTTTGTGGAACAAAAATGTCTTCTGTAATTAAAAAATACTTTAGATCAACCAGCAAAGGGTTTTTTAAATAGAGTTTATACTTTTATAATATGTAGAGTTGTGGACAACTTAAAAATACCGTATAGTTACTAATGCCATTGTTTGCTTTTTCTCTTAAAAATCAGAGTAAGATAATGACTCTCTGTTTTTTGATCTTTGTTCCTTTTTTAAAATTACCAGATATGTCGATGCTGCAAATGCTTTGGAAAAAGAGACGAAATTGAGTTTACGTGGCTTTGAAGTTTGTGACAATGTTGATCTTGAGACAATTTTGATGGAATATGAAAGCTATTACTTTGTAAAATTTCAAAAGTATCCTAAAATTACCAAAAGGGTCCTGGACACTGGTATGTGGCTCTGTTCCAAAAAGAAAGCTTTTGTTTCCAAAGCCTAAAATGTATGTTTGCCTGCTATGCTAACAGCCCTTTTTGTGTATGTCAGCATTTAATGTTCCAGCCCTTACAGTTACAGACCTATAGTTCTAGCACAGAAGACATAAGAATTGAGAGATGGGGTTTTGAGCCCTTTTCCTCTCCCTTCTCTCATTATGTAGAGGAACAAAAAAGTGGCATTTTTCTGTCTTTTAAAAACTGCTGTGATAGTGGAAAATGTCAGCTGAGCACAAAGCATTATGGCATAGATATATTTATTCACTTTCTTCTCATGGAGAGAGAATAGTAAGGCTGAGGTATAAAAAAATGATACAGAATAAGGCAAGTCAGAATATGAGCATTCTGAGAGCCTGAATGGTTTTGCACTTGAGCACAAAAGGTAACTTAGAGAAGCCATAAGAACAACTGTGTAAAAATCAGTGATGAAGAACTTGAAGGATACAGATTTGAACTGGATATTGGGAAAATTTCTTCACGGAGAGGGTTGTCCAGCCAGCCCTGGAACAGCTGCCCAGGGCAGTGATGGAGTCCCCATCCCTGGAGGGATTTGAAAGCCCTGTGGGTGTGGCACTTGGGGACACGGGTTAGTGATGGCCTTGGCAGTGCTGGGGGAATGGTTGGACTTGATGGCCTTGGACAGCTTTTCCAGCCTAAGGGATTCTGTGATTATTTGCATGAAAAAGGTATGTGCATCTAGAACCTGTTGATTGGTGTTAGTACTAAAAGGAACAGCCTTGCAGGACAAAACCAAAGGGATTTGTCATGAATCAAGAGTGAAAATGTATTACAAAGCATTTGTTCACTTCTAAGTCAAACTGAGTGGTAGTCAAGGCTCAATCCATGATTGAAGGGAAAAAATCCAATTCCTAGAAAGCCACTCTGGGACATTTAAAAGCTCTCAGTAGGCATTTTTTTGTCAGTAAAGCTACTCAGACTTGGAGCACTCCGGCATTACCTGAGCTCAGAGTTGTGACTGTGCTGTCAGGGAGCCATCATCCTTTTTCCCTGAAGTGTAAGCAGCCTCCTCTCATGCATGTAGTTTGCAAGGTGCCCTAAACTGTGCCCATGGTCAAATATGTGTATCTAAACAAAAGGCTTAGTGTGGTGCTCCTTCCTACTAAACTCTTTGCAACACTCTTGGGAAGTCCTGGAGAACTAACTTGGTCACTTCCATGCTGGGTTCCAGTTGGAAGTGTTACAGACAAACCCCCAGGGTCACAAGTTTATCTGTGGGCTCTGCTGCCTCTGTGTTCCCAAGATCTTTGAGGGAAACAGCTGTTTGGGGAGGATTATTTTATGTGAGTGTGTGAGAATCTTGAGTGGAAGAGTGTTGTACAGAGAACACTGATAGGAGACATGTTTTGGAACAATCAGGGCTGTGCTGGTAGGGCACAAACCCTCGGCTTTATGAGTTCACATCTGGGCTTTGAGAGTTTGATATTTTGGGGAGAAAAAAAAAAAGCTTTTCTTTGGCAGAATTTGTTTCAAATTATATAAACGCAAAAAAATAGCATAGTTTGATAACCACCAGTGCAATGTGACTTTTATTCTGTCTTGTTATGTTGAACTTGATTATTATGAAGAGGAGTAAGGCAAAATCATATTTCCCAATTCAGCAATGAAAAAATTATTAGCATTAAATAAGCATTCAGTGTGATATATTAAATTATTGTGCTTAATCTAATTTCTGGTAGTGCCCATGTGAACATGATACTGGTTTTAAAATGTAAGCAGAGAAGCCAAAGACTGAATGAGCCTAAACCAGAAAAAGCTTGAAGCAAAACTGCTCTCACCAATGTCAGTTTCTTTTCAAAAAGTTTTTGCAAGCTTGCAGTGCTTATATTATCATGCTGATCCTGCTTATGCATTGTTATTTCCAATGTCACTAATGTATGCTAACAAATATTTTTGAAGGGAGGAAAAAAAAAGAAGTCAAATTGCCTTTTTTTTCTATCCTTTTCCATTTCAATGTTGATTTTGCCACAGCCGAAAATAAAAACCAGCTGCAAACTGGGGGAAGACCAAGAAGGTAAGAGAAACATGTGGGGTGTTTTTCTGGGCAGAAAATTTTCCTGTAAAAACAATATGCCCCCTGGTTAAAATAATGTTGTGATACCTCAGGAATACTAAAGCCCAGGGCTGTGCTGCTGACTGTGAGATATGTTACAGGCAAATAGAGATTTGTTTCCCAAATGGAGAGGCAGACAATTTGCAAAGTTTCTGCAGTGTGGATAAGGTAGGGTGAAGTGTTTGTAAACAGTAAGCACTGAACTCTGCTGCGATTGAAATTGATGCCATAGCTTCAACGGGAGCAAAGTTATCCCAAAACTGCTTTATTTGAAAACTTGCCTTATTTTGGTATTTGGAAGGAAAAAAAGAAGTTGTGAAAACGTTTCTTTTTTTTTTTTTAATTCTAGGGCAGCAAGTTCTTCTCAAAATTTACCAAGGCTCAAGCTACAGACAGCGCACCAACCCACGTCAAAAACTTCTGGGAGTACAACAGAACCTAAATCATCTGCCAAGGAGAGCCCTAGACAGGTTTAAATGTGTTTTACCTTGGTACCATTACAGTTGAAAATAATGTGATTTTATTTTTGAGAGTCTATAGGCAGCAAGTGTATGGGAGTCACACCATTAATAACTGTGCAACTAGTGGGATTTTTTGATTATGTAATTCAAGGATTATAGGTGAAAGACTTCAAGAGAACATGTTTTCTGGCTGTGAGTTGGGGGGCAAGTCACAGGCAAAAATTGGAGGAAAAGGAGTGATATAATCCAACTTACAGTGAAAGCAATCGGAGTTTTCCCATTAATATCAGCATAGTCATCCTTTAGTGCCAGAAAGCAAGACAAACAAGTCAAACAGAAAGTCTGGTGCGAGTTGTAAGCATCTTCACAGTGCATAAGGTGTTTGAGACTGGGGGAGTAGTTTGGCCCTGTAATTTTCAATTTTGGGAGTCTCATTTGGTTAAGATAACTGTGAAATCCCCTTTATTATCATCCCTTACAGAGGGTGGTCTAGGAATAGCAGTTTGGTGGGCAAGCACTGTGTCTGTTCCACCTTTTTTTAAGGGCTTGTCTATATTTCTGCACAAAGAGGAATTAATCTCTGACCTGTTTTTACCCCTAAAAACCCCAAAACATTACCTTTTGGATTTTACAGCAATAACTTCTGTGAAGTGAATATGTAATAGCTCCTCATCTCTGAGTTGTTCTGTACCTTACATTTGCCTGTAATTTCTACTGTTAGTAAGTGTTGCTTCTTACAACTGTATAAAGTGCAGTTTTCTGCCCTGTACATGAAATAAATGGACTGCTAAGCTCTGGAGCTGTGGCTTTCACTGCTGACACCAGTCAGATGAAGCCTAACTAAATGTAAGTGGTGTTGGTCTGACAAGTACGGGATTACTCTTGGAAATTCCGTGTAATGATACAGTTCATCTGGGCATATATGAAGAGGTGGGATGATACCTATAATGTAATATCTTCAATTCATCTACTTGGCAACACGTCCTTTTAAAAATTTATATTTTTTTAGAATAGTGACAGTGCAGTCACTCTGGATCAGCCTGACTTTGGCTTAAGCATCTCAGCAATCAGCAAACCTGGAGGAGACAGCCCTCACCCAAGAAAGGTTGGTGGAAACCTGCTATGTGATTCAGTTGAAGGGTCAGTTTTATGATTTGGATAACAATTCTTTGCATAGGAAGCTCTGTTTGCATTAAATACAACTTCAGACAAACTTAAAAAGGAAGAATATTTTTGTTTTTAAAACCCAGTGGTAATACCTAAAGTTGAAGATAAATTTTGAGTTCCTGAATGAGATGATAAGAGGCTCTGTAGTTAGATTGTTTCAGTGGCTGAGATATGTGTTCTGCTCCTGTTGCTACTGCAGATTTTGTGGTCTATTTTTTGCCATAATTAGGTCTGTATATGCAGTAAGGAGACCCTGTAACTGCCAACAAAATTTGGTCCAGTGTAGAGCTACCATTGTGGGTAGAGCCTATTACAACATTATTTTCTCCTTTAGGGCCAAGTAATTGACTTCCATGGGATGATTCAGGATGCTGTCAGAATGTCACCAAATGAAATTGCCTTGAACAGCCTTAATTGTGATCCAGATCCCTCCGTAAGTGTTTCTGTTCAAGTTTCCATCCAGTAATAATAAAATGAGTTTTACATAACCAGGAAAAAAATAAAATACTGCAACAAAATTGTCTTTGTTCCCAAGTGCTAAAGAGGGGCTTAGAATTCTGAGAGCGGTATTTCCTTCTTGAAAGGACAGTCATACTTGATACTGGCCTAATTTGTTGACAGTTGCTTACTTTTTGAACATGCAACAAATAGAAATGATACCTTATAATGAAAAAAAAAATAATTATTGCAGAAACTCACAGAACTTCTGAGGGTGAAATTGTAGTTCCTTTGAATGCAGTATGTTTTTAGCATTCACCTCAGCTGAGACAGCAGCAGAGTTTAGATGGCTGAGGTAAATTTTCGGTAATCACTCCTTGACACAAGCCAGACTTCTCAGACAATGCACCCAGCTCACATGCCAGCCAGCCTGCCTTACTGCAAAAATGGCTTACTTCAAAATCTTCATTAATATCCAAGTTTCTGCACCTGTAACAGTTGATATTACGACCACACACCAGCTTTTAAAGAAGTATTTAATAGTTTGTCTGTCTAAAAATATTTGAAGTCTGACGAGAAGTTATGTTTTTCTTTTTCAGGAACGATTATTGAAACCCCTTAGTGCTTTTATTGGCATGACTGGTGAGATGAGGGAGCTTGCAATGGTTGTAAGCAAAGTAAGATCAATCTCCATGTTAGTTTATTGAGGTGTTGGTTATATTTGTCATCTGAGAATGCTGTTTTTGTTTCTTTTTACTGTCAGTGAGAGTGCTTATTCTTGAATATGCAAGCTAGTTTTCTTTCCATGCACCTCCCAATAAGTCACTTCTTTACAAGTTGTTTCTTTTTGATCCACAATGGGAGTAATTAAGACCATTCCTTTCTAATGGGGAACATGTAATCTAATCATGCTATGGAGACTGTTGTGGCTTCTCTCTTTGTTCTTATTGCTACAGAAAAATTACAATTCTTCTCTGAAAAGAGAGATTTAAATATATTAGTTAATGGTAACTATCATCTGATGTACTATTTAATTGTGATGTAATGCTGGGAAAAAAACTTGATTCAAGCCTGAAGGTGCAGTTTCCATTCAAGGCATTAGGCTTGTGGCAGTGTCACACCAGTATCTGAATCTGAATGTATTTACTAAAAAAAGAAAATAACTATTAAACCCTGATATTCCTGCATTGTTTAGAATCACAGAATCACAGAATTGTTTAGGTTGGAAGAGCCCTCTAAGACCATCAAGTTCATCCATTCCCCCAGCACTACCAAGGCCACCACTCACCCATGTCCCCAAGTGCCACATTCACGTGGCTTTTAAATCTCTCCAGGGATGGGGACTCCACCACTGCCCTGGACAGCTGTGCCAGGGCTGGACAATCGTTTCCATGCAGAAATTTTCCCTGATATCCAATCTAAACACCATCACCATTCCCAATGCAACTTGAGGCCATTTCCTCTCATTCTATCTCTTGTTCTCTGGGAGCAGAGCCCATTCCCCTCCTGGCTCCCCACTCCTGTCA
Source organism: Pyrocephalus nanus (assembly GCA_038380795.1). Classification (NCBI taxonomy): domain Eukaryota; kingdom Metazoa; phylum Chordata; class Aves; order Passeriformes; family Tyrannidae; genus Pyrocephalus; species Pyrocephalus nanus. The sequence continues at coordinate 2,255,413 of CM076263.1, read as the reverse complement.
TAGCCAGAAGGTCCCCCCTGAGCCTCCTTCTCTCCAGGATGAGCCCCCCCAGCTCCCTCAGCCGCTCCTGCTGCTCCAGCCCCTTCCCCAGCTCCGTTCCCTTCCCTGCACACGCTCCAGCCCCTCAGGGTCTCTCCTGTCTGAGGGCCCAGAACTGCCCCAGCACTGGAGGAGCCTCAGCAGGGCCAGCACAGGGACGGGCATGCCCTGGCCCTGCTGTCACCCCACGGCTGGGACAGCCCCAGGGCCACTGGCCTAGCACTGGTCCTGTGCTTTGCTCTGTGCAGCTGCATGATCTGTTCTCCTGTCTCTTCTCAGCTGGTGCAGCTGAGAGATGCTGTAACTGCTGGCTCTGTGAGCAGTGCCCTCATCCCAGCACAGGAGCTGCACGAGCAGCATCAGTGATGCACCCAGGGCAGATTGGGGATTCTTCCGGGATGGGAAGTTTGACACCTGGAGGGTTCCACAAAGTGGTCAGCACCATTGCATTTCACTCATGGGTTGAGGTGTAGTCCAACAAACAGTCCCTGGGCTGCTGGGGATCAGTGGCTACAAATCAGCTTTGCATGCATCACCTTTGGATGAAGCATTCATCCAAAAGGCTTCTTAGTATCACAGTGTGTGGTAGTGTTGTGAGTCTTTCTGGATCTAGTCGTCAGGAATGGTATCAGCTGGTGCTCCCATGTGCTTATATCATCTGTTTAAAAAAAGCCTGGAATGTTTTGCTGAGTGATTTGTTCATAGCTGTGTATGGCCCAAATTCTTGGTCTGCAAGTCTTGCATTTGAAGTTTGGTAGAATTCAAGTGTTAAGAAATTTCTGACCTTAAAGTAAGAAAAGTCTCATTCATTTCAGTTCCTGTCTGGTCTTTTAATTTGTGGTAAACCTTTGAAATAGTGATGCATTATTGCTGCTGCATTAGCAAGAAAGCAATACAGTTGCTTTCCCTCCATTATATTATATTATATTTTTTGCATTGTGCTTCATTATGGTATATTCCTAGTTGCTGTGGTAATTGACACTGTATAAATCAATAAAAATAAAGAACATGTAGTATCTATTTCATAACACAATCTAATTTAATTTGGAAGCAGTTATGGAAGCCTCTACTTAATATCAGAAATCTGATTCATCTTAATTCACTGTTAATAGAAAGGGAAAGTGCAATCTACTCTATATAAATAATTTTTTCTAATTGTATTAAATCAACTTTTCCCCTTGGATACGAGCACATAATCCTTCTTCAGTCTACAGGGGCTATTTTTATTGGAGAGCAGAATTTATCTTTAGTATCTATATTGAGGATAGGATACTTTTTGCAGAACAATTAGCCTCTGGAACAGAAAGCCACAAAATATTTCTAAGGCAAATGGAAAGATTCATAGAAGATTTGGAAAGTTTGATGAATTAAATGAAATTAATTTAGTGAGTGCTTCAGGGCATAGACTAATTACCGACTATCTTTTGATAGAAGCTTAGGGGAAAATTTTCCTCCTGTTGCAGAGTTCCTCAAAGCTTTTCTTACATCTTATAAAATCTCGCATAGTGTGGGGTAAATAGCAGTTTTTCAGTGTTACTGATAACATGAGTAATAATATAAGTAATCTGTGCAGCCATAAAGTTACTGTGCATCAAGTTTAAAAAACAAAAAGTATTTTCACATTGCACAGTGGCTGCAGAATAAACACGTTGTAAAAAGAGGGAAGAGAAATTCGCTGAAGAATGAGTGTCAAAACGTGTTTGAACTCAAAGACTAGGATGGAGTTTGAATTATTTAAATCCTGTTGAAGTACACTTGTGGATATAAATTTGAACCAATATATCAGTACTATTGCTTGTACTTCTGTTTTTTAAACATCCCATACTTGCCAGCAACAGAGGCAAAATATTAGGGTTGGTGACCCTTTATATTGTGATAGTTCTTCATATGTTGGCTGGTTACTGAGCCAAAGTAACAGAAAACATCTGAGAGTGCATACATTTGGCAGGAATACATCAGGGAAACTGGGGGCTGGAGGGGAAGCTTGAGGGAAATGATTGCTGTGTGTGCTTTCCTCCTGGGAAGTCCCTGGCATGTGGGGCTAAATAATACAGCTTCTATCACTTAAAAGCACTTTTATTTTATCTCTGAGTCGATCCTTTTACTTTGCCAGAGGTCATTATCCCAGTGCAGAAGGAGTTTTACTAACAAGATGTGATGTGTGTTGCAGGACATTTATCTCCATAAGCCCAATGTGAAGTGGGATGACATTATAGGACTGGATGCAGCTAAAAGGCTGGTGAAGGAAGCAGTTGTTTATCCCATAAAGGTAAAGTCCTAAATAGTTTTTGGAAAACTGGTGTTGGGCTCCTGAGCATTTTCCATGTAATTACAGTGTTGTTTTAGAGTTCTTACTATTTCTGTGTTTTGTAAGCAGTTCATGTTAGAACTACTCCTGTTCCTGTTAGAACTACTCCTGCTCCATCTGAAATTGCATTTCCTATAGAAAAATGACCTTTCAGTATTAAAATTAACACATTAAAATATGTTAAGTCCAATTTTTTGGCACCTTTGACAATGTAAGAAGTGATGGATTTGGCCTATATTAATTCCATGAAAAATGACTTACAGAAGAGAATATGAAATCAGTTGCATTTGAAAAAAAATCACTTAAAACAGATTTCAAATGCTAAATAAAGGATTTTTATCACTATTCAGATCATACATACTACATTGTTTGGTGTGTTTTTATGCCCCTTTTCAAATTTCGTGTGTTTCCTGAATGTGTTAGGAGCAGTGAAGGTGGGGACTAGAATCCCTTGCAATTTGTTATAGATGATACATTTTTAATTCCTGAATTACTTTTCTGTTTCCACAGTACCCAGAGCTGTTTACTGGCATTCTGTCCCCTTGGAAAGGGTTGTTGCTCTATGGACCACCAGGTATGGAGAGCTTTATACCATATCTCTGTGTTCATCACTGCTGTTGGTTTTGTCCCATGGATAAATCATTGATGCTAACTAGATCAAGTATGTTAGAAAAGAACCTGTTCTGTGATGTGAATTAAAAGGAGAGAGTTTTGGATGATTATGTCCATCTCTAGCACTCAAACCTGGCCTTTCTCATGAGCCTTGACTATTTTTTATACCTGAATCATCCAGAAACAGTGCTTATACTAACAATTCAGAGGCCTGAAAACTCATACCCCTGTTTTTACTCATCTTGGACCACATTAATCAAGTTTGGCATGACCTGATCCTCTGATGTGTGAATAGATCTGTCATGGACTCATATCCTCAGTGAAAATGTCCTTCCTTTCTTCTGCTTTTAGGGGTTGTTTTGGGAATAGGGTGGAAACTTTGCCCTCTACTGGGCTAGTTGTGTGTTTTCCTGGGTGTGTCAGCACAGCTTCCCTGCTCCCTCTGCCCCTCCTCGACACAAGCACCACCACCATGAGTGTGGCTGGAAGGGGACACAGAACCACTTGAGTCAGGATGCAAAGGCTGCCACTGCAGTGAACTCCATTTGTTCCTGTGAATGTTCAGATGTCTTTGCCACAGCAGGCACCTGTCTGTATCAGTGTGTACTGCTTCAGACTTTGGGAAGTGCATTTGCAGTGCTGTATTACCTGAGTTGCCCCAGACAATCTGGAAGGGCCACAACCCGCTCCGAGGGCTGGAGCCCCTCTGCTCTGGAGCCAGGCTAGGAGAGCTGGGGGGGTTCCCCTGGAGAAGAGAAGGCTCCAGGGAGACCTGAGAGCCCCTTGCAGGGCATAAAGGGGCTCCAGGAGAGCTGGAGAGGGACTTGAGACAAGGGATGGAGGGACAGGACACAGGGAATGGCTCCAAACTACCAGAGGGCAGGGTTAGATGGGATCCTGGGAAGGAATTGTTGACTGTGAAATACTGATGAAATACTGGTGGTGAAACACTGGCACAGGTTTCCCAGAGAAGCTGTGGCTGCCCCATCCCTGGAAGTGTCCAAAGCCAGGTTGGACACAGCTTGGAGCAACCTGGTTAGTGGAAGCAGTCCTTGCTCATTCAGTTGGAATGAGATGAGCTTTAAGATCCCTTCCAACCCAAACCATACTGTGACTATTTTACTGATTTTACCTGACTGGTAGTGTGAGGAGGGGAATTATTCAAATGTTTACATTGTCTTCCCTTAGAGAGTGAATTTCTCAAACACTGTTGTTTGTAGGTACTGGAAAAACTTTGCTTGCTAAGGCTGTTGCCACAGAATGCAATACAACCTTTTTCAACATATCAGCATCCACCATTGTCAGCAAATGGAGAGGTGATTCAGAGAAACTTGTCCGGGTAAGAATTATTCTCTCATTCATTATAACTGACAAACATCAGGTTCCCTCTTGAACAACTGGGGTTAGACACAGAACTGGAAAGCAAATGTTCCTCTGGTGCACATAATCTTTCCTGACTTAGACAAAACATGACTTTGATCATACCTATCCTATCATACTCATCCTGTTTTTCTCAGTTCTACACAATATTTCTGAATCTTTTAAAATTTGCTTTGTTTAAGTGTTCAGATTAAAAAGTGCTGGATTAATATGTATTGTTAGTGATACTTATTTAAAATCTCAAAGAACACTTTAGTCTAGAAGAACTGGCATTGTGTTCTTAGTGCTAATACAGGCCTTTCCATGTTTATGGAAAAACATGATGAAACTTCCTTCTCCAAAGGGCAGATCCACATTTTTTGCATTAGCTTAATAGTCCATTTTTTAATCTTGATTGGTCAAGCAATTTATGCTTGTTTTCACCAGAAATAAAACCAAAATAACTGCTTGATTCTTATAAAGAGAATCAGTCCATTTTCTTTCATTATGATTCAGCTGACTTATATTTTTTTTCTCAAATCCTTATTTAAAAAAAAAAATAAAGTGGAGCAACAACAAAAGGCGCATGTTTAATCTCTGATAACAATTTAGGAGTTCCCAGAATCCTCTGATGGATCATTTTCTTCTATCCCATTATTCTCAGGGTACTCTGATAGGATTTAGCCAGAAAGATTTACACATAAAGACAGGATTACAAGGCTGTGTTCTTTATATCTCCTTTACAAACCTCTCAGAATCTGAGAGGATTCAGGGACCCTCAGCCTACCCAGAGGTTTTTCCCAGCAGACATCCCTTGGAATGTGGGTGCTGTTATTTATCTTGCATGCCAGTGGTCCCTGATGCCCTTTTGTGCCAGTTTCCTTCACATTCACTCTTCTCTCTGAGCAGGTGTTGTTTGAGCTCGCCCGGTACCACGCTCCTTCCACAATTTTCTTGGATGAGCTGGAGTCAGTAATGAGTCAAAGAGGCACTGCTCCTGGGTAACTGATGGGACCACTCTGGGGGATTTGAAGAGCGGGGTGGAAGGTTTTTTCAGTTGCAGAAAAGAAGCAAGAGCGAAAGGCAGGTTGTGTGAGGATGAGCAAGGGGCTAGGGGGGGCAGTAAGTGTGTATAACCAGTGCTGCTGCATTTTAAAGTCAGGGATTTGGAGTGGAAATAAAGGCAGTGGTGGGGGAAACAACAGATGAATTGTCAGATGGCTTTTTTACACTTTGGACAAGCTTAGGCATAGCAGAGTAATATGGAATGTACACACTGGAATGGCACTTTCATTAATGGGACAGATTTTGGTGGTATTGCCAGAACTTCCAGTTGCAGGAATGGTTGGATATTGCTATTTTCACCCAAGGCATAGACAGCTTATAATTAAAAAAAATTATTGAAAAGGTTAGGGATGGGAAAGAAGCAGGAGAAATGTAAAAGTATTGTTATAACCATTAGGAACCCATTACAGTGGATTTTATGTACAGTGAATTACATGCTCAGTTTATATTATACTTCTTGTTTGCCATTTATAAAAAGAATATGCCCTATTTTAAAAATACTACTTCTAATCATTCTCAGTTAATAGATACTAATTATGACCCAAATTTTGCCTTCCTAGATGTATTTTTACATATCCTTATTAAATACCGACTTGGCACTGATGTGTGGATGCCTTTGCAGAAATAAGCCATTAAACCTGAAGTGCAGCTCTTGCCATCTAGGGCCCTGATGTTTTCCCTGGGCTCAATCCAGGAGTTTCCAAGAGTTCCACATCTGGAACCAAGAGTTCCAGCTGGTTTTCCACAAAACTGATTACCTGGATCAGGGCCAGAACTCTTAGGACTTTGCTGAAGTTCTCCTTTTTTTTCGAGGAAGGATCCTTTCTGTGTGGTCTCTGCCCCATTTTTAAATTTATGTCATTGAGGTATATTTTTCTGCTTGCTCTTGATAGAATGTTTTGCAACATGCTGAACTCAGTAGTTAGTGTGTCTTCTTGTGGACACTTAATATTCACTCACAGAAAAATGCCACCCTGAATAGGTAGATGTGTTAGTTATTTAAATGGCAACTATCACATTGTAAAAATTCCCTTGTATAGATCAGTTAATCAATCAATCAAAGCCTTAGCTGTTGTCCAGTAAATGTCAGCGTTGAGTAGAGATTAATATGAAGGAAAAAAATAAAAATTAATATTTTCTTTGGATTCAGTACTAGTGAATTCACCTCACTTTAATGCACTGGAAAGAGTCCATTTAAGTAATCATTAGAAAGCTTGATTTTAATGCTTAGATGTTAGCTAATGGAGCTTAATCATGCTTTGAACTGGGGCAAAACTGTGACAGGGGCTCAGTTGCTGTGAACGACACTGTATAAATAAAGATGATTACTTTAATGCACTGAGCAAATAATATTTCTCTGAATCTTGGTAGTGGTGAACATGAAGGAAGTCGGCGGATGAAAACAGAATTACTGGTGCAGATGGATGGCTTGGCCCGATCTGATGATCTTGTATTTGTTTTAGCAGCTTCCAATCTGCCATGGTAAGAGATCCAGAGAGTACATTTTGAATACATTTTCATGAGCTTCTAAGCACAGATAAAGATTTTATTTAGACTTCTGCAGGAAAAGCCTTGATATTTGGTTAAAGCATTTAAAGATTAATTTGGAGCTTTTACTTTTAAACTCTTCAATTCTTGCTATTTGTGTCACATGAGAATAATCCATAATAAAGTCAACATATGCTGGTCCTACAGCTGCTAATATTTAAAATGGAGTATTTGAATTTATAGGCAAGTTATTTACTATGTTTAAGCTAAGAAGGGTTTCAGCCTGGAACTCTAAGGTGCTTAAAACATCTGGTGCTTAGAAGGATACTCCATAAATAGGAATGTTGGATTTTATTGAGATGAAATGGGACTTCGAAAAGTTGAGGGACACAATTCCTCAGTTTTCTTAACATAATTTAGTATAGAAGAACAAACAATTTGAGGCTGGAACTAGGGCATTTCATCAAGCTGGGTCTCAAACTGTGCCCAAAGGCACACAGACCTAAATGGGCCTATTCCCGTTTCCAATGCAGAGCTACGAGCTGGGAGTCAGAAAAGGAGAAAACAGCAGTCCTGTTCCCAGGGAACTTCAAACCATGGTCTGGGAAACGTTTGGGGTAGCCCAGTGGAAGGTGATCCCAGGAATGACCTGTGTGAACAGTGGATCAGCAGCATTTCAAGTGGCAACACTTGAAATTTGACATTAAAGGCGCTTTGTTTGTTGAAGTGACACCCAGTTCTGCCCTGTGACAGCCACAGAGCAGGGCACCCAAAACCAGCTGGGAGCCAGGGCAGAAGGGGCACTGCACCCACAAACCACAGGCTTCATTCATGGATAGTTTTTCATGATTAGTGATTTTTGGCTCATTCTTATGGGGTTGCCATAGGGAGAAATGCTGGAAAATCCTCTCTTTGTGACTGGAGAGATCTGGGCTGTGAGCAGTCTGCTGGGTGTGTCTGAGTCTGTGTGACACAGAGTATGTATCCACATCTTGCTTTTGAGTACTTCAACTCCTAGTGCATTTTATTGTATTTTATTTATTTTTTATTTTATTTTGTGTAAGACACAGTTTTACCTCTCAGTCATGACACACCACCCGATATTCTCTCACAATGTCTATGCTAATATTTTATTCCTCTCCTCAGCTGATCCCCTTTTTGTCAGGCCTGGCTGAAAGGCCCAGGGAAGAGGAAAAGAGAGTTAAACAACAGAAGTGATGTTGTTGCCTGAGAACTGAGGCTCAGAGGTAGTATTTTCCATCAGTCCCATGTGGCCTGTAGGCCTGGCCCGTTGAGGCTGAGAAGCCTCAGTCCTTCAGAGAAGCAGGAGGATGTGGATCCCGATTCAAGTGCCAAATGGCAGCATATTCAGAGGCTGCCCCTCTGTCTGTGGTTTGCCCAGAGCATTTAGGGCTCTTTAAGTGGTAGAATGGCTGTGTGGACACCTAAATTTTGTGTAGAAATTAGATGTACAACTTGGGATCATTCCTACCCAACAGTGTGAGTACAGAACCATCACAGGCTTTTATAGCCATAATAGCTAAGTCTGTGTGCTGGTTTGGGGGATTTATGCCTTGGACAAACTCATGAATTTAAATCAGTACAAAATCCACCCCATTTTGTGTTTCAGTATCTACGTGAAAGGAATGGAGCAGAATTCTAATTATGCTCCAGTTATGTAGGAAAATGCGGAAAAAGAAATAACTGGACAGTTAAGTTTGAAAGAGAATTAATACATTAATATACATTAATAATCCATTACAAACGTTAATAATCTATGTATCTTTATGGTTTTTTACTAATACACTGTAAATGTTTATGTTACCACAGCATCACTGCCCTTTTAGAAGGAGAAACTCTGAGCAATGCATTGCACCTTTCCACGGACTGAAATTAATCCTGTGAGATAAATATCCATGCATAGTGATTCCTGCATGTGTCTTGTTAACCTGTGTCTGCCTTACACAAGGAATAAACTCTTCCTGGGAAGTCATGCAGAAATTACAGAGTTCAGTTTTGAGTGTTTTACATGTTTTGATTTGGGATCATTTTTGTAATACTGAACTGCAAATGTCTGCAAAATTGCTTCTTTGAAACAGCTAAATTGACACAGCATTTTTTTTTCAGGTAGATCCAAAATAACAAGACTCCTATTTTGCAGGAACTGCCCCAAAACAAAGCAAGCAGTCTGTGTTGATATGAGGGTGGCAGCTGAGATGTTGTGAGAAGCCATCTCTCACTTCTGAAAGTTTTACCTGAGAGCTTAGAACTTCCTTTTGGATTTTCTCTCTTTTGGACAGGTTGGATTTTGCTCTTCCTTAAGCAAATCCAACCTATGAATGTACTGACGAGGTTATCTGGCAGAAATGTCCCTACCACAGAGGAAATGCTTTAAGAAGTGGCTGAATGTGTGCTTAGCAAGGTGTCTTAGGGGGATGGAAAGCTAGTGGAAGTCATGAGCATCTTATATCATCACTGGGCTCACTAGCCTCAAGGAACTTGGGAGTATCTGCCTCCAGAGAGGTCAGCAGGGATTGAACCTCTCTTTAGATCTCAACTATATATATTTACAGATCGGTTTTATGAGTAATAGGTGACATTTAGTCCCACTGTCAGACCCAGAATTCAGCTCCACAAGAATATTTTAATAACAAGATTTCAAAATACCTAGTCCCACCGTGGGAGGTTGTGTCTCCACAGCACAGCCGTGTGCTCTTGAAAACATTTGGTGTTAAGCTGGATTTCAGGAGATTTGTTTAACTTGGATATTTATTGATCATGGAAAAAATTGGTAGCAAGCTGCTTTTAGATGAATGAAAAGAAGCCTAAACAAAGCTCTTTACGCAGTCCTAAGCTGCACTGCAGCTATTGATCTTCCTCTTCAGCCTGTCCTTGCTGCCCAGCCCCACTTTCGGGTACTCGTCAGCAGAGCATTCCTACTGACAAATAACTTGCTGAAATGATTCAGTGTAATTAAATAAAATAAAGGCCTTGTTAGTGAAGGAATAAAAGGATCCTTAATCACTTAGTGAATGTTTCCTGATGAATTAGCACATTGAATTCAACTTCCATTGCAGTGCTGCTTTCTCCTCCCTCCCCACCCTCAGGCTGGGTGGTTTTGGGATGGGCTGACAGACTCTTCCCTTCCAACCCAAACGGTTCCATGATCCTGTGATGCCTCCTAATGTTAACCTGGGGGAGTTCTGAAAAGTCACTGAGTCTTATGGGTCCTGTAGAACTTTGTGCACCTTTTCAGGAGGATCTCTCAGTGCTTTCATTGGCTGTTGTTGCAGAGAATATTTTGGTTGGCTCAGTGCTTGTTATTCTACTCTGGTTAATGTCACTTAACTTGGCCTAACAAAACAATTTAGCAAATGACCTAAACTTAAGATAACAAAAATATTATTTCTTTTATTTTACTCTTTAGCCAACAAGCCAGGTCATTGTAACCTTTCTGGGTAAATAGAATCACAGAGTGGTGTGGGTTGGAATGGACCTTAAACTCATCTTGTTTCACCCCCCTGCCATGGGCAGGGATACCTTCCACTAGATCAGGTTGCTCCAAGCCCCGTCCAACCTGGCCTTAGACATTTCCAGGCATCCAGGGGCAGCCACAGCTTCTTTGGGAAAAAATAGAGCAACTTCATGTTTACAGGACATCAATAGTGAGCTCATAAAAGTGTGATCTTGCAGGGGAAGCAGGAGGAGTCATGGAAAACTTCATCACTTGGAGGATTTTCAGGGTATTTGCAGAGACTGGCTGTGGTTGTCCTTTGCCTACACATGGTTTTCGGAGTACCTGTGTGGGCACCTCCAAAACCCTGAGAACTTTTGAGGATGTTAATATGGGTGAATGACTGCAAAGGGATTGATCAGCCAGAGCAATTATTTCCAGCCAATTAAGCAAATTTCCATCCAAGAAAAGCAATTTTGATAAGTTGGGTAGAAAAAGACATTTGGAAGTTGAGCAGGTGAGTGTGGTTCTTTGTGGGACCCTGTGCTATTGCACTGGATGTTGGACAGCATCTGAAACAGCCTAAAAATATCGATAATAATATTAATATACTGATAGCCATTGATGAACAAATTCTGGTATTTACTCCTGTGGCCTTGACTAGAAGTACTGGGGTGGATCTGAGCAAACTCCTGTTGTCCTCTGGGTTCCTATTGATCTGGTTTTCTGATCTTTGTGTTCATTGCCCTTGGCTCAGTGCACATGGAACAAGGTCTCCCAAACTGAGATGTCCTTTCTGGCATTGCTGCTCCTGCTGAGCTGAGACCCAGCCCCTATATAGAGTTTTGAGAGCCCCCTTTTGGGTTCCTTTATCATGTGCTATGCCACTAGAAAACATTTGCTCTGAAAAAAAAGAAAGAAAGTCACCAAATGTGACAGAAACAAACTCTATCAGTGTGCTACAGATCCATCCTGAGCTGGCTTTGAGCTCCCTGTAAATTAAAGGGAGTTTCATACAAGGAACTCCATTCCTCGCCTGAATGTTGACTTTCCTGGCAAAAATATTTCACCCAGGGAATTGGGAAAGGTAGAGGCAGGTTTATTTAAGTGTTCTACAGTCCAAGGTTGCAGGTACAACCCTCCAAGAGCTGGTTCCTTCCGCTCACGGGTGGAAATGGTGGTTATGGCTCCTGTTCTTCTGTCTGCACAAGGCACATTGAAGTGAATTTCCCCTAGATGAAAGTTTCTTGGCAGGTAGGAGGACTGAATTATATTTTAAACTGGAATAATGAGTCTGTGACTGAGTGGGGCCAGTAGAGAAAGATTGGTACAGAAGCTTTTTTTTTTTTTTTTTTTTTTTTAAGGCAAAACATCTTTATTGGATTTGATGTTCACAGAATCATGGGTTTTGGCTCACTGACACATTTATCCAGCCTGTCCACCCTTCACAAGATCCTTTTTATAAGGATAATATGCTTTGTGAGTGCATTATTTATAATTTGTATTGCAGGAGCAGTCCCAGATCGGCGTCTTGTTCTGCCGTAATACATGGCCTCACATCCAAGACCTTCAGTCTGGATTTTATACCTACTGAGCATCCCTTACTAAGTAGCAATTAATTAGTCCTGACAGTGCCCCAGACAGACAATTTGTACTGTCTCCTTAATAGCAGAGGGAGAAAGGGAGAGGTTGTTACTGATGAGACATGCAGCAGATGAGCACTAGAGCCAGGGACAGAAACTGCAAGTTCTCATTGCTATTGCTAATCCTCAGTGTCACAAGCCAGCGCATCACTGACATGCTGAACAGTAACACACTGGATAATTAACCCTTTTTATTTTTTTTTTTTAATTTTGGCACAGTTACAGGTGGGGTTGAAAAATGCCAGTCCCTGCAGCGAGGACCTTGCTGTCAAAGTCAGGTCTCCCCAACAAGACCCACTGAGATGTTCCCTCTCCCCCATTTGCTCGCAGGGAGTTGGACTCTGCCATGCTGCGGCGGCTGGAGAAGAGGATTCTGGTGGACCTGCCCAGTAAAGAGGCACGGCAGGTGATGATCCAGCACTGGCTGCCCCCTCTGAGCAACAGCGGGGGTGTGGCGCTGAGGACAGATCTGGATTACAGCTTGCTGAGCCAGGTGGGAAGCACTGTGACAGGCACAGTGCCTACTGGAGGCATTTCTGGGCCAGAACTGTGAAACAAGAGTTGAGACAGCACTTTGGGGTATGGTGACACACAGAGCTGGGGAAGGACCTCAGCTTAGTCTGAGGCTCCAAAGGGAGACCGGCAGGACGCGGTGCTCGCTGAGCGTGTCACAGGCACGTGGAAAACGCTGTTTTCGCACAGCTCTGCCTGCAAAATGGTGTGTTCTGGTCCTCTCTGTTGGGCCAACTTTTCAGCCTTAAATACAGGGACACTTCCAGCAACAGCACATTTTATGGCTGTTCTCACCAAGCTGGGAGCACTTCCAATTCATCGGGGTAATGAGCAGTTAATTGTGTAGGGAAGGTTTGTCACCACTCCACTGCTGCGGGAGAAAAGAGCATTCGACAGTGAAAAGATTCACTGGATACCCAGGCTCTCTTCATTTAGCCCTTTGTCACATCCTGAATTCTTTGGACACAGAACCACAGAATCCTTTTGGGTTGGAAGGGACCTTAAAGATCATCCAGTTCCAACTCCCTGCCATGGGCAGAGATGCCACTCACTAGACCAGTTTACTCAAGGACTCGATGCCTAAATATTTTACAGTTTACCCAGTGTTCATGGAGAAATACTGCTCAGTTTTGGGTTAATAAGTTCTAATAAGGAAATGCAGTTATTTTGTTAACAGGAAAGATGGGGATGGACACAGAAAGGTGGGGTTTATTTGACCTACAGAAAATTGCAGTTTAAAGAGAAAATTCCCAGTGTTTTCCTTGCTCCTACAAGGTATTGTGAGAATTCAAAAGAAGAACGAGCAACATAATTTCAAGAAGAAATTATACACATAAAAATAGATAGGGGGGTGTGTGTGTCCATGAGTATACATATACAAACCGATATTTCAGACAACAGTGGACTTCACAAAGATTTTCTATAAATACACAGACAATACATATGCCTGTAAATGCCATCCTGTCCGATTTGTGAGCTGTAATGCATCATTCTGATCCCATCACAGGAAACAGATGGATACTCTGGCTCAGACATAAAACTCGTGTGCAAGGAAGCAGCCATGAGACCAGTGAGGAAAATATTTGATGCTCTTGAAAATCACCAGCCAGGTACCTCAGCTGTGAGCAGAGAATGTGAACTGGCAAATGCCAGTAACTCTAGGTTCCTGCTGTAACTCTAGGAACGATCATGTTAACCCCAGCAGGTGGAGCTCTGATATCTGCCTGGAAAAGTTCTAAACTCTACAGGTCTAAAACATCCAAATTTCTGAAAATCAGGCCTTCTTTTAAATCTGTCAGTATCTGTGCTTTCTGCATAAATACAATTTTTTTTTCTTTATCTCACTACATTTATTCTGTTGTTTCCCTCTATTAAGTGTTGTATTAGGCAGGCACATAAAAGAATGTCTTTCAGTAACAATAACAGTATTTATTCAATTCTCTTCTCTTTAGGTAACAGTAAGCTGCCCGTGATCCAGCTGGACACGATCACAACAGCTGATTTCCTGGATGTGATCACCCACACCAAGCCATCAGCAAAGAACCTAAGCCGGAAGTACATGGCTTGGCAGAGGGAATTTGAGTCAGTCTGACAGAAAACACCCCCAAAACTTCCAAGACTTCCAAAGAGGCATGTCCTTGCTCCAAAGGATCAGGTGGTGATGTGGAAGGAAATGCTGATGTCTCAGGGAAGAGAAAGCAGGGACAAGTGTCAGAGGGAAATCTTTACTTCCAAAATGTAAGGGTGGGTGGGAGAGTGGTGGTTATTCTTTATTAACCGTTTTAATGACCATTCATAAAACATTCTTCATGGAATTAATGTAATTGCAGCTCCTATGCAACAAGGCCCCCAGCCTTAATTTTATGCATAAAGATTTAAAAGATTGATTGCTTCTCAGTCTTTATTCATGACAGCTGCATATAGGTTTGAGGTAAAACTGGAGCAGAAAGCTTAAGAACAGTTAGACAATTAGTGTAATTCTCCATTCCCAAGACTCACTAAAGCATCACAGTCAGTGTAGCTGTACCAGCAGAGACCTACATGCTTCTTAATGAGACACAAAACAGGGGTTTTCAGTGAAATTCAGGACCTTAGCAAGGCTTTGTAGATGAGGTTAGTTTGTCATCGTTTCCAGCTGAGTTGAAAGCCTTGATGTGCCAACTGTTTTACTTTCCTGTTGGTTTGGAGCATTTCCAAGGTGGAAAGGGCAAGGAATTAAGAGGGAGACTGTAGAAAATCAGCAGGTTTAGGCTAATTAATTAGAAATTTTATTGGTGGTTACCCACTAGTTCACAGCCAGCCGTAAGACAGAATCAGAGAATCCCAAGTGCCTCAGGTTGGAAGGGACCACAGTGGGTCACCTGGTCCCACCTCCTTGTTCCAGCAGGGCCATCCCAGAGCGCATGGCACAGGATTGTGCCCAGATTTCCTGGGATATCAACCAGTGAGGGAGACTCCACACCTGTTCAGTGCTCAGTCACTGCACGGCAAGGAAGTTCTTACTCACGTTCATATGGAACTTCCTGGGCATCAGTTTGTGCCTCTTCTTCTTGTCCCATTGCTGGGCCCCACCCCGAGCCGAGCCTGGTCCATCCTCTGACCCCTCTCTGCAGACACTGAGAGACATCAGCGAGGCTGAACAGCCCCATCTCCCTCAGCCTTTCCTCCTCACAGAGATGCTCCAGTCCATCACCTGTGTCACCCTGCACTAGACCCAGTGGAGTTTTGCAGTGTCTTTGCAGTGCAGTGTTAAACACCAGCCACGCTGGAGACTGTTCCTGCACACACAGCCAGATGAGCAGTCAGCACTGCCACGTGTCTTGCACTCTTTGCACCACCAGTTCTAACGAGTCACTCTTTCAGATCTCATTGCTGCCCTTCTCTTACCCCCCCTTCTTCCTCGGCAAGACACTTCCTGTCTTTGCAGTTCTCCCAGTGTTTTCCTTGGGCTTGTGTGCATCTGCATTCCGAGTGCCAGGGCTGTGCACGCTTTCCAGCACGTCCCAGGACCTCTGAAGCACTGACAGTCCCTTTTGGTTCCAGCATCACTCACGTCAGAAGTCTCCACGGGAAATGTCTTCACAGTATTTTGCTTATAGCTCTCCCACCTCCTGAACCTGCCTCTGACCCCAGGGCCACAGACCTCCCTTGCATCCTCCAAGCAGAAACAGGCTCAGAATTGCTGGCACAAAAACCAGATGTGTGAATTTACCCAGAACTGTATGTGACAGCGTGTGAGGGCACACAGACAGTATCTAAAGATGGCTTCTGTTCCTGAGGGGTCTCTGCTCCCAGGTAACAAGTGACACCAGGAGAAACAGCCTCAAGTTGTGCCAAAGGAGGTTCAGGTTGGATATCTGGAATAATTTCTTCACTGAAGGGGCTGTCCCGCTCTGCACAGGCTGCTCAGGGCAGTGTTGGAGTCCCCATCCCTGGAGGGATTTAAAAGCCCTGTGGATGTGGCACCTGGGAACATGGGTTAGTGGTGACCTTGGCAGTGCTGGGGGAATGGATGAACTTGATGATCTTAAAGGGCTTTTCAAACCTAAATGATTCTGGGTTTGTACTGCAAAATCCATCCACACGTTCTGTCTGTGACAGAGATTAAATCTGAATGTTGTAACCACCCACCAAGTGAGGCTGCAGAGAGATGCTGTCACATGTCAGGAAATTCATTCATCACGATGATTTTGTTTAACAGGAACGAGCATGGCTCATTAACACAAAACTGTATTTTCAATAAGGTTAATACTCCAGTAATGCATAATTACAATCTAATAATTTAACACTCAGGAGCACTGTAAAACAACTGTAAAGGACTTTGATTATTAGAGTTTGCAAATAGACCAGAAAAGCCATTTACCATCATTACAAAGTTGGTTCATATTGGGGGATGTAGAGCATAGGAAAAGCATTGCATGATACAGAATTAAATTTCATTTTACAGCTCTGCTAACCAACTGTAAAAACTGGAATGTGTCCCCATGGCTCGTGAAGGATTTTTCCCATAGCATGAAAAAGAAACAAAAAAATCCCCAACAACAAAGAAATTTTGCAACTGTAGCACTAATAGGACCCTGCTGAAGCCTAATTTTAAAAAGTCACAGTCTCTGAGGCATTTAATACCAGAGTTTTGTTTCTGTATCATTCTTTTTAATAACAGCACCTAATTAAAACATCTGTAAAATGCTGACAGTTTTTAATTTTATGTAAAATTTGAAAAACAAAGAACAGGATCTGCTGTAATGAGAGGAAAGACAGCCACAGCGGTTATTATTAAGCAATAGTGGTATTTTAATTTAAAAGTCACTTCTAAATGTGCACAATCTCTACCTTTAAGTAAGAGCTCAGTGAAATCACTACAGGCCAACTAAGGCTCTGTTACTGTTGGTATTTTCAGTGCATGCTTTCAGAATAGGTGTCACTTTCCAGACAGGGCTTTTCCTCGGGTGTTTCCTGAAAACTGAAGATGAGCAGAACTCTGCCACACCCCCTGTGTGCTGGGCCCACAGGGACCCTCTGCCCCTCACACCACAGGCTGGTTTCTGATGCCACACATGCATCGACTGATCTTGGGACCTCAATTTTTGAAGCAAAAATGAAGGAAATTACGTGAAGCGGATGGTTCTCCAAACCAACTACTTCCTGTCTCACAGCATACTCTTCAGGATGTGTTCCACTGCCTCTGGGAAGCTCTCACAGGTTAAGTAGGGAGCTGGGTTGATTTTGTCTTCATCTGCTGGTCGATATTTACCTGTAACAGATTAACAAAATGATCCATTTAGCAAGTTCCTCTTAGTATCTTTTTTTTTTTTTTTTCTGTCCCCCTGAAAATTAGAGCCTCCTCAAATCAGTACCAACCAGGTAGGAGGAATATCCATCTGAGGTTCTCCTGCAACAAACGCCCCACAAGGCTTCCCTAACACACACTAAGGATTCCTCCAGGGGCCGCTCTGGCTCTAAATTACTGTTACTGGTTCACAATGCAGTACTGGCACTGTTCTCTCACTGAGTGTTCATAGGTCCATGTTGAAGGTTCTTGAAATATTAATGTTATTTTCACTTTTATAGAATCACAGAACCCCAGAACGGTTTGGGTTGGAAGGGGACCTTAAAGCTCATCTTGTTCCACCCCCTGCCATGGGCAGGGACACCTTCCACTATCCCAGGTTGCTCCAAGCCCTGTCCAACCTGGCCTTGGACACTTCCAGGGATCCAGGGGCAGCCACAGCTTCTCTGGGCAACCTGTGCCAGGGTCTCACCACCCTCACAGCCAAGAATTTCCTCCTCATATCTCTAACCTGAATTTCATCTTTTTCAGTTTGAACCTGTTACTCCTTGTTCTATCACCACAGTTCCTGATGAAAAGTGCCTCTGTGAAGACCCTTCCAAGGAACAGCAGAATTACTTCCTTTCATGTTCAACATAACAGTGTAGCACGAGCAGCTGCCACCTCAAAAAGGCCTCATCCAGTCCACATTACCATCAGCAACATCGTCAGTCCCTTCAGGTTCCTCTTTTATCCAAAGCAAAATTATGCTTATAATGACCACTGTAATTCCTAGGTGGGTTGTTACAAAGCACCAGGGCTGGCCCCAGGGCTCTCTGTGCCTTCACTCTGGGCCCAGGGGTTGCCAGTACCCGGAGTGAGATCACTGAAAGCACCACCGTCTCCTGAAATGACCGATCCGTGGACTCCTTACCTGTCCTCACCAAAATCCCACGCATGCCCGCGTCCTGGGCACCACCAACATCATCCCTGCAGTCCTGGGGCAGAACAGAGAGCAACTGGTTGGTGGGCATGGACACTGCCAGAACAATTCCTGCTTTGCACATCATTTAAAAGCAGCGACATGGAATCGAAATCTTTTAGCTGCCTGTCAGTGGAACTGTCACAGGAGTGGTTTGCTGAGTGCTTTTTGCCCCACCAAAGAGTGAGTGAAGTGAGAATCTACCCCAGGTATTACCCATTAAATCCTGTGAGTTTTCACGGAAACGTTTAGGCTGGGAATGACCTCAAAGACTGTCAAGTCCAACCGTTCCCCCTGCACTGCCAAGGCCAGCACTCACCCATGTCCCCAAGTGCCACATCACTCAGCTTTTAAATCCCTCCAGGGATGGGGACTCCACCACTGTCCTGGACAGCTGTGCCAGGGATGGACAACCCTTTCCATGAGGAAAATTTTCCCAATATCCAATCTAAACCTCCCCTGGCACAGCTTGAGGCTGTTTTGTCTCATCCTGTCCCTTGTTCCCTGGAAGCAGAGCCTGACACCCGCCCCTGGCTCCCCCCTCCTGTCAGGGAGTTGCAGAGCCAGAAGGTCCCCCCTGAGCCTCTTTCTCTCCAGGATGAGCCCCCCCAGCTCCCTCAGCTGCTCCAGACCCTTCCCCAGCTCCGTTCCCTTCCCTGGACACACAAAGGGGTGATTCCAAAGGGCAGAACCATCCCTTTGCAAGCAGTGCACCCAGAAGAGATGAGCACTCTGTCAGCGGGCAGGTGATGAGGGTGTTGGTCCCCACGTACATCTCCGATCATGACAGCCTCCTCTGGGGCACAGCCAGTCCCCCTCAGGGCTTCCAGGAAGAAGGTTTTCTCTGGCTTCCCCACCACCGTCGCTTTGGTGTCCGTCGCGTATTCCAGCCCTGTCACAAAAGGCCCAGGTCCCAGAGACAGCCCATCTTTCTTCTTGAAATACCTGGCTTTATGAATTGCTATAAGAGGAGCCCCGTCCAAAATCAACCTAGAGAATGAATGAAGAAGAAAGTATAAAATGTTAAAGAAGTTATATTTAACAGCTGAAGGCCTCAGTGGCTTTCACAGAAAGGTTTGGGTGCGAAGGGACCTTGAAGCTCATCTTGTTCCACCCCCTGCCACGGGCAGGGACACCTTACACTAGCCCGGGTTGCTCCAAGCCCTGTCCAACCCGGCCTTGGACACTTCCAGGGATCCAGGATCAGCCACAGCTCTGGGCAACCTGTGCCAGGGCCTGCCCACCCTCACATGGAAAAATTTCTTACAGGTACAGGATAAATCATTTGACTTTAACTTTGTATTGTAACATCAAAGGAATTACAGTAACAAGTTTTATAACCCACAAAGCTGTTCGATGCACTCATGTCCCACTGGATTCCCCCAGTTAACAGTGCTGTTACTGAGCCTGTCAGGAACAAAGCTGGACTGGAGCTCCTTGCTTTCCTCACATCAGACAGAGCAGCTCCCTGCCCCGAAGGGAAGGGCAGCCTGTGTGGCTGCTGCACTGCAGGAACCCTCCTGGACCACCAAGCACAGCCATGTTACTGCAGTTCTCCCCTCCCCACGTTTCAGTGCAACAAGAGCCCTCCAGACAGCATCTGTAAAAGCTGACACAGTGACTGCCAAATGCTTCCCCTTCCACGCTACACCTTCTCCTGGTACTGCAGGTCTTTCCAGTCTGTATCACAACAGGTAGGAGTAAGGAGCAAAGCTGGAGGATAGAGGAGAAACACTGGCTGTTATCCTCAGGGCAGAAAGGAGGATTCCTTTCCCTCTTAACCCCACATGATTTACATCACAAAACAAAACAGAAAAGCCTATAAGGAAAAAAAATAAAATCCTGGCGTGCCCCTGTTGCTTGAGGCTGGCTGAGGTGAGCTGGATGCTCCCTGGAGGAGGTCTGCTCCTTCCTGCCTGCTTGCAGAGCAGCCTGGCTACTCTGAGCAGTGCATAAATGAAAATACTTCATTTCACTTCATTGTCACAAAACAACTCTGTTAAATCAATGCATTCCAAAGCAAGCTCAAGCAGAAGAGAGCTGGTGTGTGTTATCTGTGAGCAGCCAGACACTGCTCACAATGGGAGGATGCCTCTAGGACACAGGAAAATTTAATTTGACAGCGGCACCACAACCACTGCATCCAGCAGTTTGCAGGGAAGATCTCACCTGAGAGAATTCTTTGAAACGTGGCGTCAAAATCCCACGTATACAAAAAGAGAAATTTAGCCTCAGTCATTTCAAATGGTGCCTGGAGAACAGCCTTACTCTGTGCACCTCGTCTGGGGACTCATGTTGGGTTAGATTTACCTAATGTTGGGTGTCAGTGGAATAGCTGCCTACCAGGTAATTAGTCAGCCTGGGCTCTTCACAGCCAGTGCAGAGGAAAATGCACTTCTAGGGCACAGTTCAACTGTCCTATTTTGAGCACTACTAAGGGAAAAATGCCTTACAAGTGCCTCCTCCTCCCTCCAGAGCCCAGGCACCTGCACTGTAGATACCTGCATTTAATCAGATTCCCTTCAAAGTTTTGCAATCCCAGTGCAATTCCACTTGCAGTGCAAATCCCAACTGACTTAATCACCTGAGCAGTAAAGGAGAAGGAATATGGACATGGCCCAAGGCTCAGTAAGAAGAGAATGTGGTCAATGGTTAGTATTTCCATCAGGCCAGATAGAACTGACAACAGCAAAAGTTTAACCTCAATAAGGGACTGGGGAAAACACCCAGAACAAGTCAGTGAGGTGTTACAGACCAGACAAAGCCAGTCCTAGAGCCTCTGCAGAGCCTGAAACACAGGAAAACACCAGGCAGAGCCAGGACAGGTGGATGAAACCTTCCTCCAGACAGACAAGCCAGGAGTGGCTGGGAATGTGTCTGCACAAGGCAAGGGGAGCTGAAGGACTCAACCTTGCCCAACTCTCAGCCACACCACCCAGGCAGTGCTGGGTGCAGGGTGCTCAGGCAGCACACCCACTGTTATCCCCTAAATACCTCTCCCATGGGCACCAAGGCCATGCTGCACCCTCTGCCCTCTGCAGGGGACTGGATCTGGCCTTCAGCACTGTCCTTCCACCACCAGAGCCAGTGTCCAATCCTGTGCCTCATGCATAAATCCCAAATCCAGCCTGGGACAACCTCAGCCACCCCCACAGGGCCAGTTCCAGGGTCATTCCCACATAACCTGGGAGCCTGGAACCCTCAAGAGACTCTCCATGCCATCACTGGTTTATTGTTTTAAATGCCCTGATCTCCAGCTCCAGGCAGCGAATGGATTTGATTCAACAGCTAATACACTCAGGACAGAAATATCAACAAATGAAATGATGTGAGCCCCAGGACACACAAGGGGTTAAGCTCATGCAGTTGTGAAACTGGAGTCCACTCATGACTGCACTGTAAAACTCCAAAATCAATGCCTTTGGCTACATGGACTAACGAGGCAGAGGCAGTCTGGGTCAGGATGTGTTGTTATGACACATAATTGTCAGCAGATGAGCACAGCACTGGCCTCCCACCCCAAGGAACCTCCCTAAGATACTGGTCAGCGGTAATTCATACTCCCTTTTTGGGGTTTGTGGTTGTAAGGGCAGATCAAAGTGCTTGAGATCAGGGTTTTGACCGGATTTCAAGGTGCAAAACTGTGTGGTAGCCCCCAACCCCACAAGCAAAGAGCGGAGAGGACTCAACACATCCATCACCCAGGCTACACTCACCAACGGGCTCACACTCAGGTCTCTTCAAGCTGAAGGGTTTGGGAGTTAAAAATCCAGAGTATTGGCATCAAGCTAGAACCAGAGAGAAGGAAACACAAGGCTCTGCACACACTACTGCAGGCCTGGCTCATGGATGATGACAAGCAAATTTAGTCTGATTTACCCTTTAGTCTACGGACAAAACAAAGAGTTTTAAAAATAAGACACGCTGGATCAGCTCCATAGTTCACCTCACCCACGTTGTGCTGTCCCCTCCTGAACAGAAGGTGATTCAGAAGATATTGCAGGACATCCTGCATTATGTGGGTAAGGAATAATCTGCTCTAAACACTGGATTTTGTTCCCTATAATATTTGGGATCTGAAGGTTGGGCTTGGAACATGGAAGCCATCTCTGCTCTTGGACAAGAGGCCTCAAGCTGTGAGAGGGGAGGGTCAGGTTGGACATGGGGAGGAATTTCTTCCTGGAAAGGGTGGTCAGGCATTGGAAGGGGCTGCCCAGGGAGGTGGTGGAGTCCCCACCCCTGGAGGTGTCCAAGGAACACCTGGATATGGCACTCAGTGCTCTGGGCTGGGGGACAAGGTGAGGATCAGGCACAGGTTGGACTCAGTCATCTTGGAAGGCTTTTCCATCCTACCTGATACTGTGATTCTGTGATTGCTTCCCTACATCCTTGCTTTTCTGTATTTCCTCTTGAGGCAATGCTGACTTTCCCCCCTCCCAGTCACAGTGGTGACTGTACTGGTGCAGTTTATTTACAGACTGAAAGCTGTGAAAATGAGGTTCTGGGCTGCCTGAAGTCCATGGTGACGGCCCCAAATCCATGATGGATGAGTGGCTCTCTCACACCCTGCACAACAGTGATATTCCTACCACCCTCTTCTTCCCACAGGAGAAGGAATTCCTTGCACATGTTCAGAGCCCAGCACAAGACAGACACCACCCAAAAACCCACGAGGGGCTGCCTTACCGAAATGCCCTGTTCATCATCTCGTAGTGGAAGTGCTCAGGAGCCAGTCCCACCACCACTGCATTGGGGTCATCAGTGCCTATCCCTGGAAAACCAGAACACGACTCTGAGCGAGCAGAATTTAGTTCACACTTAGCAGCACACAGTCAGCAAGTGCATTTCATTGCTTTACAGCAAAAATGAGCATTTTCAGACATTAAGCATCAAAGAGACTAGTTTTTTTATATATTTTAAGAACAAAGAAAGCATTGTGGAAAAGGTGTTGGTCTATCCAGACTGCAGTCCTCCAGGATCAACACAGCTCTGGAGCTGAACAGTCTTAAAAACAACTGTTGAATGATTCTCTCACTGCCTCCCCTGAAATGCAGCAGGCCACACAAATCCCTCTTTTAACTGAATGAAGTTATTTGAGTCTGTTATTTGAGAGTCTCTCTCTACATATATTCATCTGCTTTGTAAGACAAGCAAAGCAGGAAGACTAGTAAATTTCACCCATTTTTTCTATTCCCTTTTGTCCCAGAAAACTTCACTGAGGATCTAAAACCTGTCTGTTGTTCCATTATCAAATTATTTATTTGCTGTCTGGTTTCAACAGCAAAGATGGGACTGCAGCAAGGCCTAGAAGTTGTTACTCGAGGTCAGTCTGGGCTCTTCTGGAAGGTCTGTTTTTTAATGTGGATTTAGTTCCCCTGAGAACAACCCCTTTGTCCTCCACTGCTCCCGAGGAGCAGGACTGTTTTTGCATGGGAGAGCCGAATCTGAACAGAGACAGCAATGGAAGCAGAGCAGCATCAACAGGAGAAACAGTTTCATTAATGATACATCATCAGCTGCATCCTGCACTTGCTGTGGGTTTTGTTCCACCTTCAAACATACCAGAGTTGCCACCTGGATCTGCGACACCACCCAGAAACACCTGGGTCCTTAAACCAAGAGTGGATTACACTCATCCATCCATGACCAACTCTGTAGAGACACTGGCCAAGAACAGCTCAGTAGCAGCCAACAACAGGAATTTGCAGCATTCTGCACTGTACTTAAATGTTTCAAGAGCAGCATTGAATGTGTGAGCCAAACCCCTTGTAGCAAAAAGAAACAAAGCAATCCACTCCACACCCAGGCAGCACCAAGGTACCCAAATTATGTCTCTGCCATCTTTTACAAAACTAGCATCAGCGACTGCAAAACCGATGGAAAGGTCCCCAGAACCACGGAGATTAAACTGATTCAAACACTTCCAGCGAAAGAGCTGCTGTCTCTGCTGTTTCTGACCCAAGAAAGCCTTCCTGAGAACACAGAGTGTTGCTGGGGGCATATTTCTCTGCATACAGTGTCAGGTAGTGAAGATTATCAGGTTTCACTGCTCTCAGGGCCCACAGAGGCTCTTCCCCTGAACACTGATCTACCTGTAGATTACTGACTGTGGC
The DNA here is from genome assembly GCA_038380795.1 of Pyrocephalus nanus. Classification (NCBI taxonomy): domain Eukaryota; kingdom Metazoa; phylum Chordata; class Aves; order Passeriformes; family Tyrannidae; genus Pyrocephalus; species Pyrocephalus nanus. Next base: position 2,231,069 of record CM076263.1, on the reverse strand, counting down.
ACTAAAATTTTAACAGGAAATTTCTAGCGAGATTAGAACCTACTGAAGAGACACAGCCAGAGGGATTCCAGTTTTGTAAGACAACGGGCAAGGAGCAGTGATAAGCCACCACCCATATTCCTGCTGCCTAGACTTTAAATGAAAAACTGAATATAAATACATAGTTTTTCAACTCCTGAGTATGTTAAAAACACGGGTATCTTCACAACTCTTGAAACAATGACGTGGGTCTAACTTCAGGCCCCCACCAGACATATGAAAACATACCACCTTCCATTCCCCCTTCTGCTGAGGGAGGGAAAGCAAAGCAGGTTTCAACCTGGTCTTAGGAAATGACAATCTAGAGATGTAGGGGTGGTGAACCTCCTGCCACCAGTGAGAGTATCCAAGCACATGGGGTGAGACCCAGATGTTTAATACAAGACAAGCAACAGTAACTACCTGGAGATTTTGAATTTAATAATTACCTGTGGAGAGAGAAACAGCCTCCTTCGTGGCCTACACACTGTTTTTTCAGCTCTTTACGAGAAAACCCTCTGTTGGAAATCAGGTATTGCACAACCTGACAGACCCTTGCTATAAAAAAAACCCAGCACTGGTAGGTGCAATAAATCTCCAATAACCTTCTGCTATTTCTGTTTTTTTTGTTTTGTTTTGTTTTTTTACACTGGAAATTAATGGAAAGTATTGAGTTTCACCCAAACGACCCCGAGATAAGCTCAGTTGTCTGGAGCATGGTGCTACCACCACCAAGGTTGTGGGTTTGATTCCTCTATGGGACATTCACTTATCAGTGGGACTTGATGATCTTCGTGGATCCAACTCAGAATATTCTGTGATTCTGTTTGGAGGCCGTGGCTGCCATTTCCCACTGCTCCTTCAAGAAGCTATGACTTCAGGCTGTTTAATTTAAAAGGTGTACACACGACAGAGAGCACTGTGCTTCCTCAGTTGTTCCCTAATTTCCCCCGCTCAGTTTGGCAAGCCCCTCACCTGCGAAGTCAGGCAGGGCCTTGTCATCCACCAGGAGCAGAGGCCGCACGTGTTTCTGCTCCAGGAGGTTCCTGGCTGCTGTCAGGGACGTGAAGATCTCATTCTCTGCAATGTCAAAGCCCAGCCTCGTCAGCCTCTCCAGCAGGTCCCTCTTGCTCTCCTTGGTGGTGTTGGTCACGAACCGGATGGCGACAGGGGCACTGCGCAGCCTGTGGGGGAACAGCACACCCAGAGTGGCCAACAATCCTCCTGTCTGCACACCTGTGCTTCTCTGGGGGGCTAAAAAAGTACCACCTGTGGCTGCAGAGGAAAACACCACAGCACTGGTGCTACACAAGAACTTCCGTGGGCTGGAGGGCAGCGTGAAACAGACAGCAAGAATTACAGCTGCCGGGGCAAAAACAGGTCTTCCCCCGACTCTGCTCCCCCTTCTCCCCGAAAATTCCAGAGGAAAGTGGTGATTCCAAGCTCCACCTTCACAGCAGTGGCAAACACACCCGCGATCAACAACTAGTTTGAAAAGCCTTTTAGTTCAAACTGGATAATAAATAAACGAGCCCCACATTTTTGATCAACAGCACCCCGGACCAGAAATAAACAAACCAAAGACGCTTCCTGCTAAATTCATACACTGAACTCCAAGTGGTGGGTGAATTCCCAGCAGCTGCGGCTCACTCTGAGGTGCAGGATGCTCCAGGAGCCTGTGTTACCTCGATGGTGGTTTTATGTCAGCTTTTGCAGCCATTTCTCCCCTTCCTCAGGAACACCAGGACCACATAAACCCACGTTATTGCCCTGTGCTGACAGTGCATGCTACCGAACAATCAAATAATTGGAAGTGACAGTTTCAACAGCATTCCCTTTAATTATTCCCCCACCATCCCTTTCTCTGTTGCTATAGGAACAAACACTGGCACCAGGACTGCACGGAGAACATCAGAATAAAGTTGGTCAGTGCTGGAGACTCTGCCTGCACCCGCCACTTGTTTGTCAGATACACTGACCCTGCACAGGTATGGACTGATTAAAAAGCCCCCTGGTTGGTACTAAAATAAAAATTGGTACTATTTTTTCCTGTGGACCTCAACACTGGGAAGAAATCCTAGAAGTGGCATCTCTCCATTTGTTCCAACGTCAGTCATTCCAGCTTCTCTTTAGGAAGGACAGTGACACAGATTAGCGGAAAAGAGCATGAGAAAAGAAATTTTTTTTCAAACCTCTAAGGAAAAAGACTTGAATCTTAAGGTGTCCCCCCTCATTCACCATAACAGCATATATCACTCTCTGGCTTTTCCTCATCCATTTGAAGACATCTTCTCCAGGAAAAGTGTTGAAGGACAGTACAAATACTCCTGGGATTTGTGCATCCTCTTTCACCATTGACTTGGTCAGATTAAATCATTTTGCTACGCCTCTGTTTCTTCAGGCACCCTTTCATCACAAGAGCAAGAGGTATTTAATCCTCCTTTTTATTAATATATTGAAATTCCTATAGAAAATGATGAGCTGTAGTATCAAACCTTTCTCAAACTAAAAAATTATTAGGTTGTTTACCTAGAAGAAAGGAATTTTAAAAATAATAATAAAGAAAAGTCTTGTCTGAATGAAATGAAAAGTCTGCAGAGCTTGCCCTGCTCAAGAGGCGAAGCTTTTCTGCTATTCCATTTTAGCTCTGCACAGACCTAAGGGCTCTGACACGGGATCAGGCTCCTGTAGTTACACAAAACCTCGAGGAACAGCTCAGCTGAAGTGATTTTGTGTAAGTGGGGTAACTCAGGCGAACTCAACTACTCTCCACTTTGGCTAAAGCTGTAGTCCGATGTGAATTAGCAGAAACACCCTGAATACTGACTTTTTTCTACCTGGAAAAGGCTTAGAAAACACACAGAGAGCCACTCAGGAAAGCTGAATTTTCAGAGTTGCCTTGGAATTAATGCAGGTGTAAGTAAAAGCAGAATTTGGCCAAGTCTTTGCTCACCACAACAGCATGAACAGGGCACAAGCTCCAGGCTCACCTGCAGAAGAGACTCTCTGCAAACAGCTCTGACACAACCTGCCAGAGGAAATTAAAAACAAGCAAAAAAAAAAACCAAACAAACAAGAAAACGAGAGGTAAAACTTGCCTTTTGAGAGCCTCCTGGGCGCCTGGCACAGCCGAGTCCTCCACGTGAAGTGTTCCATTGAGATCCACCAGGACGGCTTTGAGCGCCCGCCGCGCTGCCATCGCCCCTCCCCTGGGGCACGGGAGAACAAATGAAACCACACACTGGCTCAGAGACAATGGGCAATAAAAAGCAAGGAGCTCAGTTAAGCGCCTCATTTGTGCCAAGCCCGGTATTACTCACAACATTACTCGCAGTGCTGAATGGGCCCCTTTAGACTGGGGGGGGAAATAAGAGGCGGCGTTTAAAAAAAAAAACAAAAAACAAACAAATAAAAAAACAGGCAACAAAACAACCAAAACCACAACATAATTGATGGGGCGGTGTTTTTTTTTTCTCCCAAAGACTCTATATATGGAAATCAGGTGCTGTTTGGTCTTTTAAGTGCCTTTATTTGTGCGTCAAAAGGGGGGAAAAAAAGAAATAAAAATTCTCTGAACAGCTCAAGAGCGTTGGGAAGAGGATCATTAGCTCTGGTATTAACTGGTTCAAGGCCTCAGCAAGCACACTGCAGCAAGTCCCACCTACGCCCCACGGCGTTGCTGAAGTGAAAATAAATACCCAGTGCTCTGGTTGTAAAGCTCAAAACGCTCCGCCAAAGTGGATGTCCCTAATTTTTACTTTTGTAAGCAAGATCGAGGGTAATCTAGCCCAAACCACGGCTCGGGAGCCCTGACTTGGAGGCTGATTGGTGGTGACAGGGGGGAACTTGCAGGTTGTTAGACCCATCAGCATGGTCGAGTCCAACTCCTGTCCCTGCACAGGACACCCCAAGAATTATTTCTTTTTCTGTTATTATTATCATCATTATAATTATTTAATATAATTTACTATTATTTTATCTTTTCCCTTCGATTAATATTATTAGTCATAGTTATTATTTTATTTTTAAATTACTGTTATTGTATTATCTTTTACCCTAGATCCCCATGGGTTCTCCTATTCAAAAGGCATTTATCTAGAAAATATGCGAGTCGTCTGCAGACGAGCCAGCTTCCAGCACAGCCTAACTTTAAGGATATCACTCACAGCCTGGCAAGGAAATCCCAGAAAAAAACCTCCAGAACCTCAGTTTTCATAATCATAGCCCTAAGAAAACTCACCTGGTCAGGACAAAGGGACCCTCCCAGCCCAGCTCCCTCCTGGTCTCAGGGCTCGTGGATACCCAGCACCCCAAAGGGTGTCCCTGTTCTCCCAAAGGGGACAACCAGCCAGGTTTTTTTACAGTGAGCTTCTGGGTCACACAAAAAGATACAAGAGACTCAGGCCATACTAAGAGCCAGCATTTGAAGGGTAAAGGCATAGGGGAAGGAAACAGCAGCCACCTGGGTACAATCCACTCTTCAGAAACAACTCCTTCTCCTCGCGTGAGCTGCAAACGCTGCCTTTTGCTCCAAAAACAAGTCCTGCTGAGCTGTTTCTTAGAGAATGTCTACTACAGACACACATTCATTAGGCAATAACAACTGCTGGAAAGGCTGAGACAAATGGGATTGCTCAGCCTGGGGAAGAGAAGCTTCAGGGTGACCCAATTGTGGCCTGGAGGGAGCAAACAAGAAACATGGAAAGAGACTATTTCCAAGGGCCTGGAGGGACAGGACAAGGGGGAATGGCTTCCCACTGCCAGAGGGCAGGGTTAGATGGGATATTGGGAAGGAATTCCTGGCTGTGAGGGTGGGGAGGCCCTGGCACAGGCTGCCCAGAGAAGCTGTGGCTGCCCCTGGATCCCTGGAAGTGTCCAAGGCCAGGTTGGATGAGACTTGGAGCAACCTGGGCTAGTGGAAGGTGTCCCTGCCCATGGCAGGGGGTGGAATGGATGAGCTTTAGGGTCCCTTCCACCCCAAACCACGCTGTGAATCTGTGATCTGTCATGACTAGCGAGGGATTACGACTTTTACGTTGAGCTGTTTTGGCTACAGACGACATGCAACACGTTCGTACTTCTAAAACACACACAGAATCGTCACCGCCATGGTTAGAACCTGCCTGAATAAATCTAAATTTCCCTCAGTGTCACCTTTGCAGGCGGTTTCATCAGTGATCGTGTGAAGTTGATGTCCCAGCTACAAGACACACACACACACACAGAGAAAACTCATGAGACCCTACTTTCCTTTTTCCTGCTGATTCTCTGCAGTAAGAAAAGAAATGAAAAAGCCTCTTTTACAGTGTTCTCTGTTGCTATGAAGGGCCAAAGTTAAATGCTTATGATACCAAGCTGGCACCAGAGCTCCTAAAGGAGCCTCGACAGCTCCGTGGGGAAAGGGGGCACCCCAAGAATAAATAATTCTTGTCGTTCTTCTATTGTCATTGTTAATAATATATGTAATAGTTAATAAAAGCAAAGGTGGATAATTTGCTAATCAAATTAAATTTGTAATGTTAGTGGTTGGTTTGAATTGCATGTATCAAGCCACAATGTTGTGTCTGTAATATGAATTCGTATGTTATGTCTTGTCATTTTGTAAGTGTTTGTTCTGAGCAGACTTATAGTGAAGCAGAATAGAATGAAACAGCAAAGAACCAAAGGAAAGGACTTACCTCCTCTGGAAATTTCCAGATGGCAGACACTAAGGACTATGGTCTAACCAAAACATTGTTTTAACCAAAACATTGGCTGAGCTCAGGTGGCGGAGTGGAGCCCGCGAAAGCAAGGACCAATATCGAGGGAGCCCGCGAAAGGAAGCCCAATAAAGAAATCGAAAGAGACTTAAGGCGTGGAGATAGAGGGAGGTATAAAAAGTGGGGTGTGGGCTTGCCTCGGGGCAGACCGTTGGTGGAACAGGAGTTTCCACTGGTCTCCCAGCGCGCTGATTTGCTTATTTGCTCTTAATAAATTTCTACTATATTTTAAAATACATCTGGTCATTTTTGACTATAACAATATATTTAGTTATTTTATAGCTACTTTATTTTTAATTACTGTTATTTTACTATATTTTACCCTAGATCTCCATGGGTTCTTCTGTTCACAGGGTATTTATCCAGAAAATAAGCAGTTATTTGGAGAGCCAGTTTTCAGCACAGCCTAATTCCAAGGATAACGCCCATGCCCTGGCAAAAGAAGTCCTAAAACACCCCAGAACCTCATTTTTCACCATCTCATCCCAACGAAAACTCACCTGGTCAGGACAAAGGGAACCCCCGGCCCAGCTCTGGGACAAGGACACGAGGGACACAAGGCGCGACCTAAGGGAAAGAGGGGTACATCATATAATTATATACGTGGGAAGGATGCCGAGGGCACAGGCGTGCCCTCTCCACTCCATACAACAACCCCGAGCACCCCCGCCCCAGAAGATGGTACCGCCCTCCCCCGCCAGCGCACAACGGGCAGGCGGGCCGGCCCATTCTCCATCGGGGGAGTCCCGACTGGGGCGGACCTCCCTCTTGTGCCGCTGATGGTTCCGCCCGGCCGTTGGCGGCCCAAGGGCGGCGGGCGCGCCCACTCTGAGAAGGGGGGGGAATGGAGCGACCCCCCCCCCCTTCCCTCACGGCACTGACCTGGTCCCGCCGCCGCCGCCGCGCTCGGCCCCACACGCCGCGGGGCCCTCGGGAGCCGGGGCCGCCCTGCCCAGCGCCGGGGCCGCCCGCGGCCGGCACGGCGTGTAAAAATTATAATGTGATTATTACTGCTGTAAATAAACACCGACCGAGGCGCTCAGGGAAGGGTGTCGCCGGTCGGCGCCTGGCAGTCGCGACAGGCAGCGCGGCGGGCAGCCCGTGGGGCCCTGAGGGCCCGGGCCGCCTTACAATATGGGTGTTTTTATAAATTATATAAATTACATTAATTGCATCAATTATGGACATTACACCCGTATTATTATACCCAATGCTTATCTTTTTTATCCGATGTCATGTTTATATTCATACCCTATGTGGATACTACAGTAAATTATATAAATTTTATCCTACATGGATATAATAAATTATATAAGTTACATCCATTATCTCCTATATGGATACGACTATACCCATATCCATACACTATGGATATCCATAACTCTATTATCAACACATCCATAATCCATATGTTATGGATATTTTATAACCCATATATTAGGGATATATTTCATCCTATATGGATATTACATACAATAATGTACCCATGTACGGATACTATGATTATATACAATTGCATATAATATCCAAAATAATATATTATTATGCCCATACATAGATATATCTATAACCATAATAATTTATATAAGATACTCTATGCTTTATATATATATAAAAGCTCTCCATATATTTTTATATATGCTGTTGCATGTTTTATATATTCCATACACATGTGGAAGAAATTATTCTAAGTGTATTATATAATTCTAGATATTATATATAGTTGTATCCATAATATATCCATAATAACTAATCCACTTTTTATATCCCTAGATGGATATGATGATTATATATAATACCACGGGGGAGCTTTTTTGCCAGGGGGAAACTTCATTTTGCATATTCCTGGTCCTTACAGAACCCCAGCCGCGGTTGCACACACTGCAACTTCACCCCTTCTGGAAGGACAAGAAGATGGGGGAAATCAGCTTTTACCAGTTTTTAAGTCTATGTTTCTTGTCGCATTTAGCACTGGCTTTTATTTTAGTATTTTAACAATCAACAGATATAAAATTAAACGATACACAAGCTGCGCCTCAAATCACTCAGCACTCCAATGAAACAGCAGTGGGAGCATCAACCACTGCTTTTCTTTCCAAAAATTTTACAGCAACACAAAGCGTTTTATCATTTTGATGCACTTTTTTTATCAGTTCCACATACAGGCTGCCCGTTTTCCATGAAAGACAGGTATATATTAAAAAACTGAGACAGCCTGTACCCTCTTCAACTCCGAATTACACAAAGATTATATTAAAGAAATGCTTTCTAACAGATCCACCTAATTAAAAAGATCATCCTCTGCCTCAGGCCAAGGTTGCCACGGCTCATCAGGTTTGCTACATAAACCAAAATACAGCTTCACAGTCAAGCGATGCTTGTATCACAGGGATGAGGGGAAAAAAAATAAGTATTTCCTGTGAGAACAGTAACTCTGATATCTGCAACAGGATGAAGACAGATTTGAGATAATCCCACTGTACACAGGTAGAAAGTGAGTTAGGAAAGAGAGTGTTCAACTTAGAAATTCAGAATTTATTTACAAAAATCACTAAAAAAAGAAGGAAACAAGACAAAACTCTCCTCCTGGATATATTTTACTCTGACAAAACACTGCAACTGAAAGATCATTAAAGGCATTCACACATTTTACAGATTCATCTTCATATACAACAGCGTATGCTTTAGTCATCAAGGCATCAGGAGAAGAGATTACAAACTAAGCTGTTTTACAATAACGAAACTGCCAGGTTTCCCCTTGGCATCCCCTCATTAAAATTAAGGTAAAAACACTTTAGCAGAGAAACAGACACGAGAATTCTAACTTTTCTGAAAAGGTACACGAGAATGTGCCTTCTTTAATTCAGAGATAACTCAGCAGACGAACTGAAACCTGTACCAAAGCAATTATCAATATTCTCTGCCACAGAACTGCAAGGTCATTTCCACAGTTTCACTTTCAAAGCCTTTAATTTAACAAATGAAGATGGAGGGTGGGGGGAGAAGCAGTAACAGCAGAAAGAGGCTGCAAATTCGCGGGTTTTTAAACAAGAAACTGCATTTGAAAAGGGCATCATATTCCCCCTCTCCCATGGTATTTCCCCTCCTCCCACATTTCCTAGGAATCGCAGAATAGAAATGGTTCCCCAATTCGACCACACTAATCACCACGAAGAAAAACTTTAAAACACATTTAAAAAACTCTAATACCCCTTGACAGAAGAGTAACAAATGCTAATCACTAATATCCCCTGCTAGGCTAAATTAATACAGAGTTGCCCAGCTTCAGGTATGGATTTTTTTTTTTCCCACAGCAATTGCATTTATTTTCAAATGACTTCACCATCAGCATGAACCACTGAAGAGATCTGAAGAGAAAAATCCTGTTCTCAATCAAACCAGGAAAATTCAACTTTCAGTGTGAGCCAGAATGAGAACTTTACCCAGCTGGTTTTATCTCCATATCACAGCTGGACTTCAATCCCCTATAACATGAACTTCAATTCTTGATAACGTGTTTTCAGAGCCTAGTTCACATTCCATGAAATAGTGCTGTGGTAGTAATTTAAATTTAAAAAAAAAAAAAAAAAGCCACACCAAAACACTGTTGTTTTCCTCAATTTAAAAACAAATTGGAAAGCGTACTGAAGGAAATTCATCCCTGAGTAACGAGACACTTACAAACTGCATCCTATATTAACAGTCACTGCAATATTTTATGACATCAACACTATGAACAGGCAGCAACAGAACTTGTCACAGTCCAACATATTTGCAGCATTGTTGAATTGATCCCCGTGATCCTGGTTAGTGAAACTGAAAGGGAACATTGGGAAATAGGATAAATAGAAATAGTGTCTTTATTATTTTAAGTTGGAGGTCGAATTGGGAGCTAAACTGTGCTGGATGCCAGAAAACTCAGAGCAGTGATGGTCAGCAACTGGCTTCTTTGGATGTCCAGAGGATTTTCACCAGGTGTCTTCAGCCAAATAAAAGGAGGAGGACGATTGTAATGGAGTTCAGTGCTATTAATGGCACTGCAGAGGGAAAAAGAAAAGATTAACTGTGAAATCTTTCCTTTCCACGTCACTAAATGACAGAACTTCAGAGAATACCTTGGAAGAAGGAGCAGAGTTCTATCAAAAATTTAAAAAATACACTGAAATTTTCCTGTGCAAAATCGGGAACAGTGGAAGGAGCAAGGCTCGAAGCCCAAGATACTAAAAATTAGTAGGAAGCAACAACAGAAATATTCTTCTATGGCCTGTTTTAACTTTAACCCAGAGACTTGAGTTCTGTTTTAACTTTAACCCAAATAACTCTTTCTCCAAATGAAATTAAACTGTCTCAAAGTCAGTTTCTGTCCTTGGCTTTACTGTGATTTAGAATAAATTTTTTTTTGTTTTTTTTTTTTTAACTCAGTAGTTGGCCTGACAGGTAAGATTTGTTACTTCTTCTCTATCACCACATAAAAAAGGAATTTTTCTGTTGCTTTGTAACAAAAAACTATCAATAACTGACAAATAAAGCATATTTTCCCCCCAGTCTTTAGAGGCACTTAAGCCTGGCTTACCTTTCAGAATCCCTGAAACTACGTTTCCCTCACCAGGTACTTGCCATAAAACTGAATTTAGACAAGGTGAAGCTAACTGCACACTCTGATTGAGCACTGAGCTTCCCCCCAGCCCCCAGACTCCAAGGGAAGACAAAACTCAGAATGGTAACAACAAACATCAAGATGATTATATAATAATATTATATAATAGTAATAGTAATAATAATAATAATAATAATAATAATAATAATAATAATAATAATAATAATGTGGTCCCCTTACCTCTCATAACAGTTCGTACTGATCGAATAAGGTTCATTAGCTGTGCTTTAATTCCTGGTTCCTCTCCAAATCCTCCAATCCCTTGGTCGGTTCCCCAGCCAACTGTGTCACATAAAAACAGGCAAACACTTAGGAGAAAAAATAACCCAAAAACCATGAAACAAATATTGTAATATTAATGAGCAATCCATCCTGAATATGGTTTACACTGACTCTGAAAGGCAAACCACCAATTAGCTTTATTTCATAATCAGATTTTCATAGAATAGACTGAATACTGTTAAACCTGATGTTGAGCAACGATAGATCCACGTTCCTGTAAAGGACAATCTCAACAATCTTACTAATCCCCCAAGTGCCCAGAGAAACACCAGAATTCATTCGGGCTTTAAAAAGATAGCTGCCCAAATTAACCCAAACCAACCACAAACTGTTCACAGGTCTGAAAATAAAGCAGCATATAGTTGCACGTGGATGTGAAGTGATGAGGCCTCAGTGCCGAGAAAGATGCTACACGACAGAAAAACCAGCCAGCACAGCTTCAAAAGTCGGGATGACGACTTTGTAATCGCTATTAAAAAAAAAGAGAGAGAACTTTTGGGAAAAAAAAATGGGAACTTTCCCGAGCTGGATCGAAGTCCTGAAGGCTTACAAAGCTCTCCAGGGGAGTCCCGACCCTCTGCAGGGAGGCACAGCTATAGGATCAGGGATGTGTCCAGGGATTTCTGAGACCTGCCGGGGACGAATGGGGGCATGGAGCCTTTCAGTATTCCAGTTCCAATGCCCAACCTGCAAGTTCCTGTTCTCCAGGGACAATTTCTGCAGAATTTCCCCCCACCCTTCTTGTCTCCCTCGTCCAGCTGGCACCAGGATGAGGGTGGTGTGTCCTCTCCCTCACCTGCCTCGCCAGGTGCTGCTTCACACCTGGATAAGCTCGGAGCTATTCTCAAGTCTCCCGAGGCCGAAAAGTGGCTTCACCCACCTCCTTAAACCCCACATCCCCCTTTTCCCGCAGCTGTTGCTCATCAGGAAAGCAAAAGGAAGCTCCAAACCCACACCGAGCAGAACCCTCGTAGCGATTCCAGCTGGGGAAAGGCAGAACGGGATCACGATCTTCGCATGCTCCTGCCAAAAATCCCAGCTCAGCCTGACGTGGGGAAAAGTCAGGATTCTCCAGATCGGGGAACTGGATCACTGGTAATTTTTTTAAATGGCCTTTTGCAGATCTGTGATGGACTTTCTCTGTTTTGCAGGAGGCTGAAGGACAAGGATGCCCAACCCTGGGGACCCCGCGGGCCGAGAAGCGCCATCTCATCAAAAACCCAGGCGCGGCGAGAGGAAGGAAAACCTTTGCACGACACCGAACATCCCGACGGGCGTGGAACAGCGGGAGAGGGCAGGGAAAAAACACAATTACGGGGAAAAAAAAATAAAAAAAAAATATAAAAAAGAGAAAGAGAGAGGAGGATTGAGAGAGAGAGAGAGAGAGAGAGAGAGAGAGAGAAACAAAGCTACGACGGGAGCGGCCGGGAACCCATCCCCAAATCCCAGGCGAATTCCCAGCTCCCTCCCCCGGGCCGCGCGGCCCTCCCGGCTCACCGTGCCGCAGGAAGCGCTCCTCGTGCAGCACGGCCACGGCGTTCACGATGAGCAGCGAGGCCTGCAGCAGCGAGTACAGCGTGAACGCCATGGCCCGGCGGGGCGGGGCGGGGCCGGGATTAGGATCGGGATCAGGATCGGGATCGGGAGCAGAGCCCGAGCGGGACGTGGCACGGAGGGGGCGGGCCGTGTACGAGGGGCGGGGCTTAATAGGGGCGGGGTTTAGGGGCGGGGCCGTCACTCCGGGCACCCGCGCGCCGAGGGGGCGGGGCTTGTGCAAGGGGGCGCGGACTTGTCTGCCCTGTGTTGTGGGCGGGGCTTGCAGGGGGCGTGGCCTCGTTGAGAGAACGGGGCGGGGCGGGGGCGGGGCTTTCCTCTCAGGACGGCCGCGTCCTGGCGCTGGGATCGCCCGGGAATGCCGCGGGTCTGCGCATTCCTCAGATCCATGGATCCCTTGGAGTATCGTGGGTCCCTGGGGTCTCTGGGTCTCTCAGAGCCCTGTGGATCCCTCGAAGCTTCGTGGGTCCCTGGGATCCATGGATCCCTCAGAATCCCGTGGGTCCCTTGGAGCCCCCCCGAACCCTTCGGGTCTGTGGATCGGGTCTCCCTTGGAGCCCGCTGGATCCTTCGGATCTGTGGATCCCTGGGGTCTTTGGATCCCTCGAGTCCCACGGGGTCCATGGATTCCTCAGATCCCTGAATCCTTGGAGCCTCATGGATTCCTCAGATCCCTGAATCCTTGGAGCCTCATGGATCCCTCAGGTCCGTGGGTCCTTCGGAGCTCTGTGGGTCCCTCAGATCTGTGGATCCCTCAGAGCTGTGGATTCCTCATGTCCGTGGATCACTCGGATCTGTGGATCCCTTGGAGTCCCATGGGTCCCTCATGTCCATGAGTCCCTCGTGTCTGTAAATCCCATGGGTCTGTGGATCCTTCGGAACTCTGTGAGTCCCTCGGAACCCCCTGAATCCCTTGGGTCTGTAAATCCCTTGGAGCCCCCTGGATTCCTTGGAGCCACGTGGATCCCTCGTTTCCGTGGGTTGCTCAGGTCTGTGGGTCCCTCGGGTCCACGGATCCCTCAGATCCATGGATCCCTTGGAGCCTCGTGGGGCCCAGGAGTCTGTAGGGTCTCTGGGAGCTCCACAGATCCCTTTGGAACCCTTGGTGTCCGGCAGGGAGACATCCCCCTTCGCAGGGCAGCCCCCGTGGCCACCCCCTGTTAGTAACCCGATATCAGTGGAATTAATCAAAAACATATGCAAAAAATACGTGGGTTTATATTTTTTATTTAGTCTCACCGACGGCGTTTCCCTTTCTTCAATGTATATTGATTTTCATTATGATGTCCCCGGCTAAGCGCTCTAGCAGGAAACCAGCCCAGATCCCAAACGTCGTTTGCCCAACGTGTAAATGATGCAGAATCCCAGAACAAAACAATTATCTTTTATGTTGAATTGATCAGGGCTTCTGGGCGGTTCTGCAGTCAAATAACAAAAATAATAGCAACTGGAGCTCGGGGATACTGTATTGAGGGATATTGTTAGTGAGGCACAAACAGGCATTTTTTTCTCCTTGCATCCCTCAGTCCGATTGGCTGAGGGGGGTTATTTGCATAATCACTCCGATTTTATTTCTCAGTAATCGTACAATACACAAACCCCTTAACTCCGGATGGTTGATAGCTTTTATTACTCAATCAGGGTACAATGATTTGCATAATCACCGCGCTTTGATTGTTATTAGACCCATTCACTGCGACAGAAATCATAACTTTGTGCTTAGTGTGGTGGACTGGAGAGACCCCAGCCTCAGCAGTTTGCTCTGCCACAGATTTCTGATCTGGGCAAATTATTCACCATTTATCAATATTACACCTCCATGTTAAGACCCACTCGCCAGCAAACATGAGATGATCTGATACTTCAGCACGTAATTAAGTGTTGGGAGCATATAACCAATAGATGCTCAGACACCACCTGGACAAACCCATACCTCAGCTGCTTCTTGTCTTCATCTTTCCTTTCCAGAACACTCACTTTGGTACAATCAGTGGCATAATATTATGCATCTCAATAATCACCACTATTAAATAACATCACATTTTAATAAATGGAACCAAAGGCAAGAGAGAGCACCCCGTCATCAGAGCTGTAGCGTATTTTGTTACTAATTTACCCCCAAAATTAAGTACTATGAAATAAGAGAGATAGAACAGGGAACAAAAATCAAATATATCCATCAGAGTTTTGTCATCTGGTCAAAAGCATTTGTCACTTCAGCCTCAAAGAGGAATACAATCTCAATTCAGGTGAGTAAAATCCAGTGCACTTCCAGTGAGATCAATATTATTTAAGCATACAGTGGCATTTTCAGCTGTATGAAAGCTCAAATTATTCCCATAATCTGGCAGTTCAGATTCTGCAAACTCTTCTATGTGTGATTAACTTCACATATATCAGCAGCTAGTGGGGATACTCGAGTGTACTGGCACTTGCAAGCTCAGAAATTCCAACCTAACTTCTTTATTTCCCATCTAGATTTCAAAATTTGGTGTAACTGCAAAGCTCCTAATGACTCTCTGTTTAATGTTTTTAATAGAGCCACTTCTAGGTGCCCAGGGCTCCACAGAATTTGACCAAAATGTGGGGGTTTTATCATTCAAGCCATCTTTTTCCACCCATAAATACTAAAATAAAGGCTGATCTTGACTTTTACCAAGCTCCATACATGTCAATATTGGGCTGAAAAGATTTCATCCCAGAGGCCATCACCATTTTTTAAGAAGTTGTGAGTGGTGGCATATAATGATCTCACAAATAAAGCTGTCTTTTGTTCTCAGGTACAACTTAAAGCATTATGTCAGTAATTCTATAATTAAATACAGATAAATTGGGGGGGGGGAGGGGGAATGTCACTAAGAGGCTTGTCTAATAACCACCATCATCAAGTTGCATTTCCTGAGCTACCTCCTTGCAGTATCCAACCTATAAATAATTGCTAACCTCAGTGAAGAGCTAATGCTTAGAACCACAGCACTGGAAAAAAAAAAAAAAAAAGAGGTTTTTACAATAACTGTACAAGTTATGGCTTAGTATTTTTACCCATAATTAAGATGTATTTCCAAACAGGAGCTGCTGTCAAGCTTACATAAACTTGACATGATTTTCCCCTTTGTAAAATCCATCATGGCAACTTAACAACCACAGAGTCTTATCTCTGAATCATCATGTTACGTGGTTGAAGGGAAAAACAGATGAAGTTGCTTGCATTAAAAGGACAGGAGTTCCCCTCCCCTCTTATTAAGGTGTTACATTTCAGTGCAATAAATTGCTGTGGTGTCATCTGCAGGGTGCAGTCAATCACCATAAAGGAGATTTTTAAACCACCTTACAGATGCCAAAGGATTGAACTTCAGTCTGGTGAAGTATTGTGAAGGCCATTCAATATCATCAGACAGAGCACATCTCTCTGGGTCTCGCTGTCCCCTACAGAGAACTGGGCTTGTTGCTTGTGAGTTTTCAGGATTACATGGTTTTATACCTGGTGAGCAAATACCAGGCCAGAGGAAGACTTGTCATGGCTTCAACCCTTGCCACCACCATCCTCTGAGTTTATTTTCTGAAACAGCTTTAGATATTTAGATGTCCTTCTTTAGATATTTTGCATACCCAGACATACTCAGTAAGGGCATTTCTGAAATGCAGAAAAGGCTCGAAATTGGCCCAAACCATCCCAAGCCGAAAGTGAAGAAATGTGTTTTGTTGGAGGCAACTTTCTTGCCAACTTCTTCCGTGAGTAACTCCATTAACCACAAAAAATTGTGCATGTCAAAAATTTAGGTTCTGTGGCTCAGTCAGGTGCTATAAATAAATCCCACTGCTACATTTCACAGTGAAACTAAAGCCTTTGTCAACCCTTACTCATCGCACCTACAGCACTGTCAAACTGCTGTAAAGGTTAATGATGCATCCGACCGATGCAACACGTCTCTTGGAAGCACAAACTGAGTAGCTGATTTAATGTCCAGATGATGGTTTTAACCACCAAAGCTGGGAATGCAACAAGATTTTTGTGCATTTGAGAGAATGTGTATCTGGTTCTCACTCTTCAGCAGCTACACACAGGAAAGGTCCTTGTCTTGTCCATGACTCACGAATCATCTCTGCCCTTGCTAGCGAGGAGCCTCCCTCTTCAAAAACCTTAAAGATTAACTCTGTGGCATTACCTTCTTCTATGATTATTGGCACCATTTGTGTTGTGTTTTTGCTGGAATACACCATTCCAGAACCAAATCCTGTGATGCTCAGTACCAGATATTTTACAGAGGTGACAGGCATCAGAATTTTCCAGTCCATGTCTCAGCTGGAAGACAGTGGATATCAAAAGCAGACTAACATGGGGAGCAGGGAAGCAAGGAAAGAAACAGACTTTATCAGAGAGTTAAAAGCCTGTTGTTAGCCCAACCTCCCTGCTGACAGGCAGGCAGGATTTGTAGGTGCTGAGACAGCAGCAGGTCTCAGGGAAGGATTGAGAGGATGGGGAAACAGCTCCATGAATTTTGAAAGGGGGTGGATTTTGTCCTTTTAAAGAAGAAGCTGGGATATTACAGCAGAGGGAAGGGATGTCTGAGGTTGGTGTTACAGCAGCAGACAGGCAGGAGCAGCTCCCTCAACACAGGTATGGAAAGAGGGAAACCCAAGGGGCTCAAATTCTCACAGGCACAGAGTTGGTGTTTGCCATCACAGACTTCTATGGATGTGTTTCCACTGGATAATGGGAAATGGTGTCAGTAGCAGTGTTTTAAATGGGAATGTGGCTAAAGGATCATGTAATCTCATCAAAGGATCCTGCTGTGGTTGAGCATCCACCAGGGATGGCTGACGTGTGCCTGCAGTTTCGGAATCAGGTCTGGCTTCCACCTCTGCTAATAGAAAAGTTACTGAAACTGCCCTTTCAGGGCAAACCTAGAGGAGTTTCAGTGGAGATCAAAGTCCACCTGCCTCTGTGGCACAGATTTTCATTCAGGCCTGTGAAATGCCCATGTGTCCCTGTGCAGGGCAGCCTCATCTTCCTGTGCCTGCTCCAAGTCCCTCTTTTGACAAGTAATGTACACAGGAACTGACACAAGTGTGTTGGTGTCCCAGTGTGTCCTGATGGGGCCACACTCTCCACCAGCAGCTTTCCCAATGAGCCACTGGCCCCATCTAAGCCTGGAAGAGGAGGAAATTCATAGGCTGTAACCCGTGGGTTCCTAGCAGCAGTTAGCAAAGGGCACGAAGTTGGAATAGTCTGGCCAGATGCAGGGAGCACACCGGTCCCTCTCGGTGCAAGATCCCAGCCTAACCTGATCCCTGTATCTGCCACCTGAATGGGGAGAACAGTCAGGCTTGTTCCCAGCAGGCTGGTGTCATGCCAGAGGCAGAGGTCATCAGTGATGGGGAAGTTGCAGCACTAATTATAAAGATTAATAGACGGTCTCTTCCTTCAGGCTGTAAAAGTGGGCAGGTAAAAAAACAAATCACAGATCTGGTGACTTCAGAAGATCACAGAATATGCTGAGCTGGAAGGGACCCACAAGGATCATCGTGTCCAACCCTCAGCCCTGCACAGGACCATCCCCAAGGGTCACCTCCTGTGCCCCAGAGGATCCTCCAAATGCCCCTGGAGCTCTGGCAGCCTTGGGGCTGTGCCCACTGCTCTGGGGAGCCTGTTCAGTGCCAACCACCCTCTGGGGGAAGAACCTTTTGCTGAGATCCACCCTGAGCCTGCCCTGACACAACCTCAGCCCATTCCCTCAACTTCAGAGACTGCAGCCTGTCCGGTAATGTCAGCAGAACCACGGAGTCCTGCAGTTACTCAGAAACCACGTGCAAAATGTTAGGCCCCTGCACAGCATCTGGGATTCACAGTGAGTCAGAGGGATTGGGAAATCTTTGTAAAACTAACCAGGAATCCCCCCGTATTTTATTCCTATGACTCATCCCACAGGAAGAGACAAGACGGGAAGTTGTAAATCTCTACAGTAGATTTTTAACACAACACATCACAGAGATAAGGTACATGTATCCATGCTTTTTCTCCACTTCCATTAAAAAAAAAAAAAAAAGTAATTTTCCTGCATTTTCTAATACTTTTGAGGTACAAGTTCACAGTCCAGCGCTAAGGTGGAGAAAACAAAGTGCACCATGTCAGTCCATCCACTCACTAGCACATAATCCCTGAGCCCTTTATCCCCTTTCCTCTCCACAAGAAAGCTGCAGACAGAAGAACTTGCGGGCCATCCTCACTTCTGTTTTCGCAGAAGAAGCAAAGAAGAACAGCAGCTCAAAAATGGAAATCGTCTCTTCAGAGATGGTAGACTCTGGCTGGGGGTGCATTTTGCTTGTCAGGAAGGTAATTTACACAAACTGGGCCAGTCAAATCCACCGTCGAGATCTTTTCAGAGTTGTTCCTTGTCACGGTAATGTTCTCTGCCACCACAGGTGTCCTGAGATTTTTGGAGGAATAATTCGATGTGCAATGCCTGGCAAACAGAAATGGAGAACAAACAAACTGTTGGGTGTCCTATCAGCATGAGGAGCTGCTGGTATTTTGAACCCAATCCAATTAATAACAGGATGTAAATAATGGCAGTACAGAACTGATAGCTGAGATAGAGCTGATTTATTTAATTATGGAGGTGGCCTTTTCCTCTCCCCTCAGTCTTCTGCCCTTCAAAAAAACCCCCAACATGACCTCATTGCACTCCTTAATTTGGCTAGATGCATTCAAACTAAAACTGAACAAAATTTTGGTTTGAAGAGACTTCTCAAAACATACCATTTACTTTCTCATTACAGAGACAAACATCACAAGGAATGTCCCTCTTTTTGTGGCTGTAGGTCATTGAAAAAAATGAAAATGTTGGCAGTAGAGAGAATTAGCGGCTTAGGTCTCTTAATTTTCCTTAATTGAATGTTAATACATACACTCCCACACACACATATATATATATAAAATACATGCAAAATCTGGAAATGAGGAGAAAAACTTGGGCCAGATATAAATTGATTTTACACAAGCACCCACTCTAGTGATTCTCCAGCCACTGTTATTGCTGACGAAGGAGCCTGGGAAGACCCCAGGAAGCACTAGGGCTTGGCAGACTCTTCCCATGGGCTCCCTGATCACTCCTGGCTCATGCAGGAATTCATCCCTGCACACATTCCCTCGGTTTACTCTGAGTCCTCTCCTACTTCCCTGGCACTCACCTCCGGAGAACGTTTATTGCTACACTGATGGCGACCAGCAGCAAGAGGCTCCCACTGATAGACACCATGACAATGGCATAAGTGGAGGGTGGTGACCCTTGGAAAGAACATGGAAATCACAGGTGAGTTTTGCCAACAAAGAGCTTCAAGAAAAGCAGCAAAACGACCCCATTTGTGAAATGACCCCAGGTTGTTCGTTACAGGCTGCAGATGCTGATCCTTCTGCTGCAAGCCATGGGGTACCCAGCTCTGTGTTAGGAGGGTGTTCCTGGGAACTACTTTTTGCACAAAAATCTCACAGTTCAGTTACTAACTTGTGGGTCTTTATCTACCAAAGAACAAGGCAAAGCTGCTTTTCAGTGCTGGGGCTGAAATGCAGCCCCATGGATTCAGGGTGGAAGAGTCTGCCCTGCACTGTTAGACCACAGGGTTATTCCACATATTATCCACCTGTTCACAGTAAAGCCACAGCAGGATCCCGGCTTTTACTGCCTCTCTAGTCAGCACTTTCCATCCACCTTCACCCTTTTCAATCTGCTCTCATCCAATTTTGCTCTTGGATTTAATTCCAAACATAAAGGAGTGAAATTTTTCTCATGTCTCCCATCTAGCTCTGCCTCCAAGTCCTCCTCTTGTCTGCTGCAACACTTCCTTTTATTTGCACCATTCTTCCCACCCTAAAAACCCATCAGAAATGGCTCTACCATGGCTGATTCATCGATTCCTTTTGAGCCCGTTCAACACTTTGTATCTGCCTTCTTACACACTTGATAACACTCTCAGCAGTGTCCCCACACAAATAAACA
Source organism: Pyrocephalus nanus (assembly GCA_038380795.1). Lineage (NCBI taxonomy): Eukaryota > Metazoa > Chordata > Aves > Passeriformes > Tyrannidae > Pyrocephalus > Pyrocephalus nanus. The sequence continues at coordinate 2,210,802 of CM076263.1, read as the reverse complement.
CTGCCAAGCTTATTTAAAGGTTCTAATGGAAACAGACAGGAGAGTAAAATACCTTCTTCCTCAAAAACCATCATGTCGTGGAAACCTTCGCCATCAGAAAGGGCCATTCTGAAAAATTAAGCAAACAAACAAGACATTCAGAATGCTGTTTAATGTTCAAACCCAGCACATTCATTTTAGCTTCCCTTAGGGCATCTGACCATTTCACTGTCTTTAATGGGCATTATCTTTATGACTGACTTAGGAGACAGATTCTGCTATCACTGTTCTGCAGACTGGAGATGAAAGCAGGATGGGTTAATGGACAGATCCAAAAGGCAGAAGTTAATCTGACCCCCCCAAAAAATGGATCTTTTTGTTAAGGCAATGAGCTTGACTTGATGTTTGTCTTCAGCATCTAATCTTTATGGACTCACAGAATCCTGAAATGGTTTGGGTTGGAAGGGATCTTAAAGCCATGGGCAGGGACACCTTCCACTAGACCAGGCTGCTCCAAGCCCCGTCCAACCTGGCCTGGAGCATTTCCAGGGGTGGAATCTTGGCATGGACAAGAATGCTGGCATCGCACACTCCAGCACACCTAGCAGACATCTTTACCTAATCCCAGCCAGTTTGCCTCAGGACACAGAGCAGAGGTCACACCTTTTCTTTTACTGCCTCCAGAAGTGGACAGCTTAACTGCTGTAAAAAAATCTCAGCCACCACGTAAGAAAATAACTAGGAACGGTCAACAAGTAGATGGAAAAGGTGACAGGGGCCCAAAATACAATGTCTTGCTTTGTGGCAAAGAACATTACCTTGCCACAGCAATACCAAAACCCTCACCCAAACAACAAGTTTCTCAAAATGATGAGTAGAACTTTCTTTGGGCAGAGGTGCATCTTAAACTGAATTTCAAGTGAAACTGAGGCTAACCATGAGTCTTACATGTGTCAGACAGTCTTCTTCATGGATGGGAGTCTAAAGGACCTGTCCCGACTCTTGATTTTATGATTAATATTCCACTTGGGTAAACTTAAAACTATGACACCCCTTACTATTTGAAAAGTGTAATGTGTAAAAAGGAAAGTGTTCGGGTCAGATTCAGGTGTCACCCTGTATGAATACTGGCACAGAATCACAGATACACACATAAGCACACACATATTTCCAAACATTATTTTGTTCTATTCTAGTTCCTTTTTCTGGAATAGAAAGAAAATGTGGAGTCCCAGGACATATCCAGTTAATAATACAAAATAAACTGTCTGGCAATATGCTCTCAGGTCTAAAATTTCCACATAGAATGGGACCTCTAAAGGTCATCTAGTTCCAACCCCCCCTGCCATGAGCAGGAACACCTTCTACTAGACCAGTCTAGAACTTGCTCCAGCCCTATCCAACCTGACCTTGAATATCTCCAGGGATGGGACATCCACAAGTTTCCTGGGCAACCTGTGACAGTGCCTCATCAACCTTATCCTAAAGAATTTCTTCCTTCTGTCTAGTCTGATCCCCCCTATTTTAGTTTAAAACCAACACCACTTTATCCTATCACTACAGGCTATCAACATGAACCAGTGACCTGCAGCTCCTGCGTTTTTTTAAAGCTTGGATAGCAAAACCAGGCAGCATGATTTTGTGAATTGCAGCCAGGTTGTTACAGGCTGCAAATACTGATGGTCCAGGCTGTGCCTCTTGCCCATTAATGCAATGTGAATAGACTGAAATGTTGGCCCAGAATCTGTGTCAGGATCCCGTGAAATTCCCCCTGGTGCTCGGAGAACTGGGCTGAGTGATACTGAGAATGGAAAACCAACTTGATTGCTAGAGAGTCCTCCGGACTCCCCAAGATACAACCTGTTTTTGTCACTTCAGTAAGACGTCCTAAGGAGAACCTTGAGCTTGAAAAATCTCAAGGAAATAACACTACAGTAATCAAAATACAGAGCAGAATAAGACCACAAATTTCTGGATTACCTTGTGGCTGCTGGAGATCCCTGTGTCAGCATCCAGCTGCTCAGACCTTGCCTGAAAGTAAAGCTGCTCCGAAGGGTTTCGGGCTAATTGCTCACTTCATGTGCCTCTGCTGATTGCTTCCTTCTCTCCGAGGCTTTTATTAGGGTGGGATAATCTCTTCCGTGTGTGGACAATCAATAAAGTGTGGAGGTGGATCAAACAGAGGGTTTACTCACCGTCCTTTTGTTAAGCAATTCCTTTCACAATCTTTCTGGTGGAGCAGGAGGCACAGCTGGACTCCACCCAGGAGCCCGCCAGGGCTTCCGCTGGGCACAGGACCCCTCTCTGATGTGCACAAACTCCTGCAGGAAAGCTTCCTCAGGAGTCACTGCAGGAACATGCCATGTCCCAGGAGGGGTGCCTTTGGGTCTCCTTCAGAAAGCTGAGTGGAGAAGGCAGAGTTTGGGTGCTCTCCAGACAACAAAACCCCATCATCTGCAACTCTGGGACCATGGCAAGTCCGAGCCCCATCCTTGCTCTCTGGGTGTTACACAGCCTGACCTGGCTCTTTGCACTGAAAGGAGCAAGGCAAGTATTTAAGGAGGTGTTGCTGAGCTGTCCAGTGGAGACAGCCAGTTCAGGGTTTCAAGTGTGGTTCGTTGAGGTGTTTCTTGCAGCCTGGCTTCACTGCACCACGGGCAGGAGGGTAGCATCGATGTGTCTCTGCAGCACCCACCTTTTCCCGTGCCTCGGTTTTAGGGGAGTCACACCTCCACAGCTCTAGGCCTCGTTCTGCCCTGCAAAAACCCCCATTCCCTGCTCCAGACTGAAGCTGAGCTGGCAACTGCACCAAGTTATCTCGTGAAAAGCTGTGGTTACCTGTGCTTTGTGGTCAAAGAGGGAGTGGTGCTCTAGGGTGGAGGCTCCTTTTTCGTTAATACAGGCACAAAGAAAACATTAATAAACCCCACATCGGCAGGCCTTTCAAAACAATAGAGATTGACAGGTTTTTCTGCTGTGCTTAGATAAATAACTGCACAACAACTTCAGCGCCTCTTACGTCACGGGACCAAACAGGACCAAAGCACCTCTCCAAGTCCCCTGGAGATTGTTTGGAAGGTGTCCACACTCCAAGTCACTGTGCACGACCACAGCCGTGGCTTAAGGACACAGCAAATTAACAACAACACACAGATTTCACAGAGATGAACAGCAGAGAGTGGGCCTGCAGATGTATTTTTTGTTAAGCCACACATCAACTATCCATTCTGTGTCACCCACAGAGGAGAACACTGGGTGTGTAGGTACCTTCTCTTCCATCCTCCAGGGGATCACTGGCCTTTTGTTTGGCTTTAAGACAGGACAAGTGTGCTGTTAAAATAGTTTCTGTGTTGCACATGGCACAAAAGAGTTCCTGAGAAGGGAGGACTTTGTATTCTGGCAAGTGCTGGTGCTTTCCTGCTTTATCAGACTGAGAGAAAGTTCAAATCAAAACTGAGATTGCTTTGTGGAAACCATTTGTGATTTTTGAGTCTGATCCAAAGGTCACCAGAGTTAATGGGAATCTCTTCACTGATTTCTGTGGTATTCAGACCGTGTCCCAAGGGGAAAAGCTGCTAAATACAGAGCCGGCCTCACTCCTGCAAGCTACTGAACATCTGTATGGTAGATCTCCATCCCTTGTATGTGCCCAGTGTGAAGATGTGATGGAAGAAACTGGGACATGTTCTCCACAAATTTCTAGCATAAATGAAAATTCACTTTCACTGAAGTTTCAAAGACATTGAGGAAAAAGCAATGGATGCTCTGAATATTCCTGAAGGGGAATACTCTTAATTTAATTTTTTATTTATTTATTTATTTTTTTTTTTTTTTTTTAAATCCCAGTATACCACTCAGTTCAAACTCGGTTTTGTGGAGAAGCTTGAGATCAGAGAGCAGGGAGCTGTGGTGGAGGAGGCATCTCTTTTCCGCAGAAACATCTTATCTCACGTGGATTGGGTGCAGTCCACTACTGCAAACTGCCAGCAGAGATAAAACAGTCCCACTGAGACCAAGGGAACCAGCCAAGTGTGTCCAAGGCCACAGAAGTGGAACAACACAGGGCACAAGCTGTGTGCAAGGCCAGAGCTTCTTATACCCCAGTAGGTTATTTACCTGCTCTGGGATTTATTACTGAATTCTTGGCTATCAGTTTGGAAATAAAACATTTCGTAGATGAGGGTAGGTATCAAGGAAAACCTTAATATGATTAAATGAAAATCCCTCTCAAAATTGTACTGAATAATCCAAGACAGTTAAGTAAACTGTGTTGAAATACATTTGGGATCATAGAATCACAGAACTATTTGGGTTGGAGGGGGACCTTAAATATCATCTAGTTTCAGTCCCCTGGCATGCTCATCTAGGCACAAACTCATGGATAAACCCTTCAGAGGACGCAAAAAGCTACAGGAGATGACACAAAAACAGTAAGATGTCCTACAGAAGTTCTCCCAACAGTTTTGCTGAGCAGAGTGATTTAGCCCTAAAAAGCCAGTGGGGTAAAACTGGTTATCCAAGAGGGTCAGCAAATGCTATACTTTGTTAATTCCTTGTTGGTATAGCCTGAAAAAATACAGGTTTGCTGAGGAGGTGCTCTCTTTTGTTCACTGCAGAATTTATACAAAACTCTTGGCACAGTTGCCTTGAGGTTTTACATTAAAATTATGGAAAAGGAAAAATAACTTGAAGAAATCTGAGCTTTAATCTGTCACAGAAGACAAAAGGCTTCAAGAATTGATCAGTAATAAAATAAAAAAAAAAAATCACACTTTTTTTTAGTATTAATTATCAGGGTCTTAACCTGCTTGCCATACACAGTTCAGACACAAACTTCTGTATCTTTACTGTAGCACCAATTTGGCCAATTTTGGCAGAGTCAACTTTTTTTTTTAATCATCAAGGCATTTATTCATCAGTGGGATCGATTTCAAGAGCAATAAATGCTCAGTCTGCTTCAAATGGCTTGTTCACGACTCACAAGGCCAGGATGGACGGAGCTCTGAGCAACCTGGTCTAATGGAAGGTGTCCCTGCCCACGGCAGGGGGTGGAATGAGATGGGCTTTGAGGTCCCTTCCAACCCAAACTGCTCCAGGATTCTGTGGATTGCACCTGCCAGTTCGGAACAAGGTCAACAGAAGGCTGGATTTTGAAGAGGGGGGATTTTGAAGAACAAAAGGCCAAAGCTAACGTCTGTTAGACAGCTATCACCTTTTGCCTCTCTTGTGATAATAGCCGTGGAAGAGATTATTTGGTCACCTACGCAGGTTTCTTCAAGGTGTTGACAAGCTGCACGTCATCTGTCAGAAAAGCTGAATGTTTATTTTCCACGCTAACATGTCACTCATTTTATGTTAAGGGCAGCAAACAGTGTGTGCTGTTCCATGTGACTAAATGAACTGTGGCTTGGGAGCTGGGGATCCCACGGGGCACTGAAGGGCTTCATCCACCCAACATGACATTCATTACCTTTTAGCTCAGGGTGGCCACCTCCAAACCACCTCGGGAGAAGCTGCAGGGCTGGGCTGACTCCCCATCCACGCTGGGAGATGCTCCCCTGGACTCCAGTGGGCTCAAACACAACCCTGCCAGGGCCATGGCAGTGACTTAGCCGAGTTCAAACACAGTGGAACATTTGTGTAGACACAACCTTAGGGTGTGTGTGCTGCACACAGAATCATATCAACCACTGGGTAAATCTTCCAATATCCTTTTTTTTTTTTTTTATTTTTAACCTTTTCTCTATGATGCCAGCTGGTGGAAACATTTGAGGGTTGAGTCCCTGAAAGACTAACGTTTAATGGGATCCTTGTCACTTTAATGCGTACAAACTTTGGCACAAGAGGAAAGCAAACAAAAAGCAACCGGCGATAAGAAGCTTCCCTGGCCATTTATCAGCGTAGATTCGTTTAGGTGCTAATTGCTCTTTGTTCGTTTTCTAGGATCACATTAATTAGCGTGAGGAATGATTTTCTTAACTCAGAGCACCCCATTCATGCTTGATTCTGAGACACACGTTGCATTGTTGTGCCCTGTGAATCACTCCACTCAGGAAATGGAGTGGAAATTAGACATTTCAAGCTTGAACATTCAATTTGAAGCCTATTTGTTGCTTGTTCTGTCATTTGTGTAAACTCTGCATTTAACACAGTTTCACAGCTCCAACTAAGTGTACAGGGGCTGCTTACCTGCTGTGGGAAGTCCCTGGGGAGCATGATGGTCTGAACACTGCTGAGCTGGGAGCAGAAAAGAAATCAATCTGCTGAGGATGCTTTGTGTCTGCTCCTGGGCCTGAACAGGCTGGTTCTCAAATGGTGTGGGACAACAGGTTACTCTGCAGGCCTGACCACATCCAGGAGCTCTGGCACTCAGAAGCCATTAGGGCGGTAATTTCTTATTGAGCAATGGGATTGCTTTATGTCTGGGCAAAATTTTTGATCTACAGTGGTAAGGGATTTTACCACCACGCTGCAGCCAGGTTCATTCATCACAGAAAACAGCACTGTGTCACTCTGTACAATAACCTATCTAGCATCCTGCACCCTGAATATTCTGTGCAGCCAGTTCTCCATCTCACAAAGGATGCAGGGTGACTGGGAAAAAGGTTCACAACGAAGGCTACAGAGCTGTGGGACCGCTTGTGTTGGAGGGATGACTACAACTCAACCTGAAAAAAAGACAACCTGAAAGTTTCACAGATGCCCATGAAATCGTGAATGATATGCAAAAGGTGGAGAGGGATTGCCAGTAGTAGTCAACAGGCAACTGGTCTCATCCAGTATAAGGACCCCAGGGGGCACAATGAGGCTAAATCTGGTAGCTCCAAACATCAGAAGCTGGTTTTCTTTTCCCCACAGCCCGTATTTAAGCTGTGGAGTTCACTGCCCCAGGATTCTCTAAGCTGCTAGAAGTGTGCCTAGGTTTTTAAAAAAGTCACCGGCCTTGTTCATGGAAGAAAAAAATCCATTGAGGGTTATTAAAAACAAGACATCATGTCTAGGTCAGAAAACCCACGAGCAATAAATCATGAGTAGCTAAAACAATATTCTGAGAACGTTATCTCTCACTGCTCATGTGCTTTCACGAAGTTTCTGCTTTCACCTCTAACTGGGAACAGGGTGCTGGCACGGATGGAACTTTTGGAATGACCTGGTCCAGCTTTTCTGGTGCTTTTGTTGCCTTTTTTTTCCATGCTACAAAAGCCATACTGCTGCCAGTCCTGTCAGCTCACCTACTACCAGAGCCTGTGTAAGCAAAAGGGCACAAAACCAGGCTGTGCTCTTCCTCCCCCAGCTTCCAGATCTTCTGGCTGCACTAAGGAGCTCTAAAGCCTGATGGTTTCATCTCCCAGGCCTTTGCTGGGAACGAGGAGAATACAGAAAGAGCAGCTCTGCAACACATCCAGATGCTGGGGATGGCCAAAACCACTTTGGGGTGCTGGTGGTGCTGTACTGGGGTGGGAGATCTTTGGGATCAGGGATTAGGGTGCCTGGGACTGAGACCTTCAGCATGGAGATGAATTCACTCAGGAAAGCCCTGGCAATCGGTGTTGCACACCACCACGAAAAGACCCAGAGGACTATGCCTGCAGTCTCAACAGTCAACTTTGCCATGTCTCCCTTTATTTCTGTGGATGCACAAGGCACTTCCTGAAATTCTACTAAACCTACTTCCAAACGTTTGCAAAATAACCAGAGGCAGAGAATTTCCACCGTGAAACACTTCAACACGTTATTTGTGAATTAAAATACTCACACAAGGATGTTCTTGGGGATAAATTTCCCAGTTGTTTGCTTTAGTGGAGTAAGCATAGCATTAAATTACAGGGAAGCGCAACTATTACCTTATAGTTTTCTTTTTTTTATTATAGACTTTTTATCCACATGAATGATAAAGAAACTACAACAGAGTTAAATACCTTTTTTGATAACAGTGATTATATTCTTAATTACACTCAATATTAAACTGTAAAATATTTCCAGAGGAGTACAATCGTAATTCGTACAGCAGGCAAAGTACCAGGGGAGGGAAGGGATGAGGGAGAGGGGGGGTGAGAATCTCCAGTTTGCTTTTAAAAAGCACTGTGTATGGCTAACGCTGCTCTATCCATCCATCCGTCCGTCCGTCTGTCCATCTACCCAAATCTGGTTCTGGCCCATCTGGTGAGACGTTCACTTCTTTCCAAAAAACCACCACCATCCCAAAAGCAAGAGATGAACTGGCAGATGTTGTCAAGTGTCTGTGGCGCTGAAAAGGACCAGCGGTTCCTTTCACAGCTTATCTGCACGACTCGTCAAAAGCATTTTCTCTATCAACTTCAACAGTCCTTCTAAAAACACAAAGACTTAAACTTTGGTACCACCAAAAAAAAAAAAAAAAAAAAAAGATCAAGGACAGGCATTTTTTTTTTTGTGGTTTTGTGTTTACTAATAAATGGCTGCTACATTCTATTTGACATGGTTGTCCATGATACTATGAGGTCACTTGTCCTTAGGTTCAGAGGAACCTGATTTTTTTTTGTTATTTAGATCCCCAAACACTTCCATTTCACAGTCTATATACAAGTCAGGTTTCTGACTGGGTTATAACTTATAAGGTAACAGCTGCAAAAACTCTTGTGCCTCTGAGAATTAAAAAAAAAAAAAAAAAAAGAAAGAGAGAGAAAGAGAGAGAGAAAGTGTTACCAACATTAAGTCCAAGTTTGAAATACTCACAGAATTATGACACTTTTATTTGCAATCTTTCAAAAAGGGACAGGCATAGGTTGTCTGCTCTAGGAGCATCCTTTGGGAGTTTGCTAGTGAGCATCCGCAGGGTCTCGTGGAAACAACGATGGAATTAATGATGAAGTGCCAAGTTTTAACTGACTGCAGCATGAATAAACACAACAAGACTTGCTGTGGAAAGGAGCACAAGGCCCAGACAGGGGCAGCTGAGGAAAAGAGCATGAACTGAGTGGCTGAGGGTCTTCACCCCCTGGGTGTAGCGTGGGTAGGGATGCGCTTACACCTCTCTTCTTGAGGAGACTCTTTTCTTCTGCTTGGCACATCTGAGGGCCTGAAACTGCTCCTGAACGATGCTGTTGTGATTCTCTGCTTGACTGACTTAGCTTAGCAGTTAAGTAACAACTAATCTTTCAAAAGCACCAGGGCCTGCTTGGAGAAATCCCTGCTGTCTGCAGGGATGGCGTGCCTCTGGAAACAAGAACAGCATGAGGAGCGCATCCATCCTTCCAGACAGGCAGGAAATGCTCGCTGCTGTGGTGCCAGCACCTTCCTTGCAGGGATTGTCAGCTGATGGAAACCTGATGCTGGGAACAAACGGTGCCTTTCCTCTGGTGCTGCCATCCTCAGGCAGACTTTTATTGTACATCCAGTGCAGTGGACAAGGCTCTGAGGGCAGGGCCTGCTGCTTCTCATCTGGGGAGGCGTGCTGTTTTATTCAGGGTATTAATATCACTGAATTTGTTTTGAACCAGCCCTCAGATTAATCTAGACTCAACCAGAAAGCGCTGCCAGTCAGCAAGAAAGTCTACACAAGAGGCCAGAACAGACCAACTTCGATGCTTAGATTAATCTCCTTATCCCAGCAGGCAGAGCTCAAGGTCACAGATAGTGGTTATCTGGTTACTCTATACTTTATGTTTTTATTTTTAAGTATCTGCTTCTTCCCTAGGTCAGGCAAACCTCCTTCACCTGTACTATCAAACCCTTCTCAGATGTCCCAGACTTTCTCTTGAATACCTCTACTTTGTGCATTGCTGAGATCTCTATGTATGAATAGCTCTTTTTTCTAATCCCCCTACTTCTCATCAGGGATTTTTTCAGTGAATCCACAAGTCCCATTTTATGGCATAACACAGTAGCAGGGCTACCAGCTTTTTGTCTCTCTCTCCAATCCCTAATCCTCTTCCTTTTTTTGTTTGGTGGTGGGGTTTTTTTTGTTTGTTTTTCACAAAAAAAGGGGCTTTATTTAATAATGTCAAGACTACAGCACTCAAAACTGGACTCTCCCAGGCCACTGTTGATGGAGATGGTGTTTCTACTAAGTGAATGCTTCTAATAAACAGTTCTGGAAAATGCAGTGTTGAGTTTAGGAAGGCCTTGCACAAGAGCAGCAGGGTAATTTCCTTCTGCAGGACACTGAACTACAGATCAACAGTCAGTGGGGTCCTGTAAAAATCCCCAAACATCCTAATAGGCTGCTCTTTCCCGGAGCTAAAGGAGTTCAAATACTGGCAGAAAAACCCATTCCTATCTGCTCATGTGGGAACATCTTTCTACACTGTGAATGCCAAGGTATTTCTCTCTTTCCATTGGAGGTGACATGACCTTGATAACACTTACAGTGTCAGGAAAAGCACATGCTGAGGTGATCAGAACCGTAGAATCATACAATACTTTGGGTTGGAAGGGACCTTAAAGCTCATCTCGTTCCACCCCCTGCCATGGGCAGGGACACCTTCCACTATCCCAGGTTGCTCCAGGCCCTGTCCAACCTGGCCTTGGATACTTAAGGGGATGGGGCAGCCACAGCTGTGCCAGGGCCTCCTGACACCAGAATCAGTTAACATCAAGCAACAGAATGATTCCAGTAATTCTGGCAATGGCTGGAAATAAAAAAACACCAGGTCAGGTGGAATAAAGTTTCTTCTTCCACAAGCTCACCTTTAGCTTTTGCTGAGGTGTGCACCGAGCTTTTCTTTCCTGATCAAACTTGCTGCATAGGGAATCTGGAATGGCACAGAAACAAAGACACCGCTTTAAGCCAAGGTTTGGCTAATGCAATATCCAAGCTGGAGACTCCTGCAAATGAAAGGGTTTATTTGCCTTCCTGGAAACAGTGAGGAATTCTAGGAAACAACGCCTTAAATTAAAGGTTTGAACTTGTCAGGAAGCTAAAAATGGCCTGAATTACAACACCAGATAGATCTTAAAATTCAGTGTAAAAGATGTCTTCTGATGCTTTGTTTCTACCCAGCTGCTGACAAGGAGTAAAGCCACCTGAGAGATCACAAAAAAATCAGCTGTCTGTGACAGAGCAGGCAGTGCACACTGATCCCTGCACAGCCGAAATACAGCAGGTTGGGAGTATGAGACTTCACGTATTTATATCACCATAATTAGGAAGTTCATAATAGTTATCTCTGCCTTGCACCAATCTGAGGGGAAGCCACTGAAGTGGAACAAATAATTAAAGAAAAACAGAGAACATAGGCATACTAGGGAACATAGTTATATTTAGAAACAAAGTGGGATGATGTGCTCACTGGCCACTGGGAATGCACTGCGGGGCTGCTCTTCTTCAATGCCATGCCTTCAGAACGCAACAAAACTTAATTTGCTCTGAGATTTCTCCATAGCTGGGAATCCAAGTAACTACAAACTCTTTGATGATGTCTTTTGGAGGGACTTTTAGAGGAATTCAGGCTGGAATTAAAAAAAAAAAAAACAAAACATGTCCCTAGGCTCGTGGGTGCTGCTGCACACTGAGGTGACCTGCTTCTGCTGTCAGGAACTCCAGGATATACTCACAAATAACGTCAAATATGTTACTGCAAGCTGACAAATATGTCAGCTGAAGTCAGGAGAGAGGCCTTAAGCTGCACAAACAGCAGAATGAACACAAAGACAAATATACAGAATTCAAGCAACCTGCCCCACCCACCTAAGGACAGGGCAGAAGCACGTGAATTTTCATCCATATCCACTGATCCCACGTGTTCTTGTACATCCCTGGTTTTGATTTTAAATGCTCTATGCCCACAGTGTGTGAGGATGTTTCTGTGAATTGTGCTCAGCATGTGTCTGGGTTGGTGTAAAACATGGTGTCTGCAATGAACAAGTGAGAGACATCCCTGACTACCTTAATAGGCAGAAGAGCAGGGAAGCATCAAGGATGAGGGGAAAGAACAGAGCATCTGCAGCTCAAGAACTAACCCTTTCATTTCTCAGGGATAGAGGTCAATCTGACTGAAAGAAGCCTCACAAGGAAGCAGGAGTGTCCGTGGCTGGAGGTCAATCTGATTGAAAGCAGCAGCACAAGGAAACAAGCGTGTCTGTGGCTGAATCAAAAGCCTTTCACAGGGGGGCACACTGTTTCCTCCACCCCACAGCCCTGGGAAAAGGGAAATGTGTGTGCACAAGCCACTGACGGCTGGAAAAGATCAAGGATCCACGTTTTTTGGCTGACTACTCTTACAGCCCCTACCCTAGGCAGAAGCTAAGAGCCCATCAGGAAGCTGGCAGCCAGATCATCCCCAAAAAACAGAGCTCTCCCCTCCACCATCAGAGCTGCCTCCCAGCGCTTGTGAAGGCCAGAAAAACTCCTCCCCAAACTGCAGCAGGGGAGGAGTGTGCAAAGCAGCTGTTTACCTGATCGCCCACGGCCACGGTTTAGATTCAAAAGGGAGCCACAAACAAACAAAAAAAAAAAGATCAGCACATTCCAGCTGAGGCCTGTGATGCCTCACCCCGCTGCTTTTCGGCCCCTCTCCCGCTCGCCACGGCCAACAGGCAACTTGGGTTTGCATGGCCGCCAGTTATGTAGGACATCTCCCAGGCTGTACTGACCTAGATAATACAACGGGGTATGTTCTGTCAGAAATTAACTGTTCTTAATCCCCTTCTCTGCTATATTTGGCGCATCGGCCCCTTCTTGATGTGCGTTGGTTTATCCGCTCTCCTGGTAATAAGTGTCACTGGGAGAGGTGGGTGTTCAACAGGGAAATGACTATTTTCTTCAAGAGTTACATCACCTACAGTGTCATCTTCTACTTTTGTCGCTGTAAGAGCATTTGGCAGCTCTGGTGCTGCTGTGGATTAGTATTTACTCCCCCTTCAGTGCATCCGTGGTGGCTGCTGTGATGAAGATGGAATCAGCACTCTAATGGGCATGGGGATCCTAACAAAAGGTCTACAGCAATAACAAAAGCACAGGCAGTTTGGATTCAAGCAGCAAGAAATCAGTTTCTTAAGACTAAGCCCACATTAACAGGAAATATTGACACAACGAGGGCAGATCTGAAGAGCAACCCCAAGAGAACTGCAATATGAACACTGGGTCTTTTTTCCTTCAGGCCAACTCTAGTCTAGTCCTGGGTACTGAAACACCTGTTAGGAGGTAGAGCACGCTCCTATGAACACTCCTGGAACGCATCCTCATTTGTTTCACCTGGAAGGAATCCAGACCCAAGCTCTGGGTCTGCTCCACAACATGAACCAAAGTGCAGGAAAGTGTGTGGGATTGGGGATTCGTTTCTGAAGTGCAGGTCTGATCCCTGCTACAGACACTTGGGACACCAAAGGAGCTCTGGCACACCATCCTCTTGCAGAGACTTCACCTTTTCACCCCATCTCTCGTGGGGTACACAAAGACACATCACCCTGACTTCTGTGGCTCAGAAAAAAAATATTTTGCAGACAGGCAATAGCAGAGAATGTACTTGTGGTTCTCTCTACATCCACACCCATTTCTGGTCAGACTTTCTGCAGATTCTAAAGAAAAGGAAGCTCTTGCTTCTCTTTTTAATGGCTCTGAAAGGCGTTCCTTCTCTCTTAACATTTGAATTTAAGGGAGAAAGAGGCCCAGCTCTGTCCCACCAAGACATACACAGATGTATCGTCAAGATAAAAGTTTTGCTCACTTGTCTTGGGGGAAAAAAAAAGGCATCAGTAGCAAATAGAATTCTGGTGAAAATAGTATTTGCCAGCTCACTTTCCTGTATATTCTACCTTCAGCATCAAAAGGACAAATTCCCAATTCATACCACTGAAGCTGGAGAGAACGCCACCAAAAATCAAATGAGGATAACAAAACATGCAGTAGTGGTATCGTCCCAAGTGTTAAAGCACAGAAGAATAAGTTATTTAGAATTTCTGGTTTGTGAGGGCAAGGTGATGAAATCTCCCTTGGAGCCTGCAGGACACACAGTTCCAGAAATGGTCTTTTCCCAGTCACTATTATGTGTGTGCCTGGGAACAGGCACTTGAGCACAAGATGCAGCTCAAGAAATCCAAGAGGCGTTCTGCTGAACATCTCTTTCCCTCTGACACTCTTGTCAAGGTCAGTCATTCCAGCTGGACCACTTCAAGGAGAGGACAAAAATCAGAAATGCCCACAAAGCACTGCAATTTCCCATTTTCACAAAAACAGGGATACTCCTTGTTTGTATAATGAATAAACTAGCTGTACAAAGCACCAACTTTCCAGGTACAACCTAAAATAAGAATTAAACTTTCTGGTGTTTTTTTTGGTTTGGTTTGATTTTGTTTTTTAATTACAGTGGTACCCAGAGGAACATGATCTCATATCTCTGAAGATTCACCAGCATTACCACGTGGTAGATTTTCTTTTAAACATTCTCTGTGATTGCTTAAAGATGATACAGAGATAGAAATCAGTTTTGCAGGTGGACAGCTCCTGATTTTAATTGCCTGACTCTGAAGAACAGAGTCGATTCAAAGCATCACAGAGAGCAGAAAGCCATAAAACAAAGAGTTCCAGATGGATCCAGTTCTGAGCTCTGAACATTATTATCAGCCCAAACTTAGGCTACTAAGGAGCAAGTCAGCTAAGAAATTAAAATACCCCAAACAAAACCAAACCAACAGTTGCCATTTAATCTGGGAAGCAAAAGGACTGCCTGATGTTTTCACATGTTCAAGCAAATCTCAAAAAACTGCCATCTTTTACCCTTACGTAAAATAAGTGGAATTGGTCACTCCCTGATGTTCTAAACCATACTGGGTGATGAACTGAGCTTTTCCTGATGGACAGGTCACCACTGAGGTCAGAACTTCCTGGGAACCTACAAGCTACTTGTAAGGGATCTCTGATAGGAAATTAAGAAAAGCTACTCTGTTTTGCAGGAGGCTTAAATTTGCTTCTCAGCGTTCTGCTTCTCTGTGGCAACGTCTGAGAGGGCTTCAGAAAAACATTAAAGGATAAAAATCGTCAGGCTGGGAATGCTGCTTCTGATCTTTTTCTCTCACCAGGCAGTTTGGAAGAAAGTTCATGCCTTTAAAATTTGATCCACTAACACAGTTGCTCAGAAAACACTATCAGAGGAATACAGAGTCTCAAGTAGGAACTGACTCAATACTTTCTTAAGGTGCTGGGCTGTCCTGGCAGATGAATTCTGTTAAACACTGGACAAAAACTGACAACTCTAAAGGCAGGTGAGGCACTTCCAAGGCCATACTGTGTGTGTCATGAGAGAATTTACCTGAGAAAATTAATTTACCTGCCTGGAATTGGCAGCAATTCCCTCTCACTGGTCCTTTCTGTACAGTTGAGTACCAACAGCCAGATGATCCACCAACTCACACCACCTTTTAGATTGAAAAGCCCTTATAGATCATCGAGTCCAACCACTCTTCCAGCACTGCCAAGGCCACCACTCACCTATGTCCCCAAGTGCCACATCCACAGGGCTTTTAAATCCCTCCAGGGATGGGGACCCCACCGCTGCCCTGGACAGCTGTGCCAGGCCTTGGCAACATTTTCAGTGAAGAAGTTTTCCCTAATATCCATTGTAAATCTCCCCTGACACAACACAATTCATATGTAAAACCCATGTTTTAAATATGGCCTCTGAGTGCCTGCACTGTGCTCAGCCTATCTGGGAGACAGCACTTTGAAGGAGGAGGAAGCGAAAAATTAATTCAGTGACCTGAGAGCCATTTTCCAGTTAAGTATGACTGGAAATCAGTTGTTCCCCCGGCAGCTGGCTCAGAGCTTGGCACAAACAGGTTGCAAAACTTCATGGGAGCTGCTCCAGAAACTCTTGAAAAGCCTGAAAAGCCAGGCTGTGACCGAAGACCTCAACACGCATCACCAAACACCCAACAGGATGGGACCCACCCTGTCTTCCCAATGATCTGAGCCTTACTTGCGACTTTCAAGAAGACAAAAAATGTTATTATTTTTTAATCCTGGAGAGGGCAGAGCACTAAAATACCCCCCCACACACACTGATTTAAGCCCTGCTAAATTTAAGCGAGGGTTTTGACGAGGAATGCCGAGGGTGCAGTGCCGGGCGGGGGGCGGCAGAGGGCGCCCGACCCCTCCGATCCGTCCCCGCGGCCGCAGCTCCGCGATGGATTTTCCATCCCCCCAAAAAAAGGAAAAAACCGGGAGAAAAAGCATCACGGCCACCGCTCAGCACCGTCCGGGCACAGGGCACCACCCTCATCCAGTGCTTTCCCTGCCAACACTCAGGCTACAGCGGGGGCTGGCGCTAGAAAGCTGCCAAATGCACTTATGTTTGCTTAATTTTTTTTCGTGCTTGTTGTATTCTAGGCATTTTTGACACAGTAAACCTTACCTCTGGCAAAACCTGCCTCTGGTGCCCACAGTTAGAAGGCATTGGGAATCACAGAATTGCTTAGGATGTAAAAGCCCTCTAAAGCCATCAAGTCCAGACGTTCCTCCAGCACTGCCAAGGCCACCACTAACCCATGTACCCAAGTGCCACGTCCACACGGCTGTTAAATCCCTCCAGGGATATTCAGGAAGGACTAATTTAAGTCGTATAATCGTTCAGCCGTGAGAAGAGCAAAAAAAAAAACAAACCTCCTGATTCTGGGCATTTACATTGTTTCTAAAAGAATTTTTAAAAAGCAATTAAGCCAAGTTCTGTGGCTAATTATAGCAGTAAATTTGGAGTTCAATACTGCAAAGGTATACATCTATGAAGGTCTAAGTAAAGGTAAGATTTAAGTATGCATTACGTACTTCCGCTTTTCTCTTTGCACTTCTATGTTAACTTGAAACGTAGAAACATCTATGCACTTCTATGTTAACTTGAAACATAATTTGAAACTTCTGCTTTTCTCTTTGCACTTCTATTTTAAGAAAATTAGGCTAAAGCTCTGTTAAAGCAACAGTACAGCATCTCAGGTACAAAAGAAAACAACCTGCCCCTTGTTAAAAAAAAAGTAAATGAACAAACAAACAAACAAACAAATAAATAAAAGTCAAAAGTAGCCATGCTTCTCATGTCTTTTGCACCAAAGGCTTTAATTCATCCATGCCATAGCCCAAGAAGGCCAGAGTAGTTTTATTGCTACCCCGTTCAGTTCATTAATCTTAATTCTAGATATAAACACGCAAGATATATTCACATGAATGAATCAAAGTAACTGCAGGGATTATCACCTCGAAAGTGCTGACTCCATCTCAGTTATCAACCCAGACAGATTTCTGCACCAGCCTTAAACACACACTCTCGTTATTTGCAGAAGTCTCTCACTTCTGCATATGAAAATACCTTTTTTATCTGTCTCGCTGTTCACAACCTGCCTCACAAATATGAGCATAAGGACTTACTGATGATATGACAACATTCCTATTTATTAGGAACAATTAAACCCAGGCAGCGACAGCGAGGGAGGAGGTCCTGAATTGGTGGGGCAGTGCATTAGATGTTGAAACTATTCCCTGTAAGTACATTCAGACAGCTCTGTTTAATGATTAAATGACTATTAGTCTTTCCTTAGCGTGTGTCAGTTAAGTGGAAAGGGTGTGAATTACACGATCATATTTCTTTTCCTGCCCAAGAAAATCAGAAAAAACCGACCACAGCTGGCTCACTGGAAGTCTGGGATATCCAGTTTCAGAAGCAACTTCACAACTGGGACACAAAGGGAATGGCAGAGGTGATCATTCTCTCTTTGGGAAGGCAGTTTGTTAGCTTCAAGCTCAGCTGACACGAGAGATAAAGGCTGAGGTGACCCGGTAAACTCTGAGCTTCACAGCAGGAATTGGGCAGGTCACCTGCCTCAAACACAAAGCATCAGAGGAAGTGCTTTTCAGGGTGGCATCCTAATTGCCACCTTCTGTGGCAATGAAATTCACAGATCAAGCCAAACTCCCTGCCTTGGATTCGAGAGACAAAGAGGGACACGGTAAGAGCCGGACACATTAAAGGGAAAAGAGTGGAGACCAGCAGAAAAATAATAAAAATATCCAGAGATGTTCTGGATTTGAGTTTCCTCCATAAACAACCTCCTTCAAACACCCTCCATCTCTCATTGAAATCTCTGAAGTCAGCAGGAACAGGGCGCGTGAACGTTCGGCAGCTCTAAAAATAAGGCCAGTCCTAAATGCGTCTAAACACCGGCACACAGGTCTGACAATCTTGGCCTTCAGCTTTGTGTTTATGTCCCAACCCATCAGTTAGAAAATGACAGTTCCAGGAGGCTGGACAATGCTTTCTGTGTGCATCACCAGGGCCCGTGACAAGCAGAGAGAAACTCTGGGTGCTCGAGCACAGCGCTGATTCAGGGAAGTGGGAAAATTTGGCAAAGCTGCCTCAAAACAAGGGGCTGTTAAATAATGTCAGTCTGATCATGGAGAAAGCGCTAGCAAAGCAAGTGTTAGCTGACAGCCTCCTGTTTGTTACCATGCCCTGCTCTTAAAACCACTAATCAGTGTTTGAGTATGAAACATCTTCCCAAGCTCCAGCCCCCTTCCTTGCACTGGATGAACTTAAGTTTTCAAAACAGCACAGCTGTATGTGACCATCTAGAGTTGCACTAACACAAAGGCAAAATCCCTCTTGATTTTTATAATAACAAGCAAGAGACCCAACAGTAAAGTGTGCCTGCACTGAACTGTGTTTTGGCAACTTGATCCTTTACTGCTGAGTTAAGCACTTCTTCTAGGGTCTGAAATGTGAAAAAGACACATCCTAAGGTTTATTTGCTGGTGAGAAGCTCGGCTCTCAGAGATTCCCTACCGAGGACTGAAATGCACCCCTTGGCAGCTCAGATGAGGTAGAAACATTTAACTGTTTACTGATTCAGTGCTCCTATTCCTCCCTGCAGAAGCACCTATCAGTGTTGAGTCAACACATCTCATTTAGCTGAAACGTGAAGACCCATCTGGTTACTATATGAAAGTAAATCTCCAGGTAATTAGGCTCTAAACCAGCAGAGAACTGCACACTCAGGTCTTGCTAACTACAAGGTAATAGGAGCTCGGGTGCACGGCTCACAAAGGAAAAGTTTGAGGTGTGCATTTTAAAAAACATAAAAGCAGCAGCTCACGGCATTTTCAGCGGGGAAGGCAAACTTACAATTTGTAGCTGCTGTACCATTTCTTCTCTGTACGCCAGTTCCCGCTTCATCTGGTCTTGAAAATTATCTGTGTGAGGGGGGGGAAGAAAAAAGTAGATGCAATAATTAAAACAAGAGATCACACAGCAGAATTCATATAAATCAAATTGTATCAAACCCAATAACCACTGAGGAACCATGAAGCACTACAAAGCCCTTCAGCCAATTAAAATGTGTGCCCAAGAAACACGCATTAAAAGACACTACAGACAACGGAAAAACTGTGAAAAAATTAGATTTGGCAACTTCCCCCATCAATAAATCTAGGCTGCTAAGTCTCTGTTGCTAGCATTTATTCCCTGTTATTCTTCTCGATGGGCCAGACTCTGCAGTCATTACTCAAACTTGCTACCAACACCGAAGAGAGAGGAGCAAAAACTGCTCTTCTTTGCTTTGGCATAAATCTGTTGACATCAACAGCTATGACCAACATGTGAGAGGAGAAAGCGTTCAAGGATGCAGGGTTTGATTTGTAGTGTGTAACACTCTGCTGATGGCTCTGAACAAAACTCGGACTAAAGCTCCACAAACAGTGACGCAGAACTCAACTCAGAAGGGAAAAAGCCTTTGAAAGAAAGACCCTGAACAGCTGGGTTACAGTACAGTCCAGTCTTCCTGCTCCAGTAGGAAATCTTCCTTCCCTCATCTTTCTCCTAATTAACCATTTCAGACAAAACTTCATTCAGCAGAAGATTAACTGCTGGTCCCTGTTGGACGGTAGGAAAAAGGAAAACATGAACAAAACTATTGACAAGAACCAAGTAATTTGAAGAGCTGCCTGGTGGAGATCTGGGTGCGGTGATGGACTGTTAAATGGAAGGGGAATGAAAACCCATTCCAACCAGTATCATTTTGATCCAGGGAACAAGCCTGTCCTGGGTCATGGAACCGGTGAGGTGAATGCCATTGGAAAACATCATGGAGAACCTGGAGAAGGGAACTACAAGGCCAAGGCAGCTAAAATGCTTTATTTACAGGTAATTAATAGAGTTACACAGTCGTGCTGGCTGCTGGGACACTACCCTGGGAGTCAGGAAGCCTTGGCTCTGATGGACTCTGTGTGTCTCTCCATGACTCCTTCCACTACCAGCAAAGCAGGAATAACAGCCCTGCTTCATCTGCCAAGTGGGTTGGGAGGATTAATGGATTAAAGGACTGGGATGCTCCGATAGCATAGCAGTGGGAGTCGCAGAACTGCCTGAAATGCAGTGGAAAGACCTGGGCCCAGGTGAGAATGTGCAGCTCCCACAAATAAGCTGTGCTGCTGCCACAGGCTGGGAACTCAGCTGCTCCCAGACTGGCCGTGCAGCCTTGGCACCACTTCCCAACCCCAAAAAAGAAGAGCAGGAAGGCAGGAGAGCAGCATGACTCAGTGGAGGGGAAGGATGACCCTCATGTCCAGGGAAATGGGGATTTGTCACCATCAAGTGTGGGCATAGGGAGGCTGGAAGAAAGTACAAGGGGGCAGAGCTCTGTCCTCCTCTTTCACACATGAATTTTGCCCTCTCTAAACGATGAGTCAAGTTGAAAAGGCAAGGAGGCAGGAAAACAGCAGTGAAACAAAGAGAAATTTTGGCAGGCTGAAACCATCAGGAGTCCAGCACTGCCACACTGCAAAGGACATGATGACATCCAAATGAAGTTCTTCATATTTCAGGTAAATTCCCACAGAATTTTTCAGCCTTTTTCCTCTACTGCTCCAACTTGGTAATAAAAATAAGCCAACAGAAGTAAAGCAGGTTTACAATTCCTCTTTTCCTACCCCTAGAAAAGTCATGCTGTATAAAAAGGTGATTGCCTCCTGTCCTGGTCACTAAAGACTGATAGATCTGTGCTAATTCCTACTGAGGTCCCCCACTTTCACTCTGAGTAGGAGAGTGAAAGGAGAAATTTAAAGAGAAAATTTCCCTCTTTCCTCAACACTCTCCTCCTGACTGCCTTTTTTACGGGCTCATCACCTCTCAGAACAAATAGCTCAGAAATCTTTCTCAGTTCTGCATGGCAAATGTCCAAGCTCACAGTGGAAATGGGTGTTAATGGCAGGGACAGTGTTTTGGTTTTTTTTCCGGCAGCATTAATCCCACTCCGAATGCTTACAGACAAAGCCATAAGCATTGCCCAAGAGAAAAGATATGAATATTTAAATAGCTTTCTTAACACAAAATTAAATACTTTAAGTACCCAGACTACTTCTCCACCATTTTATTGCCACAGTTGTTAAAATGCAGACGGACAAAATGCGGAACAGCCGACACCAGAGGTACAAACCAGCGGAGGGTTCCAGGAGAACCTGTCACCAGGCACAGGCGCTTGCATTTCTATCAGGACAGCAAACACTCTGATTTTCTTCAAGCTATCTGATCTTTGGTTTTTTATTATTTTCTTCAAGTGATCTCTGCTCTGAGAGATCTTGCAGCCAATGGAAAACCTCATCTGCAGCTTTCAAAGTGCAACAGCAATGTGAAAAACTCAAGTGCAAGCAGAAGAAGGGAAGGTCTGCTGTTTCGTAGAACACCACAGAGTCCACATGTCAAGCAGGTACAAGAACCCACAGAGAAGCTCAGATCTGCACAGCACTGCTACAAGAGCTGGCAAAATTGCTCAGTTCTCATTTAACAGTGATTTCCACGAGGAGAACTCTGAAACCAAACTCCATTTACACACAGGAGTGCACAGCCCTGCTGTGGACAGTGGTTTATGACTATTAACGTGTAATACCCCAAATGTGCTCTGTTCCAAGTGCCAAGACCAAAAAAAAGGTCACTTTGGAGTTAACTCCAGGTAACCTGAGAGAAGCACTTTCTAGAGAGACACAGTATTACCTTCCACATCTCATGTGCTGCCTCCCCGGCTGAAACAGGGATGAGTTTTCCCCTATTCAAAAAAACACCAAGACGACTTGAAATTCAAAGGCTTCTTATGCATCTGAGCAGCGCAAACACACACCAACAACCATCAGAGTGAGAATTTCCCTGGCAACGTGTTCCTGTCCTTGGCAGCTTTAGGGACAGGACCGAATTCCAGCCTCCACAACTGCTCACAAGCTATACTGGGAAAATGAAAACCTTGTAACCTTTGCCTGCTCTTCACTCCCTCCTGCAGCCTCAGGTATTTCCAAACCATGATAAGTCAATCAATGCAATTTTAATTTTACCTCAACTTCCATTCAGTTGGATCTCCAAAGACCTCTCTCTCCTTAGCTTCTCCTTACCCAAGAACACCAGAGGCAGTTTCTAACTTGGGAAACCTAGCAAAGTAGTTTCTAATACCTGACCTAAAGCAGCAGCCCTGTTCAGCATCAAGAGCCTGGAACAGACCCCCTCTCTTCTGCTGTAGAGGGCAAACCACCCTTATCATGGATTTCCACTAATTTGCTTTACAAAGACCCGTTTTTCTTGTTTTATTGTATGTGGAGGAGGGGTGGGGTTTTTTTGGTAAATCTAAATCTGTAAATAGGTTTTACGGTCACTTGTAGATATTGTTTATAGCACATTATCTGTTTTCTATTTTAATCCTGAAGAAAATTGACCACTACTTTGCGGTACATTGAAACCACATATTTTTCAAGCCAGCATACAGCAGTCACCACTTCCTTGGTCGGCCCTACGTGTTCTTTTCTTTTATTTGAATTGTATTTCATGTGGTTTAATTGCAGTGTTTATTTACATGGCAATGACAGAGCATTAATTTTATTGCAGAAGAACAAAAGGATAAATAAAAGAGACCTGAATGGCAAAACTCCAAGGTGCCATTTCGCCAATACCACACAGCAGTGCTTTGATCTACACAAATTATTTGAAAATTACCTCACTCTCAAACCCAAGTAATGACTGTATTTATTCTGAAGGATGAGGTTATACCCCTTTCATTAATATCTGTATCACGTCAGGCAACTCTTTTTTATTTATGGAGCTGTCTACATATTTCAATATTTGGGCTGAAGATAGAGTCGTTCCCAGAGTCCTTGCACTTCCCTGAACTTGCCTATCTGATGCTACAGTAAGGGGACAAACATAGCTTCTTTAAATTTTAAACACACAAATCCTGCTAGGTAGCCATTTAATTTCATTTAACACGTGTCAGTACTTCAGGGGTAGCAGCACTTCACTCATCAGCTGTGAAAGGGCACTCTCAATAGCCCATCTCAGGAGGGAGAATCCAAACAGGCATCTCTAATGCTTAAACAGAGCCCAAATGAATCCTCCAGCATCAGCTAGAGCCACCTGAAAATTAGTATGAAGCACCTTGTCTTCCTGTACCCCAAGAGACCCCCCCCCCAGACGTGTTTCTCCTTACTGTACTCAGTGTTACCCAAAACCAGCGAGATGTACACCAAACATCCAGCTTTGTATTTCCCCTGTGTGAGACCTGCTCGGGCATCCTGCAAAACCACACCACAAGCGCTCATCACAGAATTATGGAGTGGTTTGGTGCTTCAAGGGACCTTGGAGACCATCTAATTCCAACCCCCAGCCCTGGGCAGGGACACCTTCCACCAGACCGGGCTATTCCAAGCCCCGTCCAACCCGCCTGGGCAGAACTAAGACAAAGATCCTGGCAACACAACTGAGAAAATACCTCTCCCTTTTTATCAGCCTGACAACAACCAACCAAATGCACACGCGACACACAAAACCAGAGAGATGTGTCTTACTGAAGACTGGGAAAGACGCGTTTCCTTTCAACACCTGGAATTCCTGTTCCAGCCTCCTCCGTAAGTCGATCTGCTCGAACAAAACCTTCTGGAGCTCCTCTAACAAAAGAGAAAAGTGGGTTTGATAAGTCTGTGTAAATAATTCTTGAAGGAACAGTTGCAGGGCAATTCATTACTGTAAGACAAAATATTTTAGTGCTTATTAGGAAAAAAAAAAAAAAGTGTTGCATAGACCTACAATAGATTTTGTGCAGAAAGCAATGAATATAAATCAATGTAATATATTATTTTAAAGTATTATATTACAGTGTCATGTATTGATTGATATATATGCATTAATCTCAATTATATCCACCCAAAGGTCCATATATTATTCATATGTTACTTGACAAGCTTAAAATATGGTGCAGAACGAAAGTGCTCCCTATTACCCTCATATTCTATTAAAACAAAGAGCAGTTTTATAATGTAAGAGGCCCTTATTTATTTTACCTTTCCCCATGTTTTCCACATCCTTCTTCAGCGAATGAGGTGAATTGGTTTCTTGTGTGTGTTCTCCTTAATAAAAAAAGAGAAAGAAAAGAAGTTATTCATTTACTGACAGGCCCTTTGTTTTTTTTTTGGTCAGTGTTGTCCTTACCATGCAGACGCTTCAGAGAGTTTGGAGGAAAAAAAAAAAGGGGGGGAAAAATGCAAAGAAAGAGTAAGATTAAGCTTTATCTACATATCTCTGTGTGCACAGCACAAGTATTTTGCAAATTCATTTTTTCTCCTAGTTTACTGAAGTATCTACCTACATCATGGCCTCTTGCAGACAGTATCTCATCAACATCCAGGTGGGCTCTTCTTGCCAAACTGATCCCTGCTTTCCCCTCTAGCCCCTCCTGAAGATGCTCTCATCAGAGAACCACCAGACCAAGCTGAGAAAGGGAAGAACCTTCTCCACAGCCTCATCTCTCCTCCTCCCCACGGGGAGTCTGCGCTGTCCATCTGGGCACGGCCCCGCTCCAAAATCCACAGGCAAAATCCCTTTTTTTGCCTTCGTCATCTTTTCAGCTTTATCATCTTCCAGAGCTCTGTGGCACGGGCATGTTGTAACTGGATATAATTTATACCCAGCTGAGATAAAATTGACATTAGTGGTATTTGCATCTGAAAGATACAGCTCTGAGGTCAATCAATTCAGGGGACTTCTGTCTTAGGTTGTGCTCAAGTTAACTTTTGATCCTATTATAGCACAGAATTTTCTAGAGAAGAGAATCTGACTATTTTCAGACACGTGCATGCTACTTCCTTCAGCTTTTTTCCTTTACAAATTAAATTAAAAAAAAAAAAAAAAATCTTCACGTGCTGTTGAGTTCACCCAGATGACAGTTTGGCTTAAAAACTGAACCTTCTGACAAAAGGTGTTATTTTCATTATCCTCTGGAACTGTTCAATTTTTTTTCTAATTTCTATGAATGGGGTTTTGAACAAAAAGCCACGAAAAACTGCCTAAAAAAAAACCAAAACAAAACCAACACTTTAGCTGAAATTGATGGGAGAGTTTCTGTTATTTACAGCTGAAGTAGAAATGGACTCTCGATAATTAAGAAAATATTTGGTAAATAACCAATTATTGAAGTAATTGGATTAATTCTTGTTTTAGTCCAGCCAGTAAATACACATCATTAACTCTACTGATAAGTAATCACAAGAGACATTCATATAAAGCTACTCGTGAGTTTATGTATTTGGAAGAGAGAATAATGGAGAAAATATCTCGGGTTTTTGTAGTTTTGTTTGTTTGGGGTTTTTTTAAATAAAAATCCATAACACTTAATAGGTCACCACACAACAGACAACAGTCATCTTAAAAATAATTGTGTCATCACAATAGGCTAATTTTAAAGTTGAAAGTCTTGATGGAAAGTCTTGTTACATATGCAGTCAGAAATCTTTCTGCAAAACATTTATTTCTGTTTTTAAAAATCGATGCAATCTTATATCCAGTAAACCTTGAAGTCTTAGTATATGAAACCTGTCCAATAGCTATGCATTTTAGCATTTGCTTTCTCTTCCTTTATTAAAAAAAAAAAAAAAAAAAAGCCAAAAAGCAACCACTCATTCAGACACATGCATTTACACAACTGGTATCTGGTGCCAACAATTCCATTTTAAACACCTGTTTCTGTAACACAGTGATTAAAAAAATATATTGTATTTGATAAAAACTAAGTATTTTCTAGAGTTATCTCACCACAGTAAAAGAAATAGCAACCTTAAAAATTTATCCCTTTTTGGGCAGTGGTTTGAGGAGTTTCCACAATGTAAAAGGGCCTTTTTTTCTTTTTCAGCTAACATAATTCTGTTTTAAACGGGATTGCTAACAAAATAAATATTTTATTAAATAAATTAGAGTACCCTACATCAAAAGGGAGGAATTTAAGTTTAGGAAGGGTATTTATTAAATTATAAACACTAGTACATTTCCAATCCTTTTTTTCCAACGAGGCATTCTTTTCTGAAAGTTTTACGTGCAATTTTAAGGGATAACAGGCTCACAGACAGAAGATAACTGGATTTTTCAAGGGGGAGGAAGAGAAAGGGCAGGACACTAGAGCATGGTGACAACACAGCTCCTTCCCCACTGGCTCGTTTGAGCTTTCAGGGCCATAGGATTTGAGGCTGCTGACTCGCCGAGACAGAAAAAGCTGCATCAGAATGAAAGTAAGGGCATGTAGCATGAAGAACAACTTCTCCAGCATCCACAGCCTCCCTACTAAACTGACAAAAAGGCTTATTAGAAAATTCTCCATCCTTTCTCCTGAAGTTAAGAATGGGACTGGAAACAAGAAAGCGTTTAAAGGCAAACCCCAGTATATCTGAGTTTGTAGAATAACGGCATTTCTAAACTGCTTTCTGATGTTAAAAAAAATAGTCTCAACGTTTTTATTGTTAACAGCAGTAATAATCAGATGGGTTTCACCTTTCCAGTCCCCCTGAAAATGATAATCAGGAGCCTGCTCTTCTCCGTTTTTCCGTACTTCCCAGAGGCCTCATCACGCCTTGCGTGCTGCTCTACCTTAATTGAAAGGGAGGAGGTATTGAATATTTAACCAGCTTCCTTTCTCTTAAATGTTAATTAAAAGCTAAATAGGTGTTTAAAAACAAACAAACAGAAAGCCCAAAGAATTTTAATCAGTCTAAGGAAAAAAACTGCCTCCCCCCTCCTAAGGGCTCCACCGTAACTCTCCTGGGCCTTGCCAACACACACAAACTTATAGCAGGGTTTTAGAACAGCACTGAAAGTTGGGCAGCCCCTGGTACGGACACAGAGGTTTTCTTTAGAAGAGTCCTATTTAAGTTCAATCAGAAAAATCAAACTACCTCATCCATCTGTTGGAAAAGGAGATGATGAAGTGTTTGCAGCGGGTTCAAGCTGCCCCAGCGAAAGCCTCTGGTACGTCTGTCCTTCCCGAAGAGCTCGGGTGCACAGACATGGCTATGGCTTTCCTTAACTTGGGATGTCAACACCCACCCATGGAGGGGGAGGAACAGCAGAGACGATGTCTGTGGTTGGACCCACCTCAAAACTGACTCAGAAATCGGCACTGTGGCAAGCAGAGGTCCCAGTTCGGACAAACCGGCACAACCCCGGCTCTTACGGTGCCGCCGTTCTACGAGCTCTACGCCCACTGGGGCAGTGAGGTTTCTGAATTTTTAGCATTCAGATTTTTAACATCTCTAAATTTGTTCTCCTCAAAAAGAAGTGCGCCTCGCCCTCACTGTAAAAAAAAAAACAAACCACCAAACCAGACACAGCCAGGTTAGCTCTTTGTGCCTCGCCGCCCAGAGCGATCTCCCGCAATCCTTCCCCAGGAAGCTCTCGGAGCGCTCTTCAAACAGCAGCTGCAAAATTCCACACTGTCCCAGACAACTCACAGCTGTCCAATGGGCAGCTGAATTGTCCAGCACAGAGCTCTGATGGTCTGGGAATATAACCCCATCCTCCTGACTATATTGCACCTTGTCCCCAACTCACGCCCTCTACAGTTCTCACCACATCTGCGCTGTCAGATCACATCACCCAAAATCGTCCATTTGCCTGTGTCTCTGCATCATCCCTGTTATTCCTGGACAGTAACTGTGTATGACAGAGCACACCATGTCTGCCAAGAGCTCTTCACCTCACTCCTAACGCTGTTAAGCCCGTGGCATCGACGGTCTATCATAACTTAAACATCCACTGGTACTTATAGCTGGAAAGCGCTGTCTGCAGACATAAAGAACACAGCAATAAGTTGCTGGTATCTCCTGGATATAAAGACATACATATCCATTTAAAAAATATAGGCAGATGTGAACCAGCAGAGTTTCAGAGCTCCAGAGGCTCCCTCTGTATTTGAAATAAATTACTCGCTCTAAGACATGTTCTTGTGTGTGTCCTGAAGAAATTCTAACCTTACTGAAAATATTCATGCATCCTGCATATTCATGCTGCTTTTGGGGAGGAGTAATCAATAGGATAATCAGAACTTAGCAAAATAAGCCTACTTCAGGAAACTCAATATCCATCTTTTAAGTGTTTTCCTGTACTGAGGGCTGATAAACATCTTAAAAAACCTGCAGTTTCAAGTAGCACTTTGCCCCCAAAAGTGATTTAACTTTAAAACATACTAGTTCTTTTTTATGCACAGATAAAGTCTCGTTTTTAACATCCAAAACACGAACATCTGACTAAAAACCATCCGCACTGAAGCACTCACAGAGAGAGGGGAAAAAAAGTTTCAGGATTTCAAACCAAACATTCAGAAACTTGGGTGTGACCAACTTAAAAATACGAAATGTTTTAAAAAGAAATCACCTGGTTTTCAGTCTGAACCTTATGCCTACAACTAAGACCTATTTCATAATTTTATTCTAGAAGCGCAAGAACTAGTAAATTCCAAATCCTTGGTTTAAATGGAAGGTGATACACTCACCACGTTCCAGAAGACAAGGTTTTAAAAATACAGACAAAACACACCTAATGTTGTGAAACTTGGAAAAAATAAAAAGAATTCAGCAACTATCCACCTTCTTTTAATAATTCAAAGAGAGTTCATGAGCTGTTTAGTAAAAACAGATGAGAAATGAGAGAAATAGCAAGTAAGGATGCAGTCCTGCAGTCCTACACTCCGTCTGCAGTTTTGTCTGTCGCACAGATTCACACATTTAAACACAATCTCATCTATTAATATGCAGTGCTGGATCCCACATCTGAAACTTCATCTTGTCTTCTTCTATTTAAACTTTTAACTTCTGGAGGTTTTGGAGGGTTGTTGTTTGGTTTGGTTTTTTTTTTGGGGGGGGGGTTGGTGGATTTTTTTTTGCAAACACCTTCCATAATAAAATTTGAAGTCTGGATTCAACTTCTGGATCCAACGCTTTAACACTTATCCCAGTTAAGAGTACACAAACAGCCAGTCTGTTATATGTGACAAAAGCTGGGTTGTTTTCAACCCTCTATGAAGTACTGCAAATCTAGTACTGCAAGTAATAGCAGTATTTGCAGAGTTATTCTGAAAATATATTTAAGACTAAGCGAAAGATATCTGGCTCACTGTTTCTGGCGTGAATTTTCCTGAAAACGCCTGACAAAGCATCTTTTACAGATCCAAAAATAAAATCAGGGAAAACTGTTACAAGATTTGAGAAACTGACTTCCAGCTGACACCCAGTTTTTTGGGCTCCCCTTTCACATTAGAGCAGATTAAAAATCAGATTAGCTGGGGAGCAGCTCACGGAACTCAAGTTCTCTTTAAGGGAAGCGCAGCCTTGCAAAGCCGTGGTGTGCAAGACGCACCACAGCTCTCCTACGCCTTCAGCCCCCGCTGATGAAGGAGTGCTGGGATGGCAAACCACATTGTTCCCCCCCTATCCCCCCCAAAAAAAATAGAGCAGTTACATAAGTTAGTCACAGTTATCTTTCTAAACTGCCGTGGGACTCTGAATCATCTCGAGCTCTTTCCAAGCACTGCCTGACAGAGAAGAAAGGGAGATTTTTTCCTTTGACAGTTCACTGGCTGTGTAGGGTAAAGAGTTATGGGATCTTCAAGCCCGTATCTATTTCAGCCTTGGAAAGAGCTGTTATGATTCTGTTAAGTCCACTGACACTTTGAGACTAAGCCCCCAACACATGCACTCGGAAACGAGACAGTTTCTGGCACAGAAAATACTGCTTTTAAGTCTCTCTTTACTAAGTTTAGTATATAAATACCAAGTCTGGCTCGTGTCGAGAGGAATTCCCAGGATCATTTCATCTTTCTTAATCTTATTAGGAAGGTAGAGCTTTAAGTAACTCACAAATGTATTAATC